>OY750784.1:5578333-6939166 GCA_963556745.1 Catoptria pinella | reverse complement strand
TTTACCTATTACGTGTGATTGGTGGTTGCGACGTTGTGCATCCGCGGGCACTGTGAGACCTCATAGTAATGTTTTTGAATACGGGTGCTAGACATATTGTATGGAAAAATATTTTGAACTGCAATTTCAATTGTTGTTTTTTAAAGTATAGATCTCTTAATAAGTTTTTTTTTAAATATGATTGTACAAACAAGTAAGCAATCAAGGTCAAACATGCTCGCATTATTTTTACAAGTGTTTTAGCGTAGGTACTTAAATTTCATCTCATACCGAAAGTAGAGCCTTCAGAGGTTTTTATTTAACAAGTTGTAAATAGAGAATGGTTTTGTTAAAACTTTAGGCAGAATTTTTAAGACCCATATTCTAGTATTTTTAGTATTTTCTAGAAGTACAAAGCAAAACTGATAGTGGTCGTTTTTTATACATTTGCTTTACACTTCTAGAAATGATTACGAGGGAAATGTAATGATACCTTTCAAAAAGACAAATCAACTGAAAAAATGGAAACAAGATCAAATATTGAAGGCAACATAATAACATGCAGTCGGAGGCATGTATAAAGTGACATTATGAATGATTTGACTTATCGTTAAATTTTATGTCTCCGACTGCATGTTATTATGTTGCCTTTAATATTTGATCCTGTTTCCATCTTTTCAGTTGACTTGTCTTTTGATGCAGGCGGGTTTTTATTTTTTATTTATGTCTTTTAAGTTTTTAGTTCTTATATTATATTACGGTCATGATATACTTTTTTGAAATCCTTATGATAAGCTGTTTAATTTGATACCCATATTTCAGTATTACCAAAAAAATGTTTTTTACTTTCAATAATCGGAATACTAAAAATTCTACGTAAAGTATTATTGTGTATTACAATTACAATATTTAATAAAATTCTCCGCGGCGACACTTTCGGCCACAGCTGTATCAATCAATATGTTAACTACAAAAATTATTACCTTACCACTCAAAAATACCAAAAACTACACACAGCAAAACTCACGTACAATTTCAAAAAAATAAAAAAAAAACATGTAAGCTATTTACAAATAACACAAGCGCAAACAAAAATATCTAAGCACATTCGCGTAACTTACATAGTGCATATACACACCTCCTCACTAATAAAGATTGTATAGCAGATGTATAGTTACACAAGTTACTCTCTGTCCAACTATTTAAGTTTGACATTAAAAAGAAAGGGACAAACCACTGTGTAACTATACATCTGTTATACAATCTTTATTAGTAAAAGGGATACACTTAAATAAAACTAGAAACAAACAACTTCAAGTAGGACTCGAACCCACGACCTTTTGAAATCCGGTCCACTGCTCCGTCATCATTGTATAGATTCGTCAAATTAATCAACTACAATGCGATTAAATTGACAATAGAAAGTGATCCGCAGCAACTTCACTCGAGAATGTACGAAAAAGAGTAAATTTTACAGATTAAAATACGTCGTTTTGTACCGCAATCGCTCTGAAGTTAGCCACTTCAGTTGTAGATTGTTAAATTAATAGCATTGTGAGTGCTTTTTAGTTTTTCGCTGCAAGTCACCCTTATGGGAACGTTAATAGTAATAACGCGCTGGCTTGCAGTGAAAAAATAAAACTTAAGTACTAGTTTTTTTTATAAATCTAATAATTACTCGGTAGCTCAATGGAAGAGCATTGGACCGGTAATCCAGATATTGTGGGTTCGAATTCCACCTGAAGAAAAGCGACGAGTAGTTATTTTTTCTAATTTTATTCAACATTTATCATACAATGTGATTAACTTAACTATGTACATCAGAGTGGCTAAATTCAGAGCGCTTGTGGCTCAAAACGATGTATTTTATTCTGTAAGATTTACTCTTTGCCACACATTCTCGATTGAAGTTGCCGCTTCTGTTGTAAAGTCACGTCTAAAAATATGTATACGGTTTAGAACTTTGTCACTTTATTATAGTTATCATTTGTCTTTATTTCTGTTCAAAAAAGTAATAGCTTTTAGGGTGACAAAGTTATAAACTGTATACATGTTTATAGACTGTACATAGTTAAATAAGTCGCATTTTAAGTACTAAAAGAAAAAAAAGAAAAAAAAAAAACACGTGACAAAACATCGAGAGGTGATATTAAAATTGTATTTACATCGACATTATTGAGTGAAGACAGTAAATTTACCAGAACATAAGGTACGAGGGACCGCTCGCTCATTGTAGAGTCTGCCGAAGGAGATTGCTGCTGTTGCTGTCTCATTCCAACGTATGAGGCGGAAGCGTGGAAAAAAGAGATGGCGATAATCAATTTCAGTGTCTAAGTAAACCTAAATTACACAATTTTTACTAGGTACTAATGTGAAGTTTTCTTTTGAAAGTCAAGTTGTAATAAAAAAATATATACCTATATGTAATTGGTATGTTTGGATTAAATTAGAATGTACAATAAGAGATGCTCATTGTTCACAATGCCGCATTATTTAGATTGTATACACTCAACTTTTAAAATACAGAATCATAAATCAAATTTTAATTAACCGTTATTTATAAAAAGTTTAACCACAAAAGAGCAACTACTTCACAGCGACGAACCGTTAAATCTGTATTTAAGAAAAAAATGCAACATGAATGCGAAATATGAACGGGGTATCGAAACCGGTTCCTAATTCAAACAAATTTTAAAACAAAAAAAGTTCGAAATGAGAACAGATTCGTAGCAACAAATAACTGTCAACACCCCTTCCGTGAAACAAAGCGCGGCAAAAAAATTAAAAAATAAAATCACAATGAACCCCTAATCCGGCTGCCGTGGGAAATAGACAAATGCAAGGTGAGCGAATCCGAAACTAATTTAAAAAGTAATATTCTTTCGTCTTCTGTTTTTAATATTTGAATTTGGAACAGAGATTGCACTCCCGTTGTTTTATTAACCCTTTTCCTTCACGATATTGAATTCCGAACTATCTATTTTTTCTGCTTATTATTAGACTATTTGTAACGGTCAGTTTCTTTCAAATTAGTTGAAAGCGGAAGAGGAAAATAAATAAAAGCCCAAATTTAAAGTATACGTTAGCCGGAACGTCACCAATAAAATAATCATAAGCCATATGCTCAAAACAAACATTTGTTGTGGCGTGTAAAAAAAAAAAATGAAATCGAAAACGCCGCCGACAAGTTGATCACGGGCTAATACAGAAATAATAGAATTATCACAGATTATTGTAATTTACATATCCTTTGTGGAACCGGATGCGACATAAGGACAAAAACGATTTAATAATAAGTTTGACTCGAAGGCCTTTAACCCTTTCTTGGGTTAACAAAAGCTTTACAATATGTTACCTTGGCTTCTTGTGTTTTTTTTGAGGAAGAAGGGATCATTCAAATTTGGAACGAGTTTTGAGACCCCGTTTTTAATGTGTTGAGGTCAGTTGATCAAGTTTGTTTGGAGACGATACACGTTGATTTTATTCTAACATAATTCACGGCTAACGTGTTCATAAATTTAATTCACTGAATCAACATAAGTTATTGGACATAACAGTGTGTGCGAAATGAGTTTACGTTTACTTGCAATGAACAGAAATACGGAATACGTACAAAAATCGAAAATTATTTTAACTAATCACATCAATGATTGGGTAAGTCAAATTTTATTGTAGGTATTTTGCAACTTTGTAATTTAGAAGCCGCCGCCGGTCAGCTTGAAAATTGTCACTAATCACTTCAATTTTTTTGAAACATTCAATTATTTTTGTTTTTAATTTTATAAGACTAGTATTTTGTAATTTTTCTACGTAATGTTATATTAAGAATTGTTAATTTGTATCGTGTACTCTTGTTATTAAAACAAGACAAAAAAAAACAATCGCACCGTCTTATAATTATTTGAAAAAAGAACACTCACCTGAATTTCATTGACGAGTTTCTCGGTCATTATCTTGTGGTCGGGCGTCGCAGGCGGCTGTGGCGTGGGTGGCGCGGGCCCGGGCTGGTTGTGGGCCTCCATGGGCTCTTGGGCCGGCGAGCCGGGCCGGCTTCGCGACCAGAAGTCTTGCATCTTAAAGCGCTGCGCCTCAGCTGCCTGCTGCAGCGCTGCAGGGATTTGTAGCGAAAGCGGCGCCGCTCGGAGGTCCAGCGCGCTGCCAGCGGCTGCGGAGTCATTGCCCTCCGCGGCGGTCATCTTGAAGGAGTTCTGCAGCCAACTCGCCACGAAGCTGTCCTCCTCCTTGGGTGGCTCCAGCAGCCGCTGGTACGGCGGCGCGGCGCTCGGCTCGAAAGCGCCTTCGCCGCCGATCTGCTCCCCTTCCTCAGCTATTTTCGGAACTTTCGCCTCCCGTGGTGACCCTTCCTCTACCGCTTCCGTCTTCCGATACTCATGGAGGTCCCTATACCTCTCCTGCAGCGCTAGGGATATGTTCTCATTGAAGTATTTCAACATTAATTCCAGTTTCGAGCGTATCGTCACGACCGATTCATGCGATCTCTCGCGTTGTTATTGCACTCTTCGCTTCGGCACCGCGAATCTGGAATGCAAGATGCTGTTTTAATCGCGCACGGTTTACAACTTTCGTCAAGTTGGGCGAGATGAAAACTCGTGAAAAGTCACCCCGGAAAAGCGGAAGCGGACCTCCTTGAGACGCGGGCGGGCGACGACTAACTTCTTGGTGGAAAACTTAGCGTCGCGACGCTTTCTTGCGGGGTGGGGCGGACGCGCGCGCCAGGCGAAGACGCCACACCAACTAGCAAGATGCGGCGCCGCCCCCGCCGCCTTAGACGTCCTCAAGAACATCCCCACCGTCGCGGGGCGCACGCGCCCAGCGTTTTTTCCGCGGAAAAATGTGTCCGGTCAAGGAAAAGACGGCGCGTCCGGCGGCCGGCGCCCGGAGAGTGCGCCCCCGCGCCCCGCCGACCCCGCACTCGGACATTTCCCAAAAACGCGTGACGGACCGTTCGGACCACGGCCGCAATAAGAACTATTAAAAAGGGCGCGAAGGACGCGCGGGGTGGTCGCCCCTCTCGCTCGTGCGACCTCTTTCGCAGCTCACCCCTATGTGTTAGAAAGGGACGGATAGCGCTCCCCATTTTTTTCTAATCGAGGGAGGAAATGGAAAAGAATGGGTTTCTTTGTGATTTTTTTCTTAATGGCATTTGTCTCGCTCGCGCTTAGGGCGGTTAGTATGGCTTCGTTCCGCGTGAATTTTTAAGGGATTTCTTTTCGTAACGCCTCTTTTATTATCGCCCGTTTTTTTCGTTCAGGCGGGGCTTAGCTTATGGGGTATCAGCCAACGGTGTTAGCTGTGGTTTCCTTATAACTTTACCTAAACTTCAGAATTCAGAATAATGCAAGTCTTTGACCAAGTTTCTTGTAATTCTATATTTAGCTTTGTTATGAGCATTGATCCAACATAAGACACACAGTGTTATTAATAGCGTTACGCAATGAAGCAAAAATAAATTATTTCTCTTGACATTTTCTTTATAAAATCTGAAGAAAGTTTAAGGTTCATGTCTAAACATCTAAACACTCTCTACGCGCCGACACGAGAGTCTTTTCTACCCCTCAACAGATGGCGCTGTATGCTACGACCGACCTCGTAGCGAACGATTCCTTTGTAAGAAAATTCTCAACCAACAACATTTAACAAAGTGTCCAAGAATATTCTAAATCAGATTCCAAGTTTTAATATAAAGTCTTTTAAAAATGTAATAAATGAATGTTATAATTTTCCGCAGATTAACCAGCGATTCGCAAAGTATGGGCGGAACAAAATAACGTGATGCATTTATCTAGAAATCATTAGGTGTACAAGACAATTACTGTATAATCTGTGGTAGTGATGTAACGCAGGCGTGGTCTAAACTGCGTGGGAGTGACTACCATTCTATGGTCGCGGTGTGTGACCACGAGTCATCCAATGGTGAGACGCGCCTTTCAGACAACTTCATTTGGAAACAGAATTACTTACATTTCCAAGTTCAATTGATGGTCAGTTAGAAAAAATAGAGAAGTTTTTTTTTTGACATAAAATATCAAATTGAATTATGCTAAGTTTAAAAAAGTGAACATTAAGCATTGTTTGTATCTTGTTAACATCATTCCAGTAATATTTCAAACAATTGTTTTATTGATCAACTACAAACAAAAGTTAAAATCTTACTCTTTATTATTATTTGGATTCGCATTACATAATAATAAGTGTAATTAATACGCAAATATTAAATAATTACACCTTTATAAATTTTATTGTGAATGAATATTTATGTTAGAACCAATAGGTACTTATTTTACGTTAGAAAAACCATGGTTTGTGTCAAAGTCTTTCATACAGTGGTTGCAAAAATATATTGGTTGGTAAGTTTATTATATATTTATAAAACTTTAATAGGATTTAATTAATATTTTATTGTATCTAGTTACACAATAAATAAGACAGAACTAATAATATTACCTTTTTTAAGAGCGCGTAGTCTGCACGATAGCGCCGCCATTGGAAAAAATCATAGTGCTTAAATAAAGACGAAATTGTGAATTACTCTCTGTTCCGAAGAAGCTTTGTGGTACTTGTTATCGTTTAAACAATTTTCTTTTTTTATTTTATTGCTAATTGCGAGTTCTATTGTTGTCACTTTTCGCAAAAAAAACTCCATTAAACTAAACTACAGCCTATACAATATTGCTTAAGCGATATAAGTACCACAAAGCTTCTTCGGAGTGCACTACAGAGAGATAATTCACAACTTCGTCTTTATTTAAGCACTATGATTTTTTTAGCAATGGCGGCGCTAGTGTGCTGACTATGCAGCCTGTTGTTACTTTATTGAACTTAAAATTAGAACCATGGTTCTTGTCGATGTCGGTGAGATGCTGGAGTCAAGATATTAATACGTTTTTTTAAATTATTTTCTATTGTAAACCAGTTCTAATTTTTTGTTTTTAAATCAAATGCAATATTCAAGATGATTCCTTATAATTTTTATTTGTATGTTTTTGTTTTATATTAAGTATGGTTTACTAAAAGACAACTGTTTTTAATAACGCCATTATGACTTTATTATTTAAAAATGCTTAATATGAACTAATTTAAATGTAATTACGGCATTGTTTTATGAAATTGTATACTATTTATTCCATCGCTACTGCTAACAAAGTTTATTTCTGAACCCATAAAGATACGACAGTCATTTCATGTTAAGCTATGGTTCGTTTAGAAGGAGGGGTTCGTCAGCTACGCAAATGTTGTAGGTTGAACCCTTCAAGGTTCTTTTCAATGTTTTCATATTATGGAACATTGCTGTTTGATGAAAGATATGAGGCCTTACCACAAAACACTGTTTAAGAAGTGTTTAACTTAGACACTGTTTAAATGTGATGCTGACACTTTTTGACAATATTGTTTGTAAGAGACAGCATCATATTTAAACAGTGTCTAAATTAAACAGTGTTTTAAAATCTATTGTGGTAAGGCCGATGTAGTTTGAGTAGAGCACTTTTTTCTTTTCAATGCTTTGAGGTTTCCTGGGAATATTGTTGTTTGTATGATAATTTTTTTTAGGTAAACTATCTTATGAAGTTAATAACATATTGTTTACACGAGTTAGGCCACTTCGTCACCGGCTGGGAATACGGTATTTTTTGTATGGGGCTGAGTACAGAATCTTTTCGGATTTTTTCGGAAGTGTTGAATGACGTAAAGAATTCATGTATGTAGTAACAATATTTTTTCACTTTATAGAATTTACACTTGCTTTAGCATAAAAAAGGTTTAGTTTGATTACTATTTGTAAGCTTTAAATGTTGTGTTTTTTGAAAGAACTGTACTTATTTGTAAATATTTTTTTTGTCTTTGGTTATACGAAACTGACATAAAATCTCCAATTTATTTTGATACTTAAGTGTTCGCATTTAAGTTTAAATTTTATTGAAACTGATTTCTCTGTTGTGTTGTGATTACCCAGCGGTTGACTGTACCTACCTATCCCACTCATGTAAGGAAATATTAAGTTTAAGTTATATTATATTGTTATTTCTTAACTGAATTATAAAAAAACTTTGTTCACAAAAGGCAGTTTTTTATTTTATGGAACATACCTAGATATGTTAGTTAATTTTATGACAAGAAAATTCAGTTTGCTAGTGTCACATAAATTGAATAGCATATTTTTTCATAAGAAGTGACATCACACCGAAAACAGCAAAAAACCACTGTTTCTATTCTAAAACCGAGGCGACATTATATGCAACAAGAGCGCCACTCCCGCAATAAAAATATTACCGTTTATGAAACTGAGCTAAGTGGGCTTGAGGCAGTTACCTGATGAATGCGTTAGAGTCGATATGGGTTTAAATGTAGTTTAATTATTATAAAAATAATAGCAAACACAACTTGTCATAAGTAAGGCAAAAAAGACACAGAGTACAAAACCAAAGGAAAATATGTTATAGTATAAAAAGAACAGAACTAATAAAAAAGAGGCCGGCTCGGCAACAGTGTAAATACAAACAGTGTCCTCCCGTGACCACGGCCCCTGGAAAGGTGTCGAAACGTCGGGAATTCTAAAAAACCAATAAATACAAACTAAATAATTCCAAAACAACACCTGAATTAATAATATACGCGCTGTAATCCGTAAAAAGTGTTTTATTTCTAATGAACTGTACGCGCGAAAGTCTTAGAAGTGTATAGTGTAAATACACAATTTATTAAAAAGACAAGCTTATGGTCCCCTTGAAAAATGTCAATTTTTAATTAAATAACAATTTATATTTTTCGAACACTTAAGGCTCCTATATACCTCAAGTGGCGCCCTCATTTTAATTAAATTTATTGCTCGCTAAGTACATAATGTATCGAAAATTTACATGTACAGATTGAAGCTAAGGTTCTGTAGTTTATGTACAAACAATAACCTCAGTAAAATTTTGTTCGTTGTAGTAGTAGTTCGCAATAGTGCCAAAAGTGCAAAAGTGCACTTTTGGCACTTTTGCATGTGAATTTTCGATACATTATGTACTTAGCGAGCAATAAATTTAATTAAAATGAGGGCGCCACTTGAGGTATATAGGAGCCTTAACCTACAAAGTCAGTGACAAATAATTGTTTGCAGTTTTGTCGGTGAAAAGTTCTAAAAACAGCCATCGTTTTGTTTTTCATCGCGAAAAACCCCAACAAATAAATCTGTTATTAATTTTGTGTTTTTATAAATAACAATTGATATTTTGCGAGGGGACCACCAGCTTGGGTTTTTAATAAATTGTGTATTTACATGGTAGTTATTTTTTTGCGGGAGTGGCGCTAGTGTGGCATATAAAGGCGCCTCAATTAATCTATTTGAGTCAATCGTGCTCCATAAAGTACCTTATAGATTATAAACATTAAAACACGTCATCTTATTATAGTTATCTAACATCAAATATAACCAATGAGCCGTGGTATACGTAAACAAACGAGCATAACTATAAAGTGTCTGGAAATAGTCTTATAAAGCCGAATATGTTAGACAGATATATCAGACACACAACCCCGGAAAATCAGTATGAACCATAGAAAACATCACGTGACTCGGTAGCTCAGCGGTCAGAGCATTGGACCGGATATCTAAAGGTCGTGGGTTCGATTCCCGTCCGAGAACATGATCTGGTGCGAGTCGTATTTTTTCTAGTATATTATTTGGTATTATATAAAAATAGCATTGTGAATGCTAGAATCTCAAAATTAGAAAACATCACTTTCTAGTAAAAATTGTTGTTTTGATAAACCGCATAGTGGCCGCATAGTGAAAGAATTAATTTTTATAACCGCATAATTTCTGTGACGGGTCTGGGTGTTACTATGTATAATTATGTACAACTGATTTAATACTTATTTAACAAGTATATGGGTAGTAAATCAGTTGTCTAGCACCCATATTACAAGCTTTGTCCAGGCATTTATTTATTTAAATCTGTACTTTTTGTCTCAGGGATTAAAAAAAAAACTCACTTTTCATTTAATTTATTTTAGCTAACAATTAATCCATAATAAACGGTTTGATTTCTTGATTTGAATACCTACATTAAAATATCATAATTTTTTTAATAAAAATTTTAAAAAATAACATCAAAAATCATAAAAGATACTAAATAAAAATTAATTAAAATTACCACAAACTGATCTTACTATTACCTAACAAACAAAAATTACAATGTTTTAGTGACATTTTAATTAAAATGATGTTATGTTACCTATACCTACATAAAATAATCGTAATTAGTATCTAGTTTCAATAAAATAATATTTGTGATGTTTTTAACAAAAACTCGAGGAAGGAAACACGCAAATTATCCCAAAACTATTTTTAAAACACATTATTATTAATATAGGAAACAAACAAAGTGCGACACCTATTCAACGCATCAATTCGACATTATAAAAAACCCAATGAAAAGAATAGTTTGACCCTATAAAAATTATGCAAATATCATTTTGATTGAATACTCGTAGTGGAGTTACAAGGGTCCTAATAATGTCGCGAATGTTTTTTGTTTTTTTGCTGTAAAACAAATGGTTGTAAGGAAACCAGTTTGGGTACTTTTTGGTGAGCACTTTTAGAGGGGCGCTCTTTGTTGTCTATGGGAAAGTTGAGAAGAAGATTGCGAGATAAAAGATGTTTTGTTCTATGAATTTTGATACTTGAAAGGCGTTTTTGCTGGTACGTGAGAAATAATTTTTTGGAAGAGAGTATTTTAAACTTAGTTTTGATAATGTTTCTTATAACGTATACCTATAGCTTATATAATACAAATAACTAAAATAAATAAAAGTAAAATAGGAAACTAAATAGGAGATGAATGTAATAGCTTTACTTAAATGTATTTTTTTTAAACTATTTTGATTTCAACCTAAAACAAAGTTTTATACGCAACTCATTAGTCTCAAGATTTTTAAGTTATTGGACTTCGATTTTAGATCTAAGTAAGTTAAATTGAAACATCACAATAACTATACTATACCCGATAACATAGGCTAGAAAAAATACGAGTCGCACCAGATGGAAATCGAACCCGCGACTTTTGGAAGTCCGGCCTAATTCTCTTAAGTTATAACTTCTAAGTTATAACCGGATTTCCGTCCGAGAATCAGATCATTATCTGATACGAGTCATATTTTTCTACTAAATTATTTGGTATTGTATAAAAATAGCATTGTGAATTCTAAAATCTTAAATTAAAAAATCACAATATTTAATAAGCAGTTCTTATATTCATATTTATATTTTTATGTTATTTTGCTAGGCATCTGATATTGTGAAACTGTGGATGACATATTTGGCCTAATCAGCATATGTTTTACTTTATTGTAAACTAGAAACTAAGTTCTTGTCTGTTGTTAACCAATAAATAAATAAATAAAATAAATTATATCAATCTCCACCGATCATGAAAAACTAAACGAATTCCCTTCATCAATAATAAAACTTAGCGTGGCGCTGGTGGGTTTGATGAAAAACTTATAATTCGGTCGTAATGACCGCGCGCGCACGCACGTCGACCTATTTTTAATCATTTTTAGAAAAGGGTTGAGTTTGGTTAGTGTGGAAATCGCTTTTCAGTCTTTGTTTCATGAATGTTTGGAAAAGTGTTGGAATAAGATGAAAAACAGGATTATTAGTAAAACACCAACGACATCACAGAAACAATAGACCTCGACTTATTCAATTCACCTACATTTAAGAGATAGTTTAACAATTACTTCTTTAAAAAATAATAAATAAAAGAGCAGAAATTATTATTTATCTTGAAGAGTCTTAAGCATTATCCTTTATCTAAATGTGAAAACTTGTAAATGGCTGTATTTTGTTAACTTTTCTTTATGTTATAATATAAGTTAGCTGTAAGTTTTCCAAAAAGCTGTAAAATAAAATAAAATAAGTAGTTTATTCACAGCATAAACAACAACGTTTGTTCTACGATTTTTCCGAAAAAAAGACAAAAAAAAAATTCCTTACAAATTTCCGAACAACTGATCGAGTTTTGTATGATAATACTATTTTTAGGGTTCCGTACCACAAAAGGAAAAAACTGGAACCTTATAGGATCACTTTGTTGTCCGTCAGTCTATCTGTCTGTCTGTCCGTCAAAACCCTTTATCTCGAAATTAAAATTAAACCATGCATAAGCCTAGGTCTACAGGCACTTTAAACGGTGAAACTTTTATTAAAAAATTACATAGTACTAAAACCGTAGTTTTAATATCGGAAAATAAATAAGGTGTGACAATAACACTGCTATTATTTAAAAAAATATATAAAAATCTTTTCATTACTAAACTGCCAGTAACTGACTTGAATTATTAAAAATTATAATGTACGAGACTGAAATAATTTTAAAAAACAAACAAAGTCTTGATCATATCAAAATAGTTAAGCTGTAGGTAGCTTTAATTTTAAGTAAATGACTTAGTAATTAATGCACTTATTGAAAAAAAAAACTGTTATTTCCATTAACAATGATTAAGTAACAACTAACTTTTCCAGTGGAAGACACTTGTTACTTTTCTTAAGAAAACAGCAAAAAAAAAATTCTTCAAAGTCCAGGTCCACTGAAGCAAGCAGCAGTAAACATTATTGATGGTACGATTCCGTGACAAGTGCGCGCCGGGCACGGAACAAAGCTCTTGTGCGTCTGTCTGTGTATGATCGATACCCCAGCTACGACTTGAACGCTAAAATTATAAGCTTCTTAAAAAAAGGAAAAAAAAAATATTACTTTTTTTATCCTCAATACTTAACCAAAGGTTTTAGAACACTAAATAATATACAAGAAAAATGATCGATACCCCAGCTACTACTTGAAAGCTAAAAGTATAAGCTTCTTAATTTTTTATCCTCAATACTTAACCCCTTTGGTTAGGTTAGGTTAGGTTAGAATACTAAATGATATACTAGAAAAAATACGACTCGCACCAAATCATATTTCCGGACAGGAATCGAACCCGCGATCTTTATAAGTCCGGCGAATCAAGGTATGGGCGAAGAGTGTAAACTTTCAAATGAAATATTTTAAAGTCTTAAACACAGTTCCTAAATAAAATATAGATAAAAAAGTGTTCTAAAATTAGGATTAACTAATAGTTAATTGTTACGAGCTTTCCGATACTACTGATGAGTACTCTAAATTATTTAAAAAGTTTTTTTTTTTTATAATATTATTTATCTTAATATTTAAAAAGTGTTCAAAACTCTTTTAAAGTAACCGAAATTATATGCATGATAAACGTATGCTCAATCCATCAAATCGACTGTTAAACAGTAGCCTAAATATCAATTCACCAAACCCCGAGAGCAAAAAAAAGAAAAAAAAAACCAAAAAAAAGCTCCCTGTACAAACATTGCGTGTCAAAATCCACGTCCTAATCGTCGCAACCAATGAAAAAAGTGCACGAGCTAACACTGGTATGTTAAAAAAGCAGTCACAAAAAACGCCCCTTGCGTGGAGCCAATAAAAAAAGTAATATGTTTAAACGGTGTTCTTAAAAAACAAGTAAACTGGCGCGTGCCGCCCTAGTTTTTTTTTTCAAGTCTTTTTTTGTGGTGTCCGCTTCCCGTTCATTCTTTTTTTGAATAGCCGCGGGGTCGGTTTTTTTATGTAACAATTATAGAGGTGTGTGCCATTCAGTCGACAAATTGCTAAGGATTATTATTCATTTTGTGTTTATTAAAGTGTGAACTTAAATATTGTTCCCTTAGGGGAAGTGCAAAGAAAGTGTTTTTTTTAACTCATAATACAATCAAGAGTAATCGCAACGGAATTTTCAAACAGGAAGATTATCTTTTAAATTTTGAGATTTTAGCATTCACAATGCTATTTTTATATAATACTAAATAATTTACAGGAAAAAATACGACTCGCGCTGGTTTGCAGCGTAAGAGTTGATATACTAAAAGAAATTCGACGTTCCCACTAGTGACTCGGTAGCTCAGCGGTCAGAGCATTGGACCGGATATCCAAAGGTCGCGGGTTCGGTTCCCGTCTGAGAACATGATCTGGTGCGAGTCGTATTTTTTCTAGTATTATGAAGATTATCTTCAATAAAAGTATGCTTATCCTAGATTTTATTTACCCAATAATCAAAGTGAACTAAATCATTGGAAATAAACCACTTTTACGGTCTACAGCGCGTATATTACTAATTCAGGTGTTATTTTAGAATTATTTAGTTTGGATTTAATGGTTTTTTGATTTCCCGACGTTTCGACACCTTTCCATTGGCCGTGGTCACAGGATGACTAAATAACACCATCACCTGAATTAATATAAGTGCTGTTATCCGTAAAAGTTAATTTCCAATAAACACTTGCGAAAACCTTAGAAGTGTATAATATCGGTGAACTAAATCAATTCCATAAGTTTAATTGTCAAACTAATAAACTAACTGTTTAGTTTTTAGTTAAAAATACTTCACTTTTTACACTTACAATTTGTAAGTATAAAGTATACCACTTCATTAAATTCTTATAAGATTATAGTTTTTAGAAAACTAATAAGATGTTAAAGTCCAATTATAAAACGCCATCTATTGATGGGTAGTATAACTATTTTGTAATTTATTTCCAATATCAAAAAAAATACTTTGAATAAACTTTATAATTTAAAAAAAACCACATTGTTTTTTAAATGTTTGTAATAAAAAAATGGCTAAATCAGGAAGCATTGACGTTAACCATTTTTACTTTCTTATTAGACTGAGTCATATTATCGCAATATCACTGTTAAAAAATACTAAATTATTAAATATAATTTACAAACCAAATTTGCTTTAAATTATTTAAACACACAAATTAAAAATAAAAATTCACATAAGGATATTCCAAAGTCCTTGAGATGCTTGCTACGCAGTTCACAGTTTCTTTCTAAATTTGACCCATAAAAGTACTCAAACTCAAACTCGTTCGTTCAAAACCATTTCCACAGTCCACTAAATATGTCACAATTCAAATAAAGAACTTCAAAAAATCTCAAAAAGTTCCTATAAATATATTATGTAACAACGGAAAATTACCTCGAGTGCTGTGAAAAAACAACCGCACGGCGGCGCCCTGGCGACTTATAAAATTTCCGTTTAAAACATCAGACATTATTATCTTTTTTCTAACGAAAAAATACATTTTTACACGATTCAACTACGTATCAAAAACCTTATAAGGTCAATCAAAATTAGAACTAACTACTATAATTTTAGGATCTTGTTTAACTTGAATTTCATTTGCAGTTACGTCGTTTAGGGGTGGTTAAGTAGTTCCTTGGTCTACTTTATTGGATAGTGATGTGACAGTAGGATCTTTAAGGCTTAGTCAAGAATGATACGAATGTTAATACATTTATTACATACTTTTAAATGCATACAGATATTTCAAAGAAAAGATGTGAAATAAAATTATTTTCTTTCATTAGAGAAATCATGAAGGATTAAGTTTTTTGCTAACTATACTGGTTAATAAAAATATAATACATGACATTTATTTATTAGCTACCTCAAATCGAAGCCAATTAACGTATCCAATGAGCCTAATACTTAATGAAATTAAAAACAACGTTTTTCGATTCTTAATACTTAAACTTACGTCAAATTCCAAATTTTTTTATCACATCCATCCATTGATAACAAGCATTAATTCAGCTAAATACCAAAAGACCCACCCACTAAATTCCAGATAATGCCAACAAAAACGCAATCAATTTATTGGTTAAGAACCGGTCTTCAAATCAGTAATGACATACGGTTTTTTGCATGAACACCCAATTATAGAGAAGTAGGCGTAAAGGCGGGGATACGGAATGCCACAGACAAACAACGTGCTTTATGGCCAGTAAAACCTGCGTTTGAATTTCAAACTTGAATCACTACTTAACAGACTACAGGGATAATAAACAGCCAGAATAAAAGCTTGAAACAAACGAAAAGCGCCGGTTCACTACTACACGCACAGTTTTTATAGACGCGAGGGGTACACCGGCGCCCGCTGGGGTGCGAACTGACACGCGGAGGTGCGAGTTTTCGAACATCTTTCGGACGCTAGGTATAAAGATGCTTTTTCTCTGGTCTTCACATAAGAGTTTTGTATACTCTGTGAGTGTGCGTAATTATTAATAAAATTATCATAAAAGTCCAGCATTAATAACCTCTTTGGAATTAATGATTGCTAATATTTAATACCATCATTGAGGCAAGTCATTAATCTTACATTTGAAAGATAGAAATTTTCATTCAGACTTTAGCTGGTACAGCAATTTTGTTTACGGTTTTTATCATCATCACGATTTGAAAAGCGGCCGATAATATTATATTTACTTAGATATTTATAATTAATTTAATAGTAATTATACCGTCATTACGTTTACTATGAACCTCCCATTGTACAGTAAAAACTCTAAAATGTCTGGTTGAGTCTTTGAGGAATTAATGAGCCGCAAGTTGCTTATTTTTATTAATGCGAGATTTTTTTACCTCATAAATTATGTTGCATAGTTATATGACACTATAGGTATCTTAGCTATTTATGTTTTTAAGTATATATATTTTTTATTAAGTTAGCTCCCGATTGTAAGATTTAATAAATATCATGTTAAATCTTTCGCAGGTTCCAGTTAATTTACTAATTTATGAATAACTTTATAGTCATTATATACCATTTATTCATCGTTCATTTATCAAAAAATTATATTTGTCTCCTGTTCTACAGTCTCAACAAGATAAGAGAATGGAATTTCGATGCAAAATATAGATGACTAGCAACCGCCCGCGACTTCGTCTGCGTGGAAAGTTTTTTTGCTATCCTTTGGGAACATTAATTTTTTTCATAATGAAGACCCTATGTCTTTCTCTGTACCGACAACGTGTATGCAAAATTTCATGATGAATGGTTCAGTAGTTAAGACGTGAAGGCGTAACAAACAAACAAACGGACTTTCGCATTTATAATATTATATATATTAGTAAGGAAAGGATTCAAAAGACATTTTGACTTTGTCTTTGACTTTCGAGCTAAAAAGTCACTCTATTTCACCGGTTTTCATACATTTGTTATCTGTTAAAAAGCATAAAGAATTAAAATATTAGAGATTTTTTGCACTTTAAATTGTAAATATATTTTATTTAAAGTTAGTTTAAGTTAAATTAAGTCATAATCACTTTTTCAAATATAAATTAAATTCACTCTATTAAAGAAAAACACTATTGCTTAAGCGCAAAACTACTTTGCTACTAAAGTGCTTTAAATCGATTGTATAGTCCTCTAAATCGAGTACTAAAATGCAGCTCGATTACGACTGAAGGCGCGGCACAACACTAAGTGCACTTGTGTTATCTCCTTGTATGCACTGTGATAAAATTTTGAAAAATGCACAACTTTTCCGCGATAACCCCGCGCAAGGAAAAAAGCTTGGCCGTATTCATAGTGGTGATTTTATAATTAGCTCATTATATAAATACGCAGTATAAGTATAAAAAAAGTTTGTCCCGCTTGGGGATTTAAATAAGAGGTGTAACTGAGTGTTTTGGGTTTAAATAAAAAAAAAATACGAAGCATTCAGTACCCTTAACACGAACTTAGCTATTAAAAAAAAGCGCGCAAAAAGATTAATTGATTCCAATTTCCGTAACACAAGTGCTTTAGGTCTCTACTATGGGATCAATGCAATTAATTGTTTTAAATATCCATGGTTATTGACGTTATTAAAATAAACTATGTCGGGATTTACACCATGCACCTGTTACCGGTAAGCTTAAAAAATAAACATGTACATAGTGTAAATCCCGACATAGTTTATTCTAATAATGCAATTAATGTGTCACCTAATATCCATTCAAATTTTTTTATGGCTCTCTCATCCAAATCACTGCTAGAAACATAAAACTGCTTAAATATATTGTTCTTTGATAGTTATTTATATTTATTTAAGGCCCGACTATGAATACGACTCTCCATATAAATTATCGCTATATGTGGTATTTATTCTTGCCTTATCAATGTTCTACGTATGTAGTCTCTACTTATTTATGTAATGTAGAGTGTAGTCTTGTGAGCGATCATAGAGTTCTTTGTGAGAGTCTAGATAAAAGTCTATTTTCAGACGGACATGCAGACTACGTTATATGTGTGGAATAGTGACGTGAAACATGAAGAAGAAAAGAAAAAGAAAAAAAATGTTTTGAAGTTTAAGTTTATTTGCATTTAAGTGTAAAATGTAAGTATTTTTTAAACTTTTTGTAATTAAGATAAAAAATATTAGACATTTTTTTTGTAATTAGTTTGTTTAAATGCAATGGCCATTTTATATTATAGCAATATTATGAAAAAGTTTAAATGGTAAAATGGCATTATCAATTTTTTCTAGTATATTATTTAGTATGGCCTAGTTTAAAAGTTCTAATGTTTGTTTTTAGTTTTAATTATTAAGGCACTGGGGTTCTCTCTCCAAACCCAAAGATATTTTAACAACAACTTTTATTAAAACTTAACAACAAGAAGTAAAAAAACAGAAAGTAGTTTCCACAATTTTGATACTGTTTAAAAGCTTCAAAGCCCATCTTCATAATTCATTTCAAAATGTAGCTACAGTCTCGTCTTAAAATATTTTTACAGTTTAAAACTTTGTTACTTTGTTGTAGTCGTCATTGGTCATTGATTTCTGTTGAAAATAGTAAGTAGACAAAATTTAGTAACCCTAGCACGAATATCTATCAAGAAAAAAAAACGCGCGTATCTATGAGAAAATTCATTTCGCTATTCTGCGGTAGAGGACTGTACAAATATTCCATCATAAGTGCTTTACGTTTTTTTACGCGCGTTTTTTTCTCGATAGATGTTCGTACTTTGGGTAAAGCAGCTATTTTAATGTCTCCACTCCTGGGGGTCACGGCCTCTCATGATGATTAATAAGGAGGGTAGGCCATAATCATGTATTTAGGCCCATTACGCCAATGCGCAATGGGCCTAACCTAACCTAGCCTACATTGCCCCCGCTTCTCTGCTCATAGGAACACATATCTCATAGCCACAAATAGCATTAAAGATCCATATGACTTCAAACAGATAACCACAAAAATCACCTCCACAGAAGCTTTTATCAAATATACAAGGTGTTACAAAAACAAAAATTAAAATGGAAAATATATGAAAATAAAATGTATGAAACAGCTGATTTTTTTTTCGCGTTTTCAGAGTTGGCCCCATAGTAAAAGTTGATCAGTTTGATGGTCCCTATCTACCATATTCGGCATTAGGGGTATTTTTGTAACACCTTGTATAACATACATAATAAATTCTCTAAAAAACTTTAACAAAACATAAAACAACAAACTCATAAATTACACATTAAAAACATACCTATATAATACTAACTGTAACCTTTATTAATACTGCACTATGCAGTCTATACAACGCGTAAACCGTAAGCGCCGAGTATATACTGAAGAAAATATAATTCAAAAAAAAAAAAAAAAAGAAAAAACTTAACCAAATCAATGTTAATGTCTGCAAATGGACCCATGAGACAATGGACCATGGACAATGGACCCAGCTGGGACCATTACCTTAACGTGCCCTTCGGAAGCACGGAGGAGCTCGAGATAAACGTTTGGTCACCCATCCTATGACCGGCCCTAGCGAAAGTTGCTTATCCAACGCAAATGCACGCCGGATGCGCTAAATCACTGCGATATTGAGCTCCTCTTAGTGCTTTTAGTTTTTAAAAATTATTCATAAGAAATAAATCACTTTTTCCGGATTACAGCGCGTATATTGTTAATTCAGATGTTATTTTAGAATTATTTAGTTTGGATTATAATAATTATTCATTTATAATTCACTTATTTATTTGCAAAATATGGTACGTATACTCACAGGATTTTCCGACATATTCTGTTGAATGTTTAGACATAGAAATACTGACATATTAAATCCAAATTTTAATGTTTATCATAATATTCACTTTACTATAAATATTTAATAAATATTTGACAACATCACATGCATTGCTCCGATTCCAAAGTAAGTAGCTAAAGCACTTGTGTTATGGAAAAAAAACAGAGACAACGGTGGTATCACAAACATCCAGACCTGAGCCAATATAGAAAATTCTAAATTGACCCAACCGGGGATCGAACCCGGGACCTCAGAGATGGTGACACCTTGAAAACCGGTGTACAAAGCCAATCGACCACGAAGGTCGTCAAACTATATAGCTTAAGTCTGTTAAAACGCCATCTAATTTCTTATTTTATTTATTGATTTTCAGAATTCCTGCTGAATTTATCATGGAGAATTTCTTCCCATCAAAATTTGAACTACGAAATTGAACTTTACGCAACTAGTTTTAAGGGTGAAGAGCGACTTCAACTTTCACCGACAAACCAAGCAAGGTAAATGGCTAACTTATATCTAAACCTTTGAGCTCCTAACGGCTTTTGAATAACGGAGTTACTAACCTAACACTAGTATTTCAAGTAATTAATAATCACAAAACGCTTATTGTTGTTGAAGTTGTTAATTTTTTTTTATTTCATTTATTACACGTCAACAAAAACCAACACAATTTAACTAATGAAAAAGGGTTGGTGTAAAATAATCAATAATCACAGACAAATATGTTTTCCTTAAAAATGTTGATATAAGATAAAGTTGACATCGAGTTTTTTGGCGCCATTTTGTCGAGTTCGGTTTGGTGTCTATTTTAATAATTTTCAAATTGATTCATAGTGGATATTGTGTCTTAAAATTGGTGCAGTTATATGGTACAAGTGTCTACGCAACTAAACAATATGTGGGATAATTGAAATAGGCGCGATCTTGGTTGTGTGAAGCTGAGACTTTTATTGAAGTGGTGGCTTCCTCGGCAGAGCTAACCGAGTAAACTGTCTTGATATACTTGGTGCCAAATGCTCCAAGCAGCATTGGAATGCGATGCACCCGCATTCTAATGAAAAATTAAACAATATCTACCACTGAACTATTTAACACTTGACACTGGCAAAAATTACTTCCAAGAGGAAAGTAGATTGCCATAACAAAAAAAGAAGAAGAAGAAGATAAAGTTGACATCTAATTTATCAAGAAAACTTTTTTAAATAGTACAGCAGCTATGTAATTATTAAAATAAAACACTTTTAACTATACTAGCGCGGTTATATTTAAAGTACTTTGGTAATTAGTTGTTATTTAGTTTGATTTTTGATTTTTCCGACGTTTCGGTATCTTTGCAGCTGCCGCGGTCTCGGGGACTGATGCCGCTCGTGAGCCTACCCTCAAGCAATGACTTTATAAGGTTATGAACTATATGCGTTATGAAAATTATAATTTTAATTGGTTTAAGTTATTGTTATAATTTAATTCTGTTACTTCCAGGTAGTTTAAGCCAATACCCAATTATTGACCTATGAATGTCGAAGTGAAGAAAATGAAGTTAGTCATCGAAAAATAAAAAAAATTAAAAAGGTGAAAAAACCATTGTAATAAAATAGTGTTGTTTAATTTAAATTAATTTTATCGATATTTTATAGTAGTATTATATTACCTAGTATAATCCGCGCGCGTTAAGAATGGGATGGAACCTTGTCAAACTGAGACGCGTTTGTTAGCCGGCCAGCCACAGGGATATCCAAAAACACGGTGTGACGCATCCGAGGTGAGGGAACTTTTCTGCAGCAATTTTAAGTATGACAACAAGTAAACAATTAGTTGATTAATTAAATTAAAATTAACTAATTAGTCAACATTCGATTTACTTTGACAAGGTTCCATCCCTTTTTCCATTGCGCGTGGATTATACAAAGTTTTACAAAATAACGCCTAATGCTGAATATTGTAGATAGGGACCATCAAACTGAATAACTTTTACTATGGGACCAACTCTGAAATCGCGAAAAAAAATCAGCTGTTCCATACATTTTGATATTTTCGTAATTATTTTTTTGTATGAAACAGCTGATTTCAAAGTTGGTCCCATAGTAAAAGTTATTCATTTTGATGGTCCCTATCTACCATATTCGGCATTAGGGGTATTTTTGTAACACGATGTATATACTAATTAATTTTCAGCAAAGGCATATGCATCTTAGAGGTTGAAAGATAACTTTGATTAGAAAATTCCAGAATCGATGCGTGCTATTATAACCTCCTTGCTGACAGAGAAAGTCAGAGATACGCTTATCGATAAATTAAGTTTAATGGTGGAATAAACCTGTTATCAAAGAATTGATTAGCACTATAATTAGATCATGTAAGGTTTCAGTACCCAGTACCCTAATACGAACAACTATCGAGAAAAAAACGCGCGTAAAAATACTCGGTCGATAGAGCTATTGTCTAATTTCGTTTCGCTTTTCACCGGTAGATGGCGCTGTAAAAATTTTCCATGCAAAATTACTCTATGGATTTTTTTTAACGCGCTTTTTTTTGATAGATGTTCTGATAAATAAATAAGAAGATTTTTGATTGCGTTGTGAATGCAATTTTTTTATTAACTCGTATTAAAAAAAGTATATCTTTCGCCAGGATTGCGAAAAGACTTATGTCTTTTGAACTCATGTTCGATTCCCATCTGAGTCACTAAGCCAGAGAATAAGTGTTGTTTTTTTCTGGTATGAAGTACATTTAAATCACATACTTATACGGGTTGTTATGAAAAATTAGTAAGTATATTTTGTTTAGATATATATTTTTTACATATTGAAAAGGAAAATTTAAGAAAATATAACTCAAAACAATTGCATTACCTACTCTATTATTTAAAAACTAACATCATCAATTAAATAAGTACTGAGTAAAATACAATTTATAGCAATTATAGTACAAGTCATAAATCTATTTAATGCCTTCCTACTAAATAAAAAAAGATCGCAACGTCATCATAAATTGTTAAAGATCAAAGGAGCAAAGTATCAAAACAATAAATCGAAGTAAACATGAAAAAGCTCCGAGCGATCCATTAGAATGTAAAAGGTACAAAAGCATTAGAAAATCTGTGTACTCGAGAAAAATAAATCTAAGACCCACGCACAAGCCCGCGGACTCACACGAGGAGAAAAGGACAAAAAAACTGTTAGAGCAAGAAAAAACGCACACCGCGAATATGTCCGAGGCGAACGACCTGCGAAATGTAGGGTGGGTGCAAACGATCAAGTGTATCGGTCGCGGTATACAACATGTTACAAAAATACCCCTAATGCCGAATATGGTATATAGGGACCATCAAACTGATCAACTTTTACTACGGGACCAACTCGTAAATCGCGAAAAATAAATCAGCTGTTTCATACAAAAATTAAAATCTAAAATATCAAAATGTATGAAACAGCTGTTTTTTTCGCGATTTCAGCAATCCGCATTGGGCCCGCGTGGTGGATTATGGCCCATCTTCCTTATCCGCTCATAAGGAAAGCCTGTTCCCCAGCAGTGGGGACATTAAAAATGGCTGATGGTCTGGTCTCTGGTTTTAAGCTTTTTACCTAGGCAAATGATTTTTCGTTACTTTTTCCTTTATATAACAATCCACATTTGCCTAATATTGAAAAATCATAATCAAAATTAGCTTCCACCAAGAGGTTGCTAAAACCACTTACAAGAACTACTTGTCAGTTAAAAAAGTCGCACCGGGTGGTAGAAAAATATAGACGATTCAAAAGCGCTTAATTATTGAATAAAGCAATTTTCTACTTTTACTTTTACCTAACTTCTCTCACTCAAACTAAATCAATAATTTCTATCAGGCGGAAGATTCAATAATATTCTAAAACGTCTGCGCTAAGCCTACGACGAAAGCACCCTCACATGTGCGTGCTCAATTTTTTTCGCGCCATCTCCCTCTAATGCCAAAAAGGGCTGCGCAAGCGCACGCTAGACAGAGATGGCGGAAAAGAAAGCACGGGAAGAGTTTGCGAGCATTGCCGCTAGGAGCGTTGGCGGGAATAGGAAAATGTCTTCCTGTTTCATGTTTACGAGATCGTTTTTTAATATTGTAGAATTCTTGTTTTTTTTTTTTGTTTTTGAGAAGATTTTTAAATAAATTCGAAGAGGACTAAGCATTAGTGAAAATATACAAGGTGTTACAAAAATACCCCTAATGCCGAATATGGTATATAGGGACCATCAAACTGAACAACTTTTACTATGGGACCAACTCTGAATTCGCGAAAAAAAAATCAGCTGTTTCATACAAAAATTAAAATCGAAAATATCAAAATGTATGAAACAGCTGATTTTTTTTTCGCGATTTCAGAGTTGGTCCCATAGTAAAAGTTGTTCAGTTTGATGGTCCCTATCTACCATATTCGGCATTAGGGGTACTTTTGTAACACCTAGTATAACAACAAACATTAATAAGTTTTAAACTTTAAGATGAGTGTTGTTTATGAGAAAATTCAATAATTACTCAAATATTACGTGTAACTTATTAAATTTTTTTATTGATATTATAGAATTAAGATGAACTGATGAAGCATTTTACAGTTTACAAATAAAGTATTTGATTTTTATAAGAAAGACTAGACTTCAGATTTTAATCAACTAATGAAGACTTCAGAAATAAAATGTTGAATTAACCGCACCGTACCATACATTAAGCTAGGGTTCCACATAGACAGGGAAAATAGGACTTTACTTTAAGTGCAATAGTGGTGGTTTTCCCAGCATATATCCTAATGAATCTGTCCAAAGATTGATTTAGGAAAGTGAGAGGAGCCTTTTTAATTGATGCTTTTTCTTAGTAGATTGGTTAAGGGGAAGACTTAAGTTGTACTTTACAAAAAAATCTATAACTCAAGACGCTGGATGCGCGCGCGGTGATGTCGTGGCCGAGGCGTTAGAGGAGGGCATAGGCCATGCCCAGCAGTGGGCAGCTGATATTAATGTTAATGTTTGACAACATCACATACATTGCTCCGATTCCAAAGTAAGTAGCTAAAGCACTTGTGTTATGGAAATCAGAAACAACGGCGTTCTGAATAATACAAACAGAGTTCTGAGTGTGGAACGACATACCTACCTAAATAAAGGATGATGAGAGTTCTGGTCTAGACCTCTTCTAGCAATAAATTTTACATCATAGAAAAGGTCTTTGGAACATTTTATTGTGTCGATTAATAATATTTTAAGGCTGGGTTGCATCATCTTGATTTAACCTTAACTTTAACAGACACAAACTTATCTGACTCGGTGACAGTGTTAGCCATAGACTACAGTCTATGGCTTAACCTAGGTAACAACACTGAGTTCGAGTTTTGGCCACCGGCTCAGAGATTTGTGTCATGAACTGTTATAGTTAAATTAAGGTGATGCAACCGAACCTTAAAGTTATAACAATCTCAACATTTTTATACTTATACACTTCTAAGACTTTCGCGCGTACAGTTCATTAGAAATAAAACACTTTTTAAGGATTACAGCGCGTATATTATTAATTCAGGTGTTCTTTTGGAATTATTTAAATACAAACTAAATAATTCCAAAACAACACCTGAATTAATAATATACGCGCTGTAATCCGTAAAAAGTGTTATATTTTTATACTTTTTTGACCGATGACTCCGAAATAGTATGTTAGCAGCAAATATTTATCTAAAAAACAACTTTCCAATGATTTAATATTCATTGCTAGAGGGGGGTAAAAAGACCAACTGTCTTGTCCCTTGCCCAAGGGCTTGGTTACTAAAACTATTATACAAGCAAACCTACCCTTAAATACTAGCCAGTCAGGCTGGTTTACAGATAGCGGCACAGATTTTTATGATGCCTACAATTCTGTCTATTGCCCTAGGACTTGTACTAATTGGATTGCAAATTAAACGCTAGCCTTAAGATTTATAAATACTTCTTAATCTGGATAAGGCGTCATAAGACTGTTACAGTACTACAGCAGGAGATGGGATCTGTACCTAACTTTAAAATTTCTATTGCGCCCACTAAGGTCGCATTTCTCAACCGATTCTCGTGTAATTTTGTGAGCAGATTCGGTAATTATAATATAACTAGCGACCGCCTGCTACTTCGTCTGCGTGGAAAGTTTTTTTGCTATCCCTCGGGAACAAATATTTTTTTCGGGATTAAAGGTACCCATGACGACGTGTATGCAAAATTACATGATTTATCGGTTTAGTAGTTAAGACGTGATGGCGTAACAAACAAATAAAAGGACTTTCTCATTTATAATATTAGTTTGACGACCTCCGTGGTCGAGTGGCTTTGTACACCGGTTTTCAAGGTGTCGCCATTTCTGAGGTCCCGGGTTCGATCCCCGGTTGGGTCAATTTAGTAAACGAACTTTTCTATATTGGGTCAGGTCTGGGTGTTTGTGATACCACCGTTGTCTCTGATTTTCCTTAACACAAGTGCTTTAGCTACTTACTTTGGAATCGGAGCAATGTATGTGATGTTGTCAAATATTTATTTATTATTTATTTATTAGTAATTATTATGATGGTAAACGAATTAAATAAAATATAAAACTAATTTATGTTTAGGGTAACTTTATGACTGTTTGGCTTTTGACCTGCGGCAGTAATGAAAACATATATTTTCCAATTCCAGGTGGCCAATTTAGAATAACAATACCTACTTTAAGCTAAAAGAGGGTAAAAGAAAGAGAAGGAAGAAAAGTGTAAAGGAATCATCAAGGAGCGAATGTTGCTCGATTGTGGAGGTTAAGCAACTTTACCAAAGGACATTTTTCGGATGGGTGTTCAAATAAATAATATCAGCTCTTCCGTGCTTTGAGACCTCATAAGCAACTCCACAAATGGCAATTTTAGATAGGGTTGCCAAAAAAGTGTTATCTTCAGCTCTTATACCCTATGTGCTTTGAAAGGTTTTAGTAAAAAAAACAACAGTTGAACTTTAGTACCAAGACAAATCAATCAACAATTTTATTACACTTCTTCGGTGAAGTCCAACTCTATGAGAAAGAAAAAACCGACCAAGTACGAGTCAGACTCGCACACGAAGGGTTCCGTATCATTATCTATAAAAACGGCAAAAAAATCATGTCTTTTTAATATTGACTTGATTTTCACGGGTACAGTCGCCTTAAAGGTTTTATGCCGTAATTAAATTAATGAAGTACAATTATGTAAAAATAAGTTACGTATAATATGACTGAATTGTCTAAAATTCTATTAAATAGCTCAGTGATAGCACTCACCCGGATTGCAAAAGGCCTCTGGTTCGATTCTCAATGTGAGTAATCGTAGACTAGCTTTTTTCTCAAATTTAACTTACGTGCGTTTTAAAAGTGAGTTTCTTTTGGAAGTTTATATTTTTTTGAGTCATCATTGAGCGTTAAGAGAAAACACCACGGTCGAAAGAATTGAAAAAATCCTATAAAAAGTTGACAAAAATCAACGTTTCGTAGTCCCCTGTTTCCTCCTCCAAAACTAGACCAATTTAAATACTTTTTACATAAAAAATAAAGAAAGGATTTGGCTGTGTTCCTATGTTTTCTTGTTTTTATAAAATAATCAAAAAGAGATATTAATCTCCAAAAACCTAAAAAAATTGACATTGTTTAGTTATCCAGCAATCAAATTTGACGAGATTATATACAACGTGTTACAAAAGTACCCCTAACGCCGAATATGATGGATAGGGACCATCAAACTGAACAACTTTTACTATGGGACCAATTTGAAATCGCGAAAAAAAAAACAGCTGTTTCATACAAAAATTAATTACGAAAATATCAAATTGTATAAAACAGCTGATTTTTTTTTCGCGATTTCAGAGTAAAAGTTGTTCAGTTTGATGGTCCCTATCCACCATATTCGGCATTAGGGGTACTTTTGTAACACGTTGTATATAATCTCGTCAAATTTGATTGCTGGATAACTAAACAATGTCATTTTTTTTAGGTTTTTGGAGATTAATATCTCTTTTAATAATTATTTTCTAAAAAAAGAAAACATAGGAACACAGCCAATTCATTCCTTTAAATTTTAATGAAAAAAATATTTAAATCGGTCTAGTTTTGGAGGAGGAAACAGGGGACTACCAAACGTTAATTTTGTCCACTTTCTAAAGGAATTTTTCAATTCTCTCAACCGTGGTGTTTCCTCTTAAGTATGTAGTAAGTTACGTAACAAGTACTTAGTGTGAAAGAAATATAATAACATTGTGCCCAGCCTTGTCCAACCTGTTTTTTATGCAGCCTATCATGTTACCGACGTCGCAATGCAGCTGTGTCTCTGGTAACCCTTTACTATTATGTTATTTCCTGAGTTTAATCGAAAAATAATAAAAGTTATATTATTATTATTAAAGTAGGTTAAAATAATAAAAGTTATATTATTATCATTCACAAAAAAAGCTAATAATTTGGCTGAAGTGATCATAAGACTTGTGAATCGTTTTGATATATTTGTTTATTCATAAGCTTAAAGCAAACTTGAAAATGGCAAGTCAAAGTACTTATATGTTAGCGTGTTCGATACAGACAGACTGAGAAAAGCATACCATCGTTATATCTTACTAATTTAATATTATGTTAAAATTTGGATGGTTGTGTTTCAATCACGCAAAAACGGCTTAACGAATTCGGATGAAATTTTGGCCACAAATAATTTATAATCTTGTTTCATTGCCCGACAAACAGTTTCCCAGGGAAATTATAATAAACTCTAATACTACCCAAATTACTTTAAGTCTACGCAGACGAAGTCACAGGCAGAAACGACTATAAAATGACTTTTTATACTAATAATAGACAAATTAACCATTACGTTCAACGTGATTACCAAAGTATATGCCAGTATGAAGGAAAATAAAAATTTAGGACGATGTAAAAGAAATAAGTAATGTTGAGGAGCTCGATGGCGCAGTGGTGTACCGCCTGGCCCAGCGATTGCGGAGGTTCAGCTACTTTCGCAAATTGTAAATTTTTACTATTTCGAGCTCCTCCCTGCTTCGGAAGACACATTAAACCGTTGGTCCCGGCTGCATTTGCAGTCGTTAACGCCCACCAGTCCGCATTGGGCCCGCGTGTTGGGTTATGGCCCATCCTCTTTATCTACACATAAGGAAGGCCTGTGCCCCAGCAGTGGGTACATTAAAGATGGCTGATGGTGAAATGAAAGTAAGTAAAATAATAAGTTTCACAACTTTCAAATCTTAATGCAGCTTAACCCAAGCTTTATGTTGAACCTAACAGCTTTAAACTAGCGAAGAACAAGTTTTATTCGTAACCATTCAGCCTACATACCCCCCTCTTCCCCCCATCGTGAGTCACAGACTCCTGCGCCATTTCGCAACCGAAATTCTACCGGTTCAACAATGGCATTATTAGGTACAACATTTGTGCAGATCTTTGAAGCTAGTTTGAAGTATGATGAGAAGTGACATTTTAATAAAGATTATCAGATAAACCTCATTAGTTCAACATTTTTGATATAAAGCGTTGTTAATAAATGTGTTGTTTTATCTAAGACTAGCACGCACGCGACTTCGTCCGAGTGGTCTTTTTGAAAATCACTAGAGAATCTTTGACCGGATTAAAAAGTATCGTATTTTTAATCCAGATTATAAACTAGGTATCTGTGTGCCAAATTTAATCAAAATTTGTTCAGCCGTACAAACATCCATACGCAAAGACTTTCGCATTAATAATATAAAATAGAAAGTAAGATGATTGAATATTAGTTAGAATGGAACAACAAAACATTATGCATTTCTAAGATACAATTAAAATTTATATATTTTGGAAACTAAAAACTAATTCACAACATTTATTCAAAGTTTATTGTTTAATTGACGAGTTTGACGACCTCCGTGGTCGAGTGGCTTTGTACACCGGTTTTCAAGGTGTCGCCATCTCTGAGGTCCCGGGTTCGATCCCCGGTTGGGTCAATTTAGAAAAACGAACTATTCTATATTGGCTCAGGTCTGGGTGTTTGTGATACCACCGTTGTCTCTGATTTCCATAACACAAGTGCTTTAGCTACTTACTTTGGAATCGGAGCAATGTATGTGATGTTGTCAAATATTAAAAATAAAAAAAAAAATTATGTTATTCCACACAACTTGAAAATTAATTAAAACCTTAAATGAGTAATCTAACTGAAGTTTTGTGGTTTTCTAAAGAAACGTATCATTAAAAAGCTGCATCCCACCGTACTTAAACTGGTGTTCTACCAAGTGAGTCAGAGTTCGCAACTGCGTAGGAGTACCTTAAGAAATCACCGTTAAGTTTTTAGCTACTATGAAAAATTAGAGGATTTTGATGGTATAATTTTTCATCGAAGAGTTTGATTTATCTTTGTCTTGAATCTTGAACATCTAGGTCCTAAAACCTACAAATATTATAATATAAATAAATATAATTAGAAAACATCAAAAACATTGCTCCGATTCCAAAGTAAGTAGCTAAAGCACTTGTGTTATGGAAATCAGAGACAACGGTTGAACAGCAAACACCCAGACCTGAGTCAATATAGAAAAGTTCATTTTCTAAATTGACCTAGCCGGGGATCGAATCCGGGACTTCTGAGTTGGCGACACCTTGAAAACTGGCGTACAAACCGCTCGACCACAGAGGTCGTCCGATTAAAAACGTGAAATAAAGAAAAATAAGCAAACAAACGGATGGATGTTTATTTTTTCTTTATTTTATTTATTCATCCAGATATAGCACGCCACAATTTAGTCAATCCTCACATCAGTCATAACAGGATAATTCCAATTAAAAAAAAAAATTAAAAATAACTTAAGATTAGGCTTCTTGCCTTAAAAACATCAGCAATACCAAAGATTTGGCTTTGTCTTTATTAAACAAGATTAAGAAAACAAGATTCGAGCAAGAACTGGCAGTATGGCTTAGACCTTCGCCTGTCCTGAAAAGGACGAATACAACTACTTCCTTTTTTTGAATGTCAAATTCACGTCAAATTCGATGGGGTGCCTATCTTATTTTATTACATAACATAACAACTTGTGGAATTATTACTTTTGCGAATATATCAATACTCTCATGAGCTGTGTTGACTAAGAGTATTGTTCAGAATAGATGCTTTTGTTACTCAATCACGCAAAAACGGCTAAACGGATTTGACATTGTTTATAAACTATCTATCTTTCTGACTAAATACAACACTTATATAAGACAAAGTAAGGCAAATAGTAAATGCCAAAAACATCGCTACCTGCCGAAACTATATAACAGTCTCAGCCAAGATCAAACGCCTGCGCTATAAACATTTCTTTGCGAATTACGAGTGCATCACGCGCTGGCAAGCGCACAGAACACGGTACACGGTGGAAAGACTGGGAAATATCGACGATGTTTATTTTAGCTGCCCGAAAGAAGGCAATCTGGCGTTTGTTAGGCTGTGGACTCACCGGCTTAATAGGTTCACCAAGGCTATGCGAAGATTAGTAAATTGATTCTAGATTTCAATGTGTGGAAATAAGGCAAAATTAATAGTTAAGGCTCCTATAAACCTCAAGTGGCGCCCTCATTTTAATTAAATTTATTGCTCGCTAAGTACATAATGTACCGAAAATTCACATGTACAGATTGAAGCTAAGGTTCTATCGTTGGCAAATTCTTTTATACCAAAATGCCTTAACACAACTTCATTATGTATTTAAATCGCAACTGTTGTTTTTGTCAAAAAACTTCGCTACTTTCAAGAGAAAATTTATGTTACGAGCATTTCTTTAGTGTGTTATTTTATACATCTTTCACAAAAATAGACATATGTATTTTCCAGCGTTGTACACCCAGCCCTACACTAGCGGATTCTATTTTTAATGTTTAGATCGCTAATGCACCGATGCAGTTTTATGCATAAATTCGCTCGCCGGATGGGGCGGCCATTTTTAAATGTAATTTTAGCGCGAATTCGCAGGAAGCCAAGACTGCGCTCGAATTTTATTTCGAATAGGCGTGTCTGTGCTGTCATAACTCTATGGCTATGTTGAAATGTAGCAACTGTATTGCGTTAGGAAATATTCTTTTAGTATTAATCATTAGTTACTTTGAATGTCAGATGGGAGACAAAATGTTAGACGTATGACATGACTATTAAGATGACACGTGTCATCTTAATGGTCATGTCATTTAAAGATATTTTATAAAATAAAACTCTTTTTACGGATTACAGCGCGTATATTATTAATTCAGGTGTTATTTTAGAATGATTTAGTTTGTATTTATAGTTTTTTTTATTTCCCAACGTTTTGACACTTTTCCGGATGACAAGGCATGGCATGACACGATCCCGTAACCACGGCCTCTAAACGGAATAATTCTAAAATAACACCTGAATTAATAATAATACGCGCTGTAATCCTTTAAAAAGCATTTAGTTTCTAATAAACTGTTAGAGCAAGTCTAGAAGTGTACAGATGTTTTAAAGTTCGTCTTTGGGTTTTTTACAATCGATAGAAAGACACATAGTTGATTTATCTTTCATTTGCGCGTTCTGCTTTGTTTTTAAATAAATGAGTTCAGTCGAAACCCAAGACTTTAATATTTATCTTTCCTTTTGTTTGATAATACATACACAAATAAAATTGTAGATAGATAATCAAACGGATCTAACCTACTGACGAGTATATCAGTCTTATTTTTTAAATTTTGAGATTTAAGCAATTACAATGCTATTTTATATAATACTAAATAATATACTAGAAAAAATAGGACTCGCACCAGATCATGTTCTCGGACGGGAATCGAACCCGCGACCTTTGGATATCCGGTCCAATGCTCTGACCGCTGAGCTACCGAGTCACTGGTGAGAACGTCGAATTTCTTCTAGTATATCAACTCTTACGCTGCAAGCCAGCGCCATCTCACCAATGTAGAAGGAATTACCTTCGACATTCAACTGAACATCTTTCCAGATATTTTTTTTAAACAGTTGATTAAGATGAGAAAGCTATATAACTTTTTAAATTTTGAGATTTAAGCAATTACAATGCTATTTTATATAATACTAAATAATATACTAGAAAAAATAGGACTCGCACCAGATCATGTTCTCGGACGGGAATCGAACCCGCGACCTTTGGATATCCGGTCCAATGCTCTGACCGCTAATACTCTTTCCGCATGCATTGATCTTATAACTAAAATTAAAATAAAAATTGACCAAAGAAAGATTGCTCTTGGTGTCTTTATCGATCTTAAAAAAGCATTCGATACAATAAGCCACAAATTACTGCTGCGAAAATTAGAATCAATCGGTGTTAATGGAACGGCATATAAGATGATTCAATCTTACCTTACTAATAGGCACCAAATTGTTAAGATCGACAACGACCAAAGTTCTCCAAAAGAAATTACATACGGAGTTCCACAGGGTTCTATTTTAGGCCCACTACTATTTCTTATTTACGTAAATAGCATTAATAAATTGGGTCTTAAAGGTGAAATCTCACTATATGCTGACGATACGTGTCTTTTCTATTTCGGAGATACTATTTCTTCCATAGTAAAGGACGCGCAAGATGATTTAGACACTTTACTTGCTTGGTACCAGTCTAACTTATTAACTATAAATATAGCTAAGACTAATTACATGATTTTTAGTCCTAAAAATAAACAAATCCCACATTTTGACCCTTTAACTATAAATAATGAACCGCTGACTCAAGTCCAATCTGAAAAATACCTGGGCCTTATTCTAGATAGCCGCTTATGTTGGAAACTACACATACAAAAAATTCGAAAAAAATTAACATCGCTCATGTCTGTTCTCCGAGGTAACGTACGCTGTTTTCCTTTATCTGTTCATTATATTATATACAACTCATTGGTCAAAAGTCATCTTGATTATTTGATAGAAGTATATGGCAGCGCTGCTAAAACTCATATGAATAAACTCCAAAGAACACAAAATAAACTAATAAAACTGTTGTTTCACTTTGACTATTTAACGCCAACAGTAGAAATTTATAAAAAAACCGGTCTAATGACATTATCTCAGATGTATAAATATAATACATGTATACTTGTACATAAAATACTAACAAAAAATATACATACGCAGATATCATTCAGGACAAAATCACAATTACAAAAGCGTTCCTTAAGAAGACCATATGATATTCAACTAATATCACCTCGAACAAATTATGGCAAGAAAAACATAAAGTACGAAGGAGCACAACTATTCAATAAATTACCTAATGATTTAAAAAACACAAAATGTTTACTATCCTTTAAAAACAAGCTAAGACGACACTTATTAAACCATTTTTCTTAAAATAAATTAATAGCATAGTGAAATGATAGTAATATTATATCTATACATATATATACTAATAAGCTTATTGCAATTTTATGATAATAATGATGATGTTTTGGAGGAGTATTTGTTTATTTATTTTTTGTTATTAAATGTTATTTTGTTTTTGATACATTGCTATACAATGTCTATTGGACGTAACTTACATGGCAACTACTAAGCGATACGTAATTGTGACCAACTTGTTATTGCAAAGCATTTGTTTTGCAAATACAATGCGGGTAACTTTAAAAATTTAATGCAGCTACGAACTTGTCTGCTGCATGCACCTACTAGTTTCTAAGTATTATTTTTAAGATTATAATGTATTTCTCTTGTAAGTGAATGTACATTCTTTTAGAGAAATAAATGTCTCAAACCTCAAACCTCAAAACTGAGCCTTAAAACTCCCGCGCAAGCGGCTGTAAAGAGATTTCGTTGAAAGTTTTTTTTAATATTTCGGATCGGAGCCAAGTGCAGTAGGTGCAATACAAAAATACCGGCAAAATTCAAGGTCGAACGCAAAAATAGCCGCAACGCCGCGCCGTCAGAATGCACCGAGATTTTTCTCATGATACTTTTTTATATTATCATTTTATACTTGTATTTTTTTCAGTAATGTTGATTTTTGAGCGCTACTTGTCATCTAAACGACCTCCGTGGTCGAGTGGCTTTGTACACCGGTTTTCAAGGTGTCGCCATCTCTGAGGTCCCGCGTTTGATCCTCGGTTGGGTCAATTTAGAAAAAACTAACTTTTCTATATTGACTCAGGTCTGGGTGTTTGTGATACCACCGTTGTCTCTGATTTCCATAACACAAGTGCTTTAGCTACTTACTTTGGAATCGGAGCAATGTATGTGATGTTGTTAAAAAAAAAAACATGGCAAGAGATGATACCCAAGAAAGCAAAAACGACGACATTATGACAAAATATTTTTTCCACTGCAAAAACAAAATAATATTTTAGATCACGTTTCTGCGTTTTATTGGCTCTGGTAAAGTTCCAGCTGATTTATTTTGCATTTCAAATTGCGTTCCATTTTTAAATGAACTACTTATAATTCTAATGCTCTTACTAATAAATATTGTTTAGCAAATGTTTAGTTACATAATGGTTACTCTCTGTCAAACTATTGAAGTTTGACACTAAAGAGATAAGGACAAAACACTGTGTAACTATTCACCCGTCATACAGCTCTTATTAGTAAAGGGGTAACAACATAACATTATATTTTTCAGGACAATCCTATGATAGATATAGAAGAAATTATATACCTAGTTTTGTCTAGGCTTTCGGCTCTGGCCGAAAAAGCTTAAGGAAAAAGGAGAATTCGCTTAAAAACTGTAATTTTTCATTACGTCACACAAATATTATTTGAGATTTAATAAATAAATATTAGACAACATCACAAACACTGCTCCGATTCCAACGTAAGTAGCTAAAGCGCTTGTGATGGAAATCAGAGACAACGGTGGAACTATAAACACCCAGACCTAAACCAATACAACGTGTTACAAAAATACACCTAATGCCGAATATGGTAGATAGGGACCATCGAACTAAACAACTTTTACTATGGGACCAATTATGAAATCGTAAAAAATCAGCTGTTTCATACAAAAATTAATTACTAAAATATCAAAATGTATGAAACAGCTGACTTTTTTTCGCGATTTCAGAGTTGGTCCCATAGTAAAAGTTATTAAGTTGTTTGTTTGTTTGTTACGCCTTCACGTCTTAACTACTGAACCGATCATCTTAAATTTTGCATACACTTTGTCAGGGGTAAAGACAAGGGTACCTTTCATCCCGAAAAAAATAATTGTTCCCGAGGGATAGCAAAAAAACTTTCCACGCAGACGAAGTCGCGGGCGGTCGCTAGTTGTTTATTAATTTTGTGATAAGTACCGAATATTTTATTTTCAAAAAACACATCAACAATTCTTGGGTCTTATCGTCTTTTAGAGACGTTTTTTTTTTCGTCACTCATCTGGCGACTGTCCTAAGCGTCGAGTCTAGCAACACGTGTGATATTCGAAGCTTCCTATACATTCATTTACGCCCACGCTCGGCCCATCAGATGCATCAAATAAATCTATTTACAATACATTCAACGAATTCGTCAAAAGTGGGAGTGTAATTATATTCTCAGGTCAAACTTACATAGAAAAACTACGGCGCACACGCACGACGCACACTAGGAAGTTATACTGAAAGCCATTCACACATAGATGTGTGCTCTCTGATTGGATGATTCGTGACATCGTTTATGTTAATTTTTCGCGTGTCTATTTTTGTGATACAAGTTTTTATCCCTTTAGTGACGGATGTTAATGCTCTTGATACTTTTTAGGTCATGAATTAATAAGATCATAAATGACAATATTTAAAGCGAAACAAAATGTAATTACCAATCTGGTAATTGTATAAAAATTATTGACTGTTTTGCTAGAAATAATGTTTAATAATTCTCAACTTTTCTATTATTTATAATTCAAAGGCAATTGAAAATATAAAAAAGTTAGTTGTTAATCATATCTCGTAAAAACACAATCTCAAAAAAGTATCCAATAACTTTACTAACCAATCAAATATTTTTTGTCACTTTTAGTAGAAATTTTAATGTGAGTAAAAGGTAAAAAAAATACCTAAGTTTAAAACTTAATGTAACCTTTGTAGTAGCTAAAATTATATAAAAGCATTAAAAAAGGTCTACTATAATTGAATCAGTTTTATGAATAAAATGCACAGCCATGACATCATGTCTAAAGTTAAAACTATGTTAACAGGCGTTCATGAATAAAAAGAACTGGTTTAATGATTAGCAATAGAATAAACTGTGTTTTCTAAGTGGCCATCTTAAGTCCCATTAGAATAATTAACTGGCACTTGTTATATTTAAATATTAACGATAATATATGCATGACAACCTTGTTTTTATTAGTCTGGTATATATTTTTTAAATACTAATAAAAAACAATTCAATTTATATTAATTTAAATCTATTCCTAATTTGAAACACTTTGTATTTATTAAATACTGTTTAATATCCGATATTTGTTACCCTTTTGTACATAAAAAACACTTAACGTGGTATAAAAAAATAAAACCTTTTTTAGTTATATTAATATCTTCTTTTAGGGACAAAATAACACGAATCAAATTGAATTAAAAAAAATGCTTAAGTGTCTTATAAAATTAAAATAATTAATCAATTTGCGAAAGTATCAAGATGGTTCGCCTCGGCGTACACTCCTTTGTGTTTTTTGGCACAGCGGCCAAACATCGGTATATGTGATGCATCCCACACCGTACCAATAAATATATAAGCAGTAGGAATACTTTGCTCAGCTTTCAACAAAGGTTTAATTTTCTCATTTATTTTTAAGATCCGTGCCTGTATAATCAGTTTGCACAGTTATCAGTTACTTAGTAACAAATATTCCTTATGGCCTAAGTCCGCCATTTGCTGTAATTTTAGCAATAATAAATAAAAATTAAATTAAATAAATATTATTATTAAATATTTGACAACATTACATACATTGCTCCGATTCCAAAGTAAGTAGCTAAAGCACATGTGTTATGGAAATCGGGGACAACGGTGGTATCACAAACACCCAGACCTGAGCCAATATAAAAAGTTCGTTTTATAAATTGACCTAACCGGGGATCGAACCCGAGACCTCAGAGATGGCGACACCTTGAAAACCTGTATACAAAGCCACTGGACCGCGGGGGTCGTAAAAGTTAATAAAGTTTAAAAAAATATCACTAGTTCTACTACTTTGGTATAAAAACTCATTTAACATAAAGGTTTACTTTTTAAAAAGTTTTAAAAGGGAATCATTGTATCACTCACACATTGGAAACTATTTTCTTTTGTATTTAAATTCTGAAAATTAAAAAAGTAACAAAGAATTTCATTCAAACTAAAAAAATGTATACTCACTTTTTTAGAATTTAGCATTCACAATGCTATTGTTCTGGTGCGAGTCGTATTTTTTCTATATTTTATTGTAATGTTCAATCACTTTATGGTTCTGTTTCCGGTCACATATCACTTTATGTTGACGGTTCCAAATTACTTATGCTACTGCTTTCTCCTTCACTGTGTCAACACACAGACACACAAACACAGTTTCAGTGTGTGTTTACACAGTTAGGTAAAACAAACTGTTGATCGTCAGTTGAAAGTTTCGCATTTATATGGCCCTTGTAGAATACTTGGCAATACACTAGGTTTCTCCCTACAAAAGAAGCTTTAGTACCACCTCAATAGAATCCACACGAGACACGGCGGGTGCAACTACTTAGAACCTTTAACACCTAGAAGCCGAATCCTTGTAAAGTAAGGCAAAAAATACTGAGCCAAAATGGCTTAGTTTCAGATTTCCTTCATAAGTTACCTAATAACTAAAATCCAATAAAATAGTAACTAATCCCTTAAAGGTAGGGAATTGAAACTATTTCGTTCTCGATTAGGTAACAGTCGCACTGCTGCTGCCGTGTTGCTTGCGGCTAAGTGTGAAGGAGCTCTTAATTCACCTGGGCTAATTCTTCATATCATACAATATGATTTTCTTAGCTACGCGTTATCGAGTAGTAGACAGTGATTTCTCAACTAGTTGAAAGAAATTTTACATACCCATTGAATGTTTTGTTAATTATTGTGATGGAAAATGACGTCACTTTAAATGCTGACCTCATTTTTTAATTTTTGTGAAACAATCAGGGTGAAAAAAGCAGCCCTTGACGAGTTTCTTGCCGGTTCTTCTCGTTACAAGGTCTCCCGCTTAGGGTTTGCGAACCGGTGGCGTAGCTTCTTTGACATTCACAAGTGCTTGTAACAGCCTAGACTGAATAAATGAGTTCTGAATTTTGAATTCTGACGTCCTGAGTGGTGCAGTGGTCAACACGCCAGTCTACCACGCAAGAGGGTTCGATTACCGGGCAGAAATTGAAATGATGAATTTTAATTTCTGTGACGGGTCTAAGTGTTACTATGTATCATAACTATTTATTTAAAAAGTATATAAGAATTATATCAGTTGTCTAGCACCCATATTACAAGCTTTGCTTAGTTTGGGGCTAGATGGCGCTGTGTGAAATTGTCCAAGCATTCAAGAATTCAATTTATCACTCATCAATGAAAATACGTGCAATAAATAAAGACTTACTTTAATAAACAAGTTTAGAGGTCTCCATTTGCTCCTTTATAGTTAGGTACTTAAAATTCCTTTTCTTATTGAGATTTTAAGTATCTTAATTGCGAGGTTTTATGTTAAAGTGCTAGAAAAGCATTTTCATAAAATACCGAGTCAATCACACTTCATGATAAATGAACATCTGGAATTCTCAACCACTTTAAGTTGGCTTTTATATTGCTTATATGTAATTAGCTAGTACATTAGTATGAAATCGAATTGACTAGCACCAACCCTTAACAGCGTCGTAAAGTACTAATAACTTAGAGATAGTAATATCATAGACAATAGTAAGGGGTAGTATTGAACCGAGCGATAGTCAAATTCAAGGTATCACAAATACTGAATATAGCGTACTGATACTAAGTGGGCGACAGACTGAGGGCGACTACAAATATTGAAAATGGGCGACTTTAAAATACAAATCTGAGTTACAGTTATTTAGGACGATCAGTACAATAATTATTGAGGTATCAAATTTCTAATTTAGTGACAACTTTACGGCACACAATTACAACGTCAAAATAAATAATATTAGAAAAAATACTAGAAAAAAACGACTTAACAGTAGCACCTCAGACGGGACTCGAACCCGCCGCTTGGGATGACGGCCCAATGCACTGACCAATTATGCTACCGAGTCGTCTAGTATTTTTTCTAATATTATATATCTTAATATAAAAATACCATTGCGAAAAATCTAAATTTAACATTACAACGTGTTACGTGTTACAAAAAAACCCCTAAAGGCAAATATGGTAGATAGGGTTACCCTATCTGCAGATGCATACATCCTCGGAAAATTATTATAAAATACTAAATAATATACTAGAAAAAATAGGACTCGCACCAGGATCATGTTCTCGGACGGGAACGAGAATATGATCTGGTGCGAGTCCTATTTTTTCTAGTATATTATTTAGTATTATATAAAAATAGCATAGTTAATGCTATAATCTCAAAATAAAAAAAAATTATATTATAAACCTTAAAAACCGTTTTTTTCTTTTCAAATCGTTTCATGATAAACCACATAGTGGCAATCCTAGACCTAAATTGTGTTATGCTTTTGCCTATTAATAGGATTGGTTATCGAAAACAATAGTCTATTTGCGACAAAGGTTGTCACTTTGCAGTTTTCCTTACAAAAAAGTCAATAAAATTTTTTTTTGTTAGCATGGTACTCTATCTAGCATTTTCGGCTCTACAAGACTATTACCAAACACCCTGTATAATATAATAAATTAACCTACTTGGTATAATAGTCACCCATTCAATATTTTTTGTCACTCATTTAGAATTTTTACTGTTAACTTAGTTAATTCATTTCGTATAATAGCTGTCCGTTTACTTATTTTTGTTGAAGTTGAATTCGACGAGAGATAACTTTCTCGAAGTTGGACTAGTACCTAACCTATCTCACAAAGAGCTTTAACCAAATCGACTCTAACTGGCGTACTAACCAGAAATTGAAAAACACCAAACACGAAACAATAGATGTTTTGACAACCACTAGAACTTGGATTAGTGGAAAAACTAGACAATAGAACGAGTTGTGACTAGTTTGTAAACTTACTGACGATTATTCACTTTAAGCACCATTATGTTTTGCGTGAATAACGCGGGTTTTAAGGTGTTTTGTCTTTTTAATACATAAGCTAAATTCCGAAATTACTTGATCCAACTAATATCGACGACCTCCGTGGTCGAGTGGTTTGTACGCCGGTTTTCAAGATCCTATCTCTGAGGTCCCGGGTTCGATCCCCGGCTGGGTCAATTTAGAAAACTAACTTTTCTATATTGGATTAGGTCTGGGTGTGTCTACCACTGTTGTCTCTGATTTCCATAACACAAGTGCTTTAGCTACTTACTTTGGGATCTGAGCAAAGTTTGTGATGCTGTCTAATATTAATAATATTAATTAATATTAATTAATAAATAATAATTAATAATAATAATTAATATTAATTAATAAATAATAATTAATAATAATAATTAATATTAATTAATACATAATAATTAATAATTATTATTAATATTATAATGTTTCGATGTTTGGTAATATGCGGACGAAATCGTGGGTGGAAGCTAGTTTAAAATAATATTATTAAGTTGATTGTGTTCATACGGTTTGCTTTGCAGTAGATTACAGACCTTATTTCGATGCAGAGAAAAAATGCGCACGCGGTGGAGCCACGGGGAAGACCAACCGAACTCTACCAATCTCTTTCTAGGACGCATCAGACGGTGATAATACCAGTATATTATAGCAAGAGTGATCAAGTCTATCGCTTCCAAATGGTAGTAAGAGACTGCAAAAAAACCGAATAGCATACTCACTGCATTTTTTTTTTGAAGAAATGCAAAACCGAATGCCGTGTGAACAGAGCATCGAGCTTTGACCACTATGTTTCTTGCGTATACGGTAAAAATCAAATGCGGTAAAACTTGATTCAGTGTGAACGTAGCGTTAATTAAAATTATGATTAGTACTACATCTATAAAGATCTAGGAACATACCTAGGTTCTTAAGCACGCATTAATTGCCAACGATAAAGCTTTTAACCATCAGATTTAGAAAATCTTTGTAAAAGTTGTATTTTCTAAAACCTTACAACAAACTCTAATGACCGTGAGCAAAAGATCCGCCATTTTATTTTTCATTTGCGTTAAAATATACTTTTTCTGGCATCCTAAGGTCGCGTCTCCTGCGACTGTTTTTCGAAACATTACACAAAAACATTAAAACATTGGGGCGTGGCTATACACATTTTTGTATTCATACACAATGTTTTTGTTTTCCGCGGCCGACGGAAAACATTTCTGCGCGAGGAGAGGTAGGGGATTGTTTTATTCCTTGACAACTACCGAACGCGCACAACCTTTCTATAATCTGTGGCATTTTTCTAACCTAAAAGTGCTAGTGCAAGCTTTAGAACAAAGAGACTGTGCTTTATTTTTTAAACTTAATTCGGGAGCTTTTAATAATATAATTAGTTGTTAGGTACAGTTGTTACTTTCCCGTTATTTTACAGGAATGACTTAGAGAAATATAGAATTAGGTAGGACAAACCCTTTACACAGGGTGTTGCAAAAAGCTCGGTTACAGGAAACTCACTGAAGTGTTTTCTGATGAAAACGGTCCACCGCTGTGATCTCCAACCCACTTACCAAGTGTGGAAATAGTCGCATAGTATTTAGCAACATCCTCCTTTATGTTTATGCAATGCATAAGTCAATGGTTTATCCAAATTGCTAAAACAAAACGTCTCTAAATTGGAGATTAAACAATAAAGAGATGACAAAACAATATAAATTACTTAATAAAAGCTAGAATCCTAACTCATATAAAACAATTTGCCGTTAAACTTAACTGTTCATTAAAATTATAGCTACTACATAAAGAGGAACACACCTAGGTTAACGGAACAATAAAGCTTTTATAACCATTAGTTTATTTTTCCTAACTTCCTAATTTTTCCTTCCTTGCTGTGGAGTCTTCGTCCACCGCCAGCAGAGAAGGAGACACCGCATCTCCAGTCAGCCCGTGACTACGGCCGATGCAACTCGGTCGAATAGTCAGGAAAAGTGTGTTTAAACACCTATGTTTCGTTTAAACGCGTTTAATACCTGTGATTTTAATGTAATAACCTGCAAAAGGTTGGTCTGCCAAATATAGGGGACAATTTAATTAGTTTTTCTTTGATTACTGCATAATTAAAATATTCTTTCCGTGTAAACACTTTATAGGAAGTAAAAATACTCAATAATAAATAAAGACTTATGCCCATTTCATTTAAGTGTTACATTTTTAATTTTCCTCGTTTCGAGATCAGCCATTTTTGATGTCTCCACTGCTGCGGGCTAGGGCACAGTCCTTATGGGTGGATAAAGAGGATGAGCCATAACCCACCACGCAGGCCCAATGCGGATTGGTGGGTGTTAACGACTGCTAATGCAGCCGGGATAACGGTCTAACGTGCCTTCCGAGGCACGGAGATACTCGAGATAATAATTTTTGGTCACCCACCCATGACCGACCCTTGCGAAAATTGCTTAACCTCCGCAATCGCGGGCCAGACGCTAAACCACAGCGCCACCGAGTTTCTCCGAGAAAAAATATTCCTAAGGCCAATTACTAAACTTAAATGAAATTCAACCAATACACGCGTTTTCCTTAAAAGTATTTTATTTCAACATTGCTATGACATTTAATTAACTTCGCCAAATAAACCAAATAAACAAAACTGTTAAGACACTACTACAGTGGTTGTTAAACCGAATAATGATTTGTTCATTATCAAAATGTTCATTTATAATTTTGTATCATTTTGTTCAAGTTGTAGAAGTCTATAATAATTTGTTTGTCGCTCCTAAGTTGCGCATGTATCTTTGAAAAATGCTATTACAATAGCTAATGGCTGCTGCGTACAGCACAAAACAATAAACAGTTATTTGCGAAGTTATATCGGCAATTTCATTCAAGAAGTTCAAATATTAACAAACTTACTAAACTTAAGACGCAATATATTATTTATTCGCAAATAAAAACACTAATAACAAAGCGTTTTCCTCATATTAATGGGGTAAATGGAAAAATTTCAAAACCGAAACACTACTTATGTTTTTCCAATTTGAATCTTACTACATGGTAATACGGTGGTTGTCATGTTACTGTGTTGTTTGCTTAATAAATATTCAGAGACAGAAATAAGCTGTATATAAGTGTTATGCAATGTAATATGCAATAACTCGATGTGTATGTACGTCACATACGAGACGGTAGTGCAGGTTTCCATTACATTTCAAGTTTTAGTAGACAAAGAAAAAAATTGAATAATGAGGTGGTGCTTATTTGGAATCGGAGCAATGTATGTGATGTTGTCAAATATTTATTTATTTATATTTATTTATTTAAAAAAAGCTTGTAATTATTTTCGATGGAACTGACTCTTTTGTACACAAAAGTTCCTAAATAATATTAAATAAAAAAAACTATTAAATTCCCTAGACTGGGGGATTACCAATGTTTGATCTTCCTCCACAGACATATAATTAAAAAAAAATACTCTTCCGGATTCTAACAAGTCTTGAAATGTCAGAACTTTGGTGATATTGTCAGTATTTGGGTATGTTTTTGTGACTAGTAGTTTTGATGCGAAATGGTTGGTTTAAAATTAAAAATGTTATTACAAGTTGAATGTTATAATTGAAAAAACTTATTCACGTATTTCAGATTACTTTTGTACTTTCATATTTTAAAACAACACATGAAAATAATCGTTAATTTAAAAAAGTGCAATGGAAACGGACGGCAGCCTGATCAGGCTTCGCCATTCACAAATTTACATACATTTTAATAACGCCAGTGCCCCTTGGAAAAATGCCGATAGCTACCAGGAAAAGAAGACGAACTTCGCGATAGAAATGAACCAGTTTTGTCACTCAACTGACAACTATATGACAGCTAGTAGATATAACTTGGACGATAAAGGAATATGTATCAGTGATGTTAAGGAGTTCCGTAACCGTAACCGAAACTATCGGATATCCGCAATAAAAATCTATCTGTAACCGAATCCGATATAAAAGTTTCAGATGATTTCAGATGTGCCGAGCCCACACACTAGTTTTACTTTTACTAAGCATTTCTCAAAAATTTTATATTAATTATAATTATTAATATTAAAAATATAATACAAATTATATTAATTGAATTGACCAAAATCTCACAAGACCAAAAATGATCTCCGTGGTCGAGTGGCTTGGGTTGGGCACAGTTGTCACAATCTTTCGTGAAGTCCCAGGTTCGATCGCCGGCTGTAGATTTTTTTCTATATTGTCTCATGTCTGGGTATTTGCGCTAATATCTTTGTTCCTGATTTCTATGAACAATAGCTTTAGTTCCTTTTTTTGGAATCGGAGCAATGTTTGTGACGGTTGCCCAAACATACTAACATACATTTATATAATCTTTAGAGAAAAATAACGGTCAAGTGTGAGTTTGAATCGCATACCGAGCTTTCAGTAAAGGACCAAGGTTCGAGGCGTCCCTAGCAAGACCACCAAAAACGGTATTTATGTATTATTATATAGCGATTTATCACGTTTAACTGTCAAAAGACAATGGATTTTGACAGTTGGGTGTCGATAAAACGCTATATCACGCGATATATATCATGTTTCGTCGGTCATGCCAGGGGGCTGGAATGCAAATAGAATAGAATATCATTTATACAATTCCAGGCAACAAGTCACAAAAAGAACAAAGGTAACATGAAATCGACAGGCATCCTACTAATATTATAAATGAGAAAGTTTGGATGCTTGTTAGATACTCAATCACGCAAAAACGGCTGAACGGATTCCGGTGAAATTTGGCACACAAATAGTTTATAACCTGCCTCTCTACCGCGTTTGAATGAACCAAGAACATTGATATGAAGTTCATGGAAATGATTACATTTTAAGTCCCTATTTTTATGGTTGTTTTGGCAATATTTTTGTTCTTTTTAACGTCGTCCGTATAACGAGACCAGCCCTTTTATTGTCTAATTTCAAAATCTATCGCAATCGCTTTCAAGATGTAACACATTGATGCTTCTTTTCGGCATAAATAAAAACTTACCAAAGAAATGCAGCAATGTGTCACATCCATCTGTCAAATTAAAGCGATTGCGATAGATTTTGAAATTAGACAATTAGCCCCCAGGTTCTTTGCAAGAAACAAACAAATCAACCAAAAATCCATAAAAATAGGGACTTTAAGTGTCAACATTTACATGAACTTCGTAGGGACCCTGGATTAAAACAAAGGATACTTTTTATCCCGGTGAAATGTTCCCTAGGCTATACACGTTGTCAGGGGCACAGAAAAAGACATTAGGGCCTACCTTTCATTCTGAAAAATCGGTTCATAAACAAAGAAGTTATACCTGAAAATCCGTAAAAACTCGTGCGATAGTAAGCTGAATAATTTATATTTTTCAGGATTATGAAAAAACTACTAGCCAGGGGGCTAATTGTCTAATTTCGAAATCTATCGCAATCGCTTTCATTTGATAGATGGATGTGACACATTGCTGCATTTCTTTAGTAAGTTTTTATTTATGCCGAAAAGAAGCATCAATGTGTTACATCTTGAAAGCGATTGCGATAGATTTTGAAATTAGACAATTGAAGGGCTGATCTCTGTAATTTTTTTATGGGATCACACACGAACTATTTTCTTTCAAATTAAAAAATAATAATTGAAATCGGTTAACAAGTTATGTTAAAACATACATAAAAAAAAATACCGTCAACTTGATAACCTTCTCCTTTTTTTTAAAATCATTTATTATGTAATTTGCTTATTCTCTAGTACATATTTTTTCCCGAAAAACCATTTCCATGGTTTGTCTGCGAGTGAAGAGCTCATTAACATATTGATGTTACAGATTGCAAATAATTGGTAATAGTTGCCATTACATTTAGCTGTTTACATTTATTGAAGTCGGTTAAAAAAAATCTGTTTCCGAGGGATAAAAAAAATAACTGTTAAAGCAGACAAAGTTGCGGGCGGCCGTTAGTTCCTCTATAAATTGAAAATACGCCTAAAGCTACGGTACTGAAATTCCGTATTTTATTAAGCACTTTAGCGAAATAAAACTTAATTGTTTTTATTATGTTATAAGCCTTTTCTCTTATCGAAAAAGGCAAAGTTAATTATAATTTCTTTTAACTTACCTACATTCACAATTAAATTGATATAAAAAGCCCTACTAAGCTTAGAAAATCTTTTTAAACGGATCTTTTATTATTAAGAAGAAAAGTCAGCAGATTACGATTTATTTTCTTAACAAAATATTGTAGAATAAATAAATATTTGACAACATCACATACATTGCTCCGATTCCAAAGTAAGTAGCTAAAGCACTTGAGTTATAGAAATGTGAGAGAGACAACGGTAGTATCACAAACACCCAGACCTGAGGCAATATAGAAAAGTTCGTTTTCTAGATTGACCCAACCGGGAATCGAACCCGGAACCTCAGAGATGGCGACACCTTGAAAACCGGTGTACAAAGCCACTCGACCACGGAGGTCGTCAATAATATTTGTTATGTTTAAATATATTAATGATAATATGTAAAACATATAGCTACTGAACACTTTTTAGGGTTCCGTGGCAAAATGGTAAAAAGGAACCCTTATGGTGCGACTCAGTCTGTCTGTCTGTCGGTCACAGCTGGATATCTCGAGAACCACTAATGCTATCAACTTGAAATTTGGAGTAGTTTTAGATGACGTTTGCCCAACTATTTTTTAACTATTCATCGATATCCGAGCGGCCTTATGCGGCCGGATAACAATGGAATATCTATTGTGTCTCATTTTCCGGGCGTTGGTGATAAAACTCTTGCTTATGTACATACTAATATTCTGTTTTACTATTAAAGTAATAGTACTATTTTATGCTGTATGTTTACCTAAACAAATAAACACACAAAAGTGGAAAATACATACAAAAACTGATTTTTTATTATACATAAACGGATAACAGAATTTGATTTTTAACGCTTGTTTCTCGTGTTTCGTTTTATCTTCTGATTTAATATGAAAATGGATCAGAATACTTAAGTCTGTTTATTCTAACTTATCTTGATCGGAAAACAATCTTCACCCAACTCTAAAATGAAATATTCATTATTAAAATACAAAGAGGGTTTTCCACATATAAATTACAAAAGGAGTTGATAATAATAATTATGAATGACAATTTAATTTAAAAGAAAAATATATTTTTAATAACGATTCAAGTTGAACAGACGTATGAAAACTGTTAAAAACTTAGTACTTAATAAGACAAGAAAGGATAAACAGACTAATAACATTTTTTGACAAACAATTCTATTGAAACTTTTCCGAAATCGGTGGGACTGGCCTGTTCTAAGCCAAGTCACATAAGATTGAAAATCAATTCTGCTAAGTATTTTATTTAGTCTTCAAAACAAAAAAAAAGTATACCTAAATAGTTTTAAAGTAAAAAAGCAAATAACTTTTTGGTTACATTAATAAAAAAATAACAGTGACTGTCTTTTTATTATTTTCTTATAATAAACATAACGTTCATGATAATAACTTTAAACATTACTTTTAATCCCAAAGTTGTACGGTAAAAAAAAGAAAAATAGATAACTAACCTTATAAAGATGTGTCCAAACTTCAAACACAGACAATTTTTTTAACACAATGAAATATACTAGTTCTTTCTCAGTTTTTACTTTAAAACGATACGTCTTATATTTACGTACAGTTATTTTATTGTCGTTTTATCAACACTTTTTTATATCCTTACAAAGCAATTTATTACATTTTTTCAATTTCACGCAACGATGAACGCCGCGAATGAAACATATTTTGTGAAAAAAATCCGGTAGCGCACATTTGCAATATTTCGACGATACGATCACAGAGTTTAAAAAGTAAACTGTCACATTTTCGGGCGCGAGCGCGGCGGGTTTTCAAAAAAGCGACGCGCGCGCTCCCACCGCTTACAGTAATGGCGGCAAACGAAAAAAGTTCTTTTTTCGAAAATTTTATCGGTTAATTTTCATTGTTTTAGAGCGATGTCGCGCGCACATGCTGTTTCAACACATTATGATCTAACACTGCCCGAGTCTCGATTGCAGAACATACTTATTCTAACTCAACTTACATTCGTTCATATTTGCCTGCGGGGCGTAGGGCTGTGCTAGATTAGAACCTAGGCTATTTTAGATGCGCCTGCGCCTCTCACCGTCTCAATACCGACTGCATTAGTCTTAAAACAAAAACTTTTGTTCTAAAGCCGTTTGACGTCTATTACAAAATACTTCCACGATAGGTACTCAAAATCGATTTGAAGAATTCTTAATCGGTATAATCTTAGCCTACGCCCAGCATTGGGCATCGTATGGCTTTACAGACAATCTATTTTTATCTTATTCATTAAAATCTACAAAAGTTTCCCACATTGCTAAGTTAAGCAAAATCAGTTTCAAACAGAACATTACAAAACATATTATACAACCCAAGAATACTAACTATTAAAATAAGAATCTAAGTTTCCTTTCATTTCTTAAACCTCGCCGCAACCCTAGTTTTCGCGTAGTACAAGAAACGTCTTGCATATAATAATATGTTTTAGCCTATATCGAGTGCTTTAAGGCACTGCGTAACGTGCGCGAGCGACGTTTCGCAATAACCGTTAAAAATAACTGTGCTATTTTTAATAACTAACGACCAGTCAAAATTAATAGTGAAAATTGAATTTGCTGGGCAATGTATATTCCTGTTATTTTTATATCGTTTATTTCTTTAAATTTGAGAATGTTTTCAAATCGAAGAAAATAGTAGCTTTTGCTATTTATGATCCCGGAAAAATAAATATTTTTTAATCTAAACTCGACGTATGTCAATTGTCTAATTTATTTATTTCAACGACTGTGTTAAAATTATAATTTTAAAATAACTTAAACTAACTTTTCAATACTGACTGGTCATAAAGAATTTATTGTAAAGGTAAATGCTATTTAAAAATGCTAAAAATAGCTTACACAGCTCAACACTAATAGCTGTTACAACGAATTCACTTCCCTACTTAGTTGTATGCATCGTGCATTGGCCTGCACTGCTGTTATTCCACCGCGAAGTAAAACGTCTTAAGTCACAAAACTTACATTTTGAAACCAACTTTTTGTCAATAAAATAAAGTTCATTTTTGAAGGTGGTAAAAAGTGTGATGTGAACGTTTTCGCTAACAACTTTTTTAGAAGCTAGTTCTTATACTTATTCCAGTATGAATTTTAGCTAGGTATAGAGGCATTAGGTATAGAAAGAAATTGTTAGTGACTGTAGGCGTAAGACCGTTTCTGGGACACAGCAAAATGGTAGAAATCTCCTGTTAGCTCGATACATCGCCGTCGTGGTATAATTATAAGGATCGGATGCTTTGTTCGTGGTATAATTTCAAATCTTTATTGGAATAATGCTTGCGTTTTATTAGTTCACTTCTAGTAATTAAATAATAATTAATTAGTAGTCTGTAATCGAATTAAGTTTAGATGTTATGGCTGTAATTTTATGTGTGACGAGAAGGAAGTTTAAGATTTTTCTTTAATTACTTACTATTTATTGTCTTTATGATTTTATTAGTTAATAATCTTCTCATCTTCAGTTCATCATCATAAGATTGTCTAGTAATAACAAGGGACATCGGAATACATTTATTTACTTTCTAATAACCTAAGACCTTTTTAGATGGAAATTTTATTCGATAAAAAAATAGTTTTTCAGATGTAAAGCTAATATGCGAAAGACACACCAAAATGTTTTATTTGCTTTAAAAGAAATAATGATCATAAAAGATATTAAATTAAAATTCTGATATTATCAACATTTTCAAAGAAACACAAAATAAACATTTTATTGTAAATTTCCTATTTTACTGTTTACTGAATTTTTAGTTTTATAGTATACCATCAAGTAACGTTGTAAGTGTCAAGTACTCTACCATAAAAGTAGAGAGCTATCTATTAATTAGGTCGATCGCAGTTAGAATTTAACCGGAATGGCCGCAGTAACCGAGCGCCGTTATGCGGCGAATAAACGAATACCACGTCTACAAAGTAGTTATACTAAATATTATACTAGAAAAATACGACTCGCACCAGATCATGTTCTCGGACGGGAATCGAACCCGCGGCCTTTTGATATCCGGTCCAATCTGTTGGTCATGATCTGGTGCGAGTCGTATTTTTAAAAATAGCATTGTGAATGCTAAAATCTTAAATTTATACTGAAAAATCTCTGAAAAATTGTATAGAAAAAAAATAAGTGCTACTTTTTACAATAAGTATTATTATTAGTAATAGCACATAAGTAAAAAAGTAAGGGCTTGAAAAATTATGTCCTGAATGTATGTCAGAGATATCTTGAAAAAAAATGTGAAGTTATTTTGCATAAAGGGTTATTTTATTTAAGCCTTTTCGTCGTATTCAACATTGTTTTTTTGAAAACAGTCAACAATTTTTTTAAATCAAATAACGGAACTTTTTATCTGAAAAAAAGAATTGAAATTAATATTTTGTAATAATGTTTAAAAATCAAAGAGATTAGCAGAAACTCAATGATATTGCAGTCGATTTTTTTTCTAGTAAGTAGGTATATTATTTAAAACATGATATTCCATAGTTTTCAATTTGTTACCAAAAGATACATTCTGGGCGATGTGAGAACCAAAATATTTTAGCCATGACTTCGAAGTACTCTTACTTAAAATTGAAATATTGTTATGAATTTTATGAATTGAACTTTATCAAATTTTATATAATACTAAATAATATACTAGAAAAAATAGGACACGCACCAGATCGTGTTCTCGGACGGGAATCGAACCCGCGACCTTTGGATATCCGGTCCAATGCTCTGACCGCTGAGCTACCGAGTCACTAGTGGGAACGTCGAATTTCTTCTAGTATATCAACTCTTACGCTGCAAGCCAGCGCCATCTCACCAATGTAGAAGGAATTAACCTCGAATTTTATGTCAGACTTAGTAGCAATATTTTTTTGATTACAAAAGATTCACACCCGTTTGCATCAAACTTAAGAATTGCCTAAGGGCCTGTCCACAGGGCCGGCTCTCCCTCTATTTTGATGACCTCCGTGGTCGAGTGGCTTTGTACACCGGTTTTCAAGGTGTCGCCATCTCTGAGGTCCCGGGTTCAATTTAGAAAATGGACTTTTCTATATTGGCTTAGGTCTGGGTGTTCGTGATACCACCGTTGTCTCTGATTTCCATAACACAAGTGCTTTAGCTACTTACTTTGGAATCGGAGCAATGTATGTGATGTTGTCAAATATTTATTTATTATTTCAACGCGTCATGTAGACCAAGTCTAAGTCTTTCCAACTACAACTCGATAAAATTAAAACGGTGTCATGAACTTAGCTGTCATGCGCCTAATTATCTTTGTCGAGTTTTGGTTAGGAAAAGACATAGTCGATTATTAACTTTAGTACAAAAATATTGTGAAAATATAAAGCAAACTAATTTTGAAAAAGTGTCATATTAATTTGTACCATTAATATTTTATTTCGCCATGAGTTAGCTCAGAGCCCGTAGCCAATGTCACATTTAGAAATTTTCGCTATCGCTTCGCTCCGACAAATGTATGGATTTGACGTTTTAAAATTCGATTAATAACTAAACCTAATGTCAATTCCATACATTTCTGGAAAGCGAAGCGATAACGAAGATTTCAAAATGTTACTTTGGCTAGGCCCCCTGGACAATCTTCTACTTTATTAATTCTGTTTCAGATAATGATAAATTCTATTTTATTTATGTCCGTCGGCTTCTTCGTGTTGCTGTCATCGTGTTTCTATTAGCCGCCATTAAGCTGTTCTGATGCAGGGATGTTAGGGAGTTGAAATTTCGGATCTGGAGACGGATACGGATATATAGATATTATACTATTCCGGTTTCGGATACGGTTACGGTTATATAAATTATATTATTTGGATTTCGGATAGTTTTAGTTACGAATATTAGCTTTTAAGGAAATTGTTAAAGTAAAAAACTAGTGTTTCGGCTAGACTGGGCAGTAAAACTTGAATGAGTGAATGAATTCTTTATTAACCGACTTCAAATAAAGGAGGAGGTTCTATGTTCGGCTGTTTATTTGTTTTTTTTTTATGTATGTCCACCGATTACTCGAAAACGGCTGAACCGATTGACATGATTCAAACGCCACTTTATCAGGTTTGTTCCCCAGTTGGTCCCATTTTTTGAAAAATTTAAATCGCTTCTGTAGTTTTCGAGTAATCCTGAAAATACTGTAATTTATTTGGTAACTTTTGCACGAGTTTTAACGGATCTTCAGACATAGCTTCTTTGTTTATAAACCGATTTAGATAATTCTTGTTTTGTTAGAAAGGGGATACTTTAAGGATGTTTACATTAAAATTTCTTGTACATTGGACCTTGGGTATCGAAGATACTCAAGAGAACTCTTCAAAATCAAATAGGATAGTGCATTAGCGATTTCTACGGTATTAAAAGGTTTCGCATCAGCCATTTTTATTCACACTGCTGGGGCTGGGATACAAGCCTTACTTATGGGCTGATGAATAGGATGGACCATAACCCACCGCGCGGGCCCAATGCGGATTGGTGGGTGTTAATGAGTGCAAATGTAGCTGGGACTAACGGCTTAACGTGTCTTCTGAAGCACGGAGGAGCTCGAGATAATACACTTTGGTCACGCACCCCATGACTGACTCTTGCTAAAATTAAAAGCGCGAAAAGTGGAAATTGAGTTATTAGGTGTAAAGTTAAAAATAAAAAACTTTTAAAAATTAAAAAGAAAAACCTCCTTCAAAAAACCTTAAAAAAATTGCTATAAAAAAACAGCTTCAAAAAACAACAGCTCTAAAAATCAAAAAATAATATTCAAATCTGCATAATTACTATTCAAGTACCTACGCATATCTGATATTAAAAAAAGTCTTATGAAGTCGGGTGGGGCTTTAAAAATTAAAAAATCAAATTGAGATAGAGAAACCACGATAAATGTTATTATGATTAAAAAAGGAAAATATGTTTAGCCCCACCCGACTTCAAAAGACGTTTTTTTTAATATCAGATATGCGTAGGTACTTGAATAGTAATTATGCAGATTTGAATATTATTTCTTGCTTTTTAGAGCTGTTGTTTTTTGAAGCTGTTTTTTTTAGCAATTTTTTTATGGTTTTTTGAAGGAGGTTTTTTTTATGAATTACTTCGATATTATTTTGTTTAAAATAATAAAATGATAAAATTTGTATCATTGTTACCTCTACAGGCGAAAATCACTTTGAATTTTAATAAAAATTTGGCACATAGTTTGATGAAATACCTTAGCTATTTAAAACTTATTTGCTGTAATTTAAAGTATTTTTTTTTCATTCTTAGACGCACTAAAAGATCATACTGTAAAAGCGTTAATATTCGAAAGTTTTCTATGGTAAAAAAGGTGATTGCTTCGTGTTTTATTATGATTGAATGTTGAATTACTGTGATGTTATTCAGGAAGTGTTTCAGCGGTATAATTAGGTACCTAGGTACTTTCATATAAGAAAATTGTTTTTTTAGACAACATCACTAACTCCCACCGTTAGTGATGTTGTCTAAAAGAGTCCACAAGAGGTTCAATGGGCACTTTTATTATAATATATTTAGGAGGGATTTATTGTATCTTGAAATGAGGTCCAGAGGGTATTTTTTGAAATGGGGTCAAATCTTGAGGGTACTGAATAGTTTTTTAATGTCAATAGTTTTTTTTCAATATAAAATGCAAAAAAAAGTACATGTCATTTTGTATCGGATACTTTACAGTAGGAATGTTTAGTTTTTCTGCGTCCAACGGTATTAGAATAGAACTCATACGTACCGTGAAAACCAATAGGCACGACACACCTAAAGCAAACGCAAATGTGTGCAAAACACACAGAGTGCGATCGAACACGACGTATAGCGTTGGTAATGTAATAAGACGCATTTTTCTTTGACAAAAACATGCGCAAACGCACTTAATGACGTTAGAAAATTGACGCGATGCGAGTCAGAGTTGAGTTCTGTAGAGAAGGGTGGTCTACTTTTAAAATGTTATAAGTATTAAAAAATATTAGATAAAAATCACTCTCTGGTCAAAGATGAAATATTTAAGGTAGAAAGTAGGTAGTTTCAATTTCTTAAAATAAATTAAAATAAAATCACCCCAAACCTTATATTTAAGGCCCCTATATACCTCAAGTGGCCACTTGAGGTATATACGCAAAAGTGCTAAAAGTGGCCACTTTTAGCACTTTTGCGAACTACAACTACAACAAACAAAATTTTACTGAGGTTATTGTTTGTAAATAAACTAAATAACCTTAGCTTCAATCTGTACATGTGAACTTTCGATACATTATGTACTTAGCGAGCAATAAATTGAATTAAAATGAGGGCGCCACTTGAGGTATACAGGAGCCTTAATCAAGCGTCACAGTTAAATTATAAAAGAGTTATTCACATACGAGTAATTCATTATCAAACAATAAAAAAACGTTTGCTCGAAAGTTTAGTTTGAACATCATTTGGAATCATCAATATTAAAATAATCTGATTTTAAAGTTAATGGTGCTTAGACAAAACAAAAATGTAATGCTGTTTTAAAAAAAATATGGTAAATAGTTGGAGCAAACATTTTAGTAACAAATTTAGTCGTGGTGATTTTTTTATTCAATTGTATTTAACTGCATCATGCTACGTAAATACTACTCGTATTTAAAATTAGGTAGAGCATCCTTCGCTCCGATGCGAATGCATCTTGCTAAAGCTTTTTACTACGAACGCATTCTTCATAGCAGCCAGAGCTGTAGGCATTCCACGTTGCGTACAATTGCACTCGTGCGAGAAAGCTAACTCAATATTGGCGTAGTCTTTCGTCAATTTTGAGGGCGACACTTCTCGAATATTCAATACGTAAGAGAGATTTCTATAAAGAATAACAAATTTGTTTTTAGTAAAAAAAAAGGTTAAAAGGTTGACATGAGCCTACTAGCGCCGCCAGTCGATTTTATTTTATTTATTCTAAATAAGCCCAATTTCTTAAGAAAGGAATCACTTTAAATCATGTAAATTACACTTAACTATCTCACTCATGAAAAAACTAAAATGCAAATCTCTGTTTTAAAAGAAGTTCTTTGATATTTTTTTCTCTGTTACAGAAGTAAACGAATCGTGTTTCTGCAACTGGTTATTAAATATCACTTTTATATGTTACCAAAATGTCTGCTAGTAAATGTTAGTAAATGTTGTTAGTAAATGTTTACTCTGTATGAATGTAAGCCATTTAGAATAGATAATTATTTCAAATAATTGAGACAAAGAAAATTAAGAAAGAAGGCTTGTGACGTAATGTTTTGACCACTGAGCAAGTAATCAATGACTTATACGTTTTAGTTTTGACAGATTCAGATATGGACCGGCATCATGCCAGGTTCTACGAGATCAATAAGAGACCTGCCGAAGGTCTCTTTAGTACTTAAGGGGCTGACATGAGCCAACTAGCGCCGCCAGGCGATTTTATTTTATTTATTCTAAATAAGCCCAATTTCTTCAAAAAGGAATCAGTCAAGGTCTTGTGAATGACGTCTAATGTTTATTGAATAACGTTACAACATTACAAAATGCGTGCAATAGTTTAAAAACGGGTTTGAACCAACAGTGGCTACTTTTAACAAAATCGCGTTTTAAAACTGTTTGAATGCCTTTTCAAACTGTGTAAAGTTATTCAATAAATATAAGACGTTATTAACAAAAACTTGAGTGATTCCTTTTTTGAGAAAATGGGCTTTTTAGAATAAATAAAATAAAATCGACTGGCGGCGCTAGTTGGCTCATGTCAGCCCCTTGAAGCAAACCTCATTCAACTTGCTAAATTTGCATGACTTGCCAAACTTGAAAAATATTTTTAAAATATTTATCATTTACTAAAAGCTCTGAAATATATGTAACGCTACGGTCTTTAGTTTTAGAATGCCAAGTGAAGTAATTAAAAAGTTACGACTGATTCCTAGTGCTCACTCAGTCCTCACGCTTCCAAAGGGCTCGATTTTCCTACGCACAAACTATAGAACCGAATTTAATTATTATTCTAGTTTAAGTTCGAATAGGATATCGTAACATGCAAAACAAATCACTATAGTAGTACGTTATTGAGTAGGTAATGATATTTATCCATTGAAAGAGTCTTCATTTTGGAAAAGTACGTAACCATAACGTTTGTTGTATGTACATTTTGCGAATTGTACATTTGGCGTATTGTACATTTTGCAAAAGGTTCACATTCTTCGAATTGTACATTATGCTACGAAGGGACCTTTGATTCAATCGGGAGTCGGGACAGAGTAAAATTCTTCGTCTGCCACAAAGACAGCTAATGTTCTTTGTTATATTCTTTTTACTATAACTATTGTTCATTAAGTTACAATACTATGTGAGAGTGATTCGTTAGAAACGTCAGATCCATGCTGGATCCAATTCGTGTGTCCATTTTTTTGAAAATTTTGTAAATTCAAACATTGCATTTTCTGAAGACAAAATTATTGCTTGCAAATAAGAGCATTCAAACCTAAAACATCCCATGAACGCTATAATGTAACTACAGACATTATTTTAGAGTTCGACCGTACAGAGATGATACTGCTGACGCCATAAGGCCTAAGCTCAAAAAGGAACTTCAAAACTGTCAACCCACTACACTAAACTATTTGAATTGTCAAAATCAATAATGATATTATTAGCGTTTAAGAACTCTAGAAGATTTGGTTTTGTATTATTGTTCTCTGAAATGGAAGCAGTCGTTTCGTTGAGTACAAGCCTCTAGTGATTTTCAAAAGATATGTCCTTGCAGAGGTGATCACGCCCTTTGAAAACGTATCATGGGGAGCTATATGTCTATACACCATCACAAAGTAATTGATAGAATCCAATAGCATAAAACTTTTAAGTATAAAACGCATCGGATCGAAACTCGTATTTAAATACCCTATCAATATTCCGAACGGTCATCATCATGCCACCCTGTAGGCGTTACCGGAATTTAATACAAAATCCTTCCATATTGTTGAGTGCATTTTTTCACCCCACTACCCTCCCTCTCCCCTCTATATAATTGAGTGCTGTGAAAACTATCGCGACGCAAATGACCCCCACTCCCATTTTCCAACATGGCCGAAATCAATAATTTGGCTGGGCAATGACTGCGATGACTGGGGCATGCGCCCTGCGAGCACCCGAATCATCAGCAAAACCTGAACTTGACTTGACGAAAACGAAAGTAAAGGCATGTTTCTATGTCATTCTTACGACGCACGTCTAGCGATAGGTGGCGTTTTTAGACAAGAAAATTTTATTTTTTTAAACTCATGATTTTGATGATCGATGACTTTCTAAAGATGATTATAACGCTAAAGATTGTTATAGACAAGATTAAGAAATATGTAATAGATTTTCATTGAGTTAAAAGATAGTAGACGAAAAATAAACTGAGAATTTTAAAAATATGACGGTGGTTTTAACGCATGCCAAATTACGCGTAGGTGCGAGCGAGACAATACGGCTTCCATTTTGTTTTAACGCTGATTTCACGGGAGGCTTATAATTTTAATCATGGCGACCACTCTCTAGCATAATAATAAATGTACACACACATAGTATCGAAATGTAGTGATTAAAAATTCACTTACCTTGCTGAAACTACGTTGGACCTTAAATTTTGCGTCCAGTTAGATCATCAGATGTATAGTCTTCAGATTATTATCTTTAATCTTCAGTTTTCTCTTATTCTATTACTTTATTGGATGTGTTTCTTTCTCTTCTTTCTTGTATTTTATATTAATTGTTCTTTATTTTATTTATGTTGCCCTTGTTATTTGTAGCCCGTTTGATTTTATACTCATATAAAACTTTACAGGTATAGAAATAACACAATCATTTAACTAAGTCTTAACTTCAATTTACATTCAATTTTGTACTATTAAAGAAATCTAGAAATCTTCAACAGGTAGGTATACTTGGGTAAATTTTGTTGCTTTTTTGTATTTTTTTGTAATTTTTTGGCGTAATTTTATCTTACCTTTTTACTTATAATTTAAGGCCAATTTAAGGCACGAGTTTTTGTATTTGCTTAGATTGTTTTCATCCTCCATACGATTCTGGAACGGTTGATGAAATTGGTCGAAATCTTCCCAAATCTAATTTGCCAAAAGTATCAAATATCACTTAGCCTTAACATACAAGTCCAGAGTTTTTCACTAAATTACTTTCACTAGAATATATATAGAGAGTCTGCATATAAAAATCAATGTAAATCAAATGTAAAAGTTCCAAAATTAACCAGTGTTGTTTAAATGTACTTAAAGAACGTAAATGTTTAAATTCTCTTTTCTATTGTTTTCTTGTAATAACGGTTGATATAAACTTAAAACTTGTTCTATTGCGAAAAAACGTGTTTCTTTATCGTCAAATGGCGATAGTTGTTATATTTTGTTTGCTAGATCCCCTTTGCTATGAAATCTTGGGTATCTTGTGCTTCTTGCGCATTTAACTTATCGTCGGCTGCATCTAAAGCTCCATGGTCTTTTGCGTCTTCTGTCCATGGATTTCCTTCTTCTTCTTCGCTTTATTTTAGCAGCGGTTCCTCCCGGATGGTTGCAGATGTTACTGTAGCCCTTGAACAACAAATCCGAGCTGAACTGCCGACAGTTGCCTTAACACTAGTTTACAGTTTGTAGAAACGAAAACCGGTTTTATTCTATTGTGAGAGTTCAAGTGTTGCTGAATACTATTGTTTATAAAGTCACTTAACAACTATTTGATTATGTGGAAACTTAATACAGTCTATTGCATAAACCTAACTCTTGAATGTGACGGCGGGCGGCAGCGGTCACCCTAACGCATGCGCGCAATTTTGAATTTCGAACCAAAATTTTTGGTTTATCGAATTGAGCTTCGTTTTTTCAAATTTAGGCCGTTTGTTTTTCGGATTGTTATTTTTTTTGTTCGTTTGATGGGGTTTTTCTTTTTTGACTTATGCGCGGTGGCTTTTTTCGCGCGTTGCGTAGGTGTTAAGCACGCGTCTTCCTGAGCCTCGCCGGCCACACTAAAGTTGGAAGGTTGCAACGCTGCTGCATTGCTCTCCCACGACCAGGGGTATGAGTGACCCGTGCCACCCTGCCCCCACCCCGTCCCCATGATTCGCGTACACTTCGAATCATCAAATAATGATTTTATGTGTTTATTATAAAACTCGTATGCTACATAGATGGAAATGGGAACGTGAAATAGGCTAATCGGTGAATTTGCCAAAGCATGCGAGTGTGAGGGTAGTTTTATTTGTTATTCGTGGAGTTAGAACAAATTATTTGCTCGTTATTAATTTTGTAGGAAGCTTTATTAATATTAATATGTAGATCAATATCACGGGTGGTGCATTTATATAAATGTATATGTATGATAAATTGTTCGCGAAGTACCGAGGACGCGAGGTTGTGTATGGCACTACGTTGAGATGGTAACTGTATGTGTTTGGTTTTTAAGTTCAAAATCCAAGTGGTGGTTTTGTATATGTAGTAGGTTGTACGGTTCTTATTTTCTGCATGTTCATTTGATAGACTGGTCGTATCTAGGTTCGTTTCTCGTTACGCTGAGTACTTTCCAATTTCGAATATTATCTTGTTTTAATATCTAGAGAGATTTTTTCTCTGCATATTTTTTTGTATATTTGCCTTCAGCATTTGTCTGATCGAATTCAAAGAAGTGAAAATTTAATTAATTTGAATTTAGGTAGGTATTGAAATAGTAAGGTTACCTTGGTATTTTTTTCGTTTAGTGTTTTTGAATCCAAAATCTCTGCTAATGTCAATAACCAGGGGGGATATCTCAACCTCTTAAAACTTGCCAGGTTTATAAATAAATATTAAAAAATAAATAAGTAAAAAAGTAAAAAGTATAAGCAAGTTTTAAGAGGTAAACGTGAAAAGTTATTTTTCAGTTTTCAGGGCTTAAACTATGATGTAATTACAAATAATGAGAAAAATTACCTTCTCTCATTCTTAAGAAGTAATCAATACCTACTAGTGTGTGGAGTGGACATTTTATTAAGTATTGTATTTTCATAGTTTTTTTTTTACAGAATATAGAAAATACGTAAGACATTTGATTCACCTATGCTTAATTTTATATCGAAATCAATTCAAAGTCCCGATGCTCAATCGCAAATTAATTGTTGAAGCTACTAATCAATGCGATTATTTCGAATAAACGGTAAGCATCGATACAGTTACCTACCAATTTTATCGTACTATCTCCTTCTTAATGAATGGCTTGCTCTGTGGTCTATGCACAATTCTGCCAATGTATCGCATTATTCCGACAATATTCGGTCAAACATTGTCACTTGTCTTGCCTCCCGTTTCAAAGGTAAGGAATCACCCCGCTTGTGCTTTAGGGTTAACTGTTGTGACGACCAAATTATTTGACTCGGTATTTAGTGATGATTTATTTAGGAGTTATTTGAGAAGGTATGTTATCTTTTTAAATTATAGTTCATAGATTTTACTTTCACTTTACTTATTGGTTGCATTTGTGAGATGTCATTACACTGATTTTAACCTTTATCAAAAATTAATTGTGATTGCATTGAATGATTTCTTGACAATTTGGTATTGGTCCAACTCTGCGTGGTGCAACGATAGTAATCCTGTATGCTGCGCTAAAAGTCCCGGGTTCAAATCCTTTTACTATCAAATGTTTGTCTGAATAATATTACCATTTTCCTTTACTTACAAATATATTTTTTTCTAACCGAATGCTTTTGACCCAAATTATTTTACAAAACTCAATAAAAAAACAAAATCATGTTTTACAAACTGTAAAGTGTGTAAACATTTTAATGACGAATAATTATGTTATTTAATTTAAAGATACCCTTTTTATGATAAGTGAAATGAGTATTTTCTATTCTACCAACTTAATACCACACTTTTAAAATTGAAATTTCTCTTAAACAATAGAAGTTAGAGTTTTGAAATGAAAAAGGTGTTTTTAAGAAGGTTATCGATTGTGAAGATATTATTAAAAAAATACTTTTTTATTCCTTTTTATTTCTTAAATATATCTTTAGTATTTTAAAAGTTATCACAATTTTAAAAGTGTGGTAAGTTTTGAAGGCCAGTGCATTATATTCTATACGAACAGTACCTTTAGGTAGTAAATATTATTAATAGAGTATTGGATATAATGCATGTATTTGCATTATGGTTTACATTATGTGGATTACCGGAGCTACGTGAAACCTTTGACTTGTGGGTTCAATGGAATGTACGACAGCTCTGAATGCTGAGGTTACAAATTCGATCGAATACCTTTTAGTGTTTGTAGTAGGTTTATTTATCATCCAATACATAAAAACGTAATAAAACGCATTGGGCTTTCCTCATTTTTCCAATGCAGAAAGCCCAATGCGGATTGGTTGGTGTTAACGACTGCAAATACAGCCGGGACCAACGGTTTAACGTGCCTTCCGAAGCACGGAGGAACTCGAGATAGTAAATTTTTGGTCACCCATCCCGTGGCCCTTGCGTAGCTTAACTTCCGCAATCGCAGGGCCAGGAGTTATACCACTGCGCCACCGAGCTCCTCTTATTACTAATTTATATGTATTATATTTTATAAGGTAACCTCATGTCTGAACCACTGAAGTATTTAATTTGGATGAATTTTGTTACAGAGATAAATAAATAAATAATAAATAAATATATGACAATATCACATACATTGCTCCGATTCCAAAGTAAGTAGCTAATGCACTTGTGTTATGGAAATCAGAGACAACGGTGGTATTACAAACACCCAGACCTGAGCCCATATAGAAAAGTTTGTTTTCTAATTGAACCTACCGGGGATCAAACCCGGGACCTCAGAGATGGCGACACCTTGAAAACCGGTGTACAAAGCCACTCGGCCACGGAGGATACATTGGACCCAGGAGACGGCTACCTTTATAGAAAAAAAATATATATCTAAAGTGATGTAAATAGGGTAAGAAAGTCCACGTGAACGAAATCGCAAGCTAACGCTAGTTTTTTAATTTGAAATCTGCACAACCCTTCTGAAAGCTGACATGAAAAGAAGAAGAAAGTTTTTATGTACTGCGAAATGTATGTAATTCTCTTTTTGCATACATGTATAGTTATTTTCTGTCTGTCCATTGCAGCAAGTAATCCCGAGCTCGGGGATGCTGGTTTGATACTATATGTCATTATTAACTGGACAAGTTGAAAAGCTCTATGGTAGGGTCAGCAGCGTCATTGATTTTTTTTGTAACTACTCCTTTCTTCACAGATTTTTGCAAAGTACTAGTGTCTTAGTTCAAGTCTATTTTTCTAATAAGATAGGAAAAAACAAAGTTGTCAGTAATTGAAATTGAAATTGATTTTTATTTTTCATTCAATTAAGCTCACCTAATAAGCTTTTTTAAATTGTCAATTCTTTTACCCTACCACCCATTATGACGTTTTTTTAGCTGACAAAAAAAATAGCCGCAAAAAACTTAAAATTTTTTACCATCACAGATTGGGACCAGCCTGAAATTTGAAGTATGTCTTCAGTAACACCAGCTGAAAATACAGTTACTGGTATATGTGTGACACTAACAGCCAATGTTTAAGCATCTATGCTCATATGTTGCTCTGATCCAAAGTAAGTATTTCAAGGACTTGTGTTTTATCGAACCCGGGACCTCAGAGATGCCGACACCATGGAAACTGGCGTACAAGCTACTTCACCGCAATGGTCGTAAAATTAAGGATTTACTTCATCATCGGACTTATATGCTGACCGTAACCCACTTTTCAGAATCCACATAAGCCCCATGAAAACGGGCGATGTTAAAAATTATCAGAAATTAATAAATTTATTGTTCGCGCCACTGTCCAGGCTTTGTTAATAATAATGTAAGCTCTCTCAATATTTTAAAGCATAGTTTGATTCTTATCTATTTCTAAAAATAAAAATTGCTATTTGTATTTAAAAATATTTGCCAAAAAATTTTAATCTTGAATCGAGTTTTAAGAGAAGCGTCGAGAGTTTGAAAGCATGTTTTATAAACATAAATACATATGAGTATCAAATCGTTGAAATCATCATTGGTTAGATTTAGGTCATTATTAAGTTAGGCCAGTTTTTGTGGTCTAGACCATTATTAGCTATAAGAGCTTATCCTACTAATATTATAAATGTGAATGTTTGGATGTTTGTTACTCAATCACGCAAAAACGAGAAACAGCGAGAAACAAGGCTTTGTTAGGCGTGTAGAGTTAGAAGCTTAGCTCTACATTAGGTCTGATAACTATTTTAAATTTTGAGATTTTAGCTTTCACAATGCTATTTTTATATAATACTAAATAATATACTACAAAAAATACGACTCGCACCAGATCATGTTCTCGGACGGGAATCGAATCCGCGACCTTTGGATATCCGGTCCAATGCTCTGACCGCTGAGCTACCGAGTCACTAGTGGGAATGTCGAATTTCTCCTAGTATATCAACTCTTACGCTGCAAGCCAGCGCCATCTTACCATTGTACAAGGAATTACCTCGACATCAATTGAATACCTTTCCAGATATTTTAAAACAATTGATTAAGATGAGAAAGCTATATAATTTTTAAATTTTGAGATTTTAGCATTCACAGTGCTATTTTTATATAATACCAAATAATATACTAGAAAAAATACGACTCGCACCAGATCATGTTCTATGATCGGACGGGAATATGATAACTGTTTGAGAGAGCGAGCCACATGGCCTCGTCTTGGCAAGATTTTACATGAAAAGGTTTTTGGTAGGATTTCACTTCTTTTAGTAATTTGCTTATGACATTATTTTTTTATTTAGTTTTTTTTTTTGGAGTGGTTTTTTCCATAGCGCACTCTCTATCTTATCAAGGAGTCCTTATATTAATTTTCAGACCTCTAGCATCAAAATTTGCAGAAGTCTCATACAAAATTCCACCCCCTTGTTTAAGAGGTTGTGGGATAAAAGTTCCAAGTTTCAGAATTCCGTTGTTGTTTATGTACTAATACTAGCATACATACCGAATTTCAGCTTTCTAGGACTTCATGAAAGCACGTTAAGGATTTTGATGATCATCAGTGAGTGAGTCAGTATCGAAATCGAGTTTTTTTTTTAAATATCAATAAAATCCAAAGTATAAAAGCTATGCAATTGAAACTTTATATGTTTGATAAGTCCACTATTAAGTTAACGTCCCGAGAATTTTGTTTATCTTATACCAGAATCGAACCCAAGTTATGAGGGTTAAACATAAAGGCGAGGCGCTTCAAGAAAAGATTCGAGTTTACAGCTAAGTAAATCTGGGGGAACGGTAGTGCCCTGCACTTCTCTTGGTCGTCAGATGTACTTAGCTGTAAACTCGAAGTGTAACTGAAGGGATGACATCTGACACAAACTGCGTGAAAGCTTTCAGTATAGCCTGTTTTCGACAAAATTTCTGCAGCAACAGGTTTGATATGAGACTAGTCTAGACTCAGATCTTGTTTTAAGTCTAGTTTTAGCTAAAACACAAATTGGCTTTAGGATATTGAGCTTTATTTGTTTGCAATAAATTGCAAAATTGATCAAACTTTCGATGAATAGTAGAGAATGTCGTGTTTGAGAATCTTAAAAATATATTTGTTGGTAAAAATTTGTATGGAGAATGTTAAATGTTGAGGCACAGGAATTTATGTATCACAATCTAAAACTGGAAGGTCTGCTAGCCATCTTTGAGGTCTCAGGTTTGATTGTGGGTTATTATTAACGAAAATATGACGAAACTCTACTTTTAAGATCTTAATCTTAAACTTGAAATCGATATCACAACAAAGATTTTGTTTACTTATCCTCATTATTATTATGAATCTACCATTGCAGTCTTTAAAAAAAACTTTAACCTACTACTTGTATAAAAACATTTACTTATCCAATTCAAAATTCTTTCGTTTAACTCAGTATATAACAAAGGGGTTATTATTTTAATTAACTTCTGCCATTTTATTTTATTTTGTTTTCAAAAAGGAAAAGGCTGTAGAATGCATTTTGGTTCTGAAATAGAAAACCTCTTACACAAAAGTGACTTAGTTAGCAAAGAGTAAAATATTAGCCTTTATAGTACAGATAAAATTAATTTACATTGGCTCTACAAAATTTACAATGCAAGCGGAATATATCGAAATGCCTAGTGTAGTATGTAGCCTATGGGGTGGCAATCATAGACTATAGCGTACCTAGACTTTTTGCTTCCATCCCTTTCCAACATTGCGCAGACTCGAGTCATCGTCATCACCCCCCCAAAAAGGGGGGGCATCGCGTCAATACACAACGAACGTAGATAAAATAAACTCACACAAATAGAATATACGCGCAATAAAACGCACACTAACGCAACTTTTATAATGTATACGCTAATTATATTAACCCGGAATATATGTTGCGTCCTCCCTTTTATATAAAGGAGGTAGGGGGGCTCGAAAAATGGAATTCGCGGGGATTTTTCAGTTCGAAATTTTCACGTCACGTTAAATGCTCGCTTGATTGCCGTGGTGCTTTTAGCAATATTGGGTATTTCCGTATCCATGTGATTTATATGATGGGCTTTATGCATCCGCTTTTTTATCGTCGGCAAAACTATTTCGATTGAGCTAAAAAGCCTTTTCGAGCTTTGAAACGAAAATTGTCCATGATGCTAATAGCTTCTGATACAGAGAGATCGAAAACGTTGATTTTGTTAACATTTATTCATTTGTGTCTATGGATTTTGTATTTTCTAATGTATATTTATAATCACACAACTTCTAATTAAATAAATTTATATTTATAATAGAAAATATCAAACACTTTGCAATTTTGATCTAGTGACCAAAACATTTTTATCGAGCAATGAACAACTTAACACTCGCACTAAGACAATATTAAGTTTCTACTAATCAAACCAGGTTCAGTCAGCCTCGAAACACAAAAGTGAGTAGGTACTTTGTTACAACAAATTTATACTAAAAAAGCAACTCGTCTCAAACTACTCAGATAGGAATCGAACCCTCGACTTTTCGCAATCCGGGCGAATGCTTTGACCGCTGAGAGTTTACAACATTCGTCACTTAGTCATTATCATCGTTTTTTTATGAGTCCACTTTTGGGTTAGGCTTTCTTTCTTATTATAAATAAATAAATAAATATTTGACAACATCACATAAATTGCTCCGATTCCAAAGTAAGTAGCTAAAGCACTTGTGTTATGGAAATCAGAGACAACGTTGGTATGACAAACACCCAGACCTGAGCCAATATAGAAAAGTTCGTTTTCTAAATTGACCCAACCGGGGATCGAACCCGGGACCTCAGAGATGGCGACACCTTGAAAACCGGTGTACAAAGCCACTCGACCACGGAGGTCGTCTTATGAATGAATAAAGAGGATTGGCTAGAATCCAAAACCGGGTCACGACATTGAATCACACCATATTGAAGTTCATGACATTGTTGAGTGTAAATACTACAAATGCATTTAGTCCGCCTGGCTAGCTACCACCATCTTACCTAAATCTGACACCATAACAGCCATTTAAAAATTGTTGTGTTCCGGCAGTTAGAGGTAAGATAGCCAGTTCCTCAGTGGTGAGGATTCCGGGTGTAGTGCGCTTACTCTTTCGGCCTTATGGTCACTAACATCAGGTGAGGTGAAGGTCAAGCACTATCCCGTTGTAGATAAAAAAACCGAGATCAACGTTTTAACGTGTCTTCGATTCGAATAAATAAATAAAATATAAATATAAATAATATAAATAAATAAATATTTGACAACATAACATACATTGCTCCGATACCACAGTAAGAAGCTAAAACACTTGTGTTATGGATATCAGAGACAACGGAGGTATCACAAACACCCAGACCTGAGCCAATATAGAAAAGTTCGTTTTCTAAATTAACCCAACCGGGGATCGAACCCGGGACCTCAGAGATGGCCACATCTTGAAAACCGGTGTACAAAGCCACTCGATCATGGAGGGCGTCAAATTATAAACAAATAATAAACAACATCACATATATTGCTCCGATTCCAAAGTTAGCTTAGCACTTATGCTATGGAAATCAGGGACAACGGAAGCAACATAATCACCCGGACATGGGACAACTCAAACATGGAAGTCTTCCAAATAACGAAAGAGCTAGAAACGAATTCTGGTCGCCCTTAGATATATCGGCTACATTCGTTAATTCATCAACGCCCGAGCGGCCGAATGGAATAATATATTGTGTCTCATTTTCCGGGCCTCGAAGTCACTGCACCTTCGAAATCCTACAATGACATAAACGTATAGCTAGATATAATCTTATTTTTCGACTATCTGTCAAACGCTAGTTCCTAAAGCGAAAATCGAAGCAACGACCCCAGTTCGAGGGATCGATATCAACTCGCTTAACTGTGTTTCGACGCGTATCGGTCCAGTGAATGCACTGTGATTTGATCTCTCAAAAACTAGCATGAATTACTTTTGAAATCTGATTATCACAAATGCCGAAAATCAAGATTATTTTGAGTTCATTATTTTTTTAAAGTTACATTTTTATGTTCCACTAGTGGCTCCCTGAATGTAGACCTCGCAATAAAAGGTAGCTCAAAAAACATATAAATATACGCAGTCATAAATTCTGTCACAACCTTATTATTTTCATTTCGAATATTGGCCAGAAATGTTTTGATTGATTTTGAACTATGAACTTTTGAATCTTCTAAAAAATAAAAAATAAAAATATGCTTTGCACCGCTAACAAAAAAGGTTTGTGTTTTTATTGAATTTTTTTCAAAACGGCTAAATATCTTCGCTATTTTAAAAAAATTCTTAAAACTGAATCGATTCAAAAATTATATTTAATTATCGAACTTGCTCCCAAAATTTCACAATAATTGGTTGAGAAATGCGACCTGTAGAGGAGAATAAACGGACACCGGAAGGACATACGAATGCATTTTTGCAGAAGATGAACCAGAGACGCTTCGCTCGCGCTTGCCTAGAAGTAACCTATTCACTCGCGACTTGAAAGCCCCCAGATTGTACCTATCAGGAAACAGACTCAGGCAAGAAGTTCACTCTCTAGAGGTACGGATGATGAAATTTGAAGCAAAACGCTTAGTGCGATCTATGGAATATCCACCAAAAAACGGTGAAGCATATTCGTACGTTTTGGTTCTCCGATGGAAGAAGGGAGATGGCGGAATTAGGCTATTTTTTACTAACAATTTTATAAAAATAAGTTAGCAGACTTATTAAAACCTAACCTAACATGCTCTAGTAGCCCCACTTTCAATGTATATATTATTATTTCTTCTGATATGCAAAATAGTTGGGCAAACGTCATCTAAAACTATTCCATATTTTAAGTTGAAAGCATTAGTAGTTCTTGAGATATCTAGCTGTGACAGACGGACAAACAGACTGAGACGCACCATAATGGTTCCCTTTTACCATTTTGGTACGGAATCCTAAAAAGGCGGAGTAAGGTTCTTGTGGACACAAAAGAAAACAAAATAATGGTGAGTATTTTTAATTCGACTACCTAAAAAGTTCTAAACTCCTGTCCTGTGGTGTATCCATCCTCGTATGTTAGTCTGTGTCAAATCAACATACACCCCTGAGGGCCTACTCAAATGGCCATTCTACTAACATTAACGCTAATTGAATAGAATGACAATGTATGGGATTGACATAAGCGAACGAACGGTCACGTGATCGAGCGTAACAATTTGCTAATCGGTACTCAACTGGACAATGTTTCTTTTCGATCAAATTTGCCTAGTTATGATCACTTTTCAAGAACTTTGTCTTGATCAAAGGAACCAAGAACATTTTCTTGGAAATATAAGTAAGTAATATAAAATTGTATAAGCCTACCTTTCCTAAAACCCAACATGCGTTCAAATGGCAAACGTTTCTAAGCGTTTTTCTCTATACAAAATTGAACGCCTTGGCGTTAGCAATCCTAATTTGGTACTCAACCGTACAAAATCTGCACGAACGCTCATTCTATTCGATTGCTCTATGGTTTCAATCGCAAAACGTCAGTCGACTTTGACATCTAACCGGTGGTGGTGTCCTGCCTTTTCGCCGAACTTTTTTTGGCCGAATTTCACTTGCCAACCAACGTTTCGCCTATGTTTTATGACAAGCTTAGAGCATTAAGAAATGACAAGTAACGATTTGCAATTTTTTGTGTGACAACGTTTCATTTGGTAGAATTATGTAGGTAATTATTAAGCTGATTATTTATAAATAAATAAATAAATAAATTTATAAATAAATAAATAAATAAATTTATAAATAAATAAAAATATTTGACAACCGTCGTACCTAAGCGACTCGGTAGCATAATTGGTCAGTGCATTGGGCCGGAATCCCAAGGGTGCGGGTTCGAGTCCCGTCTGAGGTGCTACGGGTGAGTCGATTTTTTCTAGTATTTTTTCTAATATTATTTATCTTAATATAAAAATGGCATTGTGAATGCGAAAAATCTAAATTTAATAACTTTATAATGATAAGTTGGCAAATTATTATTCCGCGAAATAATATTCTGCGTAACGTTAGTTGGGGAAGTGATAATCGGCCAAACAATTTTCGGCGAAAAGGTAGAGAACCATTCAAACCAAACAACACAAAACAAAGTACGTAGTAGCGGCGTTGTGATTCAAAATACTGTGTGGTGCAGTGAAATGTGAATTTGCACATGAAGTGAAGTTATACTTTGAAAGTTTATTACAGTAAGTATTCAAACTATGAGTCAAATCAATGAATACGTTGCGTCCATTATGAATACTTTTTGTTTTTGTTTTAGAAATGGAGCCAAGAGGCTACGTGCCAGCCCCGAGCAATTCCAAGCTCTTATCGAGTATTATGGAAAGGAAATTTATTGATGAATATAAATAAATGTTTAATGGTGATCAATATTCAAAATAATAAGCACTGGATATTTTGAACTTTATTAATATTACCGGCACGGAGACCCTGCCAGACCTCAGCGGTCGAGCGAGAAGCGACAGAATGTGGCAGCAGCTGGCGGCGCTGCTAAGTTTAAATTGGAGGTGGCGTCGATAAGTCAGTAGACAAATGGAAAAAAGTAAGTAAAATCATTACACTGAAAATCTATTTTTAATTTCATTGAACATTGAAGTCATAAAAGTAAGTAAAAATGAATTTATGAGTTAATCATCACTTCATTGCACTTACAACATTCTTCAGGTCTGGGCTGATTGGAAAACTAAAACCTAAAGGAAACATTTACTAATAAGGGACATGTGAGTCTGGCACTGGTTGTGATAAGCAGCAGGCTCACCCTCAATGCCTTGGAAGAGAGAGTTGTGGCAGTACTGGGTGCATCTGCAGTTCACTGGCAAGCAAGCATTCAGGAGCAGCTACTTGACGTAAGTATTAAAACTTTTGTCTTTACAAGAACTTGTGAACTTACTTATTAGAAAAAAAAGATGTGGTATGGTTCCATAATGCTTATCTTATTAAAACCTATTGATTAATTTTATCAATAAAATAAAACTGGTGCAAATCCACTAGAGAAAGCCATGAAGCTATGGGTACCAAACTAGTGATCCATTCTACTAGTGACTAGAGCCGTGCAAGTGAGATTGCTATGAAGATGTGGGACGACATGAGCTATGCGTGATGCATCTGCTAGCTTTACTCCATATAAACAAAGCTTGCTTGAGTCCTTAGCAAGCATCATTAGCACTTAAATTGGTATAGAAAAAATTTAGCTTTGCGAAACCCCGTTTCACTAGAGCTGTGCTAAAATAAGTTTTGTAAATAAAGCAATCCTTTTGGTGTATATCAAACACTCCTTAGCAATGTAGCATAGCTTACCTCAAGTGAAACCCTTTTGTCTTAGTCCTTATCTCCGAGGTTTGCATAGAGCAAAATCTGAAATTATTTTATGTGATAGAAGTTTATGTAAAGATTATAGGAAAAATAAAACAATGTCTCTTATGCTTAGAGCATTAAGACTCTAATGCGATGCGCGAGTCCGACTCGCTCTTGACCGTTTTTATTTATTTAGTATAACTTTATTTGATTTGCAGATTTCCCCGAGTCCCTGTCACTACCACCAGCAACTCCAAGCAAGTGTGTGATCCAAAATACCATGCCAATCCCAGACATCATGCCGTCGCCGTCACCTCAATAGCTGTAGTCAGTATTGACTACTAGTATAATGTTTGCTGTTATTATGTGTGTAAATAAGAAAAGACAACATTATACTATTTAAAAAATATATAATTTATGTTTATTCTAATAAAGACTTAATAACAATAATGGTTTTAACAAAAATTTTAATAATGTACAATTGAAAAAAAACAAATGTAACAGCCTACTGACTGAATAGTATAATAAGTCTAGGCTGTTACAAGCACTTGTGAATGTCAAAGAAGCTACGCCATTGCGCACCCTAAGCGGAAGACCTTGTAATGAGACCCTTCCTATAATATTTCATACAGTATTCAAAAATTGACCTCGGCATTCAAAGAAAGGTCATTTTCCATCCAAATAATTAACAAATGTTTACTTACATACAGTGGTTAGATATCGAAATTAACTAACTAGGTAGTTGTGAGCAAATGACTTTAACTAGTTGAAATCACTGTCTACTACTCGAAAATGCATAAGTACCTAAGTATTGTTAGGGCCTAAAAATGAAGAACAATTAAAAATTGTGTAACAAATTATTAACACTAAGAAAGTCATAAACTCAAAAGTTAATTTAGTAGATCCATAGTTCCTAACTTCAATATAGTACAATAAAGTTGTTAGGTAGTTTAATAATAAGACTTAAAATTAATTGACAGTATAATAATTATTATACAAACAAGCAAAGTATAAAAAAACACAACCACCACTTAATCTGACTTTGGGTGCAGCTTTTCTATCACATCTGATTAATCAAGCAATTGAGTATCGCTCTGCCACGTAGCAAGTCGTCTTGGCTGTTAGCTGTGGATGGGCTGGCTCTTGTACACCAGAACTATCATCATCATCCTCAGGTTGCTCAATTGTTGGCAGTGTCAAGTTAGCATTTAGTGCAATATTATGCAAAACACAACATGTATTTATGATTTTAATCAAAAACTTGAAGATGGTAAAATTGGTGTCATTAACCAGGGCCGTTGTGGGTATCCAGAGTCACCTAAAATTACAAAATAAATGTATTCAATAAATAATCACTAATCTATATTATTTTATTTTTACTATATTACAAATATTAAATCAGTAGAAAGACTTTGCGAGCTTTGGAATCTATAAGAAACTAGGTAAGTAGGAATAGTTATATTATTATTGAATGTTACGTTAGTTAAATAGTAAGTACTTACTTCTGTCTATTTATAGCCCTTTCATGTTGGGTTTGACGAAATTTTATCCATTTGGCCATTATGTCCAGACTGTTCAGTGCCTGAAGTAGTGGACTACTTCTCAGATAACGCGGCTTCTAGTCTGATATGATCCCTACTATTCTCTGATCCGGTTGGTGACCAGGAAGCTGAGGGAGCAAAGATCCTGAAAAAATATCCATAATTGTTAGTAAAAGTAACCACAGATTTAAAGATCTACCTACTGAATTTTAGGTAGCCTTATTGAATTTTAAATTACTTACTTTTATTTCCAAGGAAAAGTTCTTGATTCTTTTGAGTGAGGCTCTTTAAAAAGCATGTCCAGCATTTCTCGGAGTTGACGGCGCAGCCACACATCCTCATTATGTGCAGCCCATAGTAAACGAAGGGTATGCATTTTATAATTTGTAAAAAATCGTACTAGCTAAATATCACACCACTTTGTCACTAGCACTCGATGGCAAAAAGAATGTAATATCACTATCTACGTCTCGACGGAACGGATGATCAGCGTTCGACTATACAATCTGCAGGGTCTCGGCGTTCGCTCAGCTACAGTTGAATAGAAAGGCTCGTTCGGCAATTCTACTTGTCAAATCTGCCACTTGAGTACCATTTCTGCCGGCGCGTGAGGTTATCGTTAACCACAGATCACATAATATCGTGAACGTTAACGAAGACCATTTGTTTGTTCAGCATGCATTGTACACTGTATTCTGTGGTGCAGTATAAGGCCGGCTGCACATGTTGGTCCCGATGGTACCAACGCTGTTGGGGTCGATTAATTTGGTAAGGTATACGCACGTTGGCTATTAAATTAGTTCTTTACCGTCCAAGCCAATGTGAAGATGTCCGGATACAAATATCGAAAACGCTCTAAGCGCTTTTACAGTAGTGAGTGAAAGTTATAATTTATATTTGTTACTAAAAAAAAAGAAAAAGCTACGCCAAAGAAGATTGTGGAACATCATAAAACACGAAATCAGTGAACAAATCGCCAATATGTGGACGGATTGCGTGCGAACACTGGCACGTGTCGGTTTTATCAAAATTCCTTTGATAAAACCGACACGCGCCGGCCAACTGCCAACACTCGCCCCAACGTTGGGGCCAACGCTATTTTTTAGATCCACACGTTGGACGAGTAGCGTTGGGGCCAACTTGTAGAGCCGGGATAAGACATTTTGTTAATTTACTACATCTATCAATCTCATAATCTAAACATTTTTAATATTTCAATCAGCCCGATTTACACTTGCCATCGCCATTGCGCAAAAATACATGCGCAGTAATCCACTCCATTTTTTCTAACCGCTTAAGATCCATGCCGGCTCCTATACATTGATCGCTAAAGCCTGGATAACCTAATATAAAAGTTGCATAATTATTATCCCAGTCGTTATATTCCGGGTTGGCTTTAGAATCTGGGTGCTTATATAACACCGCACTCCCGGCGGCGAATTTTTATTTTTATTGTTATTTTAGTATAGATACGTAAAAAAAAACAATCTTCCGCGACCATTCTCTATCTGCGCAATCTTCAACAATCCACGCAGATAAAGAATGGGATTGGAAATGGCAGCGCACCGCGCTTACAACAACGAGTGTGAAAGCGATATGTGTGGCGTTTAGTAAGCGAACGAGAATTAGTGAATATGAACGACGCCATTTCTAATCCCATTCTTTTTCTGCGTGGGTTGTAATAATATGGGAAGTGGTCATTGTTCTTTTGCATCTTTTCACATAGATATCGAATTCGAACCGAAACCGAGTGGAGTGTGTGAACGCCCTTAATATCGACTGACGTTTTGCAATGAAACCATAGACAAATTTTGCGTTTTATCTTAACTAGTATATTCATCTGTGGTGTTTTCTAAGCAATCGGAGCAATTGGATTGCTAACGCCTAAGCGTTTTATTTTGTAGAAAGACAAGCGTTTTGTAACGTTTGCCATTTGAGTAGGCCCTCTGGTATGTTTCTACCACAACCAAAACCGAAAGAGGATATACCAAGTAATTTGCCTTTGGACACTGCCCCACCACCACTGTCTCCCTGAAAAAGAAAAAAGGTAAAATATTTTGAACTATTACTTCAAACTTTTTCTTCAAACTAGCTCGTGTTTTAATTCAGAATGCTTCTGTTGACTCGAAATTATTTAATTGCAGTCCAACTTTGGAATATGATAGAAAAGATAAAAGCAAAAGAGACAACAAAACATCTGCATAGGTGAATGAGTCTAGTTCTAGCACGATGGCATAGTTTTTATCACAGCAACTTTTGCAATGTCGGTTTTCCGGATGTGTAACCAAAGTCAACATTTCGTATTGGTGATTATAACATTACTAGCTATTCCTACTATATTTTATGTGGTGCCCTCGGTGGACTAAGCATCTGGTGAAGGTCGTGGGAAGCCGCTGGATGCGGGCAGCGCAGGACCGATCCTTGGAGAGGCCTTTATTGCCCAGAGAAGTGAGCAACTGGCTGATATAATTATGGCTGATGATAATAACAATATGAGGATAAAGTTTTATCCACAACGCGATAGTGCTTGGCCTTCACCTCATTTGATGTTAGTGAAGATAAGGCTGAAAGTGTAAGCACACTACACTTGAAATCGTCACCACTGAAGAACTGGATATCTTACCTCTAACTGCCGGAACAGAACAATTTCAAATTGTTGTTATGGCGTCAGACTTAGGTAAGATGTTGGTAGCTAGCCAGGCGGACTTGAAATCCCTACCACCAACCAAACCGAGTACAAATGTACCCGTCTCCTGGAAATCAAACCCGGGATCCCTGCGTCATACACGTGTGGGCTAACTAGACCACAGAGGAGGTTAAAATGAAAGAATTGATTAATACCTGACAAGCATCCTTGCCATCTCCACCAGCGCAGAACATCCGATCAGTCAGGGTGTGATTGTACCAGAACTTGTCAACTTTCTGGCATTCCTCTAAGGATATCATATCCAAATTCACTTGCTGCAAGAAGTTGTTATAATCCCCCTGTTGGCATAGGAAACACTACAAAATAAATAGTTCTTTGTCTCAACTTCGCAATATCTTAGTGACGTGACAGTGTACGAAACACTAAGTAAAACTATTTAGAGCTATTGGGTTAGTTAGTGATTAACTAAAAGATAAAGCTCTGTTTGATAGTGATTTTGTATTTTTGACTGGAAGTTTTTCTATTTTGCTGAAGACTGAACTCAAATTATTTATTATGTATGGCGTTTTAAAACGGCTTCAAATATTTGTAACCTACTTAAGTATTTATTTGATATAAACTTTAAGCCTGATAGAGAAAAAGGTCTTGACACAGACGGAATGGACAGACAGTCAGACGGGACTGATGGATCCAACCATTTTTAGGGTTCCGTACCCAAAGGGTAAAACGGGACCCTATTACTAAGACTCCGATGTCCGTCTGTCTGTCCGTCTGTCACCAGGCTGTATCCCATGAACCGTGATAGTTAGACAGTTGAAATGTATATATAATGTAATATATCTTACTTTCTCCCTCCCATACCCCCACCCCGTCAAAGTCATACTGTGTGCATATCCATCAGTAATCTTAATAGGCGACACCTTCCTATTAAAGTGCAGTCTTCGAATTGTACGCAGCAGTTGAATGTCGAAGTCAAACTCGTGAAGCTTGGAGTACCGAGGGTGGATAAGGTGGGTGACTATCTTGATCTTCGGGCCTTTTAGCCGGTGATGGTGACCAACTCGAATGTAGGTGGAGTCGGAACTAAAAAAAATAAGTTTTGTATTATTTTAAGGCTCTAAATATGGAACTGCTGTTTTGTATGGAGAATTCTAATGAAGTTTCCTTTTTCCCATTAACATTTTCTTAATTTATTTAACAACCATGAACGTTAATGTTTTATAACTAAAATAAAAAAAAACAACTAAGTTACAACGATTTATGTGGTCATTTCTGATACAATTATAAGGGATCAACTTTTTTAAACTTTATGAAAAAAATGAAATATTTATATTTCCTGATAGTTGCATCTTTAACATCATAGAAAATAAATGGTCTCTGTTTTTGTAAAAAATAAATTTTGCAATTTCATACTTATTTCCCTATTATTTAAGCAATCTACTTTAGTGGTCTAATCAAACCTATGCTAAAACTGAACAAAATCATGAAACGGATTATATTAGAACTTTGTCGTGCCAAGTTCTGAAGTGTTAGCAACATTATGAGGCTAACTGTACTAACCTTGTTTGACGACCTCCGTGGTCGAGTGGCTTTGTACACCGGTTTTCATGGTGTCGCCATCTCTGAGGTCCCGGGTTCGATTCCCGGTTGGGTCAATTTAGAAAAACGTACTTTTCTATATTGGCTAAGGTCTGGGTGTTTGTGATACCACCGTTGTCTCCATTTCCATAATACAAGTGCTTTAGCTACTTACTTTGGAATCGGAGCAATGAATGTGATGTTGTTAAATATATAAAAAAAAAAAACCTGCTGACACAGCACACATGGGTGTTAGCTCATTGAAGGTCTTAATGAATACAATGCTTGTAAAAAATAAGTCATATGAGTTATTTTAGCAATTACATTTTTAAGTATATAAATATTATAACGTAACTCTCAAATTGCATACCCGTTATGGGTCTACTGTTGTTAAATATAATACTGCAATTCGACCTGCAAATTGTACACAGTATTTATAGCAATAAAAACTATTCTATTCTCTTCTAAGGGTAAGTTCGTATTTTAGCATAAGTTAGGTGATGCGTTGCTTACATTTTTAAATGCTTCGAGGAAATTTAAGGAAAAAATAAAAATAATAAATGATAATAAATAAATATTAATTTTTTGATAACATCAGATGCATTGCTCCGATTCTAAAATAAGTAGCTAAAGGACTTGTGCTATAGAAATCAGAGACTACGGTGGTATCAGAAACACCCAGACCTGAACCAATACAGAAAAGTTTGTTTTCTAAATTGACCCGGGACCTCAGAAATGGCGACACCTTGAAAACTGGTATACAAAGCCACTCGACCACGGAGGTCGTCAAAAATATTTAGATTATTTTTTTGCATAATTTTTCTGGTTTTTCACACTTACCCACAATGTGCAGACGTGAGTGCCCACTGGTGGTGCAGCAACACCCCTCCACAAATATCCCCATAATTCACGTGGTGGGGGGCCTCCTCGATACTAATGTTGTATCCTCCTAGGATACTGAAGTGAAAACTTAAATTTTATTTAAAACCTTTTCGAACATAAAATTGCAATAGAAATCTTTAAACTTGGGTCAAGTTAGTACATAAAGCAAAAAGTAGGAAATCCAAAAATTGCTGTAAAAAAACAGCTTCAAAAAACAGCAGCTCTAAAAAGCAAGAAATAATATTCAAATCTGCATAATTACTATTCAAGTACCTACGCATATCTGATATTAAAAAAACGTCTTTTGAAGTCGGGTGGGGCTAAAGATATTTTCTTTTTTTTTAATCATAATAACATTTATTGTGGTTTCTCTTTCTCAATTTGATTTTTTAATTCTTAAAGCCCCACCCGACTTCATAAGACGTTTTTTTAATATCAGATATGCGTAGATACTTGAATAGTAATTATGCAGATTTGAATATTATTTCTTGCTTTTTAGAGCTGCTGTTTTTTGAAGCTGTTTTTTTACAGCAATTTTTCAAGGTTTTTTTGAAGGAGGTTTTTCTTTTTAATTTTTAAAAGTTTTTTTATTTTTAACTTTTTTGTGGTAGGTATGTATAAGTAAATGTTAGCGATGATATAAATATATTTTATTCATATTTCACACATTTCAATGGTATAATACGCCTAGTAACTCAATATCCACTTTTCGCACTATTAAATTTAGCAAGGGTCAGACATGGGGTAGGTGACCAAAGTGTTTTATCTCGAGCTCCTCCGTGCTTCAGAAGACACGTTAAGCCGTTAGTTCCAGCTACATTTGCACATTAACACCCACCAATCCGCATTGGGCCCGCGCGGTGGGTTATGGTCCATCCTATTCATCAGCCCATAAGTAAGGCTTGTATCCCAGCCCCAGTAGTGACAATAAAAATGGCTGATGCGAAACCTTTCAATACCGTAGAGTAATCACTAATACACTGTCATATTTGATTTTGAAGTGTTCTCTTGTGTATCTTCGAAGTCCAAGGTCCAATGTGAAGGAAATTTGAATGAAAACATCCTTAAAGTATCCCCTTTCTAACGAAACAAGAATCATCTAAATCGGTTTATAAACAAAGAAGTTATGTCTGAAGATCCGTTAAAACTCGTGCAAAAGTTACCTAAAAAATTACAGTATTTTCAGGATTACTCAAAAACTACTGAACCGATTTAAAATTTTCAAAAATGGGACCACCTGGGGTACAAACCTGATAAAGTGGCGTTTGAATCATGTCAATCGGGTCAGCCGTTCTCGAGTAATCGGTGGACATACATAAAAAAAAAAAAAAAAAAAAAAAACAAATAAACAGACGAACATAGAACCTCCTCCTTTTTTGAAGTCGGTTAAAAAACAGCTACTGCGTCGGGGTTTTCGTATAGCTGTTCCGTGTGTCCACCGCCTCGCCGTCACCGAGCCGTCACGAAACCGAACGCCGAAGTAGTGGTACACATACGAGTAGATTTACTGCACGCCCGTCACGTCATCTTGACTTGAACTCATAATAAAATAATCTCGTGACGGTGATGGCCCGGTGACGGCGGGGGTGGACAAACGAGGGTAGGCTGTACTGCGGCCCCCTCCTGGCGAGTCTCACAAACGAACCTCCTGCTCACCTGCGAAGGGGGGGATGCGTAAATGCATTTTTCTGCGGCAACTTTGCATTCACAATTATGATTTATGATGCTTCCGTATGTATATCTACTTTTATTCGATAAATTAATAGTACCCTAATCAATTATAATTTTCCTACTGGGGCACAGACCACAGCAACCCTAGCTCGAAAATATATCGTGAAAAAAACGCGCGTAATAGAACTTGATAGAGTAATTATAGGCGGAAAATTTCGTTTTTCTTTTCAGCGGTAGATGGCGCTGTACAAATTTCCCATACAAAATTCTCTATCTAACTTTTTTACGCACGGTTTTTTCGCTCGTTAGATGTTCGTGCGTGCGTTTGTTGTGTTACGGGTACTGGGACTCTCTTAGGCTGGCCCCACACCTACCGGTTTCATTTCTTTGCTTTGCTGTTCTAGGAGAACAGGGGGCCGTACCGGCTAACGCATCGAGCTTCGGAAAGTCTGCCGGGCTTCAACTTAAAACAGATAAATCGAAGTAAGAAGTTTCGTATTGTACTATTCGCCGAAGTTATTTAGAAGATATCGATGTTTATGTGACATCATGAATTGGGGTTCGCCATTTTTGCCCGATTGGGGCTCGATTTATCTGTTTTAATTTGAAGCCCAGCAGACTTTCCGAAGATCGATGCGTTAGCCGGTAGCCCCTGTTCAACTAGAACAGCAAAGCAAAGAAATGAAACCGGTAGGTCTGGGACCAGCCTTATGGATGGATATGAATGGTAGGTCATATCATAACCCACCACGCGGGCCAAATGCGGATTGGTGGTGGATATTATTGCAATATAATAGCAAGTCAAAAACTACATTTAATTTACCCATAAACAACCTGCAAGCACACCGTTAATAGGATTAAGAACAACGTAACACATAATTTTATCGTCATTTTTATTAACCTGCGTCGAATCGATTTAGCGATAAAAATTTACGATATTGAAAACTACCGATCGACACGGTAAGAAAAAAAATTAATATAAAAAGGTTTTTTTTATAGATTTTATTTATCTTGACGTGCATGTAACCCTTTGTAATATAATTCAATTATTATTTAAAAAAAAATATTCCATAATCCGCAAACGCCTGTGGTTTTTTCTTATTTTGAATTTGATATACTTTTACGGTGAGCGTTAGAGAGTTATATAACTTAACTCGTATGACCAATTTGTTACATTTTATCGCAAACTTAGTTGGTCACCCATCCCACGGCAGGATTTAACAAAAATTGTTTTTTTAAGAAAGTTAACTTTTACAATCTACCCTTAGCACGAACAGCTATAAAAAAAAATAACGCGCGTAAAAATATTCGATAGAGTAATTTTGTATGGGGAATTTGTACAGCGTCATCTAGCGGCGAAAAGCAAAATGAAATATTCCATAAATAATTACTCTATCGAATACTTTACGTGCCTTTTTATTTCTCGATAGATGTTCGTATTAGGGGAACTGTGTTCCAAAAGTATATTCGAAGTTTCAAAATCCAGGTAAGAAAAAAGTTACCTAATTATTCCTGATAAAAAAGTACTGAATTGCATCCACAGTTTTTAAACTTTAAAACCTTTTTTTATATAAAAAAAAAACAAAAGTATTTATTATAACTTAATGATTAAGAAACCTATTTTCTGCTACAAACAATTTTAATCTCGATAAAAAAATCGGTAATTATTAATAGTTTACCCATAACTTGTTATAACACAACCATAGAAAAAAAAGAATTCAACAATAAGCAATAATTAAATTCAGGGGACACCCGGGTTTGAACCGGGGACCTCTCGATCTGCAGTCGAATGCTCTACCACTGAGCTATATCCCCAATGAATAAGCTTGTGAAATTAGTAAAGAAATGCTCCAACCAGTTTCTTTCTTATCTTTGTGACGTTATAAGAATTTTAGTTTTTTTTTTTTGATAATTTAATGAGTAATAATCTGATTAACTTATTTATCAATTAATGAGCAACTCAGATAATAGTTCCAACGTAAATGCGTAATATAATGACTAATGAGTCATTGTATTACTAACTATACTTGAAATAAAAAACTATTATTTGATCAACTGTTGTGGTGAGATAAATGTTTAAATAATTTCTAGTGTGGAATTCAGGGCAAATCACATGTTGTTTTTGTACTTACATAATTCAATTATTCAGCCATCTTGTAAGTTTATTTGTTAAAAAATAAATCCTTTTAGTGTTCCGCACCCAAAGGGAAAAACAGGAACCCTATTACTAAGACTCTGCTGTCCGTCTGTCTGTCCGTCCGTCACCAGGCTGTATCTCATGAACCGCGATAGTTAAACAGTTGAAATTTTCACAGATGATGTATTTCTTTTGCCGCTATAACAACAAATACCAAAAAACAGAATAAATTATTGTTAAATATTTAAGGGGGCTCCCATACAACAACTTTTTTCAGCTCGATATTGATAACGGCAACAGGTAGACGCTTGAAATATTCACGGAATATTTAGTTATATATTCACTTTAAAATAAATAATGAAATTAAAATTAGACAAATATTTAAGGGGGGCCTCCATCTCCATGCAACAGACATATTTTTTTATAGATAATGGTACGGAACCCTTCGTGTGCGAGTGCGACTCGCACTTGGCCGGTTTTTTGTACTTGTTTGTTTTGTAAGGTAAGAGGATTTGGTCTGTGGATTGACTGAAATGGCGGAAGTGGTGGAGAAAAGCGTTTTCTTGTGAGCGTCTTTTTTTTCTTTCATTAGAGTATTCGATGTACCAAAAAGGATATAATACTTGAAGCAAATTACTAGCAAGCATAGGAAATAATGTGTGTAAGGTAATTTAATATTCATGTAAATGTCAGTAGCCCTAGCACGAACATCTATCGAGAAAAAAAACGCGTGTAAAAGTACTCGATAAAGTAATTACCTGTAAAAAATTTCATTTTTCTTTTCGGCGGTAGATGGCGTTGTACAAATTTCCCATACAAAATTACACTATCAAGTATTTTTAAGCGCGTTATTTTTTTCGATAGCTGTTCATGCTAAGGTTACAGTGCCACTCGAAGTGAGGTTAGGGCTCTAACTATACCTCACACATCCAGAGTTCAGGCATGTAGAAATTTTGGTGAAATAAAAAAAATCACATTCATACATACAAAAACCCTGAACACAATACACTGTAATTTTTTTGTTCAGTCGTGTAACATTCACTTTTTTATTTTTGTAAAAAACGCTCGATAGAGTAATGAAAGCTTAGTGAAATTTCATTTCGCTTTTCGGCGGTAGATGGCGATGTACAAATTCCCCATACAAAATTACTATATATAGGTATTGATTTTTTAAGCACGTTGTTTTTCTCGATAGATGTGATTGGTGTGAAAAATAATAAAGTATGATAGGTATTATATTTGGTGAGCATTGTTTTACGAACAGTGAGGTATTATTTAATTTAGGAATCAAATTATTTCCTAAAATTAAACTACAATTAATAACGTGGTATGAATTTATTGAACCACAATACAAACATGTGGCGTAAAAAGATTGTTAACATTTTTACATGTTCGTCTATTAATCACGTGATGTTTTTAGCAACTATTAAGCCCCCACCTTTCACCCTTCCCCCTAATGAAACGTGGTGAGGTTTTAGACTAACCCTCCCCCTTCACCCCCCTCGTCATGTAACGTGTATTTTTGTAAAAAGTACTTACATTAAAAATGTTGGTTATTTTGATTTCAAAAACGTGCATTCAATGAAAAGTTTATACATATTAGTGATATCTCACTACACCCTTCCTCCCCCCTTTTCAAGCGTCACGTGATTAATGAACAAACCCCTAAAAACATCTGAAGACAACATGCTGAATGAAACTGTGTAGTACATAGTAGGTACGCACAACAGCACGGTAAGTTAAACAGTTGAACTACGAAAACAGCTTTTATTCCATACGGCATAAAGACGGTCTCAAGGTCAACATGTATAGTCTGATGTGCCGCCGACTGTACAATGAGTTTGTTTTAACAAATTTAAAAATCTTCACTAATATGATTAAATACGCCTTAAGTTGTTAAACTACATAGTATATTCCTATCCTTACTTGTCCTTTAATCAGTAAATAATATTCGACAGTTCTCATAAATCATATGTCATTTAAACTTAAATTGTTTTAAAAAAATATGTTGTCTTATTGTATTAATAATGATCAGTTAATAATTAATAATTTCTTTTGTAATCCAAGTGCGGTAAATAATTTGTCGTATTTAAAAAAAACAAAGAGTTTGGTGAAGATTGTTTAACAAATAGGACAAACAGGGTAAGTAGACCTTAGTACAGATTATCTTTCTACGCAAGCTGGATTCCCGTGACCTGTTCGATCCAGCTTCGGACCTTCGCGACCTTGGAGTAGACTCCGTAGGATCCTGGAGTGGCGCAGCCGTAGCCGAAGGAGACCATACCTAAGAGTCGGTCGTAGGACACCGCTGGGCCGCCGGAATCACCCTAGATATAGGACAGGATTAGCTGGTTGCAGATCTAAGATAAGTTAGTTTAGCTTAGGTTATAGCTGGAGTAATTTTTCATTATTATGTTACAGATTGCAAACTATGCGCACAAGTATGAAAAATAACCCCAGCTATGCGAGCTAAGCTAAACTACAACTCGGCCGACCTAAAATTACACCTGGCTCGCAACTTATTACTCCCCCCAGCTTCCCTAGTTTTGACGTAACTGCATTGAGAAACAATGTCAACAGTTTTTACACTGCGCAATAGAAGTCCGTATTAAAAAAAATACAGATTGGCTGCTGCCAAAAATATCTAGGCACATTTTTTGCACAAAAGTCAATCGAGCCAGGTGTCGTGTCTTGCGGTCGCCTCCTGGCGAGTCCCACGTACCACCCTCTCGCTCACCTGCGGGAGGGGAAGCGCGTAAATGCATTTCTTCGGCATTAAAAAAAAGAAACATAAAAAAGGTGCCTTAGGTCGGCCAGTTGAACTTTGGTCTGCAAACACGATCTCCAATACAACTGCCAAGCGTGAAGATTATGGCGACATCCTCATACAGGAGAGGTCCTGCAGATCTATTACATAAAAAAACGCGATAATCGGACGCGATTCATTGTTCAATTTACTTGATGTTATTGGGACTTAATAGTGTCAAGGAGTGGGACGAACATCGTCTGCTTATCGCGATTATTTTTTTTTGTTGTGTGTGTAACCTTCAAAGTCAGAAGTAAGTTCATAATCATAAAAAAATTATGACCTCTCCTAGAGTAAGGTCATCCTGGTTGTGTCCTTACACATTTTTCATGAAGGCTTAGATACCTTAATGCGACAAAAAAGCACAAATTAAACAATTACGATCTAATTCATAAAATTATGTGAAATGATTGATTGATGTTTGATTAAGTTGATAGGCCAGGCCTTCAGATTTACATATCATGTCATAATATTACCTGACATGCATCTTTTTTCCCTTCCGAGTATCCTGCGCAGAACATTCTGGCAGTGAGACTTCCTCTGAAGTAAGGGAACGGCACGTTTTGGCAGTTCTCCTTGGAGATGATTGGAACTCGAACTGCTCTTAGCACACTCGAGTAAGGGCCCTAAGAAAATATCTTTGTCAATACCTAATTTTATCATTTAAAATTTTAAAATAATATCTACATCAGTCTCTGCGCTCCTTAGGCGCCATCTCCACGAGCGAGAGAATCGCGGCGATATTATCGTCGTGCCACGTATTTCTATATACTCTCTATGATTGCGTCTCCACATGGCGATACTATCGTGGCGATGCGACGATAGAAGAAGCGCTTCCTCGTCGCGATTCTCTCGCCCGTGGAGACAGCGCCTTACATGACCACGAAGATGCGATATTATAGTTTATCAACACTCAATTGTCAAAATCGTTTGTCTTTGATAGTTAACTGTCGATAAATCGCTATATCATATAGTGTTTCGGTGGTTATGCTAGGAGGGCAGTTCTGTTAGCTATTTTCGGACATAGGCCTTACACGATCTTTTATCTTTCTCCAATTTAAACGCACATATAATGACGCATATTTCTGGTATACCTTTGGGCAATGACATTACTTTCTAAACTAAGCACTTTAATCAACGTTATAATACGTCACAACAAGTTACTTAAAAAAGGTAATAAGAAAGTGACGTCAAACTCGTGACATTTTGTTTACGAATTGAACTAGCATGAAGTGTGACGAATACTTCCATTTACAGGTTTTTTTATTAAGTTCTGAAACGCTATCAAAGACGAATTATTCACGATCTACCTATACGTCATTTCAGAACAGAATACGTAATTTGAAGATAGATACTGATATCTTTCTTTTTATAATTCACTTTTCATACTACAAAATATCTCCTTAATATTGTCTTATACAATATAATCATGGCACTTTATAGATGTTCACAGTTCCTACTTAAGTTCTGCTGTTTGAGTTGAGATTCAGACAAAAGTTCCAGAGCATCATAATTTTTTCAATGATAAGTCTCTTAAAATTAAACAGGGCTGTCATTTTTTATAATTCACTGGTACTTCTGCCAAAATTTTATCAAAACTTACATTCTCTTCAGTATTACCCCAACCAGTAACTGTAATAACTTTGCCAATAACCATATCTTCAATATGACCCACTTTAACCGCCTGAATGTTCTCGTCAAATTTCAGGGGCTCCCTCAATTCCAAAAGTTGAAAGTCGAAGTCAAATGGATGATCCTTGTTCTTCGCTGACCAGTTTGGATGGACATTATATGACTTTATATCAATTTTCTTGCCTTGATTTAGGTATTTGGAACCTACTCGTATGTAGGGTTTTTTGCTTGGGAATACAAATAAAATAGTCATTAGGTAGAAAAAAAAGCATGACGATCAATGTTTAGAAGCAGATGGATAACTTTGACAAAATTTATCGTGTGTTTGTTGCAGTAGAGTAGACTAAACCCTAAAAATAGCTTGTAATATTTTGGAAACTTTTGTCTTAAACATGATCAGGAATATTTATCCTCAAAAGTTTTTATATGCTATAGTTATTTGCCAAACAGACAAACCCATTACATTACTAAACTGTAAGGTGATTAAAAAACTGTGAGTTCGAGAAATGTGAGTTGTCTTACCCACAATGTCCAGCAGTGATGACCCATTTCCTATCAATTATAGCGCCACCGCAATTCGAACCATACGCAACATGGTAAGGGTACAAATTTATATCAACCTCAAACCCTCCAACAATTTTATCTTCACCATATTTGTCATTGTATGTACTGTCTATGCCATCCATCCTATCATTATTGTAGTCAAAGTTATCAATATCAGGCTTTTCAGTAGGATCATCGTAATTTTCTATATCTAATTTATATAAATCGTTTTTTCTATTTTTCTTTGAATATTTTTCATGAGATTTTTGCCACGATGATGACGTTTTCGGTACCGGGATTATTATTAAATCAAATGCTGTAAAACATTTTCGAAAATAAATATTTTAGCAAATGATTCTAAATAATTCAATGCTTAAATCTCCATAAATTCTGAGGTACTAACATTCACCAAATGTTAAATTGACAGTGCAGCAGATATGAAAAGCGATTATCAGAAATTTAATAATCATCTTAAATACAAAATAGTCACTATTAACTAATAAATAATAATAATTAAAATTTATCCTGATACACTCATCACTCTTAAGCCCAACTTCTCCACTGCACATGTGTCAGAAATTGCATCTTTTCCCGTAAAATTGACAGTTTTGATATTAGTTTGCGTGAAATTTCCAATTTGTGGCGCTGTGTCAGTTTTGTTCATTTTAATGGGATTTTTTCGAACATCGGTCGTGATTGTGTTTTGCAAAGATAAGAGTTTTGTGTTAATGGAAAAGTTTTACATTATGCGTATTTTAATACATGTAACAATTAAGAAATGTTAATACAATTTTGAAATTTTAATTGACTTTGTGCATTCAATACGCAGGAACATCTAGGTATAGAGAAAAAAAACGCGCGTAAAACTACCCGAAAGAGTAATTATATATGGAAAAATTCATTTCACTCCTCGGCGGTAGATGGCGATGTACAAATTTCCCATACAAAATTCCTCTTTCGAATGTTTTTACGCGCGTTCTTTTTTTCGATAGCTGTTCATGCCCCCTAGCATGAACAGCTACAGAGCATTGAGCGCCCTGCGAGTACAATATAATAATGCCTTCAGAATGCGATTCTGTAGCGCGTTAGGGATGTCTGCAGAAGCACGGACATAAAATATGGTTTTGCATCTTTTATTCGTAGGCGAGTAGCCTCCTTGATGTGCCGCGTGCGCGGCAGCGCGAACAGCAAGGTATTCCTGCAAGGTATAAAACAGAGGGTGGATGTGAAACATTAGGTTTCAGTTCACGTTTTGGCGATAGGACAAGACGTAAAATAAATGAAATTTTAATTTGTATTTCATCAATAATTTTATAATGTTTACTAACATAGTTTACAAATGCATTGTTACTAACAAAATATGGATGTATTGAATTCCGAAATAAATGATTATTAAAATATATTATAATGTCAAAATTTCAGTATAAGTTAGAATTGAAAAATTGTACCGGCTTGTTTAAGTTTAATCGTTGTGCGGATCAAATTATCACAGCCATTATCCAGCAGTTTTTGAGTACTTACTTAAAAATAAGTTCTACTAAACTCTACTACTGCTATGTCCAGTACCCATAGCACGAACATCCATCGAGAAACTAAACGCGCGCAAGAGTACTCGATAGGTAGTTGTCTATGAAAAGAAACATTTCTACTTTCAGCGGTAGATGGCGCTGTACAAATTTTCCATACAAAATTACACTATCAATTTTTTTTACACGCGTTTTTTTCTCGCGGATACAGTTCACATTATTCCAGAGAGTGATCCAGTCCAGCAATTGAATCCAGCGCTAAAATGCATACAGTGCGTATAGGGTATAGTGTAAACCAGCACTGGATCTGCGTTGATGCAGTTCATCGCGTATTCCGCCAGATGTCGGGCCACCAATCCTATACAAAATGAGGTTTACATTAACGCGGTCGAGTAAGTAAAAAACTCGCATTACGCACCCTCTTCGTGCGAAGGGTACAGATTTAGTCGGCATTTATTTGTTCATCTTGTTCAAAGGTAAGTGGCGCCTCTGTCAGAATAATTTGACACTACGAATGAGATGACTCATTATTTTCAGTCAAGGTTCGGATTTGTAAAAAAAAAATTAGAGTGTTATCGAAGAGTTCCTTTTTTTCTTAGTTTATTTTAATTTTAATTATAATACATAATAAAAATGAGATAGGAGGTGCAAATTCTAAAGGGCATGCAATCATTAAGAAAAGGGCAAAACCAACTTTGATAAATTACTTATAATAATTATTAAATCAATAGAACCGGAGAGTTTTTCTGAAATCATTATTTTTGTTTACACTCAATGTTTTTAAGCTACACTAGCGACATCTACAATTTATTTGTGCAGTCCTTTTTTAATTAGGTACCTGTTCATTGTCTTTAAATGAAATTATGAAAAAAGTTGTGAATTATTCATCTGCAAAAACCCTGAATAACAATAGAACGATGTGGTAAAGAAATATTTTATAAAACTATAGAATAAAGCGACTACAAAGAAGCGCCATCTGTTGTCGAATAGCAAAACTATTCAACTATTGTTTGCTTTTGTAAACAATGAATAGGTACCCGATGCCATATTGCTTGGTTTAGTTGTTAAATCAAAAGTATTTTTATTTTAAATTATATTATACTATGAAACAATATAAAAATAAAACTTATTTAGCATGATTATGATATCTGACGACAGTACCTATCTTAAGACCTAATTTCCAATTTATATGTTAGTTCAGTACCCGTAGCACGAATAGCTATCGAAAGAAATAACGCGCGTAAAAACATTCGATAGAATAAAATTGTATGGGAAATTTGAACAGCGCCATCTACCGCCGTAAAATAAAATGAGATTTACCATAGAGAATTTACTCTATAGAGTACTTTTATACGCGCGTTTTTTTTCAGTTTAAAATAAATCGGTTGACTTCTTTTGTACGAAGAATTTGTACTGCGCCATCTATCGTCGAAAAGCGAAATGAGATTTCCCATTTTACTAATATCGAGTTTTTTACACGCATCTTTTTTTTCGATAGAGTAAAAAGAAGCAGCTCCTAACGCTACAAAATAAATGACAGAAGAAGCGAAGCTTTTTGTCTCATCTGGGTGCAGAAATTTTAATTTGTACATTTCTCATAACACAAAAATCATTTCACCAAGATGATTTCAATGCTGCCGCGTTTGTCGATGAAAACGGTCTTGCACTGAGAATACTGTGATCCCCGCCTGCCAAGCGTGGAGATTACAGCAACATTCTTCCACGGAAGGGCCATGCATCCTGCTGGTGGAATCCATTGGGCTTCCACCAGCTACTGGACTATATTGAGCTGTAATGATGACGAATCATGAAAAAAAAACCATCAATATAATAATCCAAAAAAAATAACGTGCGTAAAAATATTCGATAGAGTAATTTTGTATAGGCAATTTGTAAAGCGCCATCTACCGCTTAAAAGCGAAATCAAACTTTCCATTGATAATTACTCCTAGCTATGGTGATGTTAAGCATTAATCTGGTAATCTGGTTATCCAAAGAAAACTGAAATATGTGCTTGATAAGTAGGTACCTATCTATCTACTTCAGCATAGAAAAAAAACATTATTTTATCATCATCATACCAAAATAAAATTACATAGGTAACTACTTAATTCGAACAAATTATTACCCTAAATTACGGGTTAATAACTCACCCAAGCTAAACTCATCCGCAATTTTATTAAATTTTTCTAGACACAGAGATTATGGCGGCGTGGGTTAATTAACAAACAATACAACAAATTAAATTTCAAAGCAATTAATGTACCACTTAATTCATAAGTAAATAACTAAACTCCTACCAGTAATAACCAACGAAAAACTCAGACTCGACAATAACCAGTAAATAAGCCTCAAGAGGGGAGGCAGGGAGAGTTGAATACATAATGAAATTTTGCCTCAGCCGTCCGTTAATCAAAAACTGCTGCACAGCACTGGAAAGACGCAAGAAAATGGAAATTTTCCAACCCTCCTTTTTCCTGTTGAACCCCCTTTGAGACTGAGAGGTTGGACACCCCCCCTTTTCTGGGGGACAAAAGTGGAGTAGGCTTCTTTATATTATAATTTATTTATTTTCTGTAACTGACTATTAGGATTCGCATTCGAGGGATTGGTGACTAAAAATGAATTAGGTAGCTCTGGCATCTTCGTGCTTCGGAAGGCACATCCGTTGGTCCCGGCTGCAGTCATTTAAACTCTCCAATCCGTATAAGGCCCTCGTGGTAGATTACGGCCAAATTAGTCCCAAAAGTGAGGACATTAAAGAAGTGGCAAATTGGTGTAATGTTTCATTTTCAAAAGTTATTTATATTTTACTTTTAACCCTTCAACGCCCGGAAAATGAGACACAATTGATATTCCATTGTTATCCGGCCGCATGCGGCCGCTCGCGCGTTGATGAATTAATTACATAACTTTCATACATAAAAGACTTCTCGGAAATCATAATTGAATTAGCAGTTAACCTTTATAAAAAAAAATACTTCGGTTCTACAACCCCTATAGACGTGAAAAGACATGATTTAACGATATAAAAATTGAAGGTTAGTAAAAATTATGTCAATACCACACATTTTGATGGCGGAGTTCATTATTACTCTTGCAAACATGACATTAATATTAAGGAGGTTGCAAAACCAATGTTTTTGTTTCTTTGTCAGAGGACAGAAGTTGGTCATTGAGTTTGTTTATCCTAGATACGATTTTTACTGTGTGAATTTATTCCTCATTGCTTACGCGTTTATATTTCCACTGAAGCTACTAAATAAGAGAGCTCATAACCCTAACAATTAATTAGGTACCTCTTTTTTTTATCGATAACCTCTCTAAAAAGTCTGTTCCACTTTATCCCCGCTCGCCCCTGCCTGCAGCGCCCGTCTCAGCCCGAATGCAAATTTTATAACGCCGCCCGCTTTCTTATAGGCATTGTCGTAAACCCCTGCTACTTATTTAGAGTCGGTCATTTATTTTATTTCTATACATTCACTGGCTTTTATGCTTAAGTGTCTAAGGCTGGCTGGTAATGGATTCCTTCGCTTGAAAGATAAAACTTTTGTCTACGGTCCGCTATTGAGTAAAGATGAAATTAAAACAAAACAATGTCTTTACTTATCAAATCAAGTCTAATAAGATTCTTAGTTGGAAATTTTAAAGAGGTTATTAATACAAATAAAGAATAATAATTTTGTCTTATCAAAAAAGATTCGTGTCCAATTATATCTACCTCATTTTAAATTCATAAAACACTGGGATAAAAAAGATAAAAAAAAACATAGTTACAATTTCAAAATTCGAATAGGTATTTCACAATCTACAATAAAGTCCAAGGAGGTATTTTACAATGTCTACATTCGGATTAAGTACATTTTTGCAGGTAGCTGCCTCCCTCAAGATAAGTGTAATAAAAGTTGTGCTAATGCGAAAACTTTGTAATGTTATCGGTATACGTGATCTCCGGCTTTTCGGGCTGCCGGATTGTTCGCCAACTAACGTTTTTCGAATTTGGAACTGTGTAGCAAAAACTGTTATTATCTGTACTGAGTAGCTTCTACCAATAGTTCTTTATTTTTCTATATAATCTTGAGAACGCAAAAAGTGATAACAAAACCTGAATTTTAGGAAACATTAATATTTAGAATTTATTTTCATGTAAGATTCATAAATAAGATTTTAAAATTGGTATACCTTTTTAATTATTTCATAAAGCCCTCACTACAAAACACTTAGAAACATTTTTTAAACAAAGATAAACACACATTGCTAAAAATAATAAATTAAATAAAAAATGTTTTTATTAACATAAAGTTTCTATACTAAACAAGTGGTGAAACAGCCCTAGTATCAAAACTACTTACTAGGGCTAACTTAACTATTAGGGTTGTCTCGCTAAAAACCCACTACACCTTACAATATGTTAATAACAGTATTTAAACAAAATAAAGATTTTTAATTACAACGACAAATCAAGCAAAATTTTGCTATGCTATAATTAAATTTAAAATTAATAATAACTTACCTACTTATACATTTTTGTGCAATTAATGAGGTCCTTAAATTTAATTTTGTTGGCCCTCAGTATTTTTCTTTAGTAAAATAGAGGCGCAAATCACATATTTTTGAAATCTTCAAGAAACTTCACATTTTCATAATATCTATGTTAACCACATTTAGTTAAAAAGTTCAAAAAAAAATTAAACAGTCACCAGGTAGGTGCTCGTACCCGTAGCACAAACATCTATCGAGAAAAAAACGAGCATTAAAAAATCGACAGAGTAATTTTGTATGGGAATTTTGTACAGCGCCATCTGCCGCGAAAAAATAATATTAAATTTCTTAAAGACAATTTTCTCTATTTAGTACTTTTACGCGCGTTTTTTTCTCGATAGATGTTCGTTTTAGGGTACTGGAATTATCTACGAAAAATTTCATTTCGCTTTTCGGCGGTAGATGGCGCTGTACAAATTTTCTATACAAAATTACTCTATCGAATGTTTTTACGCGTGTTATTTTTCTCGGTAGATGTTTGTGCTACAAGTACCTACCTACCTTAGTTACTGTTTCATTTTTTTGGGAACTTTTCAACTAAATGTGATAAACATTGGTATTAAAAATGTCAAGCTTCTTGAAGATTTCAAAAAGATGTGATTTGCTCCACTGTTTTATTTAAAAAAATACTGTGTTAAGGGTCTCTACTGGGTGCTTAGTGCGAATTTTGTCACCTCACTCTCGATCGTGAGCGCGTAAGAATTTTGTATGGCATTGATAAAGTTCATCGCGTATTCCGCCAGATGGCAGGCCACCAATCCCATACGAAATAAAGTTTTTTTATTTTTTTTTATTTTGACAACGTCACATACATTGCTCCGATTCCAAAGTAAGTAGCTAAAGCACTTGTGTTATGGAAATCGGGGACACCGGTGGTACTACAAACACCCAGACCTGAGCCAATACAGAAAAGTTAGTTTTCTAAATTGGCCCAACCGGGGATTGAACCCGGGACCTCAGAGATGGCGACACCTTGAAAACTGGTGTACAAAGCCACTCGACCACGGAGGTCGTCGAAGTTTACGTTAACGCGGTCGAGTAAGTAAAAAACTCGCATTACGCACCCTCTTCGAAATACGTTAGTAAGGGCTCGGCGGATACTGTGCTAGATTCTTTCGCCCATTATTCTAGAGAGTTATAATCGACTTCGCGAGATATTTCCTCACGCTGCTGCAGTATTATGTAAAACCTTTGATTATATCTTTATTCAAAATATTATTTTTTCATAATTTTTTCATCATCATCGGAGCTCGGTGGTGCAGTGGTATAGCGCCTGGCCCGATTGCGGAGGTTAAACAACTTTCGCAAAGGTCGGTCATGGGATGGGTGACCAAAAATTTTCTTCAGCTTCTTCGTGCTTCAGAAGGCACGTTAAGCCATTGGTCTCGGCTGTATTTCCAGTCGTTAGCACCCACTAATCTGCATTGGGCCCGCATGGTGGGTCATGGCCCATCCTCCTCATCCACCCATAAGGAAGGCCTGTGTGTTTTACGAAAGAAAACTCTGGGATTGGCCAGGCGCTATACTACACCGAGCTCCTCAATATTATAAATTAGAATATGAAATTTTATATATAAAAGGTGTTACAAAAATTAAAATCGAAAATATCAAAATGTATGAAACAGCTGTTTTTGTTTTTCGCGATTTAAGAGTTGGTCCCATAGTAAAAGTTGTTCAGTTTGATGGTCCCTATATACCATATTCGGCATTAGGGGTATTTTTGTAACACCTTGTATATAATTATAACTATTAACAATATTATGTATAAAATCTTACACTTTCACCGTTTTTACCGTTTTTACTGAAGTTGGTTTCCGTATGTTAATGAAACAATCTGCGGTGCAGCGAGTTCTGTTTTGAAAAGATAAAAGGATTTTGGGGTAAAAATAAAACAAAAATATATAAATATTTGACAACATCACATACATTGCTCCGATTTCAAAGAAAGTAGCTAAAGCACTTGTGTTATGGAAATCGGAGACAACGGTGGTATCACAAACACTCAGACCTGAGACAATATAGAAATGTTCATTTTCTACATTGATCCAGCCGAGGATCGAACCCGTGACCTCAAGAGATGGTGACGCCCTGAAAACCGGCGTGCAAACCACTCCACCGCGGAGTTAGATTTTGGACTTTCGTGGCTTTTATTTAAACCTTTTTTTGAATGTGTTTTTATTTTTTTACTGTTTTTTTTCGACCTAGGCCTTAAACAAAAGTTTTGTAATTTGATGTAAGGAAAATGTGATGTAAAGAAAATTGAAAAAAATAGGTACGTAACAACTTGTTAACATAATAAGATAGTACATAAAAAGTGTGATAAGTTTTCTGCAAATAACAACAGCTCAAAGTATCTGGAACAAAAAAATGTAAAGATTATCTGTTTGTTCACTTCCACTTTCTACGTTAGCTACCAATATACATTTTCCGGTTCATTTACTTTATCAACCATGTGCTTCAGTTCAAAGTATGACCTTGACCTTCATATCGGTTCATTTAAATATTACATTTAATATCATAACACCGTGTGGAAATTACAAAACATTAAACCCACCAAACTTCTTAAAGTTAGTGACGGAAAACGAGGTTTCTCGTTAAGACGAGACTTCGCTAAAATTCCAACTGAAACTAAAAGCAATAATTAATCGCACCTTTTCAAACTAAATCGCCAGACATTCGATATTTCGGAAAACGATCGCCTTTAAAGCTCGTCAGATTGAACTGTTGAACTCGACACCGTTCAAGAAAACCGGCTAAAACTCGAAGAATGGCGGATCGGCGTATTTTCATTAAGTTTTCGTATTTGATACCTTCGCCAAAGCCCGTAGATTAAACCCTGAATGAAAGCTTACATTTGCATAGAAATTAAAATTTACCTGGACCGCGGTGCGCTAGTGGACCCGAGTGCCATTCCGATGCCACACTACGCTCCGCTATTTCTAAGTTCTGACGGAACCAATTTTGAAATTCACTATTTTAAATTTGGAATTAGTTCAGAATTTAAATCTCAAATGAGGTTGCATGCATAGGTTATTGTTTTGTCTACTTACGATTTTTTAAATTAACTATTTTGAATTTGGAATCAGTTCGGAAGTTTAAAATCGAAGTGATGTTGCATTTGAATTTTATTTGGAGCATTCAAAATCTGAAGCTTTTGTTTCACCTCTTTTGACAACCTCCGTGGTCGAGTGGTTTGTACACCGGTTTTCAAGGTGTCGCCATCTCTGAGGTCCCGAGTTCGATCCCCGGTTGGGTCAATTTAGTAAACGTACTTTTCTATATTGGCTCAGGTCTGGGTGTTTGTGATACCACAGTTGTCTCTGATTTCCATAACACAAGTGCTTCAGCTACTTACTTTGGAATCGGTGCAATGTATGTGATGTTGTCAAATATTTTTATTTATTTATTTATTATTTATTTCAAAATTTGAAATTCAAATAGAATTTTGATTGTCTTATATTAAGTGATGATTCTTTTTCAAATTAATTTAAGCTTTATATAAGTACATTAGATATAAATAGCTATTAAAATGATCGTTAATATTCTGTTTTTCTCAACGCTTGAAAATAATGTTTTAAGTACACATCGCATACCTGAAAGTAACGCAATTATCTCCGTCAATTACTTCCCCGGCGTATTATAGCGCTTTCCAACTCCACATTCTCATAGAGTTTACACCTCAAACGTATAAATATTACCCAAGAAAATTATATCAAAAGTTCTCCTGAGGTATTCACGAAAAGATATTTGGTAGAATTAAAACAACACTTCGCCGAGAGAAAAGTGGTTCCCCCTTGCGCCTGCCCCCAGCCCCCTGTGGGTGCACCCCGATCCCAAGATGGCTTCTTTTAAATGGGGTGGACTGGGCTGGCCCCAGGAAGAATAAAAGTGTGCCGTACCTTCCGTAGCGTAGATAGATATTCGAGGTGGGGGTAAGATGTCGGAGCGAGCGCGTTCGATTTGCGTTCCAAATTTAAATTGCTTTTTGAAATTCGAATCGAGTTTTTGTCTTTGTTCTCGTTTTGTTTTGTGCCTGTCATGATATTTTAACAAAGTAGGTTTCTCGTGGCTGAAAAACAATGTGCAAAAAGATGACTGGTAATTAAACGCTTTAAAAGAGAATAAATGACAGCATATTCTTGCTTGTTATAATGTAAACTTAATTATTGTTGGTACTATCTATTCATAATTACTTCAACTACTTAAGTGTTAAGTTACAAGTATCATTAAAGTATCTTAAAAGATAAAAACTTTAAGTAAGTAGGTACGAATATTTCATTCATGAATTACATACTTATTTAGGTAAGTACAACAAAACTTTAAGTGGCTACTCTTTCACTGATAATTCGCGCTTATATACCTAAGTATATATTAATGGCTGATGGTCTAAACCATCAGCCATTTTACCTTATCCACTCTTCTGAGTGGATAAGGAGGATGGGCCGTAACCCACCACGCGGGCCCAATGCGGATTGGTGGGTGTTAAAGACTGTAAATGCAAGTACCAACGGATTAACGTGCCTTCCGAAGCACGTAGGAGCTCGAGGTGATAAATGTTTGGTCACCCATCCCATTACCGAACCTTGCGAAAGTTGCTTAACCTCCGCAATCGCTGGGCCAGGCGCAAAACCACTGCGCCATCAAGCTCCTTCTTATATACTTAATAGTCTGAAACTTAAATGTTTTAGCTAAGACTAGGCTAATGTAAGTAAAGATTATCCCGTATAACCCGATATTATAAACTAATCAACTTCTTATATCGTAAGAGGGATTCTGTTTATTTTTTCAACAGATTTTTAAATGTATTTTGTAATGTACAAAATTAAATAGTAACATTTCAATTAAGATATACGAAATATTTATTTATTAAATAAGTTTTTTTTTACAAAGTAAGCGGTCTTAATAAACGACGTAACAGTTTTGTTAAAATGTTACCAATTTATTTATTTACTTAAATAAGAAAAACTCCAAATAAGTCTCCAATGTTTTGAATTTCGAACGTATCACGTCTTTTCGAATTCCCGTAAATCACATGTGGTACATTTAAAATTAAACTCTGCTGCTTTGTGATTAGAGCTTAAATGTCATCATAACATGTGAAGGTCTTTAACCTATGACGTGTGTACAATGTATGTTTTGATTTGGGGGGCGTTATGTGGGTCAGTAAGTTGGTAACAGCTGATTTGTTGAAACTATTTTAAAATTCTATATAAAATTTTACTATACAGATTCATTCATTTATAAAGCTTATTAAAAAGAAAGTTTGTGACAGGTATAAGCATGTTAATAAAAAAAACTGGACAAGTGCGAGTCGTACTCGTTCACCGAGGGTTCCGTACAAATATGTAGGTAAGGTACTTAGATAAAGACTCTATTTTTTATGATTTAATTACAAATGTATGGTTTTCAGACTTTCCCTAAACTTCGATATTACTTGCATTATTTTATAGTTCTAGGTCAACGGGAAGTACCCTATAAATTTTGATTCCATTGAGTGTTGAAATTATGCGTTATTTGCGGCATAAACGCCCGTATCTTTTTTCACGTCAATTTATAAATTTGATTTTTTTCACAGTTTCAAGGGACTGTAGACTAGAGTATATGGTTTTAATTTCAACTCGATACCTCCACGCATTCTTGAAATAAAGGGTCTTGACAGACGGACAACAAAGTTCGTATATAAGGGTACCGTTTTTTCTTTTTGATTTACGGAACCCTAAAACAATGTTAAGCAGTCTGCCTACTATCGGAAACTTAAGTGAAGACTCATGGTAAATCGTACTGTACCCCTCAGTTAGTTAGAATGAAATCCCATTGTTATTTTTCGTACCTCAAAAGGAAAAACGGAACCCTTATAGGATCACTTAGTTGTCCATCTGTCTGTCTGTCAAGACCCTATATCTGAGGTATAGGTGTTTTTATGAACTTATGTACTTACCAATTTAATGACTGTGTAAATAGTTTTTAAATATTTATTTATTTCACACTTCGTAATAAGATAAAATACAAAAATTTAATTTAAAATTAAAGGTCATGAAAATGCCAAGGAAACCGTCCAAAAAATCCCTCTTTTTTCTTCCGCATAATTTTAGAAGCATAATTAGTCGCGCTGCGCCCCGTCTTAATTGAATCCCCCCGCCACCCCATGGTCCCCTAGGAAAAACAACCCTTTCTTATTTTTCCTCGCCGGTCCTTCCCCCTTGCAAGACGATAAATCCTTGGTAGAGACAGCGGGGAGATAACTTACCACCTCACTTAAATCCCCCACCAAAATTGCCACAAACTTTAAAGCTGAAGACGTAAGACTGAATTTCGCAGTAAAAACATCCGACGATCGGAAATTTTAAGTTTGTGACGTCAACAAGAAAAACCCTCCACGATTCGTCATTGGAATTCCGCGGGCGAGTTTAAGGCGCTCCATTTTCAAACCTCGCGGGTATTTTAAATCTGGAATCGATATTGTGCGGCCATATTGGCGGTATTGTTTTGTCTTTCCTTTTGATTCTTTTTTTAAATATTTGATTGATGGAAATTTTTGTTATGCTGCAGACACACTTACGGCCAAAGCCGTATAATTTTCGAATAGATGAACCTTATGTGTATAGGCATAAGGAAAATTAGGGCCATAATTAATGCAGTTAAGCTTTAGTGTGGCCCCAGCATTAGGAAACGATGGAAGTTCTTTCGATACCTACAGTAATTTGATAGAATATTTGTGAAATGCTGATGTAAGTAACCTAACCTAACCTAACCGAACACTCAACTTTCGCTAACTTCTATCGCATGGGATGGGATGGTTTTTTTATTATTCCTTTTTTCACTCTATTCCGTAGAGAAAAATGATCCCAATCTTAAATTACTTTTGTATTATACTAAATAATATACTAGAAAAAATACGACTCGCACCAGATCATGTTCTCGGACGGGAATCGAACCCGCGACCTTCGAACATGATCTGGTGCGAGTCGTATTTTTTCTAGTATATTATTTAGTATTATACAACATGTTACAAAACGACCCCTAATGCCGAATATGGTATATAGGAACCATCAAACAGAACAACTTTTACTATGGGACCAACTCTCAAATCGCGGTCCCTATGTACCATATTCGGCATAAGGGATATTTTTGTAACACCTTGTATAAAAATAGAATTGTGAATGCTAAAATCTCAAAATTTAAAAATTACTTTTGTGTCATGAAAAACACCTTTAAACTGTCATCATAAACCCAACGCTAAAATTCTGACTAAAATTCAATTCCATTCAATTCTCGAATGAAAGTTTGTTTAGTAAATCATTATCAACCCGCAATTGAAATGTTAGAATTTAGAGAGATAATATATAGATAAAACTTTTAAATTCTCACACATTACTAGCTAAGGCGGTCTTATCGCTGGGAGCGATCTCTTCCAAAAAAACCTGCGTTACAAAGGTTTACTTTTATTAAAAGAGTCAGTGTGCCAGCAACATACTTACAAGCCATAGATAATGTAATATAACATTTTAAACTTTGAATTAACTCTACATTCTCTATTTATGGGCAATAATTGTAATAATCACATTACCCGATCTATGGCATAGACAACTAATATTCTGTACCACGAACAGCTATCGAAAAAAATAACGCGCGTAAAAACATCCGATAGAGTAATTTTGTATGGGAAATTTGTACAGCGCCATCTACCGCTGAAAAGCGAAATAACATTACCCATAGATAATGATTCTATCGAGTAATTTTACGCGCGTTTTTTTTCTATAGATGTTTGTGCTAAGAATACAGAGCACCACTGCCATCATGAAAATAAACAAAATAATCACAACAGATAGGTAGATAAACACATCTACCTAACCATAAATATACATAAAACGCCATCTAAAAAGTAATAACAAAACGAACGACGCAATTAGAAATAAGAAGGGACATTTTTAGGGGAAGACATTTTGCAAGGGACCAGTGTAACAAGACATTTGGAAAAGAAACTTCTGAGTGTTACCTCTTTTGGAGTTGTAGGGATTGAGGGGTCAAGACCCTTTGGTTTTTAAAAAAAGGGGTCTTAAGGGGTGAAAGAAGAAGAAAGAACCCCTCTTTTAAATTGACAGACGTGGGGGTGGCGGTTCTCTTTAATTTTACCTTATTTAGATATTTACTGTTTTGTCTTTGGAAATGAGAGTTTAATTCCGAAAATTTATTAAAGCACTGTTTCATTATAAATAAGACTTAAGTGTTTACTTAGCTTTGCAAACAAAACACTTTAACATATTATGTAACTAGCGGCCTCCCGCGACTTTGTCCGCATGGACCCTAAGAAACTTTCGACCAGGATAATAAATAAGCTTTGTATCAATACAGGTTCTAATCTGTTTATTAACTAAATTTCATCCAAATCCGTCAGGCCGTTTAGGCGTGAAGAGGTAACAAACACACACAAACTTTCGCATTTAACGTGAAATTGGTGTTTTTTTCACACACAGAGTGTGACTAACTTCTGTGATTTAAAATATTTATCAGTTACATTACACTAAGATAAATTATATTAGAAAAAATACTAGAAAAAATCGACTCACCCGTAGCACCTCAGACGGGACGGAGGTGCTACGGGTGAGTCGATTTTTTCTAATATAATTTATCTTAATATAAAAATAGCATTGTGAATGCGAAAAATCTAAGTTTAATACATTACACTAAATTATTTTAGTCTATTTAATTTGTTTTCTTAGCATTAAAAAAATACCTTTATCCTTTGTAACTTAGCCGAAACTTATTTTCGCTTAAGTTATGTTGCTTAGGTTAGGTAATGTTCAAACATTTGTACATAAAATTTTTGATACAATAGTGTTCACGGTTGTTAAATAAATGAAAATGCTAGTATGGAAAAATGTAATTTGATGAAAATTCTCCATACAAAACGTCAATTTCATAGGTAAGAACCTATTAGGATTAAGATAAATAATATTAGAAAAAAAAACTAGAAAAAATCGACTCACCCGTAGCACCTCAGATTATTAATATGTTTTTCTATTATTATTTATCTTAATATAAAAATAGCATTGTGATGCTATTTTTATATTAAGATCACTATCAAAACAGCAATAGATAAATCCTCTTCCTTTGTTTAAAGTCAGATAAAAGAACTATCATCAAAAGAACTATCTACCCAGTACAGTTTTAAATGAAACGATAACGTAACTTTTCCATTTAAACTTGATACTGTGGAAACTGAAACATAATACAAGTTACTACCAACGATCAACTTGAAGGCAGACATTTTGAAAAACTTGCTAACGAAGTATTTATAATTAATCTGTACCCTCCCCTTTGGGGTGGGATAGGGGTAAAAATGCACTCAGTCATTACATTAAAAGATATAATTAAGGGGTGGCACCCTAAGGGAAATTCGCCTTCTTTCGACGTTTTAAAGGACCCTTTTCTTAAACCTATAACGTAGATATTTGACTCACTGGATGAGATTTACATAAACAAAATATTTGACAGGACAATAAAATTACACAATTACGTTAAAAAGTCATAACAATGTAATGTAAAGTTTACAGTTCATCGGAATGAAGATACTAAGAATTGTTTTCAAATAACATTAGATATTTTGAAAAAACACTTTTGCTAATGTTACTTTGGTGTAAAATATCTGATACCTAATACTTTTATCGATAAGGATAGGCATTAAGATTACCAATATTAAAAATGGTGAATCACCATTATCAATAATACTTTGTCAATGACTTCAATTACATAGACGCGCTGTTCAAAATTAAAATTGTGTCACAACCAACCTTCGCGGCGCATCAATTGTTTCTCTCGGTCGCTCGCAACAGACTAAAGGAGTTGCGGTGCATGCGCCGTAACTTAATGAGCGATTTTTCGGTACTGTACAGCCTGTCTAGTGTAATATACACAAAGAAGTCTCTTTGTTTATAATTTGCGTCTGCCTCTGGACTGGACACGAAAACAAAATATTTAAACTTAGCATTTCTCATTAGTCTTTTCAAGTTCAATAGATCCATGTTTTATACCCCAAAAACGTCGTTTAAGACAAATAACGCTTATAATTACCAGAGGAGAGGAACATCAAGTTATATCGCACTTTAAGAAGTTATTATATTGCCAGTCAATGCGGAAGCAATTTTAAACCTAATTTCACCCCCTTACTTAACATAACTGTTCAAATGAAAATAAATAAGTATAACCCGCACGCGATGACAATGGGATGGAACCTTGTCAAACTGAGACGCGCACAGTACGCCGGCCAGTCACAGGGATATCCAAAGACACGGTGTCACGCATCCGAGGCGAGGGAACTTTTGCTGCAGCAACTTCAAGTAAGATAACAAGTAAACAATTAGTTGATGAATTAAATTTTAATTAACTTATTACTATTTTCGATTTACTTTGACAAGGTTCCATGCCTTTCTCATCGTGGATTATAATAATAATGTGAGAAAGTGCCAAACAATATCAATTTCATAACACGGCATCCCTGAAACAAACGAAACAAAAACGAAATTTAAATTGAGAACATAAAAACGTTTGTCTTTCAAAATTGGCGGGAACCCGCGTCACCGAAGAGGGATGTGTCAGCAAAAGAGAAAAAAGCCGTTGAAAAAAAAGAAAAGCGCTCGAAAAAAGGAGGTGGAGGTATTATCTTTGTTAATTCCCAGGCTAATTTAATTCACGCCTAATTCTATTTGCCGAGCAAAACGGGGAGGTGATAATTGCGGACTTTTTCGTGACACGAAGGAGGAAAAAAGGGCCTTTTTAATTTTCGCTGCCGTTTTAAGTGTTATCCCTTCTCTTAAAGCGTGGGAAAGGACCTCATGTGAATTTATTTTATGCTCAAAAAGGTTTTTCTTCCTTTTCAATGTACCGACCGTATCGATTTTCATTAATGTTAAAATGGTATTGAACCTTACTTAACGGGGTGACTTGAGATTAAATCAGGTTAAATTGAAAAGTTTATAATAATATTATTATGATACACTGCTATTTTTTAAAAATTATCTACGAATACCTAAATAAAAAAGATTAAGTTCTTTTTGTTAAGCTACTATCTTTCAAGAATTAGGCCGCTGTCTTATTTAAAACAATAATATAAATAAATATAAATAAATATTTGACAACATCACATATATTGCTCCGATTCCAAAGAAAGTAGCTAAAGCACTTGTGTTATGGAAATCAGAGACAACGGTGGTATCACAAACACCCAGACCAGAGCCAATATAGAAATGTTCTTTTTCTAAATTGACCCAACCGGGGGTCAAACCCGGGACCTCAGAGATGGCGACACCTTGAAAACCGGTGTACAATGCTACTCGACCACGGACCACGTCAATAAATCATAAAACCCATAACCAGCCCAAACCGTTTCAACCCACCTCATAGAAGAAAACATCACACAGAATATTCACTTAGTAAAGGGAATAGCTTAATTTTTGGAAAACGAACTAACACAAGCCTTTGACACTGTTGCACATCAAACACAAACGCTTTCTAATCACAAACTGACCACTTCTTGCACCTTTACTAAAAAATCGCCAGCCAGTAATAATAATTTTCACAACCCTTTTGACTAATACCGGTTTTGGAAATGACCGGTGTCCCCCAAGGGTCAAATCTAGGACCGTTATTGTCTATTTTTTGAATGGGACTGGTCAATCTGGTTTGGACTGACCCTTCCTTATCCTTTTAGCGTTTTGTCGGATTTGTATAGCAGCTGCTTTTTAGCTCGGCGCATTTTTATGCATATTGTCACGTCCGAGTCCGTTGTTCAAGGATTTGATATTTAAATTTTAATCGTTTGTTTTGAATTTATCATGAGATTTGCCATTACTACTATATCTTAACCTCAAATCATTATTGGACAAGTTTTTTCAGGCAGAGAGGTGAAACATCTGTGTACAGTTCGTATCCTGTTAGCTGATATTATAAGTATGTAAGTAATTATTAAAAATTAGTTGAATTTTCAAAGAATTTTATAGAAACGTTTTGTAAAGATTCAGAATTGCCTGGATTTACTGATTTTGCTTTAAACTTCATATTTATTGTCCCCACTACTGAGGCACAGGCCTTCTTAATGGGTGGATAAGGAGGATGGGCCATAACCCATAACGCGGGACCAATGCGGATTGGTGGGTGTTAACTACTGCGAATGCAGCCAGGGCCAAAGGCTTAACTTGCCTTCCGAAGCACGGAAGAGCTCGAGGTAATACATTTTTGGTCCACCATCCCATTACCGACACTTGCGAAAGTTGAGTAAGAAACATCTAAACATACAAACTTTCACATTTATAATATTAGTAGGTTAAGTTGTTGGTTTTTTGTGTGTGTTGCAGTATTGATCATAATTTCACAAAAAAAAATTTTTTTCAATACAAACGATTTTAAAGTCTATTGTAAAACAGTACTTTAGAATAAAATAGTAAGTACATCGTTAGTTTTATAACGAGTAGCACGGTACATGATGTTTATAACATAATCGATAAAAACCGACATCCTCAGTAGATTGAAATTTTATCGAGTGATCGCGTGATAGCGATTCGTGTGCTTCACTTTGCAGAGCTGGATTCAGACATTTGAAAGTTATTCAATTTTCGCATCAAAAACCCCAGCAGTCAGAATGTAAACTTTTATGAAAAGTATTTTTTTTATTACATACAACAATAGACCAGCATCTTATGATATGAGATTTTTTTGTTTTAAACAATATCTTGTTAAACGACTAACTAACTTTTTTATAGGAATTTATATCTACAAAAAATAGTACCAACTAAGATTATAATGTACAACCCCCCAATGTATTGAAATAATGTCAGAACCCTTCTATTTTTTATGATTAACTTGATTATTTATTTAAACACAGGTAAAAGTTTTTTTAACCAAAAGAATACTAAATCCTTACCAGGGGCCATGGCATTCATTTGACAGATGGATGTGATACATTGCTACTTTTCTTTGGTAAGTTTTTATTTGTGCTAAAAATAAATAGCAATGTGTCACATCCATATGTCAAATGAAAGCAATTAGGATAGCCATGTAAGTTAGCCGGTAGGGCCCCGGGGCCCTAATAAACGTGACAATTTGTCACCTGTCATGATAATATTATATCCATTGCTTCAACTAATTTGAAAATAGAACAAGCTTCTCATAGCTACACCGCAATGTAAATAAAATTGTCATGGCAATTGACAAATTATCACGTTATTAAATAGGGCCCTGTTTGTTTAATATACGCAAGGTCGTATGGGAAATGATTGATTCAAATAAATTTTTACTTGACAAACAAAACGACAGAAAGACGTCGCGTCGTCGGGTTGATTCCGACTTTTAGTCAAAACTGTCTCAATATTTCAGTGAAATAAAATAATTTCACTGAATTTCATTTTTTTTATGATAACTATCTTCATTTTTTTAAGTAACCGACGATTCAGATTATTTTAGTGGTCATGGTTAATTGTAGTAACCCCATCATATAACCAAACTCAAAACACGGAAATTTACAATATAACATATTTTTTTATAACCTAAGATAGTGGAGAAATGTTTGTTTGCTTCGTATCGTTATTTGTTAACAAAAAATATACAATAAAAGTTTTAGTTGTGATAGTAATTTAAATGCCATTTTAATGTCCCCACTGCTGGGGCACAGGCCTTCCTTATGGGTGGATAAGGAGGATGAGCCATGACCCACCACACGAGCCCAATGCGGATTGGTCGCTAACAACTGCAAATGCAGCCGGGACCAACGGCTTAACGTGCCTTCCGAAGCACGGAGTTAGAGATAATACATTTTTGGTCACCCATCCCATGACCGACCCTTGCGAAAGTTGCTTAACCTCCGCAATCGATGGGCCGCGCGCTATACCACTGCGCCACCGAGCTCCTCAATAATAACATAGATAACTCTTATGCTACTTTTTTTTACTCAATTTTAAGTTAACCCTTGTCAGCAACATCAATTTAATTCTTAACAAAATACTTCCTGACCTGACCACAAGTCATCCCTTTTCAATAAACTAAAATCAATAGATAAGGCGTGACTAAAATGTTTTTTTAACCCTTTGGCGGCATATGGCCTTAAATGTCCATGTCGATTTTGTTCGTCTTGTAGCGGTTTGCTTTTTGACAAAAAAGCGGTTTGCTTTTTGACAAGGCACTTCACAAAATTATCACTTTGAATTCAACCTATAAACATGGGTTTTACTTTTGTATTTTTCATTAAAATAAAATTGAAAAGACCTCAGTCTTTTTGGCGGATGTACTGACTATGACCAATAATTGGTAAGTTGACAAATATTATTTTTCTCAGTATTTTTCTATTCAAAACCAATTGACCATTTAATGTGTAAAATCTAAATCATTTCAAAAATTTTGTTGTGAATTGAATTTATTTTTTATTGTTTTTTCCCGATATACTAACATAAGCTAAATAATTGTTACCAACAAAAACGAATTCAAATCTGTTAAATAAATGAATAATAATAATTGTTATTACAAACATAGTACCCAACTTATTCACAATAATTTATTTATTTTATTTTATTTATTTAGGAAATAACAGCATATAATATACAAACTTAATAATAAAATATAAATGTTAACACATTAGCCTAACAGTTTCCACTATTAGTTAACACAGATACAATTTCTGTTGAGTAACAAAGATGCAATCATAATAAACGTACCTTTTTTTTAACTGCAAGAAGAAAGTTAAAGACTGTTTGTAAATTTTGCTAGTAAAAGATATTGATTCTGCTCTGCGAAACCTCACGATAATTTTTTTCGATACGTAACCAACGTAAGGAAAAAAACGTGCTCAAACGCCGCTGTCCATATGTCCCTTCTTTTGTTGGTTTTTAATAATCGATAAATTGACTATCGGTCAATGAAGGGGGAATAATTTATTATGGTATGTATAAAACTCATAGATGGCGTATCTCTGTTTATTTTAGAATTACTGAGCCTTCGTCGTTGAAATGTAATTTTTTCGTTTTGAAAATAATTGTTTTATAACTGTTTGAAATTTTGAGATTTAAGCATTCACAATGCTATTTTTATATAATACTAAATAATATACTAGAAAAAATAGGACTCGCACCAGATCATGATCTCGGACGGGAATCGAACCCGCGACCTTTGGATAACCGGTCCAATGCTCTGACCGCTGAGCTACCGAGTCACCTATTTTTTCTAGTATATTATTTAGTATTAATTGTTTTATAGTTTGTGATTAAATAAAACTTAAATTTTGATTTCAGGTTCTAGTCAAACGTAGCTATATTTTTGAGGAGCTTTTATAACTTTCTCTTTCCAAAATGTCGTACCTTTTCTAATTGCAAAATATTTTTTCAAATCATTTTTAATATAGACTGGCCTTCAAAACTTTTAAAATATACAAGATATTTTTTCGAAATCAAAAAGACTAAAAAACATGTTTTTAATAATAACATCACAATCAATAACCTTCTTGAAAAAAATATTTTTTATTTCAAATTGTAATTTTAAAAGGGTAAGTGTAACTTTGTAAATAACTACCTACGTGAAACAAACCCTAAAACCAAGAAGCAGACGTTTTTCTTTTTAATGGCTTTTTAGAAAATAAATGACAATAATAGTATAGTTTCAACTTCTGTATTTTTGAATTTGCTACCTTCAAAATACTACTTATTTCGTAGTATTTTTCTATTCAAAAAGCCGCTTCATCTAACCAGCTGTTCAAACCGGTCCTCTATGAGCGGTCAATACCAGTTCTGACCACTGCTGACCCTTCCTTGACTATTGTCGTGACGGTCAAAGGTCAGACAGATGTGACCAGGTACGCGAAGGGTTAACGGGACAAGCAAGATTGTTTCTTTTGAATTAATACATAATAGTTGTAGTGTTATTGTGTTACCTAATACTTACTCGAATGGGTGGAAAGAAAATATAGACAATTCAAAAGCACTTAATATCTAAGTTTATTTAAATAAAGAATTTTTCATTTTTATTTCATTTTCTAGTGGTCAGTTGTGGCAATAGATACAAACGTTGATTCGTTTCGCTTTTGATGTAATGATAATTTTTGTTAATTTTTAACCATCATTCAATAAAATATTAATATAAAAAACCCGGGACCTCAGAGATGGCGACACCTTGAAAACCGGTGTACAAAGCCACTCGACCACGGAGGTCGTCAAACAGCAGTAGTAGTATTCGACAAAGCATCTTCTCAATTAATATTACAAATCTTTCTTTGAGCATTCTTTTTTTTCGTTAAGAATCTGAGCCCTTATCGAAAAAAAAATGCAAAATGCATCTAATAAAAATTATTAAAAATATGAAAAAGCAAGACAATTATCGATTTCATTTAATTTTACGGCTGTCACGAGAAAGTCAGCTGTCCAACAGCATATTACATTCCCGCCTAAGTTAAGTATTGCCAGAAATAATAATATAACACGCAAAATCGATACTTCGAAAAGGCCGCGAACTTTTCTGACTATCTACCTATTAATTTTTTTATTTTGGATTTTCTTTATATTTTATTTCTAAATATTTTTATTTTCCTTTGCATTTGTTTACAAATCGATTTCCAAAAATCTTTGAAAATATTAATAAAATTTATATAGTAATAAATTACAATGTATACAATTTGCATTGTAAATAACCGAATGTGACCATTTAACGAGTGCATTTTCACATTGCGCAAACAAGTTCTCGTGTGAGGCTCGAGCGCGCCGGAAGTGTGCGGAGGGCCTAAGGATTGTTGCACACTGCGAGAATGAAAGCTATCTCTGAAATAAAAATACCTAGCATTGGTTTTCTTAAAATAGGCTACGTTTTATTGCTTCCTAGTAAATTGACGATGACGACTTAAATTTTGCACTTTTCTGTGCATAGCTCGCAATATCCATTGCTATTGAGTTGCGTGCGTAGCGTGCTAGCTAGATGTAGCGCGACGCTTAGGGAAGAATTCAAAATAACTTTTTTGTAGCTCTGCGTACTCCGTCCGACGAAGTTTTTACTTCTTTAACCCATTATTTTTTTCTTTCATCGACTGAAAAATGTGTGACTGAAATGGGGGCCCATTTCAGGCACCACCTTTTGGCTTGATAAAAATCTTTGCTGACCATGACTGTTGTTCATGTTTGGTAGGAGAAAAAATCTCAGCGAGCTAAATCTAGAGAAAAGGAAAGGTAAGGCAATAATTCGTACCGTAATTCGATGAGTTTTGATGTCACGAGTGCAGCCGAGAGGGTCTACAAGGTCACTAAGAAAAGTTAGAAGTCGCTTGAGCTATTTGTTTCCAAAAGTAATAATCTTTTGCCAAATTTTAAATAATTATAGCGTAAAGCTTCGTAAGGATAGTACTTTTTATGGAACAAAAATAAAATATGAAAAAAAGTGTTCCTAATATTAATGAGTTTTTATGATTTTAAGTTTTTATGATAACCCTGTTTCATGGAAGAGCGGTGCCTCCTGATACAGGCCAAATGAGGCTTAAAAGTTGGCATCGGTCCTTATTATTTATAAAAATGTATTTCGTTAATGCCAAATAAACTTTTTTTTTTTTTTTTCAAAGTGTTTATTTTTTTCAAATTCATGGACTTATTAAACCTCGCAATAAAACGTAGCTCACAATAAGTATAGCTTGCAGTACGTCGCGTCATCGCTAGGTGTAGCGCGGCACGCGACGCGACGCGGCGGGAAGAATTCGTGAAAACACCGGCGAATTATTGCCGGCTTCCCGAGATATGTGGTACAGGCGATCACATAATGCGAAACTGTTTACGTAGAACGGCTAAAAATGAACAGCTAATGAAAGTAAGCATCGTCAAAAGCTTTTCGACTGAGTGAAGGAAACCTATATATATGGGCTGATTTCACCTCATGCGCATACGTACAGTCACGTTTAAAAATCAGCTGTTTCATACATTTTGATATTTTTGTAGTTATTTTTTGAAGAAACAGCAGATTTTTTTTTTTGCGATTTCAAAGTTGGTCCCAAAATAAAAGTTGTTCAATTTGATGGTCCCTATCTACTATATTCGGCATTAGGGGTTATTTTGTAACACGTTGTATAATATACAGTTTATAAATTTATCCCTTTGTTGTAGCAATCATTTGTTATTGATTTATGTACAAAATTGAGTGACAAAATTGTTAACTGATGTATATTATATAGACGTGACTGTACTGCTATGGACTCTGTTTAAGCATTTAATTTGCTTGATTTGATACTGACATAAGGAAAATGGCTTAAAATTTATGTATTTTATCGATCAGTAAAAGTAAGTAAAAAAAAATATTTCTGCTTCTCAATTAATTGTTGATATTGATTTTCAAATATGTATTGATGTTATAAGGTATACCATAGGTACCTACTCCAGCTTACAAGGTGTTCAAAAAGTTAATGTATAAAAAATACAAAAAAAAATTACTCGCTTTATTATTATAACTTCATCTTCACTTCGTTTCCTTAATAATATTTCGAAACCACTTGTGCACACAAGTGTACCCGGCTTTAATGTAAGATTTACACCGGTGATCCGGCATGGGAGCTCCGGACATCCGGGTACAGTCGTGCTAAAAATTCACTAGCGAATAGTTAGAGCCAGTCGGAACAAATGGCAATAAATTACCAAATATTTAGATGAAATGAATTAATTTATACAATACAATGTGATTAATTTAACTATATGCAACTGAAGCGACCAACTTCAGAGCGCTTGGGATACAAAACTATGTATTTTATAATCAGTAAAATTTACGCTTTACCACACATTCTCGAGTGAAGTTGCCGCAGATCACTGACTATTGACAATTTAATCGCATTGTACATTTAGGGGTTCAATTTAAGCACTTTGTTACGGTACGTGAATAAAATAGCTCTACTTTAAATATGTACACTATGAAACATTTAAATAACTTACTCCTGAAAGAGGCAGGAGCTCGGTGGCGCAGTGGTATAGCGCCTGGCCCATCATATGCGGAGGTTAAGCAACTTTCGCAAGGGTCAGTCATGGGATGGGTGACCAAAAATTTATTATCTCGAGCTCCTTCGTGCCCGGCTGCATTTGCAGTCGTTAGCACCCACCAATCCGCATTGGGCCAGCGAGTTATGGCCCAACCTGTCAGTCACAAAACTAGAGAGATATCTAAGGTTAAGCTTTAAGATTAAGTAGGTATAAGTTCATTATTGGTTGGCACAGCATTAATGCTTATTACTTATGTGAGCTTATTTGAATAAAGTTTTTTTTTATTTCAATTTCAATTATTAAAACAACAAAATTGGAGTTCACTTAACGATTTTTTTCAATTGCGAAAAGTCTTAAGTAGCATCATTATCATTCATAGATTATAGTCATCACATAACTGCGAGTACTATATCTACTTTCTAGATTATTTTTTTGGGACCGATAAATCAAGTAAGTAGTACTGTGTGAAATAGTTGCTCAAAAATGTGTTTTTTAAAGTTATACAACCCCTTAACCCTTATGCATTTATGTTGCAAACGTTAGTAATATAATAAAGTTTTAATTTTATAAAATGTTTTTTGTCGCCTTTCCAACTATTTTACTAAATAATCAGAGAAACATTTATGAACTTTATGAAAGATTACGAAAAATGAGTTAAATTAAATAACGCATCCTACATACTAATAACATTCTGTAAATCATATTGTATGAATATCCTAATGTGGACTTAAATAAACTACAAAATTTAAAACCCTTTATTTTTACCACACACTTTCACTACAAACTAAACAGCCACAAAAACAGCACCATAAACAAACCAAATAGTAGCGACCATAAGCAAGGAGTCCATAAAAAGAGTAGCTGTCAAAACATGACAAAGGCGAGCGCCGCCGCTGACCAGTTGGGGCGAGGCAAGACATATGTCGCACGGATGTGGCAAAGAGTATGTTAAATACAGAAGTGTTACTTTGGACACGTTTGGTACTTGGTACATGCTTGAGGAACACAAAATATTTTAAAAGCAGGTAATTGGGAAATTAATTAGCTAAACTAGTATAATATGCTTTAAAATGTGGATAGGCCTGCCTGGGTAAGTAAATAAGTAAGTAAGTGATCATAATGTCTGCCAAAACTGACAAAAGTGAGCGCCGCATTTGGGGCGACTTAAATAAAACATATGTCGCAAGAATGTGACCAAGTGTGAGTAGGTGAAATACAGAGGTACAGTTCAACCAATATATCTTTGTAGCGGGGGTCACTGTTGGTGAACAATAATGGATATCAAATGAAAATGTCATTAGTGTCAAAAATGTATGGCTGCATCGCAGTTGCATTTTTTTTCATTTCACAGAAAAGTTGGTTTGTTACTGACTGTAGCCGTTGGCGTTCGGTAGAGTAGTGTAGTACAAACTTTTCCAACTTAGTGCTGTTGTAAAAACACTCGTTGACCAGAAAATGGACAACAGTGTTTGTGTTTTCCGATGAAAACCGTCCAACACTGCGATGTCCAACCAGGGGCTAATTGTCTAATTTAAAAATCTATCGCAATCGCTTTCATTTGACAGTTGGATCCGACACATTGCTGCATTTCTTTGGTAAGTTTTTATTTGTGCCAAAAAGAAGCATCAAGGTGTTTCATCCTCAAAGCGATTGCGATAGATTTAGAAATTAGACAATAGAAAGGCTGCATGCTAATGTGGAGATTATGCAACATCCTCCCACAAGAGAGGAGATCATCCTGCATTGGTCTGTGATAAGCTGTTACGATCCTTTATGATGATAACCGCGAAATGTTTAACACGTTTCAATGTTGTATCGGGTTACTTTTACTTCAACAAGACTGGAACAGATTATTTTGAGCGATACGAACTGTTATGAACTAGCACTACAACGATATATCGTAGTTATAACACCACCGCACTTTGAATTAAACTGCAGAATTTTGCAGCAAAATTGTCGATCATTGTCTAATAAAGTAAATGCTTGCAGCGTAAGAGTTGATATACTGGGAGAAATTCGACGTTCCCACTAGTGACTCGGTAGCTCAGCGGTCAGAGCATTGGACCGGATATCCAAAGGTCGCGGGTTCGATTCCCGTCTGAGAACATGATCTGGTGCGAGTCGTATTTTTTCTAGTATATTATTTGGTATTATATAAAATAGCTTTGTGAATGCTAAAATCTCAAAATTTAAAAAGTAAAAGTACCAAACGTACCCAGTCTTGTACTCTTCAAATATGAAAACATTTTTACTAAGTATGATTAAAAATGAAAGTGTCCCATCTACGAATGCTTAATCTATGTTAACCCTAAAGACGTGTCGAAATTTTATTTATCGGAGGCACCTTATTGAATGTTAAACAGTTTCCTTTAACCCTTACTTTCTTCAAAACACCTTCAAGCTATATTCAACCTTATCTATCTGATGTAGATTATAATTTAACAAATGTTATTACATGATTTTGAAATGGAAAGCATAAAATCATAAAACTTGTGGCGTCATTTTACAATCTTGAATATACGGCGGAAGCAAAAGTGTTTTTTTTTTTAATTAGCAACAATCGATTGTTTATGCTAAATAAGTAGCTATTTAGGAGTCTATTTTAATAAACTGATTTTTATCTTATCGGTTCAACTTGCTTGCATTTAAAAGTAATTTTTTTAATGTTTATTTATTTGTAAATTAATAAATCATGTTTTTTATTTTGTTGCAATTTAAATGCAAATCTTGATAGAAGCGTACTATTAAATAAATGAATATAAATAAATATTTGACAACATCACATACATTGCTTCGATTCCAAAGTAAGTAGCTAAAGCACTTGTGTTATGGAAATCGGAGACAACGGTGGTATCACAAACACCCAGACCTGAGCCAATATAGAAAAGTTCGTTTTCTAAATTGACCCAACCGAGTCATGAAACTCATGAGTTGAGTCATAATTCAAATTCGATTATTATCCGATTTTGTCTTCGTATGTCATAATTTATGACATACAAAGACAAAATTTATTAATAATCGAAATCTTTAAAAAAATTATATCGCGTCGTACATGGTCGACGGATCTAAAGAAGATCACGGGAAACTGAATGCGGGCGATGCAGGACATGTCGTCTTTTAGATCTTTGAGGAGGCTTTAAGCCCAACAGTGGGCATCGTGCGGTTTTTTTTTATTTATTTTTTATTTAACATGATAACTACATAATTTTTTATAAAGTAAAATATCAAGAAATTGCTCCACACCTCTGCAGCGGCGCGGAACGCAAAAAAGGAGTGGCGACGTGTCGGACTCCTCACAGCCGCCTAGGAGACTGGCGGTGTTGAGAGAAATACCGAATATACGGAACATTATTGCATTAAGTATTTATTCTATAGGAACGCTCGCTGAATGTCATAACCAATTGGCATCGTGGAAATTTTTGGGGAAAGCTTAACAAACAACTTTATCTTTAAGTTGTTTTCTAAATTGACCCAACCGAGGATCGAATCCGGGACCTCAGAGATGGCGAAACCTTAAAAACCGGTGTACAAAGCCACTCGACCAAGGAGGTCGTCAAAAGGTCGAGTTTATTTTGATCGTTTAATAAAAAACAATGTATCTACCCATTTACTGCTCATATTTCTGGGACAAACAAAAGTGGATGGTTTATTAGAATAAACCAAATCGGGATTTACACCATGTACCTGTTTATTTTTGAGACTCCGATATTTCGGCGTAGTTGCATGCGCCATGGTCACGGAAGAACTGTCGATTGTTGCGTGCGGGTAGATGTTATTGGCAGACGAATCGGTCTAACGTCTTTGGTCTACCCTCCGTCTAGGTCTTTTATTATTACGCTCAAACGCTAAATATAGCGGAAAATGTTATAAAAGCATAAACATTGATAATTTCATTAAATAACAAAAGCAAAGCGTTTTAATAAAAAAAAAATTAAGAAAACTACATTTATCCTCAGAGTGAAATACAGGTTGATGTTCCATAATACAGGCGCGGGGCGACTCGCCGCTCGCTATGTAAGTGCAATTTAAAATGTAAATTAACACAGCAAAGAACTGGGGCGTCTCACCACTACACCCGAACTCACAGACACTGTCTTCGAACACCCTGTATAAAACGCATTTTGGCGGGAAAACGTTTCAACTCATGATTAAAATAAAGGAAAATCTGCTCTGCTACTAAAGGGTTTGATTCGGATTTCGCTCGCAACACCCGCAAGAAACAAATGCCTATCTTCTGCGGAGATGCGAACTTTTGAAAGATGTTGTTTTAATCAAGTTTCGAGTTTATACAGATGGTTGGAGGGTTGAATTTGGAATGTAGGTGTACAGTTTGACTTAGGCCGTTTTATATTAGATTTTTATATTTCTTACCAACACAAGGGATTTTGTTTGCGAGGAAAATTTAAGACAAGACGGACTGTGGTGCTGTGTTTTGTCGGCGAAGGATATTAATAATTTTTGGAGGGGGTTGGGGGGGTGGGGGGTGTAATTACTTTTTAATGTTGTTATGCTTTGGTAATGCAGAAAGGGGTGGGTTTTTACGTTACTTTTGTGAGGAAACTTAGAGACATAAAGTGAAGACATCATTTGTATATTTTTTTATTTAATTTTTTATTATAATGATTTGGTTTTTATATACGTTTTGTATGCGAAAATCAGGTGTTGCTACTATAACATAATTTTAATTCAATTTTAAAACTTTTTCCAATCTGCTGTACAGATTGAAAAAATATGTATACAGTTCAGAACTTTGTCGCTTTGTTGTAGTTGTCATTTGTCAATTGATTTCTGTTCAAAAAAGTAATAGCTTTTAAAGTGACAAAATTCTAAACATATTAATAGTGACGTGACTGTACTACCGTTTACGAACTGACTACTTTTAAACAATTGATACAAACTACTCAACGTATTTGGAGCACGCATTAATATTTCACAATTTTTTTTATGGCCACTGTTCTGTTCTTCTGTTTACAACACATTCCGTAATCCTTACCAATTAAAATATTATTAAAATACTTCATAAAAAAAAATTGCAAATTGAACCCTAAAACCATCAGGTCTCCGCGCCTTGGTTGCCTAGCGACGGCGAGACCATTTCTTTTTTCTCCCCCTACCGCGGGTAGGGGGTGGGAGGGCCGAGAAATGGAAAACTCTGGAAAATTGTAGCATTCTTGAGGCGACGCGCCCGCTCACACCTTCTTGGTAGGGGCGCTCAACATTTGGTTGAAAATTAATAAATTTTTAAATTAACAATTTGAATGTCTACTATAGAATTTAAGTGTGAATTACACCTTTAGCTTTGATCAACTATTACTTAGTTAGATTATAATTTTCTTCCTTTTATCATAATTTTAGAAAATATTAAAGCGTTCTTAACCAATTGTCATGAAACTCATGAGTTGAGTCATAATTCAAATTCAAATATTATTCGATTTTGTCTTCGTATGTCATAATTTATGACATACAAAGACAAAATTTATTAATAATCGAAATTCCTTAAAAAAATAATGCCGCGTCGTACATGGTCGATGGATCTGAAGAAGATCACCGGAAACAGAATGCGGGCGATGCAGGACATGTCGTCTTTTAGATCTTTGAGGAGGCTTTAAGCCCAACAGTGGGCATCGTGCGGTTAACATGATAACCACAAATTTTTTTATAAAGTAAAAATCTCAAGAAACTGCTCTACACCTCTGCAGCGGCGCGAAACGCAAAAAAGGAGTGACGACGTGTCGGACTCCTCACAGCCGCCTGGGAGACTGGCGGTGTTGAGAGAAATACCGAATGTACGGAACATTATTGCATTAAGTATTTATTCTATAGGAACGATCGCTGAATGTCATACCAATTGGCATCGTGGAAATTTTTGGGGAAGGCTTAACAAAAAACTTTATTTTAAAGTTGTTTTTATTTAATAAAGTTTTATTTATATAAAGTTGTTGTTTATCTTTTGCCATTTCACAGAAAATTTGGTTTGACTGTTACTAACAGTAGCCGTGTGGCGTTCGGTAGAGAAATGTACTACGCGTTCACTTCATCATTGCCGCTACCTCCCGGCCCGCTTCATCATAGCGCACCCCCTGCGTCGCCTTTCTAGTACGGCTAGCAACGCAAAGCTCAATTTTTGTTTCTGTTAGTTCTTAATGATAAAGATGTTTTTTTTTAAATTAATATTTCAAGAAACTGTTCTACACCCCTGAAGCGGCGCGGAACGTAAAAAGGAGCGGCTTGTCCGACCCCCTCCCCTCCCCGCGGCCGGCCGGGCGACTGGCGGAGTTAAGAGAAATACCGAATGTACGGAACATTAATTGCGTTATTTACCCTGCAGAGGAATGCTGGATGTTTTTTTTCAGATTTGCTGTTAGCTTTTTTATATTATTCATACAAAAATACCAAATGTACGGAATTTTATTGTGTTATTTACCCTACTAAGGAAATTAATATGGATGGTCCTTTATTTTTTATTTTTTAAAGTGTCTGCTTAATATATATTTTGTTTACAATTCTTTATACAGAAGTATCGAATGTACGGAACATGATTGAGCTATTTACCCTGCTAAGGAATGCTGGCTGGTTCTTTATTTTATAAGAAAATGCTGTTTGCTATTTTGCTTTTTTATTTATCATTTCAGACATTTTGTAGAAAATGTACGGAGGAAATGATTGTTTTATTCACTTTGAACAAAAATGCAGAATAAAATTTTTATGCTTGCTCTTATGAATTCAGTTCGTCCAAGATTCAGTATTTGGACGAATTAACACTTATTAACACTTCAGTATCATAATTTATAAATATCTTTAAGTTACTTAAAATTTGAGGAGCTCGATGGCGCAGTGGTTTAGCGCCTAGCCCAGCGATTGCGGAGGTTAAGCAACTTTCGCAGGGTCGGTTACGGGATGGGTGACCAAAAATTCATGTCTAGTTCCTCCGTGCTTCGGAAGGCACGATAAGGCGTTAGTCCCGGCCGCATTTGCAGTCGTTAACATCCACCAATCCGCATTGGGCCCGCGTGGTGTATTATGGCCCATCCTCCTAATCCACCCATAAGAAAGGCCTGTGCCCAAGCAGTGGGGACATTAAAAATGGCTGATGGTCACTTAAAATTTAGAGATGAAGAAGAAGAAGAAGACTTTAGTTCAATAAATACCGTTGATGATCTGCAATAATAATGTTAAATAACAACTGGTTAAGTTATGTCAAAACATACATAAAAAAACGGTCGACTTGATAACCTCCTCCTTTTTTTGAAGTCGGTTAATAAAATATGTAAATATTCTTATCGTTGAGTTTTTTAGACACTGTCTTTAATTTCATAAAAATATTTTTTCTGGCGACATAGGTAGGTTAAGAAAATTATTCCCCGACTGTATCCCTTTTATTACGTCATAACTATTGTGACAATAAAACGTGTATTGATTCATTTATTCGTTGGAAACTATAAAAGTTTAGTGCGATACTAAAATTGACGTAAAAGTTTATTTTGCGCCGATGACGTAAAAAGAGTGAAGCAACAAAAATGATTTTAATAAACAACAAGAAAATAACAAAGGGATCTTTCAGCGACCTATGGCATTATACAACATGTTACAAAAATACCCCTAATGCCGAATATGGTATATAGGGACCATGAAACTGATCAACTTTTACTATGGGACCAACTCTGAAATCACGAAAAAAAAATCAGCTGTTTCATACAAAAATGAAAATAGAAAATATCAAAATGTATGAAACAGCTGATTTTTTTTTCGCGATTATTTTTGTAACACGTTGTATAAAGTGTTAATTTTCTTTAAAGATCGTCTTAAGTGATAATAATGGATCCACCGGTTGATTGAAGAGGAGAAAATTGGATCCTTCGATCCACCGGTGGATCCTGGCGATGGATCCAAGTGAACAGAGGATATGTATTCTGCGCCGAAAGTGAAAGTGCTCTACACGGAATCCTCAATAACAGCAACAAACAGAACACAACAATTTTAAATTGTTATTGTCCTACGAAACACAAAACATGACTAGAAGAATCTTTCACAAAATATATATTCATCTTCATAGACCATAGCTGAGATTTGCGATGACGTCAGCGATTAGACGCCCAGTTTAAATAGACACCCCTTCCCCCTTCACTCTTATATAATCTTAAACAATGAATAAGAAAATAAAAGATATGCAAGGATCAAGTTAAAATAGCCGCTTGTTTTTGTTTCCAAAGACTTAAATGATGCAAAAAGCCTTAAGAAATTACAACGAAATGGAATAAGGGGTGGTTTCCATTGTTTTGCTGATGAATGGAGATATTATTTACACGATATATTATAAGGCTGTCTTGGTGGGTGTGAAAAATATACCTAAAAGGTAGGGTTTACAAGCTTTTGGCATAGTCATAGGGTTGCCATAATTTTCAAGGATCGATACGGGACGTTACATATACATGTTTATTATAAACACCAACAACCTCGCATTAGTAGATTACTTACATCATAACCATCAACATTTGTTCTACGAATTTTTCGAAAGATCGATATTTAATACAAAACTAGATCAGCTGTTCGGACATTTGTATGGCAAGTCGATTTTTTTTGCTTGTATTTGTTGTTGGTTTTTTACAAATAACCCTGTATTCTGTATACCACTAGTGCCCACTTTGGGCCAGCATTTTGACAAAATTATTGAAATACGGGACAAATACGGAACTCGTAACCAATACTGGACGTGATGGTCAAATATGGTGACAGTCCCGTATATACAAGACGTCTGGCTACCCTATATGTAAGCGTCTGAAATTTTCAAAACTCGCGTCGCACTATGAAACTTGTATATTTCGATTGCGGACATATAGACGAAACAAGGTCTCGCTTAGGGTTTGCGAACCGATGGCGTAGCTTCTTTGTACAAGTGCTTGTAACATAGACTGAATAAATGAGTTTTGAATTTGGAATTTTCTGAATTTTGAAAAAAAATGATAAGGAATATAAAGGTCTAAGACGTGACATTTTAGAGTTATTGGGACAAAAGATTGCATTTTTTCAATCTTTTTTTCTAAATAAGTATCTCTAGAGCTCGGTGTCGCAGTGATTGCGAAGGTTAAGCAACTTTCGCAACGGTCGGTCATGGGATGGGTGACCAAAAATTTATAATATCGAGCTCCTCTATGCTTCGGAAGGCACGTTAAGCCGTTGGTCCTGACTGCATTTGCAGTCGTTAGCACCCACCAATATGCATTGGGCCCACGTGGTGGGTTATGGCCCATCCTCCTTATCCACCCATAAGGAAGGCCTGTGCTTTAGCAGTGGGGACATTAAAAATGGCTGATGGTCATGTCATCTCTAAAACATGTCGTTTTAGACCCTTATATTCCGTAACATTTTTTGTTCGTCTATGTGGCCGGTTAAGATATACTGTTTCAATTTCTTTCCGAATAATAATATTAAATTTATAAAGGTGTTTTAGTACCTATTATTATTATTACCTATTATGTTACTACTTATTTAATAACTGTTATTTTTACCTTAATAAATAAATAAATAAATTTTTGACAACATCACATACATTGCTCCGATTCCAAAGTAAGTAGCTAAAGCACTTGTGTTATGGAAATCAGAGACAACAGTGGTATCACAAACACCCAGACCTGAGCCAATATAGAAAATAACGTTTTCTAGATTGACCCAACCGGGGATCGAACCCGGGACCTCAGAGATGGCGACACCTTGAAGACCGGTGTACAAAGCCACTCGACCACGGAGGTCGTCAAATAAAACTAACACTAAGAACTAAATTTTCTTAAACAAAGTAAACCTTTATTTATGGAGTTAAAAGCAACTATCTAGACGGCAAGAGTTGCCAGCATGATATGTCGCCAAATTTATGTTTTTCACAGACTGCTTTGTTTCGTTTTAATACTGTTTTGTTAGTTTATTTTGCGGATTTGGCAACACTCCGCGTTGTCGCAATTTCATTGTTTTTTTAAAGTAATGACGACCTCCGTGGTCGAGTGGCTTTGTTCACCGGTTTTTAAGGTGTCGCCATCTCTGAGGTCCCGGGTTTGATCCTCAGTTGGGACAATTTTCTATATTGGCTCAGGTCTGGGTATTTGTGATACCACCGTTGTCTCTGATTTCCATAACAAAAGTGCTTTAGCTACTTACTTTGGAATCGGAGCAATGTATGTGATGTTGTCAAATATTTATTTAAATTATTTAAATTAAGGGAAAGCTTTTTAGTGTTCTGATGTAAGTGCTTACAAGCTACTTAATTGGAGTTTCATATTTTTAAGCAACTTAAGATTTTCTGAACTTGTAGCACAAACATATGTTGAGAGAAAAAACGTGTGTAACAGTGCTCGATAGAGTAATTGTCTATGAGGAATTTAATGCTTGGAATAAATAAATGCTTGGACAATTTCACACAGCGCCATCTAGCCCCAAACTAAGCAAAGCTTGTAATATAGGTACTTTTAAATATATACTTATTATACATATTAAAACCCAGACCCGTCACAGAAATTAAAATTCACCATTTCAATTTCTGCCCGGCCGGGAATCGAACCCGCGTGGTAAACCGGCGTGTTGACCACTGCACCACTCAGGTCGTCATACCTATCGCTTTTCTCGGTAGATGGTGCTGTACAAATTTCCCATACAAAATTAAATTTACTCTATCGAATTAATTTTTTTTCGTTTTAATATGTTCTTTGTGATTCCCTCCGATTGCGGAGGTTAAGCCAACTTTCGCAAGGGTCAGCCATGGGATGGGTGATCAAAATTTTATTACCATGAGCTCCTCCGAACTTCAGAAGGAACGTTTAGCCGTTGGTCTTGGATGCATTTGCAGTCGTTAACACCCACCGTCCGCATTGGGCCCGCGTCGTGGGTTATAGTCCATCCTCCTTATCCATCAACCCTTAAGGAAAGCCTGTGCCTCAGCAATGGGGACATTAAAAATGGCTGATGGTCAAGATATTCTGGTCAGCTGGTATGACTTTTTTTAAAATGTCAATATTACAGTCTGTCTATTATAAGAATTGAATCCAGACACTTTTTTAAATTTGAGATTTTAACATTCACAATGCTATTTTTATATACTATTAGTCAAAGGGAGGAATTTTCCGAATGTCTACGTAGATGAAGTCGCAGGCGGAAGCTAGTTCACACTATAAATCTACAAAAACAAGCTTACACTCGTTTTATACTTAAATATTTTAGATTTTTCTTAAAAATATAAATTTCTGATTTTTCAAAAGTTTTTATCATCACAGAACAAATAGTCCCAGTTCTATAAAAACCCAAGTACCTACATTTCATTTCGCAAATCCTTCTCATTTATCCAAGCCATCTCAGACCTAACCCTAAAACGCACAACAATGAGACGGGAACAAAAACCGCACCTAAGCGAAAATTGCTCGCTTAAAAAGCATTAATAACCCGAGCGCCTTGGACCCCCCGTGAAAACTGTGAAAAACCCCCCTTCCCCCCACGGGCAGTATCAAGAAGAAGAAATATGGATCAATAAAGAAATTGCTCGGTGCCCAATGAAAGCACCGGCTAGCACGCACACATACGGAGCTCTGTACAAAAACGAAGCGTGTACAAAAACGCAGCGTCTGTGTGCGCCTTACGTTTGTGGCCGCGCGCTTTTTTGTTCCAAATCACGGTTTCGTGTAAATCTTTTTGGTTACTGATATATAGCTATTTGCGTAAACAAATAATGATAGAAAACAACAAATGAGAATCCATTGTAGCTACTACTTGTGGTAGTTTTAATTACTTATTTTGTTTTTAAATTTGTCATTTTAGCATTCGCAATGCTATTTTTATACTCTATAGTCACTAGTGACTCGATAGCTAGTAGCATTAGAATGGACATCCAAAGGTCGCGGGTTCAATTTCCGCCCAAAAATATGATCTATATTATTTAGTATTTTACATTTTTAATCTTATTTGTGTGCATAACTTATTTTGCTTAATAAAAAATATTTACATGTGTCTTTATTTTACTTGATTTGCTTAGAGGATTTTTCTTTTCGACTTGTGATTTAAAAAAATATATCAAAATGTTCCTATTAAATTAATTATCGTGAATTCATTAGTTTTTATAACAGTAGTTTTGAAATTTCAATAGCAAAGAAGTTTATACCTACATTTCAGCTGCCTGCAATAAAGCATTTTAACAAAGGAGAAGATGGCAATTTACTATGAAATTGTAGAAAAACATTATTTTCCTCAGCGTTAAAATTACATAATCAAAACAAAAAACCCCGTGAAAGCATTTCAAAAAAGGAACACATCAAAAAGTTTCCTTACACCCGAAAAGAGTCATACGTAAAAAAAGTTTAAATTCGGCAAAGGAATCGGCTCGCATTCGTCCCCAAAATAAAAAGGGCACTCAAAGAGATCCCTTTATAACCGGCTGCAATCTCAAAAACAGCCCTAATAATTCGACTCATTACAGAACGTAGGAAAAACATATTCGCCCCCTTACAGAGCCCATAAATAAGGCAGGGAGGGAAAAATTTTATTATCCTTACCATCCCCTAAAGGAGAAATATGAAATAAAATGAAAATGTAATGGGGAAAAAATACGGTGCTCGGCAAGACAAAAGGGTAGGGAGGCGGCTGTATTATGTGGAAAGGGCTCTTGCAATAATAACATTTTTATTTACGTTGATTATTGATATTTTTTTAGATATTACGATACGACCTCCCTGGTCGAGTGGATTTTTACACCGGTTTTCAAGGTTTCCATCTCTGAGGTCCCGGGTTTGATCCCCGGTTGGGTCAATTTAGAAAACGAACTTTTCGAACGAACGGCTCAGGTCTGGGTGATTGTGATACCACCGTTGTCTGTGATGTTGTCAAATATTTATTTATTTATTTTATATTTATTTATGTATTTTTAGCAAATTTTAAATGAATTTTTCATTTAAGAATTGCTAAAAAATACCGACATGCTAGCCAGACTTTTCAAATTCGCTAACTTCCGTTTTCGCGATTTCTTGAATCGCTAATTCCTGATATTAGTCAAATGATATTATTTATTTTATTGTCATATTTACTAGGTTTATGTTTTAAGTAATAAGATTTCCGCTTTTTGAGCGAGCGGAGCGGGCAAAAATGCTTTTGTATTGTCCGGCTGTCCGTCTGTTCTTCTCTATATAGGTCGTATTCTCAACCGATTCTCCTGTTGTGAAGAGGTGCGATAATTATATTGAGCGAGCGGAGCGGGCAAAAATGCTGTTGTATTGTCCGGCTGTCCGTCTGTTCTTCTCTATATAGGTCGTATTCTCAACCGATTCTCCTGTTGTGAAGAGGTGCGATAATTATATTGAGCGAGCGGAGCGGGCAAAAATGCTGTTGTATTGTCCGGCTGTCCGTCTGTTCTTCTCTATATAGGTCGTATTCTCAACCGATTCTCCTGTTGTGAAGAGGTGCGATAATTATATTTAGCGAGCGGAGCGGGCAAAAATGCTGTTGTATTGTCCGGCTGTCCGTCTGTTCTTCTCTATATAGGTCGTATTCTCAACCGATTCTCGTGTTGTGAAGAGGTGCGATAATTATATTGAGCGAGCGGAGCGGGCAAAAATGCTGTTGTATTGTCCGGCTGTCCGTCTGTTCTTCTCTATATAGGTCGTATTCTCAACCGATTCTCGTGTTGTGAAGAGGTGCGAAAATGATATTATATTTTTTGTATCGAGCCAGTTTTCGAATAATAAATATCACCCATTTCGAAATTTGTTCAAAATGAGAAGCGCCATCTAGCCTCGAATAGATATAATAAAAGAATACCTACGAAACAGCACTCTTAGTACTGCTTTTGAAAACCTCTTGGCGACATCTGTTAGATAAATTTTTAAACAACATACAATTTGAGTTATTTTTAACGCACAAACGCGAAGTCTACAGCTCTCGGAGCCACTAGTAAATAATGATAATAGTCTTTGGCATCCGGGACAGTAGGTACTAGGTATTATTAAAGTTCAAGCTTATTCTTTGCCTGGCCCTTTCCCATTTTATTTGGGGTCGGCCCTCCGTACCATGCGTCTCCATTTCATCCACCCGGTATATATGAAATGGGTGACATCACTGTCTATTGACCCATCATTACTGATGACTGACCCTTTTTTTTATGCCGAAGAAAAACGCCTTTACGCGCTTCCCCTCTCGCAGGTGAGCGAGAGGGGGGCATGTGGGGCTCGCCAGGAGGGGACCGCAACTTTCAACGTTGCGGCTCCCTCCACTGATGACTGAGCCTAGGTATCTGAAATGGTCCGCTTTTTGTAGCTGGAATTTTTTTGTTTGCTGTTGATGCTACTAAAATTGCATGTACTCGGTCTTCTCTCTTATTCGTAGACCTGATGTTTCCAGAGCTTCCCTCCACTTTTCTAAAATCTGCTGTAGGTTGTCCACGTATTCACTGATGATGACGATTATTAAAGTTCCAGCATATTTATGTAAAGTCGGTGTCCATAGTAGCGCGCCCGTAGGAGGGTATCGCAGCCTCCGGCGGCGAAGACTCGTTTCTATAAATCTGCCTTATCGCAAAAATATACCGCCCGCCCCGACGCCGTCCGTCTGTGCGAACCATACGATAGGTAGAGCATATTATTAATTTACTTACTCAAGTTATTTTGATGCTTAATTTAAATAAGACTTCTTTTTAAAATAATCTTGATAAGTACTAAGCATTTTGACTTTTTTAATGCTCTACGTTTTTCAAGAGTTTTTCTATAAATTTGTTTTATCGCAAAAATATACCGCCCGCCCTGACACCGTATGTCTATGCGCAACATACGATAGCTTAATTATTCTTCAATCAGGCATTTTAAACTATTTGATTGATCAAGTTGCGTTTCTTCCGAATTAAAGTGTATTACGAAAATAAGTAAAACAAAAGTGCGTTGTGGTTTCACGCATTATTTTAAGTGAATTTTAAGGGCTGAACAAAAACAAAAACAGAACAAATCGCGATCATTTCGTTTTTTTTTTTAAAAATCAGTAATTTTTATTTTTTTTGCAAAAAATCATTATAATTTTCAACTCTGGTCTCTGTTTTGAATGATGTTTGTCTGACAATATGCGTGTGGAACATCTGATTTTGCCTTTCCGCGATATTGCTGAATCTAAATAATTAGTAGGTATCTGTAGATTTTACTTATTGTAGTATTTTTGCTACTTAGTTGACTATTTCTCCATTTTATGGATTATAATTTTCGGCTTCTCTAAATTATATCGGGCTCCTCCATGCTTCAGAAGGCACGTTAAGCCGTTGGTCCCGGCTGCATTTGCAGTCGTTAGCACCAACCAATCCGCATTGGGCCCGGTCATGACCCATCCTCCTTATCCACTTATAAGGAATGTCTGTGCCCCAGCTATGCAACATTAAAAATGGCTGATGGTCAAGTAGTACATTGTACTCATGCTGCTTTCCTCAATACTGTCCATCTGCGTTGAATTAAAATGTATTTGATGTTTTTATACAACGTGTTACAAAAATACCCCTAATGCCGTATATGGTATATAGGGACCATCAAACTGAACAACTTTTACTATGGGACCAACTCTGAAATCGCGATTAAAAAATCAGCTGTTTCATACATTTTGATATTTTCATAATTAATTTTTGAACGAAACAGCTGATTTTTTTTTCGCGATTTCAAAGTTGGGCCCATAGTAAAAGTTGTTCAGTTTGATGGTCCCTATATACCATATTCGGCATTAGGGGTATTTTTGCAACATGTTGTATAAACATACCGTCTTATTTATAAAAAGTTATGGAAAGCTTATAAAGCTTGTTATAAGGAATTTCTTGAAAATCATTATTCAAAATCGCTCAATAGCGACAAACGCTCGTTAACCTTTGATAAAGTTATAGAAGGGCTGCCTATTATATCCCTACTTTAGTGAACAACATGGCCGACTACATAACAGCTGATTGAAGTGACAGCTCTCACATTCTAACATGACAGATAATTGTATCCTTTTTTCAGAAGGTGTGTGAAAACAGTGAATTTCCCTGTTTCCTGATTCGTCAGAACGATAACATTAAAACGCTAAAGTAGCCCAATGTGAACATATTCTTATAAATAAATAAAATAAATATTTGACAACATCACATACATTGCTCCAATTCCAAAGTAAGTAGCTAAAGCACTTGTGTTATGAAAATCAAAGACAACGGTGGTATCACAAACACCCAGACCTGAGCCAATATAGAAAAGTTCGTTTTCTAAATTGACCCAACCGGGGATCGAACCCGGGACCTCAGAGATGGCGACACCTTGAAAACCGGTGTACAAACCACTCGACTACGGAGGTCGTGACTACTATGATTCATTTGATAAGGATAGCGATAATCACCATTTTAATACAAGGAATAAAGATAAACTTGCCGTTCCAAGATTGGCTTGCAAAAGCTAGAGGTTCATTTATGGGGAAACGCATAACCTTGATTAATAAAGTTCTACAACAAGTGATTGATCTACCTTTACATGAATTTAAAAAAGACGCTCATGGGTAAACGTTATTATAAAGTAAACGCTTATCTGAAAGACCAAAATGCGTGGAAATGATGTAACACGTAACTTGCTAGTATAAGTACTTTGTTGTTAATAATCTCTTGTATTGTATTTGGTAACGATATATTTAAGTTTGTAAATATCGTTACTTATATTTGTTAAAGCTGATAAGTTTCTTGCGCCTGTTTTTCTTCTCAGTTAAAAAAGTCTGGAACGGGTGGTAGGAAAATATAGACGATTCAAAAGTGCTTAATTACTAAGTTTATTTGAATAAAGTTATTTTTGACTTTGAGTTATTAACCGCCTCCGTGGTCTAGGGATTCGACCACACGTGTAAGATGCGGCGGTCTCGGATTCGATTCCACTCGGGTGCATTTGTACTCGGTTTGGTTGTTGGTAGGGATTTTTTCAGGCTGGCTTGCTACCGTCACCATGCCATCGTCTGACGCCATATTATAACAACAATTCAAAAATTGTTGTGTTCCGTCAGCTTGAAGTAAGATAGGCAGTTCCTCAGTGGTGAGGATTCCGGGTGTAGTGCACTTACACTTTCGGCCTTATCATCACATAACATCAGGTGAGGCGAAGGCCAAGCACATTCCCGATATACTTAAAAACATCTAAATAAGTGAACTGGGTACGTAGTAACTTCCACATACTACCTAACTTCGTTACCCACACAAAAGCTCCTGAAAAGTGTATTAAAAAAGCTCCCTCATAATCATCTGGGAACACGCTAAGCATTATCTACAAAATTCACTTTACAAGCCCCTTACAAAAAGTTGTAACAATACCCTTTCTCCCTAAAATACGGGAGAAAAATTCTCCCGACTCCCACTTACCCACCCCACCCTTTTGGCTAATTTTTCGGAGGGACTTTCTTTTATAACGTGTAAGGTGGAAGGGATTTCACGTATGAATGACTATTTTATTATATTTTCATATAATTTTCATTTAACATAGGATAGTAAGAGCCTTTGATGTGGTGTGAGAAACTGAGTAAATGTTAAGTTTTACGCTTAAGAGAGTGCAATTTTCTCTATGGTGTTTTTTTTTGTTATATATGTCGTGAGCCAATTGTTGAACTGGGCCGATTGAGATCTGCCTGGTCAGATCACGAAGTGCCGGCATTTCATGATCTGGCCAATAATTTCATGATGTGCCCAATCAAAATTTAGGCAGATTTATGCCCTACTAGTACTTGGGCACATCGAGATATGGCTGGGCGCATCATAATATACTTCCGTTTCGCCACGCTTGTGGCGCTGTAACGCTGTTTGCGCTCTATCAGCTGTGTGATTACGTGCGAGCAAGATACTTTGGTCACCCTAAAGACTTTTATCCCAGCATGGCTGGTTAAATCTTTATTATCTAGTAAAATATTTGTTATCAAACTTCATTTAATTTGCTTGTACTTCGGTCACTCTACAGAATCGATTTGCCCAGGCATGGCCGGGCAAATCGTCAGACCTTATGCTTTGAACGATATGGCAGGTTTTGAAAAGGCAAATCGAGAAATGCCGGCGTATCTTGATCTGACCAGGCATATCTCGATCGGCCCAGTTCAACGATTGGCCCACGACATATACATAAATTTAATGTTTTTTTTCTATATTACGAAAGCTGTGTTACTTGACGACCTCTGTGGTCGAGTGGCTTATGTTTTCATGGTGTCCGCCATAAGGTCCTAGGTTCAATCCTTGAAACGAAATAATCAAATTAGACTTAAAATAAGTAACTATTAAAACAGTTTCTCTAGGCTCTTTTTATAATACCGACCTATTTAAATACATTTATTTACAATAAAATAAAAGCTTTTTAACTTAAGATTATAATCATGTGAAATCAGCACATAACTGAAATACCTACAAAAGTATGTAACTGTTATTTACCTACCCTAAAAAACAAAAATACAAAGCGACTTGGGATCAAGCAGTCCCTCCAAGTAGGGGGTCCGCCCCCCTCCCCCCTCTTCATAATTGGGGGGCCCAAGTAACTCCTGCGGATTAAAATATTTATTTTTGCGATGGAAAGAAAAAGTACGGGTTGGTATCGTTGTGAAGACAATTGCAAAATTATAATATCTTTATATTTTTTTCATTTCGCATTAACTAATGAAATAAAAACTGATAACCTATTTTATATGTCTTTTTTTCTTACAAATTAAAAAAAACCGCAAAAATATAAAAAAGCCTTTATAGTATTTATCTTTTATTAATCACCAGCAAAGGATGAAACAAAACATTCCTTCTAAAAATTAACAGTTTCACTGGTTCCTGCTAAGTTCTAGTTAATTTATTATTTGACTTATAATTAAATATAAATTAAGTTTCATTTTAAAATTGAAGATGAAAGTAAAAACGTGTCTGAAAGATTTAAGGCCTGTTTCATAGAATACCTACTTAAAGATATTTTCTTCCAATCCGCTATTTTAATGAATTAGAATTTCTTTGTAAAAATTCCAATAAGAACATTTTGCTTCGCAATTTTCTCACTGAATATACCTACTTCATATGGAACAAATTCTGTAGAGTAGCGTTCTACTTGAACATGTAAAATTATTTTCATTTATTTTTCCTTCGCATACGATAATCATTCGGACCTGGCAAACTTTAATAAAAACAGCACTAAATTTAATATATTTGCGTTTTCTTCTTGTATTTATTTAGTGTGATTATTATTGGTGGATTTAAATAACAAAATGGTGTAACAAAATATTTTTAAATTTGAGATTTTAGCATTCACAATGCTATTTTTAAACAAGACTAAATATTTATTATGATAGTCGCCTAATTTGAATATGTTCATTACACAAGCAACTACCTATTTCATGTTTTGCTCAACTTCAACTGCCCCTCATTGATAAATTGAAGAATAATTTACAACCCTATGTGAAGAGAGAAACTCTTACGTAACTAAATAAGATGAAATAAGACATTGGGGAAAAGAACTGCTCTTGTCAACTGTTTGGCAGCTCTTATTGGCACTAGTTTACCACTTGATAGACTGGTTTTCCAAACCGATGGCTTAACTTCTTTTATCGTAACTATATTGTTTGTCACAAGTCACAAGGTGCAAATCTTGACTAAAAATCACAATTAATTGAAACAAGCGAACACTTGAAGTAGTAAATTAAAAAAAAACATTTTTTCGACTCCACGCCACCCCTACTCTCGCGCTCCGTCTAATGGAAAAAAGGATGAAATTTTACGGGTCCTTTTATAATATTTTTTTCATTAAAGTTTTTAATATTAATGGAGAGGTATCGGTGAGGTTTCGTCCCTAATTATTTTCTGCCCGTTCCCGGTTGAGGAGTTTTCCCCGATTTTTTTTAAACTCGTCCGAAAAAACACAGGTGTATTAAAATTAATACGTTTTTATGGACTGTCTGGCACGAGCATTAGTTACGTCCCGTTGAACTACGTAATATATTTTTTTCAACAACTGTACTTCGTTAGCGATAGAATTAATTGGAATACGATATGAATTTGAAGATACTTATTTTTTTTATAAAAAAAATTATACTATAAACTTCAATACCCGTAACACGAACAGCTATTGAAAAAATAACGCGCGTAATACATTCGAAAAAGAAATTTTGTATGGGAAATTTGTACATTGCCATCTATCGCTGAAAAGTGAAATTATATTTCCTATTGAGAATTACTCTATCGAGTCCTTTTACGCGAAATTTTTTATCTCGATAACAGTTAGTGCTAAAAGCACAGATTTCCGCGCTTCACGTTTACATAGATAATATACAAATTGGTAATTGTACCTATATTATATTGTATTTTACGGTTTTTTACAGGAAAAGTTGTATAGCTTGAATAAAAATAATCACTACATAACAGAATACGTGATTAGCAAGTAACATTTTTTCATGATGGTCAACAACTCATTATCAACTCAAATTAAGTTATTTATCAAGAAAAGTTTAATGTCAGCAAAAGTAGTGAGTAGATAATCTTTTACGAAAGTCAACAGCTCACATGCTTCGTTTTCCTGTTCCAATAAGATGTTATAAATAAAGTAACGCCATCTAGCGTTGAAAGGCAGAATTATATATTTAATAATAACCAAGTAATATTCGTGTAGTAAATATTATAGGAATTCAGAATGATTATATTTAATAAAATATACCTAGGTAGGTAGGTAAATGAATATCAAATTTAAAGCAATGTAATTTTAAATTGACAGCTTGCGCCATCTATTGTGCAGTAGAAAAAATAAACTTTCCGTCATTATAATAATAATAATTATTATTTTTTGTATGAAACAGCTGATTTTTTCGCGATTTAAGAGTTGGTCCCATAGTAAAAGTGTTTCAGTACTATAGTCTGAAAAAACGTTTTTCCCATTGTGTTCATTCACTATCACGTTTTTTAATTATCTATGTAAGTATGATAGCGAAAACGTTTACCTTTCAGTGTTTATAAGTTATCATTTATATTGTAATGCGAATGACATTACACAGTCTACAAAAAAAAATCTTTGTATATGAAAAATGTTAAACAAAACAATCGTTCCAGCCGTCAAAAAGAGTTTATATTGCAAAGTAAACAAACGAGAATCGAATCTAATCCCCAATCAGCTGTGACGGCGACGATTTTTTTCAGCGCTCAATACCGATGAATACCGCTTTCATTTCCCTCTTAGGGGTTTTTTCAAGTTTCAGGGATCGTTCGGAATATATTTTATTCGTCTTCATTTAAATTGTTTTTGTTTTCCGATATTACGTTTATTATTTGCATGGCACAGCTTGTACAAACAGTACCCACGAACAGCTATCGAGAAAAATAACGCGCCTAAAAACATTCGATAGAGTAATTTTGTATGGGTAATTTGTACAGCGCCATCTATCGTCGAAAAGCAAAATGAAATATTTCATAGTCATTAGATAATTATTCTATCGAGTAATTTTACGCGCGTTTTTTCTCGATAGATTTTCCTGCTAAGGGTACAAATGCAGCCAATAAGAAACCTCGATGTCAATTTAGGATTGCAATTTACAATATTAACAAGATGGTGGGTATATAGTTAAGCAAAAAACAACTCAAATTCCAAATAAATATTGAGAAAATTATAATTAAATAACAGATTTACCATCAAAACTAATATCTACTAAGCTAGCTGTCGAAAATCCTTATGTTCAAATTCTAACTATAGGGCTTAGCAAAAAATTATTGTTGCGATGTTAATTTCTACCACAAAGTCCACATTACACCCAACGCTTCCCCAACCAACACGCAACAAGTTAAAAAATAAAAACAAAAAACTGCGGAACCCGCACTCCGCTCATTTGGCTCAGTTCCCGCGATCACGGCCGGCTGAACATCACTCACGCAATTTTTATACTTTTGTACTCCCTTTTTCCAATTTATCTTTTTTTCCAGCGAAGAGGATTTTTCGCTTATTTGGCCGCTTCATTGGCTTGTAAGTGAGATGGGTTGGAGGGTGCTTTTTACTCTTTTGTTTTGTAAATGATGGCTCCTTTATTGGATTTGGGTCAGGCGGCAGGCTTATTACCGATCTCAAGCGACCAGTCGCAATCGCTTAATTGTACAATTATTGCTGTCAAAACACAAATTCATTCGATGATTCATTAATGTTCATTCGATTGCAGCGCAGGTGAGCGCTGCGTTAGGGTGGGGAACTATGAGTTTTGAGAGCGCCATCTAGTAGTGAGTAGCAATAATTAGTTTGCTTAAAATTACTTCTTGGTACGAAGTAGGGTCTTTTTAACAGGTTTGGTTAAGTTCCAATCAACTAACTTGACAGATTTTTTTTTTTAATTTATTCAGAAGATAGTGCTATCTAGTACCTGTGAATAAAGGTCCTAACTTGACAATTTTCGAAGACTGCTACGAAATTATTTATTGTGTGCTACGAGCCATTAGTATGGGAATTGAGCATTTACCTCCTTACTTGTATTTTGAACTAATGTAAAAAGATCTTAGGTAGTTTTATTAACTAAGACACAGTTATGAAAATAGATAAACAAATAAAATTAATATACAAGCTGGCCCCTCGAGTGAATTTTTTGCAACCAAATTCTTTTTCAGATTTGGTTCAGACTTTTGACTTAATTTTGTAAAGAACTTCATACTTCATAATCATACATTAAGTGTAGATAACACTTACCATCATAATTTAAATAGGTATTAAGCAAACAGCTGTTTTCTATAACTTAGATAATAAAAAGCTCGTTTAAACTCTAAAAAACCGCATTTCTGCAACAAAGCCTTAATAACGTGCAATTTTATTTAATTACCTTGCATTCACCCCAAAATTAAAAGCTAATACGGTCTCCTACTTTCCCTTAGGAGTAAAATTCAACCCTTTACACGAAAAATGTGTTATTTTAGATTAAACAAGTGTCGTGGGGTACAGTAAATAATAACTGCAGAACGGCAGATGGATGGATGTCTTAATTTCGTTTAATATTCTGTACATTGTGTAGTTTCAACTTTCAGTAAGGAAACGCTTTAATTATCACACCAAATTCAAAATAAAATAATAATTAAGTACAGTCGAGTTCAATATTATGTTAATACGCATTTTGCAGTTCATTTTGCACCTTTGACAGTTCATCAACCTTATGCCTTTGTAATAAAAGTCAACATCTGTCAAAAGTGCTTACATTTATGAACTCAACTGTACATTCAACGGCACGTCAGACTATACATGTTGACCTTGACACCGCCTTTATGCCGTACGACATAAAAGCTGTTTTCGTAGTTCAACTGGTTAACTTACCGTGCTGTCATGCGTACACAGCACGAACCAGCACGAATATTATACAGAGAAAAACATGCGTAAAAGTACTCGATAGTGTAATTCTTTCTATTGAAAATTTTATTTCGCTTTTCGGCGGTAGATGGCGCTGTACAAATTTCCCATACAAAATTACTCCATCGATTTTTTTATGCGCGTTTTTTTATCGATAGCTGTTCGTGCTAAGGGTACAGTAGGTGACGCCACTTTTGGGCTATAGGAGACTTAAGGAAGGCTTGTTCATTAGCAAAAAAAGAACAAGTTGTGAAAAATACTGTTTTTAATCTGTCTGTTAAATTATTATTAGGTACATACCTACTACAGGCGATTTGATGTAAATTCCGTGTAAGTTTATGACGATGTTGCTGAAAATGTCAACAAAATAAAGTTACTGTATTGTGTATTACTAAATAATATACTAAAAAAAATACGACTCGCACCAGATCATCTAGCAGCGTAAGAGTTGATATACTAGAAGAAATTCGTTGTTGCCACTAGTGACTCGGTAACTCAGCGGTCAGAGCATTGGACCGGATATCCAAAGGTCGCGGGTTCGATTCCCGTCCAAAAACTTGGTCTGGTGCGAGTCGTATTTTTTCTAGTATATTATTTAGTAATCTATAAAAATAGCATTGAGAATGCTAAAATCTCAAAAATTAAAAAAAAAGTTACTGTACTGAGTCCTAAGTGCGGTGTGCACAAGGACGGGAAATAATGCTTTTTTAAATGGTTCCGTGATTAACGGGAAGAATTTGAAGAGTATGGAGTAAGCTAATAGAATTTATGCTAATTGGAATTGCTTTTTTTAATCTTATAAGATATTAATTTTTTTAGCAAAATTTTTATTTTTTGTCGTGCTTGGCCTTCATTTCACATCATTGAGGAACTTACTAACACTACACTAAAATATAACCGGAGCAAAACTGAAACACCACCCTAATACAGCGTAACCTCGTTTACATAGAAATAAATGCGTGAAAAAAATATTAAATAAATAAGAAAAGTGAACTGTGCCTCTAGCACGAACAGCTATCGAAACAAATAACGCGCGTACAAACATTTGATAGATTGTGAAAGAGAAATATATGTAGCTTACTCCCGCAAAACATATATGAAGGATGCACGCACCGAAAAAAATGCACATGCACACCACAAAAATATCAGTGCACAATACCTGCATTTAGCATGACAGCGACACACCTTGCACCTTCACCAATTAGACTACTCTACACGTGTTTCGACCCAACTTGGAGCATCCTCAGGAGTTAGATGCGTAAACCAACACTGAATTTTTTGGTGTTGGTTTACGTTGTAAACTCCTAAGGATGGTTTGGGACTTCCGCCAAGTGACGACAGATTCAATCATTCAATAGAGTAATTTTGTATGGAAAATTGTACAGCGCCATCTATCGCCGAAAAGCGAAATGAAATTTTTCTCAGATAATTACTCTCGATTACTTCTACGAGCGTTTTTTTTCTCGACTGATGTTCGTGCTAAGAGCACGGTTAACTTTTCTTATTTAGGTAATATTTTTTCACGCATTTACTTCTATGTAAACGAGGTTACGCTGTATCAGGGTGGTGTTTCAGTTTAGCTCCGGTCGCGCTCCAGTTGAACTCCGAGTTTCACTTGAACTCCGGTGCCATGTACAAAAATGCCTAGTCTCCTTCCATACTCGTTGGCTGGTTTTTTTTCCGTTTTCGCCGATGACCACGTTGCAGGATAAGCTAATCGCCCGCTTGACCCCAGTTAAGCCAATTTAGCGCTTGTTTGTGGTGGGCCTAACAGGACAGTGATCTATTGAACAAGTAATGCAAAGACGACCTTGGTCGAGTGGCTTTGTACACCGGTTTTCAAGGTGTCGCCATCTCTGTGGTCTCGGATTCGATCCCCGGTTGGGTCAATTTAGAAAACGTACTTTTCTATATTGGCTCAGATCTGGGTGTTTGTGATACCACCGTTGTCTCCGATTTCCATAACACAAGTGCTTTAGCCACTTACTTTGGAATCGGAGCAATGTATGTGATGTTGTCAAATATGTATTGATTTATTTATTTGTTTTAATAAACCCAGAGACTTGTAATATGGGTGTTACTTCAATATGATTATGAAAAATGTATGTTCTTTATGTAGCTAAATTCTTTATTTGACCATCAGCCATTTTTTTTATTGTCCCCACTGCTGGGGCACAGGCCTTCCTTACGGGTGGATAAGGAGGATGAGCTATAACCCACCACGCGGGCCCAATGCTGATTGGTGGATGTTAACGACTGCAAATACAGCCGGGACCAAAGGCTTAGCGTGCCTTCCGAGGCACGGAGGAGCTCGAGATAATAAATTTTTGGTCACCCATCCCATGACCTATCCTTGCGAAAGTTGCTTTACCTCCGTAATTGCTAAGCCACTGCGCCATCGAGCTCCTCTATTAATATTTACTTATCAGGTATTATTGAGTAAACTTCTTAAAACCAATACTGAATTAATAATGATTCTGGACAATTCAGACATTATTTTTATATCCCAAACTTTATTTGAACCCGGGACGTTTCATATTGTTCTAAATTTCCATGGTTATTGACGTTATTGGAATAACTATTTCAGGATTTACACCATGTACCTGTTTATTTTTGAGACTCCGATATTTCGGCGCAGTTGCATGCGCCATGGTCACGGAAGAATAGTTCTTATTTCAATTTATTCCCAGGACGTTTGTTACGGAAGAAGTATTATTTTTATATTTGTTACAATACATTTTTGTTGAAACATGTGCTTACTGTATATAAAGGTTGTATACAAAGGCTGTATACAAGTTAAACGCAAGGCCCACATTCACCTGCGTTACAAAGAAAATTCCAAGGAGCGGAGTTGAGGCTTAATTAAAATTGGGTCCGCCCCCTTTGGGGGTTAAGAAATATCGCCGAAGGCAAGTTTTTGGGGGTTAAAACAAACATTGTATTAACATATTATTTAAATACTGCTTTCTAAGCCATCTCGAAGACGGCGGGGGAAGGTTTTCTAAACAAATTGTTTTAAAATAACATAATGTAGTATAAGCACAATATGGGTATGCAAAAGTTGAGACATTTTGAAATTATTTCATTGTTTCAAGTAAGAAAAGTTAAATGTCTCGTATTTACATCGAACGGTATCAATGTGTAAATGTCGCAGCCAAATAGCTTATTCAGTCGTTTAATTAACAGCCTAGCCTTTTCATTTAATGGCGCCGTTCAATCAGCGGCTTAAATGATATCTGGCTATCTAATTAGGTGGCTAGGCAAATGACTTGGTTTTGTAAGGCGATATACAATGATACTGTCACAAGTTTAAATATGAATTTGATTTGTTTTTTTACGGTCTAAGCATCTGCCAGCCCGTTAATTGAATCTAATAAGACGCATTGGCTAAATGTCATTTAGGCCGGTGATTAAGCGGCACTGTTCAATAAAATGACTAGGCCGTTAATTGAGTGGCTAATTAAACCAGTCGGCTGCGACATATGCATATTATTATTAATCAATCTTTTATAAAAATTGCATTTGACCTAAAAGATATCTTGAATTTGTTTAAGATTTTTACATTTTATAATTTCTTTAACACGAAATTAATTTTATAAACTCAACCAAATATAATGAAACGCGATTTTCACAGTTTTTTTTACCGAAATAATTAAAATTTCGATATACTCGTAGGAACATCAAAACGGTATAAGGGTGGATTTCCCATTTGAAAAATTTACGCGGCACGGATGAAATCGGTAGTGTAAAACGTTGCTTAACAGTTCTAATATTTTTTTCTATGTAGAAGAGGTCGTTGCCTATAAGAGGCAATAAATATTGTTTTATTTGGATTGCAGTTAGTTAGGAAAAAATAATAGTTAAGCCCCGATTTTATCATTTCGGTAGCTGTCCAGAACACTTTTTTCAGTGTAATTTCCCTCGTACAACAAAAACTATTGATTATTTTGATGTGTGGTTACTTTTATTTTAATCTTGAATAGTGAGGGTATTATCACAAAGTAATTTTATAATTATATCTACCCAGTTTAGTAACTGGTATGAGTAAACGCATGTGTCCCAGAAAGTCTATTCATTTCGGTGACCTAAAGTTTATAAGACATATTTTTGCATAGAACAACTCTAGCTCCCCCCTCATACGCTTAAAACTTGCGTACCAGTGCCGCCTAAGTGCTTGTTGTGAAAGAAAGTGCGCAGCTGGCCTGTGGTTCCCGCCAAAAAAATAAGTATTGCTGTTCGGTGGTCATGGGACAACTTTGTTTTCATTTCCGTTTATGGGTATGACTCGTCTTCCAAAGAGCTAGTATATTTAATTGATTGTTCGTAAGTACGCTATTTCTACTACGTTTATTTGAGTAGTATTCATAACAATCTATATTAAATAGTTTTCTTTTAATTCAAATTTTTGTGCTTGTTTTTAATTTCGGTGTCTTCATTTCGGTTGATTCGGTGGCCTAAACTGTCAACCGAAATGATAAAAAACTAACCGAAATGATAAAAAAAATCATTTCGGTGAGTGATGAGAATTTCGGTGCATAATTGTTTCATGTCAGTGGATTGTTTTATCATTTCGGCTTATTATTATTTCATTTCGGTGAAAATCCAGGCCAGCAGGTGATATTTCAAAATCTTAAGTGTATTTTTTAATGTGTTTCTAAGGCATGTTCTTTATGCGATACTAACTTCGACCTTTTATTATTGTAACCACTACTTGATTGAAAGGGAATTATATGTTTCTTTTTATGAAAAACTGGCCAGTGCCTAGACCGACATAGTGTAGTGGTTTTGACCATTTAAGTTATGGAATATAGTCCATCTGCGTCTAGGGTTGCATTGCCGTTTTCCATAACTACAAATAAAATCGCAAAATTTCTCAGATATACGATGGTTTTCAGACTTTATAATAATTTTACGTGGTCGTATCTTCTCTTTTTAGTCAGTAAACTTGGCAGGGTGGTCGTGGTCATCATAATCCTTCAGCGGAAGTGGAAGTGACCTGCATTACTATTCATCGGCATTCTTCGATAGTGGCTGCCTTCTTTATGCATACGTGCAAGCGGTCATCTACGGCTGCTCTGACTTGGTCCATCCACCACTTTACCACTTGGCTTGACCTAACCCTGCACCGCGACTCGTTCGATAGATGCACCGCCTCGCCGGGATACGTCGTGTCGTTGCTACCTGTGGCTGTGGCTTTTCCGTTCTTCAAATGTTTGAAGATGTGTGTTACGATCATGTCTGCATGCTGGTTGGGATGTGCCTAGACAAGACACGACAGACCGATAGACTAAACAGTTTAGTTCTCAAACGGCTCCTAAACCCTTCATTATCTGTCTATCCTCAATCAGTGCTAAAGTAGTGTCGCTCATCTAGTGTTGCCGTTTGATGGTATCTGCGAGTGGTTCAGACTTTTTGACTGTTCCTTACCATAATTTTGGCTTGGCCCCAAAGTTGATCTGTGTTCTCCATATTCATTTCTACATACAGAGTTGGAGTCTATGGACAGCCATAGACTCCAATTCTGTTCGAGTATTGCTATAAACTTTGAGTTATTCTCTATTTAGATTCTTTTATTTTTCTATCTTTCTGGCTGCTCTCAGTTTTAGCCGTACTTTGGAGATAAGAATTTGGTGGTCTGACCCGCAATCAGCGCAAGATATCCGCTATCGAGATCCAATTAGAATGAAGTCAATTTGGTTAAGATACTTGTCGTCAGGTATAAAGTCTTCTAGGGTGATTCTGGAACAGGCTGTTTGTCGGCCGCAAATTGCATCAGGCGTTCACCTCTTTTATCGCACTGACTCTAGTCTCAATCTTAGTCGGTGGAAGTCAGCCCCAATCTTTAGCATTGAAGTGTGCTGCTAATTGGCCCTGTCTCAGCAAAATTAACTTCTGGGTCATTCTTGTGATGTTTAGAATGACCCAAAAGCACTGGATTATGACAGGGTCAAGGAGTGATAGAAACAGACATGTACGTGATGATAAATTATAGAATAGAAGAAAAAAAACAAATACTTAAGACAGGGATTATAAACACAAAACAACATCATGCAGGAAATAAAACACAAAAATAAATATTTACACAGACATTTATCTGTTAGAGACCATGCTAATATAGACATCCTAGAAAGATTTCAAAGCAAAGCACTACGGACAATGCTCTTTATCGCCCCAGTGCATTAACAACAAGTATACATACTTAGACCTTAAAATAAACACAGTTCGGCAAGAAATAGCCCAGTACACTAAAAAGACAGACCAAGACAGGGTTGTTACCCATGCGAACGAACTGGCGAAACGAACCCTAAGTGGAGAGAAAGGTGTACAACATGCCCGTTTGAAATGACATGACATTTCAACTTTATTTAAAAGATCTTATAGCCAAAAAGAATGTTAGCTGTAAAGAATTCTTACAACTAGATTTGGCTCTCTTAGATGTGTAAAATCCAGATCTAGGATCAGCCAAAGAAATGACTTATTGTGAATACACAGATCGCCATGAAGCAGAATAAACAGGAAAAAACAGATCTTGCTCATGGCGCTCTCCAGTTCGGCATAAAAACTCTCCAGGTCAGCCTCCGTTGCAGTGCTGGCGCCGCTTTGAGCTTGATGCTCAGTACTCGATTGCAGATTGGTTATGTGTGTTTCTTATGAGTTTTGGAAGAAGGACGGCAACTCTATTTCGGGTCATGTTGTCATTGCCAGAAAAGTTGATGGCGTGTGTCTCGGTGGGTAAATGACCATTCCATTCCAATGAGTTTCACTGAGCCCGCAGATGTCCAGTTCACATCTGGTTATTTATTTTTCCAAGATCTTTAGTCCCGGGCTGTAGTGAGCCAACTACATTGCAAGTAGCTTTCCTCTGGACTTGCCGCAGCTTAATTAAGATACAAGTAGTATTTTATTCCATGCGTTACCTGATCTCTCACAACGTCATGGCCGGTATCCAATTTTCCACCGTTGCCCCAGACGCAGTACGGCACCGGTTGCTAAGCGGATTTGCATAGCCATCTTAAGATCTTTGATTGTGATTTCATGATAATTTTCTTGGGATAAGTAATAGTGCAGTGATTTTCTTTTGCCTTCTCACCAGGTAAATATTTAAGGAGTGATTTAGATTCTAAGGGTCACTGAAGCCTCTTCCAATTGGTTTCGCGGCTGGGTGTATGGCTATGGTGTACTGCCATTGCTCGGTTGTCAGAGCCTCGTCTGTTATTCAGCAGCAACATGACGACGACTGGAAGGTTATTGCCGCAAGCTATTCGTACGAACCACCAGTGCGTGCAGGTGAAGTTGACAGTAGGGTAGGGTCAGATAAAGATGTTGTTACCGGACCGGTTACCTTACTCACGTCTTATACTCACCCATGACATCGTATGCATGCATGATAATGCTATCTATCATATACGGGATTATAAGGGGATTAGCAAATACCCTGTATAAGTATTGCGGTACACTTGTATATGCTGCTTCGGTGGATTTTAATTTCGGTGTATAAGTTCATTCATTTCGGTGACTAGTTATTTCATTTCGGTTAACGACCGTTTCATTTCGGTGACATCACATTTTTAAACACGTATATCTCATAAGTCTGTAAAGATATTTTGATGGTGTTAAATATGTGCATTTAGAGTATAAAGAAATACAATAAACCACGGTTAGAATTTAAAAAAACTTTATAATAAAAAATTCAACCGAAATGAAAGAAAAAACACCACTTGTTGAAATTGACCCATAAACCTGTACGTTCAAGTAAAAACTTAATTCTCTTCAACACACGAGCTAACCAAATTAAGTGGCACCTTCATAATCAAATTTCCGTACAGTGCACGCGTTAATAAATTTATAAATTTTCCTTGAGGGAGCTTGCTTTCTTACAAAGCGGCAATTTGAGCCGGTACAGAACACACGTTCGTGTACGTATACGTACATGTGCAATTTAAGATGAATAATTATGTGGCAGCGCGCCTTGTACGGCGAGCAACGGGTTAGCTTAGAGTGGATACGCCTTATCTTAAGTTATAAATAGTTAACTCATCATCCCCCTACCCTTATCCCAATTTATTTGGAGCCGGTGCAGTGTGTCCTTCTCTTCCTTTCCTTCCTGTCACTCGTCATCTCCTCATCCACTCCCTTTACATTCATATCATGCCTCACACAATCCATCCACCTATTCTGCGGTCTTCCTCTTACTTTCCAACCCTCAACATCCATATCCATTACTCTTCTAGTAACATGGCTTTCATCCCTTCTCATAACATGCCCATACCAAGCCAAACGATTCCCTTTCAACTTTTCTATTTCTGGTGCTACTTTCAAACTTCCTCTCACATACTCATTCCTAATTTTATCCATTCGCGTCACACCACACATCGCGTTATAAACAGTTAATTATTTAATAAAAATAATTTTAAATACTACTGGAATCACGGAGGTGTTTGACATAATACATTTTTGGTCACCCATCCCATGACCGACCCTTGCGAAAGTTGCTTAACCCTTTAAGTGAGTATTCTACCAATGAAACTAAACATTGTCAGAGACATGGGTCGAAAAACGTCTGAAAAATTCGACAACTAAGACATTGAAATAAGAAAGTATTTTTTGGTTTCTCTTTGGCAATCATGTCGGTCACGGGATGGGTGACCAAAAATTTATTATCTCAAGTTCCTCCGTGTCCGAAAGGCACGTGAAGCTGTTAGCACCCACCAATACGTATTGGGCCCGCGTGGTGGGTTACTCCTTATCCACCCCGTCAGGAAGGCCTCTGCCCCAGCCATGGTGACATTAAAAAATGGCTGATGGTCAAACAACTACAAAATATAAATTTAATACAATATAAATATATGAAAACATCACATACATTGCTCCGATTCCAAAGTAAGTAGCTAAACTTGTGTTATGGAAGTCAGAGACAACGGTGGTATTACAAACATTCAGACCTGAGCCAATATAGAAAAGTTCGTTTTCCAAATTGACCCAACCGGGGATCGAACCCGGGACATCAGAGATGGTGACACCTTGAAAACCGGTGTACAAAGCCACTCGACCACGAAGGTCGTCAAAATAACTATGTACTTCGTGTTGCAGTCGTATCCACTCAAATCCAACTGATTCTCAAGAAGGGTACCCCAAGAAAACACATACTACACTTATTTATCTACGGCCCCACTCTTTATGAAAGGAATGATTAATGTCTGCCGGCATTAGGGCCCTAACGAACCCCCTCCCCCCACTGCCCGGGGAGTCCCCTACTTCTAATTATTACGCGCACTTATAAGAGTTTCGCGAGTTAAGAAGTGATCTGTTTTAATTTGGGGGCTGTGACAATGATTTAATATGCCTTTAGTTAACGATCAGTTAAATTAGAAGTACATAAAGTTACTTAACCAAGTACGACTCACCTTCGACGAAATGAACATTTTCGGTGTAAGTGAAAAGTTTTAACGAAACAAAATTAGCTGTAACTGAAAATGAAATAGCTAATAAACATGGCATTATAAAGCCCGATATACAGTGGCGAGTTAACTTGTGACAGCGGCGAGTTAAGTTGTTTTTGTCGTTTGAACGACAATTACAACTTAACTCGCCGTTGTTGCAAATTAACTTGCTACTGTACTTATTGAAATTTAAATAGAGCTATAGCCATTCAAGCGTCTCGGTTCGTTTGGTGTCACCTGCCTACAGGTCTATTCTTAAAAAAAACTTTCTCCACTTTCTCCGCAGAATGCGCCACCTTAGAAAGTAAACTACTGCTGTTTATACCTAAATAAAAATATGTGTGGATAGCTGAATCTACAAGGTGTTACAAATATACCCCTAATGCCGAATATGGTATATAGGGACCATCAAACTGAACAACTTTTACTATGGGACCAACTCTGGAATCGCGAAAAAAAATATCAGCTGTTTCATACATTTTGATATATTCGATTTCAATTTTGGTATGAATCAGCTGATTTATTTTCGCGATTTCAGAGTTGGTCCCATTGTAAAAGTTGTTCAGTTTGATGGTCCCTATATACCATATGCGGCATTAGGGGTATTTTTGTAACATGTTGTATATCAATAGATGTTTCATTTGTCTTGCCGTCTTTTCGGCTTTTTTTGCTTTTGTTGAAATGTCACTATTTCAACTATTTATAAGTGTGGCACTAAGTATTAAAGGTCAGTGTAGCTTACAAATTGAAAACAAACTTTTGCGCCCGTTCTTCTTATCATTTAAAAAGTCTGGAACGGGTGGTAGGAAAATATACGATTTAAATCGCTTAAATACTAAGTTTATTTGAATAAAGATATTTTTTACTTTGACTTTTGACTTTTTTAGACTCGCATCTACCGATATCTACTGTTATGGGTCTTGGGATTACGCGTCATTTTTTGATCGACCGTAATGGTTGCTTGCACACGACTGAATAAGGGTCTATTTCACAATGTTAAGGCTCCTATAGACCTCAAGTGGCGCCCTCATTTTAACTTACATTACTTTAAAAGTGGCCACTTTCAGCCCTTGTGTGAACTACTACTACAACGAACAAAATTTTACTGAGGTTATTGTTTGTAAATAAACTATAGAACTTTAGCTTCAATCTGTACCTGTGAATTTTCGATACATTATGTACTTAGCGAGCAATAAATTTAATTAAAATGAGGGCGCCACTTGAGGTACATAGGGGCCTTAAAGTATGTCTGAGTAGCTTACTTGACAGATGATTTGACAGGAAAAATATTCCACTCAGAACTTACTTCTACATTGTGAAACAGGCCAAATGTTAAAAAGTGTATACTCGTAAGTATATTAATGAACTTAACTGTGAGCGGTGAGCTAGTACGCAGATCATAATATAAAAATACAAATATTTTAGATTTTAAGAATAAGAAATATTTATTCTGCAAGTAACATGGTACACATACATCAGGATCTTAAGATGGGTAATATCCGCTACACGTCGTTACACCAGTGTCAGGCAAACAGAATATGTATGGAGATATGAGGTCTCCTAAAAACTAAATTATCATTAAATTATCTTATAAAACAATATCGTAAGAACAACGAACAGAATCTACTTTAATTACAGTTCTAACCCTTCTATAATCCTTTTGTTAGGTGACATAATAGATCTATACACATACATAGCTGTGGCATAATGGAATGAATGTATGTCTGTATGTAAGCCTGCCTGAGACGGGCGAGAAAAGGTTTTTTGCTAAGAAAAGGCCTCCTTCATCGTTAATTACTAAACGGAGAAAATTTAATACAGGCTGTTCCGTTTTTGTTCAAAGTCTTAAGACTATATTAATTCATTTTGTTATTGATGAGCTTCGTAAATGCTGTGTGGTTTAACTTTATTATTATTAAACTGTGGTCTTATTTTTATTTTTTTCCTAAGTAAGGATGACTAGTTGACGGCATATGTTATGAAGTCTCATATGCCGCTGATCCTCCATTCCTGTAGGCATTACGCCATAGTGCGTCACTACCTGGCTTTACAGGTGTACTGTACATAATACCTCAATACCTTGCGTTAGAATAAGAATACCGCTCGGTTGTATACGTACGTTGCTTCTGCTTCTTCTTTAATATACAACATGTTACAAAAATACCCCTAATGCCGAATATGGTATATAGGGACCATCAAACTGAACAACTTTTACTATGGGGCCAACACCTTGTATATCTCTCCCCCTTTTTGCTCATTTTTGCATTACTTCAGTTAGATTTTCTTTGATTCGATGAAACTCAAAGCAGCCTGTATATACAAAATTCGTCTAAGAAAACGTGGGACCGGGTTCGCTGGCAATTTATCACGAGTCAAGTTATATTAATGTGGATAAATGGGGCGTTCGCGGGTGGGGGGAAGGGGGGTGAAGGGGGTTGACGGACCGACAGCTCGGCGTCGAACCGTTAGTGATTGGGGGTTTTTGTTGAATTTCTTAAGTGATTATTACGTAAATTCTTATTGAGGTTAATCTGTGGAAGATGGAAGATATGATACTTATCCTTTGCAATGTTTGCACCACCCAATCCACCTGGATTAGGTGGTGCAAACGCGTGACAACCCTAGGCTAGGCTAGCACGTGTCTAACTAAGGTAATAGCAACGATTGCTGGATTCCTTAGCAACATCTCCCTTATCCAAAATTTCAAGTCAGTGCTTCCTTCTATTCTGTTCTTTCCACCCTTCATTATCTCGTTCACTTCCTCCTCATTTACATGAGTCAAAACAATCCATCTTCTTTGTGATCTAGTTATTATTTTCCATCCATTAAGTTTAATGTCCATTACTCTTAATCAAAATATTAAAGAAAAAAAAACATTTGAAGTTGCGGCACCCATATAAGTTCAAGTTTGAAAACGCCAGAAGTTTGCTAAAGACCGCACCATTTTGCATGCAATTTCATGTAATTTATATTATGATGGGTTAATCATGTTTTTTGGAATACAGAAAATTAAGAGGAAAACAGTTTCTAATTTTTTAGAAGGACTGGTTATCCTACTTATGTTATACAACCTAGTTGTGCCTCATAAACACAACATCGGTTTTATTATTATACTCGAAAGCAAAGAAAACTTGAGGAGCTCGGTGGCGTAGTGGTTTAGCGCCTGGCCCAGCGATTGCAGAGGTTAAGCAACATTGGCAAGTGTCAGTCCTGGGATGGGTGACCAAAAATTTATTATTTCGAGCTCCTCCTTGCTTTAGAAGGCACGTTAAGCCGTTGGTCCCGGCTGCACTTGCAGTCGTTAACACCCACCAATCTGCATTGGGCCCGCGTGGTGGATAAGGAAAGCTTGTGCCCTAGCAATGGGGACATTAAAAATGGCTGATCATCGATTCACATCAATTGATTCTAGGCTAAAAAAGTTGTAAGAAACTTAGTTAAGTCGATATTATTGTTAAGCATTATTTAAATATATTATATTTAATGAATGAATATTTAATGAAAATAAATATGTAATTAACAAAATTAAAACACTGCTCATGTAAAGGAATTTTCACAATACAAACATCGATAATGAATGACTGAAACAATGCCTAGCTTAAAATAGTGTAAACTAGTTAAAACATCCATTAAGCATAGATAACAAAGCTCAGCAATAAATATTAGCCCTGTCAATACAGCCGTACAGAGGAAACTTATCTTCAGATATTGTATAAACGCCTCGGGCCCTGCGAGCGGAAAAGTTAAGGCTGTAGTACATACCGAGCGGAGATATAGGTAAGATAGAACTAAAGTTTTGACGACCTCCGTGGTCTAGTGGCTTTGTACACCGGTTTTCAAGGTGTCGCCATCTCTAAGCTTGGCGGGAGGGCTGGGTGCGGCGAGTGACATGCCTCTTGGTATGACTGAGTCCAACATGCCGTTTGGTATGCATAAAGACCGCATTCTCCTCTTGTTTCAAAAAAAGTCGCATCTCTGAGGTCCCGGGTTTGATCCCCGGTTTGGTTAATTTAGATAAAGAACTTTTCTATATTGGCTTAGGTCTGGGTGTTTGTGATACCATCGTTATGTGATTTCAATAACACAAGTGCTTTAAAAAAAATTACCGACGTCGCTCGAGGAATTGGTTGTTAGAATTTTCGGCCCCAAAGGCCATCGGTTCTTCTCACTGTATGTTCCCGCCCAATGCCACTTCAGCCGAGCAATCCTTCTAGCAATGTCGGTTACTTTTGTTCTACGACGGATCTCCTCATTTCTGATTCAATCACGAAGGGAAACACCATGGGTCTCTCTCTCTCTCTCTCTCTCTCTACATTGCCCGCTGGGTAACCTTGAGCCTTCTTATGAGACCCATACGACCACGTTTCACTGACGAGTCTTCACTGGCACACGCTGGTTAAAAACTTTAAAGACTTTATTAGCCTGTACCCAACTCAAAACAGTGCAATCGCGCAATCGCGAGAGTGTCAATACAATTTTGTCATGGTACACTGATAAGCCAACAGATCGTTAGGTGGAATCATGTGTCAGTGTAATATCATGTTGTTAGGTGGAATCGTGTGTCAGTGTAATTTCATGTTGTTAAGTGGAATAGTGTGTTAGTGTAATTTCATGTTGTTAAGTAGAACAGTGTGTCAGTGTAATTTCATGTTGTTAAGTGGAATAGTGTGTTAGTGTAATTTCATGTTGTTAAGTAGAACAGTGTGTCAGTGTAATTTCATGTTGTTAGGTGGAATCGTGTGCCAGTAATTTCATGTTGTTAGGTGGAATCGTGTGCCAGTAATTTCATGTTGTTCGGTGGAATCGTGTGCCAGTGTAATATCATGTTGTTAGGTGGAATCGTGTGTCAGTGTAATTTCATGTTGTTAAGTGGAATAGTGTGTTAGTGTAATTTCATGTTGTTAAGTAGAACAGTGTGTCAGTGTAATTTCATGTTGTTAGGTGGAATCGTGTGCCAGTAATTTCATGTTGTTCGGTGGAATCGTGTGCCAGTGTAATTTCATGTTGTTAGGTGGAATCGTGTGTTAGTGTAATTTCATGTTGTTCGGTGGAATCGTGTGCCAGTGTAATTTCATGTTGTTCGGTGGAATCGTGTGCCAGTGTAATTTCATGTTGTTAGGTGGAATCGTGTGCCAGTGTAATTTCATGTTGTTAGGTGGAATCGTGTGCCAGTGTAATTTCATGTTGTTAGGTGGAATCGTGTGTCAGTGTAATTTCATGTTGTTAGGTGGAATCATGTGTCAGTGTAATTTCATGTTGTTAAGTAGAACAGTGTGTCAGTGTAATTTCATGTTGTTAGGTGGAATCGTGTGTCAGTGTAATTTCATGTTGTTAAGTGGAATAGTGTGTTAGTGTAATTTCATGTTGTTAAGTAGAACAGTGTGTCAGTGTAATTTCATGTTGTTAAGTGGAATAGTGTGTTAGTGTAATTTCATGTTGTTAAGTAGAACAGTGTGTCAGTGTAATTTCATGTTGTTAGGTGGAATCGTGTGCCAGTAATTTCATGTTGTTAGGTGGAATCGTGTGCCAGTAATTTCATGTTGTTCGGTGGAATCGTGTGCCAGTGTAATATCATGTTGTTAGGTGGAATCGTGTGTCAGTGTAATTTCATGTTGTTAAGTGGAATAGTGTGTTAGTGTAATTTCATGTTGTTAAGTAGAACAGTGTGTCAGTGTAATTTCATGTTGTTAGGTGGAATCGTGTGCCAGTAATTTCATGTTGTTCGGTGGAATCGTGTGCCAGTGTAATTTCATGTTGTTAGGTGGAATCGTGTGTCAGTGTAATTTCATGTTGTTCGGTGGAATCGTGTGCCAGTGTAATTTCATGTTGTTCGGTGGAATCGTGTGCCAGTGTAATTTCATGTTGTTAGGTGGAATCGTGTGCCAGTGTAATTTCATGTTGTTAGGTGGAATCGTGTGCCAGTGTAATTTCATGTTGTTAGGTGGAATCGTGTGTCAGTGTAATTTCATGTTGTTAGGTGGAATCATGTGTCAGTGTAATTTCATGTTGTTAAGTAGAACAGTGTGTCAGTGTAATTTCATGTTGTTAGGTGGAATCGTGTGTCAGTGTAATTTCATGTTGTTAAGTAGAACAGTGTGTCAGTGTAATTTCATGTTGTTAGGTGGAATCATGTGTCAGTGTAATTTCATGTTGTTAAGTAGAACAGTGTGTCAGTGTAATTTCATGTTGTTAGGTGGAATCTTGTGTCAGTGTAATTTCATGTTGTTAGGTGGAATCGTGTGCCAGTGTAATTTCATGTTGTTAGGTGGAATCGTGTGTCAGTGTAATTTCATGTTGTTAAGTGGAATAGTGCGTTAGTGTAATTTCATGTTGTTAAGTAGAATAGTGTGTCAGTGTAATTTCATGTTGTTAGGTGGAATCGTGTGTCAGTGTAATTTTATCTTGTAGCTAGTAAATAAAATGCATAGCCGCGGTGTAGCTACAATACTTTTTTCGCCACTATTCAGGGTAGCGATTCTGTAACCGAACTCGCATCTCACTCCGAAACTCACTTCACTTCGCGTGAATTTGTTATTAGAAATTAGCTGAATATAAGCTAATTTACTGATTGCAAAAGGTTTTAGGTAGCTAACGTAGCTATCTAAAATCTTTTGTGAAAAAACAGCCTATTAATATCTCATTTATGATTTAAAATTCTCGCATGGTAAAGTGAGATTCGAAGTAAGGTTCGAGTTTGGTTACAGAATCGACAGGCAGAGTTGTAATTGTGACGTCAGTGGATCTATAGCCTCACAATAATTTCAGTTGTAATCGTGACGTAATCGCATCTAGTGTGCGATGCCCTAAATCCCGGTAATGAGCCTCGGAACAACTTTCTGCAGAGCCGCGAAAGTAGCACGGAAAACTTTAACAGCGTCTTCGGAGAGTACTGCTGCCGTTGCGTCTTGATACTTTGAAGGAAAATTTATGTGCTTGATATAAAACGTAAAAAAAAATAAACATAAATACAAACAATTATTTGTTCTGTTGTCGAGTGGCTTTGTACACCGGTTTTAAAGGTGTCACCATCTCTGAGGTCCCGGGTTCGATCCCCGGTTGGGTCAATTTAGAAAACTAACTTTTCTATATTGGCTCAGGTCTGGGTGTTTGTGATATTGGCGAGCAGCAATTATGAATTAATGTTAAACTACATAAGCCCGCTGGCCACCGCATTTTTCCGTTCACCAAACAGAACGAAAACCACTTAGCCGCGGCCATGCTCTTTGGCATAGATGGTCACCCGGTCGTCACTATTATTCAGTATTCTCAATTGCGAGCGGTGAAAAGAGAAAGACCTAGATATGATGGAATATAGAATGAAGCAAGTTACTCTAATAATATATATAGAAAAGTTAACCAAAATACAGCCATTTACAAGTTTTCACATTTAGATAAAGAGTAAAAGAACAAAAGATAATGGAAAACTGTTCCGACAAAAAGAACAAATTATGACATTTCATAAAGCTTTTTTTATGGTGACGAGGAAACAGCAAAAACGTGCAAACTTTTATGCGTTTTGCATTAGTTCTCGTAAATTTACTAAAATATCACCTTTAGTAATCAAAGTTTCTGTATATTTATTGAAAATAGTCTAACAAAATAGTTCGATACAAAAAAAACAATATATCACACATGCGTATTGTTATTAAAAACTAAAAAAACACACTTTTGTCATCTTCCCTTCATAATATTGACCTTCAAGGAACCATTCACCCTTCTGTCAAAGTATTCCCACGGTTGACCACTGTCCAGTGTCTTGTAACTTTACCCTTATTAGAATGCTTATAGCTCCTGTGACGTCATTATTGTGCCATAAGGTAAGTTCAACAACTTTGCTATTGTAGATGTCGAATATAATGAAAAAGTGACGAATTTTCTCAAAAAAATACTCTAAATTATTACCTTCCTATAGACAGTTTTCAAAGGTTATTTATTTAAGAAAACTTTGGAAAACTGATGTTTTCTTAAGTAAACGAGAATGTTCCTCTGAGCTAAAATCTTTGTTAACTTACTGCCATCTTATATTTTCTTCTTTGATAAAGTGGACCTCGTAGATAAATAAAAACTCAATACAGGTCTTAATTGATCAACGCCCGAGCGGACGCAGGCGGTCGGATAACAATGGAATATGTATTGTGGCTTATTTCGTTGGGCGTTAAAGAGTTAATGTTATCAAATTTTTATTTCTACTGTTGCCAAAGACTCAATAAATTATCTCAACCGACAAAAACACAATTTTCTTTTTAAATCTTAAATAATAAGAATATCCATTTCTCATCATTACAACAAGACTACAATAAAATCCAGTTTAACCCTTTTGTCAACCCTTTCCCACGCGCTGACCACTGTCCGGTGGCGTCTTGGGTCACTTTGGCCCTACATATTAATGATCAAAACCTGTTTTAACAAACGAATGACTTGAAAAACTAGTTTTAGTTCCCATAGCGAAATCCTGTCTTATGGTTACTATTCATAATTTAACTGTTTGTAGCTAGACTGCATAGCTACTGCATTTATTTCATAATGTAATTATTATAATATAACTTAAAATCACTGATTGTGAGACACTACGAATTAAAGTCATAACACGGAAAACTATATAATTGAGTGAAATATGGTGAGGAGCTCAGTGGCGCAGTGGTTTAGCGCCTGGCCCTGCGATTGCGGAGGTTAAGCAACTTTCCCAAGAGTCGGTCGTGGGATGAGTGACCAAAAATGTATTATCTTAAGTTCCTCCATGCTTCGGAAGGCACGTTAAGCTGTTGGTCCCGGCTACATTTGCAGTCGTTAACACCCACCAATCCGCATTGGGCCCGCGTGGTGGGTAATGGCCCATCCTCCTTATCCACTCATAAGGAAGGTCTGTGCCAGTGGGGATATTAAAAATGGCTGGTGTCGATTGTGAGTTTTCGGATACTAAAACATATATCAAATCTTATTTTTATTTAAATAAGTTTATATACCAATAATGTGTGCTTTTTATTCTTAATACTACATATATTATTTAATACTTGTATCTGTCACACAAACATTTGCAACAAGCAAGAAAATCCTTAAGACCGATTTGATACAAACTATTATAAATAAGTGAAATCATTCATCTTCTTTTTTATAAGTATTTAAATTTTTGGATTCCACAAAAAAAATACAGCACTTTCACAAGTTCTCAATTATAAAGTAGGTATGTGTATTCTAGATTTTAATTCATCAACGCCCGAGCGGACGCATGCGGCCGGATAACAATAGAATATCTATTGTGTCTCATTTTCCGGGCGTTGCAGGGTTAAACTGATGATCAAAGTTTCGGGATTCTAGGCAGGATGAATCGCTTTGGCCGTATTCGAAAACACTATCGTCATTTTTTTGTTGCGCTAGGAACTGCTTGGGAACTGCTACAGTACTCACTAACTAATAGCTCGGTCAGGGGCCGTACCGGCTAACGTATCGAACTTCGGAAAGTCTGCCGGGCTTCAAATTAAAACAGATAAATCGAGCTCGAATAGGGCTGAAATTTATTTATTTATTTGAAATGGCGAACCCCAATTCATGATGTCACACGAACATCAATATCTTCTAAATAACTTCGGCGAATAGTACAATACGAAACTGCATTCTTTGATTTATCTGTTTTAAGTTGAAGCTCGGCAGACACGCTGAGACTGCCCGTACGTGATAATTATGTGTGCGTGCGCAACTCGCAAACCCGAAATTTGTTCCGAACGTTTCTTCTGTCTTTTTCATAGCAAATCCATAAATTATATTATATTCACATAATGTTATTTATTACGTAATAAAACTATCAAGATATTAGTCCGCAGTACAACATGCCGGAGATAAATTTCGGAGCGTCAGTGAAATTTTAATAACTAATTTTCTTGTAGGAGGTGAACTGAGCCCGCGGCGCGAGTTTCGCATACAGATAGATGTGTGTACATAAATATGTATATATGTACTTTATTTTGTATATGGAACAGTCTGTGAGACCTTAAAAATGTGTTAAGACTTGGATAAACCAATTTATTTTCAGATGCGTCCGGGAGAGTAGAATACCACCAATCCACGGTAATGGTATTTAATTACCGAGGCCAAACCTTACTGTTGGGGTCTAAAATGACGTCACTTTAAATGCTGAGGTAATTTTTCAGTTTGACGACTCTGTATGAAATATACAGGGAGAAAAAAGCCGCCCTTGACGAGTTTCTTGCCGGTTCTTCTGGGTACAAGGTGTCCCGCCTAGGGTTTGAAGGGTTTGCGAACCGATGGCGTAGCTTCTTTGACGTTTACACAGTAACAGCCTAGACTGACTAAATAACTTTGAGTTTTAAGAACTTAGGCCACGTATACACTGACAGCCAGCTTGCCTAGCTTAGTGGCTTACACCTATGCCTCGCGCCTACGATACACGCTAGGCGACAAGCGAGGCGCCAAGCGAGCAATGCGGCCGGATGCGAACATTACTGAACGTTTCTTCTACTTCGCTACACGCTAGGCGACTCGCAAGGCTCTAGGCGCTAAGCTAGCTGTCTGGCAGTGCGTACGTGGCCTGAACTTTTTTACTTTGCTACACGCTAGGCGATTCGCTAGGCTTTAGGCGCTAAGCAAGCCACCTGGCAATGCGTACGTAGGCTTAGTCTGCGGCCCAGGTGTGAGCGGCTGCAGATAGCGGAGCGGCCAGCGTGTAAAACTAACACAAAGACTTGTATGAAATACCCAAGAAGATGCGCAGGCGCTTCCCAATCAAGAGCGGGTGCGGAGCGGCATCGCGAGGAAGAGGGAACCGGCCCGCCGTGTCCCGCCGCTCGTCAGTTCGACTTACCCGCTCATCAAGGTTGAATTATCTGAAATATGTTTCGGTGCTGCATGATATTTGTTTTTCTTTTAAATATTTATTTCGAAAGAAATGTGGTCAATTACATTTGACCTCTGCCCAACAGAAAAAAAAGTGGTTTATATGTCGCCTGCAAGAAATCATCCATGCACTAAACAAATAACCAAATCGAACATTTAGTTGATTAATCGTAAGTGGTTTTATTATATAATAAATAATCAACATCATTTTCATATTTTTCTATACATAGCTTGCATTGCGGGGCAGTGGTCCAGATATAAACCACATAATTCACTTTTCATCATTTCACATTTAAAATGATGAAATGTGGGGTGGGATTTTACATTTAAAATGATGAAATGTGAATTATCCATGTGCTCTGTGGTGTAAAAAACATGTGGTCTGCATATGACCACTGCCAATGGGTAGTGGTCAAGGGTTGTCGTAAATGTAAGGTGTCTCTTGACACAGTCACTTTCTCGTTCCTCTAGCGCTGTCAACAGAGGCATGCCTCATTGCTATCAATAGCGCAAACCCTCTCTTATAAAAAAACGTCAAATTACTAGGTGTCGCGGCATCAACGCTGATGTTGCGGTCTCCTCCTGGTGAGCCCCACATACCCCCCTCTCGCTCACCTGTGGGAGGGGAAGCGCGTAGATGCGTTTTTCTTCGGCATAAAAAAAAAAAAAAAAAAAAAGGTGTCGCGGCATCCAGCCTCCTTCGACTGTGACTGACAGGCTGACAGACATACGATAGAGGTTGACAGGGATGACGTGCCGGAGAGAGACTGATGACGATCGGGAAAACGGACGGACGGGAGACTAAGGACTGACCCCTGACCGACAACTGCGACAAAATAGTAGGTATGGCAGAAAGTTCCCTCCCGAGATCCCATTGAGCCACTCGGCTGGGTGAAATCACTGGAGGTGGTCGTGGAAGGAGCCGCAACGTTGAATGTTAAGGTCCCCTCCTGGCGAGTCCCACATACGAACCCCCTGCTCACCTGCTTGGATGCATAAATGCATTTTCTTCGGTTTAAAAAAAAAATATGGTAGAAAGTTGAAAGCGAAAGTGCACGGTTTGGAGGCAATATTGCGTGGCATGCGTCTGACGCCAATGACTTCAACTACACAGACGAGCTGTTCAAAACTGAAATTGTGTCACGACCAACCTTCGCGGCGCATCAACTGTTTCTCTCGGTCGCTCGCAATAGACTAAAGGAGTTGCGGTGCATGCACCGTAACTTAATGAACAATTTTTCGGTACTGTGCAGCCTGTCTAGTGTAGTATACACATAGAAGTCTTTGTCTGACGCAAGTTGAATTGAAAGTTGAAGCGACTCGGTGAAGACAGACCGATTTTCTTTTGTTTTTACTCTTTAAGGCAAACAATTTCAGTTTTACTGTACCTAAGAATTCGTCTTATAATTCTATGTAAAGTAAATAATTTACTAATTATATTATAAGTTATAACTTCTGAAATCAATTAAAAACTCACACTCGCGTACATCCAAATTAAAAGCGACTAGCAAAGGAACCAGTGTAACACGACCTACCCCCTCCTTCGATTCAACGTATACTGACTAAGAATTCTGTTCTGTGTTGGGGAGGTGCCAAGTTAGATTGGTTGTGCAAATTGCCTCGAGGAGGGGTGGTCGGTACCGGAAAAGCGCGAAAATTACACGAGAAAATTTCTCTATTCAGCATCTTTGTGTTTTCCTCCCAAGATGGCGCTCGGTGTGTTCAGCTGTCGTGTGGCGAAACGTGGTAAATGTGAAATTGACTTTTTTATTCATAGATTAAAATTGATAATAATACATAGTTTTCTCTTTAAACATATTCGCGTTGTATATTTTACCAATTCTATGACATCAATGTGAAACCTTTGTATATGCTCTCACGTTATTATTAACATCGTTTTGTGATATTTAAGACAAGTTCTTTACTTAATAAAAAAATAAAGAAGACGCTATAAAAAACTTACTAATGATACTGAAACAATTTTAACCTATAATCTAGAAACGAAATAACTGAAAAGATGCATTTTTAGATAGATTTGATTTATTTAAAAAGTTAAAAACATACATAATCTAAAAAAATATCATCTTTTACTTACCTACCTAAAATAAATAATAAAAAAGGATAACATTTGAATAAAAAAATATATTTCAGTTTTAATCTCTCTTATAAGTTAAAAACTGATAGTTATTGGGCATATATTTCTAAAAAAATACAAGTTACATATTACTTTAAACGAAGGAATAATCATGAGAATATGTTAAAAATACCAGTTACCCGGTTTCATCAGTGGCCTGCGGCAGGAAGTCAGCACAATAGCTGTGCTCGGCGGCTTTTCTTTGATCATCCTAGTAATTAACGCCCCATATTCTTACCTATCTACTTACATATAAAGCTTCTGTGAGAAAACACAAACTATTTGTATGTAAAATTAGCTTTTTTTTCTTTCATGTAAAATAACTAAAACAGGAGCTCGGCGGCGCAGTGGTATATGGCCTGGCCCATAGATTAAGCAACTTTCGCAAGAGTCATGGATGACCGACCAGATTATCTCGAGTTCCTCCGTGCTTCGGAAGGCACGTTAAGCCGTTGGTCCCGGCTGCATTTGCAGTCGTTAGCACCTACCAATCCGCATTGGGCCCGCGTAGTGAGTCATAGCGCATCCTCCTTATCCACCTATTAGGAAGGCCTGTGCCCAGCAGTGGGGACATTAAAAATCCCCACTGCTGGGGCACACTGTGGGGGGGGGGGGGGGGGGGGGGATTTAAGGAAGGTAAGCCGATTTGGCCAAATACTGGGTTTGAATTGATTACCGAATACTAGTAAAGATGTTCAGTTTGATGGTCCCTATCCACTATATTCGGCATTAGGGGTACTTTTGTAACACGTTGTATATCAACGTATTATGAAATCTGTAAAATTTTCTCTTTTTCATACATTATCGAATGAAGTTGCAGTATATTGTCAATTTGATCGCATTGTACAAAAATCCAGTTTTTCAAGTTATACTTCTTTAGCACGTGTGCCACAATCAAAATGAATACAACGTTCCAATTTCAAACAGGTTCGAAATTCGAAATTCTTGTTTTTTGAACAAAACAGAGGGAATTACTTTTTTTGAAACCGGCTACAACCCTACCAGGTCTGTACAGCCGGTGTGACAATGTTATCTTTAATAGTTAGGTATGTTTAAAATGGAACAAAAGAACCTGTATTCCAATTTCAAACTATTGATTTCATTTGAATTGTAATTTTCGTCGTTGGTAAATTCAAGTTGCCAATAACAAAAAACAATAATTGTTATTAATTAATTAAGTACACTGAGTTAAGTACACTATTAATAGTTTTGGGATTTATTATTATTATGAGTAAGTCCCGTTTTAATTTTTTACAAACATCTGTAGGGATATTATATCGTGAATGTTGCATATCAGCGATTTTGAATGTGTGTGAGACATTATGACTGAGGAGTCGTGGCAGTTAGTGCGCACTGGCCGACTCGCGCGAATGTATTGTGTTTGTACTTGGAAAATTTAAAATGAAATAAATTAGTAATTTTGATTGGTAATTTCGGTGTTTTATAAGAAGGTCGAATTTAAGTGTAAGATCCTCACACTAATGTAGTAGGGAATTAACTGAGATTAAAATAAATAGCAGAGTCAGAATTTTATTTAGGTAAATCAGAACACTTTATTTGACATTAGAACGCGACATAGTACACATCAAACGTCAAACTGTCCACAGATAAAACTAAAACGGAGTCCAATCTCAAGACGCTTATCCGCATCGTTATTATCCCGGTCGAATAAAATTGACAACAGTGGGGGCCACCCCGCAAGGCCCGGCAAATAAGCCATTAAAAGCGTTGCGACGGTACTGGGCTATAAAATCTCTGCTTCTTGCCCCACCCCGCTCACCCCACTTCGCGATAAACTGCTTTTATACCGTTTCGTACTATAATTAAAATGGCTTGACGTTTTCTGGCGACACGATAAAAGAGCTAAGATGGAAACTCCGATTTTGAATTTGGAACGGCGAACTTCCTTTGTTTGGCGTAATGGATTTTGCGTCTACAAATTAATATACCTACCTAGCAGAAATAAAGATAGATAGATTTTATACTTAGTAGGGTTACACACTATTATTATTGTCCAAAACTATTAAATTCATTTTTGGATTTTTATAAATTGTAACATTTTTTAATTCCTTTATGTTTTCTCAGAGACCTGAAGCACTCATTAAATTAGATTCAATTATAACATTTACCAACAATTATTTTTTTAGGCTTTCCCTGAGATTTAAATACCTTCTTACATAGCACTTTATTATTGGGTATAAATTTTAATTATAACATTTTCCGATGTTTTTATTTTATATTCTTAAGGTTTTCTCCATCTGAAACCCAAATAAGTGTGTACATAGAGCCGTAAACCAAAGCTACACAAAAGCGGTTGAATACGAATCCCTTGTATCAATATTTTATTCCCTGCTAAAATTCCCGCGGTCCTCGACCGGGCTCAGACGTACCCTAGGGAGTCAACCCGTCTTACATTCCGTCTTCCTGCATTGTCTTGTAACACTGTCTGTTTTGAACGTTCTATTTTGTTTAAATTATGGCGGGAAATAGCAAAGAGTTTTTAGTGATCAACCAAGGTAATGTTTTTTAAACTGATTTCCAAATATACTTAAACTTTTTTTCAGCAAACCTCTTTGTAATTATTTACAGCGATGAGTTTTTAAATGTCGGAAAACTACTTACACAAACAGTTTTTCTGTGATCTTTTATTAATACTATTTTCATTCTTTCGCGATTAAGTATTAAAATGTAAAAGAAGCAAGCACTTTTTTATAAATCTTCTATGAATATAAAAATGTTTTAGACAAAAACAAGTTGATTATTATTGTACGTAGGCATAGCCGATAGATTTTGCAATAGTTGTTTCATGAAGCGAAATTCTGTAAACAGTTCTGAAAAAGTTTTGAAACATTGAGGTTTTGAATATTCAGAATTTAATTTAAAATCGCGAAAACTAGAATGTTCCGTTGGTAGGTAATATGTAAAAAGTCACACCGAACTCTAGCGAGTGAGTTCACAGATTTCGTTCTGAAAGTTGAAACATGGTTTGTTTATTTGATTACAATGTTTTCAGAATGGGACACGAACAACATACTTTCAAAATGTTACTGGAAAAATCTGTAGATTATTTTTTAAGTTTTCCCATCAAAGAAAATGGCCAAGCAACAAATTAAACTTACGTCTTAAACAATATATTTACCCACAAAAAGCCCTAAACAGAGATAACAAGCAAAACGAGCGAACAATGGCCGATCTCTCAAATATTACAAACTTACCACAATAGTTAAGACGCTCGGATCCCGACCAACAAAACATCCCGCGAAATATAACAAAACAAAGGCGACTCCTAATCTCCGGCTAAAATCAATACCTTTTTACCTCTAACCCCCTACAATTTTCCAAACTACACCCCCCACCCTGCCAAATTTCAATTTAAACGACAAAGTATTATTTAATTTCCACCATCTTTTCTCTATTGTAAGGCGAGGAGCGAGAGAAAAGAATGAGCAGTCGCTCCCTCTCTTTCTTTTCTTTCGCTTAAGACGTTGTTCGCTCGCTCTGGCGCGTGTTGCGGATGAAAAAAGTGCGGGTGCGAAAGAGACGGGTGTACGCAAGACGTTCGCGCTCCGTTTTCTTAATGACGTCATATAGATTTATAGATGTAGGTACGCTGGGGGCCGCCCCGCCCCGGGTGGGGGCGAAAAGTTTTTACGACCCTCTATGAATGTTTCAGTGGGGATTTTTGTACGTAGTTTTTTATGTTTTTTTCGACAGAGGTTTTATAGTTGTTAGTTGCATGTTAATGTCTCGTTGTGAATTGCTAATTTTCATTTAAGTACTTTTTATTTACATATTTTAGTATTGCTAGCTCAAATACACGCTAATCACTTTATGAAATAATTAAATTACAGTTTTAAACAATGAAATTAGGTACCTTATTATGTTATTGTTTCTACAATCACATAAATTGGCTTTAAAAACCAAATGGCTTTGCATACTTATTAAAAAACAAATGAGCCACGTTCCATATTTAAATCAGAGCAGTACAAATTAAACGCGCTTAATCCATTTAAATTCAAAGGCGCGTTCCGAAACCTCGAAGGCATAAAACGCAGAGACGGCTTCGAAATACGAAAAAGCCGTTGTAAATCGCCTAATCTTGAGACCTCCGCTCATGACGCATGTGAGGCACGTCGAGACCGCGCCACCGTTCAAATTTGGAACGCTCTACCTTGGCAGACCACAGACTAATCGTAATGGCTGTCGAAGTATTATTGAGTTTGCAACGGAATTCGATCAAAGTAAGCACTGTTTCTTGCAATTAATATATTAAACTTATCAACACTTTTAACAAACCAAACACTATTATTATTTATGTACCTATATTATTACACTTTTTTTTCAGTTTCAATCTTTTTTAATTGATGGAGGTTTAACAAAATAGTTTGTACACCTGTTTATTGTCTATGGTCTCTCAGTTTGAACGTTTCCAGGAGCAAATAGAGGAATCTTGGGCGGTCTAATCCAGCAATTACGCATTTTAATGGCCTTCGTTCGTCGTACGCCCGGTTTTAATATTCCACTCCTTGTTTTACGGCTCACGGCTTAGTTTCCTGCAAAGACCCTTTGATATTAATGTATTTACTGATTTTAATTGTAATAGGTATCACTATAGTAACCTGACACGTACTTGTTATCTACTGTGTATGACATAATTTTGTCGTTTCTGTAATCATTTGCCTACTTCATAAGTTGTAAATACTGAAGATTTTAATAACTAAAGAAACCTCAAGAAAATATTTTATCAAAGGAAAAATCATTCAAATCACAACCACATGACGAGTACCTAACAAAATTTTACGTCATAAAAAGTTCTTAAGACGCCGGTGAACAGTGAGCTTCCCATACAAACGTAAAACCAAAATAATTTGCAATTTCAGCATAAATAACTCTTCTTGTGATGTTATTCGGATTAAGACAGTATTTGTCTAGGTTTCTATTAAATGAAAAATCCAAAATACTATGGGAAGCTCACCCTAACTCCTAATAAAAAAACCAACTAAAAATTCCAGCACCAAAAGAAATACTGATACAAAAACTAATTATACACAATAAAAGTTGCGCTTCACGTCTCCAGTGCGACATAAAACGAAATGCCCGTTTGTAACCGGCAAAAGGTTGGTAGCGGAGCATAAAATTCTGAACACGAAAGACGGCTAGCATTTATTAAAACGCCAGTTTTGCGAAGTTAAAATTAAACATGAAAAACGGCTCCCACCTCCCTCTCCCCCAAACTACCCGGGTAGTCGGGAGGGCAACCCGTGCAAACTATGCTCTACTTTATTTCGCTGCGAAATTCACAAATTTATGTAAATATTTCGTCTTCTCCGCGCCAAAAGTTGGGCGCTAAGGCGAGATGCGAAAGGTGGGAACTTCGTAAATATCTTTTGAGTTAATAGGGTGTTTATAGAGAAAGTTGGATTACCCCCCTCTCCCATCCTGTAATATATTTTGTTATGAACCTGTTAATATTTTAGAAAGTTCGCGTAAATAGGATAGGGGTAGCCATTATATGTTCCGGACCGCAGACGGAAAATATGACGCACCGTTATGCGCAAAAAAGGTCCTCTTATCTTCTGCATCCTGTTTTATTTCTAGTCTGTGAGAATTGAATTGGTTTTGTTTTTAAGAAGTATTATATTTTTCTTTGTTCTTGTTCTTGTTTTCTTTGTTTGTCGTAAAGACAAAAAAAATACTTTTGTATTGAAAATTAAGCTCTTATTCAACATGTTACAAAAATATCCCTACTGACGAATATGGTATATAGGGACTTAACTGATCAACTTTTTCCATGGGACCAACTTTGAAATCGCGAAAAAAATCAGCTGTTTCATACATTTTAATATTTTCGATTTTAATTTTTGTATGAAACAGATGATTTCTTTTCGCGATTTCAGAGTTGGTCCCATGGAAAAAGTTGATCAGTTTAATGGTCCCTATATACCATATTCGTCATTAGGGGTATTTTTGTAACATGTTGTATAGGGACTTTTTACATTTATTACTAAGATAGTCTTAGTTAAATCCAAAATAGTTTATTTGATACCCATTTAACTTTAATGAAATTCAATTCGTTACTTACAAAATATAAACTACTTACATAAATTTTAATTAAGCGCTGTAGAAGTTAGGCTAAACTTTTGAAGTGTATTTACTTAAAGAAAAGCCATTAAAACTAAATTTTGTTGCGCCATTCACCCGCCCGCCTCACAGAAACCGTTTCAACTTTGCGAAAATTCAATTAAGATTTAAATTTACTTGGATAGCTGGAATGGAGTAAAAATTTTCTAATTAATAATTCAATGGCGAAAACCTTTCAAAGCATTAAGAAGGTATTTCAATTCGATATTACAATAGTGAGGTATTTTGAACCAATAAAGAGCCCGTAGTCTGCACACTAGCGCCGCCATTGGAAAAATAGAAATCATATTGCTTATATAAAGTCAAAATTCTGAATTATCTCTCTGTAGTGCACTCCGAAGAAGCTTTGTGGTACTTTTTATCGCTTAGGCTGGCCCCAGACCTACTCCTAGTAGTAAGACCTAGTCTGCCGGGCTTCAAACTAAAACAGATAAATCGATCGAACCCAATTTATGATGTCACACAAACATCGATATCTTCTAAATAACTTCGGCGACTAGTACAATAGAAAACTTCTCATTTCGATTTATCAGTTTTAAGTTGAAGCCCGGCAGACATTCCGAAGTTCGATGCGTTAGCCGGTACGGCCCAGGTACATGACAAAGTACCACAAAGTTTCTTCGGAGTGCACTACAGAGGGATAATTCACAGTTTCGTCTTAATTTAAGCACTATGATTTTTATGCCAATTGCGGCCCAGTGTGCAGACTACGCGCTCTTAAAAATAAATAGTTGATGTAGGTGTGTACTATTTGAGACATTACTATTATCAGTAGATGTTGATAGCTACTATATTTGATGACATATTATTTATTAGATAGAATTGAAAATGAACGCTACCTTCTATTAGCGTCACAATATTTTTAAACCACAGACAATTTGACTTTTTTCTTCCCGCGTAATCTTCCCGCTCTTTTTAAAAACAAAAGAACGAAAAAAATAAAACTAAAGCTAGTCGCACACGTCTTTTAAAGGCGTGCATTCATTAAACGTATAATAGGGGTTTATTGTGATTGCCTTTGACAGTGCGCCGCGAGTAGTAAGTTTTAATAGAAATTTAAATTAGCTGGCGGTTGTTCACAATGCTGGTATTGCAACTTGAGATATTATTTAAGTATGACATATGGAAATGCATTCTTATTATATTTTGTATTTTGGTCGAGTTTAAGCTAGCAGATAGATCGCTATCTCTCAGGGTTTAATTTTTGGATCTATGGTATCTTTTTAAGTTTCTTGTGCCTTGCAATCTCCTGTTCTTAATGCTTTAAGCTTGTGCCCAATCTTCTTGTCAGACGAGAAGAAGACTTAAAAAATGCAATAGGGTAAAAAAAAATTTGGATTCAAAATAAGCTGTCATCTTTTTATAGAATTATGCTTTCATTTTTCAATTAATAATAAGAAAGGAGTATTTTCATCGTTCTTCCAATACTAAATACGCAATCACTTCGATTAGGATTCCTTAATCTGATTACAAAGCTTTTAATTCTATTCGTTTTCAACTTATCGCTTCAGAGATACAACTATTCCAACATTTACAACACAATCAACGCGCCTAATCCGGAGAGAAATTGAAATAATCTAATAACAAAAACATATAACAAGAGAAGTAATTCTCAAACTGTGTATTAGCATATCAAACAAGAAACTTGGCGTCTTCTCCCAAAATAAAGGAGCGACTCGCGATTGTCAAACAAGTGCTGGGGAAACGACTGTGGTAGGCCAGGGGACAGAGTGCGAGTACATCTACTTTAACACGTCTTTGTTAGGTTGCTTTCTCGTTTATCTGTTTCTTTGTCCACAAATTTTACAAACGAATTTATACTAGCTTTCCAATGAGGTGGATAATTGAAAATTTGAACATAGGTCAGAACTGGAAGACAATGCATTGTGGTGTCATTGGTGCTGATCTGATGATGGAGCCGGAAGAAGGCCACAGGAACTATGTAGTAAAACCATACAACCCCATCGAGTTTGCGCTCGTTAGATTCATCTTGACAAGTACTCTGATGGGAGACGAGGTCCAGGGTCTAATGATAAAGAAAATTATGTCTTTGGTAAAATTATTAGAGGCAAGAGAACTGAAAAACTTGTTATGTTTAACTGTGTTGCTATGTTAAAAGGGGATTATTTTTACAATTTGCAGCTCAAAACAGAAAATTTTGTGAGGCGTCTAACAACATTTTCTGTGTTTTTTATTCAGTATTATATAATTATTTTTATTCAGTGTATTGTTCATGTCAGTCAAACAAAATGTCGCATTCGCATTAAAGATTTCTACACCTTACTTATTTTTGAGGAGCTCGATGTCGCAGTGGTTTAGCGCCTGGCCCAGTGATTGCTTAGGTTAAGTTTTCGCAAGGGTCGGTAACGGGATGGGTGACCAAAAGTTTATTATCTCAAACTCCTCCGTGTTTCGGAAGGCATGTTAAGCCGTTCGTCCCGGGTGCATTTGCAGTCTTTTACACCCATTAATCGGCATTGGGCCCTATCATCTTTATTCACCCACAAGGAAGGTCTTTGCCCCAGCAGTGGGGACATTAAAATTGCTGATATCCATTAATTTTGGATTTCTATATTATTTGCACTTTTTCGTGGCCACTGTCCCCTCGCCTACGTTCGTTGAGGCTGTCCCAAGCTCGTTTGGCGCAAGTTTTGATAGAATTTTCAATTACCCTCCTTTGTTTCGAGAGTTTTCCCGCGCCGCCTCGCCTCGCCTCATGAGCCCTGATCTCGTTACTATATTCACCAGCTTGTTTTCTTTTAAGACGACATAATTTAACAAATAATGATATAAGAAAGTTAAATACAATAGATTCCTAATTATAACCTTTTTGTGCTGACCCTTGCTCCCACAAATGCATAAATAGCAAATAATATTTGAGAAAAACAAAATGATTCTATAAAATAATAAATATTATTAGTGGGGAGTAGAAGAAAAGAATGAGGAGCTCAGTGGAGCAGTATAGTGCCTCGCCCATCGATTGCGGGGGTTAAGCTTTCGCAAGGGTCGGTCATGGGATGGGAGACCGAAAATTTATTATCTCGAGCTCCTCCGTGCTTCGGAAGGCACGTTAAGCTGTTGGTCCCGGCTGCATTTGCAGTCGTTAGCACCCAACAATCCACATTGGGCCCGCGGGTCATGTCCCATCCTCCTTATCCACCCATAAGGAAGGCCTGTGCTCCGACAGTGGGGACATTAAAAATGGCTGAAGGTCATGAGAAGGGATAAAAGGCATGTTACTAAAGGAGTAATGGATATGAATGATGATGGCTGAAAAGTGAGAGAAAGACCGCAGAAAAGACGAATGGATTGTGTGCGGAATGACAATGAATGTGAAGGGAGTGAATGAGAAGTTGACGAGTGACAAGAAGAAATGGTAGAGAAGAACGCACTGCACCGACCCCAAATAAATTGGGATAAAAGTAGGATGATGATAAAACTCATAACTTTAAAATATGAAGAAAATTTTTATATTGTTTCAGATGTGATTTTGTCTGATACATCTGAAATCCAAACATTGTGTAAAAATGTTATTCCGTATGTAAATCAAGTAGCACAATGACTTACGCCCCCTAATGCAACTGTCGGCGGTATGCAGATATCACAATCTTCATTTGAATTTGGAATAAGTACAAGATGGCGCCCGCATCGCATCCGGTTGCGAGTGGATGCGCGCGAAATTAAATGACGCCGCCGACTTTTAGCGGGGATCGAGCTTTGCTAGCTGGAATTTTTTTTCTACCTTTTAGGACTTTTAATCTCTCCTTATACATGATATACCTATAGTACGATTCTCATATTTAACTGTAGTACGTTTCACATATTTGACTTATACTGGCCAGATAATTAAAGACACCAGTCGATTTTCATACAAACGAGGTAATTTTGAAGCCTCGTTTCGCCGCTAAGGATTGACCTAGCCGTGGTCTGGTGATGGCCATCCAGGGAGTGAATGGAGGAGATTCAGATCGCAATACACACCTAACTGATCTGATCAGAATTCTAAGAGATATAAGGATCAGAGTTTTCAGTTTCAGGATTTCCATACATTTTTATGAAAATTTCGCAGTTTTTTTAAACATATCCTGATAATATCTCTTAGAATGTTGATCAGATCAGTTGAGTGGGTATAGCGATCTGAATCTCCTCCATTCACTCCCTGGATAGCCATCATCAGATCACAGCTTGATCAATCCTTGGCTCAGAACCAAAGCTTCAAAGTTACCTCGTTTGTATGAAAATCGACTGGTGTCCTTAATTATCTGGCCACCACTATAAATAAAAAGGCATTATAGGAATTAGTACACTTAGGTACTATACATTGGCTTTTTGCTTCAGATTTTCATGCGTAGGTACACATAGATATAAGTTTTAAGATTTTACTTATCAAAATCCCAATCAAAACATAAAAAATAATAAAATCGTTTAGACAAAAGTGTTTTATTTCTAAATTAGTACCTACACAATTTTGAGTTTAATAAAAGTATATAAATACTATTTTAAATGCACCTCAAAGGTTCATTTAAAATCTTATGTTATTAATAACAACGCCTAGATTTTCCAACCACAAATAGCAAGCTACCAAAAGACTCCAAAAACTAATTAACCAACCAAAAGCGAAGTTGAAAAATTGATTAAAAGCGCGGCGACCGCTTGCGGGAGACGTCGGTAGTTCGCAGCGGAAACGTCAAAGTTTCAGAGGGGGGAGGAGGGGGGCAAAAATGAGCGCGAAGACGGATCGGCCAAGTTTAAATTTGGAATTCGAAATTCCACGGCGTTAAGTGTTAGATGAGCTGTTTCTTGTGTAAGTTCAAGATTGATTTTCTTTTAAAATGTTGTGTATGTTAGGCTCAAGGACCGAAATCGCTCATTGAGCGAAAAAAGCGCTCACATGTATAAAAAAATATAAAATGCAATTTGTTTTACGGATTGCTTGCAACTTGCAACACTATTAGCAAGTTTTAGTATCTGGTAGAGGTACCTCTGTAGGTATATTATAGTACTAGTAATAGCGCGGTTTTATATTATTAATCTAATTTAAAATTATTCTCGTACTTGAAAGTTGAAGTAATTTATTTGAAAACGGTCGAAACGGTAACGAATGCGATTCTAAAATCAAAGAAAGTTCCAATTTTCATTTCAAAACAAAAGCGTTCCATTTCCAAAATTCAATCCAAACAACCGCTGCATCCATCCCGCAAAAATTAATCCACTCGAACTACCAAAACGGTCCGAAATACTTTTCCGAAGGCAATTCTCACAATTTTACTGTCCGAACTAAAACTATTCGGTCCCGAAAGGCTAAAAAAGGTTCGCCTAACCAAACAGCGACCCTTATAAAGTGCCCTCCCGAAACTGAGCTAAAAACACCCAAAAAGGCAGTAAAACTAAAGGAATTAGGGCCCGCGCCAACTACTTTTCAAAACACTTTTGAACCCCCGCCGAAATATATGAATCCCAATTTATATTTTCTGGTTCGGGTCAGACAGGGCCGGAGTCGGTTCGACATTTGAATTTCGCCTTAGAAATAATTAAAAGTTTGTAGGAATGCATTACTACTTATGTAGATGTATTTTCAGTAAGTACATTAACTCTGGATAAAATTTCAGTACTGTAAATTTGTTGTAGTTATTTACGGTTTCGGCTGGCTGGGTGAATGGTTTAGCTTAACATTTTATTTTTATTTTGGGAAATTTAATAAATTAATAATAACAGTGCTACATTACTTTTGATAGATTATTATTTTCAAAGTATGGGGATTATTAGCAATGTCCTCCCACCGCAGAGGTCTTGTCTAGTAGTCTGTCATAGGCTGATATGTAATGATGATTTTCTTAAAGCATACTTGTTAGAAAATAGAATAAAAAAAACATAAAAACTGAGATTTGTATTTAAAGTTTCACAAGAGTATTTGTATTTCAGAGAAAAACAATAAACAAATAAAAAAATTATATAAAATAAATATTTGAGAACATCACATAGGTACATTGCTCCGATTCCAAAGTAAGTAGCTAAAGCACTTGTGTTATGGAAATCAGAGACAACGGTGGTACTTATCACAAACACCCAGGCCTGTGCCAATATAGCAAAGTACATTTTCTAAATTGACCCAACCGGGGATCGAACCTGGGACCTCAGAGATGGCGACACCTTGAAAACCGCTGTACAAAACCACTCGACCACGGAGGTCGTCAAATAAGTAAATTTTTCTCCGAATGGGTACTTCTTCCTTTAGTCTTTGATTCCCCAATCCGCATCTGAAAATTACATGATGGAAGACCCTCAGGCTGTAGGAAGTTCATGTCATTAACGGTACCTTCAATAAGTACCTACATAAGTACATACAAACGCACTGGATGTTTTCACAGGATATGCAAATTATAGTTGTGTGTGACCCAGTTAAAACAGCTCTTATAAATGAACATAAAGTCCGACTTTTGTACTGTTATACTAGCTTCATTGTACATTTTTTTTTTAAATAACACAAAACCTTTGTAACAAAATTTAATTAATAATCTTACATAACAAGGCTGTCTAAATTCAAATACCTTTGCCTCACAAGCCAAAATAACTGAGCATTGTCTATTCCTTTTTCGAAACAATGGCGGGAGAAAATACGAGGCCAATTACTCGCCTTTCGTATCGCGAAATTTATAGCCTCCCCAAGAAAACGGTACTCTTATCGCGGGAACTATAGAAATTAGCTGTCGAATTAATATCCGACAATTAAATTTCCTTTCGCGAGGGTGAAGGGAATGGAAGGTAGGTAGTTCTTGAAAGGAGTACCTATGTCGTTGCTTTGAAATGCTTTTAATGGTGACAGATTTTTCTAATTAATGTGTAGAAAATAATGGGGGAACCACTTATTTTGTCATTAGTGTTATTGTATGGCAACACTTTGTATTCAAAAACCACGTATTGCTTTATATAATACCAAATAATATACTAGAAAAAATACGACTCGCACCAGATCATGTTCTCGGACGGGAATCGAACCCGCGACCTTTGGATATCCGGTCCAATGCTCTGACCGCTGAGCTACCGAGTCACTTATTGCTTTGCTATTGGTAAAAATAATTTTAGTTTTTTTTTATCAAGCTGTAAAGGAATATAGAAATTTTTGAACTTGATTTTTGGAGCTGTAGTTCATTAAAAAAATACGAATTTACAGATGGCTGAATGGCTGAAAATTAGAATTTGTTTTTTTTTTATGATTTTTGTGTTTATTTATTGTTATTTTTCTACACCATTAAGCCACTTAAAATCCTGATTTTCATCTTTCTATATCAAAAATACTAAAGAGCTATTTAGTGTCTTTTGAGACTTAGCAATGTCTCAAATTGTCTCTTTTCAGAAGAAGACGTTTCTCAGAAAAGCAAGATGGCGGCTAACGAAGGGCCTGCCTTCAGCATTCAGATCACGAACACCTGACAAAAGTACTGCATCTGACTCCGAACTTCAACAAATTCAATAAAGTTCAGCCGAAACTACGCTAAGGGGAATACATAATTTCTTAGTGTCTCTTTGTGTGGAAATAGAGGTGGGGTTTGGTCGATCGAAACGCTATCGATAAAATATCGATACTTAGTGAAACAGACAGCGAACCGAGTGCGTGTAGAAGCGTTCTTTTTTGTAATGTACATACGGTCTCGATTAATTCTAGTCACAAATGCGAAAGCTCCGTGATTCATGCGAAACCATACATTACATAAAAATAACGCTTCACCACGCACTCGGTTCGCTGTTTGTTTGACCAGATCATTACGTGCCTATACTAATTGTACACCATTTGCTTATCCACCGAAAGAAGATATTTATATCAAAGAATAAGATATTTAAATTATTTCATCAATTTGTTTGTTTTGAGATTTCATCTAAACTTATTAAAATAATTGTAACGAGCCGAACGCTATCAAAACCATTTTGAATGGATACGATATTATATGACTCGGTTTCGAGTGTGTAATTATCGGTCAAACTACAGAGTCCACAGACCAAGTCCACAGAAACATACGACTGCGGGCCGCGCCCTCACGCATACACTACACACACTATGAAAGCTTTATCTCTTGTCGAAACTGCATTAATCATATTTTGGTGATGCATTTAACGAGAAAAAAATTTATAATAAACTCCAACACTAGCTAAGTTACTTTAAATGTTGTTCTAACATTACATAACAGTCATCCTGTCATCCTTTGACAACCTGAGTGGTGCAGTGGTCAACATGCCGGTCTACCACGCAAGAGGTCCCGGGTTCGATTCCCAGCCGGCCAGAAATTGAAATGATGAATTTTAATTTCTGTGACGGGTCTGGGTGTTACTATGTATAATAAGTATATTATTATATTTAAAAAGTATATTAAGTAGTTTATCAGCTTTGCTCAGTTTGGGGCTAGATGGCGCTGTGTGAAATTATCCAAGCATTTATTTAATTATTATTTATTTATTTATCCACTTGTGTCACAATTTCAAAACAAAAAAATATAACAAAAGTTTATCGACAATTCCAAGAAAAGATCGACACAACCCCCTCTCAAATTCCCCGCTCCAATGGCGTTACTATTTAAATCCAGTTACAAGTTCTGAATGTATTTTGTTAATTTTGCCTAAGTTGGGACACGAAAATTCCGCCCTGCACAGGTGCGGCCAACTCCGGCCTCTGACTCTTTCATTACCACTATTTTAGTGTGGTATTCTGAGAACACAGTATTTGTATTTTTTTCTATAAGAATTCTTTACGACAATAATTTAAGTGTTGTATTAGAAAATTGTATTTCTATTTTATATACGAATTCTTTACGACTAATTTAGTGTATTCTGAGAAAGTAGAAATTATTACAATTGGTGTTTAAGTATGCACTTTAATAAGATCAACTAGCTGTAGTTGCAATTCTTTCATTAGAAAAATTGGCCAAGTGCGTGTCGGACTTATATTTACTTCCTGTTTTGCACAACTAACGACCAAAACTAAGTATAATACCTAACATTCAGTGTTTGTTCGACGAAAACTTTTCCAATATATTTTAATTTTGTAAGTTGATCGACTATTTTCTTTTTGGTAAACTCTTTATCTGGTAAAACCTATCTACCTAAGATAGTTTTCCTTTCAACTTTATTATAATTATGTACTACTGTCCTGAATTTTTTCACGTTTCCAAAAGCAACCGTTTACCTGGTAAGGGAAGGGGACTCACTTGACTCTAACAAAATTTTGCACTTTAAAGCTTAATATTTCTCAAACGCATCCCTGTACCAAAAAGTGGTTTTACCTACCTTATTTGTGTAGTGGTTAAAACTACAATACTGTTGAAATACCTTGTTAACGACACACAACAATATGAGATTTGTGTGGAGGTAAACATTTTTTTTAAAGATTTTACTCTACAAATTTTTACAATGAATGTGCATTCATGCTAAATTACAGCTTTCTAGTACTTATAGCCTCTGAGCTAAGCCACGGACGGACAGATAGACGGACATGGTGAAACAATAAGGGTTCCTTGTTGACTTGACTACGGAACCCTAAAAAAATGGTATTCACGAAATAATGACAGGTTTTAATTTTTTTCATGTTAACAGCAACCGAGTCTCAGTTCGGTTTCAATACAAAAGCACCTTTATAAAAATAATGCAGTATTTTTCTTATAGGTAATGAAAAAAATATCACGAAATCATAGATCACGAAACTAATAAACTTCTGACTTATATCATTATTAATCAAACATCAAAAACTAGTTTCTACGCAACAAATTATATTGCCACCGTAATAAATTCATAAATAAATTATGCATTTATGCGTAGAGTGTCACCAAAAATCTTAACTCGAGCGCTCCCGCCATATTGTATTTAATTCCCGGGAAGTCGCCTTCGCCTCAATTTTCGAATTTGGAAACTTCGGCGTTCCACGTTTAAATTTCAAGTTGGATTGAACGCGTTCGTATTCAGGCCACGGATTTTCGTATCAAACCTCCTTGAACAGAGAAGGTTATTATTATTAGAAAGTCATTATGGCGACTTAAATTAAGAACGTCAAACAAGTTTTTTTATTGTGTTCATCACTGAGGTGTACGTACTACGTTATGTACTACCTTGAGCAGACATCGGGAAGTAAAATTTTGTTTTGAGTACTGCTTGTAATGTGGTCATTATATTGACAACCTTCTTTGAGCAAAGTCAACCTTTCCGTGCTACTCGTATAGTGTCGAAGCAAAGTTGTATGGAATTTCATTAATGGTGAGTTTTAGCCACCAGCAATTTTCTTTGAAATCCATTATTGTCGAGTTTTGTTTCAAACGTGAAAAAATAGTACATTGCACATCGAGGTGAGAAAGCCCTATTACACAGATGACGTTTTTGTACATTACTACTTGTGTAAGCACGTATTTTTATAAAAAAAACTCGCATCGGACCGTTTTTTGACATTTCCTTAAATACCTCTTATTTACCTTCAAGTCACCATAGGGAAAATAACCTAATTTTTGGTTTCGACTCACCGTTTCTGACATATTTGTATATAAGCCTTGGTCCGCAATGATTGCAGTGCTGGTCACGTTATGATGGCCTCGAGCTAAGCTTAACTCCACTCTCGGCCTTCAAGGTTGGTCTTCATTTCAGCCTTGCTGTCCGCGCTCTAAAGGAGACCTTTTTATTCCGGCTCGTCCATCAACGGCTGCGATGCTGACCGCGCTGTGATGGCCTGAACCTGCGCTAAGCTCCGCTTTCGGCCATCATCATCGCTGCCGGTAACGCAGTCATTATTTACAGCGGCAGTAATGTACTATACCTACCATGGACCGCAATTCATACATTTACGGTCCATTTACTATAGGACTGAGGTTAGTTTTGCTTCATTTAAGGTGAATAAACATTTTCTTCGCGGTGACTACTCTAGTACGTAAACATATAGGCTAAAGCCAGTTGTTATTGGAATGTGATTGTGAACTTATCGTGTGTAAAAATGTGTTGCTGTTGCTATTCTGCTATAAGTATTAAAGACTGAATTTACAACTCTGCTGGGTCTCAATCAAGGACAAGGAATATATAGAGTCGGGACTGTAAGTCAATCGACTTGAATTTCAGTGTTTATACGCTAATTATAACTGTTTTTATATTACTTAATTCAACTTTTTAATAAATAAATAAATAAATATTTGACAACATCACATACATTGCTCCAATTCCAAAGTAAGTAGCTAAAGCACTTGTGTTATGGAAATCAAAGACAACGGTGGTATCACAAACACCCACACCTGAGCCAATATAGAAAAGTTCGTTTTTCTAAATTGACCCAACCGGGGATCGAACCCGGGACCTCAGAGATGGCGACACCTTGTACAAAGCCACTCGACCACGAAGGTCGTCAATGCAACCTAAATTGTAGTTTTTCTTAATTAAACTTTTAAGTTTCATTCAAACTCACTTTTGCATTTGACCATCGCCATTCCAAACCCATAACAAAAACAAAAACAAAAGAATCTCCACTAGCTTCACGACCGCACATTATCGACCGCTCCCGAACCACATAGTTAGGTTCAAAAACTCGCGACCCTTTTCAATTCGTTTAATAATACCAACTACACACACACACCGTTATAAAAACACGCACACAACGCCGCCGCCACCCCGCCCCGCAAAAACACCCCTTGCCTTGGGGCAATTCTTCAAAGGGTGAAAAAACCCCTTTCACCCCTCCACGCGGGGCCGCCTTCAAGCAGTTCTTGGGTTAAAAAAGGGGGGATACTTAGTTACGAACAAGAATAGATGCAGGATTGATTTTTAGGAGGGTTCGAATTTCGAACGCGGTTTGAGTTTTTATTTTTTTATTTGGTGATGGTGACAGACAGTTTATAATTGAAATGAAAAACCTATAACGAACTTTTGATGTTTGTATTTCTAATAACACAATGTGTGAAATATACTTAGATATGCATTTTTTATGCATTCATTTATTTTTAACTTTGGTGTTGTTTAAGTTATAAAGTAAACTCTGTAAAATTAATGTTTAACAATATAGTTTCAAGACAATTGTACAACTAAAGAATAATTTCTCAAGTAAATTAACTGCTTACCAAATAACATAAACATGATAAAGGAGCACTTTCTAAAAACATTAATTTCAACACCATATTAAAATAATATAAAACCTACAACAGACATTTAAAATATGAAATGAAAACTAAACAGGTAAAAACTACTCCTTAACCCCATCCGCCATTTTAAACCATCTTTCCGAAATATCAAATTATACCCTCATCTAAAAAGCTTAAACGCACACTAGTGCACTACACACACACGGATAAAAATCACTCGGGAACGAACGAACACAGACAAAAAACGCTAACTAGTCACAAGGGTTGTCGAATTCAAGAAAATAAATTATTTTATAATTAATGCATTTAATTTTCCGAACGTAAGTTGCAACTGAGAGAACAGTTTGGGTTTTACCAAATAAAAAATGGTAGACAATGCCAAATTAATTGACTACATAGAAGAAAGAACGCCATGTCTTTTTCATTGCCCATACCAATATTCGAAATAAAAAGTTAACAGTACTAAACATATGAAGGAAAATAGACAAAAGAATGTGTACCTAATCACTCACTATACATAAATGGTATTAGTTACTAGGTTAGTGCCGCTTTAGGCATCTGAAAACCAAGACAAAAACTAAAATACATAGGTTCCAGATTTCCGGAAGTACGACAAATACCCTGTCTTAGAAGACGACCGACTGGCAATCAAAACGCAAAATTGTTGGCTCGAAACTATATTATAATAAACTCCTAAAGTAAGGCGAGATTCAAGTCCACTTTTATCATTTGTTTAGTGGTTACGATGCCATAGTTTTATTATCTTTCCATTACACAATACACAACTGTTTAGGCAAGAAGAAGACAAAGACAATATTTTAGTCGAAAAAACGTGACACTGGCAAACAAAATCCTACGTACTGGTAAATAACACTTAAATTTTAAACTACACAGCCCTGAAGCAACCCCCTCCCGCCCCCTAGTCTGGGGGCCCTCATATCCTTGCAGAAAATTTGTTTACTTCTCTCGGCAAGGAGCGCGGATCCGGGAAGCGACTCGTTTGAAATAGGAACGGATGTTGCTGCGTTCTAAGTTTGAAACTGGCTGCTTTGTTCCACAACGGATATAATGGAAAAACTGAACTGCACCACAGACGTTGAGGTGGAATAATAATTTTGATTTTGGAATGTTTTATGATAATTTGGCGTTGGTATAATATCTTGATAGCTTAACTTGCGGGTATTTTTCGTTGGTTTCATATTCTTTTTTTAAACTCTCGTGGAAGATTGAATGAATGTAAAATAGTTTTTATTGCACATTGATCAATACATGAAACCAAACAATTATTTTTCAGGAAATCCTGTCAAGTTTAAAATTGGAAGCAAATCACGGATTACGTTGATTGTGATAAAATATTTTAATTAAGAGATATAAAAAAGGTTTGAACTTAAGTTGACTTAATTCAGTTAATTATTGTATTAATATCATTCTAGCGACGACCTCGGTGGTAGAGTGGTTTGTTCACCGGTTCTCTTCGGCTGGGTCAATTTAGAAAACGAACTTTTCTATATTGGCTCAAGTCTAGGTGTTGATAGTTCCACCGTTGTCTCTGACTTCCATAACACAAGTGCTTTAGCTACTTACTTTGGAATTGGATCAATGTTTGTAATGTTGTATAATATTTTTTTTATAAAATAAAAAATCCTAGCTGAAGTCTCTTTCATTTTTTTAAGATAACAGTTCTTTTGCTGCAGAAATGTTCCTAAAGCTCATAAGGAAGATAACATTTACAAAAACTTCATCACGTTTTGACTTATTACTTACTTAAACAGTTAATTTCAGATTCCTCAATAAATTACGTAGGTAGGTGAGTATTAAAATAAAGCCCTTAAAAGCAAACGTTGTCTAAATTCGTTATTATTTGTTCAGTAATATACCTACACAACTGTACATATATAATGTTTGCACTGCTCCCCTTCAAATACACAATAAAAGTAGGTACCCAAAGGGGTAAGAGTTAATGCGGCATCTTAGCGAAGAGTACGTAAAGATAAGCAAACGAATTCTGAACGCGCCCTCGCGAACGAAAGAACGGTACACAGGCTGTTTTTTAAATAAATTCTTTTCTTTTTAAATTTAGAACACTCAAATTCGAAACATAAGACTGCTGAAATTAAATGAGATCACTGTGAATTAAAGGTTTTTTGAATTTAGAACGTTAGAATCCCAAACAAAACACTATCGATTATGACATGTAGTAGTAATAGATTCCAAATCCAAATACTTCTTGGTGGAAAAATATTGTTTTATAGGTAAGTAAAGAAAGAATTGTATAATGGCAGGATGACAGAAAATTATGCTTGGGGGCGCTGCTGTAGATGGAGACCGCTTGTTGTACGTGGTCTTATTCCCGGTTATTTTTCAATTACCTATGTCTAAAAATGATTGCTAATAATTATTATTAATATGGAAGTTGGACAGTAAACTAATCAAAGATTGAAGATCACCAAAATGTGTTGCAAAAAAATAAAATTTACAAAAATACATCCAAAAATTTATGGCAAACAACAAAATGACAGGTCTACGTTTACACTTTGGCGGTAGTGCGCTGACTGTTGAAGGTTTTTTGAATCAGCAAAATTATCCTTCTATTAGTAATAAATAGTGAATTATTATTTTTAACTTAGCAATAAATGCCATGTACTAAATTAAATAATATCAAGTTGATACTCCAAAATGACGGAACTTGAGGTTCAGTATATGAAAAATAATTTAATAAATCTTTTGCGGAATAACGCATACAGACGTAAAGAATGTTACTTTGAAGATTTATTTAATTTATTGCTATTTATAACTTAGATTATTATAAGTACTTACCTACTTAGTTAAGTAAGGAATACAAAAAAGGAACTTTCCTAGACTAATTATTATTAACAGAGAACAACTTATGAATACAATAGCGTAAAAAAACCTTTACCTCCAAAATATTAGGCGATTATAAATCGACTTTTTCGCAAGTAGGCATTTATTTTTATAGCATTAAGCCTATGATTTACATGGTTCTCTCCTTTCAGAAGGCTCTATTTTTTTTTAATTTTAATGCTTTAAAATAAAATCAATATCTACATATTCAATAACACGCAAAATTTAAGCCCACCAAGAAACGCCGAAAACCATAAATTAACACTCTATATAAACATTTGCACCCTTGCGAAAATCTTCGCGAGTCATTACCCCCACCCACGGGGTTAGAGGGGGAGGGGGGACGAATCTTCGTTCAAATCTCTGACATTTTATCTAAATGGGCCTCGGAATGGGTGTCGTTTGTACTAATGACCCCGAAGAAATAGTAAGACGTGTGACGTTGACTTAGTGTTAAGCAACCAACGGGAATAAATCCTTGTTTCTGAACAAACCACCACGGTTATGCGTATTTTAATAAAAATTTAAAAATAGAACGTAGTATTCCAAAATCCAGAAACAAAAAGTTTTCTTTTATTCGATTCTACGCTTTACGAATTCAAATTTTTAAAACAAAAGAAGTTTTTCGTAAACAGGTTGTATTTTTTGTATTTATGAAATGATTATCGCTGAAAATCATTAGGTAATACTAAAAGCTTTTTATATAGATCAAATTACTAGGGTTATAAGGATTTTTTTATCATAAAAGTGAAGTTGACAAATTCTTTAGATCTTTTATTGATTGAAAAAGAAAACTGAATATATCTTTATGAATGGTGTCGGAAAAGCGTCTACATGAGATACACCTTTTTGACATAAAGCTGATATTTGCAGCATCAATTATTGTTCCCAACCGACACAGCTTTCAAATCTTTAATCGAATCAATCAAAAGCATCGGAATCGATACGATTTCATTAGTGTAACCGAACGCAACAATATCGTTCCAAATTTAAATGCAAAGGAAATTTTGCGCGGCAATCTGCCGGTACAGCAATTTAGCTCTAACTGAGTCATTTGGTGCGGGGCGTCTTGGGCGGGGAGTGGGGTAGATGATTTGTAATTTGTTTTCTGTAGCTCTTGGCTTAGGCAAAGGTGTGGAGTGGTGTAAGTGAGTTTTAGATTTTGGCTAGCAAAGGTACACTTTGGTATTAAAGCACTTATAAGCGCGTTTTTTTCCCGATAGATGTTCGTGCTACACCTGTTGTTTTTTCTTGTTTTATTTTAATTTTAAAAATAGAAAAAAAAAATTTTTTTGCGGTATGTAATGCTTTGTTTTATGATTTTTTTATTTACATTAAATGACAACAATAATAATACATTATTAAATTTCTTAAAACAGTGTCACAAAAACCTATTTAGGTTTGACCGTACACTGGTATTGAAAACGTAGAATAAATGTTGTTTTTATGACTTTTCAGTCAGTCTCAAGCAACTAAGCACTGTCCAGAATTTTAGATGTAAGATGACATATTTTTAACAAAAAAATCTGTTAAATACTACTACATACTACACGCATATTTACTCTCAAGTTTTACATACGCAAAATTACCAACTTATGTTATAAAACAACAATAAACTCAAAACAATGCAGTTTATTTTCCCAAAATTTCCACTTACACCGTTATACCCACCGCGGCTGACTGATGCCGCCGCCTCGAGAAAATGCACGGCGTTTCATTACGTTTTCTCGTTTAGAAAGCCAAGATTTATGGCTGAACACCTAGCCTGCCCGCGGCCCGCCTACATGCAGGTACCTGGAGTTTACCGCCTTCATTTTAAAGCAGGAAGAGATAATTTGAAAAAGGAACACTGCATTTCGTTTAGAAAAGTTTTAAGTCTTTTTTTAATTGTTACCTCCTTTGTTTTTGGCAATAATTTCGGATGTTAAGGAGGTTGTAACGCTGCATTTTTTTAAGTCATCAAAGGAGTATAAATGTAATATAATAATATAAATATTTGACAACATCACATACATTGCTCCGATTCCAAAGTAAGAAGCTAAAGCACTTGTGTTATGGAAATCAGAGACAACGGTGGTATCACAAACACCCAGACCTGACCCAATATAGAAAAGTTCGTTTTCTAAATTGACCCAACCGGGGATCGAACCCGGGACCTCAGAGATGGCGACACCTTGAAAACCGGTGTACAAAGCCACTTGACCACGGAGATCGTCAAAAGTATACTTATTTAAATATAGCCACGATATATGACTGAACCCCTCTGGCCGTTTTCGCAACTGCGTTTCGCAATCAGGCGAATCAGGATGCCTAGTTGCGGTTAAGGAAAAAGTTCTCTTGATTCGCAACTGATTGCGAATAAATAAAAAAAATCTTAGTTCTTAACTGGTTGCGAATCGCAGTTGCGGAAACGGCCAGAGGGGGCTGAACACTTAGCTAGCCTGTCCACAGCCCGCCTACATACGAATAATGAGTTTTACCGCCATCATTTTGGCGCGGGAAGAGATAATTTTGAAAAAGGAACACTGCATTTTGTTTTAGGACATGGTATTAATTAACTACACTTTCACACAAACAAAACCTATTTTGTCCACTTATATGTTCAAGGTCTTGTAAACACCACAATATTGGCACTACACCATTTTTCTACTACTTAAAAGTAGAAACCCTTTTTTTGATTTCTACACACCTTTACGTATAATGTCCTAAAAATAGCACTAAACACTTCAATAACTTTTACTGAAATGACAGAAATCGTACTGTCCACTGTGGGAATCAAAACAGGTTTTTGAATTTCGAACATCTTAACCCTTTCTTGCGGGCAGGTTTTATCATTTAAACGAGTGAGGGGTGTGTGTGACCCAAGACGGACAGTGGTCAGCGCGTGAGAATTTGGGGTCGGTTTGTTTTCGCGCGTAATTTGGACACTATAGTATGCTTGTATATAGGGGCTTGGAATTGATTTGTGTGTGGGCGTTGTTTGTTAAACTGACGGCAGAGTGTTAACCTGTTGATGTACTTAACATTGTGATTGATTTTGATTGATTTGATTTGAAAATGTTTATTCAGATATTACTAAACATTTTATTGATATCTGGCATTTACTAAGAGTAATAAGAATTGATATTGAGAATGCGTAAGAATGAAGTCAGTTTTATTTGAGATATCTGATTCCTAATAGAATTTTAATTTTAAATCTTAATTTTTACGATGACAAACATTTGTAACTTGTGTGTTGTCAATCAACTTTCTGTAGACCAATATTTTAAGGAAAAAAGTGATTTGAAGACAATTTTTTTTCTATAAATATATAAAATACCCTTAAAAATAGTAATTATCAGCAGTCAATTTGTATTGGTTTCATTTCTAACAATGGCATGCACGGTATGTAATAATCTTATCGCAGACTTAGCTTTACAATAATTGACGGAGTGAAGCATCTCCGTTTCAGCTTGAGCAAAAATGCTTTCGTATGTCTGTCCGCATTTCTTAACTAATTCTCGTGAAATTTTGCGAGCAGGTCCAATAATTACATATATTTCTGTCGATTCAGTTTTTCGAAATTTTCAAAAATGTTAGAATATCGATGCTGCCACATACACGTTATAGCTCACGGAGCCACTAGTTATGAAAATGATAGATTATAATCTTTTTTTAAATAGCATTCGTTATCGTTGTAAAAATACTATTATTCACTTACTTGTGAGAAAGTAAACCTGTTTATAGTATCATCCTTTCTAAGAAACTAGTTTATCGTCATTTAACGGTCAAGGGGTCTTTTCGACCGAAGCGATTGTCCGACGCCGGACAAAGGTCAGCATAGGGTTTAGTTTATACGTGGGACAAGATTATTGAATAAAGTGAATCTTTATGTGAATAAAATTTTCAAACCTTTTCAAAGTATTTGGGGAAAAGAACTGTGCTTATTTTTACTAATTATCTTTTAAAATTTTATTAATAGGTACTGTTTATAGGAAAGTGTATATTATCTTTAATGAACTCCATTTTTTGCATAAAGGGCATACATGCCTATTCTAGCGACGCCAATACAATTGATTTAAGATTCCTAAGCAGCGAACTAAAATCTATGGAAGTGTAATTGCAAAAAAATATTGCTTAAAAAATAACACCACGGGACTAAAAAATTACAACCTGCACAGCATTTAGTCGGGCCAGCCACGCGCCCGGTGACAGATGTTAGCGTTCTTTACAGTAATTGCAGCTTGTATTTTAAAGAAAAGAGAGAGTTTACTAGAAATAATAAATATTTGCCAACATCACATACATTGTTCCGATTCCAAAGTAAGTAGCTAAAGCACTTGTGTTATGGAAATCAGAGACAACGGTGGTATCACAAACACTCAGACCTGAGACAATATTGAAAAGTTCGTTTTCTGAATTGACCCAACCGGGGATCGAACCCGGGACCTCAGAGATGGCGACACCTTGAAAACCGGTGTGCAAAGCCACTCGACCACGGAGGTCGTCGAAATGACGTCCTGTGTAGTAAATGGTGTGAAAGACTCAAAGAAGGCAGTAAAAAGATGCAGAGAGAGATAAAGCACCTATCATATCACATTTTTTTTAAGTATAGAAAATATCTATATGAGTATACAGAATATGGTCGCTATTATGCAATCAGTGTTCAGTCGCTTTGTGCTGCATAACTAAATGCTAGCATTTTTTAGCCCCGCCCGGCGCCCACTTGGTTGTCATTTTGCGTGGTGCCATTTTTTGAGCGGAATGCTTGTTCCATATATTTTAGTTCGCTGCTCCTAAGTCAAATATTTATACTTAACGAAAGTGACCATTTTTGGTGTAAATGAATAGATAAAAAAAGCTTTGTAAAGTTATTAAATTAAGCCGCGATTACATTATCCAATCTAGTGTCCAATTCAGGAATTCAATTTAAACTTGCCAACACTATACTAAGTTCAATTTTAACAATGAATTTACACTAATAACTGAAAGGTAAACATTGTTTCTGATTCTTTATTTTCGATTCTTCCGTTATAGTGTAAATTCACTTATTAACTATCTTATTGTCAAATACGGGACTTTAAATTGGTTCCTAAATTGGACACTAGATTGGCATAATGTAATCGCGGCTTAATTTAATAACTTTTCAAAGCATTATTATTCATTTATTTTAAAATTGATTTACACCAAAAATTGAAATTGACTTGGCTTAGAAGCAGCGAACTAAAATATATGGACCAAGCATTCCGCTCAAAAAATGGCACCACGCAAAATGACAACCAAGTGGGCGGGGCTTAAAAATGCTGGCATTTATGCAGCACAAAGCGACTGAACACTGGTTGCATAATAGTGACCATAATCTGTATACTGTTTTTTTTTTTACTATCAAAGGTATTGTCACACCATACACATCCTTACTTCCTTACTAATATTATATATAAATTAACATTATAAATGCGAAAGTCCGTTTGTTTGTTTCACGTCTTGACTACTGAACCGATCATCATAAAATTTTGCATACACGTTGACAGGGGTACAGAGTAAGACAAATGGTACCTTTCATCCCAAAAAATAATTGTTCCCGGATAGCAAAAAGCCTTTCCACGCAGACGAAGTCGCGGGCGGTCGCTAGTATAAAATAAAAATAAAATAAAATTTGCGATCATCAATGTTTCGGGTGTTTTCCCTCCAACTACAGTGGTCTTTTTCCATTCTGTATAACCACAGATAATTTAATACTATACGTATTACCAATATTACTTCCAAGAGGAAAGTAGATTGCCATAACAAAAAAAGAAGAAGAAGAACTGCGCTATGATATGAGTTGACCATTCTCTTGTAAAAAGAATTTCATAAACCTTATAAGGAATTTGATAACTAAGTGCATAATTGACCTAAAAAAACCATTTTTGACCTAAAAATATAAGTCACCTACTGGTTAGAGGACTTGTTTTAGTACGTTGAATCTTATAGGAAAAAGAAAACAAATAGCAAAAAGCGACGATAGTAGCGCAGTCTAGCGGTGAATAGAAACAACATCTAAAACCTATTTTGTCTTCTTATTATGGTTTTCAGTGATAACTGTAAAGTAGTAGTAAGATATTGATGTTACATACCAAAAAAATATTAAGTTACTAGTTTTGTTTTGAAAATCAACAAATAGACTTTTTTTATTTAAAACATCAATTGCTTGAAATGTAGCGCCATCTAGTTTTAGGTAGTAGAACTTATTTAATAGCGCCCTCTTTAGCTGCTACAAGGAACTGTACAGCGCCATCTATTGTGAAGTAGCAACCAAAATGTTTCATAAAGAAATTGTAGCAATTGTAACAATAAAACTATGATATGAAGTTTTATTTTAAATAATACGTTTTAATATAGTGACGGAGACTAGTACCTACATAACAATTATAGGTTATGTATTTGCAATATCAGGATTTGCTATAGAAAAAACATTTCAACGTTTTAATTTTAATCATACATACCTCCTTACATACATCCTATATATTTAGAAGACTTTTTTATACACAACGGGATAGTGGTTGGCCTTCACCACACCTGTTAAGTGACGATAAGGCCGAAAGTGTAAGCGCACTACACCCGGAATCTTCACCACTGAGGAACTGGCTATGGCGTCAGACTTAAGTAAGATGGTGATAGCTAGCCAGGCGGACTTGAAATACGCCCTAAACCAATCAAACCGAGTTCAAATTGTACCCCCTTCCTGGAAATTGAACCCGGGACTCCTGCGTCTTACACAGTTGGGTGAACCACTAAACCACAGAGTAAGTAGTTAAATAAGTTTTCTTTGTTTTATTCTACTTCCTTGGAAGCGATTTTGCTCTGTACCCTAGTCAACACGAACAGCTATCGAAAAAACTAACGCGCGGAAAAACATTCGTAAGAGTCGAGTAATTTTGTATAGGAAATTTGTACAGCGCCATCTACCGCCGAAAAGTCAAAATAAAATTTTTCATAGATTATTTAATTACTTTTTCTTTTGAATAATTTTACGCAGGTTTTTTCTCGATAGTACGTGTTAAAAGTACTGACCACAATGAAAAACTTTCAGGAGAAAAGAGCTAAAATATCATTCATTGTGTGTGGCGAAGAGAATCTTTAGACTTTTATTTACGTATTAACGAAAACGCTATTATAATTTTCTCACAATGACATTTTAATTTATAGAAAAAACACAAAGCAAGAACATACAACAAAATCAAAACCATAAACAGTTTTCTTAAATAAAGGACAAAAAACCGGCCAGTGCCACACTCCTCGACATAGTGTGTGACAAGGGTTTAACCCTTTCTCAAGAAACGCGATTTTTTTAATACAATTTTCAGAGTTTTGATTATGTGCTGGAATTATTCTTATTGGAAATACGCTATACATAAGTAAACTAAACATACTCTTATTTGATTATTTACATTGTCTGTGATAAATGTTAATATTACCATATTAATACTTAGTGGAATTCGTGTAATTTTTGGAAAAGTTGTAAAACAAACGTTGAAATGTTAGTAAACTTTTCCTGCGAGGTTATTTGTGTTTTACAAATTACCTTGTATATATAAATATGAATCCTTATTTCCCTTGTTCACGCCCATTATCTTGAAAACGACTTAACCAATTTTATTCGTCTTTCCAATACTTTGTAGAAGGTTCTTACGGAACGAAAAATAAAATAAAATTTCTTCACCAACACTTGACCTATCTTTTCCCTGAATTATTGACACTTATTTTGGTTCCAAAAATTTTAAAAAATCGCCAGCTGACTAATTTCATGCATGTTTGAAGTTGTTCATTATTCGATAATAGCTAAGACAGGGGAGCGATTCTGTAACGATTTTGCATCTCACTTCGAAACTCACTTCACTTAGCGTGAATTTGTTATTAAAAATTAGCTAGAAAGCTACTTTACCGATTGCAAAAGGTAGCTACCGTAGTTATCTAAAATCTTTTGTGATTAAAAAACTGCCTATAATTTTCTTATTTATTATTTAAAATAGTGAAGTGAGATTCGAAGTGAAGTTCGAGTTTGGTTACAGAATCGACAGGACAACGGCTGTTGGGTCAGTTAGTAGGTTATGTATGGCTATGAATCCATTCATAAAAGACCTGTCCCCTAGAAGTGGAGACAAAAATACGAAAACTCATGACTCTGTCTTATATTTGTTACATTTGCCTTAATAACTCAACCAATTTTAATAAACTTGGGTACAAACATAGGTAGGATTGACCTATAAAACCATTGGATACTATTAATCAAAAGACAAAGTCAAGACCAAGTTCGATAATTAAGTATAATTTTGTATTTCGATTCAGTTTTCCGATTTTTTTTTTAAATGGCAGAGATAGTAGTAGTAGTTATATTCGTCCTTTTCAGGACAGGCGAAGGTCTAAGCCATACTGCCAGTTCTTGAGTTGATATTGTTTCATTTTTCACTACAATGCGGGTGCATCGTATTCCAATGCTGCTTGGAGCATTTGGCACCAAGTATATCAAGACAGTTTACTCGGTTAGTTCTGCCGAGGAAGCCACCACTTCAATAAAAGTCTCAGCTTCACACAACCAAGATCGCGCCTATTTCAATTATCCCACATATTGTTCAGTTGCGTAGACACTTGGACCATGTAACTGCACCAATTTCAAGACACAATATCCACTATGAATCAATTTGAAAATAATTAAAATAGACACCTAACCGAACTCGACAAAATGGCGCCAAAAACTCCCGGCAGAGATTTGTTAAAGTGAGGCCACAGAGCCACTAGTAATTAGTAATGTTTTACTAATTATTAATTTGTTCATAAGTATGCTAAATAATTGTGTATTATAAGTATTATAGCACCGTAGACAGGCAACATGTGTAATAATCGTTTGTTTGTCTGTCGCGTTGTCAAGCGGTCAATCACCGCCCAAGTGGACTGGGCGATGACCTTGTCCGAAGCTGTGGAGCCGACATGCGAAACATTTTAATTTATTTATTAAACTCATTCTATTTGATAGGATGAAGGACTGAATTTAAGCGTTTTTGTTTACCAAAGACATTTCAATTTTTTTTATCCTCTGACGAAGACAAAAATGTAATGCAACTTTTGAAATTAAAAAAAATCAAGCAAAATTTTTGTTATAAATATTTTATTAATCCCGACCATTATTTGAAATTGACAGCAGTAATGTTAGAGTTTTTTTGACATTTATTTTATTGATTTTGGGATTCTTATTGGATTTACTATCTGACCTCACTATTTCGGACATCTTCCATTGCTTTTGGGCTCACTGTCTAGTAGGAAAAATAGTTATTGGAAACGTTTCGGCTTGCAAACAACAAAAATATATTTTTTCAATATTATTTGTTGCACACTTGCAAAATCTTGCGCCTTTTCTTCTGTAACTCAATTAACAATACTTACGATGGAAAAAAATAACACTCTCATTATGTAAACCATACATTAGAAGAAAATATAGTAAGTTGGAAATAATTTTATGTAAGATCTGTACTTTACATAAAATTCTGTACTGTTACAGAATTGAAATTTCAATAATAATAAATTTTATTCAATCAGTATTTACCTCATGAAGTATTAAAATAAGCTATACAAATGACACGAATGATGTATGATTACTGTTAACTGCCCTGCGCATAAGGCAGCACCCTACGGGGTTCCATTGTGCTACCAGCGTATTTTTTATACTTAAATGCATTAAGGTTATAAAAAATAATTAATTAAGTTTGACTACTCCACGCACGCTCTGTGCGGCGGGTCTGAGAGTCCAGAAATATCCGGTGTCGGTATGTGTGACACTAATTATGTAACATATGTCCACATGTCGTTACTTCCATTGTGTTACGAACATTATTTCATAAAATACATTTTATTCAGCATTACTACTCCTGTGAGGTAGTAAAAATTAATAATTAATTTTGTTTGGCTACTCCACACACTCCCTGTGCGGCGGGTCCGAGAGTCCACAAATAATCTGGTGTCGGTATGTGCGCCACTAATTATGTAACGTATGTTTACACGTCGTTACTTCCATTGTGTTATCAGCGTTACTTCTTGGAGTATGATTAGTTCCTGTGTGTTACCTTTTTTTTTTGGTGTGTGTTACCTCAGTTTTGGCAACAATTTTTTTTAATAATATTAAGGTTATTGAGATTTAAGGAATTCACAATGCTATTTTTGTACTAAGATAGTTAAAACGTTAAAAGTACTAGAAAATTTCACCGATCTCATTGGCGACTCGGTAGCATAATAATTGGTTAGTGCATTGGTCCAGAATCCCAAGGGTGCGGGTTCGAGTCCCGTCTGAGAAGCTATGGGTGAGCCGATTTTTTCTAGTAGGTATATTAATTATCATAATTTTAAGGTTGATTAGAAAAAAATTTGAAAAACTATATTGAGATTGTCTGTATAATATTGAGATTTCCGGCGACTGCGCCCACTTTTTACTGGAATTATATTAATATTTTTATTCCGTTAACTGCGCCCATCTTCGGTTTGCTTAAAAGATCCATTATTTCAGATAAAATGTAACATTTAAATTGTTAAGTGTCCTGTTGAGTTTTTTTGCTAAAAGTAATAAATAAAATGAAAGTTTGCTCTTTGAAAGAAAATTCACTATTGACAAGTAAAAAACAATAAAAAAGTACATTTCTTCTTCTAAAACCATAGCTAAAATATCCTATGTCGTAACATGGTATAACATAAAACAAAAATCAACAAATCTTAAATCAATAGGAATAAACTTGGTCGCACAAATCAAATCACAACTATAACCATTTAAAATAATATACAAAATAATATAAATAAAATAAAATATGAAACTTAGTACAAAATGAGTGTTTTACATGACGATTAAAGAAAATAACAAACATAACTTTAAATAAAAGTACTTTCATTTTAAAATTATAAAATAGGACTTATTAAAAATATTTTTTTCCTACTAGACAGTGAGCCCAAAAGTGAAATAGTGAGTTAATAGTAAATCCAATAAGAATCCTAAAATCAATAAAATAAGTGTCAGAAAAGCTTATTTTTTTTTATATTAGACAACATCACAAACATTGCTTTGATCCCAAAGTAAGTAGCTAAAGCACTTGTGTTATGGAAATCAGAGACAACGGTGGTATCACAAACACCCAGACCTGAGCCAATATAGAAAAGTTAGTTTTCTAAATTGACCCAGCCGGGGATCGAACCCGGGACCTGAGAGATGGCGACACCTTGAAAACCGGCGTACAAACCACTCGACCACGGAGGTCATCAATTTCAATTAATGGTTAATAGAACATTACACTTTAGTGTTGCTTGTTTTTTTTATTGTAAAAGTTGCATTACAGCCTCTGATATGATTGTCAAATAAGAGGTTAAACATTATTCTGACGACTTCCGTGGTCGAGTGGCTTTGTACACCGGTTTTCAAGGTGTCGCCATCTCTGAGGTCCCGGGTTCGATCCTCGGTTGGGTCAATTTAGAAGACGAACTTTTCTATATTGGCTCAGGTCTGGGTGTTTGTGATACCACCGTTGTCTCTGATTTCCATAACACAAGTGCTTTAGCTACTTACTTTGGAATCGGAGCAATGTATGTGATGTTGTCAAATATTTATTTATTATTCTAATTTCTTTTAGGTTAATATTTTAAAACGATTTACTTACTCATTCACACAAAATCACAGTAAAATCACCCTATTCATAATGCTTAAAAATATATCATTTTTCTAAACAATAACTGACTTTTTCTTTATAAGTACCTAACTATATTAGAATTATATCTAAATGTAAAAATAATATCATGATTAGAATACACTATATCGGGATTTACACCATGTACCTGTTTTTTTTGAGACTCATCATGTCATGGTCACGGAAGAAAAAAATAAAATATCGGAGTCTCATAAATAAACAGGTACATGTAAATCCCGATATAGTTTATTCTAATAACGTCAATAACGATGGAAATTTAAAACATTTTAATATACAAGGTGTTACAAAAATACCCCTAATGCCGAATATGGTATATAGAGACCATAAAACTGATCAACTTTTACTATGGGACCAACTCTGAAATCGCGAAAAAAAAATTAGCTGTTTTATACATTTTCATATTTTCGATTTTAATTTTTGTATGAAACAGCTGATTTTTTTTAGCGTTTTCAGAGTTGGTCCCATAGTAAAAGTTGTTCAGTTTGATGGTCCCTATATCCCATATTCGGCATTAGGGGTATTTTTGTAACACCTTGTATATTTTTATATATTATTTTTGTAAGTGTTAATAATCAATATAAGAAACTAGAATCGTATAACCTTTTATTTGACAAGCACATCAGTAGATTGAAGGAAGGAAGGTTCCCTATGTATTTTCTAAATGTATAAAGAAAAAATTAAATAATGGAAATTTAGAAATTAAAAATAAAACATGGAAAGTAGGTGTCCTTTTTTAGGGTTCCGTACCAAAATGGTAAAAAGGAACCCTTATGGTGCGACTCAGTCTGTCTGTCTGTCTGTCACAGCTGGATATCTCGAGAGCTAGTAATGCTATCAACTTGTAATTTGGAATAGTTTTAGATGACGTTTGCCCAACTCTTTTGCAAATAAGAGAGAAATAAAAATAAAAATATATTTTTTGCAACAGGGACTGAAAGGGGGTCTTAAAAATTCGAAGTGAGACTTAGAGCATAGTTTTCAACTTTAGATGAAAAATGTAAAAAAACGTTCCTCCCTCTTATCTCTGAAGTTTTCACAAAGAAAAATCTGAAATTATTTTATGTGATAGAAGTTTATGCAAAGATTACAGGAAAAATAAAACGATGTCTGTAAATAGTAAACTTTTTCAGAATGATGGTACGGAACCCTCGGTGCGCGTGTCCGACTCGCTCTTGACCGTTTTTTTAGATCTTTTGGACCTATCGCAGACTCCAGCTCCACACTTATAAGGACATAGTTATGTCCCTCAATATAAAAAAAACTACATGGAGATTTTTTAGACATCGGGAAACTTTCAAGATGTGTTCATTCCATAAAATATTGTAATGTTTAAAGCGCGTGATTTTAATCTAATAAAATGCATATTTGGATGTATAATATACTTACACACTTTTAACAATGAATAAATATAATTTAATTTAATCTTTAATAGTATTAATAAATTCTGTTTATGTTTCCATGCTACTTAAGTTGGCTAAATAGATATATTCATAAAGTTAGAGAGATTATCTGAATTTGTAAAATACCTATAGGCAATAAAAGTTAACTATCTGTACCCTTAGCACGAACATCTATCGAGAAAAAATCGCGCGTAAAAAGTACTCGATAGAGTAATGTTATCTATGGAAAATTTTATTTCGCTTTTCGTCGACAGATGACGCTGTTCAAATTTCCCATACAAAAAAATACTCTATCGAATGTTTTTACGCGCGTTATTTTTTCGAAAGTTCCTGATATGGTCTAAGTTCAATCCATAGCCTTCGCTTCGATGACATTGTGTCAAACGCCAGGATATCTAACAAACGAATCGTAATGTAATCGCAACCGAACTAAAATCCAATAATAAAAGCTCCGTACTTCCAAAACTTCTTCCAAACTTGATCCACTATTCGCGGAACGCCCACTGTGACGTAACCACAGCCATACATTTGTCTCTTTCTAACACAAACAAAAGTTACACTGCAAAACGAGACGGGCAGACTACCATGGCGTGTATTGTTATGATAGTTTTGAAATCCGAACGCCGAATGATGGAACGCGTAGTCATTGTCAAATAATTTTCAACTTTAAAACAAAGGTGTTGGAGATTGAATTTGTTTAAAATGTACAGGTCATACGTTGTTCTTAAAATGAGAACCAAGACAGAGTCTAGTAACATTTTTACGCGAGCGATTTACCATCGTAAGGTGGTGTCGTAAGGACTATAGTGGCGTAAAAATGGCCAACTTAAGACGTTCTCAAAAAAAATACGCGCGCGCTAGTTTATTCTCTATCGACGTCTTGCACAAGATGGCGGTTGTAGAGGCGTTCGGAATTTGAATTTCTCTGAGGAATAAATGGAATAAGGTGGGGAATGTGTACATACCTAGTTACGCCACTATGGAATAGGGAGCGTTTGACAGCTCAGACGCTAGAGCGCTGCGTTAGAAAATGTATTGAGAGAGATTTAGCGCTGTTTTCGCTGTAGTAGAATTGATCACAGTTTGCACACTTATTTCTGTGTGTATTTTTAGGGGTTTGGAATTAAATGAAGATGAAATTACATCTTATTCGATTAATAAAATTTGAAAATCGAAAGTTTTCTTAATTTCTGATAGGAACATCACTTGTTTTAACTGATAGGCAATAACTAGTTTATATTTTTTGAATTAGGTATATTATTATTACCAAATAGAGAAGAGTGGTTAATTTTTGGAACCGCTTTCATTTAATAGGTTGACATATAAATAGTACGACAAAAAATACAAAAGATATCACTTAATAATTAATTTCGTTTATATATTATGATAAATATAACATAAATATACCAACGAATAAATATATTAGAACAAAGAATAAAAAAAAAGCACTTTTACGATTTAAGTAAGTAAAACATCAAATACACTGAAATGAGCTGTGAAAATATTGTCTTTGCTTTAAAAGTTTTAATTAAATTATTGTATAATAATGAATAACTGTTTAGTAATGAAACTAAAATTCATGCCATAATTATTAAAAAAATTAAGCCAACATCACAATATCACTTTCTTGCACCCACTCGGAGATTCAAATCGACACTGACATAATAACACACTTACCAAATTCGTCTTTTACTTCAAAATTCCCATCAAACTTGTTTTAAAAAAACTTGTTAACTTTAAAAACACGTCAAATTCCCATGACACCAACGACCAGATATGTTACCCTTCTCTAATTCTTACATTTACTTATAAAAAAAAAATAAGTTGTCTTAAAACCGGATTCCATTTTCAAAATACGTCGAAGTAAATTTAAAAAAAAAGAATGAAGCTAGCTGGTGCATGTCTGTAATAAAAACCGGATCTGTGTTCTATTTTCAAAAGTCGAATATCTTAGTAAAAAATCTTATAAACTTATTATGAAGAGAATAAAGGCCAATTTTATTTGAATTTATTGAACCCGCTACTTGTAAGTTTTTTTAAGAACCTGTTACTTTGAATCAAACAGGTATTCTCTTATCTTGAGACGGAGTTTTTTAATAGATGAGGGGTTAAAGAATTTGAAATAAGGAAATTGTGCGATAACAGAAATTGATTAAGGCTGCGCACGCACTGACAGGTGGCTTGCTTAGCGCCTAGCGCCTAGATATGTACGAAGTAAAATAAATGTTCACGAATGTTCGCAACCGGCCGCACCGCGCGCTTGGTGCCTCGCTAGGCTAGTCACCTACTGTATACATATCTAGGCGCTAGGCGCTAAGCGGGCTACCTGTCGGTTCGTATGCGGCCTAAGTGTTTATTTCTATGGAATATGTAAGTAGGTTTATCCTCATTTATGAAATTGGAGCACATAATTATGTTTTTTTGTTAATCATTTATTTAAATGTAATATACATTCTAAGAATAACTCGTACAAATGGCAGCCCTGTATCAGTCTGATGTCAGTCTAAATGACCGTGTAATTTCTCTCTAACAAAATTATTTTTAAAACACATAATTTTTTACAATATTTTTACGGGAGTGATAAAACAATATTCATATCCATTCTAACTAGGAAACACTCCGAATCACACATCCATTCAATAGCAAATCCAGAATAAACACCTTATTATTAAATACGAACTCGGTAACATAAATAATTACTTGGAATAGACGATATACAATACCGTAATTAGTGTGGACCCAGATTCCACAATACGTAAAATACGTTACAGGGCCAGCGGTCAAGGGCGGTCAGTGCCGATCGCCCGCAAATAGATCGACGTCGCTTCCATCTTAAGGGGCTGACATGAGCCAACTAGCGCCGCCAGTCGATTTTATTTTATTTATTCTAAATAAGTCATGTGAATGACGTCTAATGTTTATTGAATAACGTTACAACATTACAAAATGCGTGCACTAGTTTAAAAACGGGTTTGAACCAACAGTGGCCACTTTAACCAAAATCGCGTTTTAAACTGTTTGAATGCCTTTTCAAACTGTGTAAAGTTATTCAATAAAATATTAGACGTTATTAACAAAACCTTGACAGATTCCTTTTTTAAGAAATTGGGCTTATTTAGAATAAATAAAATTAAATCGACTGGCGGCGCTAGTTGGCTCATGTCAGCCCTTTTAAATATAAACCACACGCGAACAATGAGGTTTTTAGGTTTTTATCGAAATGAGGTTGCGACTTGTGTTGCATATTTTTTTTTGGTATAAAAACTTTTTGGAACGGCAGTTCATTTGCAAAAAATGTAATAGTGATATGCTCAGTGAAAAAAACGAATATGTATACAATGCGATTAAATGACAATAGACAGGGAGTTTTTGGCGCCATTTTGTCGAGTTCGGTTTGGTGTCTATTTTAATTATTTTCAAATTGATTCATAGTGGATATTGTGTCTTAAAATTGGTGCAGTTATATGGTACAAGTGTCTACGCAACTGAACAATATGTGGGATAATTGAAATAGGCGCGATCTTGGTTGTGTGCAGCTGAGACTTATTGAATTATTGAAGTGGTGGCTTCCTCGGCAGAACTAACCGAGTAAACTGTCTTGATATACTTGGTGCCAATGCTCCAAGCAGCATTGGAATGCGATGCACCCGCATTCTAATGAAAAATTAAACAATATCTACCACTGAACTATTTAACACTTGACACTGGCAAAAATTGCTTCCAAGAGGAAAGTAGATTGCCATAACAAAAATAGAAGAAGACAATAGACAGTGACCGCAACTTCACTCGAGAGTGTATGCAAAGAATACATTTTACAGATTCAAATACGTCGTTTTGTACCGCGCTTTGAAGTTGGTCACTTATGTTGTTGGTAACCTACATTGTTAAATTAATCACACACTGTCACTTATATACCGGTTAACTATAGTATAAGTAAATTCTATAGTAAAGTCCGCAAGCTGACTATTACAGCATTCGAATAATATCAAATTCAAATAGAATTTTATTTCTCTTAAAATACCTTTCAGAAGTTAACTCTTTTATATTGAAAGGCATATAGTGGCCCCTATTTTCTTCTGAGCAGTATAGAATGTTACAAAAAACCCAACATTTTGGTATTTTCGTTATTAATTTTTGTATGAAACAGCTGTTTTTTTTTGCGATTTCAGAGTTGGTCCCGTAGTAAAAGTTGTTCAGTTTGATGGGCCCTATTATACCATATTCGGCATTAGGGGTTTTCTTGTAAGTCATTGTGTAATACTCTGAAGTAAAGGTATCACTGTACTGAGTGTCTCCTAAATCACCTTACGGATTGTATAATCCGTAGTAGTAGTATTACTAATATTATGAGTAAACAAATATATTACTATATTAGGCTCGAGCCTGATGCGGCCGTACTCACTTGATACAGTATCAGTTCAGTTCATCATTCACTCTCTGAAAAGCCATCATCAGATCATAGCTCAATCAATCCCTGGCGGAGAACCAAGGCTTTGATGCCTTTGAAGTTACCTCGTTTGTATGAAAATTGACTGGTGTTTCCCTCCCCACTGTATATTATATAAAAAAAACAATCAATATTTTAATATTATAATTTGTTGTCTTTTGTTACTTTTGAAGAAAAAAGCAGAAATTCACAAGAAATAGGTTTACATAAACTGCTACGAATTAAGAAGTGCTACGAAATCTCGTAGCGAGACTACAAATTATGTCGTAGCAACTTTTGTAATCAAAATGTTTGTTTGAAATTGAAATTGAAATTGAAAAATTCTTTATTCAAATAAGCTCACATAACAAGCATTTTTAAATCGTCAATTCTTTTATCCTACCACCCATTATGACGTCTTTTAGCTGACAAGAAAAATGGGCGCAAAAAACTTATCAGCTTTATTAGAAGGAACGATATTGAAGAAGTTTGTCCCTTATGCTGCGCTAAAATATTTATTTTACAAGATATTTCTATAAGTATTTAAATAACATAAGGAACAATTACAATGGAATCAAACTAAAGATCGCTGTTATGAAACTGTCCTCAATTTGACCTGAACTAACTCATTAGCATTTCAATTATATCTAAGAGCAGATTTCACCATTGATTTTAAACGCGATTAAGTCACTAAACGGGTTTAAGACTGTCACTGTCATAACGAAAAATAAAAATTTGTTACAATAATTTCAATTTATGTAATAAAGAATACCTCAAAAATCTTGTATACGTTTTATCAATAAACTGGTGAAATCGATTTGAAATAACAAGAGATCAAACTAGACGTTTGAACTAGATTATGCTAAACGAGACCTTAATCGCGTTTTAAATCAATGGTAAAATCGGCCCTAAGTGTACAAATATTAGGATGAAATATGAAATTGCCGTTTTGTTTGGAGAATTTTAAAGAATTTGAATTTTCAATTTTACCCATTTTCCTAATTTATTTAAAAACCATGAACGCTAATGTTTTAAAACTTTTATGCACAAGATAACGTATGCCACTTAGGTTACGCGAAAAACATAAGTATCGGCTAAGTTACAGCGAAATAAGAAGTCATATTTTCATATTTACAAAAAAGGAGTTACTAATAATGAGATACTTTTTTAAATTTTTAAATTTTGAGATTTAAGCATTCACAATGCTATTTTATACAATACTAAATAATATACTAGAAAAAATAGGACTCGCACCAGATCATGTTCTCGGACGGGAATCGAACCTGCGACCTTTGGATATCCGGTCCAATGCTCTGACCGCTGAGCTACCGAGTCACTGGTGAGAACGTCGAATTTCTTCTAGTATATCAACTCTTACGCTGCAAGCCAGCGCCATCTCACCAATGTAGAAGGAATTACCGGATATCCAAAGGTCGCAGGTTCGATTCCCGTCCGAGAACATGATCTGGTGCGAGTCCTATTTTTTCTAGTATATTATTAAGTATTGTACTTTTTTAAAGTTAAGAAAATCAGAAATATTTTTTTATTGCCGACAGGTAGTTGGCCGTTATTATCATAATTCGAAATAAACAACCGAAGCATCCTAAACATCTTAGAAGATTATGAGAGTCTCTGTATGTGAGAAAAAATCGACAATTTCATACTTTAACCCCTATTATTTTGTCCGGTGACAAATAGTAAGGGTCACAAATGTCCGGCGGTTGACTAAATAATCTTTAGTATGTACCCGTCAATGGGTTAAATTGTTTTAAACTAAACTACAATATTATAACTTGTTACATATTGTACTGTGATAAAGACGTGTTCTAAAACAAGGGTTAACTCTGAGTAGACATGCAAATTTGTTTAAATAAATTGTGTTTAAATGTAACACCTGTTTTTTTATTTGGAATCTATTGGTAACGATATATTTAAGTTTGTAAATATCGTTACTTATTTCTGTTAAAGCTGATAAGTTTCTTGCACCCGTTCTTTTTATCAGTTAAAAAAGTCTGGAACAGTTGGTAGGAAAATATAAATGATTCAGAAGCGCATAATTACTAAGTTTAATTGAAGAAAGAAATGTTTGACTTTTGACTTCTGATTATAGCTTCATAAATTTTGTCAATTAAATTCAGTCAGACGGAAATTGAAACTAAGTTATTCAATATCCGGGAGAATGTTTTAATCACTGAGCTACCAAAGCCAATACTTATAGATTGTTAATACTTGTCCTATTTATTAAACTTTAGATTTTTCGCATTCACAATGCTATTTTTATATTAAAATAGATAGATATTTTCTAGTAATTTTTCTAATATTATTTATCTTAATACTTGTCCTATTTGGTAAACAATTTTCACCAAACTTTTTATTGAAATACACATTACCTAAAAATACGCAAAATGTTTTGCACACAAATATTACGAAATAAATTGTTAATTCTTACTTAAAACACTTTTCTTGCTGGTAGAGGTGAAAAGTTGTATGTTTAACACGATACCAAATTTTTGTTCTGTCTCGTGCCTTTAAATCACTCATTGTGCTCAGTAGTTTTAATTAGAATCACTTGCTACGCTCGTGATTCAATTCTAGACTATTTCGCTAGTTCGTGCTTTAAGACGCCGGCGAACAGTGAGCTTCCTATACAAACGTAATACCAAAATGATTTGCAATTTGAGCATAATTAGCTAATCTTGTGATGTTATTCGGATTAAGACAGTATTTGTCTAGGTTTCTATTAAATAAAAATTGCAAAATACTAACCCAATTCAAAATAAATGCCGTTTTTTTATACAAAACTGTAAATCGCATTATTAATAGAAATCTAGACAAATGCTGTCTTAATCCGAATAACATCACGAGAAGACTTAATTATGCTCAAATTGCAAATCATTTTGGTATTACGTTTGTATGAGAAGCTCACTGTTCGCCGGCGTCTTAAAGTCGGCACTCGCAGCACAAAATGACTTTGGTCTCTATTTAACAAATAACTTTTATCACTCTGTAACAAAATATATTTGTTTTCTAAGTAAGTATTCAACAAACGTCTCCTTCACCGTGACCAAGTAATTTTAGGTTTTTTTTTTAATTAAGTTTTCATTAAATGTTTAATTGGACATTTCTTATATTTTATTATAATCACAAGCAAGCAATACTATTTTTTATCATTTTCTGAGGTTTACGCACATATTATACATTAATAAATCATTATTACGGATACTAGCGCGGTTTTTTTATTTCATTTTTTGGGGTTTCGGTTTTGTATTAGTTTTTTTCCGACGTTTAAGCACTGCCGTGGTTACGGGGGACTAACAAATTAAAATCCAAAGAAATATTTCAAAACATATTTGATGAAACCGCATAAATACCTCGGACGGGACTGGGACGTGCGTCCTGTCCTGTCCCATCTGTAAAGTAAAGTAAGTAAGTAAAGTAAAAAATTGCTTTATTCAAATAAACTTAGTAATTAAGCGCTTTTGAATCGTCTATATTTTTCTACCACCTGTTCCAGACTTTTTTAACTGACAAGAAGAACAGGCGCAAGAAACTTATCAGCTTTAACAGAAATAAGTAATAAGTAACGATATTTACAAACTTAAATATATCGTTACTAAATACAATACATATAACAGGTTATTAACAACAAGTACTTACTAGCAAGTTATTGTGTTACAACATTTCCACGCATTCCGGTCTTTCAGATAATCGTCTACTTTATAATAACCTTTAACCATGAGCGTCTTTTTGACATGAGTTTTAAATTCATGCAAAGGTGTGTTCTCGTCATGTATATTGTATATTATTATATGTTACTTTAATTGTTACTTTATTTTTATATGCAACGATGTAAAAAAATCGCCAGGTAAAAGACGCAACCGTCTGGGACGTGAAAAAACCCTAATACTAAGACCTTTATTCCGAATAATTTTTTACTCTGTGGCAAAACATACCTATTTCCCAAGTATTCGGCACACGCCTCCCCTTGGCAAGTCACCTGCGTCATTAATTCATTTTAAGACGCCTAACACCGCGTCCCTAGACGGCACATTTGCATATTACAAAGTATGGAAGTTAACGAAGAGGGGTGGGTGGGACCCGACTCCAAGGTTGTAAGACGGGGAATTGGATACAGGGGCGGATTTAGCGTCAATTTGTATTTTAAAATATAATAAACAAATAAATATTTGACAACATCACATACATTGCTCCGATTCCAAAGTAAGTAGCTAAAGCACTTGTGTTATGGATTTCGGAGACAACGGTGGTATCACAAACACCCAGACCTGAGCCAATATAGAAAAGTTCGTTTTCTAAATTGACCCAACCGGGGATCGAACCCGGGACCTCAGAGATGGCGCCACCTTGAAAACCGGCGTACAAAGCCACTCGACTAAAGAGGTCGTCATTTTATTAACATTATATCAGGAAAAAATATATTTTTACTTTAGTATAAATGTTTACAAGTTGCAGACTACAAAGAGGAAGAATATCCTGCAATATATTTGTTGGTTGGCGATTTGAGAGTTTTTCGCAGTCGACAACAATGGTATTAACCGGTGGTTTATAGAAAATCCTTCATAACTAAACACATCACAATACAATCTTCTACAGTAACCTTCATTCGTATTGAAAGAGATCTAAGATAAAATGAAATGTATACGCAACAATTTCATTTGAAGACCCTCTTCAAATACAAGAACAGGTAGGAGTGCTAATGCATGACGTGATGGTGCCATAAGGTAGTCATAGTTTTCGATTTAAATCATGAAATTCGTTAACACTCTCATAAAGATTACTGTTTAATAAAAAATCAATAACTTAACACAATTAAAACACAATTTACTAATTCTGTTTACCTAAGTCCACTTTCTAAATTTTCCAATCTTCGATGTGTTTTTATGATAAAGAATTTTCCATTTCCTAATTCCCTTAGTTCGTCTCTGCCCGACTCAAAAGCGGAGAAAGATGAAGGAAATGAAAATGTACGTCGCAAAAAGGGGGGTCCGCCCCGCCCGCCCTAAAATTCTATAAAGAGGGGAGAGGGAATTTCTCCAATACCTTTTGTATGATAAGCCCTTTCAGGCCCCTCAGGAGGGTCGGGAGAGGAAACATTACTCTTTAGACGTCTCACTTCTTATCGGGGGCTAATTTCCTTGAGATAGTAGATGAAAGATTTCGCGCTTAAATATCATTTGTTGAGAATTTAAATAGGGGTAGGGCTTTGTTTCTGGAAAGTAGGTATGTTATTTGATTGTGACTATGGTTTAAGTATGTTCTTTGATGTTGGTGTTGCTATGTGGTGTTTAATAATTTTGAGTCGTTCGTTTAATATTCGAATTAATTGTAGTCTACAATCGCTTACTTATTTTTCGAGCTTTTATTACAATTGAAAATATTAATTTCATATTTATTGGCGTCGTTGTCGTCGAAATACTAATTTCACCAAAGACATTTTCATGTAAAATGTTGCGACGACGTGATCATATTGCTCGCACTGTAAAAAAGCTATCAGATCTCATGTAGAGCTTGTAACTCTACAGCCCTTGCTTTATAAGCCCTTAACAAACTCTACACCTTTGTGTCTTGGCTATTTAGCTACATTCAACATGGGCGTAAGGTGAGAAATGTATTAACAGTTCATTACTTTTCTGTTATACAATAGTTCTTGTGGAAACGAAGCAGCCATGCCACATATTTTGACTAAGGTGTAGAATTTGTGAAATTAGAGTTTGTAGAGATAGGGCGTGTAGAGTTAGAAGCTTGGCTCTACATGAGATCTGATAACTTTTTGATAGTGCGTGCCATATGGTCTCGTCTTGGCAACATTCGCTCTCGAAAAAGTAATTTTATATATCTTTTCGACGACAAAATAATGTTCTGTACAACTCTCAAGTTTGTTTTTTTTTTAATTTATTTGGCACAACAAACAACTACATTCACAATTTGTATAGACGTTTTAAAAGTAACACATTACTATAAATGTAGCCAACCCTGTTGTGCGCAGATTGAGTATGAAAAACATAAGGGGGGCAGTGATAATGATTATTAAAACAGAAACTACACTCTAATCGTTTTAACGAGAGATTTTATGTATTTTTTGTAAGCAAGTAGAAATATAATACCAAATAATATACTAGAAAAAATACGACTCGCATCAGATCATGTTCTCGGACGGGAATCGAACCCGCGACCTTTGGATAACCGGTTCAATGCTCTGACCGCTGAGCTACTGAGTCACTAGTGGGAACGTCGAATTTCTCCTAGTATATCAACACTTACGCTGCAAGCCAGCGCCGGTATTATATAAAGTAGCATTGTGAATGCTTAAATCTCAAAATTTAAAAGTAGAAATATATATTTTCACACGGCACTTTGATTCGATAGAGTATCAGAGTAAGTCGAAAACTTTCACACACTTCGTAAAAAATAAACTTGTTCTATCACAATAAAAAAAACTAGTTGGTCGTTTTATCTATAAAATAAAAACTAGTTGTAACACTTGTTGTAGTTTCCCTCAAATAGATAAAAAGGGTGATACACAAATTGTGTGTCAGTCACCCCTTCTATCAATTTATGGAATTGTGTGACACAATTCCTTTGCCGACTTCTCAGAATAAAGAAAGCATAATATCTCAACAAGTTTGTAACTACATAGTTTGAAAAATACTTATTTTTATTAATATTGCTAAAAGTGGTGTTGCTAAAGTTGATTCAAGCGTCTTTAGTACCTATTTCTTAAAAACAATACTTGGATGAATACTTTAAATCACAAAAACAATAAATACGAATCTTTGTTAAGGTACGGTAATTTATTTAGTAACTATGAATTCCTTTAAAATACGTGTAGTGTGTTTGGAAATTTCTATTTCTATACAATCCTATATGGAAATACAATCCCAAAAAATTAGGACAACCCTGAAAACCACCACGTGGCTGAGAAATTTTGAAGTTTTATTTGCATGGAAAATTTGCTAAGTGACAACCCTAGACGCATATAGACCATATTGTTTTCGATTATCAATCCATTAATAGGCAAGAGCAAAACACGATTTCAGTCTAGGGTTGCCACTCCTCCTCCACCTTAGTCGTCCACTCTTGACAGAGTGGTTGTGGTTGATGACGCTGCATTTTCATTGGCTAAAGCAGCCCTCGCGATGCGCCCCCACTTGTTGCGGTTTTCAGCGTCTCGGGAACTCTGCGTGTCGATTCTCTAAAAATAGCTCTACCATGCAGCAACACTGTCACAGAGACGGAAACTCGGACGACGAACTCGCCGATGGTCGGAACTATTTTTCTATACAAAAATGACGTTTCCGCAGCGTCGAGATGCGCTCAACGCTGCGGATGTTTTTAGAGTATTGACGGGCTGGACGCTGGAGGTTTGTGTCGCAGTTTTAGGCTGGCCCCAGACCTACAGGTTTCATTTCTTTGCTATGCTGTTTTAGTTGAACAGGGGCTAGCAGCTTACGCATCGAACTTCGGAAAGTCTGCTGGGCTTCCAGTTAAAACATATTAATCAAGCCCCAATTGTGCCAAAATGGTGAACCTTAATTTATGATGTCACACGAACATCGATATTTTCTAAATAACTACAATATGAAACTTCTTACTTCGATTTATCTGTTTTAAGTTGAAGCCCGGCAAACTTTCCGAATAGAAATGCGTTAGCCGGTACAGCCCCATGTTCTACTAGAATAGCAAAGCAAAGAAATGAAACCGGTAGGTCTGGGGCCAGCCTTAATGAGGTCTGTCCAACGCGTAGGTGAACAACCGCGTTACCGCTTGCCTTCTACCTGCCCCTGAACAACGAGTCCTTCCGTGGATTGTTGGTTTCGATCAACGTGTCTGAAATATCTCTGCTTGATTTTAGTTCCTCCAAGCTCGAAACGTTGTTGGTCCTTAACGCTGTCACAGAATTAGTATAGGACTGACGTACAAAACGGCCACACTCCGGCTCCCGCCGATCCGAAATACCTCATCTCCCCCCACAATCGGTAGTAAGAGCAGAAGTTCATTCTCCGGGGCCGTGTCGAGCGCGCGAGTAGTTTGTACTAACATACGAGCGAGACAGATGTCAAGAGTCAACCTAAAAGAGTTAGTCTAAAAGATTCACGCACACATTCGCAGCGTGTACAATAGTAATCTGTTTATTAAAATTTAGATGTTTCGCATTCACAATGCTATTTTTATATTAAGATAAATAATATTAGAAAAATACTAGAAAAAATCGACTCACCCGTACCACTTCAGACGGGACTCGAACCCGCACCCTTGGGATTGCAAACAATGCACTGACCAATTATGCTACCGAGTCGCTAGTGGGAGCGGCGAAATTTTCTAGTACTTTTTACTTCTTCGCTGCAAGCCAGCGCAATTTTTTTCAATGTGAATATTATTTATCTTAATCTGTTTATGTTGTAGTTATAACGCACTTTTTGTATGGAGTGTCCGGGGTGTGACGCTGTCCAAGAGATCCGCAACAGTCACCGCCAGCACCACATTTCGAGTGCTTTGTTTTTGCGTTGGTCTTTAAGGCAAACCGCCCATGTATCTACCCCATTAAGAAAAATCAGGAAGACTAAGCTTCCCATTAGGCGGATTTTCGTGGCTTTGATTATAAAATGGAAAATGGTAAAAATTTCCACACAGCATTTCTCATTTCATATTTCGATTTCACCCAAAAACCGTAATTTTAAAATGTATACTATTTTCAGAATGGTCCTAAATATTTACTCATAAGTTTCCACAGAACCTCCAAAAACTGCTATAAATCATTATTAAAACTCCTGTAAAATTTATCACCGTGCAACAATAAAACAAATGCTTTGCTCGAATGTCCAGCAGTGGCTATTTATCATAAATATTAGAACTATCGATGGTAATTAATGGGATGGGCGGTAAGGGTTAGTTGCGACGGTAAAATAAGTACTTGTATCTACAGACTTATTTTGTCCTTTTAAAAGGCGTTGCCTATTTAAATACAAAATTCGACATGGCTCCAAAAATGACGCTGTGTATTTCTTTTTTAGATTTTTTTAAAGTCTTTTCGATTTCTCAACAAATGTTGAGGATTCGAAAAGACTTCAGTCAATATATTTTCAACAACGCGGTAAATAAGGAGACAGAATTGGCGTCCTATTAAGAGTACACTAACAGCGAGGAAGCCCGCCAGAAAATGTTAATTAGTCGAAGCACGAAGATCGACCCCTTAACGCGAGCTCATCTCACAACGAAGATGTGGTTCTCAAACGTTACTTCATGGTTTTTGCAATAAAGCTAGGTCTAGGAATTACAGCTTTTGCTGCAAACGAGTGTTTATTTATTAATTTATGATTGGAACGCTGATTGGAATATGATTGGAATAAATAAACTTAGTAATTCTTTTATGATTCTCAAAGTTAACAAGTACTTAGAGTAATGCAGGTTTATGTGTAATTGTCCTTAGTATTGACTCTATTAATAATGCAAACTACACTTGTCTGTAAATTAAACAATCACAATACTAAATAATATATTAGAAAAAATACGACTCGCACCAGATCATATTCTCAGACAGGAATCGAACCCGCGACCATTGGATGTCCGGTCAAATGCTCTTACCGCTGAGCTACCAAGTCACTCGGTGACTATTTAGTATTGTATAAAAATAGCATTGTGAATGCTAAAATCTCAAATTTAAAAAGAAAACAATCACACTTAATGCTTTGTTTACTTACGTTCTTATTTTATTTTATCAATCAGCTTGTGTTATTTTCTTCCAGCTTAGAAACTTTTTTTGTTCGATATTCAATATTAACCACTAGTATTACTAACATAAACATTGTGCCACTTCACCCTAGAATTCCAATCCCGCAAAAAGCTACATATATTTCTCTTTTCACAATGGTTTGGGACTTCCGCCAAGTGACGCCTGATTCAATTTTATAAAAAAAATCTTACGAAATTTCACCCGCAGTTTGAACACCGCTGTCCGTTGTAAGTGGCCCTATAAAATGCGGCAGTATTCGCCAAATAGCTACATCCCCATACCGTTTGAAAGGGCTGATTTCACAAGAATGCACTTAACACTTTGACTAAGAAATAGCATGACACTTTCACCCCCATGCTGAAATGTCACTCAAAATTTTGACATCCACTTTAATTTAACATTTCGTGTCACATCTAGATACATCCTTTTTTGTGAAATGGGTTGCATTTTATTTAATAGTCTCTATTGTTTTAAACTATATTTAAAACTAGTACAAAGAATGGAAAGTATTGAAAAGTTATTCGGAACATTGAAAGAACTCACATTAGAGGAAACAATCGTAGTTATATTGAATATTTTGGGGGACACCGTGCCCACGACAGCTGCAAAGGCGCCGAAACGTCAGTAAAAATGAAAAAATCAAATCATAAACAAACTTAAATTAAAAAATATCCAATATAACCGCGCTCGAATCCGTTAACAGTCACATCTACAACGCGCGTAAACCTTAGAAAATAGTTATTGGGAACCATTAGGCGTTAGAACAATAACAACCTAGAACTATAGTTCCCTACAAAGCGCACTGTCAAAATGAGGCAATAAACACTGAGCCAAAATGGCTTAGATTTCCGATTGTTATTCTTCATACGTTGCCTTACCGTACCTATAAGGACGAAAAAGTTGAAATTTTCCTACCTTTAGGGGATTAGTTACTATTTCATTCGATTTTAGTTACTAGGTAACGTATGAAGGATAGAAATCTGAAAACTAAGCCATTTTGGCTCACTTTACATACAAGGACTCGGCTTCTAAGTGTTAATTGGCCTTCTAGGTACCAAAAAATTTATTCTAGAAAAAATACGACTCGCACCAGATCATGTTCTCGGACGGGAATCGAACCCGCGACCTTTGGATATCCGGTCCAATGCCCTGACCGCTGAGCTACCGAGTCACTAGTGGGAACGTCGAATTTCTCCTAGTATATCAACTCTTACGCTGCAAGCCAGCGCCATCTCACCATTGTACAAGGAATTACCTCGACATCAACTGAATACCTTTCCAGATATTTTTAAACAATTGATTAAGACGAGAAAGCTATATAACTTTTTAAATTTGAGATTTAAGCATTCACAATGCTATTTTATATAATACCAAATAATATACTAGAAAAAATACGACTCGCACCAGATCATGTTCTCGGACTGGGATCCGGCCATCTAGGTGTTATTATTCTAAGCTGTTAACTATATTTTGCGTTAGAAAATATATAAGAAACTAATACACACGAAACTACACCCGATTTCGCAAGTCGGAGTATTAATTCAATTTGGAATTAAATTGAAACATCTTGACTATAATAATGTAATAATAATAGAATAGTTTACGTAATTTTATACCCCCCATCCCCACCCCTTGGGATTAACAAGATTCCATTAAATTATTATGTTCTAAGACAGGGATGCACAGACTACGGCCCGCGGGCCGCATGCGGCCCGCCGGTCGAATACTGGTGGCCCGCCGACAGCAAAAATAATACTCTCGTACATTCGAAAATATTGAGTTCTATTCCAGAATAAAACCAATAACAAATGTTCGAAAAGTAATTTGAATCTCGCGCGCGCGCTCTATCAATCTTATCGGTGCGCCGTGCATGCGTCGGTAACAGCGGTCGGTAATGTTCGTGCTGATCTCGGTTAAATTCGTTTTCTTGAGGAAGCGCGCCGCGTTATACTGTTCGAGCGAGCGAGATAGCAATAGTCCCAAATTCCCGATAGCTCGCGTAGGTAGATACACGAAGCTTCCAGAGTCGGTTTCGAGATTTCTCCAGACAGTTTTCGACTCTATGCGCGTGGTATAAAAGCCACGCTAACCGCAGCGACCGACAGTTCGGTTTTAATTTGAGTAAAGTGTCGTTAGTTCTAGTGTAGATTTTAACTCGACTAGCCGGTGTCATAATTATAATATATTTTGATCCACATTCAACGTAGATTTCCCGTCAAGTGCCGTGTATAATTGTGTTGTGAAATCGTAAGTAAAACTGTTATTAATTTTATCTACATATTTTATCAATTATTTTTGGTAATTAATTAGGAACTGTAATTGGTTTTAGGTGCTGTGGTAATCCTAGTCAGGATTAAAACGCAACATGGACATGCCAGGAACTAGTAAAAAATTTAAGGTTAAAGATGAAAATCGGCAGTTTCAAGAAATTTGGACTGAGAAATACTTTTTTGTATGGTCGCATAACAAAGTCGTTTGTTTAATTTGCAAGAATTCTGTTGCGATTGCAAAGGAATATAATGTAAAAAGGCACTATGAAACGCAGCATCCTACTTTTACGAAGTTTACAGGCGAATTAAGAAAGCAAAAAGTTTTGTCTTTAAAACGGGAGCTTATTGGTCAACAAGCTATGTTTACAAAACCCATTCAAGATACAGAAACAGCTACAGAAGTTAGTTATGAAATTTCTCGAATGATAGCAAAGCGGAGTCGCCCCTTCAATGATGGGGATTTTGTAAAAGAATGCATAGAAATTGCCGCTAAGAAAATGTGTCCAGAAGCAGCAAAAAAGTTTGAGAAAATTCAACTGAATCGTATGACCATCCAAAGACGAATTATGTCTTTGTCAGATAATATTGCGGAACAATTAAATGAAAAAACTAAGATAATTGATTTTTTTTCATTAGCACTCGACGAATCCACTGATATTAGTTCCACAGCTCAACTTCTTATATTCATACGAGGTGTTACTCAAGATTTTGAAGTCTTCGAAGAGTTATTAGGAATGTGTTCATTGAAAGGTCAAACCAGAGGAGTTGATATACTCAATGTACTTTTGGACGAGTGTTCAAAAACTGATTTGGACTTATCGAAATTATCGGGAGTTTCGACTGACGGTGCTCCTTCGATGATTGGTGTCAATTCTGGGCTAGTTACTTTGTTGAAAAAGCATTTGCAAGAAAAAAACTTAAACGCTGAAGATCTCATGCAGTTTCACTGCATTATACACCAAGAAGCCCTCTGTTCTAAAAAAATTGAATTTGAAAATGTCATGAAAGTGGTAGTTTCGACTGTGAATTTCATAAAATCACGAGGACTCAATCACAGGCAATTCAAACAATTCCTTGATGACATTGAATGCGAACATGGAGATTTACTGTATTATACAGAAGTAAGGTGGCTAAGTCGTGGATTGACACTGGAACGATTTTTAAATTTAATAGAAGAAATTGATATTTTTCTGGCGGAAAAGCAAAGGGACGTCCCGGAACTTAAAAGTCCTGATTGGTTGTGTGATTTGGCTTTTTTAGTTGACATTACAAATCATTTGAATGTCTTGAACACACGGCTTCAAGGCAAAAATCAACTGATATCCCAGCTCTACGCACATGTATCATCCTTTCAATGCAAGCTGACACTTTTCAGATCGCAATTGAATTCTGGAAATTACAATCATTTTCCGAATTATAAGAAAATGGCTGAAAAATTCAAAAAAACTGCTATTAATTTCAGTTATGTAAAAAAGCTAGATATTTTGATTCAATCTTTTCAAGACAGATTTTCGGAGTTTAAAACAGTGAAACCTCTGTTGGACATATTTAGCAATCCTTTCACGATTTCAGTTGAAAATGCGCCAGAGTTAATGCAGTTAGAAATTATCGACATTCAGAACGACCAAGATTTACGCAACAAATTCAACGAAGGAGACTTGCTGAACTTTTACCGCTGCATTGATAAAAATACGTACAAAGAGTTGCGCATAAACGCTCTGAAATGTGCAAGCTTATTTGGTTCTACCTATATATGTGAACAAACCTTTTCAATCCTAAATAATAATAAAACAAAAAATCGAAACCGCCTTGCAAATGAAAGTTTGGAAGCAGTTTTACGTGTTGCTACAAGTAAATTTGAGCCAAATATAAAAAAGATTGTAAGCACTATGCAGTGCCACGCTTCAAATTAATAAATTCTTTTTCAATTTGAATACATTATTATCAATTTTTCATTGTCTTTAATTACCTATACTTCTGGTGGCCCACCATCAGTTCATAATTTTCCCGAGTGGCCCCTAGTCTTAATAAGTCTGTGCATCCATGTTCTAAGAGAATGAGCGACTAAATACTTATATGGAAATTACTACTTACCTCTGAACATTCAAAAAAACTAGACGATCGAATTTTAACGAGTATAAAAAAACTAATTTTATTTGATAATTGAATATTTATTGTTTTTATTGTAGTAAAAATTAGAAACCTAAGTAAGTATAACTACACTGGGAAATGGTAAAAAACATTTTTGAGTTAACATAAGCATATTTTAATGCCATAAAAATTCGTCAAAATAAAATTCTGTATTATTCTGGCTTCAAATATAATCAAACCAAATACTATTAGATAAGCTTGCTTAATTACTTTTATTGTCTGTACACTTTAAAAAATAATTATTGTGATATTTTAATAATTTTTATGACAACTATGTTACTTAAAGCAGTAATGTAACTGCGATTTCTGTCAGTTTATTGCTTGCAACAATTACATAATCTGGGGGCTGACACAAATTGCAAAAGATGCAAATAGTCATGTACCTTTGCATATTTAAGCGGTTCAATCAATGCAAAGACTCTATCTATAGGCCCTTTCAATATCCTGGCATAAATTTATAATAATTATGTCAGTTTAAAATAACTGATCTAAGCACTAAGGTGAAAATTATTTTTATTCTGACTAAAGCGCTGTCACAAAACTATTTATAAATGAGAATAATCGTCTTTTTTTATTCAAAATATAATTATCAAATACAGTTAAGACTCGTTTTTGACAAAAGTTCTCCTAGTGGACTTAGTTATTTCTTAGAATCTACTTGAAGGACTTTGGAAATTGAAATTGAAAAATTCTTTATTTAAAAAATCTCACATTATAAGCATTTTTAAATCGTCAATTCTTTTACCCTACCCATTATGACGTGTTTTAGCTGACAAGAAAAATGGGCGCAATAAACTTATCAGCTTTTGGTACTTTATAATCACATAAAGGGTTCTTCTACAGAGAAAATTTTACTCAAAAATATTTTCATGCCTGTTTAGATCTCAGACTTAGTAACTTAGAACCAGGAAAAAAAAATGAGTAATATTCATAATTATGCCTGCTCCCTGATTATGTAACTTTGTTGCAATCGACTCTGACAGAAATCGCAGTTATATTGCTGCTTTAGTAAGAACCAATGAGACAACTATCTTACTTAAAGCAGCAATGTAACTGAGGTTTCAATCGATTTTCCAAATTTTTTAAATTCCAAAGACGACTCTACACTACCCAAGAAAATCGATACATTTTCTTACACACATGTGTCTTAATTTATATACGTAAAGTACATACCGTTATTTATTCACCCTGTCGCGAAAATAGGAGATCGCGGGAGGTCCCCCACAAAGTGGGAGGGAGGGTACCACACCACCTGAGACATCGTCAAGACGGCTCTCAAAATTTCGCTTACGTAACGTGTATGTAGTTTTGAATTAATTAGTTTCAGTTTTACAACAGTTGAGGATGATTTTCGTACTATACTGCCGTCGTATCAGAGAACACAGTATCTTTACTTACTGTGTTTTCACTTTTATTGTATTACTGTAATAATGAGCAAGAGCTCTACCCGGCAAAATTTTTGTTTTATTTTTAGCACTTATGGTTCCAGAGATACGGTTACTAAAAACACAGTAACTTTTACGAACTAACACCAATTATTAAAACAAAACACAGCATGTAGGTATTACATAATTTGAAAACAGTAAGTAAGAGGTTACTGTGATAATGGTAACAAACAATAAATACCGTAAGAAATACACTTTAGATAAGAACACAGTAAAACGCTCTTGCTAGTATAAAACACAGCATTTTTTCTAAATACTGTGTTATAGATTAGCTCAAGATTTCAAGATTATAATATATCACCTAGCAACAATACAGTATCTAAGATACTGTGTTATAAGAGAATTATGCTGGCAATCGATTATTTAAGTTCCTTAACAAAATAACAGTATTTAACTACTTACTGTTTTTTTACCTAGACCTTTCGAGCGCGGAAACAATATTTACTGGGTTTTAACTAAGTATAAGGGACGTGCGGGGTAGGTGGGCGGTGAGGGGCGTGTGTCATTTATTTGTTGTTTTTCGAAAGCCTTATTTAATATGTTAATAATGCAAGATCTCTTGAGTGATAGCTCACTCCAGCCGAAGGACGGTGGTCATGCTAGGGGGGCATAAAACTAAATTATTTTAATACCATCACGTAAAAAAGTAAAGTTAGTTTGTACGAACAATATCAGTTTTAAAAGGTCGTAAAGTAAAAAAGGTTGAGCTACCAAATAAGAGGTTTTGCGTTATTTACAAACATATTCCTTAAGGCTTCGGCGAACGGTGAGCTTCCCATACAAACGTAATACCAAAATGATTTGCAATTTGCGCATAATTAACTCTTGTGATGTTATTCATATTAAGACAGTATTTGTCTAGGTTTCTATTAAATAAAAAATCCAAAATACTAAACATAATATAAATACAAATACAAATAAAAATGTATGCGATTTACAATTTTGTATGTATAAATGTAATTGGCATTTATTTTGAATTGGGTTAGTATTTTGGAATTTTTATTTAATAGAAACCTAGACAAATACTATATTATTCCAAATAATATCACAAGAATAGTAAATTGTGCTCAAATTGAAAATCATTTTGGTATTACGTTTGTATGGGAAGCTCACCGTTCGCCGGAGCCTTAAGTTACTGTTTTTATAATTATTTTAAAATATTATGGTTGATTGATCTCATGTTTTTAATAAGTAAAAGTTTTAACTAGATATTATTATAATTTGTTAGAAGTTTGCTAATTTTTTATTTTTTTGTAGGGACAACTTTTTCCAAATAGTGATTAAAAAGACTTTTAGAATTTTTTAATTTTGAGATTTTAGCATTCACAATGCGATTTATACAATACAAATAAATATACTAGAAAAAACACGACTCGCACCAGATCATGTTCCCGTCCGAGAACATGATCTGGTGCGAGTCGTGTTTTTTCTAGTATATTTATTTGTATTGTATAAGACTTTTAGAAGATTATTATTTAATGTAAAAGCCTAGAAAGGCATTTGATTTGAGACTGATTTGTTTAGTTTAGCTGTTTTACCAGTAAAATATAATTAGTAATTATTTGTTTTATTTACCTGGACCATATTCATGTTTTTTCAAGTCATTTTACTAAAGCAAATTATATCCTTTTTAGTACAAAAACTTGCAAAGTTTAGTCTATAACACAGTATTGTAAAATACTGGATTAGACCAACCATCGCTAGCTTTTATCGTTTTAACTTAAAATACAGCAACTTGACTTACTAGATTCACAGTCAACTAAATTTTGTTAAGTAAATTAGATTAAAAAACAGTATATTAACAGTTACTGTGATGAAGTAAAGAATTTAGCAGCTTCTTTACTTAACTTAATCACAGTATTTAGTAAATCTTAGCTAGTACACAGTAACTATGTCAGTTACTGTCATTTAGTCTAGTACAACTAATTTTTCTTTTTTCTTTTTACCAACAAGAACACAGTTATGCATTTAACACGAAATATCATAAAGATACATAAAAAATAAAAATACACATTTTAGCGCAACGTTATTTTTAATCACTCTACATTCTAGTTAGTTTGCTAACTTTCATAAATTTGTCACAATCGAACATAGTTTCCAAAAAACTTTACGCGCGTTTTTCTCGAAACGACTTTTTCAAAGTTACTGTGTTCTCTGATACGACGGCAGTATATGTGTGTGTTGATTGTGTTATACTTTATGTATGAGTGCGGTAGTTATTGTGAATAGTAACATTAAGGCCCCTATATACCTCAAGTGGCGCCCTCATTTTAATTAAATTTATTGCTCGCTAAGTACATAATGTATCGAAAATTCACATGTACAGATAACCTCAGTAAAATTTTGTTCGTTCGTTGTAGTAGTATGTAATGTATGAACTGTATTTTAATGTAGTTATTGTTTGTAAACAAACTATAGAACCTTAGCTGCAATCTGTACATGTGAATTTTCGATACATTATGTACTTAGCGAGCAATAAATTTAATTAAAATGAGGGCGCCACTTGTGGTATATAGGGGCCTTAATGTATGTAGGTACACATCTTTCGTAGTAAAAAAATATGTGAAAATTTTGAGTATCTGAGTCATTTGTAATGTCCCCACTGCTGGGGCACAGGCCTTCTTATGGTTGGATATGCGAATGGGCCATGACCCACCACGCAAGCCAAATGCGGATTGGTGGGTGCTAACGACTGCAAATTCAGCCGGGACTAACGGCTTAAAGTGCCTTCCGAAGTACGGAGGAGTTTGAGATAATAAATTTTTGGTCACCCATCCCATGACCGACCCTTGCGAAGTTGCTTAACTTCCGCAAATAGTTTTATGATTACCGGGCAAGTCAAGATACCTACTTACATGATTTTTACTATTGTCTTTCGATGCCCAAAAAAAAATCCGTGTTTTCAGACTTTTCCTTCACTGATTGGTCTATTTTGCTTCAAATGTTATTAAAATTATTATTTTGAGTAGGTACACTTTTTTTCTTACGTTCAACAAAAAAAATAAGTAGATACGTGTTTGATTTTTTGCATTTCACAATGCTATTTTTATATTAAGATAAATAAATACTAGAAAAAAAATCGATTTTCCCGTAGCACCTCAGACGGGACTCGAACCCGCAACTCTTGGGATTTCGACCCAACGCACTAACCAATTTATGCTAAGGTAAGACGCAGACACGGGTGGGTGATAGACCACAGAGGCGGTTGAATATTATAAAAAGATGAAGTTTTTTTATGACGTGTTCTACATTTAAAACTTTATTTTTTCAAAAACAAAGGGTCGAAAAACAAATCACTAGAGGTTTTTGGCGCCATTTTGTCGAGTTCGGTTAGATGTCTATTTTAATTATTTTCAAATTGATTCATAGTGGATATTGTGTCGTAAAATTGGTGCAGTTATATAGTACAAGTGTCTACGCAACTGAACATATTGTGGGATAATTGAAATAGGCGCGATCTTGGTTGTGTGAAGCTGAGACTTTTATTGAAGTGGTGACTTCCTCGGCAGAACTAACCGAGTAAACTGTCTTGATATACTTGGTGCCAAATGCTCCAAGCAGCATTGGAATGCGATGCACCCGCATTCTAATGAAAAATTAAACAATATACTGGCAAAAATTACTTCCAAAAGGAAAGTAGATTGCCATAACAAAAAAAGAAGAAGAAGAAGAACAAATCACTATAAAATTGACATAAAATTGAAAAGACTCATTATACAAAAAATTACATCCCTTTAATATTGAAATATTCTTCGTTCTACACCTAATTTTCTCATTTCAGTAATAATATCCGAATCGTTACAAAGTTACGGCCACGAGCGTTCGACATACATAGCTGTTATAATATATTCTGAACAAATGAGTTCTGCGAGGCTCCACAGTATAACCGCGACTTAGCGCACGTACGCCCAGCCCCCACCCTTTCCTTACGATTCTAAGACAGGGTTGCTCACTGATATATTTTTAATATTCCAAGATTATTATTTTTTAAATACGTCAAAAATGCATAGACAATCTCCGTGGACGAGTGGTTTTGTACACCGGTTTTCAGGTATCGCCATCTCTGAGGTTCCGGGTTCGATCCCCGGTTGGGTCAATTTAGAAAACGATTTTTTCTATATTGGCTCAGGTCTGGGTGTTTGTGATACCACCGTTGTCTCTGATTTACATAACAAAAGTGCTTTAGCTACTTACTTTGGAATCGGAACAATGTATGTGATGTTGTCAAATATTTATTTATTTATAGTGCTTCGAATGTAAAGTGAACAATTTAATAACGAGGATGGGTAGAACAAAGTAAGATTGAGAGCGAGCGAGCTGAGCGACTGCCTCCGTTATGAGTTTACTGTCATATTAAATAAGGTGGTACCGTATTAACTGTGAAAACTTAAAGGGGTAGTCAGGTGATGTGTTTAGAATCCATATTAGAAATAATAAAAAAAATCTGAAAATTATTGAAGTTTTTTATTTTGTTATATATTTTTTTATAATATTTTTTATCGTCGTCGTCGATTCTTCCGTTAATTAACCTACACAACCACAAAATAATAATAAATAAAACAATAATTGAACAAATAAAAATAATATAAATATTTTTCTGTTTTTTTTTATTGTGTTCTAAACACATCACCTGACTACCCCTTTAAGTTTTTACAGTTAGAACGGTACCACCTTACATTGAATTACGACAAATGGCTTATTTAAAGTTTATTATATACTAGCTTCCGCTCGCGACTTCGTCCGCGTGGACATTCGAAAAGTCCCTAGGGAAGGGTCCCTTTGTTTTAATCCAGGCTATAAACTACCTGTGTACCAAATTTAATCCAAATCCGTTCAGCCGTTTTTGCGTGGTTGAGTAACAAACATCCAAACATCTAAACCACAAATAGAAATGACAGAAGTTAAGTTAACACACACACACATAGACAGCTCTCACCGACCGACGACTCTGCATCACGCCAATTAACTTCTACCCTCTCACAACAAACTTTCACATTTATAATATTAATAGGATTTCTAACTTAAACAATTTTTAAATATAAACTATTAGTAGGGTATGTGGCAGCCCTGAGTCTCAAGAAAGCGCAGCGTGGAACAAAGTTAGATTGAGAGCGAACGAACTGAGCGCCCTCCTCCGTTATGAGTTTACCGCCGCTCACCGCTCGACGGAAATATTGAAGACATGATCGCTCGAGTGGAGGGTCGCAGGTTCAATGCTAGGAACAATTAAATGTTGTTAATCGATTGCCCCAAAATTAGCCGAAAAAACTAACAAGAAAATGCTGTTTTTAAATTTTGAGATTTAAGCTTTCTCAATGCTATTTTTATATAATACTAGAAAAAATACGACTCGCACCAGATCATGTTCTCGGACGGGAATCGAACCCGCGAACTTTGGATATCCGGTCCAATGCTCTGACCGCTGAGCTACCGAGTCACTAGTGGGAACGTCGAATTTCTTCTGGTGCGAGTCGTATTTTTTCTAGTATATTATTTAGTATTAAGAAAATGCTGGCCACAAAAAAAAATTATCAGGTAGTGTATGTGTTTGAGACGGTACTATTTTTATGCACTACTAGCGACCGCCCGCGACTTCGTCTGCGTGGAAAGTTTTTTGCTCGGGAACAATTATTTTTTCGGGATAATAGGTACACTATGTCCTTTTCTGTACCCCTGACAACATGTATACAAAATTTTATGATGATCGGCCCCCTGATTATGTAACTTTGTTGCAATCAACTTTGTTGCGACAGAAATCGCAGTCACATTGCTGCTTTAGTAAGAACCAATGTGACAACTATCTTACTTAAACCAGCAATATAACTGCGGTTTCAATCGATTTCAATCGAGAATTGTTAGCAACAGAGTTACGTAATCAGGGGGCAGTTCAGTAGTTAAGACGCGAAGGCGTAACAAACAAACAAACTGACTTTCGCATTTATAACATTATATTAGTAAGGATTATGCCTACTAGTATCTAATAACCAATACTTTATGGGCCCTCCACTTACACAGGCCCTGTCTGCAGGATTGTACGGAGAGGCGCGGCCTCTACAAAATCTGTTCCATTATTTAATGAAACGAAAAGATAAGTAGGTGTTATCAGCCCCCTGATTTTGTAACTGTTGCAATCAACTCTGACAGAAATCGCAGTTATATTGCTGCTTTAGTAAGAACTAATGTGACAACTATCTTACTTAAAGCAGCAATGTAAATGCGGTTTCAATCGATTTAAATCGAGAATTGTTAGCAACAGAGTTACTTAACGGCCCCCTGAAACCGATTCTAGGTACACATTAAATCATTACCAAACTGCATATCGCCGAGAATCGTTTTTTTTTTACTTTCTAGTTTTTCTAAAACCATTACAACAAAACTCATTATTTTCAACGATGTATCGCTATCGACACCCTCCTCTACGTTGCTGTTTATGTTCCCTAGTCTGTGGGTGTGCGGTGTACACTCGCGCACACATGTATGCAGTATTTTAATACATTATCTCGCAGCACGTAAGTAACGTGCGAGGGCGAGATGAGATTCAAGATGGCGCCGAACACTTCTTAGCGGGAACGCTGTGTCGGCGGGAAAAGTGAGGAATGGGTTTGCAGATAAAATCATTTGTTTATTTCATTGTTTTAAATACTTTTGTGCATTTGAAATATTTTGCATGCAGCAGTGGTAGATAATTTAGTCATCTTTTTACAATAAATCGCGAGACTTGTGGCCACCTCTAACCGAATTCCCATTTTTTTATTGTACTTAATATCTTGACTGTGTTAACTAACTCACACTAAGATACCCTTCAAAGCTAATTTTATGATGGCTCTTAATTTATTATGATTCTCCAGTAGTCAGTTTTTTTTCCACAACGGGATTGTGCTTGGCCGAAAGTGTAAGCGCACTACACTCGGAATCCTCACCACTGAGAAACTGGCTATCTTACCTCTAACTTACTACCGGAACACAACAATTTTTAAATTGTTGTTATGGCGTCAGATTTAGGTAAGATCACTGGTCAGATAGTGGTAGCTAGCCAGGCGGACTTGAAAAAAAATACAACATACTACTAAGCTGTTCCAAAAGCTCGATGGTGCAGTGGTTTAGCGCCTAGCCCGGCGATTGCGGAGGTTCAGCAACTTTCGCAAAGGTCGGTCATGGAATGGGTGATCAAAAATTTATTACCTTTATTACCTCCTCCGGCAGGCACGGTAAGCCGTTTGTCCCGGCTGCATTTGCAGTCGTTAACACCCACAAACCCGCATTAAACCCGCGTGGTGGGTTATGGCCCATCCTGTGCCCCAGCAGTGGGTACTTTAAAATGGCAGATGGTCTACCTAAGCTGTTCAGCAACTTTCGTTGATGACCTTTTAAAGTTTTTACGTGTCTAAAAAAAACAATTAATGTTCATAAATCCATACTATGCCCCGCAATTTCCTTAGAAATTCCTTCTCCACACAATAAGCCGGCAAGTACACGAAGTTATAATATCGCTGGTAGTTTTCGCGAGTAGGGGGTGGGAGGGGGGGGGGGGTGATAACTCGCTACTTCATCGTTCGCTTATTTACATAATTACGTATAATTCTCAGCTACGTTAATATGAGAACGCGGAGGGCAAATTTCTCTGGCATCTTCATCTTGTTTACTTGCGAGGGTATGTTCAAAGTGTATGTATAATTTTGAGTTGGAAGCCTTATTAGTCTCGCAGCTAGATAATAATATGTTATTTTTAAATTTTGAGATTTAAGCATTCACAATGCTATTTTATATAATACCAAATAATATACAAGAAAAAATACGACTCGCACCAGATCATGTTCTCGGGCGGGAATCGAACCCGCGACCTTTGGATATCCGGTCCAATGCTCTGACCGCTGAGCTACTGAGTCACTAGTGGGAACGTCGAATTTCTCCCAGTATATCAACTCTTACGCTGCAAGCCAGCGCCATCTCACCATTGTACAAGGAATTACCTCGACATCAACTGAATACCTTTCCAGATATTTTTAAACAATTGATTAAGATGAGAAAGCTATATAACTTTTAAATTTTGAGATTTAAGCATTCACAATGCTATTTTATATAATACCAAATAATATACTAGAAAAAATACGACTCGCACCAGATCATGTTCTCGGACGGGAATCGAGAACGGGTAATAATATGTTATTTTAAATATAAAGAGACATTCTAATTTAAGACGGATCTGATATACACATCACACTGCGTGACACTGCATCACGCGTGACAGCAGGGGCCTACTATGCAAAAAACGTAATACGTGTTATTCGTCGTTCAATTCACTTAATTTTGATCCTTATTCCTAGGAGAATAAGGTATTAAAAACGAGCGTTTTACAATGGACAACCTTCAAAAATATAATATGTCGATTTGATTTTGTGTAATGAATGTAGATAAAAAATTTAGGGGACACTTACTTTCTTTTATAAGTATACTAGCGGACCCGACTTCGTCCTGTCAAAAAGATTTGTAATGTGACAGTTTTTTGTTCCTACATATTTCATAGTCAGGGCAAAAAATTCTCCTGAAACAACCGTGAGTGCTTGTAATTTAATATGAACTTTATACCATACTAATAAAGCTCAAATTGACTCTACGTTTTAGTTAGAAAACGTTTCTATGGGAAAGAGAAAAGGGCTGTTTTAGAGGTTTTTCCGGCAGTAATTCGTTTAGATTTTTTTCGCCGTAAAAACCATCCTTGAACTTCAACGAACATTTTAAAAAAAGAATTGGCCAAATTGGTCCAGGCGTTGTTGAGTTATGCGCTTAGCAACACATTTTGCGATTCATTTTTATATTATAAGAAGATAAATCACTGTTTGAAATCTTACTCATTCTAAAAGAGCGTAAGTACATTGTCAGGAAGTTAAATGTGTAGCACTTTTGCCAATTAAGAATTAAAAAAATAAAAACTGACTCTCTGTGACAATTTATCATGGATGTCACCACGACATAGACTTATTTGTACTAGCACCATGATTTCGATAGTGATATGGCATAGGGATTTCTGTAAGTGCTATCGATAGAGACCACATTATTTCATATTTATTTTTAGCCCTATCCAATATAAAATATCGATACTTGATAATGGTGACGATTGTTTGGTAGGCAAGCCCTACCATTAGGGCGCATGACAAAATGTAAACAACTGTCAAATTTGACAAGTGATTTTATTTAATATAAGGCAAAGAGACTCATCTCAAAATTCCTGACTTTCTCAATTTGGACTAGATTTAAGATTATAAGATTATATAAACAAGCATTGTGAATGCTTAAATCTCAAAAATTTAAATAGATTTAAGATTTTCTTAACTAACGCTAACAATAAAACAATTTCTGAAAAAAAAAATAGCATACACTAAAATCTCGGAATGGTTTTCTAATTTTAGTACTTTCTCAAAATGAAATGTTGTCCATTTCCGTTTTTGGAGTCTTGAAAAATGAAAGAGAATAAATTTTAAAAATCACTTCAGACCGTAAACTTATTTATACCATGAGTAAAGTATACCTCTCTCTTCATCTCTATACCTTCTTCCTAGTGGCTTCTCATCTCTTCTTAACTCAACTCAACCATAGATTTGTGGGTAACCGGTAACCCACTGACCTGATTTTTTTTGTTAATATGAAGGTCAGTGGGGTAACTATAAGCTTATTATTACGCTAGTATAAATAAGTCTATGGGGGTAACCTCCGCTACATAGAGTTCTTCTTCTTTTTTGTTTCGGCAATCTACTTTCCTCTTGGAAGTAATTTTTGCCAGAGTCAAGTGTTAATTAGTTCAGTGGTAGATATTGTTTCATTTTTCATTAGAATGCGGGTGCATCGCATTCCAATGCTGCTTGGAGCATTTGGCACCAAGTATATCAAGACAGTTTAGGTACTCGGTTAGTTCTGCCGAGGAAGCCACCACTTCAATAAAAGTCTCAGCTTCACACAACCAAGATCGCGCCTATTTCAATTATCCCACATATTGTTCAGTTGCGTAGACACTTGTACCATATAACTGCACCAATTTTAAGACACAATATCGACTATGAATCAATTTGAAAATAATTGAAATATACACCAAACCGAACTCGACAAAATGGCGCCAAAAACTCCTACATAAAGTTATAAAGTAGGTATACCAATAACTTTAAATTCATTTAAGAATTTAATCTCTTTGTACTCTATGATTTCTGTCATATTTCTGCATAGAGGAAAGTAAAAAACAAATATCTCTGTCTTTCCTGACAGATAATGCAGAAGTTTTTTTTTCGTTTTACATTAACAGCATTTATAATTTCTTATAAAGTTTAGCTATGGATCCTACTGCAAAAAACTCTGAAGAAGAGAAACCTGCGAAGCCCCCAACTCCATTAGAATTTGACAGGTTCCTACCGTGGGCTTTTAAGCAATTTCGGGGGACTGAAAATGTGAATGTGAAGAAAACTACCCAAGGTAAGCGCCAAAGCCAACGCACAGTTTTTCTATTGCTGTTTAAATAAGCAAGCGTTGTAAGGAATGATTAGTATGGTAGCCACTGATAGGAAGGTCAAAGAGAAGATCTTCCTCCGGGCTGGGTGGTATTCTCCGGGCTGGGTGGTATTACCCCGAGAACCGCAGTCAAACCAATGACGGTTGGAAGTTGTATATATGCTAAGTCGCTGAGTGAACTTCGTTAGCGAGATGTAGGATTTACTCTATATTTAATGATCATGTTTCTTGGCACTAGCGCCATCTAGTAACACGGTGAAGAATCTTGTTGTTGTGCCGTGTGTCGTGGTATGTGCGGCGTAGGTAGGTGCCACTACACAGTTCTTTATACAAAATCGAACCTTTTTGGGCGAAGCCCATATCTAGCAGTGGACGTGCAGTATCTTATATGGCTGATATGATGCAATGATGATAAAACCTGATTATGATGCCTCATCATAATCTGTTATCGCAAATGAAATGCTAAGTGTGAAAGAAGATATAGGTGATTTTTTCTTCAATGTTTAACAGTCAGTAGCCTTCATACTTAATAACGGTATAGATAAAGCACAGTCTTAATACTACTAACAGTCGTCCGACTCGTGTACTCACGCGGGGCTGCGATGGGGGGTGTGCGGGGAGCGAGCGGCAGAGTTGTTGGTGAGAGCAATCTCCTGTTTGCGCTCTCTAATCTGAAGGGGAGTACGTTATAAGCGCAACGAAATTTAATATCTGCCTTTGTCTATCTTGCACGTTCTTAATAGTCTACAGGACTTGTCCTTTTTTATTTTTTTTTATAGTATAAGTTGTATATTCGTATGAGAATCCATTAAACAGTAAAATTTTATTATAATTACAGAACTCTAATAAACACCAACAAATAAAATTAGTTGAAAAAATATCTGTTACGCATTTACATTTTTTTTATATAGAAAAGCACAAACAAAATTGGCTCGTCGTGCACCAAATAGCAACGCATTTTTATTAGTGTCCAACAGGGAAATAATAAGTTATTACAGGTACACCTGTTATATTAAATGGCTTACAAAGCTGCGGGCCAGACATAGGCATGGATATATGACTAGATGCACTTTTTTGTTTCGATATTCCAAATTAAAAATTTTATGTAAAATATTCAAGTAGTTTTGTTTGTGACAACCCTTACCTTTGACTGAGTTTCTGTGCGTAGTACGTATAGGCAGTGTCGACATGCATGAAGTCGGACTACTGGGTCCAACAGAGCGATTTTTGGAGATCGCTGTGTTGGATGCCAAGCGTGATCAAACATCCTACTACGGAGAGGGCCTATATCTTGGAGAAACTGTTATGATGATGATTATACTAATACTTCAAAACAGCCTCTCTTAGAATATTAAAAACATTTAACTCGTAAATATAATATTTTGATTTCAGCTGCCTACGTGAGCGTTGCTGCACATTCATTAAAATCCAAATCTAAAACAAGAGTTTCGAAGGTTGAACCGTTAGCCAGTCTTCCAGTTCAACAAGATGATGAAGAACCACTGGGAGCCATCTCTGAAATCCAAATGACTGCAATCTACGACAGCTCCGAGCATCTGGTACAACTTCTGTTTAAGCACAACAAAACGATTCCAAGACTTATTTTTAAGATCATAAACTTGATTATTAAATATCACCGTTTTTTGAATACTATCACAATTAACAGAGGGCTTAACGAATATATCTTGTACGACATCTGCGAATTCCTACCATTTTCCCAAATTACGGACATTTGCTTAGATAATACGTTCCTGAAAGAAGGTAATTTTATTTTTTAAATATTGTTTACTTTAATTTTAATTTCATTTTAGATTTACTTAGTTTTAATTTGTTTTAAGTTATGTTGCTGTGCCCTTGCAGGGTGCATGTGCTGACCTAATTTATAATGTAACACCTTGTATTACCACATGTTATGCAATAAAAATCTGAATCTGAATCTGAATCTAATTATTACATATTGTTGGAGCAAAAATCGATGTTGAGACGCTTATCTTTAAAGCGATGTAGCATTAGTGATGCTGCCCTTGCAGCTATAGCAAACACTTTGATATACCCTAGTCATGCGGCTAAGACTTTGTCAATTTTAAATTTAGCATCTAATAGAATCACAGATGAAGGTGCGAAGAGTTTGGCTGAAGCTTTAAGATGTAATAGAAAGCTAAGCTATTTGAATTTATCTGACAACAGCATAACTGACATTGGTGGGAATTGTCTGTTGGACATCCTGATGGCGTTTCCTCTCACTTTTGCTGAAGTGTTTGCCTCTAGGTCAAGGCAAATGGAATATTTAAAAATAAAAAAAGGAGTCATAATGAGAATCTTTAGAACGCTACGAGTTCTTGAATTTGAAAGGCGCAGTGCCATACGTAAATCTGTAAGACAATCATCAGCTAAGTCTAAAGATCCAGAAAGGGAAAATTCCTTAAAATTCCTTGTGTCCACATCAAGAAGTCTCACTTATATGAATAAGATTCTCAACGAAAAAGCTGTTTATATGGCAGAGAAAGAATTAGGTGAATTCACAGATCCTTTCGATAAAACTAATACAAAGATCAAAGATAGTATAATATACTGTGATGGCAATAACACTTTATGCTACTTAAATTTGGCATACAATAATTTAACGTATATATTTCTTAATAAGCTTGTAACGGTTCTAAAGTATCAAAAGGAAATGGGACAAACACCGAGAGGTTTGGTCAACGTGATAATTGAAGGAAATTATATGCCAGTGACTTGTAAGGAATTAGATCAAATTGATAGTATTATAAGAACGGGCTTAATGGCACAAGGTGGAGTATCAACTATAGTGAAATTACGAAAATTCAAATCACCACGCACGTAGCTATTTATAATCTCATCGGTAATATTAGCTCATTTTGTTCATTCGGTAATATTAGTATACGACAAAACCGACTTAAAACCACTACAGTACACATACTTGGCTTATTCGGCTTGTGCAGATCGTGTTAGTTCATTAGGGCTCCGCTAAATAAATCTTCACTGTTAAAATTTTGAAGTTCAATCCAAAAATTTTCAAACTACAAAATCTACAGAATTATATAAAACTTCGTCCCTTAAAACCTTATTGGCATTTAAGTCGGCAGTTGATTTTTGCCGGCCGTTTTTTTACAGTAAGTGAAAAGTGCGGCTATAGGTACGATATTTTTATGATTATTTCCAATTTATTGCCTTTCTTTCTTTCCTTATTTAGATATTAATTTAAAAAACGTAGTTTTATTTTAGATAATATTTTTTTTGTAAGGTCTGTTAAGGTTTTGTTAGCTGTTATTTATTAAGTAACATTTAAGTTATGAAATAAAACTATTATTTTTATTTGTTTTATTTTATTAATATTATTTTAAATCTGTTTTTAATGCAAATCTCAAAAAAAAACTGCAAATATCACCTTGTATTTTAAGTGGACGTCGAAGTTACAGAGAATCTTATTTTGATAATTGCAAAGCTAAAATTGTTAAAAATAAATCTTTTTTTTCCGCTACAACAAAAGTGACCGCTAATATTGACCGAGCCAGCGAAGCATAACGGAGATATGTAAAAAAATCATATTTCAGCCGTTTTGAAAAATGTTCAAAGATAACATTTGTTGTCCATGCTACTACCAATCTTAATGTCAGTAGTAATAACGGTAATTAAATTGCCCTTGTAACTACTGCATTTGAAAGTTGTAAGACGGGAACTATTAAATGGCCCGTGTTACTACCAAAAATACTTAAAGGAAACGGGGGTATTTTTGGTAGTAACACGCAAGTTTTTTATTTTCGGAAGACTCAAAAGTTCAAAGTTCAAAATCAATCAAAACATTCCAGGCCAATATTCGAAATTTGAAAATAATGAGGTTTTGACCATTTTAAACAACATACAATTTGAGCTACTTTTTTATTCCATTAGCGATAGTAGGTACAGAGTAGATAATCACTAATAGTAGTGAAACAATTTAAAATACTATTGTCAAATTTATTATTAAGGTGGATACTCCTCTGAAAGTGGCGTCCTCGGAGATTTTTAAGGTAGGCGACCTCGTGACCCACTGCTTTTCTATTCAATTGGACGATCTATATCTCGCGTTGTTTGTCTACCTGGTACATCTCTCGGTGCTCATGCGACCAACATGTTTTACCCTACTCCATTTACGACGTTGGACGGTATCCACAACGTCGATGACCTTCATTTTGCGTCTAATCCACTCATTGTGCTTGTGATACAGCAAAGTGATTCCAAGCATTGCTCTATTCATTGCTCTTTGGGCGACCCGAAGTTTTTCGACCACGACCGTCGCGGTCACGCGTCGGCAAAATCGGAATGCTACCTTGTGATTACATTCTCTTTGGCTAATTTTAGATTCTCTCGTAGTAATTTCGTAGAAGTCTCTAGTAGAAGTAGATATCACATAGCATTTTTCAATGTCAAAAACTGTTACTTTGTTCCAGAAGGGTTCATTGTCGTTCTTTTGAGATTGGCGTATTTGGGATTCATATTTTACTTTACTCTATCTCTGTTTCTGTACTGTACAGTCCAAAGAAAAAAAAAATCAGGTCAGGGGCTCTATCGGCTAAAAACATTGAAGTTCAAGTTAACTGTGTTTTGACAGATGTGTGTGATACATTGCTACTTCGTTTTGGCCCAAATAAAAACTTACCAAAGAAAAGTAGCAATGTATTACATACATCTGTCAAAACACAGTTAACATGAACTTCAATGTTTTTAGCCGATACCGCCGCAGTGATATAGAGTAGTAGAATTTTTTACTTCATTCAAAAATTTTTTTCAGGTCAGTGATTTAAAGAGTAAGCCAAAGAGAATGTAATATTTACATTCTCTTTGATATCACTACGTTTCATTTTTGTCTTCTTGACAGATGATGTAAAAGATTGTTTTTCATTTTACATGAACTACATTTTCAGAACTAACTTTTGATTTCTTATAAAGTTTAGCTATGGATACTGCAAGAACCTCTGAAGAAGACAAGCCTGCGAAGCCTCCAAGTCCATTAGAATTTGTCACGTACCTGCCATGGGCCATAAAACAACTTCAGGGGGCTGAAAATGTGATTGTGAAGAAAATTACTCAAAGTAAGCAAACTCCTTTGTTTTAATCGCTGTAGAGTGTTCAACTCAAGCGTTATTCCTTCAAAACATGATACTTTTTTGGGAAAACCATATCTAGTTGTGAGCGTTTTATGTGCGCTGCACACAGGCTTGGACTGAAGGTCAAATCTTTCAAGCCAAAATATCACATGTGTAGCATGCGCAGTCCTTACATGTAATATTTGAGTGGAAGGATTTGACCTTGAGTCCAAACCTGTAGGCCGGGCCAGTGGTGTGTATAGTCCGGCAATCTCGTGCGCGACCGTCCCGCGGGGTGACAGACGGTGGCGGGGACGAGGTAGCAATAGTATTTGACGCGCAGATGCACGAGTTTCTCTTCCCTCTCTTCCCCGCTACACCACCCGCTACCCGCTGACATCTTGGATACCTCGTCCCCGCCACCGTCTGTCACCCCGCGGGACGGTCGCGCACGAGATTGCCGGACTATAGTCTCTATTATGGCTGATATGATGCAATGATGATGACACTTGGTTGACACTAATGAAGCCTCATCATGAATCATTTCGACGCGGATCAGACGTGGAACTGGAGCATCAGGCGGATGAATTGTATGCATCCGTTTTGCCGCTAGCTCCGCTGCACACTGATCGTACAGGGGCCGTACCGGCTAACGCATCGAACTTCGGAAAGTTTACCAGGCTTCAAATTAAAACAGATAAACCGAGCCCCAAACGGGCCAAAATGGCCCCCTATTCATGATGTCACAGAAACATCGATATCTTTTAAAATAACTTCGGCGAATAGTACAATACGAAACTTCTTACTTCGATTTATCTTTTTTAAGTTGAAGCTCGGCAGACCCGCCGAAGTTAGAAAAGTTAGCCGGTAGGGCCCCTGAATAGGATTATTACATTTTACCTTCCGTCGCGGACGTCTGCGCGCGGAATCCACGTTGCACTGATTCAGGCCATAGACTTTTTCTGACTCATAATATTTGGGTGGCGTCAGGCAAAGTATAAAAGCATCCATAGTTAAATGTGTAGTAAAAGGCGACTAACAAATATAAAATAATGTGCACGCATAACAACATTTATAGCCCAGCCGCATTTGTGAGATAAAACAACTTTATTATTATTAATTCTGGTGTTATTTTGTCGACCTCCGTGGTCAAGTGGCTTTGTACAAGTGGATTCGATCCTCGGTTGGATCAATGTAGAAAACGAACTTTTCTATATTGGCTCAGGTCTGGGTGTTTGTGATACCACCGTTGTCTCTGATTTCCATAACACAAGTGCTTTAGATGTTGTCAAATATTTATTTGTTATTTATTTATTTTACAATTATTTAGTTTAAATTTAAAGGTTTTTTGATTTCCCGACGTTTCGACACCTTTACAGGGGCCGTGGTCGCGGGATGACTGACGTGAATATGTTATTTGATTTCAGCTGCCTACGTGAGCGTTGCTGCACAGTCATTCAAATCCAAAGTTAAATCTAGAGTTTCGAAGGTTGAACCGTTAGTCAATCTTCTACAATATGATGAAGAACCACTAGGAGCTCCCATCTCAGATATCCGAATGACTGCAATCTACGACAGCTCCGAGCATCTGGTACAACTTCTGTTTAAGAATAACAAAACGATTCCAAGACTCATTTTTAAGATCATAAACTTGATTATTAAATACCATAGTTTTTTGAATACCATCACAATCAACAAAGGCCTCGACGGATATACCCTGTACGAAATTTGCAAGTTCCTACCATTTTCCCATATTACGGATATTTGCTTAGATAATACGTTCCTGAAAGAAGGTAATTATTACATATTGTTGGAGCAAAAATCGATGTTGAGACACTTATCTTTAAAGCGATGTAGCATTAGTGATACTGCCCTTGCAGCTATAGCAAACACTTTGATATACCCTAGTCATGCGGCTCAAACTTTGTCAATTTTAAATTTAGCATCTAATAGAATCACAGATGAAGGTGCGAAGAGTTTGGCTGAAACTTTACGAAGTAATCGACACCTAAGCTATTTGAATTTATCTGACAACAGCATAACTGATATTGGTGGGAATTGTCTGTTGGACACCTTGAAGACGTTTCCTCTAACTTTTGCTGAAGTGCTAGCTTCGAAGTCGAGGCAAATGGTTTACTTAAAAGAAAAAAAAGAAGTCATAATGCGAATTTTTAGAACGCTACAAGTTGTTGAATTTGAAAAGCGCAATGCCAAACGTAAATCTATAAAATCATCATCAGCTAAATATAAAGGTTCAGAGAGGGAAAATTCCTTAAAACCTGTGCCCTCATCAAAGAGTTTTTTCAATATGAATAAGATTATTAACGAAAAAGCTGTTTATATGGCAGAGAAAGAATTAGGAGTATTCACAGATCCTTTTGATAAATCTCATACAAAGGTGAAAGATACAATAGTATACTGTGATGGCAATAACACTTTATGCTACTTAAATTTGGCATACAATAATTTAACGTATATATTTCTAAATAAGCTTGTAACGGTTCTAAAGTATCAAAAGGAAATGGGACGAACACCGAGAGGTTTGGTCAACGTGATAATTGAAGGGAATTATATGCCAGTGACTTGTAAGGAATTAGATCAAATTGATAGTATTATAGAAACGGCCTTAATGGCACAAAATAAAAGATTATCTACAGTGAAATTACGAAAAGCTAACACAGCACGCTAATTTGTAGCTATTTTAGCGGGTGGGCATTATTACCTAATAATACTTTTCTGTATTATTAGTTTACGACAAAACCGATTTAAAACCACCGTATTTGTCTTATTCAAATCTTCATTGTTACTATTTTGTTGGTAGATCCAAAAATGTTGATTCAATATGACTTCATCTCATATTTCTAGCTCTATTTGGCAGAAGTTGGCAGTTGATATTTTCTGTCCATTTTATTAGGTGAGCCCGAGAAAGGAGCGGCTAAGCGGGTTTTATAATTATTTTGAATTGACTGTCTCATTGCCTATTAATGCTCACGTTTGTAATACAACTTTAGGTTTTATTAATTTTAGACATTATGTTTTGTTTTAGATAATGTATTTTTTTAAAATATTCCTTAACGTAGTTTTATTTTAGATAATATATTTTATGTAATGTCTGTTAGGTTTTATTATCTTATCTGTTATTTATTTAGTACCATACTCGTAAAATAAAACTGTTATAACTTTTTGTATTAATTTATTTTAAAAACAATTTAATCTGCGCTGAAGTTTTAGATGAAAGATATTTTTTTATACACGGTTATATGTAAAGCACCAACAACCTTGCAGGAGTTTATTAATGACATCATAAACATCAACGTTTATTCTATGACTTTCCGAAAAAGACATATAAAACTCGATCAATTGTTCGGACATTTGTATGGAACTCGATTTTTTTCTGGAAGGCACGTTATGCCGTTGATCCTGGCTGCATTTGCAGTCGTCCATCCATAAGCTAGGCCTGTGCTCCATCAATCTTACCCATCCATAAGCTAGGCCTGTGCTCCATCAATCTTACCCATCCATAAGCTAGGCCTGTGCTCCATCAATCTTACCCATCCATTAGCTAGGCATGTGCTTCATCAATCTTACCCATCCATTAGCTAGGCATGTGCTTCATCAATCTTACCCATCCATTAGCTAGGCATGTGCTCCATCAATCTTACCCATCCATTAGCTAGGCATGTGCTTCATCAATCTTACCCATCCATAAGCTAGGCCTGTGCTCCATCAATCTTACCCATCCATAACCTAGGCCTGTGCTCCATCAATCTTACCCATCCATTAGCTAGGCATGTGCTTCATCAATCTTACCCATCCATAAGCTAGGCCTGTGCTCCATCAATCTTACCCATCCATAAGTTAGGCCTGTGCTCCATCAATCTTACCCATCCATAAGCTAGGCCTGTGCTCCATCAATCTTACCCATCCATAAGCCAGACCTGTGCTTTAACGGCCTAACGCAATCGTTTATTTTCAAACTGGTTTACGTGAGGACTTAAATTGTATTTTAATTTGTAGTCGATGTCTAGGTCGCGGCCTTATTCATGCAAATTAGTGGAAAAGAACTTGAATAATCAGGTGGCGTTTAAAATAATTAAGTGTCACATAAAAGCAAAGGCAAGAAAATCAACTTTTTTCTAAATAGGCGGAAAATGATATTTTTGGCTTCGCAGCTGCAGTGCAATTACTAAGTATGGGATATTGCTGTTTTTGCTGCAAATCTATAATTTCAACGGTTATTTTATATGAGATGTTGCTGTTTTAGCTGCAAATGTATTAAGTAAAACAATGAAACTGTTTTCACACTAGCAGACTGCGCAAAGCTGCTATTATTGATAAATACGATGTTGCTGCCCTTGCTTCTTAGGATGTTCTTTAATTTCTTTAAAAATAAAGTGAAAGAGATGAGAAGACACACCAAGACATGGCTTAAAGGACTTTGTATCCAAGCCAAAAATCTTCAAAAAAAAAAAAAACATGAAACTGTTTTGAGAACTAGGTGTCAAAACCTGTTAAAACACCTACCAGTAATCAGTCAGTAGTCAGCCAGTAAGAAACATTCTATAGCGAGGGGACCCTCTTTTATTCTGTGGCCACAAAATAGGCAGTATGTGTTTGTACTGTGACGATCAAAAATCTTATTTATCTCCATAAATTCTAGAATAGAGTGGAATAGAGATAGTCTTACATTTCTGACATCAGATAAATCAGATTATACTCTCTTTGTCTGACATTTTCTATAAGCTTTAATCAAATCTTTCTATACTTGAATCTCTCTTATCTTAAAAAGATTTAGTTTTAGATAATTTACAGTAACCAAATATAGATCTCCTATGGATAAAAATCCTTCTTATGAAGATGAGGTGCAAATTCCGACCCCAACAGAATTTGATAAGTTTTTGCCGTACGCTTGCCTGCAGCTTCAGCTGCACACAGATATCCTAATCTCCAGGGTTCAACAGCGTATGTTTGTCATTATCTTAGTCTATTATAATAGCAGTTTATCAAACTGTTGCATAATACATAGTTATTTGCAGTTTCATACACTACTTTATCTACTCTCATACATACAGTTCTAAGACTTTCGCGCGTACAGTTCATTAGAAATAAAACACTACACTACTTTCCATTTCTGTATTGCGTGTAAGAAGTATGTCAATATAAACTCGTTTTGAAGTTTACAATTCGAAATTTACGATTTGAGAGTAGATAAAAACGATTTATGCACGCGCTAGACATTAAAATAATTCACTTTAACGGACACCAGTGCGGTTTTGTTAAACTTTTGAGTATGTATATGGATGCACTCATCGCTCAGCCTAACTAAGATCTATATATTTTATCAATTTCCAGAGGAATATCACAGCACGGCTACATCTGACCGAGTAAAGAAAACCAAAAGTAAGGCCAAGCTCGCGTCACAAGTCGCCCTCAGTTCAGACCTTGACGAAGCGTTCAAAGAATGGGAAGCCCCCAATAGTAGCACCACCGTGTGCATTCAAACCACCTACGACTGTAGCGAGAACTTGGTGCAACTCAAATTTAACAAAAACAAAACCGTTCCAAGATTAATCTTCAAGATAATAGGGCTCATTATCAAGTTCCACACCCACTTAACTTCCATAGTTATAAACAGTGGAATGAACGAATACACCATATATGAGATAAGCAAATTCCTCCCTTTTTCCCACATAACTGACATCTGCTTTGACGGCAGCTACATAAAGAATGCCAACTACCAACTATTGCTTGAGCAGGAAAATTTCGTCCGCAAACTATCTTTGGCTAGATGTGGCATCGATGATTATGTAGCGACAATCATTGCTAATACACTAATATATCCTCTGCCTGCATCTAAATTATTATCAATATTGAATCTATCATCAAATCGTATTACTGATGTCGGTGCAGCAGCGTTAGGAAACGCGTTAAGGACCAATCGAAAGTTAAGCTATTTGAATCTAGCTAACAATATGATTACAGACGAAGGAGCTTCATCTTTACTGAAAGCACTTTTAAGCTTTCCCATATCATTTTCTGAACTTCTAGCTTCAAGGTGGAGACATATTAACTTTTTAAAAGATAAACGAGACCACATTGCAATGTTAGCTAAAGAAATACGATCTGCTGAATGGGATAAGCGCATTACAAAACAAAAGCTGCCGAAAACACCGGTCAAGAAAAAAATTGAAAGAGATCTTTCAGTATCAAAAGCCATAAATGACACTAAAAGTACAATCAACTTGGACGCTATTTTTATTGAAAGAGCTACAAATATAGTTAATAATTCCATGGGACCATATAAAGATCCTTTTAGCAAGGCCAATACGTTTGTGGAAAATGGTTACACACACTGCTTTGGAAATAATAGCTTGTGTTACTTGAATCTCTCATACAATAACTGGAGTTACTTAACTTTGAAAAACATAGTGAGTGTACTGGTGCATCAAAAGACTAATATGTTTAGAAAACCTAGAGGCTTATTAAATATTTCTATTGAAGGGAATCTTCTCCCTGAGACTTGTAAGGAATTGGAACTAATCGATTTTTTGATTGGCGACTGTCTGTTATCGAATAGTCAACGGGAAACCGTAATAAGCAAGAAAAAAACTTTGATCAGGCAAGGCAAGTGATTTGAATAAGTGTATGTATTTAAGACATTTTGTTAGTTTATAATATTGTATTTGATGAGGAAACTAATAGTTTAGATTTTATTGCATTGAATTGTAATTTTAGTATTACTTACCTACTATTAAAGTATCTTATTAAACTTGCTTTTATTGTTTTGGAATTGCTTTCTGTTTTTTCCTATTTATGCTCTAAATCAAGCAAGTTAATAATTATAAATAAGTATAACAGTTTTTTAAGATAAAAATATTAAAAAAATACTAGAAATCGACTCACCCGTAGCACCTCAGACGGGACTCGAACCCGCACCCTTGGGATTCCGGCCCAATGCACTGACCAATTATGCCACCGAGTCGATAATGGGAGCAGCGAAATCTTCTAGTACTTTTTACTTCTTCGCTGCAAGCCAGCGCAATTTCATCAGTGTGAGGAAAGGGTATGATTTTATCAATTACCTAATAAATGCATTTTCAGTGACCTAATAAATAATATTTGTTCCTAAAATAGTAGATCTGTCACTTAAATTTAATCACCAAATAATATAAAAACGCTTACCTAAATATTAATTAATAATTACTTGGAAATAGTATCAATCATCAAATAATTATATTGGGTTTCTAAATAATAAAAGTGTCACTAAAACTGAATCACCAAACAATTAAAAATGTTTACCTAAAAAATATATTTGATCATTGAAAAATAATATTAATTTATTACATAATTCAACTGAAATTTGACAATATGGGTACAATTAATTAAATTAAACTACAATAGGTTTTAATCATATAATTTACATACATAATCGAAACAAAAACACTACTTATCTAAAACTAAACAAAACACTGCAGTCAAGTCACTCACACACACACTCGCACTAAAACACACACACATACACACACACACACACACACACACACACTCACACACACACACACACACACACACACACACACACTCACACTCACACACACACACACCCATACACACACACACACACACACACACACACTCACACACACACACACACACACTCACACACACACACACACACACACACACATACACACACACACACACACACACACACACACACACAACAACACTATTCAGGGGCAGTAAACTTATACATAAACATTTCTTTTGTATTTGGTAAAAGAAATGAGGATAATTTTAGTAATCATTGTTAATTTTTATTTGTATGCTTAAGTAATTTAGTTTCTATTCTTGCATAATTATAATTCAGGGTTTGCGAACCGATGGCGTAGCTTCTTTGACATTCACAAGTGCTTGTAACAGCCTAGACTGAATAAACGAGTTTTGAATTTTGAATTGAATTTTGAATTTCTAAGGTACTAATTATGTTTGTCAAAGGTATGAAGAGCGGAGCACCCAAACACAAGTATTTCTTTACTTAAAAGGTTGCTCCAATAATTGATATTGTTCATGTACCCACTAGTTATCACAATAATTTTTTTTTTTTTTTTTAAGTGCGAGCTGTGCTAGTTAGTTAGGTATATTTGTTACCGGCCAAACCCGATTTTCAGGACAAACTAGTTTAGCCTAGGTTAAACTAGTTCATCCTATACGCGATGGGATTAACTGGTATAACCTAGACGAAACTAGTTTGTCCTAAGCCCGATAGGATAAACCAGTTTAGGCTAGGGCAAACTAGTTGATCCTGATATAAGCATTATGGCCAAACTAATTGATCCTGATATTTATGGAGCTTCGCTCGCTCCGCTGCGAGTGGTCTAAACACTAACCTAACCTAACCTACCTAGTGCATTTAAATTTTCACAGCCCGCCAATTTGACTCCGCCCCTACTTAGGATTTTTTCTATTAATTAAGTGACACATCTATTATTTTGATGATTGAACGATCTATAAAGTGATAGATTTACTATTTTAGGTACAAATATATTATTGCTGCCAGGGACTTACTTTTTAGAGGACAGATCTTATATTTAGGCTATAGAAAAAAGTGATCAAACTATAATTTAAGAGACATATTTACATTAATACGGTGATTTATACTTAGAGACAGTTTTGATAAATATGATGACTAATAAATTTCTTGGGGATAGATATTATAATTTGGGTATTGCAGATTAGTGACACATCTAAACTTAGGTGACAGAAAATATTGTTCCCGTGAGGAAATACCCAAATCGATAAAAATGAGACGGCTATCCCTAATGCTGAATATGATATATAGGGACCATCAAACTGAACAACTTTTACTATGGGACCAACTTTGAAATCGCGAAACAAAAATCAGGTGTTTCATACATTTTGATATTTTCGATTTTAATTTTTGTATAAAACAGCTGATTTTTTTTTTTCGCGATTTCAGAGTTGTCCACATAGTAAAAGTTGTCAGTTTGATGGTCGCTATATACCATATTCGGCATTAGGGGTATTTTTGTAACACCTTGTATAATTATTAAATTTAGTTTTTCAAGGTTTTTTTGTATATAAGCTTTTTTAACCCTTACTTGCTTTTATTTCTGCAAGTTTGGTAATAAAGATATTCAGGTAATAAAAAAAATAGACAATATTTTTATAATAACAGTCACAGATCAGAAATAGTAAAAGCAATGACGCACAGTTGCAGTATCCAAGCAAGAGGCAGCCGGATAGCTTGGGGTATTTAAGCTCCCGAAATGTTGTGGAACCGCCCTGTGCAACCTGAACTGAGCCTACTTGGCCTAGGACGGAAAAACCGGCGGCAAAGGGGTTAAAAAAAATTAACGAGAGGCAGCCGACATTAGAATTTACTGTATAATTTCTCCTATTAACTCGTTTATATGGAAAACCATAAAGTGGCTTATCTTTTGAGTAGTATAATATAAGTTTTTTCAAAATATAAACTTGATAAGAGTAAGGACAAGACGTTATAAAGACGTTCCGAGCCGTCACAAAATTCTCTCGCGTAAAGTGCGGGGCGGGCGGGCGCGGGCGGCGGGGCGCGTCGATATTCGCGCTCGGAAGCCATCTTAAAATATAAGAGCCCCTCCCCCGCGCCTCCTTAGATGCTAGCTTTTTCCTCCTTGGCGCGCAGGGGTCGACAACATTGCGCGACCGGGTCGCAATTATAAAAAGCTCGAATACCAAGTACCTAAGTTCAAAGAGCAACGATGTTTTGAAGAAGTAATAGAGAAAGATGTATAATGTTTTTTCGTAGGTACACCGTTTTGTTTTTAATTATGTAAGTACATTCATAGAGTTGCAAGTAGGTATATTGTATTGCAGTAACATGGAAATCTTAAAAGTCTCGACTGTTGTATTAGCTGAGCAAGAGAAAAATGTGGGAAAACAGGAAAATCGCAGTTTTGGGAGTCGAGTTGACTAAGAAGTCTAATCACCTTGACAAGCTTACTAGGAGGCGATTAGGAAATGAAAAAAACAATGCCTATTACTTTAAAGGAAATACTTAACAGCCCCTAATGTCGTCTTACATAACTACTTATATGACAATTATTATTGTGGCTAATTATCATTTAATCAGTAAGTCGGGCAAAAGACTAAGGAGCACTGGCTTAAATACACAATATTTATTTTAGGTAACTGGTACATAATTATTTTTATCGTTGTGTACTTATATAAATGCCATTTATAGCTTATTGTGTAAATCCTCATCAAGAGCAGTATTTCCATTTCCTCCAACCGCATAACTCTCATCTTAGAGATTATAAATTTCTTGCAAACTTACCCCGTAGAAGCTAAATCAATACGGCATTAACCCACACACGTGCACCCACACCGATGCAATGCAAAAACTATTGAAATGAAAATATAAGAGCGCACACCAGCGTAGATACACCCACACAGACTCACAGGTGTGTACACGACCACGACCCCCACCCCCTCCCGCCTCCTTAGACGTTGGCTTTTTACATGAGTATAAGCAGCCGCGCAGGGGTACGCAACATTCAGTTTCAATTTAGGAATTTTGGGGTTAAACTTACGAGGTATTATACTAATGAACTGGGAGTATGTAATACGTATTATATGTAGTCAATACGGGTTGGAGCGGCGGAATCTTCGACTCGAATTGATTTGATGTGTTCGCTAAAGTTGTATCTTGTGTTCGATCGACGTAATTTAGCAAGTAAGAGGTTTGATTAAAATAAAGAGACTTTAAACGCTCTTACTTTCTTTACTAACAAAAAATCTTTAAACTGCTTTCATCGCAGACACAATTCAAGAAATCCACTAAAGATTTTGTTGGATCTCGCCCTTCTTACATTTGGTCATCAGACCGGTTTCGTCAATTGGATCTCATTCCGTTTGTAATCGAGTCCGCCTCGACTCGTCCCTTTCAACGCGACAGGTTTAGAAAAAGAGATCGGACACAATGTTCTTGTGTGGGAATATGGATTTCTGCTTTCGGAATTTCTTGACCAACCTGTTACATTTAGAAGGAAATTTAGGGTGAACAATCTAGTTTACTTGAAGACGAGTTTCGGACAATTGCGTGGTAATTCTATTTTATCGCAATTCTGATTATTTGTAGGGTAACTAGTAAGGAGGAAAAGGTCCTGAGAGTTTTGTAAGGTCATGGGAATTTAAGTAACGTATAAATTTTATGAGGGGTGTAATAAATAAAATTGTATTGTTAAAGTTGTATATGTTTTTTTTTGTTTGATGAGACAAAAATACAGTTAAATATTATTATTAGGTTGTTTAAATATCATATTAATAGTTAAGTTTAAATTGAATGATTGTACTCTATGCTAAACTATCAAATTATATTAATTAACATAATTAGTACCTATTAAGCTATTTTAAAAAAATCTGAAAACAAATTCCAACCTTCATTGACGACCTCCGTAGTCGAGTGGCTATGTACACCGGTTTTTAAGGTGTCGCCATCTCTGAGGTCCCGGGTTCGATCCCCGGTTGGGTCAATTTAAAAAACAAACTTTCCTATATTGGCTCATGTCTGGGTGTTTGTGATATCAGCCTTATCTCTGATTTCCATAGCACAAGTGCTTTAGTTACTTACTTTGGAATCGGAGCAATGTATGTGATGTTGTCAAATATAAAAATTAAAAAAAAAATCGTAATTTCAATTAACTATTTACTCTATAAGCTCTGGTCTAATATACATAATTACATTTAAAGAAAAAGTCTGATAGTAACAAAAACACTTATTTTTTCTTAAAAATCTGAACAATAAATCTTCTACCGCACAACAAACCACCCTTTTCCAAAACAGGTCTTTAAAAAAGATTATAAAAACTTTCTCACGTCATTTTGAACCAGTTTTTTTTTCTAAAGACCGTCTTTAAAATATTGTCACACTTGAAGAACCTGTAGTTATCGAAACTATACAGGTGTATCTTTGGGCATTCAAGAGATATGGTCAGTCGTCTTCATAAATTCATAGGGGTAACTACCATTCCAAATCTTAACAGTAATGTGTATGTTAACAATGTAAACTGTGGCTAAAGTAGTTGTAGTGTTTTTCTTGATATAAAATTGCATTACCTGTTTACAAAACTGAACACAGCTCAAAGGTAAATAATAATTTCAGTTTATGTAAATCATATCGTTTAGAAAATAAATTAGAATTCCACATACTTGTAATTAAAATCAGAATGAACAAACCCAAACGACACACAGCTTACATAAAAATTAATATTCAAACTGCGCGTACGAAAACAACGCAATATCCCTAATTAGGCATTTAATTATAAATCCACCATGAATTCTTAACCGACTAGACATATTAAAATTTCATCTTCCCCCATCCTGAGTACGCCTATGGCGTATCGCGTAGCCCCATCTCCGCTGTCTTTCTAAGGGGACCGCATAAAATAGTTATAGAGGGTAGGGGGTGCTACTTAACCGTTTTTAGGAGACCCCTCCCGACGCAGAAACACCCTGCTACTTCAACCCCACTTCCTGCTCCCGGCACCTCCTTCGAGGAAGGGGTCCCCCCACCCCACGTAACTACTAGTATATTTTTGCAAAAGCAAAATTCTTACCGAGGGTTGGCGATACCTGCCCGCTTTTATAGTTGCGTTCGAAATTTAAATGGGCGACGGTCATTGGTGTTTTTGCAGTAGTGTGAGGGGGATTCCAAATTTGAATTCGGGTCGCGCGATTTAGTTTTAATTTCGTGGGATTTCGTTAAAATGTAGGATGTTTTCGTTTTTGTTGGGATGCGGTCTGAATGGCAAAAGCTTTCTTGGTTGCCTCGGATTGTTTTTATGGCAGTAAAATTAAAAGGGAAATCGGTTTAATGTTGCATTCTAAAGGATCGTTGTCGTTATTATTTCATTTAAGAATAATACTCTTCAATTTTTAACCGACTTCAAAAAAAGGAGGAGGTTCTCAGTTCGTCGGAATGTTTGTTTTTTTATAAAATAGCTGCTAAAGATACTTTCATAAAATTAGTAAATATCAGGTTTTACAGGGCTGCGAATAAGTACCAGTTATTAGATCTGACAGATAATTTCATAAATAGTAGATAGGTGCCTATCTGGAGGATGTGATGTTTTAAAAACGTGTGCTATTATTTACTTTTATCATCATAATATAGTTTTATGTATATATCGTTAGAAATAAACGACATTTTCTTTATCAATGGAAAATTTCTAAGCTTATTATTGTATTTTAATTAAAAAGACACCATACATAATTTTTAATACATAAAATAATAACGTTAAAACCTTTTTTTCCGATTTAGTGTTTTTGCATCCACAATGCTTATAAAAATGTGTTCTATCTAAATAGAGGCTTAAATGACAAAGTCTAAATAACATGTCTTTTAATTTAAACATGAATTTACAATGTAATATATTATTTCAATGCAAATAAACGTCGAAATTACTTAAGACGATATCCAGACCGAATGTGGCGCCGCGTAGCGGTAAATTTTATTTAATATTGTAATTTTAATATACAAAGTGTTAATGAATAAACGCAAAACCTCTTAGGTAGTGATTGTGCTCATGAACATGAACAACTTTTACTATGGAGCCAACTCTGCAACTCAACAAAAAAAAACCGCTTTTTCATACAAGTTGTCAATACCTACTCGACCAGAATGTATGGAACAGTTGATTTTTTTTTTCAGTTAACATTTAAAACTGCACTACAAAAATTCAAGGTGAAATAAACATAAAACATAAAAGTTTCCTGATTCAAAACATTAAATTAACGACATTTTTTTGCACTAAAAATAGTTAAATAAAAAATCTTTACTTTAATGTTTTTAAGCATCAATGAGTAATCTTTTACTTATGACTTATTGTGGTTTTTTAGTTGTATATAACCTTGAATTTTGATAAGTTTGATTTAAGAAAATGTCCTAAAGTCATCAACTCGTCTCGTCTCGTTACAAGGTCTCCCGCTTAGGGTTTGCGAACCGATGGCGTAGCTTCTTTGACATTCACAAGTGCTTGTAACAGCCTAGACTGAATAAATGAGTTTTGAATTTTTGCATTTTGAATATCGCGGTTAGAGTCTCAGTTTAAAAGATTGACAATAAATATAAATAAATAAATAAATATTTGACAACATCACATACATTGCTCCGATTCCAAAGTAAGAAGCTAAAGCACTTTTATTATGGAAATCAGAGACAACGATGGTATCACAAACACCCAGACCTGAGCCAATGTAGAAAAGTTCGTTTTTCTAAATTGACCCAACCAGGGATCGAACACCTGGCGGCACCTTGAAAACCGGTGTACAAAGCCACTCGACCAAGGAGGTCGTCAACACATCCACAAGTGCTTGTAACAGCCTAGACTGAATAAATGAGTTTTGAATTTTTGAATTTTAAATATCGCGGTTAGAGTCTCAGTTTAAAAGATTTACCATTGTAAATCATTATTTCAATTTTGCCCTGTATAAAATTGTTCTATTCTTCGATCGTTTATATAAAAGCCTCCACACACACTCCATTCTAAGTCTTTGTTCGCAGACATAATGACACACAGACACAGTACAGCGATACGCTGCCGAGGTAAAATTCGGGGGGAAAGGTATATCGCGAGATATGGACGTAAATGAGTATTATGATAGAAAAAAGTTTATATAAAATGCTGAACAATGTCAGATGTTTTATATCATTGAATGATTTCTAATTAATCATATATTATTCTGGTCAAATGTAAAAAAAAAGACTAAAGTCATTAAAGTTTGACTATGAAAACAATAAAAACAACATTATGGTAGTTACGTCATTATAGCTAGTCAAATGTAGGTATAATTTTCTTTTTATGAAAATTATCTCGTAAATATTTTTGTATGGTTCATTTTCATTCGTATTCTTTATTAGAAGGTAAGTTCAATCAAATATATTTATCTAAACTGAGTTAACTTTGCAACGTTTTATTTGTACCAAAGTAAGCTAAACTTAAAAAGTTAAGTCTCTTAACTAGACTCTCTATGTAGATTTTTTTTTAATTGTTAATGATGAAGTAGAATATAGAAGAAAAAAAATGGTTCAGAAACTTAATATGAGCCATGACATAAATTGTGATATAGTGAATTACACTATCAGCACGTACTCAATAGTACGTGATAATCAAGGTCTTCCTGATTGACAAGGCGTCCTTCCTCTAGTCACGTATAGATGTGATGTTAATTAGTATTTAAGATGATACACTAGAGGATAAAGATTATTCATTCAACGCAAGACATTGTTTCATTTCGGGTCTCCGTCCCAACGCCATTACATGGCGACCGTGACAGGACGCGCCGCGAAATCGCTAGTTGAAGTCTACAAAATATCAGGAAAATAGTGCTACACGGGCCTACAAGAAGGACGAAGGAAATAAGAAGAAAAACTGTAAGCCAAAATTGTTTAACTATGGGAAACCCACAATCTAAAGACAATATTATTGTCAGTCAATCACCAACTCAATCGGCGGCAGCATCAACTCCCATGGCCGTTGGGACGGAGACCTTCGGTTACGCACAACTATTAGAAGAGGTGGAACGCAGAGCAGTTCGACGGGCAATTGGACCAGCACAGAACGTGTAAGCCAGCACGAATTAATAGAACTATGCTACCAAGAACCTATGTGTGTGTGAGTGATATACTTTTTTTTTTCTCCTAAAGTGTGTTCATGGCAAATCTGTCAGAACTCTTGAGTGAGCTTAAGGCTATTAGAGACTCTATTATTAAATTAAGTAAGGACAAACGTTATTCCGCTCAGAGACAGAATAAGTTTTAAGAGCAAAGGAAATTAAAAATATTTTTGAACAAATATCCTCAGACTTATGTAAAAAAGGAATAGATGTTGTAGAATTACAAATAACAAAAGCAATCTCGTCAAAGTTTTATGTAATTTTGAGGAAATCGAGTCGCTCGTTAACTCGCATCATTCCATTCAGAAACGATAACAACTATGGCTATCAAGCGTTTCGCTGACGGCCTAAACAATGCTCGTACAAACATTATAGTTACGTCTAGATTCGTAAGCACAGTAAGCACAGGCAATAACTATAGCTTTAGAACAAGAAGACTCGGTAGTGAAACCACAAATAAACAATTATGTTAACTATGTTCCGAACCAGCGATATGAAAAAATAAATAAAAACTATCATCAGCAATATAATAAGTCACGTAACAACAACGCGACGAGTCAGCAAGGTCGGGATCGTGCCTACTATAACTCGAATAGGTTTCAGGGTCAGCGCAACACCAGATTTACGTCACCTCATAATAAACATAGGAATATACATTTCTTACTTGACTCAGCAGAACAGTCTAATGACGAGAACAAAAGTGAACGTCAGAGTATACGTCAGAACGAACATCATAGCGATGAATTTTTTTCGTTCTGAATAGCGCTGAGGTATTATGCATATATATGCAGTGTATATTATGCAGAAATCACAAAATGATGAAAGGTTAGATATTTGTTATAAACGATATGTCGTATGAAAACTTCGTGAAGTTGAGGAAAAAGAAAAGATACGTCTCACAGACGGGTGATATGTTATTTAGTGACTCTACTATTTACATAAATCAGGAATCTCTACTAACGGAGGCGCGCCGAGACGCAACGATAGGAGAACTGAGTGCATTATGTAAAAAATATAATATTGTAGAAGTCGTTGTGATTAAAAATGGGTTTAATAAAAAGTTTATTAAAATTTTGACCCAAACTTTCATGAAACATAAAGAATTACCGCGGTTATGTATTATTAATAACCAAGTTGAACATGTTACAAATAAAGACTTGATACGTGTTATACTAAATGATTATCATTTATTGCCGACAAGTGGTCATGTAGGCATAAATAAAATGACTAAGAATATTCGAAAAAAAATATTTTTGGAGTAATATGCAAAAAGACATAACTGAATATGTGACTCGCTGTAAAGATTGCCAAAAGCAGAAATTTTGTAATAAAAATAATAAAGAGAAAATGGTAATAACCACTACAACATCTACTTCTTTTGAAAAATTATATTTAGATATTGTGGGACCGTTGGAGGTCGATAATTTGGGTAATAAATACATATTAACAATACAATGCGAATTGACAAAGTTTGTAGAAGCTTACCCAATACTTGATAAGTCAGCTGAAACTGTTGCTAGGGTTTTTACTGAAAATTTTATTTTACGATATGGTACTCCCAGGGTTATTGCGACTGATTGTGGAACGGAATTTATTAATTCCACGTTTGAAACAGTATGTAAATTGCTAAATATTGATAAGTTAAATTCAACACCCTATCATCATGAGAGTATAGGTTCGCTAGAAAACTGGCACAAACATCTCGGATGTTACTTGAGAATACAAACACAGAATCAGTCGGCAAATTGGAGTACCTGGATACCATATTGGTGCTTTGCTTATAATAATTCTGTAAATACTAGTACCAAATACTCCCCTTATGAACTAGTTTTTGGGAAAACATGTAACGTACCTAGTAATTTAGTTAGTAAAGTTGATCCCTTATATGTATACGACAATTATCCATCGGAGTTAAAATTTAGATTGCAAAAAGCTCATAATGATGCCAGGAACAACTTATTAATATCAAAACAAAGTAGAAAAACTAATTATGATTTAGATTGTAAGGAAGTACACTACAAAAAAGGTGATCTACTCTTGTATAAGAATAAAAATTATAATAAATTGAATGACTTGTATTTAGGTCCATTTGAAGTTTAAGAAGAGCTAGGTACTAATGTAAAAATATTAAAGAATAATAAAGAATATATAGTTCATAAGAATAGGACTAAGATGTTTAGAAAATAAGAGTTTACTTTTCAGGGAAGGGATGCCTAGCCTTTTCAGGGGAGGTGTGATATAGTGAATTACACTATCAGCACGTACTCAATAGTACGTGATAATCAAGGTCTTCCTGATTGACAAGGCGTCCTTCCTCTAGTCACGTATAGATGTGATGTTAATTAGTATTTAAGATGATACACTAGAGGATAAAGATTATTCATTCAACGCAAGACATTGTTTCATTTCGGGTCTCCGTCCCAACGCCATTACAAAATGTTTTGATACGGTAGTGGGACAGTAGATTGTTGTTTACGCTTCAGTATAACAAGTACTAATAGGTAATGGTCGATTTAAAAAAAAAGTTTATTTCGGACAAAGTCCATATCATCATACCATACAAATTATGATTAAACAAATTTAAAATTAAGTTTTAGTTAATGAAAATTAAATTATTAAATTAAATTTTACTTTTTACTTAAAATTTTTACTTTGGGTCTTGAGAGGATCAAACTTGCACGAGATCTTACTGATTATTTCTCAATGTTATTGGTAAGTATTTTGTATATTAATTAATATTTAAAGTGTTTCCGTAGATTTTTATAGAATTGCTAGTGTTGTTAAGGCTGCGTAGTCTGCACACTAGCGCCGTCATTGGAAAAATAGACATAGTGCTTAGATAAAGGCGAAATTACGAATTATCTCTAAAAGTGGCCACTTTTCGCAAAAAAACTCCATTAAACGAAACGACGGTCTAGAAAATATTGTGTAAGTGATTAAAAGTACCACAGAGCTTCCTCGGAGTGCACTACAGAGAGATATTTCACAATTTCGTCTTTATTTAAGGTACTGTGATTTTTTTTCCAATGGCGGCGCTAGTGTGCAGACTACGCCCTCTTAACCAGCATATCGATGTGTTAAAAATTTTCACTTACCACCTTAACACGAAGTGCCGTCGCTGTCTTGATACAGCATACAAGTCGATCGCGTTGGGGTGGTTTTTACATTCACCCCTCAAGAGTACCCACACTACCGCGAAACCCCCCACTTTTACTCACCACACCAAAACCACCATTAATGCTTGTTAATATAAGGTCGAAATTTCCTCAGCAGATAACAAGCTATAGCTTTGCCCGGGAAAAGGGGGGGTAATCTTAATATTAATATCGTCTTGGGAGTGTCTTATATGATCAAGTTTTATGTTGATATGTTGTAGCCTACTTTGACTATAATATATGTTGATGTTCACAGTTTTATGTTGAATTAATGATGGCATTAAAACATGGTGATGTCGTAAAAGGTATTGTTACCTTAGTAACTTGGTGATAAATAACTTAATATGTCACTTGGAAGCATTGTAACTTGATCAGTTATAAATGATTTTCAGGTTATTACCTACCGTAATATGTAGTTCGGTTTTATTGTGTAGTAAGTATTGTTTAATGATCTACAGCATTGCCAAGACAAGTTAAAAAAAAGTTTTACCGATATCTAATCGTAAAAAAAGACACATCGAAGTCTACAAACTTTTTTTAGCTGTCATGCCCATTGATGCCAACTTAGCAACTTTATAGCTAGATCTAGCTATTATTTGATGACAGACAGCTACAATTTAATGAAACTTGTAGCTTAACTTTTTCAGTTAAAAATTTAAAATTAAGTATTAGACATTTTACTATAATCTACCTATCTACTGTAACATTTAGCTAGTCTAGCAACTTATTGGGGCAAAAAATGCCAAGCTAGCAACATTTTGAGAAATGTCTAGCAACTGGGTAAAGCTAGCAGTTGGCAACACTGGTCATGTCGACAAAAAATCTCAGTCTCATCGCAACACGCCTAGTTCAATGCATTTATTTTATAAAGGCATACAAAATTTTAAAATACTGACACAAAATACTAAATCTTTTTCTGAAAGACGTTGTATATTAAGAGTCCGGCGAACAGTGAGCTTCCCATACAAACGTAATACCAAAATGATTAGTAAGAGCATAATATCAACTCTTCTTGTGATGTTATTTGGATTAGTATTTGTCTAGAGTTATATTTAATCAAAAACCAAAAATACCAAACCAAATGATTTAGTTTTGTACGAAAAAAATGTAATTGGCATTCATTTTAAATTGGGTAAGTATTTTGGATTATTTATTTCATAGAACCCTAGACAAATACTGTCTTAATCCGAATAATATCACAGGAAGAGTTAATCATGCTCAAATTGCAAATCATTATGGTATAACGTTTGTATGGGAAGCTCACTGTTCGTCGGACTCTTAATACGATATTATACAAGGTGTTACAAAAGTACCCCTAATGCCGAATATGGTAGATAGGGACCATCAAACTGAACAACTTTTACTATGGGACCAACTCTGAAATCGCGAAAAAAAAATCAGCTGTTTCATACATTTTGATATTTTCAATATTAATTTTTGTATATACAACGTGTTACAAAAATACCCCTAATGCTTCGTGATTTCAGAGTTGGTCCCATAGTAAAAGTTATTCAGTTTGATGGTCCCTATCTACCTTATTCGGCATTAGGGGTATTTTTGAAACACGTTATATAGGAATCGAACATGATCTGGTGCGAGTCGTATTTTTTCTAGTATATTATTTGGTATTATATAAAAATAGCATTGTGAATGCTAAAATCTCAAAATTTCAAAAGAAACGTTGTATAGGTATAAATTGTTTAAAACCTAAAGTGTTGTCATAACCCCCCTTTATTTCCTTCCCTATTAAACATATACCTACTTGAATGCTATATGGCACAACTTATGGCCAAAGTTAGTAATTCGATTAAACCACAAATTGCCTTTACAATCGTGTTTCAAAAAGTAAATAACAACATAAATTACTGGAAACCAAATTCGCACAAATCTTAAGACATTTCGCAATTCCACTCGGTACGAAGAGAATATATAACATATTAGAAAGCAGAAGGTCAAGTGGAAATGTCAAACAAGAGTGTCATAGTTCAAATACATCCAAAAAGGGTCAAACATGAAAAGTAGCATGAATGGCACGCAAAACAAAGAAATAATATTTTTAAATTTGTCTCAAAAAAATGTCTCAATATTATGATTTTCCTTTTTTAACTGACTTCAAAAAAAGGAGGAGGCTATCAAGTCGACTGTATGTTTTTTTTTTTTGGTAAATAAATTGTTACAGCTGTCACTTGTGAGTTAAAAATAGTAAAACATTAATTTTCAATACAAGTCGCTATTTGCACTTGTGCTCAATATAAGCTGTGACTAAGGCACTAGTTCTGCAGATGCCTCCTGAATAAGGTGTTTAAACTGGGCAAATAATCCTACAAGTTAAATACTCACAAGATGACCTTCTGCCTTCCCCGTGACATCTGCAGCAGCCCGAGTTTCTACAATAAATCACAGCGCTGCGAAGCGCTCGCGGCCACCGCTGTATTACTCAAAACTGTGATAGCAAAACTGTTCCTTGTTGCTCCGCGCCTTAATGTTTGTTAAATCGTGTTTACTCACATATATAATAAATATAAATAAAATAATACCAACACAAATACAAAAAATCTTTATTTGTTCTCTCACATAGATATAATGCACAGACTTATAAAGGAAAGTCTTAAAATAAGTTGCTGCAATTATTTACGTAAGAGACTGGTTCCTGCGCTAGGAGACCTGTATGACAGATAACCAGCCTCTCCAACTCTGGACCGGGTGTCTAGACTATCAAAAACTTACATGGTTTTTTTTTAAATACTTGCATTTATTATGTGAGGATATTTTATTTTTAGGTTCATTTTGCGTGTTGTGTGTGTATTTGTAGTGTATGTCTGCTAGGAACCATTAGCAGTTTTTCAGTGTCCTCATAGCTTAGACTTTTTAGGAAAGTAGAAGTAGTTATATTACATTTAAATTTCGTAAATGGATAAATAGTGATCTTTTCGTTAATTTTATTATAGAAAAATATTCCAAAAAACCTATTTTGAGAATTTTGTGGACCACGAGCCAATCTTCCATAGAACAGAGAAAAATATTTTCAATTAAAGTTTGTCTTTTCGTCAGCTAACTCTCTGTTTTGTCTAGCTTTTGTAAACCTTTCTGCGAGAGGAGGCTCCTGTGGTACAGGTTTCTGTGAAACCTATTTCAGGCACCAGACCTTCACAAATTTAGGTTATAAATGCTTTGATTTATGTACACATATATCCATGTAATAAGTTTATGAAGTGACGACCAATAATACGTATTTATTATTATTATTAAGGCCCCTGTATACTTCAAGTGGTGCCCTCATTTTAATTAAATTTATTGCTCGCTAAGTACATAATGTATCGAAAATTCACATGTACAGATTGCAGCTAAAGCTAAAGTGGCCACTTTCAGCACTTTTGCGAACTACTACTACAACGAACTAAATTTTACTGAGGTTATTGTTTGTAAATAAACTATAGAACCTTAGCTTCAATCTGTACATGTGAATTTTCGATACATTATGTACTTAGCGAGCAATAAATTTAATTAAAATGAGGACGCCACTTCAGGTATATAGGCCTTAACATTACCTAAACAGTTCAATTTTGGGCATTCGTCGTCGGGCATCAGTTAGGACGGACGTGTGTCAGTTCTCGCAGTATTTATTAATAACTCGTGTAAACTAGTTTGACCTCTCAGTAGCAGTAATAAAGTGTAATCTCATTAAGTCTCATACCAGTCGCGTTACGACCCTCGCGTTCGAGTGTGCGTTTCGGTCTTACCCGGCTATACTCGGTTACGCTCGGCTGTGTAATCGTGCGCATTGTAGCAGTGTGCTTAACATAGTATACGCAAAATAAAGAGATGTCGCTACAAAGATCTCCGCCGGACACCCGCAACTTTTCTTCTCAACCAAACTTAAACGTAATGGAAGATGAAGAGGTGCTCACTAGAATCAACACAAGGAAAAGGAAAAATCCTGAAGATAATATTTTTTCTGAATTTAGAGATGAGGTGAAAGAAATGTTTAGAGGGTTCCAGACTAGTCAAGAAAGAAAACTTGATAAAGTTACAAAGGCTATTGAAGCGCTTATTGCACAGAACACACAACTTATAAAAAGTAATGATGAAATAGAAAAAATATTACAAGAAAGCAAAGAACAACAAAATAAACTAAATGAAAAAGTAAAGTCATTGGAAACTGAATGCGTAAACGCACACAGTAAGATAAATCATTTAGAAGACCAATTACATGAATTACAAAAGAGTCAAGTCAAGAAAGTAATAGAAATTAGAAATATACCTAAACAAGATAATGAAAATTTAAATGAAATTGTCACGAACTTGATGAAGGCTATTGACATCGATAGTAACAGCGTTATTGTTAAGGAAATATATCGTAGAGGCCTCGGCAATGCACCTATTAACGTGGAATTTATGAACCTAGTGTTGGCATGTTACCCAACACTATTCTCACTGCACATCACTACTTCATTTTGGAGGGGCGCCTCTCGCTCTCTCTCTTCGCTTCCGGCTACCATTTGCATAGGTTGTGTTCCCGTGCTTTTATACTTTAATAAGTGTTTAAGTCAAATACAAAGTTGTATGTACCATTTGCTATTGCTGTCCAATAAACCCTGCCTTCAGTCTCAACAAGCATACCAGTGAGTTTCACTTATTTACCTAAATACAGTCCACATCTACGTGCCCATCCACATGGTCCTCTTCGCCGACCAAAAGACTGCAAAGAAAGAAGGGTCCCTTCCAAGGATTTGCTTCGCAATTGGGAGCAAGCGACATAAACACATCCAAGAAAGGCATACAAGATAACCTCGATCGAAAATTCGTACAACACCACGCCACGTCTCAAGCAAGTACGTACATACGACGCCATATTTTTTCGTCGTCGCAATAGAATATTGTCTTGTGGCACTTTCATTTAGCCCAAGGCCCGTGATCGTGGCACAATCAAGCACCAATCAAGAAACAGGAAGATCGGACAAGCCTGCTGACTAGCGCTACGATTGGAGCAAGCGTCAGAAGGAAATAGCGATACTCGCACCCCATTGGACGGCGCGTTTGTTGCCGTGTGAACCCCGCATCGGCTCCTGCGCCTGCATCCGTCGCCATTGTGTGCAGTCACGTTTTTAATCACGGCGTGTTGTAGTTTTAGTTATAGTATTTTTTGTTGTGTCATAAGTTGCATAAGGTTTTTGTATCATTAATAATGGCTGAAAAAAGTGAGCAAATTCTGGCGCAAAGTAGCCAGACAGTGGCGGTGGATTTAAGAGAGTTAGTTGCCTCGCGTGGTCAAACAAAAGGCGCAATATCCAGATTGTTAAATTTTGTGCATGAAAAATCTCTGTCTATTGCGTGCAACGAGCTAATACTTGCTAAAAAGGCTCGACTCATTGACGCCTTTCAAAAGTACGAGAATTTAAATGTTAAAATATCATTGTTGGATCCCGCCGATTCGGAAAACATCGAAAAGGTGGAAGATACTTATTTTGCGATCCTTACAAAAATTGACCAGCAGCTTAACAAGGGCAAACAAATTTATGCCGAAAATGAATCTCTCTCAGCTCCAGTGACCAATCCAGTGGCATCAGTGTCTTCTAAGATTAATTTACCCAACATTGTTCTTGACACCTTTAGTGGTAAGTGTTCAGACTACATTCCATTTATAAATTTGTTTATATCATTAATTGATCAAAATGTAAACTTAGACAATATTCAAAAGCTATATTATTTACGTAGTTATTTGAAGGCTGAGCCACTTGATTTAATTAAAAACTTACCGCTGACACCAGAAAGTTATGTAAAAGCCCTTGACATTTTAAATAATAGATACAATAATAAGTATAGATTATTGAATGAACACATTAACTTGTTAATTGAACTTAAGCCTATTGTAAAATCTACAGCTGTCAATTTACGTGAATTTGTATGTAACATTAAACAAATTATTGCAGCTTTATCAAATCTTGAGCCTAATGTTAAATACTGGGATGCTATAATATTGTGTATACTTTGTCGCAAACTAGACATGTACACGTCGCGCGCATATCAACTTGAGAGGAATATGGAGGAGGAGCCCACAATTGATGCCTTCCTCGCCTATGTGGAGAAGCGAGCGCTGGCGCTTGAGAATGCGGATCCGGGCAGCAAGTTCACCGGTCAGCATCGCCAGCAAAGCAAGGAGCAAGGGCTAGTAGCCTACACTGCCACGAAGCAGCCTACATGTCTCCTATGTAAGTCTGAACATAGATTATATCTTTGTAACAATTTTAAATTATTGCCAGTCGCTAAAAGGGTACAATTTGTAAAAGATAAAGGACTTTGCTGCATATGTTTGGGTAAGCATCAAAATAGATGCAAGTATCACTTCCGCTGTGCGGAGTGCAAAAAGGCCCACAATACACTGTTGCATAAAAACAACGATGGTGCTTCACCGTCGCACAATAACAACGACAGTGCTCCATCACTGTCGCTTGATAATTCCAACAGTGTCGCCGCTTCATCTTCTGTCTCAATGGCAGCAAATAATAATGATTTTAAAATTTCTAATGATGTTCTTTTACCTACAGCAAAGGTCAAACTTATAGCTCGAGACGGCACCGAAGTTCATTTGAGAGCCCTGCTTGACAGTGGGTCCCAGCTGTCTTTTGTATCTGAAAAGGCAATGCAGCTGCTTGATATGAAGCCCACACAGACTAGTGTCAATGTTGTTGGCATCACAAATGCAAAAACTAGGTTGAAGCATTGCTTACCTTTAATAGTTTACTCTTTAACTAATCCTTACAATGTAACTGTCAACTGCCATGTAGTAGAACAGATCACATGCAATCTACCACAAACTAAAATTGATCACAAAAGTATTTTGATACCGAAAAATGTCAGATTGGCAGACGATAAATTTTATGTACCAGCTGAGATTGACATACTAATGGGGGCTGATGTGTTTTTCCAGGTGCTGCTTCCATCGGAGTCACCGAACTGTACGTCTGTGGCGCCGCTTAACTCCCAGCAACCTGCATCGCCGTGTGGTGCACAGCTTCCACGTCTCATCAACACTCAATTCGGTTATATTATTGGAGGTACACTGCCCAACTTGACATCATCGAAGGTCTGCAATAAGGTAGCTTTTAAATGTCTTACATGTGATGATGATATCAATAATACTTTATCTAACTTTTGGAAAACCGAAAGTGTCCCTGAAGTATTTGATGAAAAATCTTCAGAGCAAGAATTATGTGAATATACCTTTAAAAATACTGTACAATTGAAGGAAAATCGTTTTGAAGTTGCTTTACCTTTAAAATTGCCTTTGAATAATGTGAACGATGCTTTAGGCAATTCCTTTAATCTTGCTTTAAAAAGATTTCTTAACTTAGAGAAAAAATTACATAAGGATCCTAATCTCTTTGCTGAATATAGTAAATTCATTCATGACTATATAAATTTAAAACATGCTCATTATGTAGACATTGAACTGTATCAATTAAATAAGGATGCTGTGTACTTTTTCCCTCATCATGCAGTTTTAAAACCAGATAGCAAAACAACTAAATTACGCACAGTGTTTGATGGTTCTATGAAAACCAACAAAAAGATTTCACTGAATGATCTGTTACTAAATGGGCCGGTTGTTCAGAGAGATCTGTTTGAAATATTATTGCTATTCAGAATTGGTAACTTTACATTTACAACTGATATAAAACAAATGTTCAGAAACATAAATGTAATTCCAGAACATTCAACTTTGCAAAATATTTTATGGAGGGACAGTCCTGATGAAACTATTAAATGCATCAGACTGAACACAGTTACTTATGGCTTGAAAAGTTCTACATATCTTGCAACTAGATGTCTCAAAGAATTGGCAACATTGCATGAGCAAAGATTTCCTTTAGCATCACACATATTAAATAACTGTACGTATGTCGATGATGTATTATACAGTAATAATAGCTTACAAATGGTTTTAGATGCCAAGTCTCAAATTCAGCAGCTACTGCAATTAGGTTCTTTTCACACTCACAAATGGTCTTCCAATGAAGACAGTATACTAGTGGACATTCCTTCAACTGAACAGCACTTTGATAATTTTGAACTTCAAAAACATGATTGTACTTTAAAAGCCCTAGGTTTAACATTGTTAGTAAAGGATGATCAATTTAAGATCACCTGCCCAGAGCTATTTAACATTAAAGACTTTACAAAAAGAGATATTCTCTCTTATATTGGGAAATTCTATGACCCAATGGGTTTTGTATCACCCATTATAGTGCAGGCCAAAGCCATCATGCAAAAATTATGGTCCTCGAAAACAAGCTGGGACTCGACACCTGATGATGATGTCAAAAATGAGTGGCTACAATTTTGTTCAAGTCTGGCTGTAATGGAGCCAATTTTAATAAATAGAAATGTACCTATATCTGACTTAGACACTGTGGAGCTCATAGGTTTCTCAGATGCCTCTAGTTCAACGGCATATGGATGTTGCGTGTACCTGCGCATCACAGATCCTAAAGGTAATATAAACATGCATTTGCTCTGTTCTAAGTCACGCATTAATCCGCTTAACAATAAGAATGCTACCGTGCCGCGCCTAGAACTTAACGCCGCTTTACTTCTTTCCATTTTAATCAAAAAAGTTCAAAGCACTCTGAAACTAAAAATTAATATAAAGAATATCTATTTGTTCACGGATTCTAAAATAGCGCTTGCATGGTTGCACGCGGAACCTATGCGTCTCAACGCTTACGTGGCGAACAGAGTGAAAGCTATCACCATTAATGTTCCTGACAGTCACTGGCTTTATGTCAGCACTGACCAGAACCCTGCGGACTATGTCAGCAGAGGAGTCGCGCCCAGTGAGCTTGCTGCTTGTGCTACATGGTGGTGTGGACCTAGTTTTCTGTATAACAGGCATTACACATTTGATATACCTATAGATTTACCGGAGGACTTACCTGAGACGAAGTCTGCGCCCACATCTGCATTCTCAAGCTGCCAGGTACCTAATGATGTCTTCGATAATGTACGCAATTATTCTAGCATCCACAAAATGGTTCGTACTTTAGCTTATGTTTTAAGATTCATTAATAATTTGAAAGGTAATAAACTTACCCATAAATATTTGTCTAGCGCTGAAATGAATAAAGCTTTAATGTTGCTTGTTAAAAATGAGCAAGAAATATATTTTAAAGAAGAAATTACTAGCTTAAGAAATGATAAAAGTGTCAAAGGCAATTTACAAAGCTTATTTCCATTTATTGATAACTCAGGCGTGTTACGTGTGGGTGGCCGCTTGCATCACTCTAATATTCCTTATACTCAAAAGCATCAAGCTATCTTACCCAGAGAGTCACCTATCACTCAGTGTATTGTAAGATCAGAACATAAGAGGCTTTTGCATGCTGGTCCAAAACTGTTATTGTCTAATTTAAATCAAAAATTTTGGATCACTAATGGATTATTGTATGTTAAGAAAATAACAAAAAAGTGTATAACATGTTTCAGAAATAAGGCGCAAGCCACTAAGCAGCTAATGGGTTCCCTGCCAGCTGATCGGGTGACTGCTATGAGCCGTCCGTTCGAAAAGGTTGGAGTAGATTTTGCTGGCCCTGTTAAAATCAAACTCTCGCGCGTGAGACGCTCCCTAGAGGGAAAAGGGTACATTTGCGTGTTTGTTTGTTTCGCAACCAAGGCGATTCACCTTGAACTAACTTCCGACCTCACAACAGAAGCTTACCTCGCGTGCCTTCGGCGATTCATTTCCAGAAGGGGGTTGCCTAAAGAAATCTACTCTGACAATGCCAGCACATTTAAAGGCGCAAGGAACCAATTAACTGAGCTTTTTGATTTAATGTCCTCACACAGTCACCAAAGCAAAGTTTGTCAATATGCAGCACAACATGGTATAAACTTCCATTTTATACCATCTTATTCTCCTACCTTTGGCGGACTGTGGGAGGCTGCAGTTAAAAGTACCAAATATCATTTGAAAAGAGTCTTACAAAATCAATTGTTAACTTATGAACAATTTAATACAATTTTGATAGAAATTGAATGTATCTTAAACTCTAAACCACTTCTACCTTTATCAACATCTGATGTAAATGATTTTAGCTATTTAACTCCTGGACATTTTTTAATTGGAAATGCCATTACTATGTATCCAGAAGGAGATGTAACTAATGTACCACAAAATAGATTAAAGTTTTGGCAATTGTGTACTCAGATCAAACAGTCGTTTTGGAAAATGTGGTACAAACATTATTTAAATATCTTACAGAATCGACCTAAATGGTTAAATGTATCGCCTAATGTAAAAATTGGTACTCTTGTTATTCTAAGAGAGGACAATACACCACCATTGTCATGGCCCATGGCTAGAATAACTAAAGTATTTCCAGGTCATGATGGCCTAGTAAGAGCTGTGGAAGTTAGGGCTGCCAATGGCAAGTGTCATGTCCGTTCTATTTTAAAGATTGGTGTATTACCTATAGATGATTAAGCATTTTCCTGTATGTAAGGTAGATATTAAAACAAGGCATTATGTAACATAATATTTACAACAATTTAGTTTTGTATCTTACTAAGAAAGGGTTACAACACTGAGCATTTATTTGATAATTGATTAAAAAAAAAGTTCTCAACTGTTTTTATGCAAACTAGTCTTTAGTACTTACTTGATATTTGAAACCCATAATGTTTACCTGTAGCTTAAATTGTTAACTTTTGCAGTGCAGTGTAATAAAAGAAAATAGTGTTTTGTTTAACGTAGAGATATTTTTTGTGAGGCCGCAGCATGTTGGCATGTTACCCAACACTATTCTCACTGCACATCACTACTTCATTTTGGAGGGGCGCCTCTCGCTCTCTCTCTTCGCTTCCGGCTACCATTTGCATAGGTTGTGTTCCCGTGCTTTTATACTTTAATAAGTGTTTAAGTCAAATACAAAGTTGTATGTACCATTTGCTATTGCTGTCCAATAAACCCTGCCTTCAGTCTCAACAAGCATACCAGTGAGTTTCACTTATTTACCTAAATACAGTCCACATCTACGTGCCCATCCACACCTAGACCACAAGATAAACTTACTTAAAGCTGTGAAGTCATACAATAATAAAAATAAAGATGACAAACTAAATACTAGCCACCTGGGCCTAAAAACTTTGAAGATGCCAATTTATGTTTCTGAAAAACTCACAACGAAAACAAAGAAACTACTGATGACAGCGAAAGCGTTCGTCAAGGAGGGCTCTTTCAAATATTGCTGGGTTTCAAAGGGTAACGTACTACTAAGGAAAGCTGAAGGCCAACCGGCAATTGTGATAAACAAGCCCGAAGACCTAGAAGTTGAAATGCTATCTACAAAACAAGACTGACTATTTTATGTGTTTGAATATGTTTTCTTATTACTAGTTTTCTTTATTCTAACATTTTTATTCATTTTTTTCATAATTTTCATATGTTATAGAACAAACTGTGCTGGGTTAAAAATTGTGTCAACTGATATTACAAACTACCATATATATCATGTAAGTATCATCATTATTATATCTATATTATTATTTAATCAGCAATACAATATATATATTTCTAACTTATCAATGCGCGTTGCTCTGTATCAACTCAAACATTTTTATGATTTGAGGACTTCATACCTTCATCTCTCTTGCTCTATTGAGGTTCCTGGCATCGAGTATCATTATCAACTAACACTTCATATATGGTTGTCGATTGGGGGCGTTTTTAATTATGTATCAACGTATTGTCTTGTCACCCAGAGTGACCCTTGGTACAATGGTAAATGATATTAATTTTGTCTGTACTGACATTGACACCTGTGTCAATGTTGGTAAAGCGCTCGCTGTTGACAACCCGGACCTATGCAAAAACTTGCTTGGTCCTTCTGATGCTGGAACGCTTAATATAGTAGTTCAAAATATTAGAAGCATAGCTTGTAATTTTGATAGTTTTGAAACATAGGGTAGACTGGGGGCAGTAGTAACAGTGGACAATTGTAACATTGGCGATATTTCTACTACAAAGCCATTTATATGTGTGTGCGTCAGCAAGACTATGCGCCGAACGAGTCCCGACCTGCTCACTAGTCGGCAGCGCGCGAGCTGCGAAACGGAGGTGTCGACGACGGATTTTCGTTTTCTGCAGAACCAAAGTAAGTTATTCGTTCTTATTATCGGTGTGACATTCCCTTAAAATCACTATATTCTCTCCAGGTTTTTTATTAAGTCAACTATAGAGTTATCAGACTTGACAAAGCCAAGTTTTGGTCCATTAATATCCAGTAAATTATAAGATATTTACATTTTTCCATAGATTGTTAGTAAAGGACAGTTGTACCACCGCCAATGGGGACAATTGTAACGTTACAATCGTCCTCGTGTTACAATTGTCCCCGTGTCTGTTGGCAATAAATATATGTAATTGTTTTATAAATTATGTGATGGTCAGTCAGCTGGGGCCTGCATAGTGGGTAGGTAGGTAATTAAATATGTATGTTGGAATCTATACTGCATGTAGTCGAATACTATTTGTTAACTGTTAATCTCCGTCTTCGCCGTCGGTTGCAAGTTTTACTAAATATATGAAACTCTTTTAAATTGATATATTTTCTTTCAGATGCCACGGAACAGAGTAAGAAAGACGGAACGAGGAACCAAAGACGTATTCCTTTACTTTAATTACGTGGATATGCCAAATAATATGAGTCACGTGGCTGGGGATATTTGTAACGGTGGACAATTGTAACACCATACAAATAAAAATTGTTAAATATTTCGAATTTTAATAGAGATTTAATGCTAATAATAAGCTTAAATTTAATGTAAGATTTAAAATTATCATTTGTCAAACAAAGAAGTCATTTTTGTTTATTTTGTTAAGCTAGAGAAGCTTTGTTATTTTTTATGAATACTATTATGTATAGTTTTAATATTTTAGGAAGTAACTTGTTAATTTGATTTAAGACTGTTTCCTTACCTATGAGACTGCAAATAAATAATAGTTTAAGTTTTTCTAATTAACTTACTGGTGTTTTATTTCATATAAAACTTTTGTTACAATTGACCACATAATGGGTACAATTGTAACACTCGTCTTCGTTCGGGATAAATTGTTTTTTTACGATTCTCTTATGTGTTAAGTTCAATATTAGGAGAAAATATTGTAGATGAATAACCTTAGTCCCTAAGTCCACAGACAAAGTATCTTAAAAACAAATAGATTTTGCACCAGAGTCTGTCAAACAAAAAGTGTTACTTTGGCCCCCAGTCTACCCTACTTGGCAAGGTTAAAAATTAAACATGACATTATTATTTTAACAGAATGCTGGCTGCCTAACGTACATAACCCACCAAATTTGCCTCAATTTAATCGATATGCATCAACAAAACACATAAATCAAAATAGTGGTGTTGTTGTTTATGTCAGGGAAGGACTAGATTCAATTGTTTATGAACCTCATATCATAGATGCCGATAGTCTTGTTTTGAAAATGGGTGACCAATTTGCAATTATAGCTGTCTACAGGACGCCATCAATATATGCCACTGACAATTTTTTACAATCTTTACATACTATAATGAGTGAATTGAGAAATATTAAAATACTAGCCTTAGCTGGCGACTTAAACATAGATATAAAAGATGATAACAATGATCCTAGATCTTCTGACTACCTCACTCAGTTATCTATGTATGGACTCTTGCCAAGCCACACATTGCCAACTCGTAAGCTAAACTGCCTTGATCATTTTTTCCTAACTATTGGAAGCAAGGCAACTACACTAGTATGTGAATCGGCTGTAACTGACCATAGTGCGCTGATAGTTTCGCTAAAGTGTCAAGTACAAACTAGTGAGAAATGTAAAACGATAACAAAAACTGACTACGCTAAGGCAATAAAAGTACTAACTGAAATTAATTGGGCAGAAGTTACTGATTGCTCAGATGCTGAAGTAGCTACTTGTAAATTCTTACAGATCTTAACGTTTATCCTTAGAGATTGCACGACTCATCATAAAATACCCAACAGAAAGATCATCATTAAGCCATGGATCACAACAGGTTTAATTAGGTGCATGAAATGGCGAGATAAGCTACATATCAAACATAAAAAAGATCCTAACAATACAATTCTTGCTATCACTTATAAACGATACAGAAATTTTTGTAACCGATTGCTTCATAAACTAAAAATGGCATATGAAAGATCCCAAATTAACAAATATAAAGCTGACACTAAAAACACGTGGAAAGTGATACGACGCATATGCAACCTTGATGATAACTCCAAACCTGCGAGAGAATTATTGTATAGTAAAAGTACTCCTCTGACCTCTGTTAACTATGTTAATAAGTATTTTAGGGATGTTGGACAGACACTTGCCGATAAAATTATATCTAAATTGAATAAAAGCCAATTTGAACTTGCTGATTCCATCTGTAATAAATCAGGTCCTATAAATTCACTAATGCTACTACCTACTGATGACTACGAAATAATAAAAATAATACAAAACCTTAAATCTACACCATCAACTGGCTGGGATGGAGTTTCATCTACATTTCTAAAAATGGGAGCTAAATACTTAGCGGAACCAATATCACACATCTGTAACATCTCATTTTCAACAGGCGTGTTCCCTGAAGCATTAAAAAAGTCAGTTGTTATTCCTATATACAAGTCTGGGGATAGAGATAGTGTCACCAACTACAGGTCAATTTCCCTTTTGCCAACTCTTGCAAAGATATTGGAAAAGGCTATAAATTCGAGATTAATCAAGTATCTTGAATTCAATAATTTTTTGTCTCCAAACCAATTCGGATTTAGAGAAAAAATGTCAACTTCGGACGCAATTGAAAGTGTAATTCAACATGTCGCGGACAAGTTGGATGCAAAAAGAAAGTGTGTGGCTGTCTTTTTAGATTTGGCAAAGGCTTTTGACACTGTCTCTATCCCCATTCTTATGCGTAAGTTGGAATGTGTAGGAGTTCGCGGTGTCCCTCTTAAATTGTTTCTTTCCTACCTGTCTAATAGAAAACAGTGTGTCTGCATTGACGGTATACGGAGTGAGGACCTGAATGTTGACTTTGGCGTTCCGCAAGGGTCAGTCCTTGGCCCAACGCTATTTTTGATATACCTCAATGACCTCAGTCAAATGGTTTTAAGAGACTCCAAAATTATATCCTTTGCTGATGACACTGTGCTGCTGTTCGACGGACCGACGTGGAGTGATGTTAGGAAGAATAGTGAATCTGGATTTGAAGAGGTACTAAAATGGCTCGATAACAATATGTTGACTCTAAACCTTGAGAAAACCAAATATATGACATTCAGCATCTACGAAAATAGCCAACCTTCTGATTTCTCTCTAACTGCTCACTCTTGTGCCGATCGGTCGGCATGTGCTTGCCAAAAACTTAAATCTGTCGTATCAATAAAATACTTGGGGTTAGTATTGGATCGGAATCTAAATTGGAAAAATCAAATAACGGCAATATCGAAGAGAGTTAGGCAATTAATTTGTATTTGTAAAAAAATAAGACATGTTAAAGACAGTAAAACCATTAAAACTGTTTATTACTCCTTATGCCAGTCCCTAATAACTTATGGTATAACTGCCTGGGGTGGAGCTAAAAAATCTAATCTAATTACCATCGAACGTGCACAAAGGGCCATAATCAAGGTTTTAAACTTTAAAAGTATTCGATATCCAACAATTAAATTGTACAAAGAGTTTGGTGTACTAACAGTGCGCCAACTATTTATAAAATCTATCATACTAAGACAACATCGTATACCACCACCTCAAATCACATCTAGACGACGTGTTCCTCCCGTTTACCTTGTACCTACAACTAAAACTATATTCTCGCGCAGCTTCCACTTTTACCTGGGTCCCTGGCTCTATAATAAAATTTGTCGCATGCATGAACCATTGCGTAACAAAAATTACTATAATTGCAAAATATCAATATCAGCTTTTCTATCGTCAATGGATTACACAGCTACAGAGGAGTTATTAAAAATATAGGGCACGTGCATGATATACAATAAGAAAAATCGTTAAATATATAAAATCAACATAATTATTTATATATACCATGAAAATAAAATTTCGGCTAATAATCATACACTTAAATTACTACATTATAATTATATATTCCGACAAATTATGTAGGTAAAATAAATAAATTGTTCCTAATAAGTATCTGGTTTATTGTGTGCATATCATATCATAATATAAATAAATAAATAAAAATATATACATATTTATTTACATATAAATACCTATACAAAAGTTTTTATTATACAAACATTTAAAATGAAAATTAAGAATGTTATAAAGTTGACACATTAACATTAATATTAGTAAGTTGAGTGTGTTTAGTTAAGTCAATTTGATCTGTTCACTTTGCGTATACTGCAAACTTTACTTATGTTGGCTATCTAGTAGACGACGATACTACTCTGCCGCAACACAGTTTTTTAACTAGCGCGGAGGGTAGCTGTCATTATCTGCTACAACTGTTATTATCCAAAATTGTAATGACAAACTGTATTAATCATTGTGAATGGACAAATAAAGTTATTATTTAGTTTTCATTTTCAGCGTTGAAAATATACTCACCGTCATTTAATGGTACATTCAAGTTCATAAATACATGTAAGCACTTTTGACAGTTGTTGACTTTTATTACAAAGGCATAAGGTTGATGATCTGTCAATGGTGCGCACATATTATTGAACTCGACTATACCTAGACATGAAGCAATACATTTTCAATATTTTGAATACAAAAAAATATGATTATTTTCAAACTCATTCATCCAGTCTTTCGATCATTTAAGTAAGTCTAAGCTGTGACTTTGACATATTTTACAAGCACTTGTAAAATATGTCAAAGTCAAATTCAAAATAAATTGATTCAAATAAACTTAAAAATTAAGCGGTTTTGAATCATCTGCACCTATTTTCCTACCACCCTTGCCAGACTTTTTTAGCTGAAATGAAGTTACGCCATCGTTTCGCGCCCTAAGCGGGAGACTTTGTAACGAGAAGAACCGGCAAGAAACTCATCTAGGGCTGCTTTTTTCTCCCTGTTTTATTTTATCAAATCGTCATCAAATATGTAAATAAACTTAAGACGACGTAGTCAGCACACTAGCGCCGCCATTGAAAAAAAAACCATAGTGCTTAAATAAAGACGAAATTGTGAATTATCTCTCTGTAGTGCACTCTATAGAAGCTTTGTGGTTTAGCCTTCGTTTAGTTTTATCAATAAAACTCCATTTAACTAAACGACAGGCTAGAAAATATTGTTTAAGCGATAAAAAGAACCACAAAGCTTCTATGGAGTGCACTACAGAGAGATAATTCACAATCTCGTCTTTATTAAAGCACTATGTTTTTTTTCCAATGGCGGCGCTAGTGTGCAGACTATGCAGCCTTAACAGCCTATGCAGCTCACTCTTGCCCAACAGAGTGATTTTGTTTCGTCAAACGAAGCCCTATATTGGGCAGTCTCTGCACATAGTTGGGCGGATCGTTATCTATTTAATTGGAAATTTCCTTTGATTAAACGCAAAGACGTTATTAGAAGTTGACCTAATAAAATATGTAGCGTCAGCAAACGCAGCAGAATCTTCTGCTTAATTCTGCGTAATAGGCCAGATGGCCTAAAATAGCTATTACTACAAATTAATGCAAGAACAAAAATATTGAAAAAGCTACGATAATATTAAATAATATAGTAGAAAAAATTCGAATCGCAACAGATACATATTCTCGGGAATCGAACCCGCGACCTTTGGAAGTCGAGTCCAATTGAATGCTCTTACGGCAGCTCAGTGGTAAGAGCATTGGGCCGGACTTCCTTAAACTTAAATTAATCCTTACTTGTCTTATTTACCTATATATTAATAAAGTGTTATCTAATCTAAAAAGTTAAAATTGGTAATAGAGTTCGTAATATAATATTAATACAATAATATTTGACAACATCACACACACATAACATAACATATTGCTCCGATTCCAAAGTAAGTAGCTAAAGCACTTGTGTTATGGAAATCAGAGACAACGGTGGTATCACAAACACCCAGGCCTGAGCCAATATAGAAAAGCTTGTTTTCTAAATTGACCCAACCGAGGATCGAACTCGGGACCTCAGAGATGGCGACCTCTTGAAAACCGGTGTACAAAGCCATTCGACCACGGAGGTCGTCAAATCCTTACTTTTCTTACCTATTTATAATAAAGTGATATCTAATGTAATCTTATCTAATCTAATCTAATATAATTTAATAATATCTAATCTATCTAATAAAATGGCTATATCAATCTTTATTTATTTCGTTGATTATTTTGCCGACGTTACCAAATGCGTATATCTTAAAATTTCCGCCCAGTGAATCTTGCGGGGCAGATTATACCAATAAAATTTATGTGCGCCCGCATCGTATCGGAACTCAGATAGGCACAACTATTTTACTTAGGACCCTGTAGGTTCAAAGTTAGTGTAGCGAGATTTATATTTTGTATACATAGAAATATGTACTAATAATGTATAAACGAATGTTTGTTTGTTTGATAAGTTTCACGACGAGAGCGCAGCTAACTATATTTAAGAATAGAGGTAGATTAAATATGGAGGAAGGAAGACTAATTAATTATCAAAAAAAGGATCCGAAAGTAAACGCTGACGAATTCGCGAAATAAGCTGTTTTTCATTTCTTATTTCACATACTTGGGAAGTGATATATCATGAAACTGAGTAGCAGATGAAAAACTCTGATTTCCACCCTAGTGAGGAAAATAATTTTAATAAAAATAGAACTGAATTTGGTTACGCCATAAAGTTACCTCATCGGCTACGAAAAGTAAAATAATTTTAAAAAATATGGTTTTGAGTTAAAATAGAAATGTTGCGGTCATTTACTTGTGTATGTATCAAAAACAGCCAGTGCGTATTGAAAATCTTTGGCTGGATGGCAATCCGCGGCGGGTCATGTTCCATATTTAAAATAAAGAAAGTAAATTATAATTTGGCAGGATACAAACATTGTGAAATATGATCGAAATAAAAAAAATCAAAGAGGTCATTTTGTATTTTTTTTATTAAACTCTTTTTTTACTTTCCTTATATTCGAAACGAAAAAAAGAGTGCTTAGCACGGGTGATTGTCATCAACTCAACTCAAACTTTAGTCTAAATATCTCATATGAGAATAATAATTGCTTCCTTTCGACACTTGTATAGCAATCTACTATTATTCTACCTATATTTTTAGATAAAAATATTTTTTGACTTATCATTTCTTCCTTTTATTTATCATCCAAACAATTTCTATGCCAAATAAAATTTTAATAAATCAATTCTCGTTTTTTTTTATTTTAATAAATCAATGGTTGTTAATAACCGAGTCATAATATAATTAATTTGCTTTGTCTGAGCGAAGTGTGTAATCACTATGTCATTATTTTGTACAAAGAAGAAGAATCATCCAAATATACAACTGCATTGTGTAACAAACCTGTGTAGGTATCTAGCACGAGAAAAGATACATAAATTGTATTAGAAACTAAATAACTAAAAAACAAAAAAAAATCTCTATTTAAACTCATTTAGAGCACTAAATTTCACTCAAAAAATGCTACCCACAATCGTAATAAAAACGTGTTAAACTCACAAAATTATACAGGAAGTCCCTAGGTGGGAAATTATCCCGCAAAAACGGTTAAAATTCAACACAGAAAAAAACAGTAAGCAACGATCCGACAGCGAGTAAAAACGGGTTAAACAGCGGTTAACAGTTAACACGGTGATAAAAATCATGGAAACGTCCCGTGAGTAAAAAACGGAAACACGTATGAATGCTAACCAGGCTGCGTAAGAGTGGGGATGCACTGAGAGTTAATTTTTTTTGTAACTTGTTTTTATACTGAACGGGATAGTGCTTGGCCTTCACCTCACCTGATGTTATAAGGCCGAAAGTGTAAACACCCGGAATCCTTACCACTGAGGAACTGGCTGGCCTCAGACTTAGGTAAGATGGTGGTACCTAGCCAGGCGGGCTTGAAATAGGCCCTACCACCAACTAAACCGAATACAAATCTTGCTTTAATCGTATAGCGCTAAGTTATTTTTTTTAAGTCATTGTAGATAGGTACATTGTATTGATTTGTTTGTTTTTTTTTCTTTTCTTTTGTTCATGTGCATGTGTGTTTGTGGTTCAGTTTAATTGTATTTCTATTTATTTATCTATATATTGTACCTTTCTGGGAATCGAACCCGGGACCTCTGCGTCATATAGGTGTGGGCGAACCACTAGGCGGCTATTTTCACATTTTCTCTTATTCATTCGGAACGTCATACATCAATGTAAAATGTAATCGTCAACAGAGATAAATAATATTAGAAAAAATACTAGAAAAAATCGACTCACCCGTAGTATTTTTTCTAATATTATTTATCTTAATATAAAAAAAAACTTTTAAAAATTAAAAAGAAAAACCTCCTTCAAAAAAACCTTAAAAAAATTGCTGTAAAAAAACAGCTTCAAAAAACAGCAGCTCTAAAAAGCAAGAAATAATATTTAAATCTGCATAATTACTATTCAAGTACCTACGCATATCTGATATTAAAAAAACGTCTTTTGAAGTCGTGAGGGGCTAAATATATTTTTCTTTTTTAATCATTATCGTGGTTTCTCTTTCTCAATTTGATTTTTTAATTCTTAAAGCCCCACCCGACTTCATAAGACGTTTTTTTAATATCAGATATGCGTAGGTACTTGAATAGTAATTATGCAGATTTAAATATTATTTCTTGCTTTTTAGAGCTGCTGTTTTTTGAAGCTGTTTTTTTACAGCAATTTTTTTAAGGTTTTTTTGAAGGAGGTTTTTCTTTTTAATTTTTAAAAGTTTTTTTTATTTTTAACTTTTTTGTGGTAGGTATGTATAAGTAAATGTTAGCGATGATATAAATATATTTTATTCATATTTCACACATTTAAATGGTATAATACGCCTAGTAACTCAATATCCACTTTTCGCACTGTTAATAAGCAAGGGTCAGACATGGGGTAGGTGACCAAAGTGTATTATCTCGAGCTTCTCCGTGCTTCAGAAGACACGTTAAGCCGTTAGTTCCAGCTACATTTGCACATTAACACCCACCAATCCGCATTGGGCCCGCGCGGTGGGTTATGGTCCATCCTATTCATCAGCCCATAAGTAAGGCTTGTATCCCAGCCCCAGTAGTGACAATAAAAATGGCTGATGCGAAACCTTCCAATACCGTAGAGTAATCACTAATACACTATCATATTTGATTTTGAAGAGTTCTCTTGTGTATCTTCGAAGTCCAAGGTCCAATGTGCAGGAAATTTTAATGAAAACACCCTTAAAGTATCCCCTTTCTAACAAAATAAGAATTATCTCAATCGGTTTATAAACAAAGAAGTTATGTCTGAAGATCCGTTGAAACTCGTGCAAAAGTTACCTAAAAAATTACAGTATTTTCAGGATTACTCAAAAACCACTGAACCGATTTAAAATTAAAAAAAATGGGACTACCTGGGGAACAAATCTAATAAAGTGGCGTTTGAATCATGTCAATCGGTTCAGCCGTTCTCGAGAAATCGGCGGACATACATAAAAAAAAAAAAAAAAACAAATAAACAGACGAACATAGAACCTCCTCCTTTTTTTGAAGTCGGTTAAAAATAGCATTGTGAATGCGAAAAATCTAAATTTAATAATCGTCAACAGAGGTATTTAACATTCCGCAGAAAAGTTAGAGCTAGTATTATTGAACATGCTACAGCTTTTCTCTCATATTAGCTCAACTTCCAATTAGTTTTCATTCTTCTTCAGGATTAACAGTTTCAGGTATTGTTCAGGATTAACAATAGTAAAAACAGGCAAATTTGGTTCAGTGGTTTAACAATGAAAAGGTAGTATTTACAGAGACCCTTAAGCATTACAAAATATTCTAAGGTATACCAAAATATGGATCCAGATGAGTGTGTTAAGAACTATATCAAAACCACTCCACTACCTGTTTATTTAAAATTTTTATATATATTTTTAATAAATAATTAGTAAATAGTAAATAGGTCAATAGGTAAATAGTAAAATTTTTAGTAAATTGGTCCCTTAAAACTATTTATAAATCATCACAGTTTCCATAATAATGTACTTTTTAAACCCAATAAGATTATATAAAAGCCAATTTTATTAAGACATTAAGATTTATTTGATTAAAATCACAGATACAATAATAGTAGTGTAATAATTAAATTATTTATTCATGCCAACGCGTATTAAAAGCAATAATGTCCCCATTGCTGGTGCCCTAGCCTTCCTTATGGGTGGATAAGGAGGATGGGTCATAACCCACCACACGGGCCCAATGCGGATTGGAGGGTGTTAACGACTGCAAATGCAGCCGGGACCAACGGCTTAACGTGCCTTGTGAAGCACGGAGGAGCTCGAGATAATAAATTTTTGGTCATCCATCCCACTACCGACCTTTGCGAAAGTTGCTTTACCTCCGCAATCGCTGAGCCTAGTGCTAAAGTACTTATTAGAATTGTGAAAAACAATTGTGAAAAACATTAATAGAAGACTGTACATAGCATAATAAGAAACACACGATGAGGGTGTAAAACTGTAGTATAAGAAGAGATGCAACAAACAAAATTGGAAAATCCTCCCTCAGTGTGCCACATACTTACACAGTACCCTCAGCATGTGAAAAAAACAAAGGAGCAGCAAATAAACACTACATTTGAATTTCGTCGATTTATCGTTGGGAATGTTTCAATCTCCGTACTAATTAATTCCCACTTTAAAATTGCACTGGGTAAATCCGACGCCAATTTTCTTTTCTCTGTTTTTAAATGACTGTTGCTTTTTATTTAAATAAATTAACACTCGGAAAATGTGCTTGTATTTACTGACTTTTTTCATGAGCTGTGTCAGCACAAAGAAGGCTACACCTAGTTTTACCCGTATAATAATAAATATAAATAAATAATGAATATTTGACAACATCACATACATTGCTCCGATTCCAAAGTAAGTAGCTAAAGCACTTCTGTTATGGAAATCAGAAACAACGGTGGTATCACAAACACCCAGACCTAAGCCAATAAAAGAAAAGAAAAGTTCGTTTTTTCTAAATTGACCCAACCGGGGATCGAACCCGGGACCTCAGAGATGGCGACACCTTGAAAACCGGTGTACAAAGCCACTCGACCACAGAGGTTGTATACAACCGGCAACACCTAGTATTAGCCGTGAATTTGGTTACACCTAGGTTTCAGCAACAGCTACCGGCTACAACTAGTTTTAGCCGGTTAGAACTAGGTGTAGCCGCACTTTGGGTATTAGCCTCAACTTATACATTAGTAGGTAAAGTATAAAATAGACAATAATATACTATTTTCATGCATTACCTGGAAAGCCCAGGTATTGTATACAAAACCTTAATTTCACAAATTGCCGGTAACATATACAAACCCTCCCCACCCCGAGGCTAAAAAAAATTGGTATTTGTTACGTAGCTTTTTGATATTGGGTTTTTTTAATAAAATAAGTAAAAAGTAAAGTAAAAAATTGCTTTATTCAAATAAACTTAGTAATTAAGCGCTTTTGAATCGTCTATATTTTTCTACCACCCGTTCCAGACTTTTTTTTAACACTTAGTGGATTATAAATATCTCTTAAACTAGTAAACAGCGTCATGTCACTTGAAAATTCCTTGGGTTGATTATACCAAATATGATAAAAACACAATTTGTGAAAAATCTATCGTTTAAAAATAATAAATTGATTTGCAAAATTTATTTTAAACAGAAATCTAATAAACTACCCTAAGCAGTAATTAACGTTATAAAACACTGGCACATTATTGTAGCTGACATTGGAAACTTAACCTAATAAGATTTATTAGAAATAAAACACTTTTTACGGATTACAGTGCGTGGTTAGAAATAGGGCGGTATCAAATCGCCTTCGAACCTCTAACTTTCGTTGACTTTAAAATTTCTTGCGACGATCCAAGAATTTCACCTCTAACGTCGCAATACGAATGCCCCCAGTTATCCCTATTAATCATTTTTAATTCAGGTGTTGTTTTGGAATTATTTAGTTTATAATAAGATTAATAAGATTCATTAAAACTAGAATCTTGACAGTTTTGTTCTCTATATTTGTATTCAAAAACTTATAAGAATTAATTACAACCAATTAGCTAATCAGAATCGACCAATACCTAATTGCTTTAACCAATTCCACCTTAACCCGCAGATCACTGAAAAATGTTACAGCAAAAAAAACGGCAGCCATTAAAAAACCACAAAACGCCAATTAAGCAACCCACGAAGTTAAAATGGACAAATTACAGTGGATGAGGAAAAAAGTGTGAAGTCGCCAGGGGCAAGAGTATTAATCACTTTAATGGACTCGGACGTCCGGAAAAATCTGGGAAAAAAGTGGACATTTAAAAAACGATTTATTATCCGGACAGAGGAAGATGTTAACAGGTGGTCGGCCTGTTGCTTTACCGGAAAAAATGTTGGTGATAAAAAATTTGGATAGGGTGCGAGCAGAAAAGGGTTGACTATGTTTTTTACAGCAACAGTTCGTTTAGCTATACCAGTTATTCAATGAGGTTATTAGAATAGAATAGAATAGAATTCGTTTATTTGCAGAAAACATGGTACAATACAAATCTCATAATATATTAAGTTCAAACATGTTGTACCGCTCTCTGGCGATATGCAAACAATTATTTATTGATTTAAATAAAATGAAACAAAAGAAATAAAATCAAATAATAATCAAATAAATAATAACAATAAAATTAAGTTTACAGTTAAAAATGCCCATACGTCCAAACTTGCACGATAATGTCAAAATCAAAAACGTCAACAATATAGGTGTCAGAGTAAAGTACTTATGTCAAAAAGAAAGCTTGAAAGTCAATAATTAAAACAGCAAATTACAAAATGTGGAATACTATAGCTCAAAATGTCAATTATACATAATATCATACAAAAAACAATGTCAAATTTCAATTTACTAAAGCTTAATTTTATTAATTTAAATTATTGGGTTCTTACCTATGAAATTGGTGTTTTTTTTCCCATACACAGAGAACCTCATAACTTCTGTAATTTATTTATCAGTTGCTGGACATTACATCATATTATGACCATAGCCGTAACTATCAGCATCATTAAAGTCTATTTATTTTGTTTTTAGCATTAACAAAATACCTTGAAAGTGACTCCTTTTTTATTAGCGAAATTTATAGCCGAAACTTATTTTTTTCGCAACGTTTGTGTATAAAAATTTTGTTGTCAAATAAATTATGAAAATGCTTATATGAAAAATGCAATTTGTTAAAAAATCTCCATACAAAACTTCAATTTCATAGTTAAGGACCTAATATTAAACATTATGTTTTTCCTTGCAATAAAAATGAACAATAATTTATGAATAAAAATAAATACTTAAATAACGTATTTTGATTTCAATTTGTGAAACATTATTGAAATATTAGAAGAATAATGATGTCCTCAACAACGTTAATATTTGAGAAAGGTGATTTTACCTTTATTATCTACGTAGGTATACGTAATTATTTTACTAATGAAAAAGCAATCTTGTACATCGTCCAATGAGGCAAAAAAAGCTCAGCCACCCTATTTGGAAAACAGCTGCTGCCACCTAGTGATGGGTAGACAACAAGTACGATTATTTTTGATAAATAAAATGGACCATACGACCATAAGCAGCTTATAAAAAATAAAATTTTAGGATTCTAAAATTTCAAAGTTATTTAAATAAGATTTTAGCAAGCTTTATTAGTAAATTTTAGAGTTGGTTAGTACCGCTACTCGCCGCTTGGTCGCTTTGCTTAAAAGTTGCTCTATAGATGGCGGCACTGGCGTTAGTGCTTTTACTCTTCACTAGATGGCAGCAAAAAGTAGTAGCTTCTTGACACTAGATGTCGCTCACTTAGTTAGTGTTGCTATTCAACACTAGATGGCGCTCTGTCATTTTACAGCTAAAGTGCAATAACTTGCAAACAAGTAGTCAAACTAGATAAGAATGCTGCACTAAAACAACAATAATAATATTATCATAATCGTTGCTACTTTTTTGCACATCAACAGAATTTCTTTATTTCGAAGATTTTGAAAGTTTACATCATGTTTCTAAGTACCTACCTACCTACTATGTAAATAAGTCAAACCGAAAAACTAAGGTAGGTGACTGTATTTCATCAAGTTGTCTAGATGGATATGATAGTAGGCATAGGTAGGTAGGTATGATCCGCGTGCGAAGAGAATAGGATGGAAACTTGTCAAAGTAAATCGAAAATTGACATGATATTTCCCATAGAGAATTACGCTACCGAGTACTTTTACGCGCGTTTTTTTCTCGATAGATGTTTGTGCTAAGGGTTACAGTTCACCATCAAACTAACGGCAAAAATTCGAAGACCATAAGCGACCCCAAAAATACCATTGTTTCACGCAAGGTCCACGGAGCACAATCCTGAGAACATCTTTTAACCCTGTAATGACCAACATCCGATCAACCCTTTACTCAACAGACAAACATTATTTTAGCGGTGTCCCATGAATGCACTGGCTCCTAATGCTGGCAATTAATTTGAATCACAATAGGACCCTTGGGTGAATCTGACCCCATTCTTTCTTGGCCATCTCAGGGTTAATCTTTTGTCTCGTCTTGAGTCATCTGTGTGAATATGAAACGAAGAATACTTATTAACACAGCTGTTTTAGTCACAAGTAGGTAAATAGCCAATCGGCGAATGTTGATCACTGTAATTTATAGTTTTAACAAACATTTTCAATGTTTTTCAAACATTAAAGAAATAGTACAAAAAGTTCATACGGAATTCCTACAAAGTTACAATTTTTACTCTCCGATCTTAAAATAAAGATATTTTACAAGCCTGTCACTACATTATTATTTTTTAAAATTTGTAAAAAAATGCGTTTGTTTTTGTGTGTGTAGGAGAGGTTCTTTTAAAAAAATAATATTATTTAAAAAAAAACCCAAACAAACCAATTTCATAATTTGTATAGCTTTTGATTTTTTTTAACTGCTTTTAATTGCTGGCTTACATCACAACAACAAAATGAATGTCAAATATCACGAAAGGCCTTCTGTTGTGGACGATTTCGACCACATTTCGATCTCAGGGTGTCACATTACAATGCAACGAATATAGATGTAAGTAGACTTTGCTTAAACTTGAAATAAAAATACCATATTCAATTAAATGAGAGACAGAAATATCAAAACTTTTACAATCTTTAAAAAAACATAAATTAAAAAATGTGAAATTTTATCCAAATGTCAATAAACATCGAAATTATCTAAAGGTCGAAAAAATTTATTAAGGTCGAAAGAACTTAAATCTTATTTTTTTACCTCTTAAGATAAAGAGACACATCATGATTTTACATAAAAATGGGTAGCTCGTTTATATTGATTATAATATACCTATACATATATTTTAGAATAGATTAAAATTATAAAAAATAAAATACACGGATATACCAAGGAGTTTTATACTAAGATTGATGAAAAAAAAGTAATTCGATATAAAGAGTATGGACGAATAATGAGGTTGAAATAAGGTCGCAAGTATGAAATAAATATAAAATACGAAAAAAATTGAAAAATTATAACAAATTAGTGATTTATGATTGTAAATAAGTAAATAAGTTGGGATATCAATAAATAAGAGAAAAACACAACGTAATGTGAAACAAAACGACGGGAATCTCTTACTCTTTGATTTTTTTTCAGCATTGGTTTGATCGAACTATTTTAAATTTTTGTATTTATATATTCCACAAGTAGGTATGATCCATTTTAAGAAAAGTCAAGGAAGCGAAATTTCTGACTGATAAAAATAATAATAATTATTAAATAAACTTAATTTTAATAAATTGGGTTAGTTTTATTTATTCGTATGACATTTTGAACTATATTTATTTTAATCATTTTAACTCTGCCAAATTTGTAGCTGTGATAATTTTTCTTTATAATTTTTACTTTTATTATTATTATTAATGATTTCACCAAAACTTTATGTATTTGTGGGAAAATGTAGAAGTAATACTAATAGCACCATACCAGACACCTAAATAATATATTAAAAAATAATAATACAGATAGTAATTTTGGCGCCAAAGACATGTGTGTGTGGCCGGCTGCTGCCCTGGGAACCGGTCACACCACTATGCAAATCACGTCCATTCATACCATGGACAATTCTTCGCTTTTTAATTGTCGTCGCCTCGACTAGCTGTCTATTTTCGCGGGGAAACATTATCGATGTTTGTAGAATACATTTTAAATAAATAATAAATATTTGACAACATCACATACATTGCTCTGATTCCAAAGTAAGTAGCTAAAGCACTTGTGTTTTGAAAATCAGAGACAACGGTGGTATCACAAACACCCAGACCTGAGCCAATATAGAAAAAATCGTTTTCTAAATTGACCCAACCGGGGATCGAACCCGGGACCTCAGAGATGGAGACACCTTGAAAACCGGTGTACAAAGCCACTCGACCACGGAGGTCGTCAAAATTTTATTTGTTTGATTTTAATTTTGACCACAGAACTGAACAAATATTCAGCCCCCCTACTCAAAAGGCCAACATTCTATGCGTTTGAACGCTACGCTTACTACTTAACTTTAAAATAAGCAGTAAACTATAAAATTACGTGGTAGGTACCGTAACTTATCCTGAACCAAATAAGAAAATGAAGATTTTTGTTTAATTATTTTCTTTAATTTTTATTTATAACTTTTTCTTCTTATAATCTATATTTAGCAATAAAAGTTGATTCAATTTTTCATTCTCATACAAACACATTTCTAATAACCACAAATGTAATCATAATTTATTTATCATAGGTACAGTCGACCCAACTGAATCATGGCCCACTTTGCCGATAATTCTTTTGAAACCATAAAAATAGTACGATTTTCTTCTCTATCGTGTATGTTGCACTTAGTACGTTTTAAATATGAATAATAATTCATCATTACGGGTCCGAGATCTGTGCAATTTTAACCTTTGTCATCACTGCACTAGATATGTATTTAAATAAAGCAGACATGATTTGAATTTTGAATGTTTCATAATCCTAACTCTTTTCACTGCAGAAGAAGGAAAAAGTATTATAATTTTAAAAATAAAATGACATTACATATGACTGTGCGTCAGATGTCAAGTAGTAGTCAGCCAATGGGAAAAAATATAGTGAATGACTGAGACAGTAATAGCAATTCTCTGTTGTCACGAACGATTATAGTCGAGTCTGTCCGATCTATTTGTCACATAGCCTAGTCAGTAACTGTCAGTGTCTAATAAAATGATAACAGGTTCGTTACCAAGATAATGTACCTACTTGTATTTGAATGACAGTAAGAAAATTACCTTATGGTGGGTCAATTTGGTCGACTGTACATAAGTAATGTAAGCAATTCATACTTTTTCTCGACAATTTATCGACTCTACAATATCGATAAAACCCCTCACTAAAACAAACCGCCAAAACCGGTTAGGTCAGTTCCGCAAAAATCACAATAGCCAACCCATTGGATACTTAAATAGGTCCAAACATTAAAATCCACTATTATTACACCTCCCGGTCGCTCCCTTTTTTAAAGGTGATTCCATTATGTCCAGTTTGCACCCTTTCGGGACTATTGTACCCTACCCCGAGGCAAGATAACCGGTAAGACAGCTTTTGACCCTCCAAGGGTTAAAAGTTTTCAAGTCAGTTTTAGTTTGACCGCCAAGGCGCCAAAGTGCTAGTGTTATAATGTGAGCGAAACTACTTAAAAGTTCTTCAGGTAAGTCGAAACAGTACAGTTTATATTAATTTTAATCTATATTGTCATTAAATGACTACCAATAACAACTGAGTAAGTAACTTTTTAAAATCTACTAAAAATACAAATCCGACATAAAAAATATCAAATCTATTTATTTTTCATTTCTAAACCAAAGAACTCAAGTTCTTAATTTGAATTTTTTCGTCCCGTCCCGCATAAAAACTACGCGTTATCTATGCCACCGCCTGTCTTCTCCATTCAAACGTTTCTTTTGTCTATGATTTAATCCCCATTTTTCTGCCGCCTCCCGCGCTTATCGATCACATTTTTATCCGTGAGAGTGCGCCGCGATTGGTCGTTCAACGGACATTTTTGTTCGAAATTCAAAAGCTTTTTCTGTAGTAGGCGTCTTTTGGGGTGGGGGTGGGGGTAATATGGGTGCTTCTTAAATTTAGCGAAGGTCCCTGGGCACCCTTTTAATGGGTTTCGGATATTCTTATTTTAACTTCGCTTTTTCATGTTTCAAAGAAAGATATTGGGTCCGACCAAAAATGTTGCCTACTTCTAATGCTTCCCTACCGTTATGGCCTGTATTGAGGCGTTTACTTATTCGATGCAAAAAAATATACCGATTTGTTTAATGATGAAAAACGATTTACTTTTATTTTGTTTTATTTAATTATTAAATAAAACAAAGTGAATTGTTTTTTGAAAATTACTACAGTTTTAAATCTGTACGTATAAGTACAGATAATACCTATTATGCCTTTTCATCCGTAAATACGTTACAAATTACAACGCACAATTTACATTAACCCATCAAGGCCTGGAAATGAGACAGTCGATATTCCATTGTTGTCCGTCCGCTCAGGCATGATGAATTTATCTTAAATGAAATTAAAAGAAATGAATTTTTTGTCTGACATTGCATACAATTTCAAATATACCTACTTAAAATGTTTGTAATTCAAAGTTTTCCTAACTTCTTATAATGAAAAATGATCAACATTAATAATATTAACCTAAATAAATACATAACATTAATTTTTCTAATTTAATTATTCCATACGTACGTACGTTTGTCATTATAAAGATTCATTTTCTTTCGCAGACGACAGACAAACATTTTAGAACCCTTTAGCCTTATACATACCATCCCTTATACATACCATCCAACAAAATTAAAAACGTAATCTATGGCTGTACGGATCTCGATTCATTCGTCACTTTTAAGATGGCTGACGTCATTAAAATTTTGCAAAACTTTGGCGCGTTAATTAAAAAATCGTGTCGTCTCACAAATAAAATCAATTCCCCCATTTTCTACCCTTAAAGAGTTTTCCGGGGAGTTTTTCTTGGACCCCTCGGAGGTTGTCCTAATTATATTTGTGTAATGAACGCAAAGTTTTGATCGCATCGCTCGTTTGTTATTCTTTGTTTTTAACTTATTTCATTTTTAATTCAAGATGGCCGCTTTCTAACGTTTGCGTTTTACGTAGGTAAAAATATTAATTTATTTTTTTCTCGAGAGAAATTATCGATTGAAAAATATTTAAATTTATGTAATTTTTTAAATTGTATTGTTTTAAAATGCTTCGGCATTATAAAGCAGTGTTAAGTAATTACGTAAATACTTTAATAGCTTAAGGCAATAAAATTCACATCAGTTACTTAGTGGGACTAAGTACTTACCTAACTTATTTTATTGTAATTAGTAACTAGACACTAACTACAGGGTCACTGTCCAATCTCTAAACCTTATTTAATAATGAAGCAAAAAAAAACTCTTTTTTTTAGTTTTATTTTTTTCTTTTTAAATTACCCTGTGTTCTTCCAATAGTTAATCTTTAATTTTACAAACCGCTAGTAGGTAAATACTTTAAACAAAATGAAAGGAAAATTATTAGTCTTCGCATATTTTAAAGACGCAAATTGATAAAATTTCTTAGTAATTTGCTATTCAAAGGTAAGTTTAGTTTCGGTAACTTGATAAATATTTCTTTTAGAAAATCTTAAGACGATATTAAACTTTCCTAGTAAAGACGAAAAACATAATTAGGTAAGTATAAAAGATTTTGTCCATTGGTGGTATTTTCTCACATAAAAAAATTTATTTTTTATATTTTTTTAAGTTTCGTTTTGCTATTTTGGGACCATACTCAATGGTGTCATTTCATATTTTGGAAAATATCACATAATAGCTCCGATTCAAAAGTAAGTAGGCACCCAAAACACTTTTTATAAAGAAAACAGAAACAAATAGGTACGTTACTACCATAAACACCCAGAAATGTGTCAATATGGAAAAGTTCGTTTTCTAATTGACCCAGCCGAGGATCGAACTTCACTGACAATGATACCACGAGAACCGGTACAAAAGCCACGTGACCATGAAGATCGTAAAAGAGTTAGTAAAGTTAACCAATAGTTTTATCAAAAAAAATATGTTACTCGTAAAATGTTTATGTAAGCCCAAAAAACTTTAATCCGTTATTCCGTAAAAAAACTTGTCAAAATAAAAAACCATCATCATAAAACTCACAAACGGTTACAAAGCAGGGAACGAAATATTTAAACACCAAAATTGCTGATAACAAGAAAGGAGCGGTTAAAAATATTAATTCTAAGAGGGTGGTTCCTCCCTAAGAGGGATGTTTAGGCTCCTTTTTTACTCCCACTACCCGTTTTTTTGAAGGGGTGGAACTTTGCAATTTAAATTTTATCTTCAGAAGGAGAAGGCAGATATTCTGGATCTGTAAACAAAAGAACTGAAATAAATTATCTCATTGTTCTCGAGATACTTTTCTAGGGTTCCGTACCCGAAGGGTAAAACGGGGCCCTGTTACTAAGACTCCTCTGTCCGTCTGTCTCCAGGCTGTACCTATCTCATGGACTGTGATAGTTAAACCCCAGAATAAAATAAATATTTAAAGAGGCTCCCATACAACAAACGCGATTTTTTTTGCTCGTTTTTGCTCGATATTGATAAGGACAACAGGTAGACGCTTGAAATAGTCATAGAATATTTACTTAAATATTGACTTTAAAAATTAATAATTAAATTAAAATAAAACAAATATTTAAAAGGACAGACATGATTCCCTTCCAACAGACATGATTTTTTGCCGTTTTTATAGATAATGATACGGAACCCTTCGTGCACGAGTCCGACTCGCACTTGGCCGGCTTTTTCTTATTTGTTTCTTCTTTGAATTAAATGAAAGTTTCGAAGTTGGGAGGTTGTTGATTGGCGGAGATTGTTTTTGCAGTTTTGTGCTAAAAATTTTAGCGATAAAATCCTTTCTTTACCCATTTTTTAATGAACCCATCAAGACACATAAATCCGGATTAGTAAAGGAAATAATTGATTTTATAAAATTCTTGTAGTTCCATTTCGACCTCCTTGGTCTAGTGGCTTTGTACACCGGTTTTCAAGGTGTCGCCATCTCTGAGGTCCCGGGTTCGATCCCCGGTTGGGTCAATTTAGAAAACGAACTTTTCTATATTGGCTCAGGTCTAGGTGTTTGTGAAACCACCGTTGTCTCCGATTTCCAAAAAACAAGTGCTTTAGCTACTTACTTTGGAATCGAAGCAATGTATGTGATGTTGTCAAATATTTATTTATTATTTATTTGAATTTGGTTATAGGGAAGAAGCATTTTCCCTGTATTTGGATCCTACTTTATCTTTCGTTGTGACTTAACTTATTTTTACTTCAAAGGCGATTAAGGCCCGTATACAACATGTTATAAAAATACCCCTAATGCCGAATATGGTATATAGGGACCATCAAACTGAACAACTTTTACTATGGGACCAACTCTGAAATCGCGAAAAAAAATCAGCTGTTTCATACATTTAGATATTTTAGATTTTAATTTTTGTATGAAACAGCTGATTTTTTGATCTACGAAAAATGCAGTTTTCTTAGTTAAATACAGTTTTTTTTAACTAAGTACAAAAACGTTTGTTGTATAAAGATGGAATTTCTTTTAAAGAAACCATCTACTTTTCAATCTCAAGTAACTTGGTTTACAACTTCACCAAGTAAACTCAACACATAAGTAAACAAACTTCAAGAACAAACTAGAACTTTCCAGAGCTATGCCGATGTTTTTAACGGACAAATGGAGGCTATTAGAGGGAAAATTGACTTCGGAAAGTTTAGACGAGAACAGTCACATTGAAAAATTTGGAACGGCCCGAGTGATCTATGGCTGTACCACAGATTAAATAAGTTACCTATCTACTTAACAGTTTTTTTGTGCTGGATTCTTAACTACTGAGGAATTGGTTACCTCCTAGTGATATGGTGTCAGATCACAGAATACTTACATTATAATCGAATTGTCAATAGTTTCAAAAATTTATACTGTGAAATTTTCTTCCAGCGTTTCAGTCCCAACTGTATTTCACCCGTGCTGAGGCCGCGTGGCAAGTGACTGGTCTATCCTCGTTCCATAAGTCAATAGTCAATATTTCTTTATTCAAATAAACATAATAATTAAGCACTTTTGAATCGTCAATATTTTCCTTCCACCTGTTCCAGACTTTTTTTAAGGGGCTGACATGCCAACTAGTGCCGCCAGTCGATTTTATTTTATTTATTCTAAATAAGCCCAATTTCTTAAAAAAGGAATCACTTCAACTCTTGTAAATTACACTTAACTATCTCACTCATGGCAAGCAGTTTTGTGACGCCAAACCGTTTTTTTTGTTGATATAAAATTCTATAATATATTTTAAAAAATCCAACTTTAAAGTGTGTTTTTAAACTAATCTGCTAAGAAAATTTAAAGGCTTAAATCGGTCAGGTTTGTCTGTAAAATGCAAATCTCTGTTTTAAAAGAAGTTCTTTGATATTTTTTTCTCTGTTATAAAAGTAAACGAGTCGTGTTTCTGCAACTGGTTATTAAATATCACTTTTATATGTTATGTAATTGATGAGAAATATCGAGAACCCTGCCACCAAAATGTCCGATGCGTCCTCTTAAGGCGTGGGGTAAGAATATTAGCACTTTTGATGTAATGCCAAAGGTCGCTAAAAGATCCTACAGATTTTAAATTAAGATATTCTTAGATTTCTTTTATTTTTTTATCCAGACACGTATTGGACCAGCAACCCAATTGAATGATTTTAGCTCGATACATTCTAATTTTATAAATACCTTTAAGTAAAGTATCATAAATATTCACAATCGTGTAGAAACATTTCTTTTTAATCGCTATAGTTATTTACTACGAATTGATTTCGTGATTTTTTCGACTAATCTGCCAAATCGGTCTCGCTCCCGCGCGCGTCATTTTCTCATTGCTACCTCGCTTTAGCCGTATAGCGTCTTAAACAATATTATTAATGACTTCGTGTCATGATATTTTTAGACAAGTCATACAATGTCAGGGTAACAGTGTGCCACAATCGCGGCTGTTGTATACCGAGAGTATACCGAGATTCTAGCGCGTTATTTTGGCGCACTTTCGGCCGGTTTGTATGAAGATGGAATACTAGCACTTAATTATACTGTGGTTGTACTATACGGCTATTGGTGATTGAAGTTTGGGATTGACATTGTACGCCATGAGAAGTTTTAAACTGAGTCAAATATCGATTAACTAATCAATTGTTTTAAACAATATTTTGAGAGTGAGTGAATTTTAGTTTCTAGCTACAAATATTGGTGGGATCAAAGTATGCTTCCTCTTATTAGAGTTAGGTACATTCTTATTTCTGTTTTCAATCCGTTGTTTCGACACGATGGATAAAGATCTGTTTGATTTAGAAATTTAATGATTAGCGTAAGTTGTCCGGTATAATTTATTTACTTATCAAATACTGAGGAATTCAGTGGCGCAGTGGTATAGCGCCTGGCCCAGCGATTGCGGAGGTTAAGCAACTTTCGCAAAGGTCGGTCATGGGATGGGTGACCAAAAATGTATAACCTCGAGCTCCTCCGTGCTTCGGAAGACACGTTAAGCCGTTGGTCCCGGCTGCATTTGCAGTCGTTAACACCCACCAATCCGCATTGGGCCCGCGTGGTGGGTCATGATGGCCCGTCCTCCTTACCCTGGAAGGAAGGCCTGTGCCCCAGCAATGGCTGATGGTCACATATCTAGGTAAATATGTAGCTTTCATTTGATAAGTAGGTACTTCTCAAATTAAAAGTTAGGTATTGTAGGTACCTAATCTACCTACAATGTTTCTTTTTATTCCAATACCTACAATCTTGTTTGATCAAAACGAAAATTTTTTTTTTTTATGTTGTCCAATTGATACGGATTAAAATTCTTAATAATTTTAATTTTTAATTAATAAGAATGTTAAGGAATATTATAATGACTTAATACGCAATTCCTGTTCATTATAATTACTTAATTCAACATCTGCCCACCGCCCCAAGACCAAGATGGACGGTCAGACAAGACTTGAATTTTAATCACTCGAATAAAATTCACAAGTTACCTACTTACATTTTTAATCAGATTTTTATTTTTTTAAATTTAACTCCATTCAAAATATTATTTTGAATCAATTTCACACTGGAAAACATTAAAAGGAGTAAATTGCCTTTATTGATTTAAAGAAAAATCACAGATCGCTAATTCAAAGTCCGATTTATAAACTACTTTATAGGGTATAAACAAAATAATCTCAAAATGGTTTGTAAAATAGTGCAAGTTGTGAATAATTATGTTCTTTTTTTAAATCCCGCAAACCAACGCAAAAGTCCATCAAACATTTTTTTAACCAACTCAAACGAAAGAGTTTTGAACTAAAACCTTTCGCACCTCAGCCGCTGGCAGCAACTTCTACACGATGAAAAATTTGACTTTCGAACGTTGGCCGCTCGCAAATTAAAAAGTTACCCAACACTTTCCCTCCAACTTTAAACTTCGAACTATTCTGTTGCCGTTTTGGTTTAGCGTTTAACTTTTTAATTTTTCCGCTGTAAGTTCGGTTTTTTTGGAAATGATGTATGATTGTTGTCAAAATAAATACTTATTGCCCAAAACAATTATTTTGACTATTTATTGAGTAGTATTTGAGTAGTTCCAGTAAATCAATATAACATCAAACGTTATAAGACCTACACAACCTATACTTTCGATTCCGAGCTTTATTTTAAATGAAAGTTTAAAGTGTGATAGCTAAACTTTTAGAACAATCCCGCAATATCTAAAATACAACAAATTACAAAACTCTCCAAAAAAGAAACGCAATTAAACAAACAAATTAGGAAAGTTGAAAGAGTTCGCGGTTAACTTTCGCGAGTGTAACACCGTTCGCCGCCATTTTGTGAAAAATCACACTAATTTGGAAGTTCCCGCTCGCCCGGAAGTGACGTAATGGCCGCCTTCCGGTTCAACAGGATGTACCGTTGTGCTGTGTGCATAGTTTTCAATACCTTATAATTATATTAAGCCATTCCTTCGTTGACCTCGACACGTGGCGCTCAATTAAAGCACATATGGTTGAAAATGAAAAATATATTTTTAAAACCCTTTCCTGAAATAGAACAAAAATAAACTGTGAAACTACAACAATCAACCAAAGTAAAGAAACACTGACGGCCTTACCACAAAATATTTTAAAACACTGATCAACAAGTGTTTAACTTAGACACTGTCATACTAATTCTGTAACACTGTTTAAATGTGATGCTGTTACTTTTTTGACAATATTGTTTTAAAGAGACGGCATCATATTTAAACAATGTCTAAATTAAACACTGATTTAAAATCATTTGTGGTAAGGCTGTTAGTGTTAAAGATTGGTTAAAGAGTGTGGTAGATGATTTAGGCGCAATTTGAAAAAGAGTTTCAACAACCGGAAAAATAAAAATAATTAGCATAAAATTGACAGGCTGTTTTCCATCTAAACTCAATTTAGTAGGTGTTCTCACACTTTGAGTAGTAAAGAATAATAATATTACTGTTGGCGATCAAGACCTTTAATGACCTTTAATGTTTTTTATACTTTATTGTGTTACATAAATAAAACAGTTGACGAAAATACGTCTATCATTACAATTACCTATAAGTCTGCTATTTATTGTTCTAAAAATTAATAAAGAAAATTAATTTGACGACCTCCGTGGTCGAGTGGCTTTGTACACCTGTTTTCAAGGAGTCGCCATCTCTGAAGTCCCGGGTTCGATCCCCGGTTGGGTCAATTTAGAAAACGAACTTTTCTATATTGGCTCAGGTCTGGGTGTTTGTGATACCACCGTTGTCTCTGATTTCCATAACACAAGTGCTTTAGCTACTTACTTTGGAATCGGAACAATGTATGTGATGTTGTCCAATTTATTTATATGAATAAATTAATGGTAGATTCCAGGTGAAGCTCACCATAAACATAAGGTCTCTATTAAGTGATATTTTTCGACTTAATAACCTATTCACATGGGGCTAGACGAAATTGACAGAAACCGAAATTAGTCTATAATTTATTTAAATATAATTTGACATCCTTGTCAAAGACAAGTCTTTAAAACATTAAACGCAATCTCAAGAGACTTTAAATATCGACAAAATAAATAACTTAGCAAAAATAGTAATTTATTCTAAATTACGCCCAATAATACTTTTAAATTAGTCTCTAAACAAACTGAAAATTCATCTTAGTAAATTAACATTTTTAACCCAAAAAACTGTAAAGTATGGAATTCTCAACCTTTTCACTTTACTTTAAAGTTTAATTTTGTATAACTTTTCCCTTCCAATATTAAGTTTCTTAAGTTAGTCGCCGGCAATTATTCTTGAAAATGGCTCCAGAAAAAGTAGGGGATTTCAAAGGATTGAGCCAATTTAGATTTATTTTTCTCCCTTTCGGGGTCCGAAAGGAAAGTTTTGTTACCACCTAGACTCGGAGGGTTGGGACGACTGGGGAAAGAAGAAAGTACTGGCCACAGTTGAATTAAAAAAAAAACCTCTCCAATTGGAAACTGTAGCTCTACCAAACTGTTTTCGCTACTGATAACTATCAGGTATACTGCTCACAGTCAATGCGAGTGAAAGAGAGTAAGCGATAGTTTACTATTCGCCCCTGAAAAAATCAGTTTCATCAATTTTTCGCCATCAAGTGGCCCTACCTTGAGTTATGAAAAAAATTATGAAACTGTTTTTTTTTTCAGGGTTTAAACAACAAACTACCTACTACAAAAGTTTTGTTCATTTAAACGTTAATTCAAATTATTCTTATTAGATTTCTTGTAGCAATGAGTGCTTAAGATCTTATAAGAGTGACGATCCTTATTTATAAGCCTGTCTACTTATTTCATGTCTTTTACAAATAGAATTGATGATGGTAATGTTAAAGGATTAAAATCCTTATAAAATTAATATTATTAAATTAAAAAATTATATTCGTTTAACTACGTTAAGCGGCACAATACAACCCGAAAATAATTGGTAAAACTATATACAAAAACAATGCCACCGTGTTATTAATAAAACAACAAAAATCCAATAACTTTTTTTAAAGTTCATTCAATTCAGTACCTAACCAAATAGCAAAAATAAAATGCATCCGTACTTTCGCTCGCCCATCTTAATAATAATTTGAAAGAGATAAAAAATAAAACGGGGTGCTAAAGTCCCCCTGTAAAAACTCCTTACAATGCCACCCCAGTCTACCTAACCATAATAGTTATGTGCAACTGTCAACCTATAGGGTGAGAGGAAATTAGATAAAAACATCTACCCGAGGCCGTTAATGAAGAAAAAAAAGTTGCAATAAAAAAAGGATTGCATTCGGCGAAAGGATGTCGGCATTCGAAAGATTGTAGATAATAAAAAATTATAATATTATTTACTTACCTACTAGAAAAATATCGACTCGCCACCAGGATTATTCTCAGGCGGGACTCGAACCCGCAACCTTTGGGAGTCCGGCCCAATGCTCTTCTACCTACTATATCCTTGTCTTACGCTTATAGTTTTAAAAGTAAAAATTATTTGAGTTCCGATGTGGAAGGAGATTTTTCAATCAGACATTATTAAAAAACATATTTAGTGCTATTGTTTTAATATTAAAAAATTGATATTAACGATACATTAAAAAATGTTTTGAGCTGGATTTTCTGAAACTTCAGTTCCACTCAAAATTAGTATTTATTACAGAGTTCCATAACAATTTAGATGTTTTTTTTCGAACTTCCTGTTTTTATATACATACCCACAACATGTTGTTCATAATGATGAACTCTACAAATGATTTTCCGGTTGTGTGTAAACAGAAACTTGTTTTTCACATAAAAATAAAACAACAATAACTCAAAGTATTCCAAAGCAAAACAACAAACAATCAAAAATACCTACCCCAAAACAATTGAGAGAGAAAATTATAACACGACTCACCTCAACAAAATGAGCATTATTTTTCTTGTAACCAGTCTTGTAGAGTTTCTGTTCCCTCCTTTAAATTAAAAACAATTATGAGTGGGCTGGGGAGGCGGGAGGTCTCGAGATGAAAAATTAAGACAATTTGGACGCCAGATAGATGGCTTAGTAGGTGGCCATAGCGTTTGTTGATAATTACATTTTTCTTCAAAATTACTTAACTCATTAATGTAATTATGAAGAGTATACCTAATCAAGAGTTGTGATAGAGCAACTGAAAATACAGAGCCATATACTTAACTCTTGAACGTAAAAGTAGGTATCTAAACTTGTGTAGATTATATGTGCGTTAAATTTAACATCTTTTAAATATCGGTCTTGAAACTTTGTACTAACCCTAATGTGCCATATGTAAATATCTTTATTTCTGGTTTCTGACAAAGCTGATAAGTTTCTTGCGCCCATTCTTCTTGTCAGCTAAAAAAGTCTCGACTGGGTGATAGGAAAATATAGACAATTCAAAAGCACAATTTCTTAATTTTTTCGTTTATCATTTTCATTTTCCATGAAAGTTGTAAAAGGGTTGTCGTTTTTTTACATCTACCCAACTAGGAATCTAACTTAGTCACCCGAAAACCACCATACTAAAAGCGTAACCACGCAACAGATTTCATCTCATCCTTCAAGATGCGTAAATGCATACCCCCTACTATAAAAAAGAAAAAAAAGATTTCATCTCACGCAACAAAACCATTGCGCGGTGGAAACGCTCACCGCACAGCGGTTAATAGGCATCACCCACCATGTATTAGAAGCGCATCACCGTATAAGTATTACGAATTAGCTCGACACATCACCGACCGCTTGACTCCGTGACTAGGTAGGCCATTAGGGTGTTTTAATGGTCCCACAACGTCGTAACTAAAAATATAAAAACCACCAAGCAATAAGAAATCTCGTTTCTTGCCAAACGGAAAAACTTTTTGCCACTTTCAGAGGCGTAGCATTGTTAGTGTACAAAAAAGTAAAGGGTCATTAAGCAGAAATTGAAACATATTTTCAGGCGCTCAAATGGATAGGACAGGCTCGTTGGAAGGACGCCAGCTGACGCGATCTAACTCACAAATCTTGGAAAAACATACTCATATAAAAGAACTACCTGATGAGTTATTTTTAATTTTTTGGTAAAAGTTTTGCCAATTACTTCAAACATTACTTCCCTAAAATTAACTTTTCACAAATTACCTTACTAAGTAGATACTCTTTATGATATCAAAGGACGAATGACTTCCCCTTGTATGTACCCTTGGCACGAACAGATATCGAAAAAAATAACACGCGTAAAAACATTCGAGAGTAATTTTGCATAGGAAATTTGTACAGCGCCATCTACCGCCGAAAAGCGAAATGAGATTTCCCATAGAAAATGATTATATCGAGTACGCGTGTTTTATCGATAGCGGTTCGTGCTACGGCTACTGAACTTTTAATTATTTGCCTTCAATATTGATGTCACTTATGTTATGATATTTTTTTAAAAGCCTCAGTGTTTTACAGGGAGGTTTAAACTAATGCAAAAGCTTTATATTTGTTGATGAAAATCTCTCTTAAAACAGTCTTAGGCGAAAAACAGACTCATAAGAACTAATTACAGTTTTAACAAAGCAACATTAAAAATACTTGGAACGCTAAAAAGATCTTATCTATAGAATCGCTCAAGAAACCCGGCATCAAAAGAAAAACAAATTAAAGTATCTACAGACTACAAGGCGCCTCACCTCACCACCCCACAGATAAAAAAACGCGTCAGAAAGAAACAAAACATCTACGGGCGAACGTCAGAAAAGAACAGACTACACCCTGCGAAAAATTAAGATTCAAATCGTAAGAAAATTAAAATTCGAGGAGCGGTCATTGTGGCATCCTCTTCTAGCATTTAGTTGTTTCGCTGTGTTTGTCTCATTCTGTCGCGTAAAAAAAGGGACCGATTGGCGTTCCATTACCGGGAAGGGAACGGTCTCTGAGAATAATCTTATTGGAATTCTAATGACTGTTTGACTCTGGCTGTACACAGTAAGTTCTTCGCCTCAAATCTGGAAGAAGGCTGCATTAAAAAGTTTTCATAACATTGATGGGTTATTAAAAGTTTCAAGGCTTTGACTTTGTAGGCTTCAGTTATATGAACTACGTATTTTTTCGTTGTATTCCGGACACAGTTTTAATAACAAATATTTCCGTTTCTTCGATAATTGTAATACCTACGCACAAATACTTAGCACATAAACTTAAAAATATTATTTTCAACAAATTTTCTTTTAATAATTTTAGATTTTTTGCATTCACAATGCTATTTTTGTATTAAAATAAATAAATTTGCTCAATGTCTAATGCCAAAAGAAAAACTAAGAGTTTATTCAGTATTATTATTGTTTTTATAGCTTCAAATAGTAAAAAGTTTTGAACTTACTTTTTACACTTTGTTGCGTAGGTTTTTTAGGTATACAAGGCGAAAAAAAAAATCAGCTGTTTCATACATTTTGATATTTTCGATTTTAATTTTTGTATAAAACAGCTGATTTTTTTTTCGCGATTTCAGTGTTGGTCCCATAGTAAAAGTTGTTCAGTTTGATGGTCCCTATATACCATATTCGGCATTAGGGGTATTTTTGTAACACCTTGTACATTTAAACTTTGAATCTTGTATTAACTTTGAAAGTTATAAAAAGTGGCAAAAAATACAGTTATATCATAATCAGTATATACAGTAATAACAAAATTACGATTTTCAAATACCTACAAACTTTACTTCACTCTCACAAGTAATTAGGTATGTAAATAAAAGCATTTCCTTTATACATATTTCGAGATTAATTATTATTTTTTTATCTACGAAAAATATTATGTTCAGGTTTACTTATTACGGCATATTATATGTGTAGTCTGTTTATCCTTACTCGTCTTATTTGGTTAACAATCTTCACTCAACTCTTTGCTGAAAAAATCAACTATAAAAATACAACAAATATTTTTCCACACATAGATTACGAAAGAAATTACATAATTTTTCGTGAACATTTTATTTAATAAGATAACATGTTTTTAAATAACAATTTAAATTTACTAGACGTATGACAACTATGAAAAGTTATTCATTAAATAGGACAAGTAATGATTAAACAGACTATGCAGGGGAACTTGTAACAAATTTTAACTTCGTGTACTTTAACTATGTGTACTAGAAAGGTACCTACACAATGCTTTTGTAATTTTAATGTCCCGCTGGGGCACAGGCCTTTCTTATGGGTGGATAAGAATGATAGGCTAAAACCCACCACGCGGGCCCTATACGGATCGGTGAGTATTAACGACTGCAAATGCAGCCGGGACTAACGGCTTAACTTGCCTCCCGAAGCACGGAGGATCTCGAGATAATAACTTTTGGTCACCCATCCCATGACCGACCCTTGCAAAAGTTGCTTAACCTCCGCAATCGCTGGGCCAGGCGCTATGCCAAAGCACCACGGAGCTCCTCCGCCTCCACCAAGTAGTTTAGTATAGTTAGTGCTAAAGACACAGTATTTAGGTACGCAGTTACAGGATCTTTTAAGTCACACCTTGCTGTTATGTAACTAAAAACACTCATTTATTACGAATTTGTAATTTACCTGAAAAGTTCAAAAACACTATAAAAATTAAGTAACCTTTTAAATGAAAATCTCAATATTTTGTGTGTGTAGATAAAGCTCTTATAAATAAAATCACCAAGATTTTTCGTTTTTAATTCCATCGACTTTAAAAACAAAACTTTTCAAAATGGCCGCTCGTCGCAAGAAAAAGCGGGACCGTTTTTTCATCGGATAATTAAACGGCGACGTCAAAATGTCTGATCAAAGAGGGTTGAAGACGCTAAAAATGTCCCCCCTTGAGAAGGGGGTGGCGGGAGGTTTCGTTTCTTTGTCCCGCGTTATCTATACAATTATTTGAAGAAAGTAAAGTCTCGCAAAAAGATAGGAAGGCTGGACTCCCGGGTTGTGACCGTCGCCTTTCAGAAAATAAATTTCTTTTCATTTTTTATATTTATTTTTATAGGTACTATTATTATTATAGTTTTGGAAACTTATAAAGCCACCTAGAAAAATCTAGATAGTTAAGTTAAAAGTTTCATAAAAAGAAAGACTGGGTACTGAACATGTTGTATCATGTTATATTTTTGCCTGTTTGTCACATTACCATAAGCGTAATGATAATATTTTATGATTCGCCATCACATTCATCAAAGTTTTTACTTTGAAGAGCTATTATTATTCGAGTTATAGCGCAAAATATTTAACACCATATTTGACAACCACCGTGGTCAAGTGGCTTTGTACACCGGTTTTCAAGGTGACGCCATCTCTGAAGTCCCGGGTTCGATCCCCGGTTGGGTCAATTTAGAAACACTAACTTTTCTATATTGGCTCAGGTCTGGGTGTTTGTGATACCACCGTTGTCTCTGGTTTCCATACTACAAGTGCTTTAGCTACTTACTTTGGAATCGGAACAATGTATGTGATGTTTTCAAATTTATTATTATTTTATTACCATACCAAAATAATCTATTTTCTTATTTCAGGCCACTTGGAAGCACCACTCGACTGGACGCCCTACGAAAGCGCTTGGCGAGGGGAACCGTGGCAAAAATGACGCTCCAAATAAAATATATACAGGACCAATTTATCTAGACCCCTCGCGCCCCCTGCTCGCGGAGACAATACAGACTAAACAGGGGCATTGAGAAATACCGCCAGAGCTCTTTCGAATTTCGAATAAAATAGATCGCCAACCAACATTCCTTGACCCTTTAAGCTCCCCTTTGCTTTACCAAACCTAGACCAAAGAGGAGTAATTGTTTCATAACAAACAGGTCTAGGAATTCTGGTCACTTGTTTTCTTACATTATATAGATGACGTTCTTAAGATTTACGCGCCAAAAATTAATCGTCAAGAAACAATAAGCCCTTGTGAATTTATTGATGCTTTATGGACACAAACAATGATGCGACAAAAAGTATTGATTTCAATTTCCGAATACACTTTAATTAGTTTTTAAATCTATGTTTATCTATGTTAATTGTAACATTATATTAATGTAATGTCTGGAAACGATATACTTATTTGTAAATATCATTCTATCTGATAACGCTGATAAGTTTTTGGCGCCCATTTTTCTTGTCAGCTAAATAATTAGTGTAAATAATTAGTTTAGTTTAATACATTTTAAGATTTATCACATACTAAGATAGGTTCCTATGTTAGTACTTAAGTATTTAAATGTACAAAATTAATTTAAATTAATAAAAAAGCTGTCTGTTATAGTGTATTCGTTAATTTTATTTGCTCGAAAAAGTATAATAAGTTAATTTGCATTACTTTATCAAAATAAAATTATAATGTAGGCACTTACTTATTTAAGAAATCTTAACTAAGAAAAACATCATTATTCAAAAATATCTTTATAGTAGAAATCATATCCATCCAAATATTCATAAAACGCACATTATGATTATAACGAATCATCAACAGATCTAAGGGTTAGGAAAATATTTAAACTTTAAAAAAAATATTCGATCGAACTGAGAACCTCCTCCTTTTTTTTAAGATGGTTAAAATAGTTACAAAACCATTAATCTTATTTTTAAGAAAGAAATGATAAAGGTTAGACATATGTAATTATAATATTAAAAATATCAATTAAAATAAAATGCATTATCCTTTAACTCCCACACAATACATCAAACATATTTTATCCCCTACTTTCTCAATTGTTATCATCCTTTTTAAATTTTATCATTTCTTTACAAACAACTCAAACCGCTTTGCAACAATAATTTAAAAGCGGAGCTAGAACAATGGAGTTCATAACGAAACTGGACAAACAGACGCGAAATAAAATAACATCTTATAAAATAGGGGGGTAAGATGGCCGCCCGGAGCGAACCACTTTTCTTTCTCTCGCCAAAGCCATTTTGAAAGACGGGTGAGAATAGTGTGGATAAGACCTTTTTTGCAGGTGGGAAATAAAGTTAACATCCGTACCCTTAGCACGAAGAGCTGTCAAAAAAATAACGCGCGTAAAAATATTCGATAGAGTAATTTTCTATGAAGCATTTGAACAGTGTCATTCATCTTGGGTGAAACACGATCTTATCGGATCTTACTGACAATTTTTATTTTCACCATTACACTCAGTAAAACTTTTCAGAACCCTTAGCACGAACAGAACATCTCATTTCGCTTTTCGGCCGAAAAGCGAAAGAAGATTTTCCATAGAGAATTAATCTATCGAGTACTTTTACGTGAGTTATTTCTCTCCATAGCTGTTCGTGCCAAGGGTTCTGAAAAGTTTTGCTGACTGTAATGGTGAAAATAAAAATTGTCAGTAAGATCCGATGAGATCGTGTTTCACCCAAGATGAAAACTATGTATTTAAATTACTGTTTCGCGAATAACTGGAGTATTGTTCATAACTAGCTACTCGAATATCTGTTTCAAAAATGCTATAATTAAAAAAAACTAACTTTTTTGCTTAATAAGTAAGTTGAATACTATGATATCAAAATAAAGAAGATACATAAAAATCCTACCTACTAGTAATAGAAGACCAATATAATTAGTGTATCAATCAGCTATGCTTGTTTTAACCCTTGAATTTTAATTTTATTTTGATTGGGGGAGTTCAACCTAATACTACAATGTTACTAATATTAAAGTATAGAGGGTGTTTCATAATAACCCGTAAAATTTTGTTTTTATTTGTATAACTAAAAAGTGACAACCCTAGACGCAAATAAACTATTGTTTTCAATTATCAATCCCACTAATGGGCAAAAGCGAAACACAACTTAAGTCTAGGGTTGCAACTATGCAGTTTATCATGAGAAGAAAATGTTTTTCAAAAAAGAGGCAGTTTTCTGGGTTTATAATAATTTTTCGGGGTTGTATGCTTGGTACCCTATCTCCCATATTCCGCTTTAGGGGTTTTGCTGTAGTACGTTGTATATAAAGAGTCATTTAAAAACCTCAGATAATAACTTTCTTTATATCTACCATAATTTCCTGTCTTATCCACCCTATGATTTAGTCGCAAGAGTTCTGTTTTTTCTCGTTTTATATTAAAATCGGGCGGGTCGGGGAAATTGTCAGTTGGATAGGAAATTGCCAGCGCCCTCTGGGATCGTGACCAGGCTTGCTATAGCTCACTCCTGCTCAGCCTATGCTGAGACTGAACACCATTAATTGGTAGATGTGCTTGAGAAGATTTGAAAGGTGCTAATGTGGTGATTTAGTTGGAGAAAATTAAAGTATGGTACTTTGACTGTTTGTTAACGTAGGCATAAAGTCTGTTTATTCTTACTTGTCCTATTAAGTAAACAACTTTTGACAGTTGTCATACTTCTTTTATTTTTAAATGGTTATATAAAAATATGTTGTCTTATTAAGGGCTGATTTTTCAATGCCCAGATAAAATTTATTCGTTTGATAATGTATTATACCGCCAAATTTAAAATATTAGTCATTCGTTTAATCTGTCATTTTTTTAACGACTTTTATTTTATTTGGTTAATAATTTAACTGACTGATATATGTTATCTGAGAACTGATCAATCGGCCCTTAAAGCATAATAAACTATTGTCACATGCGTACTACTTGCCTGCTACGAGTCGTCGTAGCGTCTACGGCTACGGCGTAGCCAAACGAACTACGATAATGTTTTTATCTATCTATCTCATCAATGTATTTGTTAAAAACATTCAGGGAAAGCGTTTTTTTGTATCTATGCATAAGTTGAAATAATTATATTATTTGTATTAATTTGTACTTATTTATACCAATTATATTTTATATTTATTTCTAGTCTTTAATCCAAAATAACGCCTAGTTCTATGGGCTTAATATTACCAAAATAACTTCCAAGACGTACAGGTGTAAAACTATGGTGAGCGACTTTAAAAACTACTTCATTATTATGTCTTTAAGGATCACGTTTTTTATCAATTTAGTTGTCTAATGTCTAATGATTTCTTATTGATTTAATTTAAGGTCACCTTTAATTTTTATTAGTCGTCTTTTCGAATTAAACTAATTAGGTCAGGCCCTAGTAAAGTAAATTTAAAAAACTTCGACGGTGTCAAAGTGTAAAACTGTGGTGAGAAACTTTTGAAACTTTATTCGAACCGCATCTCGATCTGTAATTTGCTTCACAAGAAAATAACTGTGAACTTTGTTTTTACACTATCGTTATACAGGGTGCCTTTAAAACCACTCTCCATGCAGTCCAACCACTCTCCATTCAGTCCATGAAACTGAACCACTTTCATTACCATCAGGCATTTTTAATGTTCCCGCTGCTGGGGCACGGGCCTTCTTTTTGGGTGGATAAGGAGGATGGGCCATAACCCACCACGCGGGCCCGATGCGGGTTTGGTGGGTGTTAACGACTTCAAATGCACCCGGTACCAACGGTTTAACGTGTCTTCCGAAGCACGCAAGCAAGCAGAGATAATACATTTTTGGTCACCCATCCCATGGCCGACCCTTGCGAAAGTTGCTTAACTACCGCAATCGCTGGGCTAGGCGCTAATCCTCTGCGACATCGAGCTCCTCTAAATGGTAATAGATGTTGACAATTTATTTATACATACTTTGTAGTCCAAATTTCAGAACAAATACCAATATTCTTAAAATGGCTTATCTAATACCAATGACCCATTCCAAAAATCATTTTCTATATTCCACTAAGGTAAAAGGGATTTTAAGTATGAAATTTCCGTTGTGTGAAGAATTTTAAAGAATTAGCATTTTCCATACTAACATTTCATTTATTTAACAACCATGAACGCTAATGTTTTGAAACTTTTATGCACTAATGTTTAGATACTCAGATAACAAATGCCACGTGTGTTAAACGAAAAAACTAAGAATTGACTAAATTACAATATACAACAAATTAAGTAGTCATTTTAGCTAACAAAAAAAGAAGTCACTTATAAGTTTGATAATTTTTTTACGATAAGGAAAGAAAATCTGAAATATTTTTTGGCTGATAGTTGGCCGTGATGATTATAGGTAGGTATGTACCTAATTTGATATAATAACAAGCAACTGAAGCATCTTTAACATCATAAAAGATATGATGAAGAGAGTCATTGTCTGTGTGTGAGAAAAAATCGACAATTTCATACTTTAACCCCTATCATTCTGTAATGTAGGATAGCTGATTTGAAATTAAGTTACGCTGACCACAAGCCTAATATGGTAAGTAAGCGTAATAATTATTCGTAACTTATTATTGTTATTTGGATATACTTACATTTTGTAAGATATTTCTTGCATTGTTCATTCAATACATAGTCTCAAACTACGTATACCTTACACTTAGGTGTGTCTGGAAAAACATTTGTACTTACTTAAGTTTTTGAGTGCCTTCAATTTCGGGTTAACCTTCTCAATGGCAATTCAAACAGCCGTTTTTAAGGCGCGATTGATTTGTATTCGCTAAGATAAGTAATTACTCGCCCACTCCGGCCAGATCCATAAATCCAGGGGGCCACCCTTAAAAAAGGGGGCGTTCTTCTTATATTTAAATATCGAACCCCTTCCGGGTAGGTGCCACGGTTTTTCCAGTAAAAGGGGTAAGTGACAGAACCAGTGAAAAGAAAAGACGTGGAGTCGATTTCTAATTGTATTTTTCTTGCTTTAAGTAAACTAGCATTTTTTTTCTAAGTAATTTATTACGGCTAAGTTGCCTTTGAGTTAATCTAAGATTCAGCCCAGAGACTGTCTATGTGTCTATCTATCAATCAATCACGATTTTTTTTTCAGTTAAGTCTATATGTGTTTTAATTATTCTCTCACACTCTATAAAATGTACGAAAATGCCGTGATTATCAAATTGGTGCTTCGTTGTAGACAATATTTTCTGTTTGCTCATGAATACCCTGGAATCACTTCTATGGTAATGAAGAGTCATAAATACCTGAATACACTTCAAACCAAATAGTTCAAGCATCTAAATGGAAAGTTGGATCCTTTGAGAGTCCCAAAGGATCCATTTCTAAGCAGACTATCACGTAGCTCTATTGCACAAACCACCACACTTATTCTGTAACCACACATACATTTACATGACATTGTATTACCTATTGACAGAGTGAGCACGAAGCGCAAGCGAAGCGTCTCCGTTTCAGCTAGGGCAAAAATGCTTTCGAATGGTTTTCCGGCTGTCCGTCTGTTCTCCTCTACAGGTTGCATTTTTCAACCGATACTCGTGAAATTTTGTGAGCAGGCTCTATAATTATAGATAATTTATTTTGTAAAATATTGTGAAGTAAGTATAAATAAGCATAATAAATAAGTAAAATTCATATTTTAAGTTAAAATGTATATTAAAAAAAAATGTTCCCAAGCTCATTTACGTACCGAATACATAATAGCCATTAAGTAAGTATATTACTTATGTTATGTGCTTTTAGAAATAATATTGGATTTCATTAAATTCCTAATTTCGAGGCACGAGGTAAAGTAAAGTTATTTTATCTGTATTGTCCTGTCCTTCCAAAGAAACTAACAAGCAATTATTTGCTGAAATGAAGATTACAAAACCTGTCAAAATCTAGTCCCTAAAAAATAAATAATAATAATATTTTTCTTTTGTTGTTTATTTGTACCTATTTTTTTTCTTTTATAAGACTGAAAAGCTGATGGTTACTCTATCATTTTCCCTATTCCGTCTCGAGATGGACTTAAGAAGCAAAAAGGAAAGAGTCCAGGGGGCGGGGTGGTGCCTCCCTGCCCGACCCATCGGAATACAGAATAATAATCGCCAAAAGAAACTGGCAGCAAAAATATAAATAGCTATCCACCCTAGATATTAAAACGAGAAATATTCTCACTGTTTCTGTTCGGCCGAAATACAAAATTATTTTGTTGGACCTTTTGCGCCTTTGTGCTGTTTAAGTTTGTACGCCTTGGTGTTTTGTTTTTTTTATTTTATTTCGAAATTAGAATTGTAAAGTATCTACCTACATTTCTTTGGAGAAAACCTGTTTAAAAGCTTTTTAAATAACTTGCATATGTTTTAATCTGAAACAAACAAGGGACCTTATTTTTGAAAACATTCGTTTGAAATCGGTCATGTGTCCTAAATCACATAAACGCGACGTAAACTATACAACATGTTACAAAAATACTCCTAATGCCGAATATGATATAGGGACCATCAAACTGAACAACTTTTACTATGGGACCAACTCTGAAATCACGAAAAAATATCAGTTGTTTTACAATTTAATATTTTCGATTTTAATTTTTGGATAAAACAGCTGTTTTTTTTTCGCGTTTTCAGAGTTAGTCCCTATATACCATTTTCGGCATTAGGGGTATTTTTGTCACATGTTGTATACTAACTACACTGAGAACTATTGGCCAACGAAAGATTCGAAAATACGGATGTTGGCTATGTGGAATGACAATGAGTAGTAAAGAGCGCCAGCCGAAGGATTTCAAAAATAAAGCTCCAGAACTAAAATAATACTTATCCCAACCAATAAATATGTGTTTGTTTGTTACGCATTTAAGTTTTAACGACTGTTCCTGGATAGAAAAATAACTGTCCACGCCGACAAAGTCGCGGGCGGCCGCTAGTAATTTTATAAGAAAAATGTGTAAAAGTAAGTGAACAACGTAAGTGAAAATCAACCAACTTAGGCACCACTTTAAGCAACTTAAATCGCGCCAACTTTGGCCGCTCAAGTAGCGTCAGCAGATAAGCTCAAGGTATTACTACACAAAAAACAATTACGGTTTCCGACACCAATTTTTTTTAGAATTTGTTTGACTATTTGTGATCTAGTGTTAGCCAAAATAATATTATAAACAAAACAATACGACACTTTAAGATATTTTAACAATAAGGTCTTTTACTTGCTAAAGTTACTATTATACAAGGTGTTACAAAAATACCCCTAATGCTGAATATGCTATATATAGGGACCATCAAACTGAACAACTTTTACTATGGGACCGACGCTGAAATCGTGAAAAAAAATCAGCTGTTTCATACAAAAATTAAAATCGAAAATATCAAAATGTATGAAACAGCAGATTTTTTTTTCGCGATTTCAGAGTTGGTCCCATAGTAAAAGTTGTTCAGTTTGATGGTCCCTATATACCATATTCAGCATTAGGGGTATTTTTGTAACACCTTGTATAATATACACATTATAAAAAAGAAGTAGGTATGTAATAAGGCAAATTGTAACTCTTTGTGGGTGAGAAAAAATAGACTCCTATTACAAAGTACTTGAAGCTATAATTAGTATTCCATTTCATAGTGAAGTCTATAGGTACTTATTTAGAGATTTTAGCATTCACAATGCTATTTTTATACTAGAAAAACACCAGATCATAAATTCTCGGACGGAAATCGAACCCGCGATCTTCGGAATTCCAGTCCAATGCTCTTACCGCTGAGCTAGCGAGTCACTTACACTTATCTGGTGCGAGTCGTATTTTTTCTAGCCTGTATTATTTCGTATTCTATAGGTACATTTGTTCCGCGTCAGATTTTTTTGCGGACCGTACTTATTACATAGCTAACCACCTGTTGCGAGATGTTCCGACGTCACATAGAGTGTTATCGTTTGAAGAGTTCAACTACTTCTTTCATACCTACCTACTTATGAAGTGTCTCGGCAAGTGTTTAGGCTGTCGACATGTTATGTTACTATCTGTTGCCAAGAAAAATCTTTGATACAGATATTTACCTGTCTGTATCAAAGATTTTTCTTGTTCTTTCTTAGAAAAGTAGTCACGGTGATGATGATTAATTCCCTCACGTGTGTAAAAGTGGGTATCTAACACACACTACATAAAAAATAGATGACTTACTAGTGGTTAAATTAATGTATGTAAGTAATTGTTATAGATATGGTCTGTGCTCGGAAGACACAAAAAATAATATTGTTTAATAGCGTCTAGCCCACGGAGTCGATTAAAGTTATTGTGAATGTCCGATATCTACACTAACTGTCTGTTAACAACCACCAAGCTGATAAATGACCGATATTTTATTATTTTCATGAAGATTTCGGTCTTAAATACACGCCTTTTGGTCGGTTAACGGTTTCAATTCAAGCAGGAGTACGACCTTTAGCACGAACATCTATTGAGAAAAAAAACGTGCATAAAAGCACTACATAGAGTAAATTATTATGTATAGAAAATTTCATTTCGCCTTTCGGCGTTAGATGGCGCTATACAAACTTCCAATACAAAATTAATCTACTTAACGAATTTTTTACGCGCGTTTTTTTCTCGATAGATGTTCGCGTGCTACGGGTCTGATTTTCGCCATCGTTTTTAACCTTCATCGATACATTTTAGCTTTCGCTTACATCAGTATCCGTAGCACGTACAGCTATCGATGAAAACATTCGATAGAGTAATTTTGTATGGGAAATTTGTACAGCGCCATCTACCACCGAAAAGCGAAATAAAAATTTCTCATAGTTAATTTCTCTGTCGAATAGTACTTTTACGCGCGTTTTTTTCTAGATAGATGTTCGTGATAGGGACACCTACTGATATTCACAGTAACTATGGTAAGTACCCGATTGTTTTTTTTTTAATTCAACGTAAAAATCCTTACAACCTTGCTGTCACACAAAAAACAATAAACTAAGCTAAAACTTCCAAAAGGTCATCCAATGACAACGTGCCAGAAAAGGACAGAAAAAGAGGGTGTAAAGTAATTTTTGCCAATACTTTAACGAAGACAGATAGAACCCTCTCGAGGGAGGTTTTGAGAAAATTTTAACTTTTCTTTATTCCAAGCGATACCCCCTTCTTTCACCCCCTGAGGGGGAGCCCATTTTTCTTCCAGCATTCTCTTTGGGCACTCTCAAAGGAAATAACACAGTACTCTCCCATTTAAGAATTTATTAAATCGAGCACTTTGAATGAATTGCCTGAAAAGCGTTTCTGTTCTTAAATATTAAGCGGACCTTTATATAGTTGGTAAATTGCTTTTTTTATCACTGATTATTACAACAAAATTCAGTAAAATGTTTTGTAGTTTTTTTTAAAACATCTGTACATCATCATATGCCTTGTGATTAAAGTTAACATCCTGTCAAAAGTGCAAACATATTAATGAACTCGACTGTACCTAGTGCCTATATTAGGTAATAATATGCTGTCAAGTACCTACATTAAGCCTCAAGAATACCCAAAACAGTACCAAGTAACACTAAACACCAACCGAGCGCAATAGATGGTGTGACAGAGTACTAAAGGTACCTACCTACCTACCTAACCTATTAAGAATAAAGTGACTAAAAGCAATGTTTTACATATTGGTTTGCTATGTTGCATTTGATGACATAGCTACGCGCATAAATAAAATAAATGTACGTATAGTAGTCGTATAGTTGTCACAGCTTAATCAGTCGTTCAATTAATGGCCTAGCCTTTTCATTTAACGGTGCCGTTCAATCAGCGGTCTAAATGATCTCTAGCTATCTTATAAAATGGCAAGGCAAATGACTTTGTTCAATGACGTTAACATTGAAATATAGTTCCGTTTTCTGTCGTCTAGAGCGCTGTAAGCAGAGCTGCCAATATGGCGTCGACTAGCTGTGACATTTTTGGTTTTTCTAACTTCTCGATCGTAGGTTTCTCACGAAGTTTTTAACATGATTAAAATAAGTTTTCACGAGAATATAGTTCAATGAACGTGTGTGGTTATAAAAATAGTGTAAGTATTATCTGTTATCGAACGTTTTAAAGAAAACTTTGACCAACAGCATGTAGGTAAAGGTGTTTTTGTGTAATTTTTCGCAATTTATTGTATGTTAGGTATGTGAGTAAACAATGATACTGTCACAAGATTAAGTATGAATTTGATTAGTGTTGTTCCGGCCTAAGCATCTGCCAGCCCGTTAATTAAATGTTGTATTTGACGCATTGGCCAAATGTCATTTAGGCCGGTGATTAAACGGCGCTGTTCATTTAAATGACTAGGCTAGTCATGTGAAGATTTGGAAATAAATACTATAAACAAAAGGCACTAAATATTGGTGTGCCGATTAGAAATATTCTCCACAATTTCTCTTCTTGACATCAAGTCGTCAAAAGCTCCATCTTTGTGTGACAAACAAGACCATTTTGTCTGTAAGAAATGGCGCATTCCCACCACTCCACTTATTGTTGTCTTCTTCAGATGGGAGATGGCGTTGTATTCACAGAAAAGTATGTGGGAAATGCAAAATCCGAGATTTCTGTATAAATCATTTTTATATATCGATTCATAACCGAATAAATTAAAAAATAATAACTTTGTTATTTATGAATGTCTATTTTTACGTCGCTTACTTGAAAACTCGACGAAATATCGTTGTTGTTGATATAAAGAAAAAAAAACACAAGTTCATTTTATATTTTTTAATGAAATCCGATTTATGGTACAGTTTCATTTAATATTACAATTAGCACGGACTGCGTTTAACTAGGTTTCGCACGTACCTCAAATATCCACTATGTTGCACCAATGCAATATTTTAGAACTAATACTAGCAAGTTACCTATTTGCTTCCGCTTCCGGCCACAGGACTGTTTTTGACATTACATAAAAAAAACAGCTGTATATGTAGTGTTGGTTAACTTCAGCCTAATACATACATTTTCAAATTAAATCACAGGAGTGTAAACTGGTACACACGACGGCACCTCAGACTATACATGTTGACCTTGAGACCGCCTTTATGACCTACGTAATAAAAGCTATTTTCGCAGTTTAACTGTATAACCCAACGTGCAGTCGTGTGTACATGTGAAATAGAGACAAAATTCACTAATATAATGAAGACGTAATAAAATGAACCTTAAATCATTTACATAGTGTCAAAATAATTCCAGAAGATTCTTTTGAGTTGAAAATTCAATACATGGTCCATACTTCTTCATAGGATGAGTGGTCATGTGGATTAAAATGGTTTTATTACATCCTCTTTGATGAGAATATCAGTTTAAAAACACACATTAGACACACTTGCTTTGGCTGTTGATTCATTCGTTTTTTAACTGTTTGTCAAAGTTGAAATTTCCCTAATCGATTTTAAACCTCAACACATAAAAAGTTAGGTTCAAAATTGTTTAAGGAGATTTGAAATGGTGTGCTAAATCAAGGTAAAGGAATACATTTATCATATAAAAGGTGCAACACAGCTTCCGACGCCTTTTATCATACATTAAATTACACAATATTTTCCAATCGCACAGATAATTCGATTTGTAATAAGTCTCCAATCTTAAACCTGAATATTCACAAACCTTCCTTATTTAGAACATGATTTTATCCTTTTCTATCTCATTAGAAATAAAAGAGACGAAACATACACGAATTACACGAATGGAAAACTTACTAAGGAGGCAGTCCTCAAAATGGAAGTTTACTTAACATTATATACCTTAATTAATTTAATCATTATTATTTTATTCAGCGTCAATAGTAGTTTATGATACAAGGTTGGTAAGGTTTTAAAAAGCCTTAACAACCGTGTGCCATACTACGTTTTTCAATATATTTGCGAGAAAACATTATACGTACCTTCTGAAATAAAATAAGAAACCGTAAACAACAACGCACGACGGTGGTGTGTGTTAAAATCAATTATTCCGCACGCTGTACTCAATCAATCTTCCAGCACGGCGTGCGGTAAAATCAACTTACCGCACGCTGTACTGTCATCGAAAACACACATTTTCGAGCAACTGTATTGAAAAATAACATTATTGATATATTAAAAAAAGTAAAAGTAAACTTAGTTAAAAAATATGTCATGTAAACTACTCCAAATCACGTTTGACTCGATTTACACAGAGCGGTGGAATGCTAAGGCCTTGGCAAGGAGGTAGGGTATGGTGCTAAATCCATGGGCCTTGGTCTCGTCAGCCGCTGACAGCGTCAGCGTCGCAATACTTACTATAGAAATGTACTGTTGTATGTGGTCTCTTTCAAACGCTGACGTCGGCGTATGAAATGTATAGGAATGTTTACGCTGACGTCAGACGTCGCGTATGAAATGTATAGTAATGTTTACGCTGACGTCAGACATTGCGTATAGCATTAAATAGGAAACCAAGACCCACAAACCACACAACAAATACTACAATTAAAACTAGCCGACCTCTCCCCGCACCCCACAAACTTTTAGCGATTTTGTTTTCATACAGAATTCTATAGAAGCGTGGTCTTTTGTTTAAAAAGTCTGAGTCACAGACTATACAATAAATACTATGTGCCAAGCCCTAACAAATTTTATTGTACAGTTGAGTTCATAAATATGTAAGCACTTTTGACAGCTGTCGACTTTTATTACAAAGGCATAAGGTTGATGAACTGTCAATGTTGCGCACAATTGAACTCGACTCCATACATAGTACACGAATTAGTTGAATAAAATATCTTGTCAGCTTTTAATAAGACAACACTGCAGTGTAGTGTGAGTATAGTATAGTGTAAGTTTTGAAATGTAATGTCTTGTCTTTGGTGTACGTTCTTGCAAATTGTCCTTAAATAAATACAATGATAATATTAAATAATGTGTCTTATGTCCATTTTGTGTAAAGTGCAAACTAGACGAGCCAAAAAAGCGATCACGCGGTTTTTGGCGAGTTCTGAAAGCAAATGGAATGGAAGAATAATAATTTAGCTTCCATTCCAACACGGTGTAAATCTTGGCCAGAAAGAGTAGAAATTAAATAAAACGGAACTAAAAATAATCAGTTTAAAATACTTATAGTAAGTGTTGGCAAGTTATTCGTGATTGCTTAGAAAGTGGGACCCTCAATTTTTGTCAACTCTTTATGGTCAATCAAGCTATATATTGAGCCTTTGGGTGCCATTTCATTTTAATTACCTAACAATTTTATTTTTGAATTTTTCCATAAAATTAAAAAGTACTTTTCAGTTAAAATAGAAGCACTTTACGTTTTACTGTTAGCACTACTATTCGCAGGTTATGAATGATTATAATAAAAAAGAAATAAAACATACGGTTCGCAAATAGGGATTGTTGAGAACTTCATGTTGATAACAAAAAAAAATGTAAAGAATAAGATAACTTTTAATCTTATATTTATAAAAATAAAGTAACATTTCCAAAGTGGTTATCAACAACCCCTAAATTTACATTAAAAATATCGTGACGTCACACATACAAATACATAATTTATACATGCGTCCCTACCAATAGTATGTACAAGTAACGACAACGATATCACAGAGCAAAATAATACTGAACATCATTTTAACACTACGAAGAATTGAGACGACTCAAAAACGAACTTTAAGCTCATGAAAATAGAGTTCGTTTTGGTTCGTAATGAATATTTATATTGCCATCTCATAAATACGAATGGAAATGAATAGGAAGGTATGGCACGATTGGGTTTTTTTATTAATATAATTTGGCAGAACAGTGAATAAGTTACTACAATTTTTGACTTGAGGTGATCAGCTTGAAATAGGACTTTAATCTTTAAATAACCTTCCTTAAGATTGATATTTCGCCGATATATTTCTGCAATCCGATTGTTACAAACAGAATCACGTTTACTGTTTAGTCCAAGCGATAAAAACATCGATAAGAAAAATGTATGGGATGTATACCTAAATCCATATACGTAATTCAACTGATGGCACAAGTTAACTTATAATATCTCAAACTGACCATCTTCAAATAAAACTCGGTAGAAAAATGAAAATAATGCTACAATAGTAGACTTAATGAGTATTATGAGATCAATCATTAAAATCACAAGCATTTAAATAAATTTACACAATAAATACTGATAGATTAACAACATTAATACACCTACATAAAGACTGTCAATGCTCCTTAAAATTCATCTTTATTGCATCACATTAAGATAACGGCAAATGAGCGGAATGACGTACAGCCAGCTTGGCGCTGGTGTAGATGTAGATTTGACGTTTGCAATGTGTTTGCTATCAATTTTTTATTTTATTTTATTTATTTGGAACAAAAAACAATTACATAATGACAAATGTTAGAAAATAGTACTTATTATGTAACCAACAACATTGTCCGCAGAGTAAGAGTAATTTTTGGATATGGAAGCGACTTTTCGTAAATATCAATTTTGCTTCCAACACATTTTGTTTCTTTTTTTCAATTTGATCTTTAATTCGTTTACTGTCCATGTACCATAATAATAATTATCAACCATTTTCGATATCATTGAAAAATTACCAGGAATATAATGGACGGACAAATTCCACCCACATAACTGGTTTTCAATACGGAAGATATTTCCCCTGGATAACTAAAAGTCAAACTCGGTTAAGAATATGGAATCAGAGTTCCACCCACATAACTGATTTTCGCCACGGAAGAATTATTTCACCTGGATTAGTATATTATGATACAAGTGAGCTAAGTTGCTCATTGCACACGAGGCTGTGGGTTGCAGCCTGAACCGCAGGCGAGGCCGTAATTCAGCCGAGTGAGTAATAGCAAAGCTCACGAGTTTCATACGACGTTTTTCAACACATTTGCGAGGAAAAAACAAAATAATTTACCACACAGCGACAAATACTTACAATAAAAACAAAATTTGAAAATTATGGGAAAAGGCGTGCAAGTTTTTTTTTCATGCGCCCAATGCAAGAATATTTTGCGAACAAAGAGGTGAGTGAACATACAGCCTACTTCAAAATGTAACTTAAGTAGTAAAATGCAAATATTTTAGTATTTTAAAACAAATTATTGTGAATCATGAAAGTTTTGATAATAATAAATGTTTGTTTGACTTAATTAAGGACGTACACATTTATTTATTCCAAATATGTATATGGATTTTCATCGTCTTTGTTGTTCCTAAACAAATAACTGTATTACCCGGTTAAATTGAGAATGCTCTGTTTACTCGCATATAACTTGCAGTAAGGTACTAATTTAACTTTGTAGGGATAATTCTATTACGCACTAGTGTATAATATATTACGCACGTGTTTTTTATAACTCGGTTTATGGCCCTAAAAGCGATGTAATAAGGCTCACATTACGATCAAGTGTGTTGAAAAACTAGTTATCTAACTTGGTTATATGGGTGGAAGAAAGGATGCACACATTGAACACGTACAAAAGGTCTCCATCTACAGCAGCGCCACCAAGCGGAATTAATTCTCTGTCATCCTGCCATTACATTATTTTGTGTACCTGTTTTTGAGTATTTGGGAACAATCACAATTGGATCACTTTACATAATATTTGAAATACAAATGCCGTTTGATTTTTTATGTTAGTGTATAGATGTCATCATGATTTAATCACAAAATTAGTCTTATTCAATAGGAATGGAGAATAATATGACTAGGATTCGGACCTGACTATGCTTTTAGAGACTTGAAAAGTTTCTTTACAACTAAAATAAGTCAGCGAAAAATATACAGTCATTCTTAAAAGTCATTTATCTTAAAAGTCTGGGAAAAGTCCTTACAATTTTTATATTAAATAGTTAACGTAATATTTTGTTTGTTTAAATCTAAATCATATACACAATGTTTATTATACTTACTTTAGAAGTGGAAGAATTTAACTTTGTGTTTAATTGTACGCTTAACATTGGATTAAACTTTTTTCAATGACTGTACATTTAAAAACCATAGACTACATTCATAAATAAGTCCTACACCTACTATGAGTATACTGTAAGAGATTACCTATCTATGGGTTGCACGTAAAGTTACTCCCTTACTAATAAAGATTGTATAGCAGATGAGCGCGTAGTCTGCGCACACTAGCGCCGCCATTGGAAAAAAAATATTGTGCTTAGATAAAGACGAAATTACGTATGATCTCTCTCTAGTGCAGTCCGACGAAGCTTTGTGGTACTTTTAATCACTAACACAATATTTTCTAGCCTTTAGTTTAGTTTAATGGAGTTTTTTTTGCGAAAAGTGACCACTTTTAGCAATAAAACTCCGTTAAACTAAACGACAGTCTAGAAAATATTGTTTAAGCTATAAAAAGTACCAGAAAGCTTCTTCGGAGCGCACTACAGAGAGATAATTCACAATTTCGTCTTTATTTAAGCACTGTTTTTTTTTCAATGGCGGCGCTAGTGTTGCAGTCTACGCGCTCTTAAATAGTTTGACTGAGAGTAACCATTGTGTAACTATACATCTGTTATACAATCTTTATTAGTAAGGGGGTTAATACAGGCTGTTTGGTAATACCCATATAAAGCCGAATATGGTAGATAGGGTTGAATGGATACAACCCCGGAATATTATTGTAAATCCTGGCCCCCTAGCATGACCACCGAGACGCGATATAATATAGTGATTTATCACGTTTAACTGTCAAAAGACAATGGATTTTGACAGTTGAGTATCGATAAAATGCCATGTCACGCGACATATATCGTGTTTCGATGCTAAGGGGGAAAACCACAATTTTTTGAAGTTTTTTCGTTTTATGGCAAACTGCATAGTGTCAACCGTATACCAAATTGTGTTTTGCTTGTACCCATTATTGGAATTGATTATCGAATACAATAGTATATTTGCGTGTAGGGTTGTCACTTTGCAATTTTCCATGCAAATAAAAAAAAATCTCAGTAATGTGGTGGTTTTCAGGGTTTATAATAATTTTACCATATTTGGCTTTATAAGGGTATTAACAAATACCTGTACAAGTATAGTTAAAAAAACAGTTTGACTGCAGCTTGCAGCTAATTCAGTGGTTTAACCAATAAAATCGTAAATTTAGAAAACAGACTTTTAAAGTTAAATAAATACTTTAATGGTTTTACCTTAACTTAATATCTTTGGTTACACCAGTACTCAAGATAATTTTTAAAGTTAATTTTTTCACAAATTAATAAAATCCATTTAGATTTATTTTTGGCACTAACTATAAATTACATTTTCATTCACGCATTATTTTTTCTTGTTTTAAGTACTTATAACATACAGATTCTGTCCGATATATCAAACAAAATGTTCACTAGTCCATAAAATTATTGTTATTGGTTATCTCGATAAATCCTTCATACCAATTTGATTCTATCTATAGCGTGCAACCAATTTATGGATCTACGTTCGCAAGCATCCACGCTACTTACATATCTACAACGAAGCCAAGCTCATTCATAATCATATTAGTAATGAAACGATTACGATTAATCATAATCGACGATTATCTACATTTCACGATTAATCGTAATCGACGATTATCGACATTTCACGATTAATCATAATCGTCCATTATCATTGCGATTATCGAGCAAAAAATAGTACGTTTTATTAAAATACATAAAACAATCGTAATCGTCGATTAAGCGCAGTAATCGTAATCGCTAATCGTTTCACCACTAGTTATAATAAAAAAACGCGACGACCCTAAGTGTAAAAGCTATTTAAACTTGAAACTACCGCAAAATTGTAAAAGTCTAACCGTTAATTAATTGGCCCTTTCATGTAAAGTTTGTAGTTAACCTAATTTGGCAGAATAAGTTCTTTGTGGCACGTTCACTGCACTATATGCTTGCTCTATGCGGCGGTAGGTTGAAAGTTAAGGTGTCATTTATGAAGTACTGCTCTTGTTCCTCATCATCAGGGAGATAATAACCGTAACTCCCATCATAAGATACTTGGTCGGCGTTTTTTGGCAATTCACACATATAATCCTCCCATTTTTTCTCCAAAGATTTTCTCCTTTTAGCGAATATTATTGAGCCGTCGAAAGCGTATTCGTCGTCGAATCGCAACTCCGCGTCGTCATAGAAATAGTTTTCCATCCTTTTCGTGTTCCGAGCTATATTTTTCATGAGTTTCTTTTTCGCGTAGCTGGATTTTTCGGAGTCGTAATCGTCAACTAACGGGTCGTTACTTCGATTTTCGGACCTAATATTCATAGAGTATAAGGATGAAGGAGGGCTGCAACCCCTATTGCTTACGCTGTTTCTGTAAGGGTTGAGGTACTGTTCATTGTTGTTGTACTTCATTTCGTACATCATCATGCCTCTGCGGAGTTGTTCTCGTCTTTTTGCGACCATTTCTCGGAAATCTTCGGGATCTAATTGGAACTCGTTCGTTTTTGCGTTCATATAGAGGTAGCCGGAGGCGGAGTTTAAGCGGAGAGATTGCGACCGGTTTTTGGACGATGATTTCTCTATGTAACGCGGTATACCGCCCAATTCTCTGTAGTTTTTGGATTTTATCTGCTTTATGTTGGTCGGCGGTACTGGTGATAGCGGATCGCGGTATTGTATTGATCTGTAATGATTTTATTCGGAATTTAATACAATCATAAAAATAGAAATTTACAAAATTAGAAATATGAGTGATAATAATCAGGACTTGTAAGTTAAAAGTAGTATAAAATGCACCTTTGTGTCAATGCTCTAAGACAACAATTGTTAATAATTTGTGTTAATTACACAGTTTTCTTAACTCGTTTAAGGACATTAAGTCACCTATGCTAGACACTATCAATTTGTACGAATCTTTTGAATGTGGTATAGCATTTTTTATCGTGTAGGTACTTTAAATTGAATACTATGTCAATACTCTCATATAGACTGCTCACTTGAACAAATAATCACAAAAACTTTTTTATATTATATTAAGATAAATAATATATTAGAAATTATAATTAATAGAAATATTAGAAATCTCAAGTATCATTTAGACGTGACAGATCACCGTATCTTTATTCTTTATAACGACACGCCAAATTGATAGTGTGGATCCAGCTTAATGTTACGTGACATTTGTGTTGTTTTTCTATTAATTATAAAGAAGTTTTTATGAGGATTTGTTAGAGTGAGCGGACTATATGAGGGTACTATATAGTATTAAATTTAAAGTCATTATCAAGCAAGAGTACATGATGAACAATGCTTAACGTACACGTAAAACATGTTAAATATACAAGGTGTTACAAAAGTACCCCTAATGCCGAATATGGTAGATAGAGACCATCAAACTGAACAACTTTTACTATGGGACCAACATTGAAATCGAATGAAAAAAATCAGCTGTTTCATACAAAAATTAATTACGAAAATATCAAAATGTATGAAACAGCTGATTTTTTTTCCCGATTTCAGAGTTGGTCCCATAGTAAAAGTTGTTCAGTTTGATGGTCCCTATCTACCATATTCGGCATTAGGGGTACTTTTGTAACACCTTGTATATTTTACCAATAAGGTTAAAACTTGCATTGCTCATTAAAACAAATCCCCATCCATACATACACATCTTTACAACATGGTAAAAAAACGCTGATGTTAACGTAAAACATGTCTTATTACAATGTCAATAAGGTTGAAACTCGCCTGTTCGGTCCGAAGCAGTTGCACGAACAACTGCATACGCTGGGCGCGTACTCTTCGTCAACGTACAGCGGCATTAGGGACGCATCTGCTAGGAAGACTAAGTTAAGTATCATAAGTTTACATTTTTATACTAGCTGCTGCCCACGACTTTTTCTGTTCAGATTTTATGTTAAAAACTCGACATCAGCGATTTTTAGTGTCCCCACTGGGGCACAGGCCTTCCTTATGGGTGGATAAGGAGGATGGGCCATAACCAGCGAACTAAAATCAGTGGAAGTGTAATTGCAAACAAAAATTGCCTTAAAAATAGGTCCACGGGGCTAAAAATGACAGACGCGCCCGGTGACAGACCGTGTTAGCGTTTTTTTACAGTAATTGCAGTTTGTAGTTTGAAGAAAAGGGAGAGTTTATTAGTACGTCCTGTGTAGTCAAATGACGCAAAGAAAGTATAAAAGGCGCAAAGAAGGCAGTAAAAAGATGCAGAGATAACGTATCATAAGATAATTTTTTCTCATTTTTAACCGACTTCATAAAAAAGAGGAGGTTCTATGTTCGTCTGTTTATTTGTTTTTTTTTAATTATAAAAATATCGATACAGATTATGGCCTCTATTATACAACCAGAGTTCAGTCGATTTGTGCTGCATAACTAAATGCTAGCATTTTTTAGCCCCGCCCACTTGGTTGTCATTTTGCGTGGTGCCATTTTTTAAGCGGAATGCTTGTTCCATATATTTTAGTTCGGTGGCCATAACCTGGGCCATTGGTTAACTCTTCCAACGCCCGGAAAATGAGACACAATAGATAATCCATTGTTATCCGGCCGCCTGCGTCCGCTCGGGCGTTGATGAATTAAAAAGTATTCTGGATAAAAAGTATTATAATGATTGGATAAAAAGTATTGTGTTAATCCAGGTTATAAAACGTGAGTAATATAATAAAAGATCACTACAACACGGCGCTGGCATGCCAATAAAAGCAGCTTCGAATGCCGCCCATGGTCATAAATATTAGGCTAAACCTTCCAAATTATTAAAAAGCAAAACTCATGTTAATTATGTAATTTTGAAGATATTTACGAATTAATTTACCTGTGCTTATATGCCTCGGGTCGGCTGGCAACCTGGTTCCTCGAGACACACCTCGCAACACAGCACCGTCTGCTGTTATCACATCGCCTTCCAGTCTCACTGCTACTTGCTGGGCCTAAAGGGACAAAAATGAAAAAATATTAAAAATACAAGTAAATTTAATATAAATAGGCTGGATATTGAGATTGTTCAGAGTACTCTGAGCAACCCTTGTTTTGAAGTCGCACTATTACTTGTGTGGTTTGGTTGAGTATTGCCAGCAAGATACAGAACTTACGGCTAAATACTCAAACGAATCTTAAAGTTAGGCCACCTTAAATTCAAATACAGTTGTAAGATTTGACAAAAGCTTTATGAAACTGACAGCTACGTTAAAGTTAAGGAGACCTTAACTAAAGATTTTAGCTAAGAAGCCTTTGAGTATTTGGCCGTTAGTTTTCAAGTATTATTGTTAGGTGTAAGCTAGTGATTTGGTTCTAAGGAGGTACCATGTCTGAAGACAAACGCTCCAAAATAAATAAAGAGAAAAAAAAAATATACATGGATTTAAAAAAAAATAATGCTTAGGAATCTGCTACAGGAAAATGAATGCTAGAGGGCTTGACGACCTCGTAGTAGAGTGGTTTGTACGCCGGTTTTCAAAGTGTCGCCATCTCTCAGGTACCGGGTTCGATCCCCGGCTGGGTGAATTTAAAAAACGAACCACTCTATATTGGCTCAGGTCTGGGTGTTTGTTGTACCACCGTTGTCTCTGATTTCTATAACACAAGTGCTTTAGCTACTTTGGAATCGGAACAATGCGTTGTCTCTGATTTCCATAACACAAGTGCTTTAGCTACTTAATTTGAAATCGGAGCAATGTATGTGATGTTGTCAAATATTTATTTATTTTATTTACTAATTAAAATACTTAATCACATCTTGGTGTCAAAACGATCTAACGTTACAGTGATAGGATCCGTATCCAAAATCTCATTCCGATTTCGCTGTGAAAAAAAAATACAAACCTGTTCAGCCTGCTGTTGATCTCTCTTCTCGTCTTCAGTGTTCATAGTAACGAACCTCAACACGAGGAGATTAAGGCACGCCGCCACGATCGCGAGCCCGAACAGAATAAAGATCAACGCGAACATCACGTACGAAGGCTTGCGGTTTAGCGCGTTGTCACGCTGTAGGGCTACCATGTCACCGAATCCTGGGATAGAAAGATTTTTTTACACTACCTGCTCTTTAATGGCATATTATGTGTCATGCAAACCTTTCCTAAAGTAAGTCATTTTTCCCATGGGAATAATGTGATTTGGATTTGGAATGCAACTCATGTAGTCGTGCTTGATTGAGGTTGGTTTCAAAAATGTTTAGGTGCAATGCGATTTTATTCTGAGTTAGGCTGCATGTTATGTTATGTAAATACAAATTATAAAAAAAAACATGAAACTTTTTACGAAATTCATTTTCCGCGCATCAAGAAGGATTTATTCGAATGTCAAACTGACCAGTACAGAATAGACGACAAAAAAAAATACTTAAGAACTTTCTTATTGGTTTCAATTGCCTCTCTAAAAGTATAAAAAGTAGTACTCAGAATTCAATATAGCGCCCGGGACATAATACACTACTTTAAACCCTTATTGCATAATCTACTATTTTAAATTGAAATTTAAAAATTCTTTATTCAAATAAGCTCACATAAAAAGCGTTTTTAAATCGTCAATTCTTTTACCCTACCACCGATTATGACGTCTTTTAGCTGACAAGAAAAATAGGCACAAAAAACTTATCAGCTTTATCAGAAGGAACGATATTTACAAATATGTATATAGTTTCCAGACATTTCATTCATTAGTGATTAGCAAGTAACAAATATTTATGTGACAAGGCTCTAAGTAGGTACACATTTTTTTATGGAAAAGCAAAATTAGGACACTATAGCCTTTGACCAAGTACAAGTACTTAAAGCAAAAGAAAAGGTATTTTAGAATAAATAATAACCGATAGAGAAAATTAGTGCCTTCGCCACGAGTTGCATTTCGTAATCATATCTTTTTACTATATCGTATAGTTAAAATCACGATTACGATTACGATTACGCTATAACTCGTGTGTAAGGCAGCGGCTCCCCCCTCTATGGTCAGCGAGGACAGAGTGGTCACCACGCATAAAAAGTACATTTCTCTTAATACCAAATAATATACTAGAAAAAATACGACTCGCACCAGATCATGTTCTCGGACGGGAATCGAACCCGCGACCTTTGGATATCCGGTCCAATGCTCTGACCGCTGAGCTACCGAGTCACTCGTATTTTTGCTAGTATATTATTTGGTATTATATAAAAATAGCATTGTGAATGCTAAAATCTCAAAATTTAAAAATACATTTCTCTTACCTATATCTCTGACCAGTATACTAGTGTTTCATCACTTTGACCAGCAGTCAAAGTGATGAAACACTAGTAAAGACTATCGAAATAGTCCATCATTGGAACTTGGAGGGCAACAAATCCACCGGCTATAGTTAGCTAAAACAGATTGCTCTTTATAGAAGACAAAGTCACACTTTTCTCTTATCTATTAGTAGTCAAAGTCAAACTACTTTTACCTATAGTAGTCAAAGTGATGAAACAGTGGTAAACGCTGTCGAAGTAACTCCATACTTTGAACTTGGAGAGGCCAGCAATTCCACGGGCTATAATTAGCTAATCTATATAGAAGTCAAAATAATACTTTTTTTTTCTATAGTAGGTAGTCAAAGTCATACTTTACTTTTACCTATAGTAGTTAAACTAGTGAAAGTCCTATTTTGCTCTTACATATTATAGTAGTCAAAGTGATGAAACAGTAGTAAACACTATCTAATTAATTCCATCCTTCGAACTTGGAGAAGGCAGCGGCTCCCCCCACTATGGTCAGCGAGGACAGAATGGTCAACACGCGTAATAAATCCACTTCTCTTACCTATATTAGTCAAAGTCTTATTTTTTCTTACCTATAGTAGTCAAAGTCAAACTTTACTCTTACCTAATAGTAGTCAAAGTCATATTTTTTTGCTCTCATCTATAATAGTCAAAGTGATGAAACAGTAGTAAACGCTAACGAATTAACACCATCTTTTGAACTAGGAGAAAACAGCGGCTCCACTATGGTCAGCGAGGACAGAGTGGTCGACACGCGTAATAAGTCCACTTCTCTTACCTACCTACCTATAGTAGTCAGTCTTATTTTTTCTTACCTATAGTAGTCAAAGTCAAACTTTACTCTTACCTAATAGTAGTCAAAGTCATATTTTTTTGCTCTCACCTATAGTAGTCAAAGTGATGAAACAGTAGTAAACGCTAACGAATTAACACCATCTTTCGAACTAGGAGAAAACAGCGGCTCCACTATGGTCAGCGAGGACAGAGTGGTCGACACGCGTAATAAGTCCACTTCTCTTACCTACCTACCTATAGTAGTCAGTCTTATTTTTTCTTACCTATAGTAGTCAAAGTCAAACTTTACTCTTACCTAATAGTAGTCAAAGTCATATTTTTTTGCTCTTACCTATAGTAGTCAAAGTGATGAAACAGTAGTAAACGCTATCGAAGTAACTCCATCCTTCGAACTTGGAGAAGGCCGCGGCTCCCCCCGCTATAGTCAGCGAGGACAAAGTGGTCACCACGCATATCAAGTCCACTTCTGAAGCGCTCGTATGTTGGCAGTTCAACGCTTTTTTTATGGACCTGATGATTACGCTGTAAGGAAATATGGTCAAAAATTTTATAACCGAAAACGTAACATTATTTTTAAGCTGCGCGTTCACTGGATCGGAAACAGCGCTTACGCAGCGTACGGAATACAAAAAATCTGTATTATTTTCTGTGGCGCAGATTTGCCAAACCAAACCAGTACACGCAAACAAACCAGGGGCCGTACCGGCTAACGCATCGAACTTCGGAAACTCTGCCAGGCTTCAAATTAAAACAGATAAATCGAGCCCCAATCGAGTCAAAATGGCGAACCCCAATTCATAATGTCACACGAACATCGATATCTTCTAAATAACTTAGGCGAATAGTACGATACGAAACTCCTTACTTCGATTTATCTGTGTTAAATTGAAGCTCGGTAGACCCGCCGAAGTTCGAAAAGTTAGCCGGTAGGGCCCCAGTACCATATAAATACAAAGCAACAAATCCGTCCGTACGTTGCGTACCCTCCAATCCCGATCCAGTGTACGCGCAGCTTTAAGCTACTTTCCTCACACACCTAAAATTGTCTATTGTAAAGAAGAGACAAAACATGACCATGGCCATGGGCTGAACTCAATACAATCTACATACAAATTATAGCTATGTGTAATTAATATATTCTATCACAAATCCAGTGAGTTTATTTGATGATCTTCTTATGATTGAGAAAATGTGATGACCAATTTGCACATGTCTTTCGTATAATCCGCGCGCGATGAGAATGGGATGGAACCTCGTCAAAGTAAATCGAAAATTGACTAATTGGTTAATTTTAATTTAATTAATCAACTAATTGTTTACTTGTTATCTTACTTGAAGTTGCTGCAGTAAAAGTTCCCTTACCTCGGATGCGTGACACCGTGTTTAAGGATATCCCTGTGGCTGGCCGGCGAACAAACGCGTTTTAGTTTGACAAGGTTCCATCCCATTCTTTTCGCGTGCGGATTATAAGTATTTTACCTGCTGAGTCTATTGACTCGTTCACCGATGCTCTGGAACATGATAAGGCCGAGTGGGATACCAACTATGGCATAGAACATAGTGAATAGCTTCCCGCCTATGGTGGCTGGTGTCGAGTGACCATAGCCTGCAAGAAAAGTTCAATAATGGTATAGTGAAATATTAAGTTATGTGCCAAATCCAAGCTTAAGTTCGTAGAATCACCCATTTCACAAAATAGGGGCTGAGAAATGTGCCACCAGCCCTGGTAGCATGACGACTCCAAGAGCGGTTTTGTCTATGGTGAAATGTCAATAATGGCATCCCAACATCAACAAACCCTTTAACTGTCAAAAATGTCATTTAGGGGTAGACAAAATCTTTGTCAGGTTTGACATGCTACGCCTGCACCTACAAGATCCCCTAACTGTGCTAAATGTCAGCCTTATCACTATTTTGGTTACAAATTAAGTTTTTTTAAACTGGTAGACCACTTTCTTGGCCGACTGTACCTTGAAAAGCATGTTACAAGCATTCCTTTCTCTATACAAACGGTCTCAACCCAGGTCATCTTAGCCGTTGGGCAAAGTCACTCAAGTCAAAAAAAGAGTGGTGGAACTTTCTACCAAAGGAGGTGGCATATTAAAACTGCTATGGAAAATTATTACCATATATGGCAGTGCAAGCAATCCTTTCTTTATACAAACCTATAGTTGTCAGCACTGTAGTAGCATAGTAGAAAGCCCCCGTGAACTTCCATTGCTGACCGGCCTTGTGGGGCTCCGACTTGAGGACCACTGTCTCCATCACACGGAAGTCTTCTTCCGTGATGTTGTACTTTCTTATTATAATACCTTCAATAGCTGTAATACAAAAATAGGAATGTACGGTAACAGTAAAAAAATATATTACTTATTGGATCATAGAAGATACTAAGAACTGTCACAAATATTTGTGTTTAAGCTTATTTTAGAACTAACATAAGGCAAGTGTAAGTTGTTTGGAAAATCATTCAAAAATATATTATTTAAAAATGATTGCAAAAGCAATTGACAATTAGCTACATTGATTCAAAAAATGTTTGATAAATAATCACTTTTTTAAATGTTTTAAAGATTAAACACATACCTTGTAAAACTTCAAATCTGTGTCTTTCAGTGGTAGATTCTAAGGCATCAAACACTGCAGCACCCACTAGCAAGTATGTAAATGTGCACACAATTAAAGATAGAGTGCGTACATTTTGCTTCTTCATCACTGCCGAGTCCTACCCCGGCGTTAGGGCTAGAGGCCCAATTCAGACTCACTTTTAGCGAGTACTAATATTCGCTAAATTCTAGGTCACCATCTCAAATTCTCAACTCAACTTTACAAACATTTAAATTCAGAATTCATTGCTTCTTCTTTTGGCAAAAGGCTGACATAAAGACTTTCTGGTTGGTAGCTACGAAAGATGATATGCCTTTAAGTTTTTTAATTTAGAAAACTTTTCTTCTTTTCCATAGGTAATCCATCACAAAATCACATCTGGCAGTGTTCTACTTCTGTTTTAATTTTTTTTTAATTTTGTTTACTGTCAGAATCATAGAAAGTGTTATTCAAAATGAAATGCTATCAATAAATTGATCCCTATTGAGGAAGTCATTATCTATACATTGTTAGGTTCAATCAAATTATATTGGCACTCCCTTTTCATAGTTGGGGAATGGGATGGGGTGCAGTCATTTCCTTTTTCTCTTTTATTTTTTCTGCAAAATGCAAACTGAAATAAATTAAAAGAACATGAGTGTTTTGTTGTTTATATTTTCAATGCTGTCAAACTTTTTACCGACTGATAGGAGATAATCAGTAGTCATATGTTATTTGAAGATTAAGAATTCAAACAAAGAACTTACCCAATTCAATGTAAAAAGCTACATTGGTTTTGGTTTGTAGTTATTTTCACAATCTGCTATCACATACATACGGCATTTATAAATATTTAATTATCTGCAAAGCTGTATCCTAAAAATAACATCGTGCTTTAGTCCGCATTCATATCCATAGGTCAACGCACACAAATCCGTAAGTGGGTCAAATGTTATGACGATTTTTTTAACCAAAATATTCGAAGAGGAGCTCCGAATTACCTTTCACAAGTCATCGCCGGTCATGTTCAACAAATTAAAGACAGAAATAACACAAATTTTGATTAATTTTCAGCAAATCTTCTATGCGGCACTGGTTTCTGTCACTCCTTAAAGTTTTCTTCTGTCCCAATCACTCTCGCAGTTACATCTACCATAACTGAAAACGAATTTATCTCACTATCATCTTGAAGAAACAACAATAAACTCTCTATTTAATTTCATTTGTTAAAAATAAATAACAAAAAAATATTTTTAGCGAGCAGTTTTTCTGCACTTCCTTGACCTGGATTGTGTGGCCAGTGAAGAAAATCGCAGACAAGAATTATGATTTATGAAATTAAATAACCTTCAATTTCATCTGCTGAAATTTATCTTTATTCTAAGACATGGTTTTGTTTTTTTCAACTTTAAAAGAACACAAACTATTCGTTTTTATTGAAAATAAATTTTATTGACAATACCTTTTTATGACGAGTTTCTAAATATGGCAAGACCGAGAAGTATGCTTTGACACAAAAGCATCATTTTTTAAAAGCATGCGGTCTATAAGTTCACAGTTTCTTGGAATGCCCGAAGATGGCGCTGTTTGAAAAATAATACACAATGCAGATAAACAACATTTCAAAATTTCATTCTGCGCCTCAGCTGCGTATGGTTATAATATTGTACTAGCAGCACAAACATATTATAATTATTTCGTAAAAAAGATGCACGTAAAAAAAATCGTGAGTAATTTTGTAAGGGAAATATGTACAACGCCATCTACCACCGGAAAGCAAAATGAGATTTCTCAAATCCTCTATCGATACTCGGCATTTCTCTTCTCGGCGGTAGATGGCGCAGTCAATTTCCCATACAAAATTACTCAATGGAATTTTGGAGGAGGTTCTATGTTCGTCTGTTTATGTTTTTTTATGTACCTATGTGTTTCGATTATTCGAAGATGGCTGAACCAATTGAAATGATTCATACGTTATTACATTAGGTTTGTTGCCAATTTGGTCCCATTTTTTGGAAATTTTGAAATCGGTCCAGTAGTTTTCAAAAAATCCTGAAAATACTGTCATTTTCGTAAGCATTATATGAATTTATACGGATGATCGACCATTATAACTTCTTTGTTTTTGAACCGATGTAAATGATTATTTTTTTGTTTGAAAGAGGATAGTTTTTTTATTTTATCACAAGGGTATAACCTAAGTCAGCTCAAAAGCTCTAAATATCCAGGTGGCAAGCAAGGGGCGCTAAAAAAAGGCTAGGCCAAGGCGCCAGATCAAAGGGAGCTGAAAAAGCCAATCTCGCTCTACCTTAATTAAGGATTTAAAGTGGCGGTCGTGAGTTAAATGTACCTACTACAGAATAAATAATAGTATCTAGGTACATACTAGGTTACATCACCATAATAGGTACATAATAGTACAAGTGTTATACAGCAGAAACCAAACCAACAATCTAAATTATGTTAATGTTAACAGCCTTACCACAAAACACTGTTTAACAAGTGTTTAACTTAGACACTGTTTAAATGTGATGCTGTCATTTTTTAACCGACTTAAAAAAAGGATGAGGTTTCTTTGTTTTGAAAATATAATTTGAAAGAGACAGCTTCATATTTAAACAGTGTCTAAATTAAACAGTGTTTTAAAATCTTTTGTGGTAAGGCCGTAAGTGTTTAATAGATTTAGGTATGTACAACTAGGTAATATCGTTAAAGGGCTCTGTCCGGGTATTATTATAGTGCGCGTAAGTCTCAACAGAACTACTAGGCCGTGAAGCGAAAGCGGTGCAGGGCCGCTTTCACGGGCTAAGGGAAGGGAGCTGCGAGTAGTAGTGTGACAATGATGACTTGAGTGTGACAACATGTATCAAAAATGAACACCACTAATAAGTACCTACTTATTATTTAACAACACAAATGAAAAAACTGTTTGCAGTATTTGGCAGCATAAAAGAATTATTTTCATAAATGACACAGGCACCACCCACGAGCGTTTTTGTGTTCAGGATCTATTGCTAGCTAACAACAGCTTAAGTAGGTACTTAGATTTACTGTTGAAACTTGTCAGTCTATGTAATAACATTCCTGGGAATCCGTGATAAAAATCTTCTTGTGTTGTGTACCAAGTTTGATCCAATTCCGTTCAGCCATTTTTGAGCTTTTGAGTAACAATAATTCAATACCGTCTAGCTAGCTAGATCATAAAAAGGTACTACCTATTGAATAAAGGTTTCAAATAAGTTTCAATCAAACTGCTTGACAGATATTTTAAACATTTTCTATTCTGTTTTAAAATTAAGGAGACAGGTGCTACCCAGCTCTAAATGTGGTAATATCTACTCACTACATTTCCTAAGCAGTGTCATAAAATTGAGATGCAAAACCGTCCGTAGTGCATTGAGAGGGGGGTAAAGGGGGGAATGCACTAGACCTTTCTCCCAAGTTCTGGGTCGCGTTTATGTAAGACGATTTGCGTTGGCAATCGCCGCGGTTTTGGCTTGTGAGCCAAGGTTATAAAAAAAAATGCGATTGGCGGTTTGAACGTTATCGTAGTTGAGAAGCATTTTTTTATGTACACACGACAGCACGTCAGGTAATACAGTTAAACTACAAAAACAGCTGTAATAACGTAGGGCATAAAGGCGGTCTCAAGGTCAACATGTATAGTCTGAGGTGCTGTCGTGTGTACCTAGATGCTGTACTGTAACAAAAATCATCTCGTCTTTTGTTAGTTAGAATTTAGTTTTGTTAGATTGACGACCTCCGTGGTCGAGTGGCTTTGTACACCGGTTTTCAAGGTGTCGCCATCGCTGAGGTCCCGGGTTCGATTCCCGGTTGGGTCAATTTAGAAAACGCACTTTTCTATATTGGCTCAGATCTGGGTGTTTGTGATACCACCGGCGTCTCTAATTTCCTTAACACAAGTGCTTTAGCTACTTTACTTTGGAATCGGAGCAATGTAGGTATGTGATGTTGTCAAAATATTTATTATTTAGGTATTTATTTATAAACACGTTTTTTTAACATAACGTTAAAAACTATTAAAACTTAAGAGTCCGGCGAACCGAGAGCTTCCCATACAAACGTAATACCAAAATGATTTGCAATTTGAGCATAATTAACTCTTTTTGTGATGTTATTCGGATTAAGACAGTATTTGTCAAGCTTCCTACTAAATAAAAATTCCCAAAAATACTAACGTCTGCCTGTCTGTTTTTTAGTTTAATGTAGCTTTATTTCAGTTTTAGTATTTTTTCAATTCAATTCAATTTATCCTCCAAGTCAACGTAATTTAATTATACAACATGTTACAAAAATACCTCTAATGCCGAATATGGTATACAAGGTGTTACAAAAGTACCCCTAATGCCTAATATGGTATATAGGGACCATCAAACTGAACAAATTTTACTATGGGACCAACTCTGAAATCGCTAAAAAAAACAGCTGTTTCATACATTTTGATATTTTCGATTTTAATTTTTGTATGAAACAGCTGATTTTTTTTTCGCGTTTTCAGAGTTGGTCCTATAGTAAAAGTTGTTCAGTTTGATGGTCCCTATATACCATATTCGGCATTAGGGGTATTTTTGTAACACCTTGTATAGGGTCCATCAAACTGAACAACTTTTACTATGGGACCAACTTTGAAATAGCGAAAAAAATATCATCTGTTTCATACAAAAATTAATTACGAAAATATCAAAATGTGTGAAACAGCTGAATTTTTTTTCGCGATTTCAGTGTTGGTCCCATAGTAAAAGTTGATCAGTTTGATAGAACAAAGGTAATTCAATTTTTCGACATTTAAAAATAAGTTATTCGTTATTACTAGTTTTTTTTTTCTACAAATTCATTACTTTATTATTTTTTATTTTCTCTTCTTTCGTACCATAAGTTTTCGTAAGTAGCATATTTTTGTGAATTAATATTTCCATTTCTAGTAGTTTCAGCTGACATTATTGTCGCTGGTACTTTAGCAATAGAAAGGCTCCAATAGCTCTGTACCAAGGAATGTTCTAGCCCTTTCACAAAGAGAAACGGTTTAAGTATGCCTTACCAAGCGTGACACTGCCCTTAAGTCTTTAGTTATTGATTATACTCTTAATATAAGAAATAATAAAAAATAAAATATACAACATGTTACAAAAATACCCCTAATACCGAATATGGTATATAGGGACCATCAAACTGAACAACTTTTACTATGGGGCCAACTCTGAAATCGCGAAAAAAAAAATCAGCTGTTCCATACATTTTGATTTTTTCGATTTTAATTTTTGTATGAAACAGCTGATTTTTTTTTCTCGATTTCAGCGTTAGTCCCATAGTAAAAGTTGATCAGTTTGGTAGTCCCTATATACCATATTCGGCATTAGGGGTGTTTTTGTAACACCTTGTATATTCAGTTTGGGCTGTTACAAGCGCTAGTGAATATCAGAGAAGCTACGTCATCAGTTTACAATCCCTAAGCAGGAGGCCTTGAAATGAGAAGACTGGCAAAAAACTCGTAAAAGGCTGCTTTTTTCCTTTTGTTTTATTTCGTACAGAAAATTGTCCAATTGAAAAATTACCTCAGGATATAAAGTGAGGTCACTATTTCCATCACAAACACTAATAATATTTGATACCAAATAATATACTAGAAAAAGTACGACTCGCACCAGATCATGTTCTCGGACGGGAATCGAACCCGCGACCTTTGGATATCCGGTCCAATGCTCTGACCGCTGAGCTACCGAGTCACTAGTGGGAACGTCGAATTTCTCCTAGTATATCAACTCTTACGCTGCAAGCCAGCGCCATCTCACCAATGTACAAGGAATTACCTCGACATCAACTGAATACCTTTCCAGATATTTTTAAACAGTTGATTAAGATGAGAAAGCTACATATTTTTTTAAATAATAAGATATCCAAAGGTCGCGGGTTCGATTCCCGTCCGAGAACATGATCTGGTGCGAGTCGTATTTTTTCTAGTATATTATTTGGTATCACATAAAAATAGCATTGTGAATGCTAAAATCTCAAAATTTAAAAAACTAATAATATTTGTCTCCCGTGGAAGGATAATGTTGCCTTAGTCTCCGCACTTAACAGAGGGTTGGCGATCGCAGTGACGGACCATTTTCATCGGAATACGTTGCTGAAAAAATTACAACTGTACCTAATTCCATTTATCATCTGATGATGATCATCTCATCACGAGCCTATTTGGGTCCATTTCTGGACATGAGCCTCTCCCAAATTCTTCCAGTGGAAGGTCCGATTTTGCGCCTTCGTCATCCAAGGGGTCTAGCCAAAGTAACATTTGCAAATCTTCGTTATCGCTTCGCTTCTGAAACATATATGTGATTGACATAAGGTTTCGTTATCAATCGAAATTTAAAACGTCAAATCCATACATTTTTCGAAGCGAAGCGATATCGAAAATTTGTAAATGTTACTTTGGCTAGACTCCCAGTTGTGTCCCTGCCTGTCCTCTGCACCCGTAGCACGAACAGTTATCGAAAACATGACGCGCGTAAAAACATTCGATAGAGTAAATTTGTATGAGAAATGTGTACAGCGCCATCTACCGCCTGAAAGCGAAATTAAATTTTTCATAGACAATTACTCTATCGAGTACTTTTACGCGCGTTTTTTCGCGCGTAGACTGAAAAAGAAACAAAGAAACCAGTTAACCGAACAGAAAATTGAAAATGGCTTGGTAACTTTATAAAAAATCCTGAAAGCTATCAACACCATAAAAGCATAGAAAAATAAACTTCCAATCGTCAGTTCTCGTAATTTTCAACGACAGTGATATGTTTTTTTATGCAAAAAGGAAAGCTTTTTCATTGATCTTAAACTTTAACCGAGTAGATTTTTAATAAATGATCCAGTATTCCAGAAATCAATAAAAATGTTATAAATTTCGTCTAATTTCTGGCGAAGCGACAATTAAAGCTATGCAATAATCAACCATATTCCAAAGAGATAGTAAAAGAGTAGATTTCGTGAACTGTCCTTGCCTTAATTAAAAAAAGTTATGAATTACCTAATTCCATTAACTTATAACAATTTGAATCGTTTAATCCGATCCAATAGCGTGACAATGTGATCGTGAAATGTACACACGACTGCGCGTCAGGCTAAAACAGCTTTTATTACGTAGGGCATAAAGGCGATCTCAAGGTCAACATGTATAGTTTGAGTTGCCGTCGTGTGTACACTAATGAATTATTAGAATGCAAAATGTGACATTAAATCGTAATTCGACTGCAATAACTGCAATGCATAATGCGTTAACGCTAGTTAAAAATATGTCAGTAGAATATATATTTCAAATTATATACAAGGTGTTACAAAAGTACCCCTAATGCCGAATATGGTAGATAGGGACCATCAAACTGAACAACTTTTACTTTGAGACCAACTATGAAATCGCGAAAAAAAAATCAGCTGTTTCATACATTTTGATATTTTCGTAATTAATTTTTGAATGAAACAGCTGATTTTTTTTTTCGCGATTTCGAAGTTGGTCCCATAGTAAAAGTTGTTCAGTTTGATGGTCCTTATATACCATATTCGGCATTAGGGGTATTTTTGTAACACCTTGTATATATATTTTTCAAATTTTGACGACTCTGTATGAAATATACAGGAAAAAAGCAGCCCTTGACGAGTTTCTTGCCGGTTCTTCTCGTTACAAGGTCTTCCGCTTAGGGTTTGCGAACCGATGGCGTAGCTTCTTTGACATTCACAAGTGCTTGTAACAGCCTAGACTGAATAAATGAGTTTTGAATTTTGAATTTTGAATTTGTATTGGGTCCCTAGAATATGAAATACCATTTACAAATATCTGAATTTTTAACCGACTTCAAAAAAAGGAGGAAGTTCTATGTTTGTCTGTTTATTTTTTTTTGTTAGTATGAAACGTATGTTATCACACTGACTGGTTAAGAAGAAAATTCGCAACCAGTAACAGTGTGACTCGATGCGAATTTTTATTCTCATCTAGTAACACAGATTCGTGAATAGCCGATACCTAAAAAAGTTAAAAATAAACTACTTTATCTTAAATATAAAAAATGCATTAGGTACTCACATCACCGACCCATAAGAAAATTATTCTAGGGGTAAAGTATACGAAAAGACCAAATACTGTAGGTAAGTATAAAAATTTTCAGAAATAGAATAGTTCCTTATTGATGACCTCCTTGGTCGAGTGGCTTTGTACACCGATTTTCAAGGTGTCGCCATCTCTGAGGTCCCGGGTTCGATCCCCGGTTGGGTCAATTTAGAAAACGAACTTTTCTATATTGGCTCAGGTCTGGGTGTTTTGTGATACCACCGTTGTCTCTGATTTCCATAACACAAGTGCTTTAGCTACTTACTTTGGAATCGGAGCAATGTATGTGATGTTGTCAAATATTTATTATTTATTTATTTATTATCTGTCTGTCTAGATGAGGCTTAATTATTGTTGTTGATTGTTCTAATTGACAGTGCCTACTTTGCCGACTGTACCCATTTCACCTAGTTCCACACCTTTCTTTACCCACACTGCTAGCTTCTTAGTGTGTGTATGAGTGTACGAGATGTGTGTATGGATGAGGCGTGTATTCTTTACGCGTGTGTGTGAAGCTTAGAGGTCATGGCTCAGGAACATCGATTTGTTTGACTTTATTTTTGGATTGACTACTACCGAATTATGACTTTTATTCACGGACTAACAAAAACTAATGAATTAACATTTAAAAACTCTACCTATGAAAAAAGATATAACTAATGACGAGGCAGTATGGTCTAAGACCTTAGCCTGTTCTTCGGAACGAATAAAAGAAAAAAAAAAAAATCAGGAACATCGAAGGAGGTCGGTTGTTGTTCATACATACTTATTGCATTTCTTTTCTTTATAATAAGATATGAAGGCATTTTTTTATTTTGGGTAAAGTGTATTTTTTGAGGTTACTATAAGCTCATGTCTAAAGAAAGACTTCGTCAAAAAACACTATTTTCTTTTTGATATAGGTACGAAGAATTATAATTTTAAAGCAAGAAATTCATGGTGACTTCCAATATTTGATTTCCATGACAAAGACATTGAAATTAATTTGTTAAGGGGCTGACATGAGCCAACTAGCGCCACCAGTCGATTTTATTTTATTTATTCTAAATAAGGGCTTATTTAGAATTTCATAAAAAAGGAATCAGTCAATGTTTTGTTAATAACGTCTAATATTTATTGAATAACTTTACACAGTTTAAAAAGGCATTCAAACAGTTTAATACGCGATTTTGTTAAAAGTGGCCACTGTTGGTTCAAACCCGTTTTTAAACTATTGCACGGTTTTTTCGGTTTTTTCTAGTATTTTTTTTTAATATATTATTTATCTTAACAATATCGCTGTTAAAAACGGAATCACTGAATTTCATAAATTAAAGTCAGGTAATACTTTGCACTGACCAATGCTACCAAGTAACTAGTGGGAGCGGCAAAATATTCTAGTAAGTTTTACTTCTTCTCTGCAAGCCAGTGTATTTTCATCAATGTCACTATACAAATTTTGTATCAATGTGAGGAAATACCCCCACATTCGTAATAAACATCTTTCCAGATGTTTTGACAATCGGTAAAGATGAAACAGCTTAGATTTTCCGCATTCACAATGCTATTTTAATATTAAGATAAATAATATATTAGAAAAAATACTAGAAAAAGTCGACTCGCCCGTAGGGTTTGCGAACCGATGGCGTAGCTTCTTTGACGTTCACAAATGCTTATAACAGCCTAGACTAAATAAATGAGTTTAGAATTTTGATTTTTAGCACCTCAAACGTAGTCCCTTTTGCGCCTCAAAGGGGACTACGGGTAAGACGATTTTTTTCTAGTTTTTTGTATTAAATTATTTATCTTAAACAAAAATAGCATTGTGAATGCGAAATTTAATAGCGATATTGTTTTTAATATCGATTCTGTGGTCTTTTTTTGCTCTCAAACTCTATTACAGATGTAGTGTGGTGGTAGTCATGTCATGAAAATATTGGTGGGGGGCTGTCTGTCACACTTTCCCGCGCTCTACGGGCGCCATGAAAACTGTCTCTATTGTTATCTATGCTAACGTGTTACATCTGTGTTGTCTATGCTTGCATTTACTAGTGTGAGTGTTGCGTATACGCATGCAATGTTTACGCGGGAAATCAAGTTTGCTTCTCTGTAATATTATATGACCGGAAAATTTCCTGTTTGTGAGGAAATCGCTTTTTACTCGTGATAATTAATTGTTATAATTTTTTTGTTACTTAGTATTATGTGATACTTATCTTCTAATTGTTTCGACTGAATTGAGTATTATAACTAAGAAGTTTCTACATTTTTATTTTTTTAAGAATTTTTTTTTTCAGGTGCAGGCCATGGTTTTGTGCTATTCAAAATGTGCATTATTTTTTATCTGTAATAAAAAAAATGTGCTTAAGTGCCCTATAATAAGGAGGAATAGTCATCATAACCCACCAAACAGGCCCAATGCGGATTAGTAGGTATTAAAAATATCAGTTAGTGTTGTTATGACCGTGAAATTTAGCATATAAGTACAAGTCACGCTTATTTTTGTATGTGAAATAGGCTAACTGCTTAACTGCTTGGCAGTGAAAGCTGCGCGCAGTCGGTGCATTGATGCAGTGACTGCGACTGATGCGGTTGATACTTTGGGAAGGATTTAAAAAGTCCGTAAATGTTTTTTCATATGTAGAAGACAGCAAATTAACTCCAACTGATGTAAAGTTTATGTGAAGATCAGCAGGCCTATTACATAAAAACAATCGCGATTAGAAGATTTATAGTAAATTGAACTATGAATCGCGTCCGATTATCGCGATTCTTTTTATGTAAAACGCCTGCAGAGGTAGGTCTTAGCTCTTATTTTCTTCTTTGTCATTATTATCATGCTTCCCACTAAAACTAGGTACTTAGTTTTATTTTAGGTTACCTAACCCCTTAGCCAAAGTAATATTTGCAAATCTTCGTTATCCCTTCGCTTTCGAAACATGTATGGGATTGACATAAGGTTTCGTCAACAATCGAATTTTAAATAAATAAATATTTGACAACATCACATACATGGCTCCGATTCCAAAGTAAGTAACTAAAGCACTTGTGTTATGGAAATCAGAGACCACGGTGGTATCACAAACACCCAGACCTGAGTCAATATAGGAAAGTTGGTTTTTCTAAATTGACCCAACCGGGGTTCTAACCCGGGACCTCAGAGATGGCGACAGCTTGAAAACCGGTATACAAAGCCACTAGACCACGGAGGTCGTCAAATTTTAAAACGTCAAATCCATACATTATTCGATGCGAAGCGATAGCGAAAATTTTTAAATGTGACATTAGCTACAGGCCTTGAAGTACTTAACGAGTGCACTTTGCTCCATTAGTCATCGACAGTTTCGACACTGGATAATAATAAGCTTTTTCGACCAGCAGCAGCAGAAATGGTAATTGGCCTTACTCATCAAAATTTGAACAACGATCACTTCCCATACAAGCGTTGACCAGCCCCCTGATTATTTAACTTTGTTGCAATCAACTCTGACAGAAGGCGCAGTTACATTGCTGCTTTAGTAAGAACCAATGTGACAACTATCTTACTTAAAGCAGCAATGTAACTGCGGTTTCAATCGATTTCAATCGAGAATTGTTAGCAACAGAGTTTTTAACTTTTTAAAGTTGATGTAATTATAATAAAATTTTATTTCAATAGTTACTACGACCGTAAAACACTAGTACTTATTAAATTTTAAATTGGCGATCAGAAAAATATGTAATGGTAAAATCAATATGCTCTAGTTCATACTAAATGTCTTTATTATATTTTTTTTTCTATTTCTGTATTGTTGACTTTTATTTTAGTAAGCAGTTTAGAAATAACAATAAAAATGCAATTATATGAGCTGTATTACTTCTCTTTACACGAGAATTGATAATATCAACATTTTGACAAGTCAGAAATGGATGTCCTTCTTTTGGCTGATGTAAAATTACTTTTAATTAGGACCAAACAAAATACTAGATTGAAGACACTCGGGCATTTTCTGATAAAAATGGTCCAACACGCGACCTCCAACCCACCTTCAACTTATGACTATAACATTTTGGCAACGTTTACTGGTAATAAGAAACATACTGTTTAGAACTTTACTATTAGTTGGTTAAACTGTATGTAACTCAATATCTCCGACCTCCTTGGTCGAGTGGCTTTGTACACCGGTTTTCAAGGTGTCGCCATCTCTGAGGTCCCGGGTTCGATCCCCGGTTGGGTCAATTTAGAAAACGAACTTTTCTATATTGGCTCAGGTCTGGGTGTTTGTGATACCACCGTTGTCTCCGATTTCCATAACACAAGTGCTTTAGCTACTTACTTTGGAAACGGAGCAATGTATGTGATGTTGTCAAATATTTATTTATTATTTATTTAATATTAACTAGATGGCGCTACAGTACCATCAGAATAGACGCTTGGTGTTGTTCCGATATTCTCTCTTTCGCTCCATTGCATTTTTCATTTGTATCTTGAGTTCTGCTCTTGGACCTCTCCCATTATATTTTCCATCCTCCTACGGGTCAGAACAATCTGCAGTAAGTAAAGTTCCACTTCTGTGATCTAGTGGTTTGCCCACACGTGTAAGACGAAAGGGTCCCAGGTTCGATTCCCGGAGTGCAATTTGTGCATGGCTAGCTTCCACCATCTTACCAAAGTCTGACGCCATAACATCTATTTAAAAGTTAAGTTCTGGCAGTAAAATATAAGATAGCCAGTTCCTCATTTGTGAGGATTCCGACATCAGCTGAATGAAGGCCATGCACTATCCCGTTGTTGATAAAAAAAGCTTACAGTTAGCTAGACTTAAGTAGATGTTTAGATTAAATAAATATCAAATAGGTAATTAACAAACATCAAAATACATAATTATACAACGTGTTATGGAAATTATGACAAAAGTTTTTAGGTCATTTCGTTTCTCGCTTTGTACAGTTATAAAATTATCTATGGTCAAGACAAGTATCAAAACCGACTAATCCGCTAGACATACAAGCCGGGAGATCTAGGCAGGGAAAGTTGCTGCGCTTTACCGTTAAGCTCTAAACACCCAGACGCGAATTACTCACGATCATAACTTTATGAATGTAATGCAACTAATGAAGTTAAGTTTATTAAGATTTCTATTAGATAATTAGTTAGTTGATTCTACTCATTGGTAATAAGAAATTGTTAAGGTATTGAACAGTAATAAATAGTTCTAGAATTTTAAAAAGTGGAAAAAGAATTTTAAATTTGAAATTTTAGCATTTATAATATACTAGAAAAAAATCAACTCGCACTAGTTTATATTCTCTTACGGGAATTGACCCCGCGACCCTTGGAAGTCCGGTCCAATGCTCTTACCACTGATCTACTCGATTCCCGTCCGAGAATATGATCTAGTTGGATTAATCTAGTATTTTATTTAGTATTGTATAGGAGGAAAAACGATTTTGCTTTTTAAGAGTAATAGGACCCCTGCTATAGTAGAAATTTCATGTTTAACAAGAATTGCAACATTTTAATTCATATTTATATCTGAATTTCCCAGTGCATCTTTGTTTTGTTATATTTATTTATATTTTTCATTTAATATTTTGTAAGGGATTGTGTAAGAAGTACAATAAATTGCAACCTAAGGAGATCCATTGAACGAATAAGAAAGTATTATTATTATTTATTATTATGGTGCTCGGTAGCGCAGTGGTTTAGAGCCCATAAAGAAGGCTTGTTCTCCAGCAGTGGGCACATTAAAAAATGGCTGATGTGCATAACATGTCCTTACGTCACAAATAGTATATTACAAATAGTTTAATATCCTTCATTTACAGTTGTAACTGTGTGTTAATATTAGACACAATAGACTTGACAAATAAACCTAACGGTTACCTTTATTTGGCATCAATGTAATATAAACTAGACCGACAACAGAACAATAAATGCAAAAAAAACAATGGCAGATGCCATCATGGCGACCGATAAAAGTAGTGAAAAAAAAGCGCTGTTCCAAATTCAAATAATTTCCCACACGTAACGTTATGCTGGCGGACATCGAGCGCAAGCCGTTATAGCGCGGCAGTGACCTACTTTTGACTTGACAACATTTCGCTGACACCAAGCGCGCTTTTATTGCTAACCTTGATGTTTGCATCGCTATAAATTGTATACATCGCTAGTTCTTCTCTCTAGGTTAACATCTCAACAGTATCAAAACGGCAGTGGGTATAAAGCTACAGGTTTATATTTAGAGAGTTAAAGGTATTACAGATAGGCTGGTGTAAACTTGCCGCGCTTTCTGATTTTGAGTCAAGAAATTATCTGTGCACTTCAAAGCACGTACTTATCGGTTGTTACGTCGAATGGAGTAATTATTTATTATGTTGTTTTATTAGCGGTATTCAATTTGCCAAATAAGTGGATGCGCTATCGAGCTTTACCGCTATCTGTTCGAGACAGTTAATTGATGGGATTAATACTTACTAGCTACCTAACATCAAGAATAGCAGGTCTATTACATAAAAACGGTCAAGGAGGGTGTACGAAACCCTCGGTGCGCGAGTCCGACTCGCTCATCATTCTGAAAAAGCTTACTATTTAGAGACATCGTTTTATTTTTCTTGTAATCTTTAATAAAATAATTTTAGATTTTTCTCTATGCAAACTTCGGAGATAGGGGTTTTTTTACATTTTTGTAAACTATGCGGCCTAAAAAAAAGTTTGAGAATGTGCAAGCAGCGTTCTTTCATATAATACCCCATATGCCCTAGTAGCCTCACTTCGAATTTTAAGACCCCCTTTCTGTTGCAAAAAAAACTCTCTTATTAGCAAAATAGTTGGGCAAACGTCATCTAAAACTATTCCTTTCGAGATGATAGCGTTAATAATTTTCGTGATATCCAACTGTGACAGACAGACTGAGTCGCACCATAAGGGTTCCTATTTACCATTTTGGTGCGGTACCCTAAAAAGAATCACGAGAGTCGGTCGCAATCCGTAGCTTAATTTAGTTGATATTGAACCTTATTCATAAGTAAATAGTGTCGCAACTAGTGGGAAGAATATCGTCCGCTTATCGCGATTGTTTTTATGACTTAACAGGCCTGCAGCCTTCAGGTCACGATCACGAGTTAAATAATTTATTATTTTTAAGCTACCTGAAGAACATCAAACCACTGATGTAATAGTAGTTTATAATACAAGGTTAGTAAGGACGTTTTAAAAAACCTTAACAACCGTGTACCATACTACGTTTTTCAATATATTTGCGAAAACATTATAGATACCTTCTGAAATAAAAAAACCGTTAACAAAAACGCACGGTGGTGGCGTGCGGTAAAATTAACTTTTCGCACGCTGTACTAAACCGTTAACAAAAACGCCCGGCGTGCGGTAAAAACAACTTACCGCACGCTGTACTGTCATCGATAACACACATTTTCGAGCAACTGTATTAAAAAATTAAATGTATTCCGAACCATGTTTAAGTAGCAGCAATCTTTTGGAATGGACACCATTTGAGGGAAATCATATGGAAAACTGCAAATTTTCATGTTGTACGAGTACCTTATCAAAAATACAATTATTCTTACAACAATTTTATGATTTGGAAAATTTAACAGAATAAATGAACAATAAAAAATATGAAATAGGTATCCAATCTTTGGAACAGGGGTTCCTCCAGCAAAATGAGGCAATAATAGGCAGAGTCCTACCAAATATAACTTGGTTTTACACAGCATCCAATGACTACATAGAAGAGCTGTTCAAAATTAAAATTGTGTCACAACCAACCTTCGCGGCGCATCAACTGTCTCTATCGGTCGCTCGCAATAGACCAAAAGAGTTGCGGTGCGTGTACCGTAACTTAATGAGCAATTTTTCGTTACTGTACAGCCTGTCTAGTGTAGTATACACATAGAAGTCTTTGACAGCATCTATAAATTATTAGGTACCGAAAGGATCCCAGAAAGTGGGTGGTTTATGGTATCCACAGACCAATCTAATGATGTAAACATTACTATATGATCGATGGGTCATGCGCGTGGGCATAATGGCGTACTTGATGTTAACATGTTGACTCACGGTGTGCCCGTTTGTGTGTGGTTAACTGTATTTATCTGACTCTCAGGGTTGCCACTTTGCCAGGTATTAATTTTCCTTTACTTTTTCTATTTTACGCAATAGGTCTAAGTACCTACTTTGTTTAAAAAGCTGTCGTGTCCTGTCTGGCAGATATTGTATGAGCGAGCGAGAGCAATTTTCTAATGTACTTACTTAGATATCGTAGTTTACAAAATATCAGAGGGTCTATTACAAAAAAGCATCGCGATAAGCGTGCGACGTTCGTCCCACTCCGTGACATTATTAACTTAATATAAGGTTCAAAATCAAGTGAATCGATCAACAAACATCATCCGGCTGTCGTGATTCTTTTTGTAATAGGCCCTCAGTTCACCACAGGTTCAGCGTTCCTGTGGAAGTGCATGCGCTTCCATTTTCAGTATTATCCATAACGAAATAAAGTAGGTAAAAAATTATAAAACTCATATTTATTTTTTATTTTCCAATTTTTTCTTATTTTCCGTAATCCTTATACTATCTGAGGTGCGTGGTAAAAAGTGGACTACAAGAGAGACAGGTTTTCCCTATGAGGTGGATAAGGAGGATGGTCCATAACCCTTTACGCTGGCCCAATGCGGATTGGTGGGTAAAACGTATCTCTATGCAATAAAATCCTTGAAACTAAACTGGTTATTGACAACCCTACCCGTTTATTTTTATTTAGGTTCGGTACATCAATTTGGGTCTTGTTGTATTACTGAATTTTTATTGATGTCGTATTACTGTACTACACTGTTAGTACATGTGGTACTATGACCCGAATGTACTATGATGTCACTTTGTAACAGGACTGATAATACATGCTAATTTATGCACTTAAGTATGTAAAAATGGCGATGGTAGTATACCGTTTGGTGTCATGTCATCATTATCATCATGAGATATCTTAACAGCGGCAGGCCAATACATCTATGATAATTTAGTTTACTTAAGTAAGGAAACATTATAGCTTACTGCTAAAAAAATAGTGATGTCTACCGTAAACAAGAAATAAAGATAAACTTACTGTTCCAAGTTTTAGGCCCGGTTTCCACTAAAGCGGAGAGGAGAGGATATGTCTCATTTTTTAACCGACTTCAAAAAAAAGGAGGAGGTTCTTTGTTCGTCTGTTTATTTGCTTTTTATGTCTGTCCACCGATTACTCAAAAACGGCTGAACCGATTGACATAATTCCAACGTTACTTTATCAGGTTTGTTACCAAGTTGGTCCCATTTTTTGAAAATTTTAAATCGGTTCAGTAGTTTCGAGTAATCCTGAAAATACTGTAATGTTTTAGGTAACCTTTGCACGAGTTTTTACGGATCTTCAGACATAACTTTTTTGTTATTTATATACCAATTAAATAATTCCTCATCTCTCCGCTTAGGTCGCGCGCGGCACAAGATATTATCAAGATATATCAAGTAGTAAAATATTATCTCATATCCTTTTATTAATATTTTTTTTATTATTATTGTTTTTATTAAAATAATTGGTATTCTTCTAATTTAATGGCTGTGTAGAAATAAGTATACTCGTAGAAGCAAGAGTTAAAGAAGTCATTCAATGTTAATATTTGCACACACTTATAACTTGCCTTAAAAGTTGACAAGTGTACTTCATAATAATATTATACGTTAAATAAGTGATACTTACCTAAATTTTAATTAAATAAGATTTTTTTATAATTAGAAAGTCTTTTTAAAGCATAATGATTATGTTTTAACAATCACCGCCGCCTCCGCCATTTTGCTAGGCGCTTATTATTTGGAGCGTTGTTTTGAGGTCGCGTGACACTTAACCACAAGAAATTTAAGTTCAGAAGGTATACTTGACACTCAGTAATTAATCATCCCAGTCCTAACTTATAAAAGGTGTTACAAAAATACACCTAATGTCGAATATGGTATATAGGGACCATCAAACTGAACAACTTTTACTATAGGGCCAACTCTGAAATCGCGAAAAAAGAATCAGCTGTTTCATACATTTTGATATTTTCGATTTTAATTTTTGTATGAAACAGCTGATTTTTTTTCGCGATTTCAGAGTTGGTTCCATAGTAAAAGTTGTTCAGTTTGATGGTCCCTATATATATACCATATTCGGCATTAGGGGTATTTTTGTAACACCTTGTATTATTTATATGAAAGTAAGTTTGTTTGTTTGTTACGCTTTCACGTCGTTTCTCAACCTAGTTTGATGATCATGAAATTGCTTACACATTGTCAGGGGTACAGAAAAGGACATGGATAAGGGTACCTTTCCTCTATGAAAAAAGTACTGTTTCCGCAGGATATAAAAATAACTGTCCACGCAGAAGGGTCCGCTAGTCCTAACTAATATTATAAATGCAAAAGTAAGTTTGTTTGTTTCTTTGTTACGCCTTCACGTTTTAACCTGTCACCCTAACCAATTATTGACCGAGCGAGCACGTAGCATCTCCGTTTCCGCTTCGCAAAAATGCTTTCGTATGTCCTTCCGGTGTCCGGCTGTCCGTTACAGCTCTCAGAGCCACTAGTTTTATGTGTCCTAATAGTGCCCTTAAAATAAAATAGAAATAAAAAAAGACCTTCTGTTTATTAATTGACTATCTTCAAAAAGAAAGTTGCTGTTTTTGTCTCATTTCGTCGGTCAAGTTCAGTCAATGCCGTTAAAGCCCCGGTCATAGTTGACACTGACTCACTGATGCCAGATATAATGGCTTTTGTTATTGTAAGAAACCTGAAAGATTACAGTCACGACACGAGCTACATTCTCTTGAATGAAAACATGCCTCAGTAGTGAATGTTGTGTGAAGAAAGTATTCTTAATCTTATTTTGTTTTATGTTTGGTAGAGTAAGGGCCCGTTTCACAGGTTTCGATTGTTTCCAATAACCTACTTGACAGATTGTTTCGTTGAAATATTGTTCCAGAATCTTTCACATTATGCGGAGTTTGTGAAAAATGCCCTTAATTGTTGTGTTAATTCATTAAAGAATTTCAATGATCTTAGAGGTTAAATCAACAAAAGGTATAATAGCTATGTATACTGCTAGTGTTAACTATTTTTTTGAACCAATGCATTCGTCTATTTGCAAAAAGTTTCGGCCGAAACAAACAGCCATCTTTGTCAGCCAGTGTCAATTACTTTTTAAATGCATTCGTTCGTTAATTTCCAAAAAGTTCCAACTAAAACAAACAAAGTTAAATTATCGCTAGGTAAGCAGAGCCGGGCAGCGGATGTCCCAGATCTGTTGCGTCCCGTTACACGCAGCCGCCGGAGAAAGTGGCCGACACGCGCACTGCTCCGACTATGCAAATTATGCAATTACGTAGAGGGCGCCACGGGGGATTGCGGGAAAAGGGTTCGTGTGTGAGGCGCTGAAACGGTGGTGTTCTTTTAGACTGATTTATTGATTATGATTATGATTATGAGAGCTACTTTATTTTAATTTTGTTCAGATCTGTAAAAAGTAAATGATTTAATTTTAGATTTTTAATTCATAATGCAGATGTCTCAGGCAAGAATACACTTTTCCAAAATATTAACCACTTGATACTTAGTACTGTTAGAACTACTGTTCTAACAGTACAAAGCTATATGCGAAATGACAGATGAAAATGACATTCTTATCAGAACTTTTGTATCATTGTTTCCATAAGTAGACGTATCTTCTTCATTTTAAAATAAACTACTTACAATAACTTGAAATTTCTTTTCTCTCATCAAAACCGTTAGTTTTGACTGTTATTATGTTTCAATATATTTTGTTTGATGTGTGAAATCATCCATCGATCACGGTGATTGACCTCTACGCTCTTGGCATATAAATATATCCTGATGACCACTTCCTCGGTGAGTTCACTTTCTAGTATGTACGTGGACATTCTTCTAAGAAACTTTTTAATGTGCTTTGATTGACGTCTCTGAAATGCTGTTTGTTAAACAGTTCGACATTATCGTGTAATTTTTTTAATTTCAATTTTCCAGTCTATTGAAAATTTTCTTTATAAAAATTTTAAGTGCCAGAAAAGCTCCTAGTATTGAAAGCCTTTTATTAAAAAAATACGGATTAATCTGTTCATCTACAGAAATTTTGTCATTAGCTATAAAAATAACGGCTAAATACGCTACAAAATGATGTACATAAGTACCTAGTCGTAGTTTTTTGGTTTGATAATATTAATACATAATAATATCTTCTCACAAACACAATGACCTTATTTAAACAACAGTTCAACCAATAGCCTATCAAAATTAACACCAATAAAAACGAACAAGAAGAGCGGATATTACAATTACATCATTTCTCCTCGCCTTGTACAGTTATGCGACTCCGATTCTTAGAAGCAGAACGCAGCTTTCGAACAGCGTCTAACAAGAATGATCTAACGTGACAAAGCGAAAAAATGATGCCATCCGCCGTATTGGTGTAATGGCGGCTACAAAAAAAAACTAACGGAATAAAATACCTAACCGCCAAGCGGAGAAAGGCTTTCGATTGTCCCACATTTCACCGGCGGCCGCACGCGAATCGACAGCAGCGAACAGCGCGCGGCGGCACAGCACTAGCGTTCCATTTTCAAATCTTGTGACGGATGCGGAGTTGTCAAAGTCGTTTGGCGCCAATTTTGACGTTTGCACCGGTTTGAATTCGGAACGTTCGTTACTAGCGTAATAGAGATGTCTCATTCTAACTCTTGCATCGCTTCTATTGTCTTGCTCACATCGCGACATTGAAAAAGAAAGCACTGTTTTTTCCGGGCGGCCATTTTACTTGTTAGTATAGTATGCCGAAGAAAGCTGAAATGCATGTGTGTAATATTAGAAACGTCGTTATATGTACCGGTTGCATCGCGTTAGACCGCGTTGCATAAGAAAATTGCATTTCCCTGCAGTATTCTGATGTGATATGACGATACCATTACAATTTCTCCAATGATAAATCGCTCTCTTAATTGCTCCTAGCCCAGTTAATATGTCAAGTTTAGTTAAATATCATCTAAAATACATTCTGTTTGATGATTTATATTATACAGTTAATAGATTCTAACGGTGTTTGAAATTAATTTAGAAATAGGAACAGGTTAATTAAATAGGTTTTGTAATTGAGATTGAATTATTATTACCCGTTATAATCGTATCGATTGAAAGTGTCACATTATAAAATAGTTAGTACTTTTTAGTGACTCTACTATTCTGATTTCAGTTTCGTAACGCTATTTTACTTTTTTACCACATTTAACGAAATATTGTCTTATTGCATATAGATTTTCGGCATGTGAGAGATTGCTAGAGATTAACAAAATTGCCATAGCGGCCAAGAATAATGTGACATGCCTGAAATCCTGAATCGTTGATCACATATCTGAAAATCGACCAGTAGAATGCCTTGTTTTGGCTTTTCAGTTTTCGGTCATATGAAAAACCGATATTATAAATAGATTTAATTTTTCCTGATGATTTTATGTTGGGTTTTACTTTTACAAGTTTGTGCCAAGGTAAGTAGTTGGAAATGATTCAAGGAGTTTAGATTTCTTGTGCATGAGGTACCTAGCACTGAGGGCTGTTAATCATACAATAAATTTGCGACCTAGTAAACTATGCGGAAGTTAAAAAGAAATCCAAAAATGTGATCGAACCCTTGAATTTTTGATAATATCTGAACATTGAAAAAAAATAGGGAAAATAAAAATAAATTTTACGAAAGCAAAGGGGATCATGTGCAACAATTTATTAAAGTGCAACATTTTGATACAATCTTATAAATGAAAGAGTGACGACATAATAAACATTAGATAAATATTGTACGTACAAAATAATACTTTTTCCTCTAAGCTGAAAAAAAGTAATTTGTTGTCTTAGAAGATTTTCAGCATTTCTTGTCTTCGAATGCAGTCCTACCATAAAAAGAGGTTACATTACCAGCAAAAATAAAGCCCCCAACACAATACGAATCTTCACTGCCAGCAATAAAACGCATACCCCAAATCCTCGAATTCACGGCCGCTATAACACCACGCTTGGTAATGATAACGACGACATAACAATAGCGTGGTTTATGCAAAAGTCGGTCAGACAGTCAGAGAAAGTCCGGCGAAAGGTGGTGTAACGAGGTCAGAGTTACCAGCGTTACGTGTGTCGTGTGACACTTTCTTTAATTGAGATGCAGCCGCCATTTTGTCATGCGTGTAACGGTCTTAATCGGCCATTTTGTGAGAGCACTAAATTGATTAATTACTGTCTTTGACCTAATTATGTAAATGGTTAGTGTACTTCTCATTGTTAACGATTCAGTGTGATACGTTTTTTGGTTTAGTTTTTAATATCGTACTTAATGTATATTTTAACTATGTAATTGATATTGAAATTGAAAAAAAAATGAAATTGAAATAGAAATTGAAAAAAATTGAAATTGAAAAATTCTTTATTCAAATAAGCTCACATAATAAGCATTTTTAAATCGTCAATTCTTTTATCCTACCACCCATTATGACGTCTTTTAGCTGACAAGAAAATTGGGTGCAAAAAACTTATCAGCTTTATTTGAAGGAACGATATTTACAAATATGTAGTAGTTTTTAACATCATACAAAGTAGTTAAATGATATTTCACAAAATGGTACTACACGCAGCGGTCTCTTGCTGCTTGACTTTGTATTATTTTTTCCCTTAAATTAATTATATTTTAGTAGAGTTTTGGGTAAGTACCTAATTTATTTAATTTGATGTTTAACGGTTTCTTTAAGAAGTAAGCTTTTCTTGATCCCAATTACCCAATTAATTAGTAATTACTACTTAAATTCCTTACTTAATAAGTATGAATATTTTTTTTTCACATCATCTTAACATACTCTAACGTGATTACAGGAAATTAAGCAGAAACTATTTGAACAAAAAGCAAAACATGTACTTGGTAACTTACAAAATTAAAAAAAATACATAATTAGTAATTGCAATTCCGAAGAAGTTATGGTAGATTTTCTTTTGCCAAATATAATAAATCTTCAGGTATTACAAATCATTCTGAGACGGTGGAGTTTCAAGCAATTTTGACTTTTACAGGAATTTCAATAAGAGTTAGTATTAGATGTGATTATCGCATTGCATCAACGGAGACAGAATGCTAACAAACTCATTAAAACCTTGTTGCACTATTGGCAGTTGTAAGATAGAGATTTAAAAGCGAAAAGGTAGAGTATTTCAGTAACTTTCTATGTTTTAAATATACGGTTTCAAAGCATTTTAAAACAGGCTAATCTGAAAAAAAAAACAAATAGTGATTATAAATAAATACATAAATATTTGAAAACATCACATACATTGCTCCTATTCCAAAGTAAGTAGCTAAAGCACTTGTGTTATGGAAATCAGAGACAACGGTGGTATCATAAACACCCAGACCTGAGCCAAGATAGAAAAGTTAGTTTTTTAAATTGACCCAAGCGGGTATAGAACCCGGGACCTCAGAGATGGCGACACCTTGAAAACCGGTGTACAAAGTCACGCGACCACGGAGGTCGCCAATATGTTTTTTTTATTATTAGATTAGCACAATAAATTATACACGCACAACACACATTATAGCCTTAATTATACCAATACTGTTTATACTATAAACATACCTAGGTAAAAATATAGGCACCTATCATAAAATCTTAGATACTACACAACGACTTGACGATTTGACGACTTGAGTGGTGCAGTGGTCAACATGCCGGTCTGCCACAGTATATAAGTAGTAATGTCACTAGCACCCTATTAACAAGCTTTGCTTAGTTTGGGGCAAGATGGCGCTGTGTGGAATTGTCCAAGCATTTATTCATTATTTATTTATTTTTAACTGCAATAATGCGGTTATATAGTATCTAAGATTTAAAAAATAAATATAAATTTATTGCGCTTATTATCATATCATAGATAGATTATGTAGTGATATTGTGAAGATTACTGGAGGTAAAAACCTTATTACCTTAGCTTAAAATCTTTATTGACATTATGTCAGTTATAAGTATGAATTTTTAAACTTTATCATTCGTTCATTCATCAGGGTTTTAAAAATAATTAAAAACGTAGTATTCTGATTTCAATAGTTTGATAAGTTGTTAATCTGATTACAAATATTTTGTTATAGCTTCGTATAGCTTCCGTTTTGTTATCTCCTGTCAGTGGACCACACAGTTAGATACTTGCATCGTGAGAATGCGCGGGGAAGTATTCTATAATTTTCACTACTTTTACTCGTACCCACTTTCATATTATCTTGCTTTGTGTTACGGCTGATTGGAAAATGATATAAATTACACTGAAATAATCATTATTGCCGTATACAATTATTTTCATTATTTAGGTTTTTTACATTCCTAACAATAATAAATTGCTATTAGGAATAGCAATAATTTACGGCCTTACTACAAAAGATTTTAAAACACTGTTTAATTAAGACACTTTTTAAATGTGACGCCTTTTCTCTCAAACAATATTGTCAAAAAAGTGACAGCATCACATTTAAACAGCGTCTAAGCTAAACGCTTGTTGAACAGTGTTTTAAAATCTTTTGTTTAAAGTAAAAAAAAATAAAGAAACCAAATTTACATATATTATAGATAATTAAGCAAGATCGATTTGATGTTTACTGTTGATTTTTCGACAAATTACTGCAACACTTGAATAAAGTAAGTACTTATACCTGACTTTTCTTACTCCAATCAAAACAAAAGACCATCTATATAAAGTTTAGTAAATACAACACTAATGTACAACGAAAATTTTATGAAAAGGAGCTGGGAGACAATTTTTCACCAAAAAAAAAACCTCTTAAAAAAAACCTGAAAATGAAAACAAAACACAACAACAACAAACACACACACAAACAGCTTTAAAAATTAAATACCTCTAAAAAGCAAGAAATAAAACTCAAATTATAAGTAACGCATATCAATATTAATAAAACACGTCTAATGAAGTCAGGTGGGACAACTTCTTTTTCTAATGCTAAAAGCCCACCCGACTTAATTAGTCGTGTTTTATTAGTAACCGAGTAACATACATAAAAAAAATGATTCCGACGAACTGAGAACCTCCTCCTTTTTTTGAAGTCGGTTAAAAACAAGTGCAATCGAATCAAAACTCTTCCGAAGCAAAAAAACAACATAATTTCAAAAAATAAGCTTCGTGTTTTCTTAAATTAGATGCATTTGTTATTCAACCCAGCCTCGTTAGAGCAGTCAATCCCGCGTTCTAGATAGCTTTTTAAATTGCACACATGTACCGTTAGCCATGCTCTATGGCCTACTCTAAGCCTCGTCTGTTTGAGGTCGCTTTCGAGTTTCACCGCTCGGTCACCCCGATCCGACATATCGTGTATTCAGAGGGGTCTTGGAATATTTTCCCGTGGTTAAAACATAGCGACAAGTCTAAGTTAATTTGTTAAGAATGATAGCATTTAAGAGGAAACACCACGGTCGAGAGAATTGAAAAATTCCTATAGAAAGTTGACAAAATCATCGTTTCGTAGTCCCCTGTTTCCTCCTCCAAAACTAGGCGGATTTAAATACTTTTATCATTAAAATTTAAAGAAAGGATTAGGCTGTGTTTCTATGTGTCCCTTTTTTCATAAATTAATTATTAAAAGAGATATATAATCTTCAAAAACCTAAAAAAGTCAATAGTTCATCCAGCAATTAAATTTGACGAGATTGCATTTCTTTATTTTTTGATGAAAATAATTATTCAAATGGTCTAGTTTTGGAGGAGGAAACAGGGGACTACGAAACGTTGATTTTGTCAACTTTCTATAGGATTTTTTCAATTCTCTCGACCGTGGTGTTCCTTCTTAACACTTAGTTTAATTGAATTTAATCGTTGCCCTTAGAAATCTGTGATGCATTGCTTTAGAAAGTATACTTAAAGGCTGGAATTCCTTACATTTATTTTATTTTATAACTTTCTGCCCTTCAAGTTAATACTTTAATGAAATAAAAATTACTATAGTTAAAAAGTAATTAAATTACAGTTGTTATTGTAAACAGGTTTTGATTGAAACTATTTATTTTTATGTATTCCTCGTTACATAACTGAAACCAAGTTAAGCGTTTTGCTAATTTTGCCTACATTTCCAGCCAGTATTTTTGTCACTTATCAAAGGGCGTTTACAGTCAAAGAAAAAATCTATAAAATTGTTTATAGACGGAATATCACCCGTTTATCAAAGATAACAATGAAGGGAGGGTGTTTGTGGAATAAATTCGTTTGTACAGTTCGCGCCATGTAACTTAAACCCAACCATATACAATGAGGCTTGCGCACTAAACATTGTTGTACCTAAAATTGCTACTGCGCAAGTTACATGAGGGTCAAGTTATTTTGCATCTTAATAGTGAGTAGGTGGAGCACAGCACCAAATTCAAAAGGTACATAAGATATTTTTATCATAAAATAGACAATCATAATAAAATTATTAGCTTTTTCGCAACACAAAAAATCCCTAAATAGGAACCTCTGATTTTAAAGCAGAAAGCTGGCCTGATCACTGAGCACTATACTATGTTATAAAAATATACTTATCATTAATCATAGTAAAATTATGTCCATAAATCTTTCACAACGCCATGAATACAATCTGCAAATGGCAGGATAATTTGGCTGATTCACAAATCGTTCACCAGCTGGCGCTAGTAGATTTGTTATTGTGTTGATTTGCTATGTGTTTGCTTATTATTCCTTTTGGTGTTTCACAAATAACCCTGTATAAGGTATAATAATAATAAATAAATATTTGACAACATCACATACATTGCTCCGATTCCAAAGTAACTAGCTAAAGCACTTGTGTTATGGAAATCAGAGACAACGGTGGTATCACAAACACCCAGACCTGAGCTAATATAGAAAAGTTCGTTTTCTAAATTGACCCAACCGGGGATCGAACCCGGGACCTTAGAGATGGCGACACCTTGAAAACCGGTGTACAAAGCCACTCGACCACGGAGGTCGTCATAATATATCTTAAATTTAATTTAATTGACTTAAATTTAATTTAATTAACTAAAATGTAATTTAACTAACTTAAATTTAACTTAATTACCTACTTAAGTTTAATTCGGTTGTAAATTCAATGTTGTGCACAATCGTTATTGGTTTCAGACTAACATATTGTATTTTAATTTAAGCGTGATTTTATGTCCATAATTCAAAGTTTGTGAACTTTTATTGTATACAACGTGTTACAAAAATACCCCTAATGCCGAATATAGTATATAGGGACCATCAAACTGATCAACTTTTACTATGGAACCAACTCTGAAATCGCGAAAAAAAAATCAGCTGTTTCATACATTTTGATATTTTCGATTTGAATTTTGTATGAAACAGCTGATTTTTTTTTCGCGATTTCAGAGTTGGTCCCATAGTAAAAGTTGTTCAGTTTGATGGTCCCTATATACCATATTCGGCATTAGGGGTATTTTTGTAACACCTTGTATAAAAAAAAGATAAAACAAATTCAAATATGGCCAGAGAAATACTTACGTACTTATAGGTACTTCTTTATGCCTATATAACCATTCACGAAGTGGAACTTCAACGAACGAGTGGATTCAACCTTGCAACAGTTGCACAACCCATTTCTGCAGCTACATTGACATTCGCCTTAGGCCACCGACCCCACTTTCACTCACCACACCCCCCCTTCCTGTTACATAACGGATATGGCGGATGTCAGTGACGTATGCGCGCGCGCACCGCATTATTAAACGGAATAGCCAGTATGTTTTTCCTACGCGTGTAAACTGTAGTTAAGTTAACGTTTGGTTGTAAAATGATTTTTTTTAAGTTGAGAGATAAAGTATTTTCGCGTACGAAACTACAGCATTGTATTATTTTCGTTATTGATGTTTTACATTATGCACTTAAACAAAAATTAATGCAAAAATAATTTAACCAAGGGATTTGAAGAAAGTACTGTAATTAATTAGATATGAATATTCATCGAGCGTATGCGCATTGTTATTAATTATATTTAATATCAACAAAATTGTTTATGATCAATAAAAAATGGATCTTTTCTTTCGTTATTAATATTTCTGACAACTTATTTAAAAATCCAGCAGCGACCTCTCTATTAAGAATCTAGGATAGGAATTGAGTAGCTTAATTATATTTGCTTTTTAGTTATAAACTAGCCTCCACCCGCGACTTCATCCGCATGGACAGTAGAATAATAAAACGTCCAGTTTAAATGACCTGCTTAGTGTACGAAAGCTAGTACTACGGAAAGTTCAAGCTGTTTTCCTGTTTCTACTCACCCGAATTATATGAAACATGGCTTTATCATATGTATACCTCCGACCTCTGATGACGACCTCCTTGGTCGAGTGGCTTTGTACACCGGTTTTCAAGGTGTCACCATCTCTGAGGTCCCGGGTTCGATCCCCGGTTGGGTCAATTTAGAAAACGAACTTTTCTATACTGGCTCAGGTCTGGGTGTTTGTGATACCACCGTTGTCTCCGATTTCCATAACACAAGTGCTTTAGCTACTTACTTTGGAATCGAAGCAATGTATGTGATGTTGTCAAATATTTATTTATTTATTTATTTATTTATACAGTGTCTGCTTGAAATATTACTTGCTAATACTGTCAGTCAACTAAAAGATAAACACTTATCATCATAACCACCCATTAACATCCACCGCAGCATTCACCCCCTGCAACGGGTGCCACGGATTTGGCAACAACTTCATGCTTAACAAACTTCATGCTTAACAAACTTCATGCTTAACAGGCTAGCTACATGATAATTGTAGTGTTGGACCACTATCATCGGAAAATGCTTCTTCTCATTTTCTGGTCCACACCGCAAGAGATATAGGCTTCTCTTCCATTCTGGGAGGATGTTACTATAGTCTCCATGCTTGGCAGGTGCGTTGGGGACTGCAGACGGACCGTTAGCATATCGGGAAACGCTGCTAATATAGGAGTCACGTAAAAAAAGCCCTGAACAACAAGCAAATGATGGAGGAATCCATACTGTTTTCCAAAGTCGTAAGAGACATTTTCGCTCACCTTTGGGGCACTTATCGGCGTCTTTTTACGTGACGCCTACGCGTACGACGGTTTTGGTACTACCTGTTAAGTCGCTTCTTACGGCAGTCCTAAAGCACAGCGTAAACAAAAATCTTTTGCAAAGACCAGATCAAAAGCTTTATAGAGCGTACCAAATCCCCCCAATGTGTCAATTCGCACCTCAGTGTACGCCGGTGTACCCCCACGTGTATAAGTATCAGTTGTCTCATGGGACCAGTGGGACATCATGGACAGTCCCATAATGGGACAGGTGGGATGATTATCCCACCTGTCCCATTATGGGACTGGGTCAATGGGACAGGTGGGATAGACAGAATTGAAGGGTTGGTGTAATTCTCTCCCGGACGTCACACGGTTAACTTTACACTGGCTAATTAATACGGGGAGAAAGTGAGGTGTATGACCGCGCACAGCGAATGTCAATGCGACTACGCAGGAAATTAGGTTACGCAACGCGCGTGGAAGCGCGCAACGACCCGCGTGTATTTTTAACGGATGGATGCAAAAAGTTAGGAAGGGGACTTGAATGAACTGTTAGTATAGTTAGTAAGACAATATACCTACGGCTATGTTGATATTTGTCGTGTTTTATTTTACATAAACTGAATTAATATTTTGGGAAAACTTTGAACGGTTTTTTTACATTTTAACAAAACTAGACTTTGTTAAGACTTGTGGCCGATTACCCTCTGTCTTGAAATAATATGTCATGTCTGTATCCATCATACATAATAGTCAGTCAGCCAATTCAACAAGTAAACTGGACTGACTAAGTAAGACTGGACGCCGTGACATTCCCAAGTCATTAAAATCAATTGACGTTTCTGAGTCAGACTATTTATTTACTAAACTGACAAAGGAAAGTTTACAAACAACCATATTGGATTTTCCCATACGTGATACATAACCCTGACCTTAAAACTATAGGTTTGAATGCATAATATCCTGACACACCTTACGCACAAAAACCGCAAAAACTTTATATGTAACACAACATGACTTTCAGAATACAAATTAAAACAAATGGCTAAAGGAAAAACCCGAACTTTATTTCCTCGTTAAAAATATTGGATAAAGATTGGATTTAGTAAAATGTGTGTGGCGTAGTTTTGGGCAGAGTAGAGTATTTTTATACTAAGGGGCGTTCTTCTTCTTTTCATTTTTGTGTTGGCAATTTACTCCTCTTCAGGGAATACTTTTGCCAGTTTCAAGTGTTGGATAGGGTTCAGTGATAATTGTTTCGGTTTGCATCAGAATGCAGGTGTATCGCATTCGCTTCTTGGAGCATTTAACACCAAGTATATCAAGTCAGTTTATTCTGTAAGTTCTGCGAAGGTAGTCACCACTACTATAAAAGTCTCAGCTTCACACGACCGAGATCGCGCCTATTTCAATGAATCCACAGATTGTTCAGTTGCGTCGACACTTGTAAAACAAAATTACACCAATTTTAAGACACAATACACTATGAATCAATTTGCAAATAATTAAAATGGCCACTGAACTGAACTCGACAAAATGGCGCCAAAAGCTCTTAAGGGTGTTGTAAAGATCTTCTATCAGGAAAATGGACAGCACGTTTTCTAATCAAAAATATTTCAACACCTGCGATCTCCAACCTGCCTACCAAGCACGGAAGTTATGGTTAACTTCCTTCTGGGAGTGGTCTATGTTCATCAGTGAGCTATAATGGGCAGTTATTACGATGATGACGAGAAATAACTTAGAATTGTCAATTTTCGAAAAACATTGAAAAAAACATACTTAAGCACTGGTGCCTAAATTTCTAGACCTGAGGAGCGATTTTGTAACTAAACTCGCATCTCGCTTCGAACCTCACTTCACTTCGCGTGAATTTGTTATTGGAAATTAGCTGAATTTAAGCTACTTAACCGATTGCAAAAGGTTTTAGGTGGCTACCGTAGCTATCTAAAGCATTTTGTGATTAAAAAAATCAGCCTATTATTATCTCATTTATGATTTAAAATTCCCGCGCAGTAAAGTGAGATTCGAAGTGATGTTCCAGCTTGTTTACAAAATCGACAAATTGCTGTAGAGTCGGCGGTGAAATATTTGCAAAACGAACCAATGATATTTATTGGATTATTTGGACTATACTCGGCTACATGTGGCCGGACAACAATGACATATCTATTGTGTCTCCTGATGAGTTGCCAAAACAGCAATTACATTTGAAACTGCCACGCGATTCGGAGCCTTATTAGGTATTCACACGATTTAATCACAGCTCTGCAACGTAACCATAGTGTATATAAAGTAAACACGTAATGACACAGGCCGGTACAGTTCCTCGCGGAAGTCCTGCGTTTCATAATTTCCTATGCGATAATTGGCTTGTCAGCGCAGTTCAAGGCCCCCTTTACGTAAGTTCCAAGCATTTCCACCTTACGTCATGTGGGCACGCCGTGGGGAGCATCAAACTTTAAAACAGGTGGAAAATAGAAAAAAGGGTCTTGACAGACGGATAGACAGACAGACGGACAACAAATTGATCCTATAAGGGTTTCGTTTTTTCCTTTTGAGGTACGGAACCCTAAAAAACCTTACTATAGTCTGTTTATCCTTACATGTCCTGTTTAGTAAACAGCTTTTGCCAGTTGTAATACGTTTTTTAAATTGAAATCGTTATTCAAAAATATGTTGTTTTATTAAATCAAATTGTCACTAATAATTCTTAATTTCTTTCGTAGTTGTGGAAAAACATTTGTTGTATTTTATAATAGAGTTGAGTGAAGATTGTTTATTGTTTTTTTCGGGATGAAAGGTACCCTATGTTCTTCTCTGTACCCCTGACAACGTGTATGCAAAATTTCATGATGATCGGTTCAGTAGTTCAGACGTGAAGGCGTAACAAACAAACAAACGGACTTTCGCATTTATAATATTAGTAAGGATAGGGTACCATGCATACAACCCCGTCAAAAATATTATTTACCCTGGAAACCTAGTTATAACCATAGACCTAAATTGTGTTTTGCACTAATGGAATTGAATATCGAAAATAATAGTCTATTTAAGTCTATGCGTAAGTCATTTCGCGTATGTGTCATTTCGCGCATGTGCTATTTCGCGCATGTGTCATTTTGCGTAATCAAAATGTGTCATATTGCGTAAAATTGAAAATTACGGGTTATTATGAAACGACCCTGTGTATGTCGGTTTTTTTTTGGATAAATCCATCAAGCAGCAACGCAAACGAACCTCAACCCCAAACCACAGAATACAATACTAGTACAAGTCCCAAATACAAACTCTGGCCAGTTTTGCCAAGAGGAGGTTCTGTACTATCAGCCAGAGTAGCAGTGAAGAGTACCTGGTACTTTCTCACAACATCAATTGTTAAATATTTCTGCTAGGTAAGGTAAATATGTATTGTGCATTAAAATATGACTTAAGACTCAGACAGACTTTACAGATCAAGGCTTTTTTTACTTTTGACAGAAGTTTGTTTACTGTTAATTATGTTAATTTGGATGTTACAACAATACAACACTTGTAATAATTATGTTATTTTTGAAACGAAATTAATATCAATTAACTTATATATTTTTTTCTATAAAATGAGTATTGTTTAAATTAAAAATTACATTGCATCGCTTAAAAGCATATAAACTTGCTGCTTGGTTCAAGGCCCGATTACGTAAAAGCTTTCTTCTTGCGTCAGCGCAGGTGAACGAACCGCGCATGCGCGCTAACCTTGCGCGTCCTTTGCGTTTGCAATTCTGTATCAGTCAATGTCCTATTGCGCAATAGATTAGCCGAATTTTGATACATTTGTTTTATAATTTTGACGTTAAATCTTTTATCTTTTGGCAACAGGTTTCTTTGAAGATATAAATAAAAGTTTTGTCTGAAAAATTACAATATACCCAAAGCAATAATTTGAAATAGATTACCACAAAACACTGTTCAACAAGAGTTTAACTTAACATTGTTTAAATGTGATGCTGTCACTTTTTTGACAATATTGTTTAAAGAAACAACGTCACATTTAAACAGTGTTTTAGAATCTTTTGTAGTAAGGCCGTAAACGTTTATTGTACATCATACTGGCGACCGCCCGCGACTTCGTCTGCGTGGACAATTATTTCTCTATCCCTCGGGAACAGTACTTTTTTCGGGATGAAAGGTACCCTATGTTCTTCTCTGTACCTACCCCTGACAACGTGAATGCAAAATTTCATATATATAACTCCATTCACTCACACTCGTTTGGCCCAGTGTTTAACAACCCGGATCGCACAGTTTATTCTGTTTACGAAAACTAATACTCTAATCTTGCGAGTTCTGTAAAAAAATCTAGATGTCATGAAATTTAATAAATTTATTATTATTAATTTGCAAATGAAATTATGAAAAAGACAATTCCTGTATGAAACAGCACATTTGTACAATTCCTCTCTCAAACAAACAACTCAATCTACTCGTATTTGGTCAACTACCTCTAGACTTACTGTAAAGCTGTATTCATTATCCCAGACGTGTGAAGGCACAGCCGCGCATAACTTTGTGCGGTCGTCAACCCGATGATGTCATTTGAATTTTTACTTTACTCACTTTCTATAGAATAGGATTAACTTCCACTCGCGACTTTGCCCGCGAGGAACTCGCGGAATCTGCTAGGACAGGACATGATATTTGAAAATTCTTTTGGGAAGTTGAGTTTCTCGCGGGCAAAGTCACCTTTTTTCACCCACTACCGTACTGGAGAGAAATTAACATAGTTAAAACCGATAAGTTGGGTGGTTTTAGCTATGAGGATCATCCTGATGATTTGACTCACTGATACATCATGTATCAGTGAGTCAAATCATCAGGATGATCCTTGAGAAGCGATAGATTAATCTATTCGTAGGAACTCGATGGCGCAGTGGCCGAAGAGTTTGATAACATTAGAGGCTAAGCCGTTCTTATCGCTAAGCCTTATTTGATTTATGTTGTGCATTCGGCCTGAGCTAAGGTCGGCAACCGGATGGGTATCCAACAATTTACTATCCAACCTCATGTTTCAGAAGCTTTGTTAAGTCATTGGTCTAGGTTGCATTTGCAGTTTTTAACACCCACCAATCCTCATTTCATAATGAGGATTGATGCACGTAGTGGATTATTGGCCCATCCTGTTTATCCATCCATAATGAAGGTATGTACCTGAAGTACGGAAATTTAAACAAGTAAATGGACTAACATCATAAACAATTCTCTGTTTTTAAATACTCCTAAATCTTCTAGCCTTAAAAAATTGAATGTATGGGGTGAAGCTTTTCTTTCTTTTTTTGCCGGAGAAAATGCATTTACGCATCCTCTCCTGCAGGTGAGCAGGAGGTTCGTATGTGGGGCTCGTCAGGAGGGGCCGCAGCACTGACTGCGCTAGCGGCCACCCTCCACGACCGCCTCCCGTAATCCAACCCAGCCTTTAGTGGTGAGGCTTACAAATAAGAGCTTAATTAGACTATCCTTTCTGAATTTGTTGAAAACGTTGATATTTTATTAAGAGACAATGTTTGACGTACATTTTCAAAATACCTTAGTATTTCGTATCAATAAAAATCAAATGTAAAATCAATATTACATAGAAGGTTTTAACGGAACTTAAGAAAGTTGGAAACCAAACTGGTTTTTATCATTGTCCAAAAATGCGTGTCTTGTTATTTACCGAAGTTTTCTTGTAAAACATTTGACAAGTATTTGCATAAGGTTATTGTTACTGTGGTGACGTTATGCAAAACATCTTCGAAGATCAATGTTACGTGGTTCGGTCGTTGGCCTGTCTGCTGTGACTGCTGTGTCATCGTGACTAACAGTGGTTTAGTCATGTCAAACTGTTAATATCACTAGGATCAACTTTTTAGTAGCCACAGATTCATCATCATCTTTGCCCTCATCCCAGTTTATTTTAGGTCGGTCCAGTACGATCTTCTTTTCTATTATTTTCTGTCACCCGTCATCTTTTTATTCATTCTTTTCACCTTTATCAATTCGTATACAATTCAATGTGGCACGAGATGAGTTGAAGGTCAATTAATTGGCCTTCAACTCATCTCAAAGCAATTATTGCTTAAATCTATTTTGAAATTAAACTGTATTTTGTGATATGCACATGAACGTCGATGTTTGAAGTAGAAAACCGCAGAAAAGATGGACAGATGATGGGTGAATAAAAAGAAACATTAACTAGCTTTCTAATTTTCTATTGACAGTTTTCCAAAATTAGAAATAGTTTATTACTAATTAATTAAAAATGATAATGTAGTCAAAAATTTCGAAAAAAATCTATGTTTATATCTTCCAGAACATAATCGTATCGTGTTTGATCTATCCACACTACAAATAGAACCCAACACCGTCCAAACTTCCGTTCCATTGTGATGCAGGCCGCGCATCACTTTCCCGCCAACGTGCGCCGCTTGCGCATGCGACCCGCACGCCATCTGCGGTGAAAACTCGGAGTGTTTGCGCTTTCTGTCCGGATGCGGAAAAAAATGTTAGATAACGCTGGCCATTGACCTTGTCTTGACCAACTTTTTTAATATTGGAATATTTATTTTTTATTAACGCTATTCATGAATATTTTGATTTAGGTTGTTTTGTATTGTATTTGTGCTGTTGAAGTATAAAGGGAGGGGCAAAATTTATAATACCTAGAAGTAAAACTAAGCCAAATAGGTACAACTATGAATGACGACCTCCTTGGGCGAGTTGCTTTGTACACTGGTTTTCAAGGTGTCGCCATTTCTGAGGTCCCGGGTTCGATCCCCGGTTGGGTCAATTTAGAAAACGAACTTTTCTATATTGGCTCAGGTCTGGGTGTTTGTGATACCACCGTTGTCTCTGATTTCGATAACACAAGTGCATTAGCTACTTACTTTGGAATCGGAGCAATGTATGTGATGTTGTCAAATATTTATTTTAATCGCGTCACTTATGTTATTTTTTAAGTCACAAAGCAAAATAGTTTAAAATGTTTTTGGTCCAATATCTAAGCCAGTGTACAACATCAGTTAAGTACTTAAAAATTCTTGATCTGATTAGAATAGAATAGAATAGAATAGCCCGCGACCTTTGGATATCCGGTCCAATGCTCTGACCGCTGAGCTACCGAGTCTCAGCGGTCAGAGCATTGGACCGGATATCCAAAGGTCGCGGGTTCGATTCCCGTCCGAGAACATGATCTGGTGCGAGTCCTATTTCTTCTAGTATATTATTTAGTATTATATAAAAATAGCATTGTGAATGCCTAAATCTCAAAATTTCAAATAGAATAGAATTGTTTTATAGTTTAGTAAACAAGCTAATTGAATTTATAGTCTATGATTTTATTATCTATGTTTTGGTTGTGGTTCTCACATTTGCATGCTCTCGGCATATGGCGGCTATGCTGTAAGAGCAATGTTTTAAATTTCCATGGCTATTGACGTTATTGGAATAAACTATGTCGGGATTTACAATATCGGAGCCTCAAAAATAAAAAGGTACATGGTGTAAATTCCGACATAGTTTATACCAATAATAATATAAATAAAAAAATAATAAATATTTGACAACATCACATACATTGCTCCGATTCCAAAGTAAGTAGCTAAAGCACTTGTGAAATGAAAATCAGAGGCAACGGTGGTATCACAAACACCCAGACTTGAGCCAATATAGAAAAGTTCGTTTTCTAAATCGACCCAACTGGGATCGAACCCGGGACCTCAGAGATGGCGATACCTTGAAAACCGGTGTACAAAGCCACTCGACCACGGAGGTCGTCATTTAAATTAATTTATAATACTACACTAGTACCAACCGGTATTAGCTAGGAAATGCGTACGTAACACCACTACCGGGCCTTGAACCTCGGAAGGGATTCAAACCCGCACATGTAACGTAACTGGTAATTTTGTTAGTTCATGTTTACTCGCGTTCACGTAATCGTTCGTAGTAAACTTATAGTTAGTCTAACTTAAGTATGCGTTAGTTAGATAATGTAATATTTTTTATTTTTTATGCTACTTAGTAAAATTATTTGACAGTGATCTGAAAAACATAAAGATTATAAGATTGTCTGTCCGTCAGTCAAGACCCTTTATCTCGGGAACGCGTAGAGGTATCGAGTTGAAATTAAAACGATATACTCAAGTCTACGGGCACTTGCAGCTGTAAAAAAATCAAACTTCTAAGTTAACGTAAAACAAAGATACGGCCATTAATGCCTCAAAAAACGCATATTTGGACACCCTCAAGGCAATCAAAATTCATAGGGTACTTCCCGTTAACCTAGAACTTTGAAATTTGGCAAATAATATCGTCATATACTACAAGTACAGGGGAAATTCTGAAAACTATACATTTGTAATTAAATCATTAACTGTCTGTCTGTCTGTCCATCTGTCTATCAAGACCCTTATCTCGGGAACGTGTGGAGGTATCGAGTTGAAAATATAGTGAGAATTTCTTGATACATCGCTCAGATGTAACTGTACCTAAAACGAGATACTTACTACCCACTTAATTAAAAAAAAACCGGTAGTCTTCTTTAGAGGTTCGTATGATTCTGTTTGTATATTTTGAATAATTATTACATTTAAAAAAAACAACATTATTGTTCACCAAAGTAACAACAATTATTATTACTATGCCGTCACAACACTTATGCCAAAACTAATCGGGAGAACGCCAATGACGTCATCCGCCGGTCTTTCCCAATGACGTCACGCAGGCTACACGTCTCGAGCCTCCACGTGAATCATTCTCCGCGGAAAATGCGGCGACGGTTATGACGCAGATGTCTAAAAAAATACAAGTTAATTTAATGTTATATTTCATTAGGGTATGACGCAGATGCAAAAATATACTTAGATTGAGATTTTATTTTTAGCAGGTACGAAATTTAAATTATCCGATTTGGCTTTTCCAAGTCGAAAATAGATCATTGAATCCTTTATCCTTTAGGAAAAAATTAAATTGTCAAATTTCGGCAAAAGTACCAGGAAATCCAATTCCGACAAAACAAGTCCGGCAGAAAAATAGCAGCAACTCCATTACATACTTAGGGGTGTCGCAAAATGCCACTCATCACTTACCGTCACCATGGACCGAGAATAAGCAACAGCGTATTCCGGTAAAAAAGATGCAACACTGTTAACTTCAACATCCTCCCACAGGAGAGGCAATCTTATTGTGTAAATTATTAACAGAAATTTCGAAAAACAGAGTCCACAAAAAAACCTATATAATTTTACGAAAAAACCTGCTCACAAAATTTTACGAAAATTGGTTGAGAATTGCGACCTGTAGAGGAGAACAGACGGACAGCCGGAAAGCCGGACAGACAGACATAAGAAAGCATTTTTGCACAAGCTGTAGTAGAGACGCTTCGCTCGCGCTTCGCGCTCGCTCGGTCAAAAATCCTATATTAAAAATAAATGGGGATATTATAATCTGGGGCATTTTTACAGGAACCTGTACCACTACCCAACTTGAAAAATAGGGTCCTGTTTGTTACTAATTTTGGTCCAGCTTTGAAGAATTATAAAAAAAGACATTATGTTGTAGGTATGCCTTATTTACTAAATAAAATCACACACAACAGAGGTTGCATAAGGTTTTAATATATTTTTAAGTAGTACCATTTTCTGGGGTGAATAGCAACTGCGGAACAACGGCGACATTTTCGATAAAGAAAATCAAAATGATCTTTATAATTTTTAACCGACTTCATATAGAAAAAGGTTTTATGAACAGGCCCAAGCGGGTAATTTTGAATCATTCTGTACTTTAAACTACTTTAAAAGTAAACATTTAAGTAGAGCAATTTATTATTATAATCACAGCAATTATTAAATCATGTAACATTGCTACTTTAATGAGAAACAATGTAAAATACTATAGGAAAATCCAATTTTCAAATTGACGTCATCGAATAACGTCACCCGTCTAATTCAAGAAGAAATAAGTAATGTAGACGGCTGATTTACATTTAACTAAAGAACGCTGAATTTAGCTTTTTACGGAAAGTCACGTGAAAAAACTGTTCTTAAATATAAGACTTTTATTGCTGGAAGAGGTGAAAAGTTGTATGTTTAACACGAGACCAAAATTTTTGTTCTGTCTCGTGTAGTCTATATTAGAATCACTTGCTACGCTCGTGATTCGATTCTAGGCTGGACTACTTCACTAGGTCGTGATTTAAAGTCTGCACTCGCAGCACAAATTTACTTTGATCTCTCATATAACAAATAACTATTATAGAACAGAATGAGTACTTTGTTAAAACACCACATTCTTCCATACAAATTAGTAATTATAATTTTTCAATAAATACCTAGCTATAAAGTTACGAATAAGTGTTGATTTGTAAATAAGATCTTTTTGAAATTTTTACCTTTATTGCAATTTTTTTGAAATAAGTATTTTGAGTTGCAAATATGTGAAATATGTATAATAATCCACATAACTACTGCATAATTGATGCATTATTATTGTTTTAAATAATATTTTCTGAATTAGTAATAGGATACAATAATAATTTTTAATGTTTATTTATAAGAATCTATTGCAGAAAAAAATATTATAATTATAGTAGTGTCTATTTAACATAATATTAGTATTTTACTAGAACCGTTTATTTAAACTTATGAGTCAGAGTAAGCATCTTTAATTAGAACCCGATACTAACATGAAAGCTGATGAATCATAATATTATAGTCAAAAGATCTTTAGTCACATGGGCTAAAGATTTTCCCCAAAATTTACGCAGAACACGGAGAAAGTATGAGTCACTTCACGTGAACGCGACGTAGTAAGGCGTGACTCATTACAACCCTGTTGGTAAACAACTCAGGTAGGTTGGCTCATTTATTATATGACTGGGTTTTTCCTATTCCAATAGACAATTTTGATAGTAGGGTTTGATGCGATAAAATTTTAGAAAACTGTGTGTTTGTTGTCAAAAAACTTATTTTTAATTCGATTCACCCGAATAGCACTTTGTTTTGTTCTTTTATTACCTTTTCAATTTTATGGGAAAAGGCATAACCTTTATTAATAAAGTTCCACAACAAGCATTTATTTATTAAATTTAGATTTTTCGTATTCACAATGCTATTTTTATATTAAGGTGAAGAAGTAAAATGTACTAGAAAATTTCGCCACTCCCACTGGGACTCGGTAGCATATTTGGTCAGTGCATCGGGCCGGAATCCCAAGGTGGTCCCGTCTGAGTAAAAATAATACTAGAAAACATCGACTTACCCGTAGCACGGGTATTTTTTCTAATATTATTTATCTTAATATAAAAAATAGCATTGTGAATGCGAAAAATCTAAATAATTATATAGCTGTTTCATCTTTATCGATTGTCAAAACATCAGTGCATTGGGCCGGAATCCCAAGGGTGCGGGTTCGAGTCCCGTCTAAGGTGCTACTGGTAAGTCGATTTTTTCTAGTATTTTTTCTAATATTATTTATCTTAAAATATGAGACTTCTAGCAATTGTAGTTTCTGAAATTTCGTGATGAGTGAGTGAGTGATTTTATCTTTTATAAATATAGATTCAAATGTCCTAAACTACAGAATAATTTATATAATAGTACTATGTGCTATACATCGAGCTGCTTGTATCTCTGTGTAATACTTACTGTGTGTGTATCTCTGTGTAATAATGTGTTCAGTTCAATTGAAATAACCGTTATGTAAACTGTTAGAGTTATGATTAACGACAGTCTATCGATTACGGTTGCTCTACAATCGATTTTATCGTTTCATTATTAAGGTTTGTGGGTCAACCATGTCTTTTGAAGTTTAAATAGCTTAAAATGTAAAGTGTTAAAAAAAGCATGATGGCGTATGGCTTGTTGTTGCGTTTTTTGTTTAGCTCTCAAGATTTTCGGTATTTTTATAGAATTAGAACTTTTATGTTATTAAAACGAATCACAAAAAATAATGTTAAAACTCGCGTGCTCATTTAAAAAAAAATACAACTCCAAAATATTTACACATAAGTTTTATATTTTCAGTATGAAAATGATTCCTTTAAACTTTTTTGACAATATCATATTTTGTACAATTATTTTTGTTTTTTTTTCTATTTATTATTCTCTCATAATATTTTGCGTTCTATTCTAAATGTCTACCAATTATGAGTATGGCTGAAAAACGTTCTCAAAGTCATGTATCTGCGCAGTAACACCACAGTTAACGATCTTTCAGTATATTACCAGAAATTGGAAAGACGAACTTTACTGTAACGATAGCGCTGTTACCCTAGAGTTTAATTCATATTAGAATAAAACCAGTAGGCGTATTTTGAGTTTACGCTTATTATATAGCGACTGTAGTTGACAATTTGTATGACAACTTTTAGTTTAGTGTAGTTACCGCCAGAGGCGCTGTGCCAAGTTGCATACAAAATAGCTTACTACAATCGCTATCGAGTAAATGTAAGTGAACGAAACTGTGCAAACTCATAATACATGAGTTTGCACAGTAACAGGTAATCTCTTCCCGTGACAGCTGGGTCACATGACTGGCCCATGACTACGTCACAACCAATCAAATGTTGCGATTATTTTGCGATGTGTATCGACCAATCAAATGTTGCGATCATTCCGCGATGTGGTTTAACGACCAATGGTAAAGCTATCATGAAGTAGTCTCACTATCGACACAGAATGCATCGAGTAATCGTTATGAAAGCATAAATCAATAAATCAATAAATAATAAATAAATATTTGACAGCATCACATACATTGCTCCGACTCCAAAGTAAGTAGCTAAAGCACTTCTGTTATGAAAATCAAAGACAACGGTAGTATCACAAACACCCAGACCTGAGCCAATATAGAAAAGTTCGTTTTCTAAATTGATCCAACCGGGGATCGAACCCGGGACCTCAGAGATGGCGACACCTTGAAAACCGGTGTACAAAGCCACTCGACCACGGAGGTCGTCATTAGGATAGCAAAAGTTTCTACGCCTGCTGTGAAACATTCAAGATCCAACATTGTTCCTACTGTTGGACCAATTACAAAGACCTAGCTTAATGGATATCTCCCTTCCCCTGAAAACGTTACTGCCTTAACAAAAGAAAAGTATAAGGATTTTTTTTACTGCTTGTATTTATACTATGAAAGGCGTGACCGCACCTTACCAAGGACGTATTTTGAACCGTTGCGTCAACTGATTTTCCGGGAAAACTTCGCATTGCGACAGTTTGCATCATTAATTTATGAGTTATCTTTGTAGTGTTTATGGCACAAATCTCTTGAATATGGATGAAGATTTTTGAATCATTTACAGTAATTTTAGTTTAGAATAAAGATTTAACTGTTCTCCAATGTTTTGTTAAAAAAAATTACGTATAATTTCATTTGATGAAAATCTATACGCATAATTATTGTTGTTATTTTAGGATACCTACTGTAATAAACTTAATATAAACATTCGTTGAACGTAATTCTTATCGAATAATTTAATTTTATACTTCATTGGTATTTTGTTAGTAACATTTAGAGTGTCTTTCTTCTAAGATTCAAAACATTCTAAATAATACTTAAATACCTTAGATATGATTATGATATAAATTTCTTCAACCTACACAAAAGTACATATCATAATACTTGCAACATTAAATAGATACTTTTAATATAGCGTTAAGTATTATTATTGACCAATCAGACAATGCCCCTGAAAAAACTGTAGTAAACAAGGAAAAAACTACTACCGACAAAGATAAACGTTAATCTTATCTTGTGTTTCAACGAATAAAAAAATCCCCTAGCCACTAAGTACCAATTTTGTTTTTCAATAGAATTATCCTAATATTATTTAAATGCGTTTAATGTATACAACATACCATTGTTATAATAAATAAAAAAATTAGTTAATATTTAAACACCAGTAGGTTCCTTTAGGCACGTTAGGTCCAATTATCGGAATGTCCAGTCCCTTCGCTGAACGTCCACTCCCCGAACGGTCCATTTACCCAAATGTCCTTTTCCCTGAACATTCACTTACCTAAACTTCGTATTTGTGCAAAACTTACTAATTCTCATTAGAAATATTTAATTTCAATTTCAATATAAAACCCAAACAAGTAAAGTCCCTTTTACTCTGAAACTATGACATAGAATAGATATTACGACGTAAATATGGGCTCATTAGTGACGTCACAGAGACGTCATTGAAAATAGCAACCAGTGTTTTCTATTACGTCATGACTTTACAACTAATTGTCATTAGAGAGACATTAAATAAATGAGAGATTATAAAATTGTTGTTTACCTTGCCATTTTTAAAGGGGAAGGAAAAGTGACGTAGTTAAAAAGTGGGTGTTTTATTTGTGACGTCACTGAAAAAGGAGGAAATCACTTTACCTTAATCTTACCTAACCTAACTACGACACAAAAACCGGCCAAGTGCGATTCGGACTCGCGTACGAAGGATTCCGTACCATTATTTACAAAACGGCAAAAAAAAAGTCTGTTGTATGGGTGTCCCTCTTAAATATTTGTTTTATATTAATTTCATTATTTCTTTTTTAAGTAAATAAACAACTAAATATTCTGTGAATATTTCGAGCGTCTACCTGTTGCCGTTATCAATATCGAGCAAAAACAAGCAAAAAATCACGTTTGTTGTATGTCTTAAATATTTATTTTATTATGTTGTACTTATTGTTATTAGCGGTAATAGAAATACATCATCTGTGAAAATTTCAACTGTCTAACTATCACGGTACATGAGACAGCCTGGTGACAGACGGACAGTGGAGTCTTTAGTAATAGGGTCCCGTTTTACCCTTTGGGTACGGAACCCTAAAAACAATCGCGATAAGCGGACGATGTCCGTCTATTAACTTACAAATAAGGTTCAATATCAAGTAAATGTAATGACAAATTGCATTCGATTATCAGGTTTTTTTTATATATTAGACAACATCACAAACATTGCTTCGATTCCAAAATAAGTACATCGGTTTTTAGTGTCGCCACCTGTGGGTCCCGGGTTCAATCCCCGGCTGTATAACACAAGTTGGAATCGAACAATATATGTGACGTTTTCCAATATTTATTTGAAATTTCTACACTATTTTTTTTTACTATTATTTATTCTGTGGTTCTACATAATACCAAAGATAGATTTCCATAGAATTTCAACCAATTAAAAAAATACTATGCTTCCTACCTTTCTCATGAAAGTGAAATGAAAAAAAAACATTCGTCTATCCGATATTCTCCAACATCTGACCTGAACTACAGTTCATGGAGTCATTGATCTAGACGGCCAGTCAACAACCTGGGCTAAAAAACGGTCAAGCGCGAGTGGCACACGCGAAAAGCTCATGAGTGAACCTATTTATAAATGTTTGATTACTCAAACCTACTTACGTAAGTAGTACACGTACTATGTGTTGCGAGCTTTATTAGTTATAATTATTATGATAATCATTTTTAAAATAATCAAAAATATCTCATATTTAGATTTAAAAAAATCCAAATAATACGTTTTGAAAAGACATCTTTAATCACGCAAATATTTTTACACTACACAATAATATTGTCCACTAAGCTACTAAAAATATGGAAAAGAAGCAACAAACTTAACTCATTGTAAGATAACCTAATCTAACTTAACTCAGTCCCAAGACAAGAAGAAAAAATCTTCGATCGATTTTGAATTTTAACCTCTGAAATTTCATGAAGGTTTCAAATAAACCAAGTGGTCAGAATATTTGTGCCCTTAGCACGAACAGTTATCGATAAAAATAACACGCGTAAAACATTCGATTGAGTAATTTTGTATGGGAAATTTCTACAGCGCCATATACCGCTGAAAAGCGAATTAAAATTTTTCATAGATAATTACTCTATCGAGTACTTTTACGCGCATTTTTTTTCTCGATAGCTGTTCGTGTTATATGTCCTTACTAATGAAGATTGTATAGCAGATGTATAGTTACACAGTGTTTTGTCCCGTCCTTTTTAATGTTAAACTTAAATAGTTTGACAGAGAGTAACAAATGTGTCAACTACACATCAGCTATACAATCTTTATTAGTAAGGGGTTTGTGTGTATGTGTTCGATACAAAAAAAAATTGTTATAAGTTTGATCAAACACTTTTTGTCACCTTTCTCCGTTTCAACGTTGAGATTTATTTTTATTACTATTAGTTTAAGCCAACTAATATTACCAACAAGTTATATTTGAACATTACGCTAGTGTATCTATTGATAGAAAGCTACAAAAATAAACTCCGTTTATTCATCCATTGAGGTTCAATACAGTTTCTTCACCTGTTCGTTATTTTTATATTGTATATGTGTACGTATGATTTGTGCTTTTTATCGGAAAATGCTGGTGCCAGTTTCCCGTACCCGTAGCACCAAAGATTTAGGGGAAAGTACAGCGCCCTCTACCGCCGAAAAGTGAAATGAAATTTCTCATAGACAACAATATCGAGTACTTTTGACACCCTTGATTTAGAGTTATTCCCATCCGATCCACTGTAACTGATCCACCAAGAATTAAAAATCCCAACCGATCCCCTTATAGTTTTCAATTCCCAACGGATCCCCTCATTGTATTTCTAAGCAAGAAAAGGTAGGTGAGTACAGTCAGAAGAAAAAGAAGTATTAAAATCAAATATTCATTTATTGAGCAATTATTTTTAATGTAATAAATATCACAGATAAATCAGATTTAAAAATATTGTCATAACTGCTGATAATTAACATGTTAAAATTATGAAATATCCTTTCATTAGGCTAAACTCAAATATAAATAAAATAAAAAAGTGTTTTTCTCGAATATTGTAATTAAACGTAACAATTCCATATCAATGGATGATTTGGAAGAATTGTTGCGTTAAATTACAATATTTCTTGTCACATATGGTAAAACAGCTTTTATATTTAATTTTAATTTTGAAAAGATGTGTAAATTAAACATTTCAAATAATCAATATTATTATGTCTCTATTATTATCGGATTGACTTTCTAATATCTAATGCAAAACTAAATTAAATAATTCTTTAAAATCACAAGTAACAAACAATCAGTCTTAAGTATTTCAAAGAATGATATAACTTGAAACGTATTAAAATCAAGCAATCATAAAAAAACTAACATTAAAGAATAATAATTCACAGTCATATGATCTTGATCTACTGTTATACAACGTGTTACAAAAATACCCCTAATGCCGAATATGGTAGATAGGGACCATCAAACTGAACAACTTTTAGTATGGGGCCAACTCTGAAATCGCGAAATAAGATGGTCCCTATCTACCATATTCGGAATCAGGGGTATTTTTGTAACACATTGTATATTTAATATGAATAAAAAATTTCTGAAAAACTAAAACATAAACACTTTTATAATACTTTACTTAAAATTAAAACAACGGTGGTTTTGCTTTCAAACAATATAATCTAAAGAATTTCTAAGGATTGAACCACTTGAACCCTTCAAAATGTCGGCTTTTGTTACCGATAATATCGTCAATTCAAGGTTATACTTTTCACTGAACCCACCACTTTTACTTAATTATCATATGAATTTTATTTTGACTCCAAATATCAGTTACGTTAACAATACTACTGTACGTTAGGTAATTCTGTAAGAAACCGTACTATGAAGATAAAACTTCAAAGACATTTTCTACATGACTGTACAAAAATAAAATGCAAAAAATATATGGGTGCAGATGAGCATATGAGTTGGGGGCAATGGGTACTATTTATAGGGGTCAGAAGGCAATAAAAAAGAAAATTAATAAAATATTAAACTGCCCCCGGGCTATGGAACATGTGACTTGTTGACTGTACCACTGTACCTACAAAAAATAAGCTAATAAGTGCCATAGGGTATCAGATGGGAATAAAATATTAATATTTATTCTTGATCCCCTACACAGGGGATCCGATGGGAATAAAAAATAATTAAAAATAAAACCGATCCACCAGGGGATCGGTTGCAGGGGATCAGATGGGAATAACTCTTGATTTAACATGAGGGTAACCATTGTCTCTGATTTCCATACCACGTGCTTTAACTATTTTGGATTCGAAGCAATGTTATGTGATATTGTACAATATTAAATAGTCACCGTTTTGAGATTAGTGCTATGTCTATACATTCGCCGGCCATTACACGTTTATACGCCGAAGCAAATTGTTGATACTATAACAGCAAATGTAATTCAGTGATGTCATTACTTATTAACGTTAGACGATAAAGTTCAAGCGCCTAGTAGCCTTGTAGGTGTCTGAGGCTCCAAATAGGAGTACTAACCTTTGTACACACGACAGCACGTCAGATTATACAGTGAAACTGCAAAAATAGCTTTTATTATGTAGGGCATAAAGGCGGTCTCAAGGTCAACATGTATAGTCTGAGGTGCCGTTGTGTGTACAAGTAATGGCGTGTCTCCTGCGCCTAAAAATAACAAAACATATTATCAAAACATGTTGGCAAAACATTGCAACTTAAACACGAACATCTAACAAACATCTACCTACTCGAAAAAATGACTTCGGACGAAAGACGTACTCGAAATGAAATTACCCCTCCTCCTGCAGGCGAAAACGGGGATGTTTTCCGTCCGCCTCGGATAACATGTTTGCTTGTTTGAGCTAACATAACAGTTAGGCCACGCCCATATTTTGTTTGATGTTTGATGTTAGGTGTTAGAAAACACGAAACAGTGTCGCAGGAGACACAGCTTAACAAAACATATTGCAATGTGGCAGTTCGGGATCTAAATAATAAGAATAATAACAACTGACTGCGATCAATAACTCATTTATTATGGTTTGCACTAAGCTTATATACGAGGAGAGATGAGTGTGTGCAAGTAAATATAGTACACACACATATTCAGTATCACTTTTAAGGCTTCTACATACATGCCGTCGGCTTTGCCGGAGCTCCAAGTTTGTCAAGTTAAAATCTACCGGGCGACTCATAGCGGCTTGCCCGGTGTTGAGGCCGGCAGCATTGTGTATAGGAGCCTTAAAAGTGAAAATCACCATTAAACTAATGGAGTAAGGTATAAAACGATACTTTACTTCATCAGCTATTTCATCTATAATGAACTATTTGAACCAGCTCCATTGTAGGCAAGCAAAAATTTTCTAGTAAGTATATCATTATACTACGATAAAATCACAGGTATTAAATGCGTTTTAAACTAAAACATAGGTGTTAGACGACCTCCGTGGTCGAGTGGCTTTGTACACCGGTTTCAAGGTGTCGCCACCTCTGAGGTCCCGGGTTCGATCCCCGGTTGGGTCAATTTAGAAAATGAACTTTTCTTTATTGGCTCAGGGTGTTTGTGATACCACCGTTGTCTCTGATTTCCATAACACAAGTGCTTTAGCTATTTACTTTGGAATAGGAGCAATGTATGTGATGTTGTCAAATTTTTATTTTTATTTTTTATTTTAAACACCTACCTTTTCCCGACGTTTCGAGTTGCTCCGGTCGTGCAGTCAGCCTATCAAACGCATTTAATACGATTTTAATGTACTAAAATGCAACGCGAAAGTCTAAAAGTACCTTTATATTATATTATACTTCGGTTTCATAATGATCAAATCTACAAATGGATTTTAGATAACGTTGGTAACTAATTTAAATATTGGCAATCAAAAATAAACCAAATATGGATATTGCTAATCAATTAGCAACCTTTGCTTTTTTAGAACATTTTCATTGTTTGCTATCGTTAAGCCCGTCATACACGCTTACGTAACAAGTCAAAGACCGTGCGACCTTCGCGCACCACGTGCGAACGAATTGCGTAATCTTTTTGGCGGTGACGCGATAGTGTTTTGTCTGGGATCGGATAAAGGCGCTGTAAAAAAAGTTTGTTTATATCTCATTTCCTTAAACTTAACAAATCTATAGCCATAATAAAAGCAGATCGTTTTGTAGGGCGACCGACAAGAGCGAATAAAAAAAAATGTGTAAGCGTTAAGTTTTCGGCGCCGTAACGCGAGCGAGAGGTTTTGTCTGGTAAAAATAAAGGTGCTGTTAAAGAAAACGGTCAAGAGCGAGTCAGACTTGCGCACCAAGGGTTCCGTACCATCATTCTGAAAAAGTTTACTATTTAGAGACATCGTTTTATTTTTCCTGTAATCTTTACATAAACTTCTATCACATACAATAATTTCAGAGTATTCATAATATTTTTTTTAAAAACAACTTACTAAAGCGCAACCATATTACCTAAATAACAATAGGGAATGTCTGAAAAAAAAATTGCCTGTTTTTATATACCTACTTGAGTAGAAATAAATAAAAAAAATATTTAAAAATGTTTGGACTCAAAATGTGAAATTGTGTCAAAACTTTTTGTTTTAAATAATTATGTTGTTTTACTCGACATTGGCAAATGTACAAATTGTACGAGCCAATAAAAAAATATACAGAGTAGAAATAAATAAAAAAAATATTTAAAAATGTTTGGACTCAAAATGTGAAATTGTGTCAAAACTTTTTGTTTTAAATAATTATGTTGTTTTACTCGACATTGGCAAATGTACAAATTGTACAAGCCAATAAAAAAAAATACATGTTGTGGTTGTGGCAGGCAACCAAAAATTTTGAAGCTTTTTCCTGTTAAAAGGGGACCTTATTTGTACATTTAGAAAAAAAATTGCCATTTTTTTCAGACATTGCTCATTGCTACCAAGCAGAACGTTACATTCACGCATTTTTAAATATTATTTTTTGACGACCTCCGTGGTCGAGTGGCTTTGTACACCGGTTTTCAAGGTGTCGCCATCTCTGAGGTCCCTGGTTCGATCCTCGGTTGGGTCAATTTAGAAGACGAACTTTTCTATATTGGCTCAGGTCTGGGTGTTTGTGATACCACCGTTGTCTCTGACTTCCATAACACAAGTGCTTAAGCTACTTACTTTGGAATCGGAGCAATGTATGTGATGTTGTCAAATAAAAAAAATAAAAAACTTAAGAGTGTTTTAAATCATAATGAATTAAGATTGATGTAAAAACACTAGCCAACAAAAAAATAAAACTTTCAGCTACATCGAACCAATAAAACAATATGTTTTTTATTTCAAACTACATTAAGTTTATTATCAACTATCAACTGCCCGTAAAGCGGTCTTGGCAGCAAATCATCTTTAATATAAAAAGTAATGAAAGGCAATCTTTGATAAAAACGTATTCTTTGTATGCCGTTACTTCCAAATAACACTTTTGACAAATGAAAAAACTTACACGAGCTAGTGTCAAAAGCCTTTATGGTCTATGATAGACTGCTAGAGAAGTCTTGCAGACGCGGCGCTGATATCGTTTAAGTCGCAAGAAAAAAGGTTTTATTCCATTGCATATTTTAGTTCCATCAAAATTCCGCTAGGTCAAATCCAAAGAGCTTAATCAATGATGGATGAAGGCCCCCTTAAGACAGCGCTGATGCAGCGACGAATTTGAGGTAGCAGCAAAAATCTTGGCCTCACCGCGATTGTCAACCCGCCTGCCAACCGTGGCGATTATGGCAAAGACCCGTTATGCAAACATATAGCTAAAATAGTATAAAAACATTGTTTCCCATTTCGCCAGTTGAATGGCTCTATTTTAAAAACATCCGTGTTTAACATCATCGAGCACTGCGCGTGAGTGGAACGTGAGCGTGATCTCCAAATTGGTAAGTCTAATGACGGTTGGGTTTCAGTTACTATCATCTGTATAAAAAGATTGACTGACCTCATAAGACGTCGACACGTAAATTCAGTGCTAAGTAAAAACTCAATCGATCAACTTCAAACTTGTGGTATGGAGTTGTTAAGGGCACGTAGTCTGCACACTAGCGCCGCCATTGGAAAAAAATCATAGTGTTTAAATAAAGACGAAATTGTGAATTATATCTCTGTAGTGCACTCGGCCACTTTTCACAATAAAACTCCATTAAACTAAACGACAGGTTATAAAATATTTTGCGCCCATTTTTCTTGTCAGCTAAAAGACGTCATAATGGGTGGTAGAGTAAAAGAATTGACGATTTAAAAGTGCTTATTATGTAAGCTTATTTGAATAAAGAAGTTTTCAATTTCAATTGTTTAAGCGATAAAAAGTACCACATAGCTTCCTCGGAGTCACTACAGAGATATAATTCGCAATTTCGTCTTTACTTAAGCACTATGATTTTTTTCCGAAGGCGGCGCTAGTGTGCAGACTAAGCGCTCTTAACTCGATTGTGAGTGGCCAGCTCCGCACATTTTGAGCATTCTCCTTTTTGGAAAAAATAATAATATTCACCCATTGAGTATACGACCACTTTGGTTACCACTACAACTCAAAATAGATAGATAGATAATGATTTATTCAGAAACCACTACAACACACAACAACAACAACAAAACATTTGAGGCATTACAAAACCTATAAGGGTTCCGTTTTTTCCTTTTGAGGTACGGAACCCTAAAAAGAGAAAACTTAAAACTAAGACATTGACTAAGTTGAATAGTACCGTGTAGGAGTGTGCAGCAGCACAAGTCTGAAAAATAACTCAGCTGAAATCGTTTTCTTATATTCTCTTAACTTTGACTTGACTCAGTTTTACAGTACCAATGTATGCATTTTATGTACCACGCACGTGAACTATGGTATGAAATTATTATTATATTATAGTTATTTTTTTATGAAATTATCAAAGATTATAAAAATATTAATTAGCTTTTTCAGATTAATTCTCGACCATAGATAGAAAATTGCTGATTCTAACCTAAATTATAACTAAAAAAACTAACTAGGAAAATAATGTTTAAACTCGTCCCGCCCTCATTTAAACACGTCACGGATTTTACATAATGCAATAATAACAAATAGACTGATACAAATTCTAAAAAGTTTTCATCATTAGATAGAGAACATAGTAACACGTAATATGACTATATAGGTCGGATTGTGGTGAATATGACTCTAAATATTGACGTAACTGACCACCACATCACCTGATGCCTGATGCAGATCCCTGGAACAAAATATTATAGTAGACTGGAAATGTCCAAGAACGAGTTTGGGAAAATACCGACGCCGCAAGTGAAAATAGTAGCACTTTTTGACCAAGCTAGGGCAGAGCGTGAGCTAGGCGTCTCCGTTTCAGCTCGAACAAAAATGCTTTCGTATGTCCAGCCGGACATACGAAAGCATTTTTGTTCGCGACCTGTAGAGGAGAACAAACGGAAAGCCGGACATACGAAAGCATTTTTGCTCTATCCCGACATCCGGCTGTCTGTATGTCTACATACGAATGAATTTTTGCCCAAGCTGAAGTAGAGACGCTTCGCGCTTGCTCGCTCAATAAATGGTCTGTACTTTTTAAGACAGTTTTGATAATTATCTCATAAGTTGGATGCTAACCTTTCATTAAACCTAAAAAATAGATTCTTAACTCTATGTAATTTCTTATATAAGTAACTTTTTTTCTAACTCTAAAATTAAAAAAAAAACTCTTGACAAGTTTTTGAGAAAAACGTTCGTAACTGCTTCTTACAGAACTTTGAATACACGTTTCCGTGTTCTATTATAAAGCAACTTACAAAATCAAAATAAAATCTATCAATAACATATACGAAAGATAAACATTCGGCAAACTTCGTGGTCGAGTGGCTTTGTACACCGGTTTTTAAGGTGTCGCCATCTCTGAGGTTCGATTCCCGGTTGGGTCAATTTAGAAAACGAACTTTTCTATACTGGCTCAGGTCTGGGTGATACCACCGTTGTCTCTGATTTCCATAACACAAGTGCTTTAGCTACTTACTTTAGAATCGGAGCAGTGTATGTGATGTTGTCAAATATTTATATTTATATTAGTTGTATATTTTTTTGTATACATTTTATTTATTACAAAAAAAATACAAATAAGATTACGTTTTAAAATAAATTGTGTTAATTTCCTTGATCTATCTTAAATTATGCGATTTGGTTTTTCCCAATGATTAAGGAAAATAACTTTTCAGTCCATTGTTTCACGTTATATTTTGATAATAATGTTTTTGTAATGAGACTAGGTTGAATGTAAATGTTGTGTTTATCACGTAAGCTTCGCTGAATCGGAAGTGATTCATTATTAACTATGTATTAAAACCATTATTTTATACACCTAAACGACCAGTGGTCGTATTTTGACCTTTTATTTCCAGGCAGCTTTCTGACTAGCTATCAATATCTTTTATTTGTAATACTGTGGAAAAGGGAAGTCACTGTATCTAGCTATAAACCTGGCAGGTTTTAAGAGCTTGTGAAACGGCCTTTAGGGCTCTAATTGTGTACCTTTTTTTTTATGCCGAAGAAAAACGCCTTTACGCGCTTCCCCTCTCGCAGGTGAGCGAGAGGGGGGTATGTGGGGCTCGCCAGGAGGGGACCGCAACTTTCAACGTTGCGGCTCCCTCCACGACTGCCTCTTCTATTAATATAAATATTTGTGTACATCCACTAAGGAATCATAATCACTATCATTAGCCTTTTCAATGTCTCCACTGCTGGGGCACGAGCCTTCCTTATGGGTGGATAAGGAGGATGGGCCATGACCCACCACGTGAACCTAGTGCGGATTGGTGAGTGTCTTCTTCTTTTATGTCTTGTCTTTGTCTTCTTCTTCTATGTCGTTTCGCTCTTGGCAGAGCGGTCGTGGTTACATCGAGTCTACGTCGGTAGTAGAGGCGGACAATAGCTTTTTGCACGATCTCTCTCCATCTCTTCTTTTTGGCAGACTCTCTGGCGCAGTCAGATACGCGGTTTCCCACTGCGGATTTCACTTGGTCAGTCCAGCGCATAGGTGACCTGCCACGTGATCTGTGACCCTACTATGAGTTGATGCAAACTGATTACGCTACCTCTTTCACTTGCATTGATTGTGAGCAGTATATCCAATAGATTACGGTAGCGTAAACAGTTTGCATCAACTCATGGTAGGGCCAGGTTCTCTCCACTTTGCCCTTTACAACCAACCGCTTTACCAGTGGTAAGTACGAGTATAAACGACTGCAAATGCAGTCACAATCATAACGTGCCATCAGAAGCACGGAGGAGTTCGAGATAATAAATTTCTGGTCACCCATCCCATGACCAACCCTTGCGACAGTTGCTTAACTGTGGGCAATGCGCTAATTCACTGCGCCATTATTGGAACTTATGCTCCTCGAGATCTGTACCCTTAGCACGAACAGCTATCGAGAAAAAAACGCGTGTTAAAGTACTCGATCGAATCTATGGAAAATTTCATTTCGCTTTTCGGCGGTAGATGGCGCTGTACAAATTTCTGATAAAAAATTACTCTATCGAATGTTTTTACGCGCGTTATTTTTATCGATAGCTGTTCGTGCTAAGGGTACTGGTAATGACTTAAGTATAAATAGAGTATAGCTAAACAATACTTCTTGTCAGCTAAAAAAGTCTCGAATACACCCATTCGAGACTTTTTTAGCTGACAAGAAGGTAGGAAAAGATAGACCATTCAAAAGCACTTAATATCTAAGTTTATTTGAATAAAGAATATTTCATTTCATTTCATTTCAATACCTTTTGTTTTGATAAACCGCAGTGTCGTAATGAAAGGTTTTGAAAAAGTTTTCATAGAAGGAAACTATTTATTAAAATTAGTAATTGCATTGTAACATTTCACAATAGTAACCACAAGGACAATATTGTAACACTTCAAATGGATAGCCAAATTTTTTAAGTAAAAAAAACCAAAAAGCAAAAATAAACTTCAATCTTTTGGTACTTATGGTTAAATAAAAGCAAATAGAAGTGTGTACTTATTGCATTATAGAAAATTTCTTAAATGTTAACAGATTTTTACAACTCTCTTTTCCTCATATTGAAATGCAGTTTCTTGTTTATTATGAATTAATTAAATCATTAAGGTCAATAACATTGTGATTAATAATTTACTTTATCGAAGCGACTAAATCTCGGAAGTGTTATCTCAGTCTGAATCATTGTCGGTCTTAATAAGGTCAATTTTCATTATTCAATGGGCTGAGACTAAAAGATACGCTTTTTAATTACTTAGTTAAATAAAAAAATATAGCTGACCAAACGGTTTTAAATAAACCCGTGCATGTCTTATTAAAGTTGTTTTTTACATCAAGAATCTTGCCTGTGATCTATTTTTCAAAAAGTGAACAACTTCAACATCGCCTATAATCCTGCTGACTAATTGTCGCTTAAACCTTATTCAGACATTATAACAGTTGTGTGTAATTTCTCTAGTATACACCGTCATTTTATGTAGTCGTTTAATCAACTTATAGGAGTCGGGTTCTATCAATGATACTAATCATTTTTACCAAAGTAACATGGGTCGAAAAAAAACAAACAACTTCTAACCTCAAACGCATAACCGCTTCCGTCCCGACAAAAAATACTTTCTTATAATGCAATGTTTCAGCTGTCTATTTAGTATAGGAGGAACCGAAAATTGTTGTCGCTCTACGACCCATTTTTCTGCTGAAAAATGCTTAGTTTCATTGATAGATTCAACTAATATCACCTCGAACAAATTATGGCAAGAAAAACATAAAGTACGAGAGCACAACTATTCAATAAATTACCTAATGATTTAAAAAACACAAAATGTTTACTATCCTTTAAAAACAAGCTAAGACGACACTTATTAAACCATTTTTCTTAAAATAAATTAATAGCATAGTGAAATGATAGTAATATTATATCTATACATATATATACTAATAAGCTTATTGCAATTTTATGATAATAATGATGATGTTTTGGAGGAGTATTTGTTTATTTATTTTTTGTTATTAAATGTTATTTTGTTTTTGATACATTGCTATACAATGTCTATTGGACGTAACTTACATGGCAACTACTAAGCGATACGTAATTGTGACCAACTTGTTATTGCAAAGCATTTGTTTTGCAAATACAATGCGGGTAACTTTAAAAATTTAATGCAGCTACGAACTTGTCTGCTGCATGCACCTACTAGTTTCTAAGTATTATTTTTAAGATTATAATGTATTTCTCTTGTAAGTGAATGTACATTCTTTTAGAGAAATAAATGTCTCAAACCTCAAACCTCAATCCCATCCTTTGGGGATATAAACGACTACAGAATGTCTTTTGATATGCTGTTCAACTAATCGTCTAGTATCAAACGATCATCATCAGGCAATGACTTCAATTACATAGACGAGCTGTGCAAAATTAAAATTGTGTCACAACCAACCTTCGCGGCGCATCGACTGTTTCTCTCGGTCGCTCGCAATAGACTAAAGAAGTTGCGGTGCATGCACCGTAACTTGATGAGTAATTTTTACACATAGAAGTCTTTGTCATGTGCCCTATTTAATAAACGTGACCATATGTCACCTGTCATCATTTTATATCGTTATTTTAATAGGGCCCTGATTATTATTTTTTTCAAACTATACAATTTATGTGTAATAAATAAATGAGGTTGTCATCAACGGTACCCCAAAATACACTGTTACTAACTAACAGCTTTTTAATGTAGGCCATCGGTTGCCATAGTTTCATGCCATTTGCGCTCTTGTGCAGGAATTCATTCTTTTTCAAAAGATATTGTGTGACAATTGATGTCGGAAAAAAAAAGAAAGAGATGGTTTCTTTTCACACTAATTTTGAGAAGAGAGACCCATGTATGATTAAATCGTTTCATTCTAGACTTATCTTTATATTACATAACTCGGAAAAAATAAATAAATAGTTTTATTTGTCTACAAAAATGAAATCTAAGAACAGATCATTCCTTTATTCTTTCATGTGCTTATTTTTCACATTGGAAATAATAATTTTCACATTTTCAGTTTCAACTATGTTAAAAAATTAACGGTAAACATAATTTCATTCATTTCACGGTTGACGTTTTTGTTTTTCCAAATGTCAGGTTTTAATCTCAAATTATTTATTTCTAGGCTCAAATAAGAATAAGAAGTTATAAAAATACGTTAAAAATATTTTTATTGTGATAACCTGATAACCCTAAGAGCAACCTTAAAAGTAAAGAAATACTTGTGTTAGGTTGCTCCGCTCTTCATACCTCCGCCAAATTAAAATTATAAATTAGTAGGTACCTAGGAATTTAGAATTTTAAATTTTATTTGACCGTCAGCCATTTTTAATGTCCCCATTGCTTCCTTATAGGTGGATAAGGAGGATGGGCCATGACCACGCGGGCCCAATGCAGATTGGCGGGCCCAATGCAGAAATGCAGTCGAGACTTCCGAAGCACGGAGGAGCTCGAGATAATAAATTTTTGGTCACCCGTCCCGGACTTGCGGAAGTTGCTTAACCTCCGCAATCGCTGGGCAAGGCGCTATACCACTGCGCCACCGAGCTCCTCTATACAACATGTTACAAAAATACCCCTAATGCCGAATATGGTATATAGGGACCATCAAACTGAACAACTTTTACTATGGGACCAACTCTGAAATCGCGAAAAAAATATCAGCTGTTTCATACATTTTGATATATTCGATTTTAATTTTTGTATGAAACAGCTGTTTTTTTTTTCGCGATTTCAGAGTTGGTCTCATAGTAAAAGTTGATCAGTTTGATAGTCCCTATACACCATATTCGGCATTAGGGGTATTTTTGTAACACCTTGTATACCTAGAAAATTTTATTTACTAGTTATATATTGCAAGAAACTCAATTGGACTATTGAGTTTCTTCCGATGTTAGAAAAAACACAAACATTAGAATGACATTGCTCTAACACGTATAGTTTTCACAAACACGTAGCTCACACCTGACTTAAACAGAGTCATCGACTCATCCCGCCGAGACAATGCGCTACGTAAACTAATTATTTTATTTCAAACGTGGTCGACGACCGATGACCACGTTTTATGCAGAGGGTAATGACCTGGGTGGTCGTTACTGATTACTAATTTCTTATTATAATCAGAAGTGGGATCAATCCTGTTCAGTGTCATTTGAAAAAGGAGGATTGCCGCCCAGAAGTAGAAGTAGAAAAGTGTTTCCGCCCAATGCAGTGTGATTTATAATGGACATGTTAGTTTTTCTTAACAATAGAGATAAATATAAAAATTACTTATTCTAAATAATTAATAAAAAAACACTTATTCGTAAATAAAAACTTACTTAAACTCCGTCTCAGGTTAGGGACTTTTATTCCACTATTCTCTATGAATTCGCTGTCATGGTTAATTAGTATGTATGAAAAGTGCTTTTCACCATTTTCTTTTATGTTCCCAAAGAAGCTCTACATTTTTCTGAGTAATGTATAATAATGAATAATGTATAATAATGTGTGTTACAGGTGGAGATCAAACAAGGATTTACAGATGCTGAAGACCGATGAGACACTTTTGCAAGTGATTAAAAAACTTGATAAATATGCACTTCATAATTATAATAATTGAATGCTAATTATATAAAATAATGATAAAGAGTACAGCGTAATTAACCACTTTAAAACAGATTTATAGCCTAGAAACTTAAATTGTACAAGTCAAAAGAAGGTATGAAAACTAATGTAAGTATTTCATAGAATTTCTGTATGTCATGAATTTCAGATTAACAAAAAACAGACCCTTAGCTTGTATTTCGGTATTTTTTTGTCGTAGTGTCTCATGCATGATCAAAATAAAAACTACTTTTCAAATATATAACAGCATCAATTGCCATGTACTAAAATGATTCACAATGCCTTCCGCGAAAAATAATGTTTACCTTAAACTGAATACTTTCAGTATACCTACATATTTAGCGAATAAGCCACAAAAACTATGTAACCTTGTATGAGGCGATTGTCACCATTTCGCTATTACACTCAGACGCCAACAAATAAAATAAACAATTTTAGATAATGTAAAATACGGTCGCAAATTAATATGTCCATTCGTCCCCATTTGAGTGCGTATCCGAACGTACACATATAAAAAAATTAGTAAGTATCCAATAGGGTGAAAGTTAGGCTAGTGTGCGTGCGTATCCGTATAGAGTTTTGCGTCGCGACGCTTGTGTATGTGTGCGTGTTAATATTGCAGGGCGTTAACCCGCAAATTTCGGCGGTGGCCTAGGTATTGCACAATTAGACAGTTCGTTCAACCGATGTTAACCTCTTTAAGCCCATGTCTTGCTAGGACGTTGTCCTCGAGCCAAGGGCGTTAGGGTCCATCGTTTGTTGCCTTTTGTTGTTCTAGATGAACACCAATAAAGACTCGATATAGCCACATAAAACAAAAGACGATCTGTTTTCGTTCCAAAACATCTTTTTGAAATAAATTATCGAACTTTATGGCAGTGTTTTGTTTTTTCGCACTGCCAAGTTTATGTTATTATCAGAATTTTCTCGTTTCTACACTTTCTACATAAGACTTTACTAAAAATACAAAATGATGAAAATGCGATATATGAATTTAGGTTTAATTTTAATAATTATCTACTTTAAGGCTTTAATTCTCACATTATACTAATAATTATTAAATAACTTATTCCTGCTGTCATAGATCGGATATTCGGATGCATAATTTACCTAAAGTACTGATGTTGGGTACTGTGGAAAGCACTTTTTATCACAATATCCAAGGATTTTGAAAAAAATCAAGGATTCCAGGATTAACCAATTTTAGTGTATCTCTGTCAGATGTAATATAAACCCGATTTGATACAAATTCCAGTTGCCCTGTTACAAGTCGTAATTGGTTGCATTTCCCTACTTTTTTGTCAGTGATTTTTTAAGAAGCAAACACAATCTTATTACTTCATGGGAATATACCTTCATTTCACCACGGCAATAGTAACAAGATAATATTACAAATGTTTACCTAAAGTGTCGTAACGGCTACGATAAGGTCGTAGCAACTGAATTAGGTACAGATAAATAGAAAGTTAATGAACATTTTAAGAATTTTAAATATTTTAAGAAGCCGCTTCCATAATTGACTTTGGGTAATTATGCATCCGATTATCCGATCTCTACTAATGATGTACAGCCACGTCTGTTAATATGTATACAGTATAGAATTTTGTCACTCTAAGGCTGTTACTTTTTTGAAGAGAAATCAATGGCAAATAACAGCTACAACAAAGTCACAAAATTCTAAACTGTATACACATTTTTAGACGTGACTGTACTCGTACAACTTGCACTGAAACACAAATGACAAACAGTTATTAAATTTTTAATGATTTTTAGTAGATTTTCTTTCGGAGATTGTTCATTACACATTACCAAAGGTTTTAACCGCTAGTTGATTTCTTTAACTAAGGCAGTATTCACATGGGTCGACTTAGCAGGCGATTTTAGTCAATTAGTGTTTTTTATCGACAACCACTTGTAAAATCGAATCGCCACCTCATTAAAATTAGGTTTGTGATTAGACTTTACAAGTGTTCGACAATCACTTGTAAAATCTAATCGCAATCCTAATTTCAATAAAAAAAGCGCTAATTTATTAAAATCGCCTGCACAGTTGCCTGTCAAATCTACTCGTGTAAATACCACAAAAGGTTTATTTCACTACGGCAATAGTAACAAGATAATATTACAAATGTTTACTTAAAATGTCGTAACGGCCACGATAAGGTCGTAGCAACTGAATTAGGTAAAGATAGATAGAAAGTTAATGAACTGTAGTGTGTAATAGGGTAACTATACCTATAGATAGGTATGAAATGTGATGTCATACTAAATAATATACTAGAAAAAATACGACTCGCACCAGATCATATCATACCGAGTGACTCGGTAGCTCAGCGGACTGGACATCCAAAGATCGCGGCTTCGATTCCAATCCGAGAATATGATCTGGTGCGAGTCGTATATTTTCTAGTATATTCTTTAGTAATTAAAATAGCATTGTGAATGCTAAAATCTTAAATTTTAAATGATTAGCTGTCGTTTTAATAGCACATTTTTAACTACATTTAGGTTTTATAAAATAGGAACAAACTATTTAGATAAGAGTTAATACATTTAAATAACGCAATTTTGCCTCACTAGTGAATATTATATTCGTAAAGACATACAGCAACAGCGGTGTAACTTCATTTTCAATGATAGTGCTACATTATTTTTTTAAAAGCAGACATTAAGTTGTCAATAAAGTGGTGCAAAATTCAGAAAAAAAACCTTTAGGTGAATTTAATCTAAAGATTTTAAGATGTGAAATTTTGTAGTGTACATTTTTATGTAATTTCTTTTGAGGTTTTATCGAAAATTATCAGATGTCTAAATATAACATAACACGTCACAGATAGGATATAGATACTTAGGTAGCTAGCACTAAGGTCATTGATTGCAGTATATACTTTGGAACCTAAAATTTTAACCTTGATGACATTTTGAAATAAGTAAAAGGTGTCATACACACTAACTTTTTAGTACTTTTATCACCTGTTTTGTCATTTAACCTTAAGAAAAAAATACTTTATCTACATTTTAACCTGTAAAACATTGAAGCTTTGTATTTAAGTTGTAAATAATAGAATTTTAGGTACTAATCGAAAGTAACTGCCCAATAAGTTTATGTGTGCGCGGGTTCAAGTCCCGTCTGAGACTTGAACCCGTGCATTATAGGTGCGTCGATTTTTTATTCTAGTATATTAAATTACCTAAATATAAAAATAGCATTGTGAATGCCTAAAATCTAAAAACTCACAGCCTTACCACAAAAGATTATAAAACTGTTTTATTTAGACACTGTTTAAATGTGATGCTGTATCTTTCAAACAATATTGTCAAAATCAGTGTTTAAGTTTAACACTTGTTGAACAGTGTTTTGTGGTAAGGCCGTCAATGATTATATAGCTATTTCATCTTAATCGATTGTCAGACAACTGTAAAGATACTAAATAATATACTAGAAAAAATAGGACTCGCACCAGATCATGTTCTCGGACGGGAATCGAACCCGCGACCTTTGGATATCCGGTCCAATGCTCTGACCGCTGAGCTACCGAGTCACTATTCTTATTTTTCTAGTATATTATTTAGTATTATATAAAAATAGCATTGTGAATGCTTAAATCTCAAAATTTCAAATAACTGTAAAGATGTTGCATTCGAATGTCGAGGGTATTAATTCCTAACATTGCTGAAATAACGCTGGATTACAGCGAAAACGTGAAAAATGCTAAAACAATTCGCCGATCTCAGTGGCGATAGTGGTGAAGAGTTGGTGGTATACTTATTTGTCACACAGCTAGCTTCATTTAGATTTGGCCATACTTTACATTGCAGTTCACTCGTGTCAAAAGTGACAGCTTAATTTCATGGTCACTTTGCAACATCTCTAACAATTTCGCAAAGTGTCGTAAGTGATTGCGCAGACATTGTAATTTGAGCTGGTGATGAAAGCTAATGTTTCAGCCTTTTTAGGCACTTTGAGACCGTGAGAATAATTAAGGTTCCAAGATTGTTGAGGGTAAAGTCTTTTTAAGTATTCTATTTACGTATCTTCTTTTATAATGTACTCAGTATCCCTAGTACGATAACCTATCGAGAGAAAAAATGCGCGTTAAAGTACTCGATAGATTCATTATCTATGGGAAATTTCATTTCTATTTTCGGCGGGAGATGGCGCTGTACAAATTTTCATTCAGCATTGAATTTTTACGCTCGTTTTTTTCTCGATATATGTTCGTGCTAAGGGTAATGACCTGAAAGTACTAAAGCTGTACCAACATTAGCCACGTTACCATAATAATAATGAGATCTTAATGTAAAATATTTACTCATACCAACGTATTAAATAAATTGATTACAAACCAATCGAAACAGTTGATTTAATAAAAAAACCATTTCGAATGTTCTAGAAATACATTTGAAGGCGAATTGTTCATGTGGGCGTGATTGAACGAAAAAACCATTGCCCTCAGTACTGGCCAAGAATATGAGAACCTCGAGTTTTCCTACCATCCCCCTTGGGTGTTTGAAGTTTGTTCAGAGCGGAGGAATGGTGGGGGGTCTTGGAAGTTGGTCGCGAGTTTTCCTTAGAGAAAATGCGCCGAAAATATTTCAAATGTCGTTGGCCTACGTACAAGGTCACACGCAAGGTTGTCGGCCTTTGAGTGAACGAACTCGCAACCAAAACAGTACCATCGATATTATTATGTTTATAACTTTTTTTATACATAAGTAAATAGTTCAATAACTGTACTCCCACTAATGAGTTTACGTCACTTTGTGATCTAGCCAGAACATTTTGTTTAATTAAATACCTAATAAAAAGCATTTTAACGGACTAAAACTGATCATGAATATTAATGTATATTTCCTGTTTCTTTTGCTATAAGTATAAACCTACCTATATTGAAATAAAAATATGTAAAGTAATCATTTAATTAGTGAACATAATTAGTATTATGCAGTTTGAAAATTTGAAGAAACTTGACGACTATTTGGCACAGTGGCATCACTCTTAGTCTCTTGTCCCAGCTTCGAATCCGAGCAGAGGTATAATAGAGGCACGGTTGTAAAGCCACCAAAGTTGACTTGGTTGGGACGTGGTTTGCAGCCTTGTAGCAAATACTAGTTGAGTTTGGGACTAAGCTTGGTGTGAATTTTATTGCTACAAATGTTTATTAAAAGTAGAAATAGACTAAAAGTTGTTTACATTTATCAAAATGTTACTTTAACGGTATCATTATTAAAATTAAAAATAAATATATTATTGAAAATAAACATCACATCCGAAAATAAGAGCGAATTATAAATAAAGAATAAATCCAGGAGGAACTGACAAAGTCATTTTTTTTTCAGTGACTGAAATTACATGTCGTTGAAATGTTGCCAATAAAACAACTAGGGATGGGAACTGGAGCCGAAAAAAAGTAAAGTAACCAAATATAATTATTTTATTTCTTTCTTTCTAATCCGAAATAAAAAAAAGTAATCCAACTGTAGTAATTTAAAAATATGAGATAAATATTTACTATTCTATCTATTTATTATTATGAACATTTGCAATATTACTCATCTTTTTGCATTTTAGTATCGGTTATTTCTTTTTTGTTGTAATTAAACATAGTTCAAATAAGTTTATCTTAGGTTCCAAATTATTCATCAACTAAAGTTACTTCAGTTTACAAACAGCTGTTCAAATATACAGGGTAATTTACTAACACTCTAAACAACACCATTTGTTCTACGACTTTTCCGAAAACAGACAAAAAGAAATCGACTTTTCGTACAAAATTTCGATTAGCTGTTCGGATTTTTGTATGGAAAGTCGATTATTTTTGTCTGTTTTCAGAAAAGTCGCCAAACAAACTTTGTTGTTTATGATTTTTATTTTCATTCTTTGTATAATGTTAAATAAAGTAGTACATTTTTCGTAGCCGAATTCGGCTATACTAAGAAAATCACAACACTATTTTAGCAACATTCCACTCGATTTGTTACATGTGCAAATGTCATTATTCTTTTCTCCTATTAAAAATACCAAATACAAAATAAAAAAAACTGAAATATTTATCTCATGTTTAGTACTAAACGTTATTTGCAGCAATTGAAGAGACAGTTTATGAGAATTAGAGATATTTTTTTTCAGTTTAGTCAAATTTTTCGTATTATTGTACCGTTTAGCGGATCAAAACGTTTATTTGCATTTGACAGACCAACTTTTCATAGAGTCTTTGATATATTGGAATTCATAGCTTCCATGCATAATACAGACGTTGCCGTAAAAATGCGCTGTTACATCAGGCCTTTTCTTACTTGAATTAAAAAACCTTTAAGTTACATAATTATTCACTTTGTAGTTTTAAGATGAACTCTTAACAATTATCAAAATTACTTGGTTTGTTTTCATAAAAAAAGAACCCTGTGGTTTCATTGCAAAAGATCAAAATTCATTCACAAATGATAAATATTTTGATATTATGTATATAAATAATACTACAAGAACTTCAGTAATCGTTATTGAAATCATTCGAAACCTATAAAATCAAAATCGATGCGTCAATCATAGAGTCTAAATCGGGAATCGAACAGTGTTCCCGGTAACGTCTGGCTACGTGACGCAAACTGTAAAATGATCGTTACTGTATTTGTGTTAAGGGTTATTGTGTTAAGGGGAAGAATCAATTGTAAAAATTTATATTATACTAAATAATATACTAGAAAAAATAGGACTCGCACCAGATCATGTTCTCGGACGGGAATCGAACCGAAAAAATTTAGTTTTTCTGTCATACATCAACGAAAGCGTCGCAGCGTCTTCCGTTGCGTGGTCACCATTCCAGAACATTTCCGCCCTTCATCAGTTTTTCTCGCTATGTGTCCCGCCCACTGCCACTTCAGCTGAGCAATCCTTCGAGCGATGTCGATCCTTGGTCCTCATACGGATCTCCTTATTTCTGATTCGATCACGCACGGAAACGCCAAGCATGGCTATCTTCATTGCACGCTGGGTCACCTTGAGACTTCTTATAAGACCCAAAGTTAGCGATCACACACACTTTTTTATTACCATAACAAATATTATAACCGTGCTAACAACTATAACAATTATTCTTTACAATATTATTATCGTAAAAAAGTTAATTTACATTCTATATTTTTAACAACATCACATACATTGCTCCGATTCCAAAGTAAGTAGTTAAAGCACTTGTGTTTTGGAAATCAGAGACAACGGTGGTATCACAAACGCCCAGACCTGAGCCAATATAAAAAAGTCCGTTTTCTAAATTGACCCAACCGGGGATCGAACCCGGGACCTCAGAGATGGCGACACCTTGAAAACCGGTGTACAAAACCAATCGACCACGGTGGTCGTCACGTGACGTTGTGATCAATGTAAAATCTCAAGTATAAATTAAACTTTTACAATACCAAAGCTTCGCCTTAACGTTTACGTGAGTTTTCCAACCGAACATTGACCTTTGAAAAATGTGCCACATCGGGGTTTTGAACCCGGAATGAACTAACTAGGCCTATTCGCACCGAAAAACTAACGAGCGTTTAGCTGCCAAACAAATGATGCTGAAGAAAAACTGCTCCATTTCCGATTCGTAAACATCCTACAGGTGGACGCTCCTCGTTGCCAAGATCACCAAATATTAAAGACTGTAGAATATAATAGAAGCGCCTCTCTAGCCGTTTTTGTTTTATTTTTTCCACAACAGGTCATTGCTTCACCTTCATCTCACCGGATGTTAAGTGACGATAAGTCCGAAAGTGGAAGAACAGTACCTATATCCGGAATCTTCAACCCTGATGAACTGGCTATCATACCTCTAACTGCCGGAACTGAACAATGCTAAATTTTTATTATGACGTCAGACTTGGAAGATAGTGGTAGGTAGCTAACCACCCTCCGGACCATCTGACCACTAAATCCCACCACCAGTGGTTGGTTGGTACTCCAATTTCTCAACTGACTACCAGAGACCAAATAACACAATGTTACTCCCATTTTAAGGGGGGTTAAAATTAGACAATGTCTACCATTTCTTCTGTAGTTCGCTAAAATTTAAATAAAAACTATGTTGGGTGCATGTCCAATTTATTGGCTGAACCGTCGTTGAAAGCTGTTAAAATTATTATCACTTTGTTATTTATGGCCATAAGTTGGATTAGTGATTAACATTTGGGTAAGATGGAGCTGGCATACTGTTCGAATAGTCGATCAAAAATCCTAAACAAATACAGAGCAAAAAAATAATCGACCAAACCGAGTTCAAATGTCCTGGAACCAAACAATAGACATATGCGATTAAATTGTTACTTTAGGGAGCTGCTACAGTACTGGATAACGGCCCGGTTTGGTCCCAGGTTGCCTGTACAATACGTATATGTGTGCGTGCACGGAAAACCCCGATTTGTACCGAGTGGCTCTTCTGTTAACTTCATGTTTTGTGGCAAGATCTAGATTAGAGTTAGTGGATAACCGTTGGAAAATGTTGGCATTTCTAGTAACTTTTTTGTAGTAACATTTCTCGTTACAGTTGGTGTTAGGTTTCATTGTGGACTTTCGTAAATATTGCTGTAATAAAAAAAAATCATGTAAAAAACCCGGCCAAAGGCGTGTCAGGTCACGCGCAGTGTAGGGTTCTGTAGTAACCTTTATAGGATAAGGTAGTAACCTTTATAGGTTAAGTATTATTACCTAACTATTCAATGAAATTTGTACCTACGATAAGTTTTCTAATATTCTAAGTCGATCGACCGTTACTCGTCAACTTGTAAAGCCTACCTAGCAGTGATAGTTCTCCTTTTAACTTCATTATATATTGTACTGTCCTGAATTTACAAATTTACAGTATTTTCAGAAGACCTATCCAACGACGCACAATATGAGATTGACGAGAAAAAAAATCTTACCCATTTTGCATGGAAAGACCACAAATAAAAATATTTTTCAAGATTTTTTTCTTACAATTTTTGGGCGTCATTAATATACACATTCATGATAAATTACAGCTTTCTAGCACAAAGGGTCTCCTAGGTAATCCGCTGACGGACAGACGGTCATGGCGAAACTATAAGGGTTCCTTGTCGACTTTACTACGGAACCCTAAAAAGTTTGCTATTGGGCGCCCGCCAGAGTAAAAATTACATCAACCATCCTCACTAAAAGTCGTAAAAGATGACTAATGACTTAGAGTTTAGATAATACATAATTGAATTGTATCGTACCTACCTATTCATTGTTGTTTTTTTATGATTATTAATTGCACAACCTAATTCCGCCATCCCCTTTCTTCCATCGGACAACCAGACGTACGAATATGCACCACCGTTTTTTGGTGAATATCCAAAAGACTCTGAGCATTTTGCTTCAAATTTTATCATCCGTACCGCTAGAGAGTGGAACTCCTTGCCTGAGTCTATGTTTTCTGATAGGTACAATCTGTGGCCTTCAAGTCGCGAGTGAATAGGCTATTTCTAAGCGTGTTTCATCGTAGATCGCATCTTCGCTTACCACCAAGCGTGATAGTGGTCAAGCGCATGCCTATCTAACATTAAAAAACCAAATCGAGTAGGTACTCCATCCAGTAAATTGCCACCTACCACCGTAAAGAACTAAGCTTTTCAACATAAACATTTCTCATTTCTACTCTATATGAATTCGATCCGTATCGTTAGGTTTTTTCATGATAAGGATGTTCCCAATTCGACGCTATTTTTACGAAATACTTTCAGAAGTCTGTAGGTATTATTTTTCACACAGGTTTTTTTGTGTATGTCACCTGTCGCCTGAACTTCACAAATTGTTCTTTCTTTGAATATCAGTAATTTAATACGACGTTCCACCCCGGGTAACTGGGTCGCGTGTATGACGTCATTGGTTGAACTCGAACGGTGACGATGACCGCGGATGTTGACTTTTTCAATTAATTAATGAGATGACTGACTCTTCTCAGACGGCTTAATACGGCCCGAAAGATTTGCAAAATTTCAAGAGGGAAATGACACATTTTTAAACGTTTTTTAAGAGGTATGATCAAAGGACAATTTGAATGCCACTGCTTATTAAATAATACCCACTTAGGCCTATAGGACTATGGACCTGTTTTTCAAATTAAATCGATCGTGTATGAAGTACTGCTTTCGTCTTTGGGACAGCTCCGCCAAATACCAGCTCCAGACGCTTGAATCCATTGAGCGGAAGGCCAAGAAGCTCATCAACAACGACAATATTTTCTGTAATAAGCTGAAGAGCATAGACGCAAGGTTACAAGTTTATTGGTGTTTTATCGGAAACATTTCGAAGAGTGTGAAGAATTGCACAACCTGATTCCGCCATCTCCCTTCTTCCATCGGACAACCAGACGTACGAATCTGCGCCACAGTTTTTGGTAGATATTCCAAAGACGGAATATATTTGATTAATGGTGGATATTCGCACTAAGCGTTTTGCTTCTAATTTTATCATCCGAACCGCTAGAGAGTAGAACTCCTTGCCCGAGTCTGTGTTCCCTGATAGGTACAATCTCCCGGTACCTTCAAGTCGCGAGTGCATAGGCTACTTCCAGGCAAGCGCGTTTCACCGCTTACCACCAGGAGTGATAGCTGTCAAGCGCTTGCCTATCTCTCATAAAAAAGTGAACTGTGTTGACTACCTATAAGACCCCTTGTTTTTAAAGCAATATTAAACATTTATTCAGTGCCATTGACAGCAATAAATACCAACAACATAATATCATAGTCTAATAACCTCTGAGGGAGCGCTCTACTTTTCTCTATCTTAGCAAGGGGTTGGAGAGAGAGAAATCCCACTGTGTTTGTACACTAAGGTTTTCACGTTGTGCCAATAATGCTGCCTTAAATCCTGCTACGTACCGGGAAAAATTAGGCACTATTAATACTTCAAATATTTTCCTACTAATTTCAAACATTCGTCAAAATACTACTAAACTAAATAATAATTATGATAATTATGATGTTCATTAGTTCTAATTCTGCTATACTCGTAATAATAAGCCCCACATAACATACAAAGTATTTCAGTTGACTAATAAACCATAAGCTTCATGACATTTGGTAATTGACGCACTCGTCAGTGAGGTCACCGACCCCGGGAAAGCGGTCGGAAGCGTGGAAAGCGCGGAAACCGCCGAGTGACCGCATCGCTTACTCAACCGGTCGATTTCAGTACACTGTTATTTTTACTAATGAACAAATCGTTTAGCGCGTTCAAATATAGAATTATTAAGAATCCTAATAGCCCACAAGTGACGCTCTCATCTTAATTAAATTTATTGCTCGCTAAGTACGTAATGTAAATTAATGGGTGCATTCCAGCTAAAGACTAATTCCAGCAGACTAAAGCGATGCACCCAAAAATTCGATGACTTTAAGCAACTTGCTAGCAATCGGATGTCATTTTTTTTTCCATCGTTTGATCTTCGATTGCACCCAATGACTTATCTATTTGTCAAAATTTTGCTGTCAACTGTCACTTTTTTTATTCAAATAAAGAATTTTATTGTTATTAATGCGTTGACCAAGGAAATGTTGCTGCTATGTTGTTTTTGATTTTTAAGTGTTTTTTAAAGGATCTTTGGGTTTTTTAGTAATAAAACATAATTTGAATGCTCTTTGTAAAAAAATATAAAACAAGTTACCTATTCGCATTCAATACTCTTAATTGTATTGTATGAAAACATCTACATTCTAAAAACTATAGATAAAAATTGTTCGTCATAAAAAATATAATCTTTTAAAAATAGAACGTTTTCCATGTTGCGTTGCTATGGAAACTTTGAGGCCACCCCGGATAGATAACCACGAGGTTTCTAACCCCGGAGGCCACGGGGCCAACGGCCTCGGCTAACACAGTTTCGTACGTAGCTGAAAATGGTCGTTGACCTCACTGTAATAGAAATTTTTTTAGTGAAATCGTGACTCATTTACCATAATTGTTGGGAAATGTATTATGCTTTGGAAACCAAATAAGGTTGTAATGGAACTGATTTGTATTGAATTAGGGTAAATTATTTTGAACTTAGTTTAATTGAAATACGTTGGTACTGAAAAAATTAGACTTATAAATAATATGTACTAAATTATTTTGTTTTCACTTAACTTATTTTTATATATTTTTTTTATACTTACACAGAACACAAAAAGACAATGATTGTTTTTGTAATATAGTCTGACAATAAGAAAAAAATATTTAAATATTTTAACGGGTTTTTTTTAATCCAACTAAACCGATTTTATCTTTTTGTTACGGAAAATATATGTTTATTATATCGTGGCATTTAAAGTTAATACACATAGTTAAGTACACGTAGGAGCTCGGCCCAGCGCTTGCAGAGGTTAAGCTACTTTCGCAAGGGTCGTTCACAGGATGGGTGACAAAAAAATATCTCGTACTCCTCCGTGCTACGGAAGGCACGTTAAACCGTTGATCTCGGCTGAATTTGCAGTCGTTAGCACCTACCAAACCGCATTGGGCCCGCGTGGGTCATGGCCCATTCTCCTTATCCACCCATAAGGAAGGCCTGTGCCCCAGCAGTGGGGACATTAAAATGACTGATGGTCAAGTACACGTAAGATAAACACCTGTAACTGAATGAATTAAGAGTGTTGCTCCGTCGCCGTTTATTATGATATTCTCAAAACTTCTTAATATTCTCAAAACATTATATTGTGGGTATGTGCACAAAGGCAATAACCAATTATACGTGCCCATTGTGAAAATGGTCAATGTTGCGGATAGGGCACGAACCACTTAAACACGTTTTTACCGTTTAGGGGTTTATTGACAATTACTATTTACAATTGTTTATAAAGATTTTCATACATTTTAATGCTATATTCGCGGTTTTTTTAAACATATCCTTACATCTCTTAAAATGCTGGTCAGATCACTTAGGTGTATATAGAAATCTGGATCTCCTCCATTCACTCCCTGGATGGCCATCACCAGATCACCGCTCGATCAAACCCTGGCGGAGAAGCAATGCTTAAAAGTTACTTCGTTTGTATGAAAATCGACTGGCTTCCTTAATTATGTGGCCACCACTATATATAAGATATCCTGTAGTATAGTCTAATAACTTCACACTCACCACATTAACTATATTGTACCCGTGCGAAGCCGGGGCGGGCCGCTAGTTGTTTATATAAAGATGTCACCCCCGTTTCCTCGTAGTCATACTGGTTTGTCATACTGAGATTTAGAATTTGGAAGGTAGACCAAAGAGAAAACCAAAAAGGCTGTAACGTTGCTTGTCGGTAACAGTCAGTGTTAACATTTATAATATGTTTTTCAGGTATCCTTCCGATTACTGACTACCTATTGCGAAAGTTAAGAGCGCGTATTCTGCACATTACCGCCGCCATTGGAAAAAAATCATAGTGCTTAAATACAGACGAAATTGTGAATTATATCTCTGTAGTGCGTTCCGAAAAAGCTTCGTGTCACTTTGTAACGCTTAAACAATAATTTCTAGTCGGTCGTTTAGTTTGATGAAGTTTTTTTTTTGCTAAAAGTGGCATACTGCGCGCTCTTAAGGCGACTAAACCCTTAAGTGGCGCCCTCGTCTCAATTTTTACTGCTACTACAACGAACTATTTATTTATATTTATTTTATTTATTCAGGAAAACAAACAGTTGTATACAAGTTTTATACAATTACAAATAGACTAGGCAGTTCCATAAAATAATAACAAAATTTTGAGTCTGCACAAAGGTAGCGAGTAGAACCAGATAACATAGTAATAACAGTAAAATTAAGGTTTTATTATTTAAGGGTTTTTTTTTATAAAATACAATTTTTCCCACTTTTCGTTTAAACATTGATAGCTGTAAGTAAAAAATATCGTCATTTTTCAATTTTTCGTTATAATATCGACAAGAGCGTCTTATGAACGCGTTTTTGGCATAGTTTGTAGCAGATAGGGGATAATAAAATGTATTGATGGAATGTGAGGAGATTCTTGGAATTCTAAAAGTTATTAACTCTACTATTATATTTTACTAAGGTTATTGTTTGTAAATAAACTATAGAACCTTAGATTCAATGTGTGCTTGTGAATTTTGGATACATTATGTACTTAGTGAGCAAATTATTAAATTGAGATGGCGCCACTTTGAGGTATATAGGGGCCTTAACTTTCATAATCTCTGTTTTTACCCTAAAGTGGTACCGTGTGGTACGGGGTGGATTAAGCCATTACCGATAAGAATTTCCCCTTTTGATTAATTTGGGTGATTTCTGAACAAATTGATCATTGCACCTGTAAAATATATTTCGTTATGTAGATCCTTATCTACATAACTTACCTTTAATATTTAGTAAAATTGTATAGTAACGTCAAATTTAGCTGCGTTCGGAAACATCCTCTCACTAAAGAAGCCTGTGTCTTACAGTTAGGGCTGCCATCCGTCCGGATTTTCTCGTATTGGTCCTAGTTTGTAGGGTGTCCGGGGAGCGTCCACTCAGACACTATTTGTGTCAGGGGAAAGGGTGTTAGGTTTTTATTTTAATGTAAGAAAATTTTTTCAAGGCCGTCCGGGTAAATTTCGTAATACTCGAATGTCCGGGGTTTATGAAATTTTTGTCCGGGTTCCGTAATTTAGGTGATAGCAGGCTTACTTAACAGTGGACTATAATGGGCTGCTATGATCATAATATGATGAAAATGATGATGATGCTGATAATGAAAATCAAATGTGTAATAATTTTAATCCATTAATTTTTATTTACAACATTGTTTATTTAAAAAATAAACTTACACCTATGCAAGCATAAAATCGTGAGATAAGCCTAATTGCCGAATTAAAGAGTTAAACTCACAAAATATTCAAAACTCATACAGGAAATGGAACATTCCAGAGACAACGGGAGGGTGCAGTGAATGCAAGTCTGCGCAGGCGCTGGCAGTGCGACCGACGGACGCATCCGGCCTTGAGAGCGCGCGATTGGTATTCTGTGCTTGTTGGGAACAGGGGAATGTGTGGAGATGTGTTGAACGTAAAAAATTGTAAGTTATTTCTAACATATTTTGTATTTGGTCGACAAAGAAACATTCTCTCTCTAATTATTTTTTTATATATGGAGATGAAATCAACAATGTTAAACATAATTATTTTATTTTAGATTAAATTTAAGAGAAAATTACTGAAATATAAATTAACTAAACTGTACAAAAAAAAGAAAAAGAAAAAAAATAGAAATGGCTTATTTTCTAGTAGATTCTTTTAAGTAAATTACGATAATGGTTAGTTAATGTATGGCTTTTGACATTCACGGGTGCTTATGATCAGCTGATGCAGATTTTTTTAATTATCATTATGTTATTTAAAATCGTTTATTCCCACTATTTCGATTAACAAATTCTACAGTCGAACAACTGAAACTGTCTTTTCTCACTAGTATTAATTTGTTTTTGGTAAAATACTGTTTAGTTTTACAACTACTCATGTTGTCAGAAGCTATGTAACCTAAAACTAAGTTCTTAACTTTAACTTCACAATAACATGTAAACCATCTCCTATCCAGTACTGCTCGCGGCCTTGGACACAGCTTGCGTACGCGCCGGCGTTGTGGCAGGTCGCGGCGCCCGCACAGACAATGAATACTTCGGTGGCTGTACGTGTAACTTTGCATGATGGTTGTACTGCAAGAGTTTACATAACTCTTACAACATAGCTGAGGACAAAGTGTATACAATTATTTATACAACATTCATTGTACTTTTTTATATTTATCATATTTATTGTAAAAAAACTACAGGGTTGCTGTAAATAAAAAAAAATATGATAGGCAGTTGACTAATGCACTAGTATTTGTGTCAAAGACATTAAAAATATTTATTTGTTAGTCACATAGATAGTGGGGGTGAATGAAAAAATAACTTGGTTTAAAATTGGGCATGCACATTTTGAGAGTTATCGAAATATCTTATTTTCTATGCGCTACAATACAATCTGGATAATGGATCATATTCGTACTAAAGTTACGTCAGTACTATTATTAATTCTGTGCTATAGTACTACAGTCACCATGAAGGAAAATTAATTAAGACAGTTTAATCGCGGTTAAATGATCGTATATAGGCGATTTGAAAATATTATAAGCTGTACGCTTCCGATCGGATGTGATTTAGAATTTGTAAAAAATGGATAGTGAGATAACGGCTTTTAAAGGCTTGTTCAAAGAATGTTTTGACCCATTCATCAACGAAGGTTTTTTATAATTCATTAAGTTTTTAAATTTTGAGATTTTAGCATTCACAATGCTATTTTCAGATCATGATCTGGTGCGAGTCGTATTTTATTTAGTATAATTCATTAAGCTTAAAACAAAAAAAAATTACCTGTCACAAGATGCGACGCAGCAAAGTTGACGCAACAAGGAAACGTTTTTAATGATGAAAAAAATACGATCTTCCTTATAAGCTTGCGTGCATCACCTTCCTAGAATTTATCATCTTTTGTTTATTCGTTTTTTTATTGTGTTGTACGTAAGCTTTTCTTTTACCTTAGGTTAATGACCTTTGGGGAGCTCAATGGCGCATTGGTTAGCGCATTCGGTTTGCGATTGCAATTGCAGACATTTGCAACTTTTGCAAGGCCAAAGTTTTGTAATTATTTGGATAGGGAAATTTCGTTTTCTTCTATTTTACTTTCTGGGAATTGAAATTTGATAATATGGCGACACTAGACTAACTTAACCAGATAATCTTATAGAAAGATCAATGCTTTAATTTAAGAACTTGTTTACTTTCCTTATGCCATGCGTTTTATCTGTATTTTTCATTTACCTACTCCTACTTTCAACATTTTCCTGACATCAATTACGTTAATAAAATCGTATTCAATTATTTATTTTCGTTATTTAAAAAACAACAGCTCAATAAAGTACTTCTTAGAATTAAGAAGTTTTTAAATAATTAAATATTTAATTTCCTAAAAACACAATTCGTTCTAATAATTTAATGAATGACATACAGCTCCCGAACTAACTCTTTATTGTTACCTACCATAAATTTAAAGACCAATAAACGTATTTTGTCCATATTCACCTCCAACAGTATATGTACACACGACAGCACGTCAGGTTATACAGTTAAACTGCGAATACAGCTTTTATTACGTAGGGCATAAAGACGGTCTCAAGGTCAACATCTATAGTCTGAGGTGCCGTTGTGTGTACAACAAAGCAGCCAGCCGGCGGCGCATACGCAATGTCCGTGAACCCGCTGCGCTGCTAAATTTACCCGCGCGTCATTCAACGCAGAGATGTACACAGACGGGAACAGTGCAGTGATGCTACTGCGTGTTTAGAGGGCAGTTTTATGCCTACAAGGAGTGGAGGTATTACAAAACAAAAAGTTAATTTTCTTTACAGTTTTTAACATTTTAGAACAATCATTTATTATCAGATATAGAGCGTATTCGTATGTATACAAAATCAATAAACAATGTAAGCTCTGAATTAGTTTTTGGTCAAGCCCAAGTTTAATCTAAATTAAGGTTATCACACCTAAAAACGTAAAGGATGTTTTAAATATTTTGCATAGTTTTTGACTGAAAATTTAGGGAATATTTTGAAATTTTACTATTATTTAATATCGAAAAACCATGAAAGAAAGAAATAAAGCATTGATTGGTCTTAACACAAAAAAACCGGACAAGTAAGAGTCGGACTCACACGTACTTGTAGGTACTTAAATAAACACTATATTTTTTATGATTTAATTGCAAATGTATAGTTTTCAGACTTTTCTGTACTTGTAGTATAAGACAAGTAAGGGACTTAAAACATATTAAAAAAAGACACTACGACGTCATGTTTCAAGTTATCAATTACGTGTTTGTGTGATTATGTGAAAATACTGCAAATTGACGACAAGGGGGGGGGGCAGCTTTTAGATTTCCATGTGGATTAGTTAGTTTCCGTGTGGTTTTACTGCATCATTTTTATTTCCATGTTTTATATAATACCAAATAATGTACTAGAAAAAATACGACTCGCACCAGATCATGTTCTCGGACGGGAATCGAACCCGCGACCTTTGGATATCCAGTCCAATGCTCTGACCGCTGAACTACCGAGTCACTAGTGGGAACGGCGAATTTCTCCTAGTATATCAACTCTTACGCTGCAAGCCAGCGCCATCTCACCATTGTGCAAGGAATTACCTCGACATCAACTGAATACCTTTCCAGATATTTTTAAACAATTTATATTTTATTTAAATTCGACTTTCCCACTAGTGACTCGGTAGTTCAGCGGTCAGAGCATTAGACCGGATATCCAAAGGTCGCGGGTTCGATTCCCGTCCGAGAACATGATCTGGTGCGAGTCGTATTTTTTCTAGTATATTATTTGGTATTATATAAAATAGCATTGTGAATGCTTAAATCTCAAAATTTAAAAAGTCCATGTTTTATGTTTTTTATCACAAATGTACTGAAATTCGGGATCCCAAAGGATCCGGATCCGAATTCCGAAGGGGTGCAAGTGCACCACCTGGCACCCCTTGCCGGCACCCATGATTGACGACTCTGCCTCTAACTTAATCTTCAGAATGAGTAAGAAGTCGAAGCTCGCTGAAGGCCACGGGCCGAATGCCACGTAAAGTCGGCAGAAAATTTATTTTTCTTTATTTACTTACCTAAATAAGGAACGAATCCTGCACCCTTCTCACAAATCGCAACGCAAATAAAATTAAAGACTAATTTCACAATATTCAACCGCCTTTGTGGTCTAGTGGTTCGCCCACACGTGTAAAACGCAAGGGTCTCGGGTTAAATTCCCAGGAAGGGGTACATTTGTACTGTTGGTGGTAGGGCTTGTTTAAAGCTCGTCTACCGCGATCGTACCTAAGTCCGACGCCATAACAACAATTAAAAAAATGTTGTACTCCGGCAGTTAAAGATAAGATAGCCAGTTGAGTTTTTGGCGCCATTTTGTCGAGTTCGGTTTGGTGTCTATTTTAATTATTTACAAATTGATTCATAGTGGATATTGTGTCTTAAAATTGGTGCAGTTATATGGTACAAGTGTCTACGCAACTGAACAATATGTGGGATAATTGAAATAGGCGTGATCTTGGTTGTGTGAAGCTGAGACTTTTATTGAAGTGGTGGCTTCCTCGGCAGAACTAACCGAGTAAACTGTCTTGATATACTTGGTGCCAAATGCTCCAAGCAGCATTGGAATGCGATGCACCCTCATTCTAATGAAAAATTAAACACTATCTATCACTGAAATATTTAACACTTGACACTGGCAAAAATTACTTCCAAGAGGAAAGTAGATTGCCAAAACAAAAAAAAAAAGAAGAAGATAGCCAGTTCCTCAGTGTGAGGATTCCTGGTGTAGTGCGTTTACACTTTCGGCCTTATCGTCACTTAACATCTGGTGAGGTGAAGGCCAAGCACCATCCCGTTGTAGATAAAAATAAATCTTATGATTTTTAAATAAGATACTAAATTGAACAATCTAGTCCCATGACAGTAAACTTCACATTTTCACATTGATAGACACGTCCCAGAATCATCCAAGATCTGACAAAAAAAAAAATGTTTTTTTGCTATAAAAGCATACAAAATGCCGGGACTTTGTCTGCCTATTACTGATCTCGGATATTTTAAATAGAATGATATCCTAAAATTTAAGGCAATTACACTATCCAGCATTACTTTACTATTTGACTAAATATAATTTTTTATATAATACTAAATAATATACTAGAAAAAATAGGACTCGCACCAGATCATGTTCTCGGACGGGAATCGAACCCGCGACCTTTGGATATCCGGTCCAATGCTCTGACCGCTGAGCTAGTATATAAAAAGTCACTAATATATAAAAATAGCATTGTGAATGCTTAAATCTCAAAATTTCAAACGGTATTTTTTGTAGCTTTTAAATATACTTATCAGCTAAGTTAAGTACCTACCCTTCAAAACTTTGAAAGCTTTATAATAGACGACCTCCGTGGTCGAGTGGCTTTGTACAAAGGTTTTCATGGTGTCGCCATCTCTGAGGTCCCGGGTTCGATTCCCGGTTGGGTCAATTTAGAAAAACGAACTTTTCTATATTGACTCAGGTCTGGGTGTTTGTGATACCACTGCTGTCTCTGATTTCCATAACGCAAGTGCTTTAGCTACTTACTTTGGAATCGGAGCAATGTATGTGATGTTGTCAAATAAAATAAAAAAATATAGTTACAAAAGAGTGCAGGTGCGTACAAGTTGCATTCCATTATGTTGCTAAGATTAAGTTGGCAATGCATATTTCGAGATAAATGCTAGAGAATTGCAACACTCAAAATGGCTGATGCAACGTGTAACCTCGTCAGGTCTGTAGGGTTCACTCTACGAGTTTTTTTATATCATTACTAATTCTAGCGAACCGTCCTCGCTTCGCTTCGGTGTAAACTATACATAAAAATCAGCTAAAGTTATATCTAATTGTTATCCCTATTAAAAATGGGTAATTATATTTTACAGAAAACCTCTACAAAGCCGAATATGGTAGATAGGGACCATCAAACTGAATAACTTCTATTACCGGACCAACTCTGAAATCGCAAAAAAAAATCAGCTGTTTCATACAAAAAATAATAACAAAGATATTAAAATGTTTGGAACAGCTGTTTTATTTCACAATTTCAGAGTTGGTCCCGTAGTAAAAGTTTTTCAGTTTTAAGGTCCCTTTTGGGCTTTAGGGGTTTTTACATGTTGTATAATAGATTTCATATTAGAAGTAAGTTACTACTTTCAGAAGCTGATAAACATTAAACATCACACAGAATGGGATAAAACATAGTTGGACTTTCATTATGTTCCCATAACTTGGAAAATAATAATATAAGTTTCAAGTAAAGCATTTCATTTTCAATTTCCCAAAAATTATAAAACTAAAGATTTTTTTCCCATAGCGAAGTATTTAGTTGCAAAATACCAGACAAGAGACATCCTTAAACGGCAGGTTGTTTTAACGAACTTCTCGCTTTAAAAGGCCAACAATCAAGCTATAACAACTGAGAGCTGCATATTTGTGCAACCAGGATTCAAGTTGATAACATTGAAAAGTTCGTTGATATTATGTGCACTTCCTGACTCAGCGAGGTCGTCGCGGCGGCGGCGCCGAGCGGCCATCTTACACTTTTTGACGTTTATTTTTGACACGTTTTTTACTTTTTTCTGGACTCAGCAATGGCAAAGGAATATTTATCTGCCTACTTTAATTTTCTTGGATGGAAGTTGTTTTTAGTTTTTGTATTAACATGGTTTTATTTAACTCTATTTTTGTTACGTTTATCATGTCTTAACTTAAGCTGGGAAGCTGTCTGGCCTTAAATATTTATTATATTTCATTTGTAGCATTTATTAATTTAAACATATTTTTATTGCATTACAAATAAAATTAAATACGTAAACAGCAAACTTGACAAAGAAAGTTGCGTAATACTAAAAACCTGCTGTTCAAACAATTAACATAATACGTATTGTTATTACAAGCTCGCACAGGATAATCATGTTATCATGTACCTATAGTTAATCAATAACAATTATTCATTAATATAATTTGTTGAAGTATTCGTTATCATTATTTTTATTTAAGTACCTACCCACTTCCGAGACAAAAGCCTTCCATTAAAATAAATAGGCACATTCATCATTTAGGAACATCGGACCATAACCTACCGCACGCACCTCCTTCCAAAGAAGGAAATAGTGCATGTAACGACAGCTAATATTTCTTAAGTTAAAGTAAGGGAACTTTAAAATGATTATCGGATTTTTTTCATACAATTGATTTACACCCATGCTTTAAATTCTTTATAAAAGGTTCTGAAAGTGCTCACTTATTGTCATCGTGCAGCGTGCCAGCGACTACTCGCGACTACGGTTGCAGCGACATGATTCAACGTGTGTAATTATATGGCTTAATGCAGTGTGCTCGCGAAAGGCGACCTCTTAGAAAAACAGTCGCTGCGACCGTAGTCGCGCGCAGTAGGGCGCTTAGGCGTAAGCCAACAAAATCATTTTTTTTAGCTTTCTTCAACTGGATGTGTCAGTAATCTAAGCAGCATCCTAATACCGATTAAGCCCAGTAATCGGTACATCCTGTCTCTCCGATCACTCCGCACAATGCTGCTGGTGTCGGACGTCCTAAAATAATAGAGGATGCGCCCGCGTCTGAATTTATTCCATTTTTGTAAAACATAGTCAACGTTAGGAACAGTGTATTCAAAAAAAAAATGTCTACTCTATTTAGTTTTTCTGTGAGAGTTTTAATCACTAAGAGCTATGAAAATCCCAAAAGAAGCTCGAAATTAGAATGAATTTGATTTCTGACCTAGCATGACCACTGAAATGACTAATAATATTTTTCACTTTTGTCAAAAGACAATGGGTTTTAACGTCACAAACCTATTTTTTTCGGAAAGCTATTATTTCTATTATTTTTTAACGGTTTTCTATTATAGTACATGTTAGCATGGCATTATCGTGATTATAGCTGTAATATTATGTTTAGTGGTTATACCTACTTAAAAAAACATTGCTATTCGAACAAGTAAAAAAAGGTCTTATATTACATGATTTTTTTGATTGACTAAAACAACTCGATGAATCTTCACAGTCGTAAAAACATAAGTACATATCTAATAAACATTTCACGAACACGTAACTACAATCCTTACTTGGATGTTCTACAAGAAAGTAATCCTACTGTTTCAAACTCAACCGAAGGGTTCCATTTTATAATTAGAGCGGCGCGGGCGCGCCGGGCGGCGGAAATCGCACGCGGGTGAATCACGCGCCGCCGGTAGAGCGCGCAAGTGACGCGTTTTATAACTCCCACACACTTTAAATGAAAGTTAAGTGTGACTTTAAAAGCTCGCTTAATTTAAAACTTAGCAATGTGAAGAAAAATGGAGAATCTATTTCTATAATAAGAGGGTGTAAGGCGGTTAACACACTGCGACGCATAACGCTGCATGTTGCGTGAATACGTGTTCCAACATTGCTTGTAAGTATCTCCATTTGTATAGAAAACGCGCACAATCCAAGACACTGATAATGCATCTACGCGCGTTCATGAAGATCACGCGCCTACATGCAGAGAAACATGCACACACGCGCGTGGGTGCATAAAAACCCCGCACGATGATGCAGATCTGCACTCCCGCAAGTACGCGCGTAGGTGCGTCTACACGCAACATTCAGCATCATGCGTGGCAGTGTGTTAATCGCCTAGAGGCAGATTACAATGGTAAATAAAAGAAATTATGAGTGTGTAATTTCTTTCATCTAGAAAGCTGCGCATTGGTTTGTATTTTCTTGAAAGGTAAAAAAATAATCTACTAATGTTATGAAAATGTGATTTGAATTATATTTCGGTTATCTACTATTAAAATTCAATAAAAGTTGATCGACCAAAAGGTGAAAAACAATTTTTTCTTACTCTACTGTAAAATCCAATCCAAATTGCTTGGACAAGCTTAGTAGCATTTTTAGCATAAATGAACATTCGATATCTAATAAACGTAGGACCAAATTGATGAGTGCAAGGATCCTATTTTATTTACTGTGCGGTGGGGGTCAATGTGCAATGGTACGTTTCAAGGATAAGGGCGGCCAAGACGGTGGCACACTAAATGATATAATGCGTATGCTATAGAACATATCGTATGCTACTTATTCTTGGGATGAAAATTACGACACCAAAATTACGTTGCTCCATTCTTCAACAATTTTTTTTTTGTTTTGAATGCCTTAATTGCTTTAAAATTAAAATAATTTTTAAAATGTTTGACATTTCCATTTCTATAATGGAAATGTCAAACATTTTAAAAATTAGTCTTCATCTTCTTCATTGTAAAAACTTCTGTCAATAATAATTAACTTCTATAGTTTCCATTCCACAACATTACTACACAAGCTTAGCGATCTCACTAACTAGATCATGAGCTCTAAACGTTACCCACACAGTTGTCAACATGTCCATGGGAGATTTAAAATCAATGCTTCATTTACAAGGTGTTACAAAAGTACCCCTAATGCCGAATATGGTAGATAGGGACCATCGTACTGAACAACTTTTACTATGGGACCAACTCTGAAATCGCGAAAAAAAAACAGCTGTTTCATACATTTTGATATTTTCGTAATTATTTTTTATATGAAACAGCTGATTTTTTTTTCGCGATTTCAAAGTTGGTCCCATAGTAAAAGTTGTTTAGTTTTTGATGGTCCCTATCTACCATATTCGGCATTAGGGGTACTTTTGTAACACCTTGTATAGATAAAGTTTAAGTTTAACATCTAGTTTGACTTTTATTTTCGTCCGTTTAGTCCTACCAGTTTTATCCGTTTATTCCTAATAGTATTGTCCGTTCAAAATTTAATAGGACTAATAGGATTTTTTTTTTCTGTTTAGTTCTAATAAATTTTGATACGGACTACTTCACATATAAGCAGGCTACTTTGGCTTTTGGGAAAATCTTTGGTCCAAACTAGAAAACAATTTTAACACTTGAATTATCCTGTCTACATTTATAGCTTTTCATCACACAGGATGCCTGCCCTTAACCCACAAGGTCACGTGCCACCCGTCCACCGACCCCGACGCGTTAAACACAATATTATCTGCACAAAATCTAGCGACGACGTGCTGTAAACATGATTAGGCGGGATTCGGAACTGTTTACATGCAACGTGAAATTACAACCTTTTTGTGACTGGTAAACATTCGACAGATGCTGTTTTGTTTTTTGTGTTGTTAATAAAGAACAAAATGTCCAAGGGTTACGACGTCAGTAGCGCGAATCGTTCAGTAGAATTCCTTTTGTTCTAGCCCCCTAGCATGACCATTGCACCCCCTAGCATGGCCACCGAAACACGATATATATCGCGTGATATAGCGTTTTGTCGACTCAACTCAACTGTCAAAATCCATTGTCTTTTGACAGTGAACATGATAAATCGCTATATCATATCGCGTTTCGGTGGTCATGCTAGGGCACCAATAGGTACCATAAAATCAAAAACCTATAAGTAGTTTTTGATTATAAGGTACTTAAGTATTTGACTAAGTACTTAAGTATTTGACTAAGTATTTGACAAGTTTCACAATTTTCAGATAAAGGGACAGAATTTCTATCAAAAAATTATCTCTAGTTTTTAATTGAAATTTATTTAAATTTAACAAGCCTTTAGTATTCTAACTGATATATTCGATTAACCTAAATAATAACCCTATGAATGACTCAAATTCAAATCATAATTCACCTTGCAAATGCGCATGTAAAGTTAAATACACTTATCAGTTTCCTCATAACATCGGATTATCGATATAATCATGAGATAGGACGTAACACACATGTTTATGCATCGTCCTATGTGTAGGTCATGGGACATTCAACCTGTTTTGCGCATCGTATGCGCATCAGACTAGCTATAGTCTGTTTATCCTTACTTGTTCTATTTAGTAAACAACTTTTGACAGTTATCATATTATTATGTCTTTTAAATTTAAATCGTTATTTCAAATAATATATTGTGTTAAACCAAATTGTCAATGTGAAAGTAATTTTTTTCCTAATATATTTGTGGAAAACCATTTGTTGTATTTTATAATTGTTTTTTTTAATAAAGAGTTGGGTGTTGTTTACCAAATATATATACAAGTTAAGATTTACAGAAAGTATTGTGTTGCAGAAATTAATCATAGCGCGAAAACTTAAGGAGAAGCGATGTTCTCTGAATTTTAAAGAAAATACTGAAAACATTTAATGCTGTGATAGTCTAATTATAGGATTGGACGTAACACATAATATTATGTTTTGGCATCGTCCTATGTGTAGGTCATGGGACATTCAACCTGATTTGCGCATCGCGTGCGCATTAGACTAGCCAGTGTTTTGCCGCCATAAAACTACATAGACAAAAATATTATGTTGTAGAAATTAATCATACCATGATAAAAGCGCGAAAACTTAAGGAGAAGCTATATATCTAGAGCTTAAAGAAAATACCATCTGAAAATATTTAATGCTGTAAGTCTTTAGATCCAGCCTCTTCTTTTTAACTAGAAGTCATCTTGAATACCCATTAAACTTTAAAAAAGTACTAAAATGTTGTTAAAATTCGCCGACTTATTTTTGAAGGTAAGACCTTAGTAGAGACAAAATAATATGTTCACATAATATTAGTTTTATAGAAGATATTACAATAGCATAATTAGATCTCTCAAAATATGCTTATTTTCTAAAGCAGCTAAAACAAATATTGAACTATCCAGTGAAATGTCATTAATTAATTACACAACTAATCTTTAAATGACAAGTTATCTCATATTACGCCCGCTTCACAAAAAAGAACTAGGTTACCAGACGTCAAAATAAATAACACACAACACTTAAAATCTAAAAAACATCGTCAATTAAACATTGATATCTCTATTAAACAAAGCATAAGAACATTTAAAACTAATGATAAAATATCTGTCGCGTGTAAACATTGTTATCCTTAACACAGTGACCCAATTCTCGTATCAGCCGATAACGTAACCTCGAGTTTTCGGCTGCATCGTTTACGTAACGCAATAGTTGAAATATAATCGATTAACTTTTGAAACAATCTGCAATATAATTGTCCGCCGCACTTGAGCGCTAACCCTTATATTAAGTTCTACTGCCTTTTTTGCTATTACTACAGAATATAACGTTTTCGCTAGGGTCCAATGAGGTAAAATCCCGCAAGGGTTCAGGGCCAAGCGGTGGTGAGAGGGCAAGTGCCGGAGTTTTTAGTGGGTATTCTCTCCTCCCGAGGTCCCACTGAGCCACTCGGCTGGGTGGGATCACGGGAGGTAGTCGTGGAGGAAGCTGCAACGTTGAATGTTGCGGTCCCCTCCTGGCGAGTCCAACATACGAACCCCCGCTCACCTGCATGCATATATTCTTCGGCATACAAAAAAGGGTGCTACTAATATCCTGTATAGTTACAACCCTACCTGTCTCCGTAAGGCAACGTACGCGCACCGAGTGGTTGCTTGCTTAGCGCCTAGCTACATAGTCACCTAGCATGTGGCGAAGTAAAAGAAACGTTCGCAGCCGGCCGCACTGTGCGCTTGGCGCCTTTGCTATGCGGCTGGTTGCGAACATTCCTTTCACTTCGCTACACACTATGTGACTTGCTAGGATCTAGATCCTGCGGTCAGTTGCGAATATTACAGAACGTTTCTTTTACTTCGCTACACTGACTATCTAGGTGCTAGGCGCTCAGCAAGCCACCTGTCGGTGCGTACGAGGCCTTAGGGAACCAAGATTTTCAATACAAAATGTTGCAATGTTGCTCGAATTTATTTGTACTTCTGTATATTAACATTGGTTCAAATTCTCAAGCTGCTAGTTCTCATTATCATTTATTTGAGTTTTAGAATAAATCTGGAATGTATATTAGGGTACCTAACCTGTAGCTTACTTTCAATGTAGTCACTGACTTACGTTTTTATCAGTATGTTTTTTTCAAATATTATTTTTTCATTGCAATATTTGTCCTTTGTAAAGAAGTAGGTGAAATAAACAGTGTATTGCGCATTAAATAAACTGTTGCAACTACTCTACATGCAAATTTGTAATCAAGGATTACCTGTTGTGTGTAAAATAAAAGAACTACTATTTTTTCAGTCTATCACTGATAACATTGAAGGTAACCATTTGCTCGGTAAATAAGGAATTGTACTTGACACAAGGACATAAGAATGTCGACGGTTATACATGTTTATTATTAGATATGAAACAATAGTTTTAGTCTAGACTTTTGAGTCAGTGTAAGAAAAATACAAGATTAAATTGATTGCACAAAAGAATGTATATAACAGGTTTGAGTAAAGATTACTATCTCGTTGCAACGATATGCTTTAAATATTGCGACATTAATAATGTAGGTGTGAAAATAATACTGGAAAACTTTAGGCTTTCTCCTAGCAAGCAAGTTTGTCATTAGTAGGTAAGACAATTAAATAAAAAAAGCCTGACAGCTGATAAAAAATATTAAATATTATCTTTTTTTGGTTTTCATAAATTTTGTTAATTTGAAATTGTGAAAAATGGCCACTTTTAGCAAAAAAAATCCATTAAACTCAACGACAGTCTAGAAAATATTGTGTAAGTCATAAAAAGTAGGTACCACAAAGCTTCCTCGGAGTGCACTACAGAGAGAGAATTCGCAATTTCGTCTTTATTTAAGCACTATGATTTATCTAATGGCGGCGCTAGTGTGCAGACTACGCACTCTAAACCTTTGGCTTTCAATCATTTTACTGCATGCATTTTTTCACTGTACATTTCTTATAGACATATTTATAATTTTAATCGTTGTCTGATCAATATCTATTTATCCTTTCACGACCTTGTTCTTATCGGGACTTTTTCATGATAAAACCAACATAACCTCATTTTACCTCATCCTTTACTCATAACAAAATGATTAATAGAAAGGTTCCAGATAATAGCATATTGCATTATTGTTTTGAGTTGAGACTTATAATAATTGATTTATTACTGTAGATAATGTTTATTGTGTTCCTGACCTTGCACACTGTGCAGTTGCAGTTAAGGCGAGGTACGAGATTATTGCAATATGCACATTTGAAATTTTCAATTCAGTTTTTCATTTGATATTTGTATTTCTTGTGAAAAATATAAAACTAATTGATAAAAATAACAATTAGAATTTGTCCTTTAAAAGAGATAAAAAGTATCTGAATGTAAAAAAAACCGGACAAGTGCGAGTCGGGCTCACCCACCGAGCGTTCCGTACCTACATACAGTATAAATAGTTTAGAAATCGAGTCTCGCAATTTTATGTAATTCAGTGTAATTTGTGTAACCTAAAATGTTGAGAAGTAGGAATAATTTTAAAGGGCATTTTAAGTATCTTGTTTTTGTTTTTATTTTGCTGTAATTTCGCTGCTCAGTAGGTATTTCTTTCTTTTCTTTCGCGTATATATATTACTTGACGTTTGTTGTGGGACATTTTAGCGGTAAGTTTAAGAGTCCGGCGAACAGTGAGTTTCCCATACAAACGTAATAACGGAACGATATTCGGATTAAGATTAAAGCGAAATAAAAATTAATGCGATTTACAGTTTGGTATGAAAAAATGAAATTTGAATTTGGTTAGTATTTTGGATTTTTTATTTCATAGAACCCTAGACAAATATTATCTTAATCCGAATAAAATCCCAAGAAGAGCTCAAATTGCAAATCATTTTTGTATTACGTTTGTATGGGAAGCTCACTGTTCGCCGGACTCTTAAGTTTGGCGGTTTAAAAAAGGGTTTCTTAACTAGTTTCAAGTAGTGCTCCGCCTTAATTATCATAATCAATGTGATGCAACTTTATATTGACAGGAAGATGTAACTCATATTATTCATTTTGAATGATATCCTATTTATAATTGATGGGTAATATAATTACATGCGTAAATAGTAGATTGTACAACAAGTGCCTAAAACGTATTTTACCCGAGACGTAAGGCGAGGGTGGATAGTCTAGTCAAATCGACGGTAAAATGGGTTTTATGTACAAGTTATACACTCTGCTTTTCACTTCGATTGTGAGGAAATTAAATGGAAATATTGCAACAACAAGTTTATTTAACAAAGTTTAATTGCGTGTGTGGCTGTTTCCCTGACGATCTTTGTCTTAAAGTCTGAGACTTAAGATTTTACTTTATACACTAGAGCATGAAAAGCGATTTTATGCAGCCTATACCGAACATAAAGACGTACTTTACGAGCATGAGAAGTGAAAAAAATATAATTGTACTTTTTTATTGTACATACATACACATACATAGCTATCTAAGTAACTTAACCTAACCACAATAATACGCTAAATTCACACCAAATTGTAGAGGGTTTTTGTTGAATATTATCAGTAAAATTTGATAGGAACTCAAATTATTTTCCTTTATTGTTTAAAAAACGATATGTAAAAGCTATGTATCACGATTAGCTTAGCAGTAAGTTTAAGTAATTTCTCATGATACAGCTTAATAAGTTAAGTCGGATCCAAATAAATTCAAAAAGCTCAATAATTAATTTGACATAAAACTTTTTGACAGATTTTCGGATTATAGATAGTTTATGGCATTTACCCGGCGGCGATTGTAACCACCCCTAAAGGATCATTCACACAGCTCCGGCGCGGCAACGGCGCGCCACCGGCGAGTCAACGGCAAAAATATAGTTACATACAAGTTGTACTACACTGTTCACACACATCAGTCACCTCGCCGGCATGTCACCGGCAAATCAAACGCGTATTGCTACGGCATGCCGGGCCGTCGCCGGGCCGTCGCCGTGCCGGACGGCACGTCGCCGGCACCTCACCGGCATGGCTAGCAGGGTTGGCAGATAAGGGGATTTTTTCGAAATTTTGGGAACATTTTTAATTATTGGAGAAAAAAATAAACTTATTTTCATACAAAACGTATCTTTCATACAAAACGTTATCTAACGAAATAAAAACAAGCTTATTTGGGTAAATTTTTAATCTTCTCTTCATACAAATTGATAGAGAATGTCAGAAGATAATTTCCGTTTCATATAATTTGTCAAATCCAAAATAAATAAAAGTGAAGGTAGGAAAACACTATCACAGAATACATAATAGTACAAGTACATTGTCTAATGATAATTCTAGTGAAAATTCTAAAAAATAGTATCTTTACTTGAACTTAGTGGAAAAGGTAAATTAAGTCTAATAAAGTTACCAAAAGCAGTATAAAGCATGTTTTTGCATGTACTTTTTCTCTATCGATTATAGCAACCAATACTTTATTAAAACAAAAAAGTGGCAACCCTGTTTGCCGGACGTGCCGTCGCCGCGCCGGTGCCGTGCCGGCCGGCACGGCGACGGCCCGGCGACGGCACGGCACCGGCACGTCCGGCGCCTCACCGGCATGACTAGCAGGGTTGGTAGATAGGAGGATTTTAACGAAATTTAGTTTTTTTTTATTATTGGAGAAAAATTAATCTTATTTTCATACAAAACGTATCTTTCATACAAAACGTTATCTAATGAAATAAAAACAATCGTACTTGGGTAAATTTTAAATCTTCTCCTCATACAAAGTGATAGAGAATGTGAGAAGATAATTTAATATAATTTGTCGAATTCAAAGTAAATAAAAGTGAAGGTAGTAAAACATTATTACAGAATAATAATAGTACAAGTACATTGTCTAATGACAATTATAGTGAAAATTTAAAAAAATAGTATCTTTACTTGAACTTAGTGGAAAAGGTAAATTAAGTCTAATAAAGTTACCAAAATATTACCAAAAGCAATATAAAGCATGTTTTTAAAAGATGAAATAAATAAATAATACTTTATTTTCATACTACAATGTACTTTTTCTCTACCGATTATAGCAACCAATACTTTATTAAAACAAAAAAGTGGCAACCCTGTTTGCCGGACATGCCGTCGCCGCGCCGGTGACGTGCCGGCCGGCACGGCGACGGCCCGGCGACGGCACGGCACCGGCACGTCCGGCGCCTCACCGGCATGACTAGCAGGGTTGGTAGATAAGAGGATTTTAACAAAATTTAGGTTTTTTTCTATTATTGGAGATAAAATAATCTTATTTTCATACAAAACGTATCTTTCATACAAAACGTTATCTAATGAAATAAAAACAATCGTATTTCGGTAAATTTTAAATCTTCTCCTCATACAAAGTGATAGAGAATGTGAGAAGATAATTTAATATAATTTGTCGAATTCAAAGTAAATAAAAGTGAAGGTAGTAAAACACTATCACAGAATACATAATAGTACAAGTACATTGTCTAATGATAATTCTAATGAAAATTTTAAAAAATAGTATCTTTACTTGAACTTAGTGGAAAAGGTGCATTAAGTCTAATAAAGTTACCAAAATATTACCAAAAGCAGTATAAAGCATGTTTTTGAAAGTTGAAATATAATAATACTTTATTTTCATACTACAATGTGCTTTTTCTCTACCGATTATAGCAACCAATACTTTATTAAAACAAAAAAGTGGCAACCCTGTTTGCCGGACGTGCCGTCGCCGCGCCGGTGCCGTGCCGGCCGGCACGGCGACGGCACGGCGACGGCCCGGCGACGGCACGGCACCGGCACGTCCGGCACCTCACCGGCATGACTAGCAGGGTTGGTAGATAGGAGGATTTTAACGAAATTTAGGTTTTTTTATTATTATTGGAGATAAAATAATCTTATTTTCATACAAAACGTATCTTTCATACAAAACGTTATCTAACGAAATAAAAACAATCGTATTTGGGGAAATTTTAAATCTTCTCTTCATACAAATTAGAAAAATTAAATAGAGAATGCGAGAAGATAATTTAAAGTGAGGGTAGTAAAACGTTATCACAGAATACCTAAAAATAGGTGCAAGTGATTTTCGACCTTATGGACGTATGAAAATTCGGTTGTTTTTTCCCATAATATTCTCGTTTACTAACTTTGCTGTTTCATAAAAACTGTGATTTTGATTAATGTCAATAAGGCCGAAAATCGCTTGTACGGTCAGAATACATTTGTCTACTGATCTCTAGTAAAAAACGGGTGCAAGCGATTTTCAACCTTAATGACATTTATCAAATTAACTGTTTTTAGAGAAACCTCAAACTTAGTGAATGAGATTATAGGAAAAAAACATCCGCATTCCAAACGCCACTAAGGTCGAAAATCGCTTGCACCACTATTTTTACGTATTCTGTGATAATGTTTTCTTACCTTCTTTTTTATTTACTTTGGATTCATTTCATTCAGTTCTTCCGTGACCATGGCGCATGCAACTGCGCCGAAATATCGGTGTCTCAAAAATAAACAGGTACATGGTGTAAATCCCGATATAGTTTATTCTAATAATGTCAATAACCATGGAAATTTAAAACATTATATTTTTTCTACCTATTATAGCAACCAATACTTTATTAAAACAAAAAAGTGGCAACCCTGCTTGTCATGCCGTTGAGGCGCCGGCGAGTCGCCGGTGATCTGAAATGCTTGTTCACACACGTCTGTGAAGTTGCCGGACGTGCCGGTGCCGTGCCGGCGCCGCGCCGGAGCTGTGGGAATGATCCTTGAGGAAGGCCTGTGCCTCAGCAGTACATTAAAATTGGCTGATGTCGAATACCCATCAATCTGCTTTAGGCCCACGTAGTGGGTTAAGTCCCATCCTCCTTATCCACCCATTAGCAAGGCATATGCTCCAGCAGTGGAGACCTAAAAAATGACTGCTTTGCATGTAATGAAATAACAAACCAGAGATAGGTTGTATAATGTACTTACTTACAAGAAGGAAAATAAATTAAACTGTTGCATACTAAATATTAATCAGAACTATTAAAATTAATTGTTGTTTTTATTGATGAGGTGATTAATATAATTTATAGCTCACTGCTTTGGTTTAATGAAGTATTTCTACCTGGTTTGTTGCTCGAATAAAAATATTATGAAAACAAGTTAGTACAATGTCAAAGATTCAGTGACCGGATTTTGTTTATCTGAAGGAGGCTTTTGACTTTTGTCTTTGATAATTTATTTATACAATGTGTTATAAATAAATATTATTCCTAAAGGACACACTAAACATATACATAAATTGTGTATACATCTATCTAGATTAGAATGTCAGTTCCAATCTATTAAGGTTCGTGTTTCACAATCAAAAAGTATGTTCTGAGTTGCTTACTTGACAGATCTAATGATTTGACATATTTTTCATATCATAACTGTCAAATCATCTGTCAAGCAAGCTATTCAGAACTTACTTTTACATTGTGGAACAGATAAGGGAAGATGCCCTAAGGGGAATAAAATACAAATAAAACTATAGTGGGTCAGTGAGCTGTAGACCTCGCGTTTGTGCGTCAAAAAGCAGCTCAAATTGTATGTTGTTTAAAAATTTATCTAATATGATGTCGCCACGAGGTTTTAAAGCAGTACTTAGCACTCTTAGTTAGATAAATTTTTAAACAAGCGTTTGGTAGGTATTCTTTATTCGAGGCAAGATAACACTTCTAATTTTGAACAAATTTCGAAATAGGTAAGTTATTTTTTCGAAAAATTTTGAAAAACTGTCTTGATAAAAACATTCTATATAATTATCAAACCTGCTTACAAAATTTAACGAGAATCGGTTAAGAAATGCAACCTGTAGAGGAGAACAAACGGTCACCGGAAGGACTGAAAAGGGTTTTTGCCGTTTCGCTTGCACTACGCGCTCGCTCGGTCAAATATAAAAAAATCTAATTGTTTTCAGGAAAAGTTAGATTTTTTTAATTTGAGATATTAGCATTCATGATGCTATTTTTATACAATACTAAGGCTGAGTTGCATCACCTTGATTCAACAATAACTTTAACAGACACAAACTTATGACCTAGGTAACAATAATGTAATAACACTTAGTTCCAGTTTTGGCCAATTGCTCAGATAAGTTTGTGTCATGTACTGTTATAGTTAAATTAAGATGATGCAACCGAGCCTTAATAATATAACAGAAAAATTGTACGAATTGACTGTCACCAGATCGTGAAATCAATGATAATATTGTATAATTCGAAATAAAATTTTCCTGGATACTTCCATACTAATTACCTACCTAATTCTGTATGTTTGCTTGTTACGTTTTCATGTCTTAACCACTAGACCAATATTGATGAATTTTAGGATATAAATAGAGATTGGGCATTGAAAAAGAATATAAGCTACTATGATACCCAAAATTCCTGGTTGAATATTACGTGAACACGAATCTTATTCTATTATATTATTTCAGTTTCAATAACTAATAAAAACACAAAAGGAAATCGATGTTTACCTATTTATTATGTATCAATGCCCTTATATCATGTTTGAGTAAGAATTGAAATAAAATAATAATGAAATGTCACTTTGTTTATATTACAGACACAGATAACATTATGTTCAACAAGTATGTGTTCATTTAACATAGTATTTTTCTTTGTTCCCTTGATCCAGTTTTTTTATTTCGTAAGCAAGATTATAAGTGGATGAGTGTTTGCAAACCTTATCTGTTGACTGAGAAATGATATTTACAGGAAGATTATTTGAATAAAAAATAGATTTTTCTTGTCAAGGCTCCTATACACCTCAAGTGGCGCCCTTACTAGTAGTTCGCAAAAGTGCTAAAAGTGGCCACTTTTGACACTTTTGCGAACTACTACTACAACGAACAAAATTTTACTGAGGTTATTGTTTGTAAATAAACTATAGAACTTTAGCTTCAATCTGTACGTGTGAATTTTCGATACATTATGTACTTAGCGAGCAATAAATTGAATTAAAATGAGGGCGCCACTTGAGGTATATAGGGGCCTTAAGTTTTTCTCTGTGCGGATTTTTTGTTGTTAACACAACTGCTAGATGGCGTAGCTTTTTACCTACTTAAAATTATTGTGTCACTCAAAGATATACAATAAATAAATCATTTCACAAAATAGAATTTTAAGTAATTTTAAGTACTTACTTTGATAAGGTTTCCTACCTAGCTAATTTAGGTATTAACTTTGTAGTTAGTATAACCACAATATCACTTATAAAATAAAAAAAATATAAGTTTTGGGAACTGAATTTTGGGAGAAGCTCGGAAAAAAACTGCAAGGCTCGATTTCTGAACTATTTATAGTGTAGGTAGGTACGGAACCCTCGGTGTGCGAGCCCGACTCGCTCTTGACTGTATTTTTACAGGTTGTAGCTTGATATGATACAAAGTTTGGTAAAATACACGGTTTCATAATAAAGAAACTAGGCTTAGCGTGCTATCAAGTGGGTTTTAGAAATCCTAGGGCGATTATTAAAGGCTTTACGATGTTTATTTTTTTGTTTTTCATATTTGATATTGTGTTTTCCGACGATCTTTTCATATTAAAAAATATACCCACATAAGTATAATTTTTAAAATGATGGTAGGTAGAGCAAAGCAGAAAAATATTTGTTCTACCATTAAATTAGTAGACTAGTGAGAACAAAGGAAATGATTCATGTAAAACTTTTTTCAAGGCAAACACTAAATATATTTAATATCTTTAGGCTGTAAATATAATTAAATAAATATTAGACAACGTCACATACATTGCTCCGATTCTAAAGTAAGTAGCTAAAGCACTGTGTTATGGAAATCAGAGACAACGGTGGTATCACAAACACCCAGACCTGAGCCAATATAAAAAATCTCATTTTGTAAATTGGCCCAATCGGGGATCGAACCCGGGACCTCAGAGATGGCGACACCTTGAAAACCGATGTACAAAGCCACTTGACCACGGAGGCCGTCAAAGTCGTCTGTAAAGGGAATCTTATTATAACTATTATTGAAAAACAGTCCTTATTATAACGACGCTAGGACTCCCCATCATTAATTAATAGTTCAAGTAGATCACACTTGCGTAAGTCAAAACCACAAATGAATGTTTTATGAAATATTTATACAATAATAATAATAATAATGCTCTTTATTGAATAATTCCATTCGGTTCAAATCTAAAAATTAAATCTTCCTGCATAATGTATCAGTGGGAATTTCCAGAATGTTAGGGTTGTCAATACGCCATTTTGTTAGCCGCACGGCACGACGCACGACGCAAACTGTCGCCCTCCTAGCATGGTCACCAAGATTAAAATTTGTCAATTACGGTTAAACGCGTTTTTTAAAGCATCATCACCTTTTTCGATATAACAATAATGTTATACAATACTAAATAATATACAAAAAAAAAATCAACTCGCACCAGATCATATGAGCATACGGCACTGAGCTACCGAGTCACTAATCAGTCAGTCGACTTTTTTCTAGAATATTATTTAGTGTTGTATAAAAATAGCATTCTGAATGCTAAAATATCAAAATTGAAAACAATAATGTTCATTGAATTTAAAAGATAATCAAACATAATTTAGAAAAATAACGAGTGACAACCCTGTAACCATTCATGGATTCCAGCTGGTTTTCCTGCTACATTTATTTTTCATGTCGTCCGTTTTTATATAAACCTGGTAAGTAAATTTTTATGTAAAACAATAAATTTATCTTATACTTGTCTGTTTTAGTGTTTTCAAGGTTATTTTCTTCAGTCAGAATATATGGTTATATCCTAGAGATATTATTTTACGGTTATTAAACAAATAACTGTAAAATAAGAAGACATTATTATCAGTAGGATCAAATTTATTTAATGTTAAAAGAATATTTTCCAAATTCCAAATAAATAAATAAATATTCTACAACATCACAATCATTGCTCCGATTCCAAAGTAAGTAGCTAAAGCACTTGTTACGGATTACAGCGCGTATATTATTAATTCAGGTGTTGTTTTGGAATTATTTAGTTTGTATTTATTGGTTTTTTAGAATTCCCGACGTTTCGACACCTTTCCAGGGGCCGTGGTCACGGGAGGACTAAAGCAAAAATTTCGAGCGGGTAATTTCATAAAAATATGAGCAGCCTTTTTAAAAAACCAATAAATACAAACTAAATAATTCCAAGACAACACCTGAATTAATAATATACGCGCTGTAATCCGTAATAAGTGCTTTAGCTACTTACTTTGGAATCGGAGCAATGATTGTGATGTTGTAGAATATTTATTTATTTATTTGGAATTTGGAAAATATTCTTTTAACATTAAATAAATTTGATCCTACTGATAATAATGTCTTCTAATGAACTGTACGCGCGAAAGCCTTAGAAGTGTATAAAGCACTTGTGTTATGGAAATCAGAGACAACGGTGGAACTACAAACATCCAGATCTGAGCCAATATAGAAAAGATCGTTTTCTAAATTGACCCAGCCGGGGATCGAACCCGGGACCTCAGAGATGGCGACACCTTGAAAACCGGCGTACAAACCACTCGACCACAGAGGTCGTCATCATTGAATCTACCACGTTCACATGTTTTCTTAAAATAGCGATATTAAAGCTTCCACATAAGCTGACGAGCGCGCGGCGCTGTGCTCAGGCGCATGCAACGGTAACCGACCTGCCCCAACCGCGCGTGTGTGCGGGGGTATTTTGAGACGGTACCGAGCGCAGGCGCAGTGGCCTTGGTCAGTTTATACGAGATCTATGGAAGAGGCTTTGTTTAACCTCCTGCCTACTTTTATATTTTGCATGAAATAAGTAATATATTTTAACGCCATTCCGACCAAACTAAATATTTTCGTTGTCGGCTTAGATTTTTTTACTATTTCTTTAAAGCACTTATGTCCTAAAGAACAAACCCTGATTTTAAAACGTTATATCAAAAAAAGGTTGCTATTAGCAGAAACTTTAAACTAACGTACTAGGCAAGTGGTTAGGGCAAGCTTTTGAAAATATTGACACTTTTATATACAGGGTGAAATTGAAGTCATTGGCAGTCTTTTAAAATAACCCCTTTACTGTTAAAGATTGTATAGAAGGATGAATAGTTACACAATGGTACTTCTTTGTCAAACTATTTAAGTTTGACATTAAAGAAAGGGATAACACTATGTAACTATACATCTGCTATACAATCTTTATTAGTACTTATTTAGAAACACACTAGGTATTCAATTTGAAATTGTTTTAACCGTTCAACGCCCGGAAAATGAAACATAATAGATTTTCCATTGTTATCCGGCCGCATGCGGCCGCTCGGGCGTTGATGAATTAAGTAATTTGTATCATAAATATTCTCGAATCTTATAGAAGCATTTCTCTTTAATCGATATGGTTTATTTACTATGAATTGATTATGTATTGTGGTTTTTTCGCCTAATCTGCCAAATCGATCTCGCTCCCATGCGCGTGTTTATCTCATTGCTATCTTGCTTTATAGATTAATTAATTTTTTCTGGGATCGTAACCTTAGACCTGAAAACCGGTGTATTAGCCAGTCGATGAAGCAAATCGTCAAAGAAGAATTGTTTTAAGTAATCAATAAAAAAATATCAACAGAGTATGACAAGTAATAAAACTACTAAGTTTCAGTTCTGTATTTCATGGGAAAAGGTGAAAATGATTACGGAGAAAAAAACAAATTCGCAAAATTCATGCAATTTAAAATATTGATCCAATCTATTTAATATTTCATACTTTTCTTAGTTCACCTTTACAAACAATAAACGATATAGGTATTTGTAGCTAAACAAACTGATACCTACTAAAACTATTTAATTTTATTCAAAAAAATGCTTTGGAACTTAACTTTTTAACTAAATACACACAACGGCACCTCAGACTACACATGTTGACCTTGAGACCGCCTTTATGCCCTACGTAATAAAAGCTGTTGTCGCAGTTAAACTGTATAACTTGACGTGCTGTCGTGCGTACAATCCTTTAGAATTCAACACTAATACAATGAAGACATCCATTTTTCAAATAAAACTCTACAAATAAGGAGGATCCTCAAGTTTAATAACAAATACTTTTTTTTAATAATATTTAACCCCTAAATTGCTCATAATAATCATCAAAATACCGCAACGACACCCGATAAAACCATCCGACCAATCACAGTTCTATCACCGTAACCTATTCAAAACAGCAATGAAAATACCCTGCGTTGCCGACGCTACACAAAGCATCCGCGCTATTGACTCTTGATGCCATTAACCGAATAACCCATTGCACAAAGAACAGGCACTTTTCAAGGTGAACACACACAAACACTCTACACATATGAACACAGTTCAAAAATAAGACTTGAACCAACTACTTGGAAAACAAAAACAAAACAAACACAACCCTATTCCTTTATAATAAAGATGTGATAAACAGCAAAGTTAAATCGGTCGAGACGACGCGAAGGGTGCACTCTCACAGAGAAACGCAGACACTGCATATTATAGAATGCAGTCTGGCTGCACACATTACCGTATAGAAATAAAACTTGCCACTCGATTTCAAACTTTATTGACTGAAAAATTAAAACAAATAGACACGAAAATGAATCAGGAAACTATGTTTATCAATAAAAACACTAGCTGGTAATAATAAAAAATAACCAACACAGACATATACATTTTCTTATAAAACAGTGTTCACGTATATACGAATACCAGCACATACGTGTAATTCAGGGAAATACAAAATGGTCTTCATGTTAACACACACATACATTAACACTTGTCCTGTAAGGATTACATTTGCTTATGTGTGATGTAATAATGTGAGCGAAAAACATTGTTTTATAATTTAGATATGGGTGCGCTGTTGTTTTATTTGTTGTAGAATATTAAGTTAATATTATCGACCCGTTTATTATGTCTGGTGTAATCCTTTGTTTAGTAGTGATGTGTGATCTTGAGAAGTTCATCATCGTAGACCTTGAATAAGTATTGAATAAAAATAAAGCACGACTGACAACTGCGGATTTGTTGTTGATGCAATGAAATAAATGTTGGTATTTTTTGTATAAACTTATTTGTTCTTCTTGACTTGGCTGCTACTCCTTTTACACTTAATTTCCCACTCTTGACCTGTCGGGAGAGAGGGGGAATTCTTATTCTTACTCAAAACATAATAAACCAGTATCTACATAATAGACATCAAACTTGCAGAAAAGGTGTCTAACCTGTGTTAAAATAAAACGAAATTAAAAAAAAAATTAAAAAAATTACAAACATATTTCCAATTATTTATAAGGGTTTTAAATTATGAAACTCTTGCAATTGTATTTGTTTTTAACCACTTATTTAGGATCGAGATTTTCTTGAACGAAGTTGTTATAAATGACTATAGATAAATTTCTGAAGATTGAAACTTAAGTACCTACCTATCCAAATACAAGTGCCACATGTGCCTAGTTTCTTTTCATGTTTTATTTATTTTTATAAAATATGTATTTGAAAAAGAAACGAAGTATATTTTTATCCCGTAAGTCTTCAAGGGCGTCTAAAATTCGGGGGCTTTGGCCTCCCCTAGAGTTCAAAACAAGGGAAAGTACAGGATGTCTATGGACGACCTGACGGTTTCGGATGAAATCAATGAAAAAGAAATAAATTTTACTTTTTTTTAATGATGGTAATTTCGTTGGGGACACTCCTCAAATCGATTACGAACACTGTGGAAGAAATTTCGAAGAAGTTTTCGATCCTATCTTCGATATTCCTTCTCCGATTTGCCAGATTTCGTGGATGGTCCTCGTAGACTATGCTATTGAGATAATCCCACAAGGAATAATCTGGTGGTGTTAAGTCAAGGCTATGAGGTAGCCGTTCAATGCCACTTCTCCGGGAAATCACAGTTAGTCTTGTAATGTAATCGTTTTCATTCAAACATTGCACAATCTGAGTTTTGTAGGCCTTGAGATGCAGTCAGATCACGTTATTCGGTAAATTACTCTGGCTATCAAGCCACCTGGACACCTGGAAAAATTGAGTTAGTTGCAAATTCTGTAAGCCGACAGCCTCGGATCAGCACCAGGAAGCGTGAGTCAATTGGAATCAGATGATTCCAACTGCAAACTAAGTCAATGTTTCCAGGTGTCCTTGCTGTTCTTGGAGAGCCGTTTTTCAGTAGCGTTGAATGTTTGAATCCACGCGCAAATGGTAGGATTGCTTGGGATCCAATGTTTCTCAATTATTGATAATGAAGTGGGAATAACTGGCGAACGCGAATGAGCGATCGATTATTTTCTAAATAGGCGCGCACGCAAAATGAGCGCTGATCTCCCGTGTAAGGCATGATAGCAATAAAAATCTAAGGACCGAACTCACGAATGACACTAGCTTCATTTTGTTTCCGCGCTATTTTTGCGTTTGAAATAGTTGTGTCGTTTTGGGACACCCTGTATTTAAAGAGCATTACCTTCTTTTTCATGTCAATGACATTAAACAAGTTGGTATATTAATTAAATTAAAATTTATTTGTTTATACTAATAATTTCCCATACTGCTAGGACCTAAGCCTTTAAGATCGAGAGCCGGGACCTCTTGACTCTGGTAAATTCCTATATACTCCCAACCAAATATGTTAAACTGAAATATTAAAGTCCTATAAGGAAATTTATCTATTACTGGCGTAATTGGCTCAAGACTAACGATTGGTAATGTCTCTAAAAAAACATTTGGCCATCTTACCGATGATCGGCATACGTAAAAGTTATTGCCGATCATCGGCATGAATGCTGTAACTACTGTGCCATCGAGCTTACGTAATTCAACAGTAACAGTGCCTTGCTTTGTAAACTAAGTAGAATTCACAAAGTAAGGCATAAGATTACTGTGCAAAATACCAATAATCCTACCTTATATAATATTTTCCTCGAAATGAAGATTATGACTTTTGTATTTCTTCCAAACAAAACTATAGATACCTCCCAAGTTCAAAGCACTCGCATCTATTTTCCAATTGTTGATAATTGAGACCCAGGCTCAGTTTCGGAGCGGGCCTACTCTGAAAAAAATTCGATTACAATCGTACGACCTTCGTTTCACATCTATTATTATCTCAGGAATAATGCCCGGTTCACATTATTCCAGTAAGAATTCCAGTACAGCTGTCGAATCCAGCGCTGGAATGGCACTGGAAAAATGTGAACCGGCACTGGAATGCATCCCAATGAGATCTATTTTAAAACTGGACTGGATTGACTCGCATGGTCAAGCTAGGGGGGATCCCCTAGCATGACCATGACCACCAAACCGCGATATGAAATTGCGATTTGTCGCTTTTAACTGTCAAAAGACAGTTAATTTTGACAGTTGTGTGTCGATACATCGCTATATCACGTGATATGTTTCGGTGACCATGCTACGCCTGGGGCTGGATTAGTGGACTGGAATAGTGTGAAGCGAAGTTCAAAGTTAGGTGGTTGAGAATTGCAGGTGTACTGCGATTCCACCTGCAGTCTTATTAACAGCAGGTGAGAGGAATGCACTAATCCGTCGTGGATAAAAAAATACGAAAGGCACCGTCCGATTACCGCAATTTTATTCTTCTTTGGTAGTAAGCCCTCAGTTTCAGAGCGGCTCTCGAATTAGTTAATGCGCAGGATCAACGGCCGGCCGCCCTTGCGCCGACCCTGGCCGCTGCAGTCGATGCACGCGGTGCGTTTCCAATGCGCCACGACGCAAAACATGAAAATCGTATATATTTTTATTAGTATCAAAAGTTACAGCGCAACTCTGGTCGCTGTAGGCTGTACTTAATTTTTAGCGAATTTGTAGTTGTAAATACTTAGATTAAAATTTTTTCTTATGATTAAAATTAATTTCCTGTAGCAGTAGACATTAATTCATATTAATTATTATAGTCTGTACCTATGTCTATATCCACCTAATTCATTAATGCATTCGTAACATGCCATAATACTAATTTAATCCTACTGTAGCTCAAATCCACGCCTGATTGACAATGGAAGCACTCTCTAATACTCCAGTCAGATCACCGCCGATTTTATCTCATTCGCAGGCAAATAAAAAAATAAAATGGCTTGTGTTACATTACGTCGAGAGGCATCTGTGAGGGGCCTTGTTGGATGCAGTCATGCTGTTTATTTATTGAATCATCGACGAGTTAGCGACCAATGAAAATTAAGATCTTTCATGTTAAAGTCGATATGACACGCTTCAATAGCTGTTGATTTGATTGTATTGATCTGATCATTGATTGATTTAATCGACCGGTATGACGACCTGGGTGGTGCAGTAGCCGACATACCGGTCTACCACGCAAGAGGTACCAGGTTCGATTCCCGGCCGGGCAGAAATTGAAATTATAATTTTTAATTTCTGTGAAGGGTCTGGGTGTTACTATGTATAATAAGAATATATTTAAAAAGTATATAAGTAGTATATGAGTTGTCTAGCACCCATATTACAAGCTTTGCTTAGTTTGGGGCTAGATGGCGCTATGTGAAATTGTCCAGGCATCCAGGCATTTATTGTCATTGTCACTGTTCAGACTTTATTAAAATAAATATTCTTAAATTTTTTTACGTATTAAATTCTTATTAAATTTTAGAGTGGGACGGTTTGTGTTGCAAATATGAATAAAATAGGCGTATCTATTTTGTGATGTCACGTAATTGACCGAACGTGCGCGAAGCGTCTCCGTTTCAGCTTGGGCAAAAAATATTTTGTACTTATGTCCATCTGTTTTCCTCTACAGGTCGCATTTCTCAACTGATTCTCGTGAAATTTTGTGAGCAGGTTCGATTTTTGTCGACTAAGTTTTTCGGAATATTTCGAAAGGAAAAAACAATTCAGCCCTTTTAAAAGTGTTCAAATATGTCACAAACGCGAGGTTTACAGCTCACAGCGATAAATATTCTACAATGACAGCAGCCCTAGTGTCAGCTTCGTTCTTTCAACAGGTATGGCGCTACTCGAAATGTCTGTATGTCTATCCTTTTTCACTTTTTCAAACCACAGATACACATACTCACATTCGAAACATTTATAAAATTGTGATCCTTGTATTTATGAAACCACGGATAGTCAAAATTACTAATGACCAGCAGATGGGTCGACTCACCGGAACTAAGAATAAACACAGAACACTGAAACATAGGTACACTTATAATAATTAAGCGTTATTATGTTTTAGGCGTATTAAAAGTAAGTTAATGCTTGAACGTGTTACTTTAAAGCCAGAGAAGGCCTTTTCGCCTGCATTGCAGTTTTGAACGTATTCATATGTGCTTTATAAAAAAAAATACCAGTTTTTTTTCTGTTTCACGTTTAACTGTAAATACAACCTTTTGTTGACTTCTACGACAAATAACCATGTTAACTCTAACAAGGCTTTTCCTTTTTTTCATAGAATAGAACAATGATCTTAACCAGACAAATTACTCACTAAGCTACACCTCATGTATGTGTATAAAACAGTCTTACATAAAAAATAATAATGTAGTAGGTAGTAGCATTGTCTTCATTGCGTCGGTTCAAAGACCTTTATGTTTATACACAAATGTGAGATATTATATGTTATTGCTTAGGACAGACGGCCGGGGTGACTGCCCCATCGATTGGATGCTGTTTGGGCCTTGGGAGTTTTGACAGGGAAGAATTAAGGGTCACGGTTAAAGACATGTCAATATAACTGTCTACGCCGAAGCTAACATCATTTTTCTACTTTGGCAACATTGACGAATTACCACAACTTTTATTTGTTTCCTTTTTTTTAGGCTGTGTACATTTTGCGTTTCTATGCTGTGGCATAATCTGTGTCTATGCCTTTGTCGGTTTTCTTTTTTTTCTCTTACACACGAACTTTTTGGCGCGTTACCTTGAAAATATTCTCTTGTAAATATTTTCCTGTGTTTTCCTTAACTTCAAATATATTGATTTTATCTCTTTAAAATACGTATTATTACACCTACATCATCATCACTTTGCCAAATCTCCCGCCGCTACAATAACCTTTATAGTACAGTCGACCAAATTGAATCATGACCCACCTTAAGGTTATTTTCTGACAGTCATTCAAATACAAGTAGGTTGGAATTCGCTTGAACATACATTACCTTGGTAACGAACCTGCTATTATTTTATTACACAATGACAGTCACTGACTTGGCTACGGTAAATAGATCGGACAGACTCGACTATACTCGTTCGTGACAACAGAGAAGTGCTATTACTGTCTCTGTCATTAATTATATTTTTTCTCATTGTCTGGCACACTGTCATATGTGTCATAATGTGTAAAATTATAATACTTTTTCTGCAGTTAAAAGAGTTAGGATTATGAACCATATCTTATTCGAAATCCAAATCATGACTGCTTTATTGAAAAACGTATCTCGTGCAGTGATAATAATGGTTAAAATTGCATATATCTGACCCGTAATGACGAATTTTTATTAATATTTAAAATATACACGATAGTGAAGAAAACTTAACTATTTTTATGGTTTTAAAGGATTATCAGCAAAGTGGGTCATGATTCAGTTGGTTCGACTGTACATCAGGAGCAGAGCTGGTGGTTTTGTGTCCAGCTGTAGCAGGACACAAAACTCTCCAGTGGAAGGATGTTACCATAATAAAGTATTGTATAGAATTTCTCATAGGAAAAGCCTGACCATTTTCAGGTCCATGGACACCTCCATGGATTCTATGTATACTACCTCTGATCAACTCAGGCCGATCTCCCGTCTCTGTACCCCAGTGCTGGAGTACAAGCCTACCTTGGAAGAAGGAGGATGGCCATAACCCGCCACGCTGGCCCAATGCTGATTGGAAGATGTTAATGACTGCAAATGCCTCCGAGACGAGCAGCCCTCCGAAGCACGGATGAGCCCGAGATAATACATTTCTGATCACCCACCCCATGACCAAGCCTTGCGCTTAACTGCCACAATCAGCTGGATTCGCTCAAACACACTGGGCCATCAAGTTCTTCGTACCAACTACACGAGGTAAAATAAATAAATAAATGCTTGAACAATATCACACAGCGCCATCTAGCCCTTAACTAAGCAAAGCATGTAATATAGGTGCTAGACAACCGATATACTACTTATATACTTTTTAAATATATACTTATTATACATAGTAGCACCCAGAGCCGTCACATAAATTAAAATTCGTGGTAGACAGGCTTGTTAACCACTGCACCACTCAGGTCGTCATGTGGTACAATACTAGTTCAGTAATTTCTCCTTTTTTGCGAAATAAAAATCTAGTGTATGTGACGCGACTTTGCAGCACTACTAAGTATAAATCTAAATTCTTTACACCATTAAGGCTGCTAACAACTAACAATCAAAACAATACAAAGTTAAATAATTTTCCCAACAATTTCTATATAGAAGAAAAGTCTCCCCTACTCCATCCCTGGTCCCGAAAAGGGAAAGTTCGTTTACTTCATGGCCGTCTGAAATAAAATTCAGCTTCCCAAGGGTGCATTCACCTGTCCGTGAGATAGCTGAAGCTGTAAGGTCGACGACTTTAGGGGTCTAAGCCTTTATAACCAATTTTGATTGCACGAGATATGAAAAAATTTAATATCCAGACAAGTCAATCCAAAAAAAATGTTGATAGTTACTTCTGGTTGTAACAAATTCTGTTTTTTTATTATAGAGAAAATATGTCGTTTCAAATCACATTATTCTTATTCTGTAATTGATTAATTTGAAACTTAGTAATAATATTTTTAAAACAATTTGAAATTTGATAGATAAAGCTGTCATTTGAGTCTGACTAATTAGAGTTGCGGAATCTGATCTGCATTCTGAAACGGAATATTGATAATGTATAAACAATCTCTGAACGGAAAAATAACGCATATATGTGGTAGGTCCATAGATTTGAATAGATTTGCTGCTTTCGGAATAATTCCGATTCGGAATTCCGTACATAGTATGTGGCTAGGCTTAGACTGAGGAGGTTCCACATTGACGTGGTGGTCTGGTTCATCACATTCTAAATTTGAAATTCAGTGCGGAAATGAATTTCAATACATACTTCCCGTACTAGTGCGGGAAGCAATTTACATTGCCACGAATGATTAAAAAATTCAATCCATCCTCGACAATGTAAATGCTAACTCTCCGCGCTCGCCTGTAATTTACTATTACGTTATTCATGAAAACCAAGTTATGGTTCCTTCAGATAATGCAACCTTTCCTTTTATGAGGCCATAACTCGCAAGTAACTTCATCTTTTCAAACTTTATTATATTCAGTGTCTATGAAAACTCAGCCGTTTTGGAATTCTGGCCGTAAACAAAAGTACATGATTTTTGTTTTTTGACTGAATCAGACTTACATAATTCCTTAGACCTTCAACTACTTTGGAGTAAAAAAAAGATTTTTGTAATTTTATCTATTACTGATAATATGTTAATCGTTCATTTCAGTTTTTGAATTTCAAGAGTATTGGTAGTTAGTAACTTGATTTGAATTTTCTTTCAATTGGATACCACGATTTAAGGCATATCATACCATCTACAAGTTGTTAATAGTTTCCTTCATAAAACAACTTCTATTTGGGATATTTTTTTTCCATTCATAAAGCCCACAAATAAATCAAATTACTTTTTACACAAATATCTCTGAATAGGCACATCAAAATATTAGCCCAAACAAAGCCTACGCAGTTACGTAACGCTCGTAGCAGTTCATTGATCTGCCGTAGCCCGTAGCGATAAAGGCCGTAGCGGTTCCGGTCGGTGACCTCTCGTAGCTTCGTAGGCTCGTATAATTATACTATTCTTGTTTTCTGGTTTTGCTAATATTGTTAAGGAAAGACAGTGTTTTAGATATAATAAAATTCTTTGTGTACTTAAGTAATTTTAGTAAGTACTAGCTGTTGCCCGCAACTTCGTCCGCACTTCAACGAAACTGAACATGGCAAGCAATTATTCTCTCAGTGAATTGTATACTTTTTTAACAAGAAAGTAATTATTGTAGGTGTTACGTTTTTTATTGTCTAATTTTCAAAGGACTTTTATACTACAGATGTTTTATCTCACGAAGGCGGGTCGGCTGTGAATGTTTTAGGCGTGCACATGCACATTGTTTAGTGTGCGTCTGCACGCTCGCGTATTACACATACTAAAGTAATGTGCATGCTTGCATTTGCACGCCTAACAACATTCATAGCTGACCCGCCTTTGTGAGTAAGAAATTAAAAGTATGCGCTCGGCAATTTTTTTTTGTGAAAAAATGTTGAGTAGACCTTGTCAATCTCCTACTAATTATTTTAAACAATTTTTTTTTATTAATAAGGATTGAAAAGATTCAAAAAAATAATGTTCAATGATAAAACCATAACATAACGTTACATAGTGTTGTCAAACATATAGGTAATCATTATCATAATAATAATAATATTTATTATTCATAATAATCATATTAATCATTATAATGAATGAACTCTGAACATGAAATTGCGTAAACTTAGTAACAGCACGTAACAGATAAAAAAAAATAACATTAATATTACAGTTAACGCTATCACGGGTCAACGTACGATAAGTTTCCTTTTTTGTATCTTGACCTCATTTTATTGAGTATTGATATAATATTCATATTATTGAAAGTTATTGAAATAAATAAATAATTATTTATAGCCCTGTGGGCTACCCTAACACTGCAATTTCCAACCATCTACCAAACGTTGAGATTAAGGCAACATTCTCCCACTGGAGAGGTTAACGTCTTACAGTGGACTAATAAGCCGTCATCATCATCATATCAGCCGCACAACTCCCACTGCTGGGTGGGCCTAAGGATCTCCACAAGGATCCCACACTGCTTGCACCCAGCAGCTTCAGCTGCGTTCAGAAGATAACACACGACCCGACCTCAACTCAACCACAGCCCACTCCTTGAAATACATCGCTTACAATTTTGAGTCTTATGACACCTTCATAAGCTCCGTTATATTTTGTCGATGAAGCTGCACCCGCCCCGCGCTCAACCCGTACTCAACTCAAACTCAACCCGAATTCAACTCAAACTCAACCCGAACTCACCTCAAACTCACATCAACATCTCATCGGAGCTTATTAATGGGTCATAAGACTCAAAATTGTAAGCGATGTATTTCAAGGTGGACTGTGGTTTTTTTGAGTTTGAGTTGAGTTCGGGTTGATGACGGTCGGGTCGTGTGTTGTCGTCTGAACGTGGCTGCTTTGCGGGAAGGCATTCCCGCAACCTTCACCATCGTCGGTCCACCTTATCGGGGGCCTACGCAGTGTATTTATGAGATGAGGTTCCGGTTTTCAAATACCGGAAATACAGTCATTTCGATTTAAAGCTCATTGTAGACGACCTCCGTGGTCGAGTGGCTTTGTACACCGGTTTTCAAGGTGTCGCCATCTCTGAGGTCCCGAGTTCGATCCCCGGTTGTGTCAATTTAGAAAAACGAACTTTTCTATATTGGCTCAGGTCTGGGTGTTTGTGATACCACCGTTGTCTCTGATTTCCACAAATGCTTTAGCTACTTACTTTGGAATCGGAGCAATGTATGTCAAATATTTATTAATATAAATATTTGACAACATCAAAGCGAAAGCGATCGTATGAAGACACACTATTGTGTGTCTTCATACGATCGCTTTCGCTTTCAACAGAGGCATGCCTCAGGGCATGCAATAGCGCAAATTTGAGAAGATAGGGCATGCCCTATCTTCAATTTGCAATGGTTTAAAGCCAATATTGAATTTGAATGGGAATGTAAAATTTATTTATTTGTACCAAGCATACACACAAAATAACGTAAAAACAAACAGTATTACAAAATAAAAATAAAACAGTGAAACTATAATTAAACAATGCAGAACAAAACTGGTCTGTATTGTTAAATATTACATGCGTTTGACGCCACTTGACTTGAAAGTTGAATCGACCTGGTGAAGACAGACCAATTCTTTTTCAATTCTTTCAGTACGCACCTACCAGCTCTCATTATGCAGACGTCTCGTTTAAATTAATAAATTATCGCAATTGCTTTTATTTTGATGCAAAAAACGGCAACGCAAGGGCCAGACAACAAAGGCGTCTAAATCACACGTCGAGACAGACAGACTGAACCTTACTATGTATATATCGATCGACAAAACAATTATGCCTGACCTTACTTTAAGTGATAGCTGTAAAAACGGTGAGTCAAAACAAACGTTAACCGTTGCATGTTTTTTAGAACCGTTATTACTCAATTAGTCCAAAAAAAAAACAGTTTCGAAAAAAAGCCCGAAATGGAAATACACTTTGAAACAAAAAAATTAATAATTATCGACAGCCAATTTAATTTCTCTTCCGCAAGTATTTCATTTTATTTATTTAAGTAGAATCGCCAATACGCGTTTGTGTAAAATTGAAGACGGTGTAGATTAGAAAATTATCATCAATGGCAGTTGTGCGGAATCCATATTGTTTAGAATCACGAATGAAGAAAAGCAGTAGTGAAGTTATTCTATGCCTGATTGTATTTGTCCTAACTGTTTTCGGCACACAAACTATTGGCCTAAAATGGTTTTTGCACAATGTTTGGCACATTTTTTGGCATATTTTCACTTCGCCTGAAGTTTTTTCGCTTTTTTTCGCTTCCCAAGTTAATTATCGCTCGCACGTCGTCGCACCAAATCGTCTGTTGGACAGACAAGACTACGTGGAGTCGACTTTTCGGCAATTCGTTTTTGTCACTGACTAGTATGCAAGACAATATTAGGGTTAACTATATAATTTTACAAAGTCATTGTTATGTCAAAAGATAAGAACGCTGATTATAGATTTTAGGACATTGTGCATTAGTGGTTTTGATAATACGGAGTTTTAATGTTTATGCCAAACAATAAAAATGCGAAAAAGTCTGTTAACAATAATTGTTCTTAAGGAGTTTAGGCCAAAGAAAATCGGCCAAATGAAATTAGGATCAATGACTTTAGGCGAGTCAAAGGACACCCCCTTCACTGCTGATTGGTGTTGGATTATTTTTAACTAATACTAATCTCCTTATTTTCCGCGCAGAAATAAAACTAAGCTAGAAAATTATTTCCTTCACTTTAGTTCGTGTAAAATAATTGTTATTATTAATCAAGGGTTTGATACTAGCTTATACTGCAATTAGTAATTATTTCCACAATAACGCCTTTATTTTTCATATTATGTACCATCAAAAGATTTGATACACCTACAGAGCATGAGAAGCAAAAAAATAGGTTATATAGTGCAGCCCGTTGCGTGTAACACATTGTAACAAAGAAACTAAGCCAATGTATGTAGGTATTGAGTCATAGTATAGTTATCATAAGCCTATTCATTATGCGAGATAAGGCACCGTAACTGCAACCTGTACCGAACCCCCCCCTTCGCTGGACTATACAGACCAAACTAAAGAGTAAATAAGCTCCGTCAACTGATTAGAGTCTGAGTTCATTGACCTACTCAGAAGTCTTTTCTTTTAATGATATTTTCATGCTTTTACAGATTATAGTAATCTATAAATTCATGAAAATCTTGGCCAGATTAAGATGTAATTGTCTAGTGAAATGGGAACCCTACGTTGTGTAATTTTTTGTTTTAGTTTCCCAAGTTCTTTTATTGGTATGTCTGAACTAAGAACAAAATGTATATTATCAAATCCACAAATATTTATACTATTTTGCTTTCGAAGGTTCTAGAATAAATCTTCTATCTCATCACCCGTCCTTTTCTTGTTATATACATGAGATTTGTCCGTTAAGGGCTGCCGGAATCCAGGGTTGCCATTACTATCTTCGGTGTTAATTTGGTTGTTTTTATTTTACTTTTATAAATTATTTTCTTTTAAATGACATTATTATCATATAATTTGTTCACTAAATCATTCCTGTATGAGAACCACATTGTCACATGGTCATAAATCCAGTTCATAGTTACGACTTCAAGTTATAAAGCCAATTATTTATGGAACTTGATGCCAAAAACATATTCTATTATAATCGTCTAAACCTTGAATACCAACATCAACGAATTCCAACATTTAATTTAAGAAATATCATAACAAATATTAAAAGGATGAAATATTTATTTCAACTATTTTAATCTAGTGAACGCAGCCATTCGAAAGTCAATCCCTTATAGTGTCCTTTTACACATATATTATTATTAATTGTTTATCTTTTAGCAGTAAACTTTCCAAATTAACTTAGGTTGATTTTTAGTAATAATCAACATAAAATTCGTGTCAACCTTAAACACAATTTCTTATTTACTTCCCAAAGCTAAAATGCCACTCGCCAATAGATGGAGCCTTCTAAACCTCAACCCAAAGTTGGATTTCCCACAATATCCTTATTTAAAGACTCAAATAGACCATAAATACATTAAATACGACCCCAAGAAGTTTTTAGTAATGTTTTACTGCAATAAATACAATGCGATATTACATTTTTTCACTGATTAAGATCTGCCACGAAAGCCCTTAAAACCACAGTTTTGCCCTTAAACACTACTTGACACTGGAGGCGCTGATGGCAAAAAAATGTGTTTGTAAAATATTCAATCACCAAAACAATGAGCAAATAAAAGTCAATCTTATAAGTAAAATAATGGCGTTAAATAAGTTATTATAAAAAAGGTTTTTATAATTGTTTCCTGACTGTATATTCATAAATATTATAATATATTGTAAAATAGTTAGTTCCCATGCCACACCGGTATGGCGCTGTTGTCTTATCATATCTCAGAAATATTGTTTGGCTAGTAAAAGTAGAATTGATACGGAAATCTTATTCTTAGTCATTAAAAAAAATATTTAAAATGAAAACAATGCCACAAAGTCCGAATCACTATCAAATAATTTGTTAAATTCTTGATAAACGCACTCTTTAGTTTCCACCTATGGCCGCTCGTGGCGCTGTTGCATTATCACAATTAGGTAATTTCGTTTGTGTAGTTTTCGTCTAATAAATGTGAAATTAATACAGAACTTACTCTCTAGCTTATTTTCTAAGTGTATTAAATAAGTTGTTCAAACGAAAACAAGCTGTTAAATCATATTTTAGCGAGGTAACTATTGTGGTTACCTATACCGTAGACCTCATAAACTATAGATATTTGACATATCATAGTAGTACAGATTTACTCAAATAAATCTAAAAAGAATTTAAAACAAAGAAAAATCCATAAAATCAAATGGTGAGTTAGTACGAAGCGAATATATTCTCCATACTACAAGAACGCCTGATGATTACTTATTAGCAATTTGGATTTGTACAACATTATTTACAGGCAATTTCAGGGGCTGACTTTGGATTGGTACAACCGCCCCTTAATTTATAAAGAAGTTTACCGTAGTTATAAATTACTTAAATAAAACAATACAAAGCATAATAATTGCCGTAAATAAATATAAGAAATACAAAAGAATAAATAATGGAGAAGAATTGGGAAAAATAAAACTAATTTCCCTATGATTTTTTTTTTTTTTTTTTTTTTACATTTTTTTTTTTTTTTTTTTTTTTTTAATATAATAATATACTTCATACTAAGCGTCCAACCTAACCCCAGAAATGACCTCCCTTCGCCCCACCAAAAACATCTATCAATGACAGCGCTTGATAGATTATAAGTGTATGAAGGTAAACAAGTATTTGAGTCACAACTCATATGAAGTCTGTGATTAGGCGTAATATGATTAATGAAGTTTATTAAAACCTCTCAAACGCTCCGATAGATGTTATTGAGTCATTTCCCTGACCCATCGTTTCCCCAAATCCTTTATTCATAATTATAATCATTACAATAATCTGTTTACTACTAGTGATTGAAGAACAACTGTATTCGTCTGGTAACTCTAGAACTTGTTACAACCTATTTATTCAGTTTTAATTTGAACATATACATTTGAATTCTATCCTAAATATGAACCATAGCACTATTAAATTTATAATAAGCCATAATCAAGAAAATTTTTCCAATCATACCACAAAACTAACCACAAACGTTAAACAGAAAAAAATTATTTACTTATTGTCATAATGAAATTGTCAAGATAAGGATTACCCTAAATCCAAACTACTAACTTACATCTCACACATTTTACTCGTATATAATTATCAAGAGTTTTCAACTTAAACCAATGAACTAACAAAATAATGAACCATAATCAAATTTAAAAAAATCAAAATATCCATAAGTAAAATTAATGAAATTATCAAATTATTAACCTCAATTAAAATTAATATCAAAATCTACAACTAAAATCAATGAAATTATTAAATAATTAACCCTAATCAAAATAAGCGCAAAATTAATATCAAAATCTACAAAGAACTTAAATGAGATTATCAAATAATTAACCCTAATAAAATAAATACAAAACATCAAAATCCCACAAATAACGTAATAATTAATTCAACATAAATTATTTTTTTCTTAAACTTATTCAAGACTATTCGCACTTACATAATTATTTACAAATAATACTTATTTAAATGAATGGTATTAAAGTTACCTCTAATTTGTTTGGTTTTAGGGTCCATCAATGTATAAACATTTGAGAAAGGTACAGCACTAACTACATAAGGTCCCTCATAGAGTAACTGAAATTTTTTTGTAAGTTTCTTTTGAGCTTCTGATTTATTTACTTTACGAATCTTTACATAATCTCCTATCTGAAATTCAATCAAACGATGAGACCTGTTGAACCTAACTTGTCGTTTAACACTGTTATCTTTTAAATTCCGTCTCACCTTTGACCTAACATCATTAACGTCCTTAGTTTTGTTTAACTTCGGCAGACAATTGTCAAATGACATGCTGTTACTTGTCCCATATAATATTTCGTTAGGAGTAAAACCAGTACTCTCGTGGTAAGTGTTATTGTACAAATGTTCTATATTGTTTAGTATTGTTGCCCACCCTTTATGATTTTTATGACAATACGTTCTAAATAACCGTCCTAATTCTTTATTCACCCTTTCAGTAGTATTAGGTCTGGGGTTCCTTACTGTTGTATATATAGGTTTTATATTAATATCTTTTAAAGCTTGCCTCCAGCCTTCAGATGAGAATTGACTGCCATTATCTGTCATAACTACTTTCGGTTTAATTATTTTAGCGAACTGTTTCAATTTTGAAATTACTGCGCGTGAAGTAGCTTTAGTTAAATCGTACAATTTGACAAATTTACTAAACGAGTCTTGAATAACTAATATATAAGCAGCTCCAAATCTACCCTTAGGTAAAGGTCCATATAAGTCAGCCATTACAATGTCTCCTACTTGTTCAGTAACAATAGATTTACATTCACCTACATACTTTATGTTGTCGCTTTTAGAAACCTGACAAATGTGACAACTCCTTAATATGTTTTTCACTACTTTATTCATTCCAAGCCAATAGAACCTATCTTTAAGATATTTAAGTACTTTATAAGCCCCTTGATGTCCCATTTCTTGGTGAACTTGTAAGATTACTTCCTTTCTCAAACTTGTTGGCAAATAAATTACATGTTTATCAGAATCAATTTTAAAATATAATACCCCATCCTTAACATAACATCTTTGAGCAATCTTATATAATTTACCATTTTGGTGATTACCAGTATTATTTACAATATTCATAATCAACTGAATTTCGCTGTCATTGGCTTGGAATTTAGATACATTTTTCAAATCAGCTATTAATGTCTTATTCTTATTAGATTCCATATAATGGATCTCTGGACAAAATACCCTATCCTCCTGTATCATTGCTGAATCAGGTGGAAACCTAGACAGAACATCGACAGCGACGTTATCCTTTCCCTTTACATGTTCAATGGTATAGTTAAATTGCTCTAGAAAGAGTATCCACCGAATTATCCGACTATTGTATAATTTCCATGATCTAACAAACGTTAATGCTTTGTGATCGGTTCTAATTATTAATTTCGCGCCTCTTAAATATGTCTCGAACTTTCTTAAACAGTAAATTATTGCCCAGAATTCTTGTTCTGTAACTGTCCATCTTAATTCAGCGCCCCTCAAAGCTCTACTACAGTACCCTAATATTTTCATTTCTCCTTCATCATCGTACTGAAATAAAACCCCAGCTAATCCTACTCCAGAACTATCAGTTTGCAAATAAAAGGGCCTAGACATATCAGGATGATGCAACATTATTGTTCTCAAAAATCTATTTTTTAACTCTTCAAAGGCTACCTGCGCTTCTGAAGTCCAGGTCCAGCCTCTATCCTTTTTCAATAACTGACACAAAGGTTGAATAGTACTGTTATAGTCAGGGATGAATCGTCTATAATAATTACAGAGTCCTAAAAATGCTCTTAAATGTTTTATCTTTGTAGGGACTGGAAAATTCTTTATGGATTCTATTTTCTCTGGATCTGTTTTAATTCCTTCTGTAGAAATAATGTGACCTAGCATTTTCACTTCATTACAAATGAATTTACATTTCTCAAGGTTGCATGTAAGTCCTGCTGACTTCAATTTGTTTAATATAATATCAATGTGTTCTAGGTGTTCTTCTAAGGTTCCCTGCGTTAGAATCGCCAAATCGTCGAGGTAGTTGACACAGAAATGCCTAACTTCAGATCCCAGTACTTGATCCATAGCTCTACTAAAACTACCAACAGAAGTCTTAAGTCCTTGTGGCAAAACATTATACATGTAAGATTTTCCGTTAAATGTGAACCCAGTATACTTTTTACTATCTTCTGAGATGGAAATTTGAAAATACGCGTTATTAAGGTCTATTATACTGATGTAATTAACCCCATGAAACGAATTCAAGACATCTATTTGCATTGGTGGAGCTTCAGCCTCAGCAACCATGTATTTGTTAATCTCTCGTGCATCTAATAGAACTCTAATTGAACCGTCTGGCTTTAAGGTGAACGTTAATGGACTACAATACGGCGTAGATCCTCTAGATATAATTCCCATATCAACCATTTCAGCTAACTTTTCCTCCATTCGCGGCCTATATGCATATGGAACGGGATAAGAACGTCTTATAACTGGACTATGATCTGTCATTTTTATAACATGCTCATAGCAATTAGCACGACCTAATTTCTTCGTAAAGACATCATCATGTTTGCTTAAAACTTGTCTCAATTTATCAACTTGAGCCCCTTTAAGAGGTATACCCGTTTTAATTTCTAGTAAATATTTCTTAAAGTCAAAATTATTATCTACTTTCGCAATTTCTGAAACACCTTGTCCTTCAAATACATATTCAATGAATGGAATTAATACCCTTTGACCATCGTGATTAATAATCAACCCTACAGGAGGTGTTTGTAATCGTATATTAGTTTTGTTCGCTACAAGCCAATCAAATCCCAATATTACTGAGTGAACTAATTTTGGCACTATTAAAAATCTAATTTCCATCTCAATTTCTCCAAATTTTACAGGCAATAAAACCATTTGTTGTATTTTGGCGCTCTTCTGGCCAACAGCTCCGCGAATCTGTATTGGTTTAACAGGTAACATACTTAATTTATCCCCAACTACTGATTTTAATGATTCCCAAAACGATTCTGATATACACGTTATATCGCTGCCAGTATCTACAAGACATATAACTCGCTTATTGTATATTTCTATCTCAACTTCCGACTTAACCATTTCCAGCTTATCTGCAGTGATATTATCTTCTTCTTCGAATAAGGAAGAAACTACTTCGGTTTGAATTAATGACCTTTTACCTAAATCAGATTGTGTTTTTAAAGTTTCTACAACTTGTGACTCAAAATTAGTTAAATCGTTTTCTTCTAAGCCTGAACCTAATCCTGCTTTACTACACTGACCTTTAATAACTATAGGTTTACGTATGCCATTATCGCGTGTACCTAATGTCTGTCCAGGTTCCCACCCGAGATTAAGCATAATCTTTAAAGCAACAGGAGTTAAATTTGCCCCTCCTAATGTTGATGTATTGGGGCGTATTACATCAACACCTACTCGTTTAAATTATTTGTGGGTTCTATATTTACATCTAAAGAATGGTTACTGTCGTTAACAATATTTACAACATTAGTTTTAGCTAATTTGTTCGTTGTTACTTGACGCGCTGGTCTGTCGTTGAACTGTCTCTTCCGGTTGGGCGCGTTTCTATGGTCATGTTGATTTTGAACAGCTGCTGCAGGCTTCTGAACAACGTTCGTCTGAGCAGTGTTGTTGTGCTTAAAATTGGTTTGTTTGTTAATATTGTCTAACTTTCTGAGGAACTCCGTGGCTTGTAGGATCGTAGTATAGTTGTTCGTTGACCAAGAATATTGAATTTCTCTAGGAAAATGACTCATTATGTCACTTATCAGCTGTTTTTCTTGAATGGGATAAGTCAGCATTTTTGCTTGTCCACAAAGTGTTATGAAATGTCCTAACATGGATTGAGTTCCATCCCACGAATTGTGAACAATCCTCCTTCTCAACTCATTTTGTTCAGCTTCGCCCCAATAAGTGTCCAGAAAATCTCTTTTGAAATCTTCAAATTGTGTCCACCTGTCTTTGTAAATCCGTGCCCAGTTTCTTGACTCTCCTTCCAGGCATTCAATTATGGTGTCAATCACATCATTCACCCCTGGTGCACATTTTCTCAGGTACGCAGTAAGATCTTCTATAAATGTTACTGGATGCTTGCCTTTTGCGGGAAATTTAGGCTTTTCTGTAGGCAACTGAGCCGCTGGATAGTACAACGTGGGAGTCCCTGGTTGCACTAAACTTTGGAAATTTGCTGTGCCTCTTTGAACATATGTATCCGTAGATCCACTTGGTGTAGAAGAGACTGCAATCTTATCTTCTAGTTCTGCAATTTTGTTGTTAATTGTGTTCATAGCTCGTTGCATCATGCGGGACATGTATTGTATTGGGTTGATCTTTTTCACCACTGGTGCAGGGTCAGCTACAGAGGCTCCACGGGTTTTTATACTGGACTTCCTGGCCTCCGCAGCTTTCGACTTGGTATTTTGTTTAGGCATTTTGTAATAATCACTTTCACTTTCACTTCAAAAGTTTTATCACTCACTTAATAGTCACAATTAAAAAGGAAGGGAAAAAAAATATTTACACATTTAAAGTTCACACAAAACACTAAAAAGAAATCTTCAAAATATAACACTCACTTATCAAAGTCAAAAATAAAAAGAAGAAAAAATAGCAAACTTATCCAAAAATCTAAAACGTCAATGTCCACTTATCACTATAAAAAAATTAAAACTTCAATGTCCAATTATCACTATAAAAAAAATTAAACTTCAATGTCCACCGATAACCATAAAAAAATTAAAAAAATGAATCGAAAAAGCACTTCACAGTTCGGATAAGTTCCACAATTATTCACCAGCGAATGCACTTCAACACATCTGTCTAATCACTCCTGAAACAAAACCGTACAATTTTTTTTTAATTTTTTTTTTTTTAATTTTTTTTTTTTTATTTATTTTATTTTTTTTTTTATTTTTTTTTTATTTATTTAACATTTAATAATATTCAAAATTGATAAAATAAAATTTAAACAAAACAAGTGTATCAAAAGAAAGTTTTTTTTTTTTTTTTTATATTTAATAATAATAATTAAAATTGATAAAATAAAATTAAAACAAAACAAGTTTATCAAAAGAGAAAATTTTTTTCTTTAAAGTTTCTATTATCTCTACAACGCCCTCTATCCAACTTGTAATGAACTAAACAAGTTCACAAGAAGCAACTAAAACGCAACCATACTCTTCCTATAATTTAGTTCCAATAAAATCCGCAAAGCGTCTTATCGTATTAACGCCCTCTATCCAAATTGTAACGAACTAAACAAGTCCGTTTAACGCAACCACAACGCCACCAAATACTTCCTACAACTTAGTTTCAATAAAATCCGCTAGGTGGCGCTTATGTCATTTATACCATAAATATCTTGAAAAGAAAAAGAAAAAAAAAAAATATTTTACTAGTAAGCAGCGCCATCTGTGCAAATACCCGTGAACTAAATTTATCTAACCTATCCCGTCGACACTATAAAAAAACTTATTCAAAACTGTAATCAACTAAGAAAATCCGCATGATAGTGCTAATGAACAATAATTATCATAATGTACTTATTTACATGTATTTTAATTAAATGACTAAATTAGATTGCATTTGTACTAAATCTTGAGTAAAAATAAAATCCGCGAGAAGGCTATCATCATAAGAAAGCTCAATAAATAGTTTTAATATTATCAGCTGTGAACAACTAACGCCATCTATGTAACCACACGTGAACTAAATCATGCTATCAAATAATAATAAAGGCTAACGAGTAAATTACTGCATAAAGTACCAAAACATAGCGCGTGTTCAAAACCCAACTATGCACAGTCTCACACACAGTCAAACTTACTCCCATACAAATAAAACCCAGTCTATTAAACATAGCAAAAAGAGAAAAAATTATCAGTATGATAATAGCGAAAATCACTCCTTGCCTTAGCCAATTCTATCAATCGATAATAACGATAATATCCAGATTATGTAAGAGTAATTTCCATTGCCGCCCCCAAAACATATTTGCTTCGTTAGTTAAATTTTTATTAGGATTTAAATTTATAAAATAAAATATTTGCACTTTGTCGCTAGTGAGTAATTAATTATGAGGGTTCATGACCACCTTCATAAAATCAACAAAATCAAAACACGTTTGTACCATAGTATTATTTATACTATGGTTTGTAATACATAATAAAAGAGAGAAAGAGGGGAAAAGAAAAATTCGTTAGTGACACACAAACTATTTATTATCTTAATAACTTATAATGTTACTACACAACAAAGTCAGTAAAAGAAGCTCCTAGATATCTTCTAAATAAACGTGGCGCGTAGACGTCGACGGCAGCTCTTAAAAGATCTTCTATGTCATAGGCACATTTTCAAAGTAGTCAATCACTTCAATAGAGGTAGTACACACTTAACACTTATCTACACACATATTTCTTGTCGGTTGTTGGAAACAGTAACACAAAATAAACATTTCACTTCACTCCACAATAATATCCGTAACACCAAAGTTGAGAACAACCACCAATAACAACACTCATAATTTAATTTAATATTACTTCAGTCACAGTATACACTGATTATCACATAAAATAAACTTCGTAGCATTTACTTGCAGCACTCACTGATTATAACTTAGTTCGTACCCACACTTGATGTAACAAATCCGTAACACACTTCAGAATAAAATAAGTCCGTATCACTTTCTATCACAACACTTTAGAATCACTTATCTTGAAGCACTAGGTACCCCACTGTTGCAGTCACTATTTGAAAACACTAACCTTATCAAATCAAATACCTACTAACATCACTGAGACCAATGCACTATAATAACAAACACTATTTTTCGGTTTCTTCCCTTTAAAATTAGTACCGTTTATTTCTTACCGCATTTCAAAAAAATCCCTTTAAAATCCAATCTCCAAAAGATAGATTATTTAAATGTCAATGACCCGTCTTTATAGATATCTAAACAAGGATAATATCGGTTCGTATAAGTGACCTTAAAAAAAAACTTTTTATTTTTTTTCGTAAAATTAGTATGGAAAATTATAAAAACTCGCACTTGACCGGTTTTTTCACACCTCATTAGATACCTCTTACCTACCTCCGGGGTTCTTAAGGGGCCCTAAAAAACCCTTATTTTTCGACTCCGACGCACCGTTTTCGAGATTTCTGCATTTTAGTTTTAAAATAATAATGTATAATTTCAATTAAATCGCATTGTATTTATCTCAGCATTTTAAAGAAACAAAACAAAAAAAATATTCTTTAGCATTATGACATTCCCATAAGAAATCTGCATGATTCAAAAGTTTACTTCTAAGAACGCGTATAACCCCAAAGTTGCCATCCTAATTCGCAAATTCCGAAAACTTGCGAAATTTTGTATCGACTATGTGGATATTGATATTACTATTATACTGTTCCGACAGAGTCCTACGAACTAACTTCCCAACTGAAGAAACAAGGTTCAATACTAATAATTTCTCATTAAAATTTTAATCAATTTACCTAATAAACCTACTAATTTTGACTAGAAAAAATGAACTTTGATCAAAATTACGTAAACAATTTATTTCCCTGACTCAATCAATTATTATCATGATGTATGACTAAACATTAACAAGTCTTAGTAATATTACAATTTTCAGAAAAATACACAAACTCCGATATTCTGTACCCTTTTCATAACTTTTCTACTGGCAACACTACATACTGACATTTCGAACTCTACATGTTGGGATTAAGATGTGACGAAAAAAAATCGATAACCAGGCTATCGATCGATGATCATGATTCTGATTTTGTATGATCTTTTAATCGAATTGTTTTTATCTGTATTTTTCAATGTTAAACTTTAAAAAGCAATACAATCATTCAATAAAACACAAGAAAAACCTTATTTCAATAGTTTTCAATTTCAACAAAAAAATATAAATATTGACAATTAAAATATAGTTTTCGTTCAGATAAATAGTTATTGGATTTATTAACTAATTTAGAAATAATTCCGTCACTGACAAGTATTTCGTACTATCCTAATAGAATAATGTTATTAAGTTCAAATAGAATCGAATGAATTGGTTAATCGAATCAGTGAGTTATCGATAAAATGAGTCACTGCACTGGCCGTCAGAGTAAAATTCAATGGTTAAAATGTCAAAATACGTCGACAAGACAAATTCGTTATAAACCTATAAGATAAAACAAAATTCACACACAAAGAAAACAATAGTCAACAGGAAAACAAAAACAAAATTCAAAGGTTAAAATGTCAAAATACGTCGACAAGACAAAGTCGTTATAAACCTATAAGATAAAACAAAATTCACACACAAAGAAAATAATAGTCAACAGGAAAACAAAAACAAAACGGAAAAACCATGCAACAACCTGAAACTAGGTGGGTAATCACACATTTCTTTTCAATTGTTTCCTTTTGCTATTGAGTTGCAAACCCTATTGTCAATTTGTTTTCAAGCTTTTAACACTGTTATGTTTTATTTCAGCTTGCCTATAATGCCTGGGTTGAGTTATGGTGATCTTGAAAAGCACATCTAAGCATGAGAAACCTATACAGCTTCTCTAAAACAATGTACTCAGATCGCAAGAAAACAGAATGGGCTTAATAAATGAAATCGCCAGCAAGTTATTTTTCATTTGTTTTACGCCCCTACACATTTATAATTTCGCTACGCACACATCTTCGCTTTGCAAATAAATCCACATACTTATAGTTAGTGCATTTGAGAACATTAGCCTAATTCAGACATTTTTGAAACCAAATATCAGTGGTCACCGGCACCAATTGTACCGAACCCCCCCCTTCGCTGGACTATACAGACCAAACTAAAGAGTAAATAAGCTCCGTCAACTGATTAGAGTCTGAGTTCATTGACCTACTCAGAAGTCTTTTCTTTTAATGATATTTTCATGCTTTTACAGATTATAGTAATCTATAAATTCATGAAAATCTTGGCCAGATTAAGATGTAATTGTCTAGTGAAATGGGAACCCTACGTTGTGTAATTTTTTGTTTTAGTTTCCCAAGTTCTTTTATTGGTATGTCTGAACTAAGAACAAAATGTATATTATCAAATGCACAAATATTAAACCTATTTATTAACTAGAACTCTTATAGCTAACACCTTACACTAATAACAACTAGAACTAAGTACATAAATAAATAATAATTAATAGATTTTATAAGTGTTTTAATTGTGTTGAATGAGTTTTATGTAGGAATAAGGATAAGGGATAAGGACCGAAGTCAATGACTGATGACCGAGACAATGATGAAATGAATAAGTCACTTCCACCAATCCCCCGACCCCAAGATTCCTTGCCACTCCAGAGTGTTAAACACTATGCAGAATTTAGTAAAGAATGCACATACTGCGGTGTGCTATGCAACAAGGACAGGATCAAGACAGGATAAGTACACCAATTTGACAGAATAATTTTGGTAAAACTACATCCAATCTAACACCTGTTTCACATTGTTTCCCCACCGAGCAACATACATGGATTAGAGTTTGGTAACTACTTGGATAATTCAGTTAGAATTTATACCAAGAGTTACATGAGTATGGTGATAATACCAAACTGCAGGCAGTAAGGAATTATAGTGAAGGTCCCATCAGTACAACGGCGAACGAATCAACCAGACTTGCACAGGAGGGCATGTAGAGTGTAAAATCCCATTAGAACAGCAAGAATACGGGCCTACCGTCCACGCTTTCTCTGAACCCCTCCTCTACCAATAGTGATAGGATCGTGGGATAGTCCATTACTAACGTTTTCGCGACCCGCGTATTTCCAGTGTCTAATCAGGGGATAAATAAAAGATATGGATTATAGTGACATGTACCAACATACCACTGCTGTAGAGTTTGTGTAATGTGGGTAAATTCCATATATGTTACACGGCACTCAAAACGACATAAAACAGTATATCGTCAAACTGGATGAAATTGTTCAAGTAAACATTGAACATAGGTAAATAAATAATCACATAAATAAATTGGTGCTCATAAGGAAATGGTAGGATTATGTAAAAACCAGTGAAGTTTGTTTTGAGTAAAATAAAACACTCTGTATGAAATCACATTTATTTACTCAAACCCAATACCAAACCAGCCATGAGCTTCCAACTTCAGAATGTAATCAAAGTCTTTAAAAGTAGGTATGCAGTCCATTCAGACGGTCATAAATTTTATAACACAAGAGGGCTGCCTTGCCTTGTTGTACCAACAGCTTTGGGCTTACCCCAAAAACTAAAGTACCACAAGAACAAAGTTTGAGGTTGAGATATCACAAAACCTAGATAGTCCACTAGGGAAAATCCAAGTCAAGCTGCTTAATTAGCAGTAACCCAAATAGAATATGATCATGTCTTCGCACACGACTGCTGTTGATGGCCGGTCAGCCTAACTCAACGAATGCGGTGCTAAGCCATCAAGTCACATTCCAATAAGCCACTACTAACCAAGGTGTTAAATTCATAGAGACCACCGGGAAACCCAGTAGTCAGTGAATTAACTAAACACCCAATCATTTACTAAGATAAGCACTTGGCCTTTCCTAGTCTATGAAAGATGCCGTCATAACGTAGCTTGGTGCTACCTCGGTGGGAGTACCTATATTAAAACTCAAGACAGTTATGATCGTCTGTTGGAGTGTATCCTATGACTTTTGCTTGAGAGTATTATAAATACAGGAAGATTGGCTTTACCTCAACACAAAACCCATTAAGTACCTCATTCTGAATAGTCTTGGAATGCTGGATAGCTTATTCCAAATACATTCTGAACTACACCATAATTGATAATTACCATAATTGATAATTGATATATTGAATGTGTATTTGTGTGAGACTGTGCTGTATAAATATTATAATAATAAAACAAAATAAATCAGATTTTATATGAAAATAAGATACAGTATGAGAGAGGTCACTGAACTTTACACTCAGAACTCTATCAGCTGATTATGATCTAGATTAGACACATCTAGGTTTATAAGAGTTAATCATGTGAGAACAATGATATTTCACTCACACAATATCAAATTAAAATAAATATTAAGTTTTATAAAACACACAGCGGGTTTTCAACAAAGAAATTTAAAATATAGAATAAATGGACAGAGTCCCTCCCAAAGCAATATTCTTTCAGGTCATTAAAGTATATGTAGGTATTCTAGACATAAAATTTATCACTTTGAAAAAGGAACTCCATTCTATTTGCTAACATCAAACTTAATAGGTAAAACTGAAGTTTTTATCGCAGGGCAAACCACACAAAATATACTTTATATGGTTTTTCTATTGATCTGAGCACAAAACCTAATTAGTCTGATTACTAAACATTTGTCTATCCCTAATTAAACTTCCCAAACAGTATAGGCAAAATAACCTGTAAAAAATGGTCGTTTAGGTCTCCTAGGTCTCAAATAAATCCTAGATTATTATATAGTGTGATACCAAAAATGAAATGCAGATTTATTCTACCTACCTATTTCAGGTCTATGATAAAAAATGCATGCAACTTACCTTAGAATGTACCTGCTATTTAGGTACATTAAATAATACTCCCTGAGGAAGGTTCCCTACATCACAACACAAATCACTAACACTGCACTTAACACAATATTGACCAGCTCCAATGGTAAACAGACTAGAACAAACCACTCATCAATTTCCCCATGATGTTGTCAAGTTAGGAGCATCAAGATTAATTTACCAGCCAGCGGTATATTTCTTATGGAATACAACAATTTCTGGGTTAACGTGAATGGTATGCTCCCTCTGTCTCTCATGAGCTAAACACAACACACACAACACTCCTAGTACACTCACACCGTCACGTCGCGAGTTTCTGGGCCTGTTTCGAAGAAACGGTACGACATTTCTGAAACCGCGAGCCCTGGATGTGTAAGCGAATCTGACAGCTTTTTATCTCATCGGTGATCTGACAACTCCACTATCATTCCCTGCCACCTCCAGCAGCACCAAAGCCGTCCACAAGTCAGCTCATAGCTCTACAAGTGGAAAACAATGGGTACCAGCTCGGATAGTCACAGAACATGACAGCAACGACACCTGTTGTGGTAACCACTACGATCGCCCTCCGCAATCCATTAGCCATGACCAAACGTTCCCCACAAATGAACAGGCTGTTCATCATATGGAAACCGCAAGATCCTGACCAGAACAACAGACCACGACCACAATAACACCACATTTGAACTCAATTCCTCGCTAACTCTAGCAAGGAATTTAGTCCAAAACTCTCGTCAGATCACAGACTAGTAACATCAAAACAACAATTAAATTCTGCTGGAAAAATTCCAGCAGAAATAACAATTAAACTAAAGATTAGCTTACCATCTTTTTAGCCTAAAGTCGACCTAAATTTTACGAATTTCCTATTTTTATTTAAATGAAATAATTAATAAAACTTTTCAAAACAATTACTGAATAATAAAAAACCTATGCACTAAAAAACTAGGTACTTCTTCGCGTACTTCGAACTTCGACCGGGCAGCGTTACGACCGCTCTCACGTTTCAATTAGAACTCTCTGAGGAACGAAAATCCACAAATATTTATACTATTTTGCTTTCGAAGGTTCTAGAATAAATCTTCTATCTCATCACCCGTCCTTTTCTTGTTATATACATGAGATTTGTCCGTTAAGGGCTGCCGGAATCCAGGGTTGCCATTACTATCTTCGGTGTTAATTTGGTTGTTTTTATTTTACTTTTATAAATTATTTTCTTTTAAATGACATTATTATCATATAATTTGTTCACTAAATCATTCCTGTATGAGAACCACATTGTCACATGGTCATAAATCCAGTTCATAGTTACGACTTCAAGTTATAAAGCCAATTATTTATGGAACTTGATGCCAAAAACATATTCTATTATAATCGTCTAAACCTTGAATACCAACATCAACGAATTCCAACATTTAATTTAAGAAATATCATAACAAATATTAAAAGGATGAAATATTTATTTCAACTATTTTAATCTAGTGAACGCAGCCATTCGAAAGTCAATCCCTTATAGTGTCCTTTTACACATATATTATTATTAATTGTTTATCTTTTAGCAGTAAACTTTCCAAATTAACTTAGGTTGATTTTTAGTAATAATCAACATAAAATTCGTGTCAACCTTAAGCACAATTTCTTATTTACTTCCCAAAGCTAAAATGCCACTCGCCAATAGATGGAGCCTTCTAAACCTCAACCCAAAGTTGGATTTCCCACAATATCCTTATTTAAAGACTCAAATAGACCATAAATACATTAAATACGACCCCAAGAAGTTTTTAGTAATGTTTTACTGCAATAAATACAATGCGATATTACATTTTTTCACTGATTAAGATCTGCCACGAAAGCCCTTAAAACCACAGTTTTGCCCTTAAACACTACTTGACACTGGAGGCGCTGATGGCAAAAAAATGTGTTTGTAAAATATTCAATCACCAAAACAATGAGCAAATAAAAGTCAATCTTATAAGTAAAATAATGGCGTTAAATAAGTTATTATAAAAAAGGTTTTTATAATTGTTTCCTGACTGTATATTCATAAATATTATAATATATTGTAAAATAGTTAGTTCCCATGCCACACCGGTATGGCGCTGTTGTCTTATCATATCTCAGAAATATTGTTTGGCTAGTAAAAGTAGAATTGATACGGAAATCTTATTCTTAGTCATTAAAAAAAATATTTAAAATGAAAACAATGCCACAAAGTCCGAATCACTATCAAATAATTTGTTAAATTCTTGATAAACGCACTCTTTAGTTTCCACCTATGGCCGCTCGTGGCGCTGTTGCATTATCACAATTAGGTAATTTCGTTTGTGTAGTTTTCGTCTAATAAATGTGAAATTAATACAGAACTTACTCTCTAGCTTATTTTCTAAGTGTATTAAATAAGTTGTTCAAACGAAAACAAGCTGTTAAATCATATTTTAGCGAGGTAACTATTGTGGTTACCTATACCGTAGACCTCATAAACTATAGATATTTGACATATCATAGTAGTACAGATTTACTCAAATAAATCTAAAAAGAATTTAAAACAAAGAAAAATCCATAAAATCAAATGGTGAGTTAGTACGAAGCGAATATATTCTCCATACTACAAGAACGCCTGATGATTACTTATTAGCAATTTGGATTTGTACAACATTATTTACAGGCAATTTCAGGGGCTGACTTTGGATTGGTACAAACCGTTAGACAAGGGGCCTCTACACACGATGCTATCGTTAGACCATAAATATTAAAATAATAGTAATTAATTTTCGCAAAAAATATTAAAAATATTTCTAGTATTTTTTTCTAATATTATTTAAAAATAGCATTGTGAATGCGAAAAATCCAAATTTAATAAAAATATTAATGTTGAATCATAACATAATATTGTTTTAAAAGTGATTAATCATTTTTCAAATTCTCAATTGTTTTTTTTTTGTAAATTATTCAATAGATTACAGGGGTTTGTGGTGTATTGTTGAGGCCATTTAATTAGTGAGAAGCCATCAGTTTTAAACTTAGAAGTCCCGAGATTTTCTTAAGGGAGGCTATAATATGATTTTGTCATTTGAAAAATTCGCTATATTTCTGCCGAGCTGGACCTTCATTTACCGGGGTTTATCGCACAATTAAATATTATTAGGGATGTAGATAGGGAAGATAGCCAGTTTCTAAGTGGTTGAGGATCCTAAAGAAAAGCGCTTCCATCTTTATCTTTTGCAGCACGTAACAACAGATGAGAATAACTGAATAAACTCCAAAAAAAAAGGCATTCAACATCATTGCTCTATACTATTATGTCTTGTCGCTTTACTATTATGACTTTTCGCTTTATTATCAAAATATTCAGTCATGTGCACAGGCCTTGAGCTCGGCGTATGTCCTCACTCACACCCACTCCACTCAGATGTATGATTCGCAACACTCACGTGTTGTGAAATGATCGTTGATTTAAATCTTTAATACTAAACACATGTTTTGATTTGGTAGGATTATTTCTTTATACATAATGTGTTTTATTTATTGCTAAGTAAAATAACTAGACTTTGGAATTTAAAACCATGTCATACCTACATTATTTTGAATGGCAGTTGCCGCTATTATGTTCGCCGAAAATTTACAGAATACAACTCCGATAAACAGAATAATACACCTATTTTCTACATTGATATACATCCGTATACATTATCAGGCTTTTGTGTAAAATAAATTCGTATATAACAGTACTGTAACGACCTTTCTCATCCATAAATACAATTTTGATAACAAACGAGGCGGACAGCGTGTGAAGCAACGTGATCTCAGTTTGACCCTCGAATCAAATTAGTTTATGACACATTTGGATTTCAGTTGACGAACAAATTGGCCCTATACACCATGTTACAAAAAAAACAAGTCAATTGAAAAGATGGAAACAAGATCAAATATTAAAGCCAATATAATAGCATGCAGTCGGAGGCATGTATAAAGAGAAATTAAGAATGATTTGACTTATCATTAAATTCTATGCCTCCGACTGCATGTTATTATGTTGCCTTTAATATTTGATCTTGTTTCCATCTTTTCAGTTGACTTGTCTTTTGATGCAGGCGGGTGTTTTATTTTTTTAATTAATTTATTTTATTTCTTTCTTTTTAGTTATTATATTATAATGATATACTTTTTTGTAATCCTTACGATTAGCCCTTTAATTAGATACCCATATTGCAGTGATAAAAAAAAAATTAACACTTTAAATAATAGCACCTCACAGCCGCTATGTTGGTTTTTTTAACGACACTTACCTAAAACACTTGGGCTGCCAAGACAAATCTAACGATATCTTAATTACAGAAATCCATTCAGCCGTTTGAAAGATATGAGGTAATAAAGAATATTACATACAAACACACATACATACAAACATACAAGATACGCGCGAAAAACATAACCCTTTCTTTGCAGTCGGGTGAAAATACCCCTAATGCCGAATATGGTATATAGGGACCATCAAACTGATCAACTTTTACTAAAGGACCAACTCTCAATCCGCGAAAAAAAAATCAGCTGTTTCATACATTTGGATATTTACGATTTTAATTTTTGTATGAAACAGCTGGGTTTTATTTGCAATTTCAGAGTTGGTCATATAGTAAAAGTTGATCAGTTTGATGGTCCCTATATACCATATTCGGCATTAGGGGTATTTTTGTAACATGTTGTATAGAGGAAGAAGTTTCAGAAAAAATACTGAAGACCAGGGCCCCATTTAATAAACGTGACAATTTTTTTTTTGTCACCTTTCGTGACAATTTTATATCGATTGACAAATTATCACGTTATTAAATAGGCCCCTGGCCCCGGTTTACATTGCGGTGTAGCTATGAGTAGTTTGTTCTTTCTAATTGATTTACTCAACGGATATAAAATTGTCATGACAATGACAAATTGTCACTAACTAAATGAGGTGACAATGACAAATTGTCATGACAATTGACAAATTGTCATGACAATTGACAAATTGTCACGTTATTGAATAGAGCCTAGCATCCGCCTCGCTAAATTAACTAACTTTTGCAAATCTTTACGAAAGATTTCGAAACATGAATTTGACCTTTTTATAAATCAGCTACTTATTAACAAAAACTTATGTCGAAGATTTGCCTACCTTGCGTGTACCTAAACATACCTACCGAATAAGTGCTTAATTCATTTATGTGTTCATACGAAGTATTTTTATTTTTTATTTTTTTTTATTTGACAACATCACATACATTGCTCCGATTCCAACTAAAGCACTTGTGTTATGGAAATCAGAGACAACGGTGGTATCACAAACACCCAGACCTGAGCCAATATAGAAAAGTTCGTTTTCTAAATTGACCCAACCGGGGATCGAACCCGGGACCTCAGAGATGGCGACACCTTGAAAACCGGTGTACAAAGCCACTCGACCACGGAGGTCGTCGAATAGTGTGTATTTGTGTTAGTGACACTAAGCATTTGTAGTTAAGCTCGTGTTAACTAGACATCACACTACTTTGCCGCTGCCGTGCCGTTAAATAATATGATTGCATACCTTTCAAGGTTCGGATGGCTTTAAATAAAAAGACGTTTCATTTAACCACCTCATTTAGTTAGTGCAGAATGCGATTTGACACTGATTTCTAAAACACATGAGATTTTATAACAGTCCACTGTTTACGAGAGAAACGCAGTCTCTTGTAATTTATTCTTTACCCTAAATTGAAGGGCTAACTGCCGTACTCAGAGACGTCAATTAAGTTTAATGCTTCAATTCAATAAGCATCGTGTCGTCTTATACTATCACTATGGAAAAAAAAGAGATAGCACCAATTCTAATGAAGCATTAAACTTAATTGAAGTCTCTGAGTACGGCAGGAGCCCTTAACTGCTGTTTAACTTGAAATTAATCTTTGAATTTAGATTTTTCGCATTCACAATGCTATTTTTATATTAAGATAAATAATATTGGAAAAAATATATAGTATTTCCTCACATTGATGAAATTGCGCTGGCTTGCAGCGAAGAAGTCAAAAGTACTAGAAAATTTCGCCGCTCCCACTAGCGACTCGGTAGCATAATTGGTCAGTGCATTGGGCCGGAATCCCAAGGGTGCGGGTTCGAGTCCCGTCTGAGGTGCTACGGGTGAGTCGATTTTTTCTAGTATTTTTTCTAATATTGAAATGAATCTATTTTTTCCGAATCTCGCTTTCCAAACACCCAGTCTGTATTTCACACCCAAACGGAATTCAAATGTGATATCTTTAAAAGGTGTTTGTACGCCATGACCGGGCAATTCGGAATAATAAATGTACAAACGCTTATATAACCATCACACTCTTTTACACGTGTTTAACATTGACACTTTCAGTGATAGAATTGTAAATTACTTCTTATGCTGACTACGAATGGAAAAAAATACATTTTCAATTTTAATACTACTTGTGGATGTAACTAAAAAACTACGAGAATTTGAGGTGCTGCATGTTGACGTCATTAAAGTCTAGTCAGTTTATTTTTTATCCGTTACGTATTTTTAAAGAGTTCGGCAACATTATAAGAAAGTGTTTGAATTTTAGCCCAATTTTCAAACATGTCAAACTTATACAACATGTTACAAAAATACCCCTAATGCCGAATATGGTATATAGGGACCATCAAACTTTTACTATAGGACCAACTATCAAATCGCGAAAAAAATCAGGTGTTTCATACATTTTGATATTTTCGATTTTAATTTTTGTACGAAACAGCAATTTTTTTTTGCGATTTCGTTTTTGGTCCCATAGTAAAAGATCAGTTTGATGGTCCCTATATAGTATATAAAATACCCCTAATGCCGAATATGGTATATAGTATATACCATATTCGGCATTAGGGGTATTTTTGTAACATGTTGTATAATACCGACAAATTACTCTTTATTCAATATCTCGTGTAACTCTAATAATACAAGAACAACGCAATAATGATAATATTAGCTTTAAAAACTAGTTCACATCGGCCAGATGTAGTTTCTCATCAATTGCAACTTCAAGTAAAGATGCAACATTAAGCATTTTCTTGTATAATTGCACTTAATAACCTTTAACATCACAAACTGATTTACTATCTTATTACCTTGGTACAAAGTGCTTAGTCGCGTGCGACAAAGTCAGAGGTGGTAAACCTACAAGATTCTAGGATGCGACAGGTTTTCTTTAGGACACCTGGTGCAATGAACAGTTACCCTCCAATCCCACTGACATAAAATTGTTGTTGCCAACTGGAAGGTTGTGTCACAGTATAAATAACTACCAGTATTCCATCTTTTTGACGACCCCCGTGGCCGAGTGGCTTTGTTTTTTCAAGGTTAACACCGGTTTTCAAGGTGTCGCCATCTCTGAGGTCCCGTGTTCTATCCCCGGTTGGGTCAATTTAGAAAATGAACTTTTCTATATTGGCTCAGGTCTGGGTGTTTGTGATACCACCGTTGTCTCTGATTTCCATAACACAAGTGCTTTAGCTACTTACTTTGGAATCGGAGCAATGTATGTGATGTTGTCAAATTTTTAATATTTTTTTTTATTTTAATCTTCCTTGAGGAGCTCGGTGGCGCAGTGGTTTAGCGCCTGCCTTGGCCTGCGATTGCGGAATTAAGCATCCGCAAGTTTAATAACTCGAGCTCCGTGCTTCGGAAGACGCGTTAAGCCGTTGGTCCCGGCTACATTTGCAGTCGCTAACACCCACCAATCCGCATTGGGCTTGCGTGGTGGGTTATGGCCCATCCTCCTTATCCACCCATATGATAAGGAAGGCCTGTGCCCCAGTAGTGGGGACATTAAAAATGGCTGATTCCATCTTCATTTAGGAGCTTAAAGACGCAGTAATTGCACTGGGAGGGATAAAGTACTGTCGCTTATTTTATTTATTTTGCGGCTGTATGCTTCATAATTGTGTGCTTATTAACTGTGGTTAAATAAATTAATTTAAATAAAAGTGTCAACTCGATAACTCCTTTTTTAAATGTTCTGATTAGTAATAATTTTTATTTTTTTTTGCATTTTGTAAAGATTACTTTTAAAGACAAGTTCTACTGTTATTTTTGTCGTAACTAGGGTTGCCAACCATACTGTTAAAAACAGTATTATACTGTTGTTCACTCTTACTTACACTTTTTACAGTTGAACAAAAATATAGTATAACTGACAGTAATTTATTATCTCGAGCTTCTCCGTGCTTCGAAAGACACGTTAAGCCCTTGGTCCCGGCTGCATTTGCAGTCGTTAGCACCCACCCATCCACATTGGGCCTGCATGGTGAGTCATAGCCCATCCTCCTCATCTATCCATAGGAAAGGAAGGCCTGTGCCCCAGCAGTGGGGACATTAAAAATGGCTGATCGTCACTCACTCATTTATTTCACAGAAACTTATTATTATTGTAGAAAATTTCAATACCCGTATTTTAATACCCACAGCTTATTTTATCATAAAAATATCATAAATACATAAAAACGTTCATGTTCATATTTCATGCTATATGCGTTCCAAAGATGTTCGAAATTTTAAACTCGCACCCCAACGTGTCAGTTCGCACCCCAACTTGTCAGTTCGCACCCCAGTGAGCGCCGCAGAGTACTCCCAGCGTGTATAAAAGCTGTAAGTGTTGTTATGTACCCGGGCTTTCCGTTTGTTTAAGCTTTTATTCTGGTTGTTTTATTATTCGTGTGGTTGAAGCCTGAAACATGATTGGAGTTTTCTATTTTTAATTATGCCCCGCATAGCACCTGGCTGCACCGTTATAGGGCCTGTTAATAATCTGTGGCAGAAAAGGGAATTTACACGACACGATTTTGTAACAACATATTGAACCAAATACAAAAACTGTATTTAGCTTCACGATTTTGATTAAGTAGATTGTTATTTAAGTAAAAAAGTTTAAGGGATTAAGTCTTTTGATAATCAAGAAATATACACATTGTTTGGTAATTTATTTATTTATTTTACCATCGCCACTCGAAAAGGTGCAATTAATTAATTGATGGCTGTGAATAAAACGCGATTTTATTCTTCGTCTCTTGATTCTAGGATTAAATGAAATTGTGTTAAAGTGCACCTAATTGCAAAAGCATTTTATGAAAAGAATCTTACCTAAATCATTTACCTATTCGATTCCGATGTCTAATTAATTCAAAAAAGCAGACCTACACAACTACTTTAAAAGATTTTTTTAAATTACAATTAATTTTTTTTTTAATTTTATGAAAAATTTACTAATTAGACCGATTCCAATGCGGATCTTACTATATCGAAGTATAATGATGTTCCCCTCCAGGTCCTAAAGCCAAATGGCTTTCTACGACTTGAATAGAATAGTATGTAATTGATGTAAGATGTCGCGAACTATAAGAAATGACGACTTTTTGAAATGTCAGTTTCATACACCTAATGTCACTGACTTCTATTCTATTCGAATAATCGAAAAGCCAAGCGTTTACCACTTGTCTAGGCCCACTGAATCGTAACCGTATCGACGTCTTTATCGTATCGCCGTCGTGTCGTATGTTATAAACGGACTGGTTCTCTAGGTATGTCGGCTACTCGACCACCTGCTTCTGTTGTGCAAGCGAATTTACTTCATTTTGAGCGTGTCTGTCTATCCTTATGCAGTTTGTGACTTTCATCACACCGAGGTAACAAAAATATATAAAAAGTAATAACTTTGTCGGTTAATGGAAATAAAAATGAATTAAAAATTTGATAGAAAAGGTTGTCTTTTCTGAAGTTATTTGAACTGTATGATACGAAAACATTTTGTACTTCATCAACACGATATCAAAATATATGTTAAAATGTTCGTAATCTTACATTGAGAAAAGTGGCCGGACACATTTTTTTATTACTCACTCAGATTTAAGAAATATTGAAAATACATGAAATGTGCGAGCGAGACAGCAGCCAAACGTATACGGCCTCTTAAGACCGTTATAAATAAGTTCTTGGATTGAACAAACGCGAAATTAAATAAACACATGTGTACAATAATATACTGTGCCAGTAGCACTCCAAGTCAGAGGACACGTGGTCTAACACTTGCTTACGTCATAGGTATTGAAAATATCGTTTCTTCATCTTCAACTTCAACTGTTTCGTTTGCTTAAAGAAACAAAACACAATTAAAATGCACTACAATAATTTTGTAATGAGTGTGACAGAAAGAAATCCTTCAATCTTTGCTTGTAACTATAAAGTATTGACGACCTCCGTGGTCGAGTGGCTTTGTACACCGGTTTTCAAGGTGTCGCCATCTCTGAGGTCCCGGGTTCGATCCCCAGTTGGGTCAATTTAGAAAACTAACTTTTCTATATTGGCTTAGATCTAGGTGTTTGTGATGCGACCGTTGTCTCTGATTTCCAAAACACAAGTGCTTTAGCTACTTACTTTGGATTTGGAGCAAAGTATGTGATGTTGTCAAATATTATTATTATTATTAAAGTCGCGAAACTGGATAGTGACGTAAGCAAGTGTTACTCCCGGAATGCCAGACCTTGTTTTCTCGGACCGTGCATAAACTCTTCCCAGCGTGGTGGAGTGCACGCCCTTGGTGCGTCTGGGGCTCTGGGCACCGAACCCGGCGCGCCAAGGTCGCCGCTAGGGCTGCCACATAGTTAAACAAGGTATTCCAAAACTTTGCCACAAGGAGGGAAAGTACCTTAAATACTGTAGGTAAGAAACATCATTTTGATTTTTAAAAAAAATTAAACTTTATTTAAAGATTTAAAAAATCGCATACCTTACAATACAATACGTCATTATTAAAATTTTAATGTTAAACAAGTTTTTGATGGTATCGTAAAAATAAGGGATTTTTTTTTCATATATTTTGGTGACTTCGATTCCTGGTTATGGCAGACTATTTTTTCGAATGCAGTTCCAATATTTTTTTAAATCAAAGTGAAGTCTTCTACCAGTAAAATTTCCTACCTTCAATGTTTAAGGTACTTTCCCTTCGTGTGGCAAAGTTTTGTCTTGTGGCAAAAACCTAAAAAGTCAAAAGTCGTGGCAGCTAAAACTACCCTTAACTTAACCCTTTGCAAACAGTTCTAAAATTAATCAACCATATAAGAGAGACCTCCGTCTTTCTTTAAACAACATTCGTCCTTATTTACATTTCCAAAGCTCAAGGCGATGAGGGGTTCTTTCAAAGTATGTCGGTATAACGTAATGTAAAAAAAACAAATCTGTTTATGCCAGATTTGCTTTTAATGATCTGTTTAAATGAACATTAAAACTTTGCTTGTACGAATGAACTTCATTTCTTTCTAGCAATTGTTATTTTCACAAATAATACTAGTGCCTTTGTACAGCTGTAAACCTCACGTTTGTGACATTTTTAAACATTTTTCGAAATAGCTGAAATATGATTCTCACCATATATTATTACGTCATTTCGAATTTCGAAAAATATGTCGACAAGATAATCTATACATAGTTATAGAACCTACTCACAAAATTTCACAAGAATCGGTTGAGAAACGCGACCAGGGGCCCTACCGGCTAACTTTTCGAACTTCGGCGGGTCTGCCGAGCTTCAACTTAAAACAGATAGTAGAAGTTATTTAGAAGATATCGATGTTCGTGTGACATCATGAATTAGGGTTCGCCATTTTGGCTCGATTGGGGCTCGATTTATCTGTTTTAATTTCAAGCCCAAGGCAGACTTCAATTTCAAGGCAGACTTTCCGAAGTTCGATGCGTTAGCCGGTACGGCGCCCGTAGAGAACAACAGACGGACAGCCATACGAAATCATTTTTGCCCAAGCTGAAATGCAGACGCTTCGCTCTCGCTTCCCGCTCGCTCGGTCAATAAAGTAACATGATACAAAAGTAACTTACCAATAAAGTATGAAGTTAAATCTTGAGTTGTGTTTTATTATTTCTATTAATTGTTTAATAGAAATAATAAAATAAGAAAGCAAATGGACTGTAAGCATGAAAAAAAATTTGCGCTTCTCCGTTGACGTGACAACCCACCAAAGAAAGCAAGTTTACGTCACAACATACGTGAACACTTGAACAGCAATAAACAATCCGCAATAATAATAATTAGATTCACAACGTTAATTTATTGTAAACATTATTTTAAGTTCCTACTTATAAGACACTTTGTAAGTACCTATATAAGTTGTAAGTTAGTTATATAACGTAATATTATAAGTAATAGTTTTGTGAGCTACAGACAGCGTTTGTGACATTTTTTAACATTTTTCGAAATTGATGAATTAATGTGTTTTTTATTTCGAAAACTGAATTGACAAAAAAATATAATTATTGAACCCGCTCACAAAATTTCACGAGAATAGGTACAGAAATGCGACCTGACAGACGTACAGACGATACGAAAGCATTTTAGTGCAAGCTGAAAAGGAGACGTTTCGCTCGCGCTTCGCGCTATCTTAAATTTAAAAAAAAATAAGTATGTCAGGTTCATACATAATGGAAGTATTTGTAATGTTGAATGCGTTGCTTTTTTCAGTACCTTCCTTAAAAAGGCATTTTCCAAATCAATATTGTACCCAAACTCTCTTGACGACCCGAGTGGTGCAGTGGTCAACATGCCGGTTTATCACGCAAAAGGTCCCGGGTTCGATTCCCGGCCCAGCTGAAATTTAAATGATGAATTTTAATTTCTGTGACGGGTCTGGATGTTTAATAGGTATATATTTAAAAAGTTACTATGTATAATAAGTATATATTTAAAAAGTATATAAGTAGTATATCAGTTGTCTAGCACCCATATTACAAGCTTTGCTTAGTTTGGGGCTAGATGGCGCTGTGTGAAATAGTCCAAGAATTTATTTATTTATTTATTTTTGTAATAATTGTTATTACAGACATTACCACCATCCATCAGACGCTAATACAAAACAATTGAAAAACATAATCTAAAAACTGCACTGCTACTTACATCAGCATTTCTGCGGAGTGACGCAACCTTACGCAAGGGGTCATCGACCGCAAGGTGACCTAGCCCTGTAGGGCGTAAAGGACAAATAAAAGACAATCAAACCTTTGTTCGAGCACCTCTTTTGTGCCAGATATCTGACTTAATTATGGTAATGGAGGATCGGATGCTTATTCTTCTGAGATCGGATGGGGAAAAAATTTACTGCGGTTCTGGCGGGAAAAGACGCCATGATTCTTCTAAAGTGGCATTGCGGCTGTTTATAAAGAGGTTGCTTTTTATATTTGGAATATTTCATTTCTCTTTTAGGCGGTAGATGGCGCTGTACAAATTTCCCATACAAAATTACTTCGAATGTTTTTACGCGCGTTATTTTTCGTTAACTGTTCGTGCTAAGGGTACCGTCCTTCGAAAGTAATATAAGTATACTATTACAATGCGATGAATTTAACAATGTACAACAGAAATGACTAACTTCAGAGCGCTTGCGGTACAAAACGATAGTACATTTTCGCGTGAAGTTGCAGCGGATAACTGTATATTGTCAATTTAATTGCATTGTAAGTATTATAACGTTTATTACATTGAAATACATGTGTATAGAAAATAAAATGTTCTAATTTATAAAAATGTTGATGTTTTCGCAAGACACAGTGTCAAAATTTGATTTACTTATTGTTATCTTTATTCAATAAAACATTAATAGTTATAATTGATATGAAATAATTAAAGTACCCATTGCATTGACACAGACACATTTAACGTACGTTTGACAATTTCTAAAACTCATGGCAATTTTTGTTTCCAATTGTAAACAAATTAATGTAGCACAGATGACTCGTAAATTCATAGCCAACACAATCTATTTAAGCCGTGTTCCCATCGTTAATTTAAAAGGGTATTAAATTAAACCCATCAAATCATCATCATTATAATTATTGGGGCTAAAAAATGGTTCGTCCCAAATACCAAATAATGCGAGCAGACGGACAAAAAGACCATGCACAGGCATCGACAATGTTACCCATTTACACCATTAAATATAAATACTTAACAAAATCAACATAAAGATTGTATAGCAGATGTTTAGTTACACAATGGTGACTCTTTGTCAAACTATTTAAGATTGACATTAAAAAGAAAGGGACAAAACACTGTGTAACTATACATCTGCTATACAATCTGTATTAGTAAGGGGGTTAGTGTGTTTGTTTATTATATATTTAGCACTTAACTTCATTAAGTATTAAAATAAAACAAAAATAATAAAACCCGTCCCCAAACTTTGGTATTAACCAATACTTCACACAAGACCGTACAAAATTAACAAGTTAGTTCCATATCTATATGTAACATTACCGTACACACAGTGGGGCATTGGTCTAAAGGTGAGCATGACATTGACGGATTTGGCGCTCGGTGCATTGTACCCAATTGCGTCACAGCCACAGCAGGCGGAGAAAAACACTACCGACACCGGAATAATAAACAACCAGAATAAAAGATTAGAAGAAAAGCCGTATTTTACGTCTGGGGTGCAAACTGAAACGTTGGGGTGCGAATTTTACTAACATCTTTGGAACGCTCTATGAAGTTTTTAGGGTTCCGTGCCAAAATGGTAAAAAGGAACCCTTTTGGTGCGACTCAGTCTGTCTGTCTATCTGTTTGTCACAGCTGAATATCTTGAGAAATACTAATGCTATCAACTTGAAATTTGGAATAGTTTTAGATGATGTTTGCACAACTATTTTGCATATTTATATTTTTTTGCAACAGGGACTAAAAGGTAATCTTAAAAATTCGAAGTGGAGCTACTAGGCATATAGGGTATCATATGAAAAAGCGCTGCTTGCACATTCTCAAAAAATAAAATAAAAATGAAATGAAATGAAAAATATAAAAAAAATACCGTTCCCCCCACTTATCTCCAAAGTTTGCATAGAAAAAAATCTGAAATTATTTTATGTGATAGAACTTTATTGTAAAGATTACAGAAAAAATAAAATGATGTCTCTAAATAGTAAACTTTTTCAGAATGATAGTACGGAACCCTCAGTGCGCAAGTCCGACTCACTCTCAACCGTTTTTTCACTAAACTTCACAGAAGATTTTTGTTTACTCTGTGCTGCCGGCTTGGTCATCGGCTGAGAAAAACAAGAGACAAACATGTTTATTGTTATAACTAGTAATGCCTAGTTTTAACGGGTAGAAGCCCATTTTCAACTTAGTTTAGTTATTTCACGTCTTGCAAATAGATGTGAAATTGTAAAACCAATAAATTAAAAGGCGACAAGCATTATTATAGTCGTCAAACGTCATTGAATCATTTGCCTAGCCGTTTAATTGAACAGCGTTATGTCCAATCCTTTCCACTATTTAATTCCCGGACGCTCCACGGCAACAGGTAGACGCTTAAAATATTCACAGAATATTTAGTTACACCTACTATATTAACTTTAAAAATAGATAATGAAATAAAACATTATATTTAAGGGGGGCTCCCACACAACAACGTGATTTTTACGGAACCCTTCGTGCGCGAGTCCGACTCGCACTTGGCTGGTTTTTTTCTCAATTGACCCATCTGGGGATTGAATCCAGGACCTCAAAGATAGCGACACCAAACTGGTACACGCCACTTGACCGACCACGCAGGTCGTCACGTTTCATAAGCAAAGGAAAAATATTGACGATTCAAAAGCGCTTATGTAACTTTGAATAAAGTATGAAAAAGTGATATAAGAATGCGACAGTAACAAGAATAGAATTAAAATGTACGTCACAGTTTATAAGATTGTCACGTGATTTGAGAATTATGTATTTACAGACCTGACAAACACATAACTTAAAACAAAAATACGAGATTGTTATGACGATGCTCTAATCAGCGTCAGAGTTTGATAAGTTTGCACTTAACTTAATTCGTATTTAGGTACTGTAATAATTTGGTGTATGACGTAATTCGCTTTGCAGTCGTAAGAATACTTCTACAAGAATAACAAAACAACTTTTATGTACATAACTATTACTGGACGAAGTATTGTTTATGTACGAAATTGCCAATCTGTATGAGAAATTTTAAAAGAAGTTGGATTTTCCATAATAACATTTTCTTAATTTATGTAACCACCGGGAATGCTTATGTTTCGAAATGTTTATGTACTCGCACAAATGTTTGAAACTAATTCCATATGGGTTAAGGAAAACATAAGTTTCGGCTAAGTTACAACGAATAAAGTGGTATTTTTTTATTACCTTGTAATAAAAAATGGAGTCACTTTTAAAGTAGTTAAGTACTTGTTATTTTAAACTAATTGGTTTTTATATTTATGATCATAATTCGAAATAACATAATTATGGAACAGTTGTATCTTTTAAATTTCAGAAATTATGAGGTTCTTTGTGTGTAAGAAAATAAAAAATAATGTGAAAGGACCTAATAATTACTTTACATAAGAATCACATAAAAACTGCTAACAGTCACCTGGGCCCTATTTAATAATGTGGCGATTTGTCAATTGTCATGACAATTTAGTTTAAATTGCGGTGTAGCTGTGAGTAGTTTATCCTTTTTCAAATCGGTTAACGCAATGGATATAAAATTGTCATGACAGGTGACAAATTGTCACGTTAGTACAGCATCCGTTATTGTCTCTATAGATAGAGTCAGTATCTATAATAGTAAATCAAAGATGTGAGTAGTTAGGTTTTTCATTAAAACGGTCACTTAAATAGGTACACTTTTCCATACTGACTCTCTCAAGGTCAAAAGTCAAGACCCAAGGTCCTGCTTCACATAACCAAACCAGAGCAGACCTATTAAATTATTTACATAAATGCGCACAATCATAATCATTATTTATTTATTGCATAAAAATAGTGGTACATTTAGGTGGTCTGTAAAACAACAATTAGTCACACATACCTATTTTAACCGTTGGACTAAAGTAATCTAATCTAATCGAATTACTTAGGTACTTACCGTATAGATCATGGGTTGCCAAACTTTTTAGCTTAAGGGCCAGACTAACTCCTCCACGAAGTTCCAAGGGCCAGGACATGTTGGTGCTCGCGGGCCGGAGCTGGCCCATATGTTCAATCCATGTTGCCGTTCAAGGACACTTTTCAGATCTCAACGTATTTATTTATGGCCTTTTTTATTATTATATATTACTGAGAAATACCACAGAGTTATTTAATTATAGGTTTAAAGGCATTAATAACTATGACTCAGTTACCTTTGATTTGACTTTGCCAAAATGTTGGCTTAAGACTAGAATGGTCGTGTACTACATCTTTTATAATATTATGATAAATTGTTATTTTTTAATCAAGGATACCTTATTATGGTAGACAAAAGCTAAGGTTGATCGAAGCTAGGCATATTAAAGGTACATAATAATATTTACTATGACGTAACTTCAAATTGTTATGTACCCGACATTGCAAACATTTGAACAGCTTGTTATTGTTTTGTTCTGTTTTTCTTGCCTGTGGAAATTTCCTGAAACTTATTTTTTCACCCACCAGCGCCAGTTGTGTTGCGCTGGGCTTATTTCACGTTTTTCAAGACTCACGGACTTATCGGCCTGTAAGTTAGTTTATTTTAAAATGTTAAGTAGATATTATTTGATTAATCAGTTTTTTATTTATTCTGACAATTTAGCACTTTGTGTCCCCTGTTGACTAATTACCAGTAGCTATTGTTTGAAATAGATGCAAAAGTACCAAAAGTGGCCGCTTATGTCACTTTTGTTATCTATTTCTAGAAATGAGCAAATAGACCTTTTAAAAATACTAGACTTTCCAAGTTTTTACGGTTCCGTACCAAAATAGTAAAAGGAACCCTTATAGTGCGACTCAGTCTGTCTGTCTGTCACAGCTGGATATCTCAAGAACTTCTAATGCTATCAACCTGAAATTTAGAATAGTTTTAGATGACGTTTGCACAACTCTATTTTGCAAATAAGAGAAAAGTAAACATATTATTTATATTTTTTTGCAACAGGGACTGAAAGGGAGTCTTAAAAATTCGAAGTGACGCTACTAGGGCATATAGGGTATCTTATGAAAAAGCGCTGCTTGCACATTCTCAAAAATTTTTTTAGGCCGCATTGTTTTCGACTTTTGATTAAAAATGTAAAAAAAAAACCATATGGGGTACGATATGACAGAGCGCTGCTTGCACATTTTCAAACATTAATAATTTAGTACAACATATAAAAAAATGCCCCCCTCCTGAAAATCTGAAATTATTTTATGTGATAGAAGTTTGTGTAAAGCTTACTAGAAAAATAAAACAATGTCGCTAATTAGTAAACTTTTTCAGAATGATGGTACGGAACCCTCGGCACGCGAGTTCAACTCGCTCTTGACCGTTTTTTTTCTTTAATGCACTTACATCTGTACCAAAGAGTGCAGTTGACCATGTTTAAATAATGTAAGTAGATAAAATATTCCAGTAATTAATCAGTATAAGTCAATGGTAAGTAATTTATATTCATTTCCAAAACATTGTTTTTGAGCCGTTATATTAGTAGTAGGTAATCTTTCCATTATTTTAGCATCTTCCTTATTTTGCAAAGTAAAATTATAAACAATATTATGTAATATGTTGTTATGCAATAGGTAAATAATTATAATGTTGACGACGCATAATTGAAAATATCCGCTGTTGTGATGAAACATCCAATAATGTACAATGTACAGCATACATTATTTTTCTCAGTCATGCTCGGAAATATGAACATTTGAAAAAGGTATGTGGAACCCCACATTTACGTGGCGGTCTGTTGAACAGAGCGGTAATACATTTCAATACTTACCGCACTAGTGTGGGTAGTGCGTGCGTTGGTCGTTTCACATGGCCAGACCAAACGATCAAAAAATAATTACATTTGTGGAACAACTTTTAATCAAAGAGGTGGCCCGACTGAAATGACATTTGTTATTTAATTTTTAAGTTCGTTTTTTCAATGTATTTTTTATTGTATACAATACCTGAATTACTCAGATTACTTATTTAAATAAATAAAGGAATAATAAAAGTTTCCTTTTAGTAAAACTTGCCAGCATCGATATTTAGGGTACTTTCCCTCCAACTACTGTATTTTCTTTCTACTCTGTATGTAAAGACCTATTATAATGTAGGTGTGTACACCTCCACACATGTATAGCACACAACAATGATCATATTGCATATCAACACTTCTGTTGTTAGTTGTCTCCGCTATAAGTCATGTATTGACATCTATTAAAATAAAATCAGTTAAATGTGAACAGGCATATTATTTGGGGTCACCCTATTCCTTCTAGTGGGGACCATAAGTCTCCAAAATAACAATTCCGAATAGTCATACAATAAACGCACAGCACATTATGCTCATTATGCCTTCTGAAAGAAAAGCGTGAAGTCCAGAAATAATACAGCTTTAATCCAAATTGTATCCAACACTTATCCTTAGAAAACAAATTGGAAAAAAAAACAGCGTATGTCACTGAGCGTTCCTGGAAAACTGAGTCATCCCGTCGCGACGTTCTCCTCTCCCTTACCCCCCACCCCAGTCTGACCCCACCCCATATCGACAATACATGAGTCATGCATGAGTTATGCCATTTGCAATGTCACTCAGATACTTCGATCATCTATACCTGAGACAACATAACCTAAAGTTAGTATTTCAATCATCCGATGTTTTTGAATAAAGTTTGGTCAAGATCACAGAATAGATATTCAAGGATAACAAAGATTTTTAATTTTTAATAAGAAGAAATTAATAGAATATGAAGAAATAAATCTTTAATTAAATTTGAGAGTACCCAAGTTGGTACCCTAAATAATATTATTAGATGAGGTCATCCAATTTTCTTTCACTACACGGTACCTACCACAAACATCCAGATCCGAGACAAAATAGAAAATTTAGGTTCCTATATTAAATCTAACGATTTCACATGAGTTCATAACATGGGTGCCGGCAGCAGGGTAAAAAGGGGGTGTAATTGCATCCCCCTGTCAGGAAACAAAGACATAGAAAAAATATTTTTTTTAAATTAAGTTATTGTTTGAATAAAAACTGAAGGCGTCTAGGTTGCTATTGTTCATCACCTTGTCAATAAATTTTAGTGCTCTCCTCCGTGTAGGTAGTATAATGTGTAGATGCAGATGCACATCCCTGAAAAAAATCCTGGCAGTGCCCATGGTTCATAAACTAGCCTGGGGCCCTACCGGCTAACTTTTCGAACTTCGGCGGGTCTGCCGAGCTTCAACTTAAAACAGATAAAACGAAGTATGGAGTTTCGTATTGTACTATTCGCCGAAGTTATTTAGAAGATATCGATGTTCGTGTGACATCATGAATTAGGGTTTGCCATTTTGGCCCGATTGGGGCTCGATTTATCTGTTTTAATTTGAAGCCCGGCAGACTTTCTGAAGTTCGCTGCGTTAGCCGGTACGGCCCCTGACTATTCATCATCTTTAACTTAAATTTCTTATAAAACAATATTGTGAGCCGGTTAATCTTTATCTGGAGTTTTTGTGTTTAAAGTTTAAGTATTATTTATCCTAAATAATGTTTTGCTTGTGTTGCAGAATGTCACTTGCACACGCTGTTGGCTCTACGGAAGACCAGTGCTGTGACCCTTCTGGATCACAGTGTTCCTGACTGGCAACCAATTTGGTTATTTTATATTGTTAGTTTTGTATTCGCTGAAAATGTAAAACATGTAAAATAGCCAATAAAGATTTTTCCCTTCATTTAAATACAGAACCGTTATAAATATCTCACTTTTCACATCTGTTCTCTTTATTAATGAATGTTTTGCCGCACCCTTTTATTGTTGTTTCAGCTGATTCACAAGTTGGCTGCTTAAGTTTTTTTGTCGCATTAAGTCCTTGTGACGAATATAGCCACCACGGCAAAGTCCCATAATTACTGAGACGTGTGCAGTGAATATACTGCTTTATGCTGGATTATCCGTTATATTAAAATAAATTTCGATAAAACTGGCTGCTCAAAAAAACTATATCATTTTCGAACCTGCCTGCAGCCTTAGGGACGGACATATACGAAAGTATTTTTACCCAAGCTGAAGCAGAGACGTCAATTAATTCCTATAGGGACCTTACCGTAGCTTAATGAAATTTGGCAGGAAGCAAGTACCTCAGCACAAGGGAATAAATAAAATAAATATATCATATATTTACTCATCACGTTAACACCTACCAATCCACATTGATCCCGTGAAATTAGTTTATGGCCCAACCTCTTTATTCGTCCATAAGGGAGGAATGTGGGGACCCAGCAGTAGGGACTGGGGACCTTAATTACTGATGATAATTAAATATTTATTAATATTAATAACAAAAAATAAAGACATAGCCCTGCCCGCTTTCTTTATCTTTCTGTCTTGGATATAGATATAAACTTAAACACCCATTTTTTACTTATCTTTAGCTTCCTAACTTGCTCTCGGTCTCTTGCTCAGTATTTGTATGTGGCATTCTGTAACATAATATTTGATAAGTATCAATATTCACAGATTTAGTGTGATAAATAAAATAAACACAACGCTATCTTGACCAGTGCTCTAGTTAAAATTACGTAATCGATTAGGCAATAGACAGACATAAGTTAAAGATAAGATAGTCTTGACTTTACACTTCGGTGTCAATACTATACTTATTCTGTGCTTAGGTACTTACATGGTTTATTTAATTTTACGTTCACCATCTAATTTTAAAAAATACGAGTCTGGCCCATCCGTCGAGGGTTTCATAGGGTTTTTTTTAATCATATTATCACTAGTGGAGCTGGTAGACCTAGCGTTTTTGTGTCATTTTTTGAAATGACTGAAATATTATTTTCCCCATATCTTCGCCATATCGAAAAACTGAATTGACAAAAATCTTTATTTTTATAGAACATACGAAGCATTTTTGCCCAAGCTGACTGTCAAATACAAAATGCTGACTGATCCTGCTATTCAGGATTCTAGTTATAAGGGAAATAGTTACCTCTCAGGTTTTTTATTGAGTTGATTTGAGAAATAAAAATGTGGTTTTGATAATTAAGTAAGTACCTAAGTAAACTTGCTTAACTCTCCTATTATAATGGTTATTACTTCGCCAAGTTGTCGCTTTTATCACGAGAAAATATCGCAGTAAGTATGTTGTTACTGCAAATTTTCTGTCGATTTGAATATAAGTGTACTTTTTCTATACCGACCGGATATCCAAAGGTCGCGGGTTCGATTCCTGTCCGAGAACATGATCTGGTGCGAGTCCTATTTTTTCTAATACATTATTTAGTATTACTTTTTCTATGTTAACTTTATTATCACACCATTACGCCATAGTGAAGAGTTAACACTTTATTTTATGTTTGAACGTTCGTTCCAATTAGTTAAGCACTGTTGCGTCAACGTTATTACCAAACTAACCTCAAGTTGGTTACAAAATTTAACTACAGTATTTGTAACTTATCCTTCGCTAAAAATCGATTATTAGTAATAATAATATAAGCCATAATAAGCATATTAAGCATGATTATCGTTGTTGATAGTCAAAATAAATATTGTTTATAATTTTTCTACTTATACTCCCCTAGCATGACCAACAAAACGCGATATGATGTAGCGATTAATCTCGTTTAACTGTCAAAAACAATAGATTTTCACAGTTGCTCGTTGATAAAACTCTATATCACGCGATATATATCGTTTTTTGTCGTTTATGCTAGGGGGGCTGATCAAGAAAGTTCTTTTCTAATACACATTAGATTTGCATGTACTTAGCTGTAAAACTGTATATTCGACCTCCTTGGTCGAGTGGCTTTGTACACCGGTTATCAAGGTGTCGCCATCTCTGAGGTCCCGGGATCGATCCCCGGTTGGGTCAATTTAGAAAACGAACTTTTCTATATTGGCTCAGGTCTGGGTGTTTGTGATACCACCGTTGTCTCCGATTTCCATAACACAAGTGCTTTAGCTACTTACTTTGTTGTCAAATATTTAATATTTAATTTAATATTTAATTCTAATATCAGTACATATTTTAACGGTTGGCCTTCTTCAGTTGTCATCGTATTCATAAAGACTCGCTCTTTTACAAAAAAAATGTTATCAGCTTACTACACAAACACCTAATTCTGTAATCGGAGCGAATGTCGTAACCACCGTACGTAATGTGTGTCAAAGATAACGTGTGTATGTATATTTGACCTATTTTTAAATAAATTACGTACTCGTTAAAGTTTACACACGATATCAATTGATTGTTTGTGAAACTGATTTTGTAATGAGCAGATAAATACGACGTTTTTATTACGTAGGTAGTTAGGATATTTTTATAAAACCGTGATATGTGAAGTCAGGGCTGGCATTTAAAAAATATAACTTTGAATATAATAATAATTATAATAAAATTATTTATTTGCGAAATGTGGGTTTGTTAGAAAAAAACCATTAGAAAAAAACTATTTCGAAGAAAAGCAGTTATATGTTTTGGTATACTTTAAGTCGTTAAGGCTCCTATATACCTCAAGTTCGCAAAAGTGCTAAAAGTGGCCACATTTAGCACTTTTGCGAACTACTAACTACAACGAACAATATTTTACTGAGGTTATTGTTTGTAAATAAACTGTGGAACCTTAGCTTCAATCTGTACATGCGAATTTTCGATACATTATGTACTTAGCGAGCAATAAATTTTATTAAAATGAGGGCGCCACTTGAGGTATAGGGGCCTTAAGTTAGTGCAAACCCTCGTTACAGCACCCTGAAATTAAACTACTTACTATATTCTTGTACCTATTCCCTCAAAATCTCTTGTTATTAGCTTGTGAATTTTATAATATTGAAACCAGCGCCATCTAATGCTTTCGTTGTCTGTCCGACTGTCCGGCTTTCCAGCTATCTGTCTGTTTTCTTCTACAGGTCGTATTTCTCAACCGATTCTTGTGAAATTTTGTGAGCAGGTTCTATTTATTGTCAATTTAGTTTTTCGAAATTTTTCAAAATGGTGGAGATATGGGGAAAGTCATATTTTAGCCATTCCGAGAAATGTTCAAAAATGTCACAAATGCGTGGTTTACAGCTCTACGGAACCACTAGTTAATTAGATAGGTAATTAATAGCAAAGCAGCAGAATAAACCCCCTTCAACAACAACAATAACAACAACGAAAGCAACACTGCGTATGCTTTATTGATACTCTGAGTGAATTATGGCCATGTGCGGAGGTTAAAGCTGCAGCAACATTCGCTAAATGTTCAGCGAATGTTGCTGCATTCGCTGAACATTTAGCGAATGTTGCTGCATTCGCTGAACATTTAGCGAATGTTGCTGCATTCGCTGAACATTTAGCGAATGTTGCTGCAGCTTTAACCTCCGCACTTAGCCACAATTTACCTATTTATCGCTAAAGTTCGTCGTTCACAGTCGGCACGTGGCCTACATACGTCGTTGTATCTAAGCCGCGTTGCGCCATAGATCTGTTGCATAACGTTGAACTATTTCTATACACTATTGTTGGCTTTGGGTAATTGTTCTGTGTACGCCCCTTTGTCTTATTTTTTTTTTGTTGACGGAGACACCGGGTTTTGATGATTATGTGGGCAGTTTGATTGTTATTATTTACTTTTTTTTTTTTTTGCAATAGATATAAAACACTTTTTACGGATACTAGCGCGGTTTTATTGAACGTTCATACTTTGGTAATTAGTTGGCATTTGGTTTGATTTTCCATTTTCCCGACGTTTCTGCACCTTTGCAGCTGATGCGGTCACGGGGGACCGAAGCCGCTCGTCCGTCCTATATAAGTATTATATAATAATATAATACGTCCTATATAATTATATAAGTATTATAGATTATTATTGAAGGATATAAGATTCTGAAGAAACATATATTAAACAAAAAAAATGGTTTAATTTATCGTTATAATTTAATTTTGTGAATTATTTATCAATGCTAAAAAGAGATAATCTACTGAATCTACCACTATTTCATAAAATTGGGGGGCCCCTACCAAAAAAAAATGGCGAAAGAAAACTTGGAGAGAGTGTTGACCTCCGTCTTTTATCCATATGTCCGATGTAGGAGAGCCCATAAAAGCAAACAAATAAAAGCATAGGGGGTCCCTATGTATGTTAAAGAACATGATTGTAGCTGATATGAAACAATAGGCGCGATAATACGTCTGCATTGTGTGAACACGCAGACTTATTGAGGGGCCGAACTATTATTATTATATTAGATTTGACAAACCGCAAATCCTTGCTGGGGAAAATAGATTTATTCCTGGTGAAACTGAGCTAAGTGGGTTTCTAAATAATTAGTTGGTAATAATGTATTTTTAATATTGAAAACTGAAAAGCACGACTTGACACATATAAGAAAAAACACAGAGTACAAAACAAGGAAAATATGTTATAGTATAAAAAAGTACAGAATTCAAAAATATAAGTTAAAAGTAAAAAACCATAAACTAGTAAAAAAGAGGCCGGCTCGGCAAAACCTGGAATGCTAAATAATAAATATCCTAATTTCAGTAGAGATGATGGTTTGAAAATTCCACTAGCTTCTTTATAAAATCATCGCTTGAGAATCAAAAATTAAACTAAAACCAAGTCATTAACAAAATACTTTCAATGAATATGTAAAAATATAAGTCAATTATTTAATAAATGAATTAATAATAATAAAAAAAACCACGCTAGTATCCGTTATAAGTGTTTTATTTTAATGTTTAAAGCGCGTAAGCTTGAAAACTGAATATATTTTTTGCACAACTAGTTTTTAATTGTAATTATATTATTTTCTCACAATTAGTGAAATAATTCAGGTATGCAATGAATAATACCAAGATAATACCTTGTACGATAACCACAAAAAAAAATTGTTTAAAATTCAAATGGCAAAAAAACTATCTAATTAATGAAGCTAATTTTCAAAAACTCGAATGTAAATGCATTGTTTTTCTCTCTACTATTACATACTTTATATAAATATACAATTGAATATTTTATTAAATACTTTCAACTAAGTACTTGTTAGAAAAATCGACTCACCCGTAGCACCTCAGACGGGACTCGAACCCGCACCCTTGGGATTCCGGGCCAATGCACTGACCAATTATGCTACCGAGTCGCGACTCGGTACTCCCGTCTGAGGTGCTACGGTTGAGTCGATTTTTTCTAGTATTTGTTCTAATATTATTTATCTTAATATAAAAATAGCATTGTGAATGCGAAAAATCTAAATTTAATAAGTACTTGTTTTCCGTTTGCCCGTACTGTTTTTATTCAAACCACGACTCGGCTTAAGACAAAACCTTGGAGACTGGCATCACGCTTACACTTGAAGAATGTACCTTGGCAGAGAAAAAGCCTCCATTTCCGATTAGGCATGGCCAGGCTTAGCTTCCGGTTGTCCTCTCGTATGACGTAAGGGTGCGGTTGCAGTGGGAGGAGGGAGTGCATGGTGATTAGAAAAATTAAAGAAAAATAATGAATGGTGTTTGAGTGAACGACAAAACTAGAGAACGAACTTTTTTGTTGGTTTTATGTGCAAATGTCAATAGTCAAAATTTCTTTATTCAAATAAACTTAATAATTAAGCACTTTTGAATCGTCTATATTTTCCTACCACCTGTTCCAGACTTTTTTAACTGACAAGAAGAACAGGCGCAAGAAACTTATCAGCTTTAACAAAAATAAGTAACGATATTTACAAACATAAATATAACGTGTGTGCATCACTGAAACCTTATTCTTATACTTTTATTATAAATGCGAAAGTCAGTTTGTTTGTTACGCCTTCACGTCTAAACTACTCGTTGTCAGGGGTACAGACAGAGAAGGACATAATGCCTTTCATCCAGAAAAAAAGTACTGATAGCAAAAAAACTTTCTGTACAGACGAAGACGCAGGCGGCCGCTAGTAATAAATATAATTTTTAGAAATTCATAACGGCTGACACTGTTCATTATGGGGCTGAAGGATTTGTTTGCACAAGAACTAATAAAACTCTGAACAAAAAGGATGAGAAAATAAACGTAAATCATTCAGGTACCCGGCAACATACTGTATAAGATTTACTGAAATAAAACACTTTTTTTTAAATATTAAACTTACATAATTCATCAATTTATCTTTATATTTTTTTTATTACGAACGAGTAGGGAGGAGGCTTATTATTTCCAAGGAGGTTTTTTCATATTTTCTAAATTACAAACTGCTTACTGTGAAAGTTTATCGTATCTTAATAGACAGTAGGTAAGCTGTTCTTTTCTTCCGGACTTTATTCATATTTACAAATAAAACAATAATAACTTAAGTAATAAACTACCTAATAAATTGAGTCATTAGAAGCTGGTGCCTCACAACCGGTTATCGCTCTCGCTGTGACCGCAACCTAAGTCTATTTTTAACCGGCTACTTAATTATAACCATGCTAGCCGTTAATGACTCACATAGTTACTAAAAAGGTTAGCATGTTACGTAAAGGAACCTAATCTGCGATTTCCAAGATCAGCAGACATTATAATGCAGTTAATAGATTCTAAGAAGTTGCATGTTTATTATAAAAATATAAAGGTATTTGACGACCTGAGTGGTGGAGTCAACATGCCGGTCTACCACGCAAGAGGTCCCGGATTCGATTCCCGATGCCATAATCTCCACGCTTGGCAGGCGGGTTGGAGATCGTAATGCTGGACCGTTTTTGGGGTTCCGTACCCAAAGGGTAAAACGGGAACCCTATTACTAAGACTCCGCTGACCATCCGTCACCAGGCTGTATCTCATAAACCGTGATAGTTAGACAGTTGAAATTTTCACAGATGATGTATTTCTGTTCCGCTTTGTTCCGCTATAACAAAAAATACTAAAAAACAGAATAAAATAAATATTTAAGAGGGCTCCCATACAACAAACAAGATTATTTGCTCGTTTTTGCACGATATTGATAACGGCAACAGGTAGACGCTTAAAACATTCTCAGAATATTTAGTTATATATTTAGGGGGCTCTCATACAACAGACATGATTTTTGCCATTTTTATATAATGGTACGGAACCCTTTGTGCGCGAGTCCGACTCGCACTTGGCTAGTTTTAATTAGTAACTGGGCTGGCATTTGACTAACGTCTTGCTTGGTAAACAGGATGTGGTCTAAGATGTAGCATGCTTGCCCAGGAAATGCCTATTCACACACGTTTTCATCGGAGAACGCTGCTGTCCATTGTTTGATGCATGAAAGTGTTAGATAAGGCTAGTACAGTGGTTGGCAAGCCACATGCGGCTCTGCCAAGAGTGAGTTGGGACCCTATTTTTGAAAGGCGGTGAGCGCTCCTTACTACTTAAGTCAGAGACTTTAAAACCTACTTATTTACGAGTAATATAACTAGTAGGTAGTCACAAACAAAAGTTTTTTGAAAGAAAAGAAGATATACTCCATACTGCTTATTTTCATTTTCGTAGCAATTGTCACCCCCTTCGGTGTCACGGGTGACAATAGCTACGAAAAAGTTCTAGTTGTCCCCTCTGTCACGAATTTGAAGGGAACATCTGGGAAATTCTCGTCCCAGTAGTCACGGGGGTGACGATTGGGATGAATAGATCCCAGTTGTCACCCTGGGTGACAGTGTTAGAGGGGACTCCTGGGAATAATTGCTAATTTTAATCGCATGTGGTGTTAGGTCACAATTGACAACACGCACACAGCACAAACTTATCTGACTTCATGACGACGTCGCTGTCGCCTATGTAACCTAGGTAACAATAACGCATTCTTATATTTAAATACTCCAATAGTGATAATATATCACAAATATTTATCATTACGTAATACTTCAATTGACACTTATCTCTCATGATTATATTTCCGAAGTACAGTTGACTCATCGCATACTATCTTTATTGGTTCAGAGTTAATATGACTATATCTTTGTATAACATACAACCAGAAGTTTACAAAGTTACTATTGCGTAATTAAATTACGTAATTTTGATATACAATCAATAAACGTAAATATGAATTGGTTTATATACTTAATATGTCAAACGCCAAAAGGTTATTATAAAAGTTTAAATTGTCAAAAAAGGTAAAATTAAAAAAGTTTAAATTATTAAAGAAATAATGTTATACGGTGATTAAGTATTCTTAAATTTTCTAATTTTCCTGGCAATATCAAAAACAACAAAAAAAGAATTAGCGAAATCAGTCCAGCCGTTCACGCGTGATGCCGTGACATAGGGAACGGATTCATTTTTATATAGCCAATAATGTTTTCTACATGAATCAATTAATTTTTATCGAATGTAGAAAAGGAGTTAATGAGTATTATTTTCATGGAATCACCACGAATTTGTTCCGAGTGGATCGACTGTCCACTGTATATTCTATGATCCAGTCGCACGGAGCTATACAAAATGACATCACTCTCGGGTGTCGAAACTCTTGCGGTGTGACGCTAGTTACGTAGTTACGAAACTGGTAGGATGTCCTGACGGTTATCACGGGACCGAGAACGGATCGTAGTTTGGAATTTATTTGAGGTTTCAATGTCAAAGAACAGAATGAAAAGATGATTAAGACAAATAATTATGAAATGATTAGGAATATAGATAAATCAGGTTTTTGGATATTTTCATTACTAAATGCTTTTTAAAATTGGCTTCTGAACAGACATTATTAAAGACTAGGTTCCGCCCGAGACTTCGTCCGCGAGGACATTAGAGAATATTCTAAGGGAACAATTTTATTAACCAGGATTAAATCCTTACTAATATTATAAATGCGAAAGTCCGTTTGTTTGTTTGTTACACCTTCACGTCTTAACTACTGAACCGATCATCATGAAATTTTACATACACGTTGTCAGGGGTACAGAGAAGGACATAAGGTACCTTTCATCCCCAAAAAAATAATTGTTCCCGAGGGATAGCAAAAAACTTTCCACGCAGACAAGGTCGCGGGCGGTCGCTAGTAGAAAATAAATTAAAAGTTTCCTATTTATGTTTTAATCGGGGTTATAAACTATCTGTATGCCAAATTTCATACAAATCCGTTCAGCCGTTTTTGTGACAAAATTAAAAAAAAAAAGAATCGTTATTTTAATTACCTAAGGTACCAACGGCACTATAATGTCTTCATGTCGGCTCATGTATCATCAAAGGCATTGCTGTAACCAAATTGGCTCCCATGTGTCTGTTGGATTTCGATATAGTGATTTTATAATCAAACCTTGTTTATTTTAAAACAACGATCTACATTGAATTTGATTTGATTGAATTGTCAGCCTACCTATTCCGAAACGCAACTCGCAACTCACTTCGAAAGTAACCTCACTTCGCACGAGTTTGATTTTAGAAATAAGATAATAATAGACTAATTTATTTACTTTCAAGATTGCAACTTCATCGACAGTAATAAATATGCAATTACAAACCTTCAATTACAACTTATCCCCAAAAATTACTTCCTCCTTTAAACTTTATAAATTCTCTTGTGTAATATCTAAAAATAACATAACATCTTGACAATGACCTTAGAAGTTACGCTAAACTACTATTAATGCAAATTTTATTGCGATTTGCAAGTTAATATTACGTTTTACTATCGCAATATGACCGCAATAGGAAATTCTTATAATATTGTAAAATATAATTATGACTGTTTTAATATTTCCTCGTGTTTGTCTTGTCATTGATCTTTTGTTGTAATGAAATAAATAACTGACTGAAATAAAACAAAACACCGTCGAGTAAACAATGGTTATCATTAAAATACATTTTTAGGCACCATAAATAATGCAAACGAAAGTGGTTTGAGAAAAAAATCCTTATTCTGGTAAGTTAAATCAAGAAAAAAAACAAAAAAAGTTTATTTTTAAATTTGATATTTTAGCATTCACAATGCTATTTTTATACAATACTAAATAATATACTGGAAAAAAATACGACTCGCACCAGATCATATTCTCGGACGGGAATCGAACCCGCGACCTTTGGATGTCCAATCCACACACCAATGCTCTTACCGCTACCGAGTCACTTGTTGATTTCGGTAGAAACGACATATTTTGGTATTATCCATAATAGAGTTTAACGGTCGCTAAAACCCATAGCAGTTCTTTAATCAATCATAGCTATGTCTTGAATTCATTTAAAAACAATTTGTTTCTTACTTTGATATGGGATTTCTAACTAGGCAAGTTTGTGCCGGGGAGATATCGATAAAAATGCGGCACTAGGCGAGCCATGTAGCTTAAACAAACGATTCGTAATAATCATGTTTTAGAAAAACGTAATGAATGCATTGCAGCTTATTCCTAGAGGCTATATATAATGCCTCATTTATATTTATTCTTTCGCTGAAAAACGTGACATGGTTATGTAAAGAGTAACTGTAAATAGGTTTTATAACCGAGGGAGGTTGGAAATAACTTATGTTTTAAAGAGTTTTCTGGAGGTTGGTCCTTTCATCGTATTTGCATAGAATGTTGCGTCATTAATTAATTTATTAGTATTATAGAAAGTGATTAGGTCACAAATTAATAATTATGTATAAACACGAAATAAAGCATAAAGTACGAGTATAAAAATAAAATGAACGGAGTAAGAACTAAGAACCTCCCTAAAAATCGTGTGCTATTTCGCTCGCATTAAATTTTTAGTCATAATATGGTTTGGCATAACAGGAGCAGCATAAAGTTTTTTCGCATAATGGCATATTTGCATAATGTTATATTCGCAAAATAATTTCATTGGCATAACGATTATTTGTACTAATTTCATTTGGCATAGATACATTTGATGAGCATAAATGTATTTTAAATGCATAATATTAATTTAACATCATCATCAGTTCCCAGCCAATTTTCTGCCTTCGATTTTGATGTGTTTGAAAGTTGACGTAGGTAATCGAGATGGTTCTTATATTATTTTATGAAGATCTGCTCTCCTAGCATTATCACCGAAACACGATATACAAGATGTTACAAAAATACCCCTAATGCCGAATATGGTATATAGGGACCATCAAACTGATCAACTTTTACTATGGGACCAACTCTGAAATCGCGAAAAAAAAATATCAGCTGTTTCATACACAAATTAAAATCGAAAATATCAAAATGTATGAAACAGCTGATTTTTTTTCGCGATTTCAGAGTTGGCCCCATAGTAAAAGTTGTTCAGTTTGATGGTCCCTATATACCATATTCGGCATTAGGGGTATTTTTGTAACACCTTGTACATCGCGAAATATAGTGATTAATCCACATTCAAGTGTCAAATCACTATATCATATCGCGTTTCAGCGGTCATGCTAGGGAGACTGTTTAGCCATTTTGAAGGACATGAATTGATTTCCTACTCGACAAAAACAAAAACTAGATGCGCTGAGTGTGTCACCATTATTATGTTCACTTAGTTGTTTTTGCTTTTTAACGACTAGCTTCCGCCCGCAATATTGTCTGCGTGGAGGTTTGTTTTTCCTCCCTCCCTCCAGCCCTCAGGGACAGTCTTTTCTTCTGGATAACAGGTACTCTGTATCCTTTTCTATTTCCCTGTCAACGTGTATGCAAAATTTCATGATGATAGGCTGTCACTTTCATAATAAGGGAATAGGTAAGGGAGAAAGAATGGTACAATTCATAAATGGTTATCATTTTTTTTTATTCACAACGGTTGGCCTTCACTTCACCTGATGTTAAGTGACGATAAGACCAGGGTGGAAGCGCACTACACCCGGAATCCTCACCACTGAGGAACTGGCTATCTTACTTCTAATTGCCGGAACACAACAATTTTTAAATTGTTGTTATGGCATCAGACTTAGGTAAGATGGTGGTAGCTAGCCAGGCGGACTTGAAATAAGCCCTACCGCCAACCAAACCGAGTACAAATGTACCCCCTCCTGGGAATTGAACCCGGGGCCCCTGCATCCTTACACGGGTGGGCGAAACCACTAGACCACAGAGGCGGTTTAAAAATGATAAATGTAGCATGTTTTACGTTTGAAATTTGTCTCAAAATCATTAATAATATGTATTCAAGACCTAACTAATTATGTTAATTATATTTTGTTTTTTGACCTCGATCATAATAATTGCTGATGCGATTCCTTTATAAGGTATAAAATGTCTGTCGTATTTTAGATCGAAATAAACAGGCAACGTGTGGGGACGTATTAAATTAAGTATTCCAAAACTATCAAAATAGTGAACCTTAAGACCTGGTCTCTGATAAGGTTTTCGCGAGCACTCCACTTTGGCAAAGAATATGATGGACAAAACAATGTTGTCTCTAGTCGTGTTTGTGTGCTTCGTAGGACTGGCGTCCTGTGCAGGTCCCGGTTCGTGCACCGGAGCTGGTGCTTGTGCTGGACCGGGTTCGGGATCGGGGACAGGATCGTGCACTGGAGCCGATTCCTGTTTAGGAGCGAATAGCGGTAGAGGCACGGGTTCTTGCACTGGAGCCGGTTCCTGTTCTACTCCAGGCTCCGGCGCTTGTAACGGGTGTTGTACAGTTCCAAATTCATGTTAAGAACGAATGGATCGTGTTGTCAATATAAATGAAGCAAGAGAAAAAAATAGAAATAAATAATCAAATGCAAATAAATTGTTTGATTAATTTTTACCTTCATATAGTCTTGCCATACGTCCTGATTCACAACCATATCCAGACTTTCGTTCGGACTGGTAATTACTTACGTCTGGATAAAATAGATGCAACATAAGTAACGACTTAAAAATAATTGTGAATAATAATAGATTCAAAATACTGACATTCTACATTTGCCTACTATAATTTTATTATATTTATTATGACTGTAACTAATTAGACATAAATTTATTAATGATAATGTAATAATAATAATTAATACTAATAATTGAAATAATAATTAATAATTCTGTAATCAAAATTATAATATTTTAGCATCATAAGATTGTGCATGTTCATATACCTATAAGGTGAATCATGGCTGTACGATACTCTGTACCTAAAATCTTGTAATACCCATGTTTATGAGAACCAATAAATGAATTGAATTGAATTGAATTTATTTTTCATTTTAGTTTTGTTTTGTTCATTACTTATTTTTGGTTAGGCAATGTTTTGTTTTTGTCATTTCTCCGATTTTTGTTTTTAGTTCCTTTGTTTAATTTTCCTATTTGTTTATAATTGAAATTTGGTGAAATTATTGTAAATGCTATGTACTTTTTTTGTACATAATTTATATGATGCGCACTTGTTCCAAATTAAAAATATTTTTATTCACTCAGTGAATAAAATCACGTTTTATTCACTGTTATAGTGAATTAAGTGCACTTTTTCGAGTGGCGATGGTAAAAATCATATTTTTGCACAGATCAATGTAGCGGCTCGTATCTTAACAATCCTAGTGCGTAAACATAAATATTTGTTAAATCTTTACCTTCAGATGGCTACTTACGTTCATTAGTACAGACTAATGAACAATATAGTATTTTTCAGGACTAGCATGATATAAGTGAAGTCCGTTAAAGCACACATTAAAAATTCAAGAGCTCTAGAAGCTTTAGTATTGTTAGTACTGAGCAGTTTGCTTGAGACAGAAGATGACACACTCTGTGAATAGACCCGGTTTCGCCTTTCCGGATGAAAGGTACCCTATTCTCCTGACAACGTGAATGCGAAATTTCATGACGATCGGTTGGTAGATAAGAAGTGAAAGTGTATTTTTCCACTATTTTTCCAAGATAATACTCGTAATATCATCATCATCATCATCATCAGCCTATCGCAGTCCACTGCTGGACATAGGCCTCTCCAAGTGCACGCCACTGAGATCTGTTTTCGGCTCTTCGCATCCAGCTCCTGCCAGCCGTCTTGCGCAAATCATCACTCCACCGTGTCTGAGGACGTCCTACACTACGTTTGCCGAGGCGTGGTCTCCACTCTAGAACTCGTTTACCCCAACGGTTATCGGTTCTACGGCTAATATGGCCAGCCCATTGCCACTTCAGCTTGCTAATCCGGTGTGCTATGTCGACGACTTTGGTTCTCTGACGGATCACCTCATTTCTGATGCGATCCCTAAGAGAGACACCGAGCATAGCCCTTTCCATAGCCCGCTGAGCAACTTTGAACTTGTGGACCAGCCGTGCCGTTAGTGTCCACGTTTCGGCTCCGTAAGTCATGACGGGTAGGACGCACTGATTGAAGACCTTCGTCTTTAGGCACTGTGGGATCGACGATGTTAGGATTCGACGTAGCTTTCCAAATGCAGCCCAACCCAACTGAATTCTCCTATTCACCTCGTCCTCAAAATTGTTTCTACCCAACTGCAATGTCTGCCCGAGGTATACATATTTGCGAACAACTTCGAGGACGGCGCCGTGTATAGCAATCGGTTCCGGTAGAACATGTTCGTTGAACATGACCTTGGTTTTGTCCAAGTTCATCCGAAGGCCGATGCGTAGAGAAGATTCAGCTAGGTCGTTCAGCATTTGTTGTAAGTCCTCCAGCGTCTCTGCCATGATGACGATATCGTCAGCAAATCGCAAGTGAGAGATGTGTTCGCCATTGATGTTGATGCCTCGTCCTTTCCAGTTCAGCGTCTTGAACATATCCTCCATTGCATTAGTGAACAATTTCGGGGAAATGACATCCCCTTGTCTCACTCCTCGATGCAATGGTATGGGCCTTGTTTGCTGATTCTGTACTTGGACGGACATGGTGGCAGCTTCGTAAAGACATCTCATCACTTGGATATATCGCCAGTCTACTTGGCAACGCTGTAGGGACTCCAGAACCGACCAGATTTCAACCGAGTCAAAGGCCTTCTCATAGTCCACAAATGCTAGACACAGGGGCTGATTATACTCTTCAGTCTTCTGTATAATCTGCCGCACTGTGTGGATGTGGTCTATGGTGCCGTATCCGCTCCGAAATCCAGCCTGTTCCGGTGGTTGGAACTCGTCGAATCTACGCGCAAGACGGTTCGTGATCACTCTTGAAAACAGTTTATAGACGTGGCTCAGGAGGGAGATAGGTCGATAGTTCTTCAGCAGGGTCTTATCTCCCTTTTTGAAGAACAGCACGACAACACTCCTACTCCACGCCTCTGGAGTTCTCCCTTCGAACAGGACAACGTTAAAGAGCTTCTGAAGCTCCCTCAGTACGGGTTTGCCTCCTGCTTTTAACAGCTCTGTCGTAACGCCGTCCTCGCCAGGGGCTTTTCCATTTTTTAGCTGCCTCAGAGCGATCTCGATTTCGCCACTGCTGACTTCTGGCAGGTCTTCAGTGAAATGGCGTGTTAATGGAGCTCTAGAATCCTCATTTCCGGGATCAGGTCGAGATGCATGCGATGCGTATAACCGGCCATAGAAATTCTCCACTTCCGAAAGGACTGCCGGTACCGAAGAAACGACTTCTCCACTTGCTGTGGTCAGCTTCGTCAAGTGGCTTCTTCCAAGAGATTGTACGAACACCTTTGACCCCCGATTCTGCTCTATTGCTGTCTCAATAGCAAGGGTATTGGAGCGACGGAGGTCACGTCGTACGTGCTTGGTGATCTCTTGGTTTAGAGCCCGCTTTGCGGACGAAGTGACGGGTGGGTTTTCACGTCGTTTCTTCATCAACCCTAAAGTCTCTTCGGAAAGCTTTGACTTCTTACCCTTACGCTGCATGTTACAAAATCTCGAGCCTTCCTCCCTGAGGACCCGAACCACATTTTCGAGGTTCTGGTTAACGTCTGTTGTAGTTTCCACGGCGGCAAATCGGTTCTCCAGATTTGACTGAAATGTTTCAGACCCGGCTCTAGTTTGGAGCAGTGTTGGTCGGAGCCTGGCCTTCATCAGACGGACACGTTCAGCCTTGAAGTTGATATTCAGAGAGCCTCGGACAAGTCGGTGATCGCTACCGGTATTGAACCTGTTGATCACTGAGACGTCCCTGAATATGCGCTTCTTGTCCGTCATGATGAAGTCAATCTCATTTTTAGTCATAGTGTCGGGGCTTTGCCACGTCCACTTCCTTTGGGGCTTTTTCTTGAAAAAGGAGTTCATCAAGAAGAACCCCTCCCGTTCGAGGAAGTTGACAAGCATTTGCCCCCTATGATTCCTGCTTCCAAAACCATGGGATCCTACTGCCGATTCACCGCAATTCTGTACTCCCACTTTAGCGTTGAAGTCCCCCATGACAACGGTGTACTGGGTTTTTGTAGTGAAGTGGAGGGCCCTCGATATGTCATCGAACATATCCTCCACCTCATCGTCCGAATGTGTCGAGGTCGGAGCGTACACTTGCACCACCTTGAGGCTATACCTCTCGGTGAGCTTTACAATGAGGTACGCTACCCTGTTCGACACACTAGACATTTCCACAACGTTGTCAGATAGGGACTTATGGACCAGAAACCCAACGCCACCTTGGGACAATCGGTCTCCCTCTCGGAAGTACATTAGGTGGCCTGATTCGAGGGTTATGGTGTCCTCCCCCTCTCTTCGGACTTCACATAACCCTAATATGTGCCACCTAATCTTTCCGAGTTCCACTTCTAGTTGCGCCAGATGCGAATCAAGCCGCAGCGTGCGTCCGTTGTAGGTCGCAATGGTCAGTTGTTTTTGGTGGCCTACCGTAGCCCGGGGATTCTTCGCACCCCCTGTCCCGCCGTTACCATGGTCGCCACCGTGACCAGGAATAGCGGGACTGCCGGGAACTGGGGGCCGTGGCTTAGTTTTCCTATACATTTGGAGGATTATAGCCTACTGCTATCACGCTGGCCAGACGGGTTGATAGAGGGTTTGTTTCAAGTTTTCCTTCTCTCACACTGGTGTTTGGTGTATTTGCCTCACAGTCGGCTCCTACGACTTCCTGGGCATGTCAAGGAGTGGTGACACTTGTATTCTTAGGCCGTCACCACACTAATCATTAATCTTGTTTATTGACCTCGCTCAATATCGCTGATGCGATTCCTTTATAAGGTATGAAATAATTGTTGTATTTTAGAGCGAATAAAGCAGGCAAAGTTTTAGGACGTATTTCATTTTTCCAAAACTATCGAAATAGTGAACCTCATTAAAAAGACCAAGTCTAATAGTATCTGATAAGGTTATCGCAAACACTTCACACAGCACCACTCCAACAAAGAATAAAATGAGCAAAACGATGTTGTCTCTAGTCGTGTTTGTATGCTTCGTAGGACTAGCGTCCTGTGCAGGTCCCGGTTCGTGCACCGGAGCTGGTGCTTGTACTGGACCGGGTTCGGGATCGGGGACAGGATCGTGCACTGGAGCCAATTCCTGTTCAGGAGCGAATAGCGGTAGCGGCACGGGTTCTTGCACTGGAGCCGGTTCCTGTTCTACTCCAGGCTCCGGCGCATGTAACGGATGTTGTACAGTTGCAAATTCATGTTAAGAACGAATGTATCGTGTTGTCAATATAAATGAACGGAATTAAAAATTATGAATAAATAATCAAATGCAAATAAATTGGTTTTTTTTTATTTTACCTATTATCTAAGCTTGCCACGCGTCCCGATTGTACGGATTTCACAACCATACCATGTCCAGACTTTTATGCGGACTCGTAATTATGTCGTAATTATTTCGACATTATGGACCGATTTTGAGATGTATTCCTTTCTAATAAGTACCAATAACTAATAACAATGATTTTGTTTAATTTTCTATTCCGATCGAATGCCTTTTTAAACGAATCCTAAAACAAGTCAAATGCTATGAGGTACAGTCAGTAATGATTGTTTCTGTGATTGTACCAAATGTTATGTTTTGGTATTTGTTGGTAATCGATTTTGAACTTCATTTAAAATTTGGTATTAGTTAGGAATACAAAATTTAATACTACCATAAACAAATACCATTGGTATTAATTTTTGGTATTACAATATTTTTGCGAGATGGTCCCATTTAAAAATGTTCTAATCGTTTTAGTAGTTTTCAAGTAATTCTAAAAATACTATGATTTCGGTAGTAACAACCTTGATGACATCATTGTTTATGAACCGATTTAGATGATTATTTTTTGTTGGAAAAGGGATACTTTAAGTTTAGCCCTTTTATTTTCATTAACATTGGACTTTGGACTTCGCCACCACTCAGATTTAACAACGCGCGGCGCGCCTCGCGCGAGTCTGCTCGCTTTGTGTGTATAATTCCCTTTACAGAAGGTTTACTTGTCACAAACAGATCCAAGTCTGCCTGTACCGCTGGCGATTTAAAAAATTATCACGCACACGCCTTAAATATTAATTCTGTCGATAATTTGAGGATGCAGATGTACGCATCAGGTGGTTAAATCTGAGTGGTTTTGAGGATGTTCGTAATGTTAATTTGCATAGAAGTTCTGGAGTGTTTTTAGCACCTGACGCAATTTTCAAAAGGAAACTAGAGTATTTTTAAGGTCTTAATGTTAATTCCGTGAAAGCACGCTGAAACCGAACTAATAGGCTGATGGTTTCCTAAAGCAATGAGAGCTGATTGTGGGTTGAACAGCCACACTACTCTTGACGGATCTAGTTCACATCAGGATCGAATAAACTCCTTTTTTTTTGGTACTTTGTAACGGTTACCATGGTTTCTATAGTACCGTTTTGACGCTTACTTGATTCGAACTCGATCTCGATCGCGTCGGGAGTAGCCCCCTAGGTATATAATTATTTTATTAGATATTTTCACGAACACAATGACACGACACAAAAGCAAAAAACATAGAGTAAAAAACAAAAGGAATAATTATGTCATAGTATAAAAAAGAACAAGATTAAAAATTATTTAGCTATTTAATTTCGAAGCTGTTTTTGTTTTTATTTGGAGGATTTTTTGTTTTTTCTAAAAAGCTTTTTTTATTTTCAAGTTTTTTGACTTTACATATTTTTAAAGGTATAATGCCCGTAACCCTATTAAAAATTCACGCTGTGTGTTTTTAAGGAGTTCCGTTGTGCCTACGTAGTTCGAGTCTAGTCCAAAACGTCGCAGACCATAGCTCGGTTTGTTTTGTAGTGTCATAAACCTACCAATATCTAAATCACTATACATATCCCATTTGATTTTGAAAAGTTCCTTTGGATATCTGCGAAGTCCAAAGTCCAATGTTAATGAAAATAAAAGGACTAAACTTAAGGTATCCCTTTTCCAAAAAAAATAATTATCTAAATCGGTTCATGAACAATGATGTCATCAAGGTTGTTACTACCGAAATCATAGTATTTTTAGAATTACTTGAAAACTACTAAAACGAATAGAAAATTTTTAAATGGGACCATGTCGTTAAAATATTTTAATACCAAAAATTAATACCAATGACTGTACCTCACAGCATTTAACTTGTTTTAGGATTCGTTTAATAAGGCATTCGATCGGAATAGAAAATTAATAACGATAATAAATAAAATCATTGTTATTAGTTTTTTGTACTTATTAGAAAGGAATACATCTCAAAATCGGTCCATAATGTCGAAATATTCACAATCGATTTGTAAACCTACTCCTTTTCAATTTTTTAAGTCGGTTAAAATTTTGGACATGATTACAAGTCCGCATGAAAGTTTGGACATGGTATGATTGTGAAACCCGTACAATCGGGACGCATAGCAAGCTTAGATAATAGGTAAAATAAAAATAAAAACAATTTATTTGCATTTGATTATTTATTCATAATTTTTGCTCCCGTTCATTTATATTGACAACATGATACATTCGTTCTTAACATGAATTTGCAACTGTACAACATCCGTTACATGCGCCGGAGCCTGGAGTAGAACAGGAACCGGCTCCAGTGCAAGAACCCGTGCCGCTACCGCTATTCGCTCCAGAACAGGAATTGGCTCCAGTGCACGATCCTGTCCCCGATCCCGAACCCGGTCCAGTACAAGCACCAGCTCCGGTGCACGAACCGGGACCTGCACAGGACGCTAGTCCTACGAAGCACACAAACACGACTAGAGACAACATCGTTTTGCTCATTTTATTCTTTGTTGGAGTGGTGCTGTGTGAAGTGTTTGCGATAACCTTATCAGATACTATTAGACTTGGTCTTTTTAATGAGGTTCACTATTTCGATAGTTTTGGAAAAATGAAATACGTCCTAAAACTTTGCCTGCTTTATTCGCTCTAAAATACAACAATTATTTCATACCTTATAAAGGAATCGCATCAGCGATATTGAGCGAGGTCAATCAACAAGATTAATGATATTACGAGTATTATCTTGGAAAAATAGTGGAAAAATACACTTTCACTTCTTATCTACCAACCGATCGTCATGAAATTTAGCATTCACGTTGTCAGGAGAATAGGGTACCTTTCATCCGGAAAGGCGAAACCGGGTCTATTATTCACAGAGACATCTTCTGTCTCAAGCAAACTGTTCAGTACTAACAATACTAAAGCTTCTAGAGCTCTTGGATTTTTAATGTGTGCTTTAACGGACTTCACTTATATCATGCTAGTCCTGAAAAATACTATATTGTTCATTAGTCTGTACTAATGAACGTAAGTAGCCATCTGAAGGTAAAGATTTAACAAATATTTATGTTAACGCACTTGGATTGTTAAGATACGAGCCGCTACATTGATCTGTGCAAAAATATGATTTTTACCATCGCCACTCGAAAAAGTGCACTTAATTCACTATAACAGTGAATAAAACGTGATTTTATTCACTGATTGAATAAAAATATTTTGAATTTGGAACAAGTGCGCATCATATAAATTATGTACAAAAAAGTACATAGCATTTACAATAATTTCACCAAATTTTAATTAAAAACAAATAGGAAAATAAAATAAAGGAACTAAAAAATAAAAATCGGAGAAATGACTAAAACAAATCATAACCTAACCAAAAATAAGTTATGAACAAAACCAAACTAAAATGGTAATTTAATTTTATGACAGTAGCGGCATCAGTGACTTTTTGAATGCAGGGACACTACAGTTAAAAAGATCAGCATCAGAACAAATTAACATTATTAAAATATTCACACATTCTGTAAAGAGGGTTGTTTCGAGAAACATTATTTTTTGAAGGGGGTATGAAGAATAACCGTGGAATGCACAGTCGGCACTCTGACTTATAACACCTCCATTAAACCACTATCCAGAATAAAATTCTGTTTGCGATCTTATGTAGAGTACGCAAGTCATTTATCCACCAACACTTTTGTAAGCTAGCGATGCTGAAGTAGCTGCGACGATCAGAGTAGGCACTTAATTTACTACGCAAATTACTCCTTGTGCATAATAGTAATTTATGCAACTGAAGTATAATGAGGGGTATTAAAACACAAGTGTGGATGTATCGGCTTCGCCTCGTGTGATAATACACTGGCCTTCAAAACTTTTTACCACACTTTTAAAATAGCAATTTTTCTTAAGCAATATAAGTTAAAGTTTTGGAATAAAAAAAGGTTTTTTTCAAGAAGGTTATCGATTGTGAAGTTATTATAAAAATTTTTTTTTGGCCTTTTTTATTTCAATAATATATCTGTCACCACTGAAATGGCTACTTTTAGCAATAAAAATCCATTAAACTAAACGACAGTCTAGAAAATATTGTGTAAGTCATAAAATCAACCACAAAACTTTTTCGTACTACAGAGAGATAATTCACAATTTCGTCTTTATTTAAGCACTATGTTTTTTTTCCAATGGCGGCGCTAGTGTGCAGACTACGCGCTCTTAAGACGTGAAAACGTAACAATTAAACAAATAAACAAACTTACCTTTTCATTTATAACATTAGTAAAAGGAAGAAACGATGTCATTCAATGCGTTGAAAAGGAATGAATTGAAAGTTATCGAAATAATAATTGTAGCATGTTTCACTTTTGTTAAATAAGTATTTTTGCTTACATTTAATCAATTTGTATGAAATTTTGTGTTGAATGAGTAATATTATACGTTATCAACTTATCTATTTGTATTATGAAGCAGGTTTTTAAGCATAGTTTGTTTTCAAGATAATTTTTTTTTCATATACAATTTCTTTGGTCCAAGACCAAACTAGCGATAATGTAGAGGCGTGAGATATACCTAATTTTATCGACAAAAATACCCATATGTTTATGACGCATGTTTATGATACCACTAAAATACGGAATACGTTAATATGCGAATTCACTAGGTAATCTGCAAATTTCCGGGTTCGAACCGTTAAAGTGCGAAATGTTTCTTAAGGATCCTATATACCTCAAGTGGCGCCCTCATTTTAATTAAATTTATTGCTCGCTAAGTACATAATGTATCGAAAATTCACATGTACAGATTGAAGCTAAGGTTCTATAGTTTATTTACAATCAATAACCTCAGTAAAATTTTGTTCGTTGTAGTAGTAGTTCGCACAAGTGCAAAAAGTGGCCACTTTTAGCACTTTTGCGAACTTCTACAGCAATAAATTTAATTAATATGAGGGCGCCACTTGAGGTATATAGGAGCGTTAAGAAACATTTCGCACTTTAACGGCCTTAAAGTAGCAGATTTCCGCACTTTACCTAGACGGACTTTATTAACGGATGCTACATCGTTATTGTGCGGAAGACGGTGAGTGAAATAGCCAAGGTTTCAAGAAATTTAAGTTAAAGACCTCTATTGAAAGTAAAATTTACAGTAATGCCGTTTCTGTAAAATAGCTCGCTCCGTTCGCTTGGCTCTCGCGTTTTTGGTTGCAGTTCTAACCTAACCTAATGAACTCTTTAAAACTTTTTAATGGGCCCTGAGTCCCCCCTCTCCCCGCTTTTGTGTCTACCCCCTTTTATGTGATTACACTATTTTTTCAATTAAATAACCTATTGTCTTACTATAACTAATTGGTCGTTAATCTGCAGATTACCTAGTTAATGTAAGAAATTAAACAATGTTTTGAACATTAACAGACTCGACTAGGTAATCTGCAAAATGGCGGTCTTTCCAACAGGAGAAGGGATGGACCCGAACATGTGGTTGTTTTTGTTGATAAAAAAGGTATATTTCACGCTTTAAATTATCGCTAGTCCAAGTCCAAAAACATTGTATAACCAATATGTTTTAAATAATAGGTATATTAGAAGAAAATCAACTCGCCAGTCTTGCCACTAGCCCCCTAATTATGTAACTTTATTGCAATCAACTCTGACAGAAATCGCAGTTACATTGCTGCTTTAGCAAGAACCAATGTGACAACTATCTTACTTAAAGCGGCAATGTAACTGCGGTTTCAATCGACTTCAATCAAGAATTGTTAGCAACAGAGTTACGTAATCAGGGTGCAGATCATTTCTCAGGCGGGACATAATAAAAAATAGGCATTTTGAATGCTAAAATCTCAAATTTAAAAACATAATTATTGTAATTTGTTTTTCGACCTCGCTCAAAATCACTGATGCGATTTTTACATAAGGTATAAAAATGACTGTCGCATTTTAGATCAAAACAAACAAGCCAAGTGAGAGGACGCATTAAATTTTCCTAATACTATCAAAATATTGAACCTTATTAACTAGACAAGGCTAAGTATCTGATGAGGTCATCGCGAGCACTTTGGCAGAAAATATAATGGGCAAAACAATGTTGTCTCTAGTAGTCGTGTGTGTGTGCTTCGTAGGACTCGCATCCTGTAGAGGTCCAGGTTCGTGCACCGGAGCTGGCGCATGTACTGGACCGGGATCGGGATCGGGGAGAGGAACGTGCGTTGGAGCCAACTCCTGTTCAGGAGCTCAAAGCGGTGGCGGTGAGCGCTCTTGTACCGCAGAGAGTTCGTGTAGTGGACAGGAATCGGGAAGCGGAACTGGGTCATGTACAGGAGCTGATTCATGCAAAGGACTCCGTAGCGGAGGAGGCAAGGATTCTTGCACTGGTGCCGGATCGTGTTCTACTCCAGACTCTGGCAATTGTGACCAGTGTTGTACAGTTGCAAATTCGTGTTAATAATCAATAAAAAAACCCTTTTTTTTTAAACATGAGTATATATGTACCTGTTATGGTTTCACCTTGTCCTTACATGTTTTGGCCCGGTATGGAATACAAAATCACATTGTTATGAACGAATGTATCGTGTTGTAATGAACAAGAGATAAAAATTAGAAATAAATAATCAATTGCAAATAAATTTATTATTTCATTTTTACCTACATCGTTTTTAACAGTAGAATATTAATCAAGAGATATATTTATATTTTATCAGACATAAAAACCCATACAGTGTTGGTTTGATTTGATGAAAATCTTTTCCTAGTGTTGATTTTATTTATTTATTTAATAAAAATAAATAGAATTAAATTACATATTCATATGCATTATCTTAAATTATCAAACACGTAATTAGGTATAATTAGGCAATCAAAGAAACTGACACACGTATTCACAAACTTTACTTTCGGTCCCACAGTGCCCGTGGGCGCACAGCGTCCCAACTACCAATCACTCGTAACACGTAAAACAAACGAACCAATCACAAAGCTCTATTTCATAGCAGTGCGTTCGCACAGGCAAGGGTCCTTTGAGTATTGTTCTTGAATTTAAATACGGGTGTGAGACTCTTAATTCACTTGACCGAAGCAAACAGATCCGAGTCTGCCTGTAGCGTTGCCGTATTAAAGGTATTACACCACTGACCTCCATTATACAACTAGTATAATAGAGGTCATAATACAAATTGTATAATGGACATTACATGCACGCCATTAATATGAATTCTATCTATAATTTGAAAATGCAGGGAGATGCAACAGGCGGTTAAATCTGAGTGGTTTTAAGGATGTTCGCAATGTTAATTTGCATAGAAGTTCTGCTCAGTTTACAGCACTTGACGCAATTTAAGAAAGGAAAACCAGAGCATTTTTTAGGTCTAAGCGTGATGTAAAGCCTGCGAAAACACGCACTAGAAATTCAAGAGCCCTAGAAGCTTTAGACACTATGTTGTCAATGTTTTTTTTGTTTTTTTTGTTGTCATGGCGAAGCTTGACAGACTGATCGTACTCGTTTGTTAGACAACGCTCGGTCCAACCAGGTGTCGGATGGGTGACCGTTAAGTGGCATTTCAACTGAGTGCTTACGTGCTTGAAGGGCATGTTAAACCGTCGGTCCCGGCTGTTGTCATCTGATAACAGTCGTTAAGCCAGAGGCTTTATAGGCGGTTTGATAAAATCTAACACCAGAGGTGGCCACTAATCCTCATACGATAAGAAGAAGACTATACAATTTGCTTGAGACAGAAAATGGCACTCTCGTGGATAGACCTAGTTTAAAACCAAACTGCGCATCATGTAACTTAAACTAATACCTATACAAGGTGTTACAAAAATACCCCTAATGCCAAATATGGTATATAGGGACAATCAAACTGATTAACTTTTACTATGGGACCAACTCTGAAATAGCGAAAAAAAAATCTGCTATTTCATACAAAAATTAAAATGGAAAATATCAAAATGTATGAAACAGCTGATTTTTTTTTCGCGATTTCAGAGTTGGCCCCATTGTTCAGTTTGATGGTCCCTATATACCATATTCGGCATTAAGGGTATTTTTGTAACACCTTGTATATCATTTTTGCGCTGAGTGTGTCACCATTATTATGATCACTTCAATATTTTTTGCATGTTGTTTACGTTTTAAATATAAGGTCTATATTCCTTCGGCCCGCAACCTCGTCTACGTGGACAGTTGTTTTTATATCCCTCGGAGACAGTCCTCTTTTTCTGGTTAAAAGGTACCCTATATCCTTTTCTATTCCACCGACAAAGAATATTTTCATGACGATCGCGTAGTTAAAGACTTGAAAGCGTAATAAAACAAACAAAAACTTACTTGTCATAATTGGTAGGGAAGAAATGATGTCATTCAATGCAATTGTAAAAGAATTAATTGAAGGTGATCGAATGACAGGGTCCATGATGATCTACTTTATTATATTAACATCTTTTGTACATTATGGTCAATGCAATAAACATATGAATATGAATATGAATATGATAATTGTACTCATAGGATGTTTTAGCTCAAAATTATGTTAATTTAATATTTTTTCGAATGTTTATTTCGTATACGAACAAACTTTCCTATTTAAGTGAGGTGATTAAATAGCAAAATAGGTAATCCAATGTTTTCATGATAATTATGTTAATTACTTATTCTTGTTTTTTGACCTTGCTCAAAACCGTTGATGCGATTCCTTTAAAAGGTATAAAATGATCTTTTTATTTTAGATCGAAATAAATAGGCACAGTGTGAGGACGCATTATTTTCCCAAGACTATCAAAATAATACAATGTTGGCTCTAGTTATGTTGGGGTGTGTGTGCTTCGCAGGACTAGTGTCCTGTGCTGGTCCAGGATCGTGCACCGGAGCTGGTGCATGTACTGGACGGGATTCGGGATTGGGGACAGGAACGTGCGCTGGAGCCAATTCCTGTTCAGGAGCGCAAAGCGGTGGCGGTGAGCTCTCTTGTACCGCAGACAGTTCGTGTGGCGGTCAAGCATCGGGAAGTGGAGTTGGGTCATGCACTGGAGCTGGTTCGTGCAGAGGACCCGGAAGCGGCGGAGGCAAGGGTTCTTGCACTGGAGCCGGATCGTGCTCTACTCCAGGCTCTGGCAAATGTGACGGGTGTTGTACAGTTGCAAATTCGTGTTAAAATCAATATGTTCATATTGTTGTACTAATATGTAGAAATGTTCATATTATATTTGTCAATATAACATGAACATTATAAGGAAATATTATAAGTAAATAAATAATCAATTCCCTTCTTTTGTTTTATTTATTCCCCACTTCTCTTTCTCGTTTCAACTCTTTCTCGTTTTGTTTCTCCCGTTCTCATCAAGCTCAGCATCCTTTTTTCTGACCTGGTAATCATATATTGCAACATTGTCAACATATCCTTAAAAATAAAGGTATTAATAATAAAAAAACATTTGAAAACGTCACATACATTGCTCCGAATCCAAAGTAAGTAGCTAAAGCACTTGTGTTATGGAAATCAAAGACAACGGTGGTATCACAAACACCCAGACCTAGGCCAATATAGAAAAGTTCGTTTTCTAAATTGACCCAACCGGGGATCGAACCCGGGATCTCAGAGATGGCGACACCTTGAAAACCGGTGTACAAACCACTCGATATCCGTGGTCGTCTGAAGCAATATGAAATTTAATCTCCATTTTTGACTCGGTCTTATGGTCCCATTAGGTTTGGATTCATGGTCACACTACTAAATAAAAAGAACACTAAACTAACTAAGTCCAAAACAACAATTCAAATTATTGACTCATGGTTTCACCGTCTGTAACGTTTATTGTCCGTTTTTCTATACCGCTTATGGGCATTTTTTCCGAAGAAATAATAGAAGTAGGTACTTAATGATTTTTTTAAAGTTTTATTCTTCAGGCAGGAAATAGCCCTCTGGGTACAAATATCTATTCTGTGGCTTTGACACAAAATAGAGAGAGGACAGAAGTTAAGCTTTACTGCGCGCGCTCAGGCAACGCACACACACATAAACGGTTCTTACCGACCTACGACACTGCGTGCGTCCCGCACTCAGACGAATCTCGTTTGAGATTCTATTCGATACTATGCGCCGGCTTTGGGACCTAAAAGTCCGGCATCTTTAACGGGTGACTCCGGCTTTTTCATTTTTAAAGATGGCAGCACTAGGCGCTCGTAAGTTGCCTTCTGTCCTCTTTTAATGTTGTGGCTCTGGCTTGCAGCGAAAAAAATGTACGAGTAAGTACTTACTAGAAATGTTCGACAGTCCTACTCACCATTTACTAGTGACTCGGTAGCTCAAATTGGTTAAAACATTGGGCCGGATACCTAAGGTTGTGGGTTCGTGTTCAGCCTGAGAAGCTAGAGTCAGTCGTTATTTTCTAGTATATTATTTAATAATGATTATTCATAATAGTTTGTTGAGTAATAGGTTTATCAGTATAATGTAACGGCTTTACGTCAGACAATAGGCCTCAAGGTTGAGTGCGGACTTCCTGAATAAATAAACCATTTATGAATCGCCATTTTATTTCCAATGTCTAGGAAGTTGCGAAAAGCGTAAACATTGAAATTGAAATTGAAATTGAAATTGAAATTGAAATTGAAATTGAAAAATTCTTTATTCAAATAAGCTCACATAACAAGCATTTTTAAATCGTCAATTCTTTTATCCTACCACCCATTATGACGTCTTTTAGCTGACAAGAAAAATGGGCGCAAAAAACTTATCAGCTTTATTAGAAGGAACGATATTTACAAATATGTATATCGTTTCCAGACATTACATTTATACATGTTACCATTAACATAGATTCATAAATAAATAACATTATTTAATTAGCTCATTTCTACTGAATCAAATTACAGGTGTCAAGCTTAATTCAAAATTTATCTAGGCTATTACAAAAAAATTATATATATATCTATTCATACAATTCAATAAACGTTAAGACAAGTAGGCAGAAGCAGACCCATTCCCACTGGCAGCACCCGTTCACGAGCATTAAAATTATGATGGGCAATTTAAAAAATAATCTTAAAATGCATGAAAAGTCATTAACTCTACGATTTCTTCACTATTTTTGTAAAAACTATATTAAATTAAACTGAATAAAAAATAAACATACTATGTGATAAGATGGTATAAAAAATGTGAAAAGTACCTATGTGAAATTATATGTTAGATAAACTTATTATGAAACGCATTGGTAAACGAAATATTCCGATTATAACACAAGTGCTTAATTTTTGAACAAAATGTAAATCCGTTATTGGTATTATGCAAGGTTTGTAAGATAATTACCGATTTATGTGCTGTGGATTTTGTTATAATAATAAAATAAATAAAAAAAAATATGTTTGTGTTTGAATTTTTTACTTTAACACTTTAGTCAATTATAATAACAGTTTTACTACAGTAACCGTCAAATATTATTTATTTTATATGTGTCTTAAACCTTTTTAGGAACTGAAAAAGGTTTTAGAGATGATTTCATTTACCACCTACACTGACGTATTTTTTCATACCACCAGTAAAAAAAAATCGAAGAAATTATTATAGTTACAGTCAATCTCAATATTTCATAACTTAACAACAAACTCAATTGAACCACCAAAAAACCAAGGGCGAAATGTGAACGCCCGGCGAGCGGCAACCATCCGTCGTAACTGCAGGTAACTGGTTACGCAACCACCAAGGATAGGCGGTTACGAAACTACGAATCTGTTGGGAAACCGCGTGTCAAGGCGGCAAAGCCTGTGGAAATGGCGCCTTTCCTATCTTGGGCAACCAGTAAAGGGCACGGTAGATCCTAGACTAGCTTATACTATGTCATTTATAGAGATTCTAATAAAGTTAATATTACTTTGATGTATTAATAAACCATTCAAGTCAGTGAGAACACACGCTACCCAAACGTACACTGACAGTATAGGTACGCTAGTACTATTATTTATCGCGCGCGATGGAGAATAGGATGGAACCTTGTCAAACTGAGACACGTTTATTTTCCGGCCAACCACATATCCAAAAACAAGGTGTCATGCATCCGAGCTGAGGGAACTTTTGCTGCAGCAACTTCAAGTAAGATAACAAGTTAACAATTAGTTGATTAATTAAATTAAAATTAACTAATTAGTCAATTGAGAAGGTTCCGTCCCATTCTCATAGCGCGCGGATTATACAACATGTTACAAAAATACCCCTAATGCAGAATATGGTATTTAGGGACTATCAAGCTGAACAACTTTTACTATGGGACCAACTCTCAAATCGCGACAAAAAATCAGCTGTTTCATACATTTTGATATTTTCGATTTTTATTTTTATATAAAACAGCTGATTTGTTTTAATAAGCCTAAAAGCTAAATATTTTTTTCTGTATCAAAATAAACTCTGCTGCAAAATTACTGAGGTACTTACTCAAAATGGACAATCTTCAATAGGTCGGGGACTCTAATATAAACTATTTTGATACCACCAGTGGGAACTGAAATTATCAATCGTGCTTGCAACAAGTGTTTCAAGGCTTTATGAAATTTCCTATTCAGTCTATCATTAGGACAAACAAAAAGTCTTAACCTAACAATATCATTAACGAAAACTTGCAAAATTTACAAGAAATAAGTATGCTGCCAAAATGGCGTAAAACTGGTTGATTTTGCAAAGTAGAGATCAACGGATATAGTAATTTAAGTTGCTAAACACAGATTTGGTATTGCACGATACTAAATTGTTAGTAAATTCTCTTGCTTATTTGCATTCGCTTACAAATATTTGTCGTAATTGATTGTGGGTGATAATGGAAACAACGAAATGTACTTAATTATGCCAATTTATTTTACTTAATTGTAAGTAACAGATGTAACGTGTTAACACATTTATTACGTAACAAAAATATCAATATTGTCAAGCAAAATTTTAATGAATAGGTATTTAACTTATTGCGATCATATTTCGGATATTAAATATTTTGTAGAATGGTGCCATACCTTTATAATGAATTGTTATTAATTAAAACGATAATAATGTACCCATGTGGATTAAATTGAATTGATAAACTTTTATAAAACATTAATAATAATATCCGGAATTATAAGGATATGGGTTATTCATATAACCATATTTTTGCTGAGAATTCGGAAAGTTGTAGTCTAAACCACAAAATAACGATTCTTGGAGTGACCCTGTGGAAAATTTAGGTGAATTGTTATTGGTACATTGTGAGACAGGAACACAAATGCAAGAGCAGTCGTTCTCTGTTCCTTGTTTCGTCGGAACATAGTTTGCGGAGGAACATTGGGAGCCCGGAACATTGTTTTGCCTCGTACACACCGTGCATTCAGTGTCAATAACCTGTGCTTGTTTCAACGGAACAAAAGTCCGGGGTGAACATTTTGCAACAGGATCGCTCGGCTTAGTAACACAGGTGCATTCTGTTTCAACACATTGTTGTAAGGGATTATAGCCCATATTACATTGAGGTAAGTTAGATTTTGTCATGCACGTGCATTCCGTTTCAGTGTAACCAGGTGAAACTTGTTCCTGATTGTAGTTGTAGAAAGGTTCGTACAAAGATTGAGTTGGGGAGGAGAAAAAAAACGGCCCGTCGTAGTTTTGAATCTGGAAAGCAGCTAGCTTTTCTCTACACCCTGTCACTATCGACACCTGGAAATAATGGGGAAAAAATCATTTAAGGACCATACACCCTTCGGACCATTTCGTAGCCGGCTTTGACATATGGGATGGGATATAAAAATGCCACTTTGAAGCTGGCTTTTAACGGAAATAAAACAGTCCCGTTTCGAAGCCGGCTACGAACATAAAACACAAGTCATAGTGGCGCCATCGTCTTAAATAAACTTATTGCTCGCTAAGTACATAATGTATCGTAAATTCACATGTACATATTGAAGCTAAGATTCTATAGTGTATTTACAAACAATTACCTAAGTAAAATATAGTTCGTTATAGTAGAGGAGAGAAAAGAGCAAAAAATTGCCACTTTAGGCACTTTTACCTACTACTACTACAATTTACTATTTATAATACTTTACTAAAGTTTAGTACACTGTACGTACAAGCTAAACCATTTTTAAAACCTTGAAATACCGTTTTCAATATAAAAACAACGATAGGTAATTAAACTCTTGATCGGGTACAAAATTCGTTTCATTGCACAGTTAGATCACAATGTTAATCAAATCCCAAATCAAAACATCAGCATCAGCCATTTTACCGTCCCCACTGCTGGGGCACAGGCCTTCCTTATGAGTGGATAAGAAGGATGGCCCATAACCCACCACTCGGGCCCAATGCGGATTGGTGGGTGGTTAGCAAATGCAGCCGAGACCAACGGCTTAACGAGCCTTCCGAAGCACGGTTCTTTTTTTTTGATCACCCATCCCATGACCGATCCTTGCGAAAGTTGCTTAACCTCAACAATCGCAGGCCAATGCGCTTAAAACTGCGTAGTCTGCACACTAGCGCCGCCATTGGAAAAAAACATAGTGCATAAATAAAGACGAAATTGTGAATTATCTCTCTTCACAATTTCGTCTTTATTTAAGCACTGTGATTTTTTCCAATGGCGGCGCTAGTGTGCAGACTACGCCCTCTTAACCGACTGCACTATCGAGCTCCGACAGAAATAGTAATTACAATTATACTAATACTTACGAAGAAAATAATCGAAGCAGTAAAAGTGGACTTCATTTTGAAAGTAGCTCACAACACAATTAACTGCTTATTCAAAAACTGTGCTTATTATATACTTAACTTTATCAAAAAATTTGCAAATATATATTTTGCACGTCCAAAATTCATGAACCAATATCTGCACGTACGTATTGAAATATTAGGAAATAAATGTTGAATTTTGGCAATAATTATCCAATTATTTTGGTTTTCTGCAAGTTCAAATGATAAGTTATTAAGTTTTACTGACGAAATATCTGACTGAAATCAACTTTGGTTTTGTCAGTAAGCCTAACTTAAACTGCAACATTGTTATTTTCGACATGTTGTATCATGCGAGATATACTTAGGTCTTAAAAAAGGTCTTAGACCATTTTTTTTAATCTTTTAAGTACTTATTAGTTGACATTAATTTACTCTTTGCGTTATTGTTTTGTTTGCAATGCAACTACTTGCAACTAACTTGTTTTTAGGGTTCCGTATCTCAAAAGGAAAAAACGGAACCCTTATTTTAATGATAGATAGGCGAAATGCTTGACCGCTATGATTAATGATGCGATCTACGATGGAACGCGCTTATAAGCGCCTATATTCACTTATTTAAATATATATATATGTAGAGCCTAGAAGTATTTCACAGTATATATTTAGTATTAGATAAAAATAGCATTGTTAATGCTAAAATCATTTAAACATTATATAGCTGTTTCATCTTAATCAATTTGTCAAAATATCTGGAAAGATATTTCAATTGAATGTCGAGGTAATTACTCACATTGATTAAATAACACTGGCTTGCAGCGTTAGTGGGATATACTAGAAGATATTCGAAAAAACAAATAACGATGCCACTAGTGACTCGGTAGCTCAGCGGTAAGAGCATTGGACCGGACTTTTAAAGGTCGCGGGTTCGATTCCCGTCCCAAAAAAATATCTGGTGTGAGACGTATTTTTTCTAGTAGTATTTTACAGGTATCCTCTTATCTTTTGGTTTACTTTGAAAATGCCTATCTTCTTGTTTACTTTGAAAATGAAAAATAATTTCATAGAAACTATCCCTCAAAATGTAATCAGACACTTATCTAGTACCTATAAAATTGGCCTTAGGTTGCCTTATGTCACCAATAGTGTTCCTAATATTTTTTCAATTAAGAGAAATCTCAGAAAAATCCAAAACATATTTAATAAAACCACAATGCTTTACATAAATTGTTACTAGTTACCGTTTTGCATAAATTGTAGATGATCAAACGAAACTGGACTTTATTGTAATAGCCTTTGAGCTGTAATCGATAAAACGGCGTCTTCTGTACTCTTTTATCGATATATTCTGTATGTGGATCAGTGTGCCAACACGCGACATACTATGTCGAAGTGCCATTGATGTTAATGTGGATAAGAACTTGTTATTGAGTTAATAAAATAACACAACATTCATTTTTATTATTTACTTATCTGTTTTCGTTTATTACTTATCAAGCAAAGATATCAACAACGATCGATCCTGCGCTTTCCGTATCCAATTTTTTATATAAATTTGAAAATATCACTCGTTTGTGTTTCATGAATGTTATCTCAAAATGCTGTATAAAAAAGAAACAAGTAAGTGTTTTTAAAATACTGTGATAAAATGTAATGAAAAAGAACTGTTAATACTTTAGCCTAATAAAGCAGCACAGACGTATCTACGCTAATCTTACGTTCGAGTCCCGTTAGCAGTAGGTTAGCATCCGCTGAGCACATCCCTGTGATGCTGCAAGCACAGGGCTGACAACAGCATCTCACATTTTCATTTTTTTTTCTCTTGTTAAATACTATAAAAATATCTAAAGTGCAACGTAACAGCCGCTTGATTCTTATGTATTTAGGTATATTTAAGTCTCAAATACCTATTTAAAACTTTGCTAACTACTACCTAGTAGTTAGCAAAGTTTTTCTTTTTAATTCATACGTCCTACCATAGTTTGCGACTCTAACGCAGAATACGTGTTATATTTGTATGACTCAAACAAAAAAAACTTATTTAAACTGAAACTATCTTCATTAAATATTTGGAAGCGTTAATCTTAAATAAATGCTGAACCATCAATATACTTTATATTTTTTTTCTCTTATTCCACCCTTTATTTATTTATCAAAAACCTGCTTGTGTCAACCCTAACTACGTCCGGCTGGTTAGTGGGTAAGCGGATTATGCCGCTGCTTGTAACCGCCACTAACTATGGGAACTGTGAGCAGACGTCATTTCGCTTAAACCACGCTCTACTTGACGAGCCGTTGTAATATAACCTCTCGTTTAACGAGTTGTCAAGACAGTGCCAGTTTAGGAATTCACTGTTTAATTCTACACTTAACTTTTACACCCATTTCGTAAAATGCTGTTAAAAATAATAAAAGAAAATAAAAAACGAAATCAAAAATTTTGAAATAAACCTTGTAATTATTCTTTATAGAAAGAGAGTTAAATATTTTTTACGAAAATCCCCCGACTAAAATTTATGTAGGTACAATACATTCGTAGACGACCTCCGTAGTCGAGTGATTTGTACGCCGGTTTTCAAGGTGTCACCATCTCTGTGGTCCCGGGTTCGATCCCCGACTGCGTCAGTTAAAAAAACGAACTTTTCTATATTGGCCAGGTCTGGGTGTATGTAGTTCCACCGTTGTCTCTGGTTTCCATAACACAAGTGCTTTAGCTACTTACTTTGGAATCGGACTGTCATTCAGTGATTCGTCCACAACCCATGGGATCAATCACTGAATTTAAACAATATATTACAATTCTGCGATTCGTCCCATCGATTCTTTCTTTAGCATTTCTAAGCAAAGTTTTATAAAGTAATATCAGCAAAAAAAATGTTAGCAATGGTGTTGCAATAAATAAAATGTTTGTGATGTTGTCTAATATTTATTTATTATTATTACTTATACATATATCCCCGAAATTAATTGGAATAGAACAGAGAGATGGCAATGGCAGCCCCCGACGGATTTTTCTTGCGTTTGACGTTTTATTAATTTTCTAAATTTAAAGGAAGCATTTTTTAGCAAAAAAATGCTTTTGACAGATTTGGTTAATGAACCTAACTTCAAAGTCTCCAAACGTAACCTTGGGTTTGAACACTGTTAAGTATTGTTAAATGTGATGAAACTGACATTAATCTTTTGGTTAACTGTCACTAAGCATTAAATCTTCTAGTTTAATTAAAAGAAATAGAATGGAATTTGTATGATTTTTTTGTCATCTTATAAGTTAAGAGCGCGTAGTCTGCACACTAGCGCCACCATTGAAAAAAATCAAACTGTACTAAATAATATGCTAGAAAAAATGCGACTCGCACTAGATCATACTCTCGGACGGGAATCGAACCCGCGACCTTTGGAAGTCCGTCCAATTCTCTTACTGCTGAGCTACCGAGTCACTAAGCTAACTAAGCTCAGCGGTAAGAGCATTGGACCGGATGTCCAAAGGTAGCGAGTTCGATTCCCGTCCGAGAATATGATTTTGTGCGAGACGTATTTTTTTCTGCTTTATTATTTAGTAGTGTATAAAAATAGCATTGTGAATGCTAAAATCTCTAATTTAAAAATTATACTGCTTAACAATTTCGTCTATATTAATTAAGCACTATGATTTTATTCGAATGGCGGCGCTACTGTGCAAACTAAGTACGCGCTCTTAAGTTGAATTTTATTATTTTAATGTTAGAATACCCAATAGTATACCAGAATACAGAAAATGTAAAAAGTTAGTTTTATGTAATGAAACACTCGGTCACCGAACCTGAAACTCAGAGATGCGACGCCGCCAGATTCAGAGGGCCAACCACTCGACTAACGGAAGTCTTTCAAGTTTTTACATGCAAACGAAAACAATATCTAAAAAACAAGGTAAAGAAATATTTACCTACGCATTACACTTTAGTCACAGACTTAAATTACATAACAGACTATTTTTAGTAACATAACAATTGAATCATCATGATTAACAACGGAACAATCTAGATGAAATTGTCCGAGGGCCTATTACAATTACAAAAAACGAAAAAATCGGACTATTTTCGTTCTTCGATTTACTTGATTTCGGACTATTCACATCGGTCATTTTTAATGTCTCTACTGCTGAGAGTCTGGGGCCTTCTTTATAGGTGAATTAGGAGAACGAGTCATAATAACCCAACACGCGGGCCTGATGTGGATTGGTGGGTGTTAACGTCTGCGAATCGGGACCAACGGCTTAACGGAGGAGTTAAGTAAAAGCCATCGGTCATTTATGTATGAAGACTGGCATACCTACCTCTCCGCCATTTTGAAAAAAGTCTGTTTTGGAGGCCTGTGCTAAAAGTGGTGTCAATCGATAGAATAAGTAATTACAAACAAAAAGTAATAAGTAAAAAAATCTCGTAAGTGATATACTTACTGAGATATTTGAGTTTGAAGTTGAAAAACAAAATCTGTCATTTTCTGCATTAATCAATAGAATAAGTCATTACAAACAAAAAGTAATAAGAAAAAAATCTCGCAAGTGATATACTTACTGAGATATTCGAGTTTGAATTTGATAAACAAAATCATATTCTGGATTTAGTGGTTATGTCTATGCAGATTGTTTTTAAGCTATTTTATGTATGTAGGAAGCGTCCATGGCTCAGCTGACGAAGTGTGCTCCAGTTATTCTATCGATTGATCTAAAAAAAATACTTATTTTGTTTTTCAACTTGAAACTCAAATATCTCAGTAAGTATATTACTTACCAGATTTTTTTACTTATTATTTTGTGTTTGTAATGACTTATTCTATCGATTGATTTAGAAAATGACAGATTTTATTTTTCAACTTTAAACTCAAATATCTCGGAAAGTATATCACTTACGAGATTTTTTTACTTATTACTTTTTGTTTGTAATAATTTATTCTATTCGATTGGCACCACTTTTATCACAGGCCTCTAAAACCGACTATTTTCAAAATGGCGCACAGGTAGGTATGCCAAAAGCACATGATGCTCTTTCCTTTTTGGCCCATTTAAATCTTAGATGCGAAAATTTGCACGTATGTCTGTGTGTGTGTAGGTGTGTAAAAAGAAGTGTGTGTGTTACCTCTTCACGCCCAATCGGCTGGACGGATTTGAATGAAATTTGGTTGGTAGACAGATTAGGACCTGGATTAATATATAGGATACTTTTTATCCTGGTCAAAGGTTCCCTAGGATCCACGCAGACAAAGTCGCAGACGGCCTCTAGTAAAAGCATATACATGAGTTAATAATATTATCACGGAGTGGAACGAACATAGTCCGATTTTTGCGATTCCTTTTTTGTAATAGCCCCTCAGATATTGCGCATTTTAACATAATATTATTACTTTCCTTGTCAATTTTGTTTGATAAAAAGTCCTAATTGATTTATGATATGAGTGTTAAATTAGGGAAAATTTTACAGATTTGAAAAACGTAAATAACAAAGTCTATGTTATGTTATGTTCATTTTATATCTATTGCATTATACTATGTCAATAATACGAATACAGAAGAAAAGAGCTAGGTATTAAAAATGTATACCATTTACTACAACCAAATACTATTTTGATAGGTCTTACGGTTATAAACAAAGTGAAATCCGTCTTAAAATTCATCTAGTTTTGCATAGATTGAAGATGGATACTTACTTTTTACTCGACTGCAAGAAAAGGGTTATGTTTTTCGCGCGTATCTTATGTATGTATGTAATATTATTTATTACCTCATATCTATCAAACGGCTGAACGAATATATTCGTCTAGACAGCCCAAATGTTCTTAGGTAAGTGACGTTAAAAAGTCCAACATGGCGGCTGCGCTTATTTGAAGCACAATTTTTTTTTTAAATCAAATATGTCGTAATTTCTTCAGCTATATACTGAACTCCCTTAATTAAGGTTATTTATGTGATATAAAGGAGGAGGAGCTCGGTGGCGCAGTAGTATAGCGCCTGGCTCAGCAAGGGTCTGTCATGGGATGGGTGACCAAAAATATATTATCTCGAGCTCCTCCGTGCTTCGGAAGGCACATTAAGCCGTTGGTCCCGGCTGCATTTGCAGTCGTTAACACCTATCTATCCGCATTGGGTTCGCGTGGTGGGTTATGGCCCATCCTCATAATCCACCCAAAAGGAAGGCCTGTGCCCAGTAGTGGGGACATTAAAAATGTCTGATGGCCGATGTGAAATAAAGTGGATATGATATAAATCTTAGGAATGAAATTTTGGTGATAGAAAAATATAGACGATACAAAATTGCTTATTTTTTTGTTTATTTGAATAAAGATATTTTGACTTTCACTTTCTTAAGTTTAAGAATAAATGAGACAAACTATTCTATAAAAAAAAAAATATCCTATTAATTTCCCTTTTTTTAAGGACTAAAATTCATCTTCAGTCTTTTCACAAATGTTTGTTTAATTCACATATCTAATCAAATATGTTATTTGTATTTCCTTTAGTAGGCGCGTTCTAAAGGTATTTCCTTAGGCTGGCCCCAGACCTACCGGTTTCATTTCTTTGCTTTGCTGTTCTAGTAGAACAGGTGCCCGTAGCGGCAAACGCATCGAACATCGGAAAGTCTGCCAGGCTTCAACTTAAAACAGATAAATCAAAGTAAGAAGTTTCGTATTGTAGTTATTTAGAAGATATCGATGTTCGTGTGACATCATAAATTAGGGTTCGCCATTTTGGCCCGATTGGGGCTCGATTTATCTGTTTTAATTTGAAGCCCGGCAGACTTTCCGAAGTTCGATGCGTTAGCTGGTAGCCCCTGTTCAACTAAAACAGCAAAGCAAAGAAATGAAACCGGTAGGTCTGGGGCCAGCTTTATAAAATACTCATGAAAAACTTAATACTATTCTTATCAATTCGAAGAAATTGAGTTAACAGATAACATAATAATATCGGTTTTTTTAAGCCAAGCACCCAATGAGAGAGATAGCAGAATTTCCCAAGGTTTAGTTAGGAAACCTCAGCTATCACAATACAGTACTGCCAGTATCAAATCTCAAAGAGTACATTCCAGTAACCTAATTCTCTATATCACACTAAAATCTAACCGAAATATACCTTACCACCATAAGTTACAGTTCAAAATAGTAGTTGTGCTATTTTAGTTTCTGTTACGTAATATTCTAAGGTCACAATTGCATAACGATAAACTATACGAATGGGACCAGTTTAGGAAGACCTTTGACTTTGTATGGAGTAACCCTGTTTTAGAATGTTTTGTTTGAGATAAGAGGGGCAGGGAGGTCATAGTTCACTGGTCTGGTTAGTAAATTGACTAATGTTGGATAGTTTTGAAATGTTAAGCCGTGTTTGATGTATAGGGGTTCGATTTCATTAGAGGAAACAATTGTTATAGTTTGAATTGAACCGGTTTTGTTTTTCAAAACATTATTTAGACCCGTTAAATCATTATACGCTCATGAGCGAAAAGTAATCTAAAAAATATATACTGTTTTTTGAAGTAGTATTTTATTTTGGGTGAAAATTTAATAATGAAAATCTTTCTGTGTATGGGACTATGGGCTTTAATAACGTGTCTTGAAAGAGATTCATTCGACCTCCGTGGTCGAGTGGCTTTGTACACCAGTTTTTCAAGGTGTCGCCTTTCAAGTGTTCCGGTGTTCGATCCCCGGTTGGGTCAATTTAAAAACGAACTTTTCTATATAGGCTCAGGTCTGGGTGTTTGTGATACCACCGTTGTCTCTGATTTCCATAACACAAGTGCTTTAGCTACTTACTTTGGAATCGGAGCAATGTATGTGATGTTGTGAAATATTTTTATTTATTTATTTATTCACACAGTCATAACTTTCTAGATAATTAACTTGTATTATCGGTTTTGATTTACAAGAAAAAAACTAAGAACCAAAGTCAAGAGAACTAAAAGGAGAAAAATATTTTATATAGTAATAAAATGCATGAAATTGTCCATGCAATAATAATGTTATTCTATTGCATTATATCTTTTAAAAAAAGTAACAGAAAAAGAAAATTACATTAACGGGAAAACACAAGTTTAATTATAAAAGTGATAACTAAATGACCAAATTCGGTGTCTTAACTTCACGGTAACTTATTTTGTTACAGAATTTGTAACAAAACCTAGTTACAGATAATCTTAGCTTTTAAACCATCTAAGGTCGAGTGATAAATTTTGAGGAAGGAATTAAATTATAAATTCGTTCTCTTTGATGCAACTGATTGCATCGCAACACTTGAATCTCAAGGTTTACAGATCAGGTTTCTTATTTCTTAATTTTTTTTACGAACAATGATGGAACTTCCTTTAAGTAGAGAAAAGAATCACTTTGACTTTAAAGAATAACTTAGACAAAAACTGAGAAAAGTGTTATCTTGTCGCCATGTCTGAACTAACTCAGTTTTTTGCAGTCAAATCCGAACCCTTGGTGGGCGAGCCCGACTCGCACTTGTCCGGTTTTTTATTATGGAAGAACTAGAAAGGTTTTTCTAGGTGAGCATTATATGCACGGTAATAATTATCTACTTGACTATAACCGATTTAGTAAGAAAGAAAAAAAACAACAAATGCCAAAAGTCGCACAATAAGAAAAAGGAAAATTACAGATGTCTACAGATTAAGATACATTCATGATTTTCACTCTAATATCATAGTGCAACAATAATTATCTCATTACGCTACTCTGTCTGTTTGTTTGTTACAATTTATCGCCGAACCCGCAACCAAATTTGATAAACTTTAGATATAAATGGAACCTTAGAAAAGGGAAAAAGCTACCTCATATTAACCTCAAAATCCCCACTGGAAACAAATTTCTATTCAATAGATAGTGATAAATTGTTTGTTGTTTTTTTTACTGTAAAATACATACTTCAAAGACGAAGGTTGATAAAAAAGTACCCTATCGGTAGATAACACTCAAAAAAAACTGCGTAACTCAATATTGCGTTCAAAAAAATTATAAAAGTGGGCTATCCGACCTTGGCACCGATTCTACATCGGTGTTATCGTATAATAACGGTTACCTCATAACGTTAAGTAAGCCGATACTTGTTTTTTTACTTTGTGTATGTACAGTCGACCAAATTGAATCATGACCCACCTTAAGGTTATTTTCTTCCAGTCATTCAAATACAAGTAGGTTGAAATTCACTGACTTGGCTATGGTAAATATCGGACAGACTCGACTATACTCGTTCGTGACAACAGAGAAATGCTATTACTGAATCTGTCACTGTATTTTTTCTCTTCTTCTTTTTTTGTTATGGCAATCTACTTTCCTCTTGGAAGTAATTTTGGCCAGTGTCAAGTGTTTTTTTTTTTAGTGACTGGCTTCTTCCGTTTATCACAGAATTAAATAGTTCAGTGGTAGATGACTGACTACTACTTGACATCTGACACACTGTCATAATGTAATTTTATTTTTAAAATTATAATACTTTTTTTGCAGATAAAAGAGTTAGGATTATGAACCATATCTTATTCGAAATTCAAATCATGACTGCTTTATTGAAAAACGTATCTCGTGCAGTGATAATAAAGGTTAAAATTCAAATTCGTCAAGCATGGATGTATTTAAAAATGGCTTACGATGAGAATACGGTGAGAAATGTTTCTTTAGGTCAACGGCCATTTCAATGCTCGGAGGACCACGAAACAGTGTCCTTAATCCACCCAGGTGTACTGTGATGCTTGACTGCATTGCTTACATTTGGCATGTAGTAAATTAAATAAAGAATGTTTTATTTATAATTATCTTTAAAAGCTCGTCCTGACAGATAAAAGGAAAATATGTCTAGAATAATAATATTCAATTACAGGTTTATGATTATATAAAATAAAGTCTAATACTTAAAGACGTTTATATCTGTAGCTACGCCTCATAAACCCGATAGTACCAAGGGTCAGAACAAGTGCCTGTAGTCCACCCAGGTGAATTTGTCAGGTGGACCATGGGTCAGGAAGCAAATTTTAGGATCCATCCGATGATCGACCCTAGCGATGTTAGCCACTGCAATCGCAATCCAAATGCGCTACAAGCAAAGCTCTTCATTAATATAATCACTTAATACGTTAAAAATGAATTTTAATTAAATTGCCATTTCATAAAAAGATCAATTTCAAATCCATACAATAGTTTCGCTATGTCGATATAGCGGTGCATAGTGGTTGCAATATACCAACCTTGGCATATATAATGTGTGTTACATCAGCGCCAATCTCGAACATTACTCACCGAGTTGTCGTAATCTCTATTGTTGCACTAGCTTTACACGCGGCTTCGGTTATTAACTTATTAAACTATCGTTATACTTAATTGTGCCTAACTCTCATAGGCTTGTGATTATTACGAATAAATTGTTTTACATTGGTTTTTTTATGTTTTTGGTGTTTTGTATACCTATACCAAACCAAATAAAAAAAATGGTCTTGAAAAATAAGAGGGTACCTACCTATTTATTTTTAACAAAATAAAAATATATAAATTTGACAAAATAAAAATAAATAAATAATTATTATTAAAGATATTATGAACTTTACTCTTAGCATATTGATTTAAAAAAATGTCATAATAAAGCGTTGAATAGAACGCAAGAGTAATAGCAGGCATAGAGGCATATAGAGATTGCAAAGGGGATTTTCTTTCACTACGCTAAGATTAAGCGCCAGGAATCGAGATATTGGCAATAAAAAAATAAAACGACAGTAACTTTAAAAACGCTGTTTCAAGATAAAAGAGAAGATCAACGTTTTAAAATTAATTTTATCACTTTTCTCAAAATCACACCTGTAATATAACAAATACTAAAATATAAAAATCACATCAATCCCCACTTTAAAACCTTTCAAACTGGTTTGAAAACCAAAGATCGTTGCATCAAGAGGCGTGTATCAACCTTGACATGTTACATCAGACCAAGGTGAAGATCGGTGGCTGTCTGATTATGTAACCTTTGCCAACCGCTCCGCAATTAGTGTTTCTGTAACGCTCTGACAATAACCCACTGTGCAGACATATGGGGTAAGCGAAATAGAGCAATTTCGAAGTTTAAATACCTATTTAGTTGTTATGCAAATGCAATGCTGTTTGGCTGTTGCACAAAACTGTTGTTCGCTTACGTTTAAAAGTAAACAATTCTCATATTTCTGATGGTGGGAGTGGGACGGAATGAGGTTTAATGTGAAGTTTTCAATAGCCCTGTTGTTTTTTTTGTCTTGTTTTACTATTTATTATGTAGAGATTGTGTACTGTTTTTAAATAAACATAGACATATTTAAAATCATACTTATTAATTGATATAATAGGTACCATGACACAGATATAAATGATGTTCATCTCTCTTGCATTTGACTCTTACAGGAATCGAATCCCCAAACGTGGTTTTTACAATCAATCGGTTAAACTTTGTATGCCGTGTAATAAGACTGCGCTTATGAATAAGAGTGTCCTGTGTATGGCACCTAAAGTGTACAATAAAATTCCATCCAATATTAGATAAATTGATAATTTTAACAGATTTCGATGTAAAATGACATATTAGTTGACAAAGCCTATTATAGTGTTAAAGAATTTTTAGAGGATAAACATTTGTAACTTTTAAATTTATTTGTTAATTTGCATGCCATGTGGTGAAATACGGATTAAGCTACATACAACATACAATATTATATATTAAATAACTCTGTACTACCTGTATTTGCAAATAAATTGAATTGAATTGAATTGAATCTCTAATAACTAAATAGACTAGGTCATAATTAGACAACGATACTTTTGCCTCTTCTTTCCATTCTCTTGGTGTTAAATGAGCAGTCGCATACATAAAATGAAAAGAAAAGATTTGATATAATTTTAGAATAAATCGATAAACAGACTCTAATTAAAAAGATTATAATCAATAATTTAATGCCTACAAACATGATTGATTGCCTTAACAAAATTGTAATGCCACACTGTACTGCCCATCGAATTAGTGTTTTGTCGGCGCAATTGTGTAGTTGCGAGATTGTTGGATAATCCTTAACGTTCCTTGGAGTCACTTCTTGCAAAATATTATGTCAAGGAATTGTTATACCTTTTGTAGAATAGTCAGTTCAGTAGAGCAGTATATGGTGATACAACCCTTCTTACAGAGTCGCGGAGCGTTGCGCATCGCGTGCAGCGGGCAGAGAGGCCCGCACTAAATTCAAACATATGGTGAGAACGTTTACGAAGAAGCGGTATGTTACACTTATTTGCTTGGAATATGGCGGTGCCCGCAGCGGCGTTGCCCGCGGGGCGTGCTGTCAACCAGTGCCAATCCGGTCGAAACGTCGGGAATTTTAGGAAATGAGTGTAAATGCCTATTCACCATATGCCCTGTGCCCCAGCAGTGGACATTAAAATGGTTGATGTCGAAGTACTAATTAATTAGAGGTAGATATTTGACGTACAAAAAGTTTGTATCAGGTATATGTGGTAGGATAATCGTATATAAACCGGATCTTTGCAACAATCCTGGGTTAATTTGTAAAGGGCCGTATAATTGTAAACTACGACAGATTTTCGCAATCGTCAAAGAATCTTTGTAATAATCCCAGTATGTTTAGGACAATTGAAAACTTGAATTCTAATTGGATAATCTAAGAGTCGATTCAGTCAGATTGGTCAGATCATGATCTCTTCTTATGGGACTTTAGGTAGCCTTTAGCCAATCAGCGCGCGCAAAATTATGGGTATTTACCTAAGATACGCTGGATTTTTGTAAAAATCCCTAACATTACTCGGACGATTACAAAAATTTGTCTCAGATTCTAATTATCCGCATACTAGGATTTTTGTAAAGATTCGATTTGTACGAATATCCTACGACATACACACATAATGCCTAATAGATCCAAATGTGGCGTCCTTCAGTTTAAACATGTTATTTCTAGTGACTGTAATGCAGTAACTGTGAAGTAACACAGTGTTGACATGGGTACGGAACCACGCTTGCGACATGCAGCTGTGTAAATACCGCGAATTAACTGTTTGATGAAACGCAGGTTTAAGTAATACGAAATGCATGAGTAAAAAATAAGTTAAAAAACGGAAAAAGCAACGTAAAATTGGTTTTTACTATGCCCTGGTCGGGAGTTGAACCAGCTAGCCACATTTTTTTTAATTATTTTATTCTGACTCCCGGATTCGAGTGTTGCCAACTCTAACAACATAAATATAAATAAATAAATATTTGGCAACATCACATACATTGCTCCGATTCCAAAGTAAGTAGCTAAAGCACTTGTGTTATGGAAATCAGAGACAACGGTGGTATCACAAACACCCAGAGCTGAGTCAATATCGAAAAGTTCGTTTTTCTAAATTAACCTAACCAGGAATCGAACCCGGGACCTCAGAGATGGCGACCCCTTGAAAACCGGTGTACAAAGCCACTCGACCACGGAGGTCGTCAAATATAGGTATAACAAATAGGTGGATTTACCTATTTTGCCTTCAGTCTACCCCCTTAGCCCCCCCTAAGCCTTTTATATACATCTAACTTGCCTGCTCGTGGTTGTTAACAGTGTGAAATAGAAACAACTGTCAGTTACAAACAACTGCCCCCCTCACAATGACCACTGAAACGAGATATGATATAGTAAGTAGTGATTTATATTAAATTTATTATTATTATTAATTGCGGATTCGTTCAAAATGCTGCATGTTGCAATAAATTCAATTATATCTGATCCGACATTTAACCGTGTGTGCCTAATTTCATTACATCTAAAGGTTCAAATCCTAATTATTTTCTTATGCACGACACTAATTTCGGGTGCCATTATAACTGACATTATCCAAACACGAAAATCAACTAACATTCTGTGTATATAATAATGTCCTCATTTTATGACTAGTGGCTCAATGAGCTGTGTAGACCTAGCGCAAATTGTATGTTATTAAATTTAGATTTTTCGCATTCACAATGCTATTTTTATATTAAGATAAATAATATTAGAAAAAATACTAGAAAAAATCGACTCACCCGTAGCACCTCAGACGGGACTCGAACCCGCACCCTTGGGATTCCGGCCCAATGCACTGACCAATAATTATGCTACCGAGTCGCTAGTGGGAGCGGCGAAATTTTCTAGTACTTTTAACTTCTTCGCTGCAAGCCAGCGCAATTTCATCAATGTGAGGAAATACCCCCACATTCGAAAGAAACATCTTTCAATGTTTTGACAATCGATAAAGATGAAACAGCTATATAATTATTTAGATTTAGATTTTTATTAAATTGTATGTTGTTTGAAAATTAATCTAATAGATGTCGCCACGAGGTTGACACTGCTTTTGAAAACCATAATACTATTGCTGTTTGGTATTCTTTTATTATATCTAAGCTTGATGGCGCTTCTAATTTTAATCATTTTTCGGATGGGTGAATTTTTTTTCGCAAAATTTTGAGAAACAGCCTCGTAAAAAAATCCTTACTAATATTATAAATGCGAAAGTCCGTTTGTTTGCTTGTTTGTTACGCCTTCACATCTTAACTACTGAACCGATTATCATGAAATTTTGCAAACACGTTGCCAGTGGTACAGAGAAGGACATAGGGTACCTTTCATCCCGAAAAAATAATTAATCCCGAGGGATAGCAAAAAACTTTCCACGCAAACGAAGTTGCGGGCGGTCGCTAGTTCTATATAATTATCGAACCTGCTCACAAAATTTAACGAGAATCGGAGACAGCCGGAAAGTGGACAAACGTACACCATTTTTGCCCCAGCTGAAGCAGAGACGCTGCGCCCGGCGCGCATCGCGCTAGCTCGGTCAATTAGCATTATACATACCTTAGAAATAACTATAAAATAACCTATTAAAAGACGTTAAAATTTGCCCACTATTTTAGATTTAAAGTTAATTAAAATAAATTAATTTTGTAGGTTTCCTTAGAAAACGTACTTATCCTGAGATTCTGTAACTGTTTCTTAGGATGAAACTATCTTTACTTTAACCCTTCAACGCCCGGAAAATGAGACACAATAGATATTCCATTATTGTACGGCTGCATTCGGCCGCTCGGGCATTAATGAATTAAAAAACCAGGGATACTCGTAAGTATTAAGTAAAAAGTCTTTAAAATAACATCACGCGTGCTTTAATGTATAATATAAATAATTACTTCAATTAACATTAACAGATGTAAACTATATAATTATGTTTAATTTAATGATATATTTTTTAAACTGTTAAAATTAAACAAAAGTCGTGTAAAAACCGGTACAGTTACGGTAGCAACATTTAACGATCAATTAACAAAAACAAAAAAGATCTTATACTTCTGTATATTTAACATTCAAAATAAATATATTACGAAAACCAATCAAAGTAACAATGATATCTAACACTAACTGACATTTGACATTTAACATGGAAAATTGAGCTATATGCTCCACACAATAAAGTTCACTAATCTTGAAGCGAGTTCAAAATTGTTATAGTCCGATGAGTCGATTTCGATCGACATTTGAAATCGATTCTTACGTTCGTAGTGGTGAAATTCTCCACGAGAAAATATTCAAGGACTTGTTTAATGGATTTTATTCAGTAATCTAATGCAACCGATATTATTACTCGTGTTTTGAAATTCAAGCTTGTTAGTTGTGACGACTAAATTTGAACTGGCAACATTGGTGTTAGTTAAATTGCTGTTTCATGATGGTTTGATGAATTTTATTTTTTTTATTTCAAGAAAAAAAACTTATTCATAAAACACAAGTAGAATTTATAAAAAGGGTATGTCTGTGTCTTTATTTTTATTGAACTTATAAATAATTTTGAATAGGGCCTGTATCATAGGCTGAGTGGCCGAATGCGGCCAGATAACAATGGAATATCTATTGTGTTTCATTTTCCGAGCCTTGATGGGTTAATTTAAAAATGAAGCAAAGTATGAAAATGCCATTACCTACACCTAAAAAAACCCGTTACTTGTAAAAGTGGCGATTTTTTTTTATAGGTAAATAAAAACATACTGCATAGTAGGTATATCAGTATGACCATTTTTTTTCTAAAGAAATAAAATAAAAACAAATAATGAAATTGTTTATCTAAGTAAGTATATGTTGTCCTGACAATAATGTCACAAATGCACTAAACCTATCTAATTAAATGTCCCGATATTTGCGCAATCGCAATGCAACTTTGACTTATTAAAACGACGTTACCACAAAATGTCGTGCTTGTTTTAATTTCACAAAACTCATTTTGAACCGTATTGCGCAAATCTTTAGACTGTATTGCCGATTTGCAGATCGCAACGTTATATTTGTTGCAATGTTAAGGGGGTTTCTCATGCCGCAAACTGTTTTTGCATAAAATTAAACTAATGAAGTTTTTTTTACGAATTTTTGAAGAATTTTTTATTTTACTAAGTTTTTTCAACAATTTTTAGTGTCTAAATTATTCTACAAGTTAGGTGTATATTCAATGAAATAACGGCATAAATGTTAATTACAGTAAATTATTAACACCCTTTTCTTCCAGATCACTAAATGCTATGAAGGGGCTGACATGAGCCAACTAGCGCCGCCAGTAGATTTTAAACTTTACACAGTTTGAAAAGGCATTCAAACAGTTTAAAACGAGATTTTGTTAAAAGTGGCCACTGTTGGTTCAAACCCGTTTTTAAACTATTGCTCGCATTTTGTAATGTTGTAGCGTTATTCAATAAACATTAGACGTCATTCACAAGACCTTGACTGATTCCTTTTTTAAGAAATTGGGCTTATTTAGAATAAATAAAATAAAATCGACTGGCGGCGCTAGTTGGCTCATGTCAGCCCCTTAAAACGTTTCCCCTATTTTTTTTTTTAATTTATAAATTAAATAAGCTTTTTCATCTTTGCAACTTCAATGTACACACAGCAGGCCAATGTGAACGGGCAACAAAGTGCATTCACAAATTGTGTTTCGTCAGGCAACCTTGCACCGAGTTGCGCCAGCGCCGGGTTGCGTTAGCCTATTAGATCCCGCTTGAGCAATGCACATAGTAAGTAATGTTAGCTCATTTTTGCTTCAAACCAATGCACAGTGTTAAGTCATTATACTATCCTACGAAAAAAAATTTGGATTTCCGTTATAAAATATACATAATGTAAAGAAATCTGTAAACATAATAATATGTAGTTATTTTTTACTTTTTTTCCTCGGAGAAATCCTTTCAAGTTGCAAAATAGTATAACCTTGATTGCATCTCTATTTATTAATAATATTATTTGTTATTTTTGAATGGATCAAGGCCATTGTTAAGATTTTATAACAATTTTAAAGTTTTATATAAAAAATTTTTTTTTTTTTTAACAATCACATTATGCAATGGGAAAACTGACATTATTTTTTTTAAATTACAGAATGCTTACAAAGTTCACTATTATTCCTAATCATTTTCACTGATACAATATACCGTTATGCACAAACGTTACCGATACGTCAACAAAAGTTACGTCCCACTTTGAACCCACGGTTCTTTTTAACTGCAGGTCAGTGAAGTGGGTTTACAGGTCCCTCATACGTACATGTATACCATTGAAGTACCACTAGGTGTGTGAAGTGGCTTGATAAGATAGGAACGGCGTAGAAATGGCTTTTTAAGCTTGAAATCTGGTATGGAGGATATGAAAAATATTTTTTTTAATTTGAAACACTATACAACGTGTTACAAAAGTACCCTTAATGCCGAATATGGTGTATAGGGACCATCAAAATGAAAAAAACAGCTGTTTCATACAAAAATTCATTACGAAAATATGAAATTAAATTGTATGAAACAGCTGATTTTTTTTCGCGATTTCACAGTTGGTCCCATAGTAAAAGTTGTTCAGTTTGAATCCACCATATTCGGCATTAGAGGTACTTTTGTAACACGTTGTAGTTATATATATCGGGGCTGTCTGTCACAAGTATTATTATACTCACTAGGCAGTCCCAACCTGCTGTTTATAAAACAATATTTTGTGAACTAAATAGATATTTTTGATTTTTTGATAGTTCTCGTCGTAACAGTCTTATGAGCCCGTCTTATAATTGGGATTGCATTCAAAGATTTTTGAATAATCGCCTGCCTTAATCGAACCCTTCAAATATGAAAAAAAACATTCTTTTATTTTTACCATACCGATCGAAAAAAGTTACTTATTTTCCGACGACGACCTCTGTGGTCGAGTGTTTTGAACACCGGTTTTCAAGGTGTCGCCATCTCTGAGGTCCTGGGTTCGATCCCCGGTTGGGTCAATTTAGAAAACGAACTTTTCTATATTGGCTCAGGTCTGGGTGTCTGTGATACCACCGTTGTCTCCGATTTCCATAACACAAGTGCTTTAGCTACTTACTTTGGAATCGGAGCATTGTATGTGTTTTGACAAGTCAAGTCAAGTTTTGACAAATTTATTTTTCCCATGCCAAAACCGTTATTTAATTAGCAGCCATTTTTATCGCAATGAAAACTGATTAGTAATCCTCTCTCCCATCCCATCTCGGAATTCCATAACACAAGCTACTTACTTTGGAATCGGAACAATGTATGATGTTGTCAAAAATTGATTAATTTATTAAATATTAAATAAAAAAAATATACTTATTAGGTTTTTTTTAATAACACAGCATCTTACATTTTGCGTTTTGCTCTATCTACATGGTGAATTTTTGAACAGTCGACGAATTTTGTAGTGGCTAGTCTATGGGACCAACTTAATCAGAGCAAAAAATTAATCATATGTTCCATAGAAAACGTCAAGAACATCTGATTTTTTTTTCTCTAATTAGTTCCATACACAAAGTTGTTCAGTTTGACGGCCTAAGTCACACCACAAAATTTGTCGACTGTTTTCGATTTCACCCGTACCATACTCGGCAGTCGGATTGGACATACCGTTTTCATAGGAAAATGCTGCTGTTACTGTTTTTCTGGTCCACGAAGGTTTAGATGCGATTAAATTATCAATAGACAGTGATCCGCTGCAACTTCACTCGAGAATGTATGGCAATGAGTAAATTTTACAGATAAAAATATCGTTTTGTACCGCAAGCGCTCAAGTTGGTCACTTCTGTTGGACATTATTCGTGTTGCCTTTTACGATAAATACCCAGTATGAAGGAAGTCCCGGATGCCACACGGCTGTACATATTTATAAGCTATTTTGACTAAGGTGACCTCTAACCCGATTATGTCATCACCCATATTATATCTCATATTATACAAAAACACAATAGCTTTTATAAAGGCGTTGACTCACGTCACTTCTCGCCGGTATTGTGCAAGTCTATCACGAGGTAAGACATGGGGCGACGGCGGGCTTGTAACAATCAACCCTCATTCGGTACATAGTTGTGTAATATTAACTTAGGTAATTAAAGAGGTTGTCAGACGCCACTTTAAATTCAGATTATTCTGAAAAATAGGCAAAGCTTTTTCTAAAGACACTGAAAGTGGGGTAAATAATGATATGGAATAGGTTAGCATTATTACATATAAGTATCATGTAACCCTAAACAGAAATTCCCGTCAATCACATTAATATTATGTATTTTTTTATTTTTTTTTTACTACACATTAGTCCCGCTTTTCCGCTAGTGTATAATTATATTCTTTGTCCTCGTGGCAATTCGAGAAATCTCTAGGGAGCCTTTCACCGGGATAAAAAGTATCCTATCCAGGCCATAAACTATTATGCATTTTTCATCTAAATCCATTCAGCCGTTTTTGCGAGATTGAGCAACAAACATCTAAACATAGAAACTAACCCTTCTTGTACGGATCCGATGAGCCTTGACTTATCGGACCCTGTACGGCTCTTCCGTACAGGGGCCGAAGATATCGATGTTCATGTGACATCATGAATTGGGGTTTGCCATTTAAACTCGATCGCGGCTCGATTTATCTGTTTTAAGTTGAAACTCGGCAAACCCGCCGAAGTTTGATGCGTTAGCCGGTACGGCCCCAGGTCCGATAAGGGGTCGAGGGCCATTCCGGCGAGTTCAGAAGTCCACGTCCGGAAGTCTTTAAAAGAGTACCCCTGCTAAAAAAACGGTCAAGAGCGAGTCGGACTCGCGCACCGAGGGTTCCGTACCATCATAATAAAAATGTTTAATATTTAGAGACATCGTTTTATTTTTCCTGTATTACATAAACTTCTATCACATAAAATAATGACAGATTTTTCTCTATGCAAACTTCGGAGATAAGGGGGAGCACGGTATTTTTTTTCATTTTTCATCAAAAGTCGAAAACTATGCGGCTATAAAATTAAAAATAAAATGAGAATGTGCAAGCAGTGTTCTTTCATATGATACCTCATATGCCCTAGTAGCTTTACTTCGAATTTTTAAGACACTCTTTCACTCCCTGTTGAAAAACATATATAAATATTTTTATTGCTCTCTTATTTGCAAAATAGTTGGGCAAACGTCATCTAAAACTATTCCAAATTTCAAGTTGACAGCATTAGTAGTTCTCAAGATATCCAGCTGTGACAGACAGACAGACTGAGTCGCACCATAAGGGTTCCTTTTTACCATTTCAGTACGGAACCCTAAAAAGGTTAACCCTTCTCATGAGTCACATATTATAATAATATATCTGCACACAAATTCTCACGTCATTTACATAAAAGTACGTACCTATTAAATTTACAACTGTATTTATGTAACATTAAAAAATCGCAATCACGTAATGGATGACGCACCGTGGGCAGGCTCCTTCGAGGTGAAGGTCGCGAGAAGCCGCTGGATGCGGGCAGCTAAGGACCAGCCCCCTGGTATTGTGCAAGTCTATCACGAGGTAAGACATGGGGCAACGAGGCAACGGGCTTGTAACAAACCAACCCTTATTCGGTACCCATATAGTTGTGTAATATTGGTTTAGGTAATGAAAGAGGTTGTCAGTAAAACGCCACTTTAAAACTCAGATTATTCTGAAAAATAAGTAAGCTTTTTCTAAAGACACTGAAAATGGGATAATTATATGGAATAGGTTAGTTCTATTACATGACTGTCAATTCCCTTCGATCAGATTAAAAGTATCTAATTATTTCCATCAGATTAAAAGTATTATCTAATTATTTGACGACCTCCGTGGTCGAGTGGCTTTGTACACCGGTTTCCAAGCTGTCGCCATCTCTGAGGTCCCGGGTTCGATCCCCGGTTGAGTCAATTTAGAAAACGAACTTTTCTATATTGGCTCAGGTCTGGGTGTTTGTGATACCACCGTTGTCTCCGATTTCCATAACACAAGTGCTTTAGCTACTTACTTTGGAATCGGAGCAATGTTATGTGATGTTGCCAAATATTTATTTATTTATTATTTATTTTTTATTAATTTTTTGCAACACTAGCTCCCGCCTGCGGCTTTTCCGCTAGTGTAAAATTATAATCTTTGTTCACGTGGACATTTCAGAAATCTCTAGGGAGCCTTTTACCGGGATAAAAAGTATCCCATGCTTTAATCCAGGCTATAAACTATTATGTATACTAAATTTCATCTAAATCCATTCAGCCGTTTGTAGTTTAGTATTTGATAGTGGCAACAGAAATACATTGTCTGTGAAAATTTCAACTGTCTAACTATCACGGTTCAAGAGATACAGCCTGGTGATAGACGGACAGACAGACAAACATGCGGACAGTTTTACCCTTTGGGTACGGAACCCTAAAAAGTACTTATCAATTTAATTTATAACTGTATTTATGTAACATAAAAAAATCGCAACCACGTAATGGATGACGCACCGTGGGCAGGCCTCCTTCGAGGTGAAGGTCGCGAGAAGCCGCTGGATGCGGGCAGCTAAGGACCAGCCCCCAGAATGACATTAGCTAACGCTTACCTCCTGTCAATCCCATACATTGTCATTCTATTCTACTAGCATTAATTTTAGTAGAATGGCCATTTGTGTAGGCCTTCTGGGGGCTGATTATGTAACTCTATTGCTATCATTTTTTTATTGCAACTGACAGAAATCGCAATTACATTGCTGCTTCAGTAAGGATCAATGTGACAACTATGTTAATTAAAGCAGCACTGTAACTGCAATTTCTGTCAGTTTCAATCAGAAGTGCCCGACCGTGCCAATTCTGGCCGATAAAACCAAAACATTGTCATTTAGTTAAAAATTACTTAAAAATATTATCGTTAAAAAGCTTGAGTATTCTCATTGAAATTCTGCAAGAGCCAAGATTGGCATTCTACTTGTAGGCTCCCTAGTCATTGGTTTCAACAATTTTAACAAAACTAAAGTGAATATTTTAAAAAAAACTTAAAGATTTGAGTTATTCCGGTCGGATACCCCATATCTGATACCCTAGGGGATCGGTTTTATTTTATAATATTTTCTATTGCGGTCTGATCCACCGTGCAGGGTATCACAAATAAATTTAGGGGATCAGACCGGAATGACAAAGTTTATAGTGGTTCAGACAGGAATTTAAACCTAATAATAACCAGGAGGGTATCAGATCAGGGGATCCGACCGGAATAACTCAACGATTTAGTCTAGGTTTAATCGTGGCTATGTTGATGTTATAAAATGAACCAATCACGATTTCAACAACTTATTCTGAATTAATAAACCTTATCGTAGTAGTGACAAACAATGAGCTGTACCTAACTGTATTTTCCTCGATGATACCCGCGTGTGAGTACACGTGATTTATACCATAAAACTCCTTGCTATTGTGTAATACTAATACGTTTAGTTTAATTAATGTTTATTAATATTAATAAGTGTTGATATACATCGCTTCGCGGCCTTTTGGCTAAGATCAAAGTGTAATAAATGTTGATGTTGATTTACTTTACATCATATGTAATTTGTTTGCTATAGTACTAGTAGTAATGTTTAGAAACAAAAAAATAGGAAAAATCCAAAAGAACAGCTATATAATTAACTGAAACGAAAAGTATTTAATTAAATTTAATTATAATTTAAGTAATCGAAAATTCAACATAGGCAATTTTGTATGGGAATCGCCATTTCGGGTTACTTTTGGCAGCTAACTTTTGATAAAAAGGTTTGAAGAGGTTTTAGTCAAAGTACTCGGTAGTGTTGCTTTCTTTTAGTATTCAGCTGCTTTGTTATTAACTATCTTATTTAATAGATGGCGTTGGTTTTCAATATTTTAAAATTGACAAAGTAAAATTGATAATCATATTAATTGTAGATGACACGAAGTTCAACGGGTCCCCTAGTTTTCATAAAAAGAAACAAACAAAATTGTTCAGTCAAGTGGTGGTTTTCGGGCTTTAAAACAATTTTCCGTAGTAGTATGCATGGTACCCTATATCTACCATAAATTATATAATTCAAGGGCTATTACCAAACACTGTCTAAATGTACTGGCTGATTCAACCCACGCGTCAATGTGTCCCCACCCCCACAGAACAGAATTTCCGTTATACAACCTGAAATAAAATTGTGTCCGTACTTCAGTGTTGACTAACATCACGCGGCCAGCGCAATACCTCAGTATAAATATATATACTGTGGCAATACTAAGACACGTGACGCTAGGGGTTGTTCACGTACAAGGCCACAAAGGGACTGTTACTCTAATTGTAGAAACAACTTTTTTATTTCGTAATTAATTTACTTAATAACCACTCCCTCAAATTAACAACATAATTTGAGTGTCGATTTCATCATTGCAGGATTACAAGTGTTTTATTAGTTTGCTCGATGATGCAGTGGATTAAGGAGTTGAAACCCTCATCATCCTCGCTTCGTAAGGGATTGTGTCGATCACCACAAAAGAATAAAATACCCAGAAGGCCTGCTTGGTAATCGAAAATTATTACGTCTTATGTTTTGCTGCTAGGGTTTGACATTTTGTCATTTTTTGATGTCTTACTTCATATTTGACTTCTTGGCCACGCGCAGCATTGCGTGCTGACGCTACCGTGTTAGCCCGAGATGACCCGAATCGAATTTGTCATTAAAATTCGTTGAGCATAGACAAAAAACCGCAATTTCTTCTTAGCGGCATTAGGAGGCATTAGTCGTCTTTTACGACACCCCTAAGGATGGATCTGTGGAGGTATGGTGTTATTGATCAATCACGGTCTTACGAGATCTTTGCCGAGCGGTTACCTTCTAAATATCCTTAATGTAATCTGTTTCAGAATGAACATCATCATTATCATGTCAGCTACACAACGCCCATGCTTTTGAACATAAGCACAAAACAAAAAGTTTGTGTATTTTAGACAGAAGGTCCGCTCTGGCCGTATGCGAAAACGCTACCGTCATTTGTTTTGTTGCGCCCTGTACCGTAGTACGAACATCTATCGAGAACAAAACGCGCGTGAAAACATTTGCTACAGTAATTTTGTATGAGAAATTTAGAAATTTGTACAGTGCCATCTACCGCCGAAAAGCGAAATGAATTTTTCCATAGACAATTTCTCTATCGAGTACTTTTACGTGCAATTGTGCTCGTGCTAGGGATACTGAAAGCCCGAAATCCGAGATTGCCTGTGCGACTGCGAAAATACAGTGCGTGCACGGAAAACTGCGGTTTGTTCCGAGCTGTCCTTCTGTCTACTTTATATTCTGTGACATAGGCCTTTCAACCAAAGGATCTTCGCCATGTTCTTCGGTCTTACGCTGCTCGAATCCGAATAAATATGTGGAAATATAACCAGCGTATACAAGGCCGTCTTTAACCTATTTGAGTCCCTGAGCACATTAAGATAAAGGGGCCTCTATGATCTTGACTTAAGCTAGTGAGCAAGTAGTATTTTTAGTCAGTAATTATTGTTTAAGTTTTCGAAATATCTAAATATGTTTTATATGTTTTTTGGTAATAAGCATCTGTTATAGTTTAGCAATATTGCAGGAACTAGGGGCCCCTATCGATCGCGGGGCCCTGGGCACGTGCCCAAAGTGCCCAGTGGGAAAGATGGGACTGAGTGTATAATATAACACTGGTCATAACCACAATGGACCACACAAAAAAGAATAATTTAATTATTGTGACATTGACTCACGTATACTATTTTTTTTTATCTTACTGATTGCACAATATTTACACAAAGCGTGACCGATCAGTCCACGTGGAGGTTTGCGTAAGTCAAAATACGCCTTACATACTGGGGGATTAGTAATTAAAATTGTTAAGCTTGTTCGGCATAGGTTGGTAATTGGATGGGTAACCGAAGATAAATTATACCCTTCTTGATAAATCAAATATTTTCAACAAATGACGTAGACATTTCAGTTCTCTTGATATACAAAACCTTCCGTGGTACATTGTAGGTTCATCATAATTATGACATATTTAAGGTCTTAAGGTTATAAGTCTTAAGGTTACATATTTAAGGTTTAACCGAAGTCTGTTGAACTATAGAACTGACCTAAATAACATCACCTAAATAATTATTTCTGTGATTTAAATAAAGAAGACGACAGGGTCCTATTTAATAAACGTGACAATTTGTCACCTGTCATGACAATTTGATATCAATTACGTCAACCAATTTGAAAATAAAACAAAGTATTCATAGCTACACCGCAATGTAAATCAAATTGTCATGACAATTGACAAATTGTCACGTTATAAATAGGGCCCTATTATCTATATTCTGATAGGCATCAGCAATAATACAGCTAAAGGTCTGCATCCAGCAACATACAGTCTATTAATACACAATAAAAAAATCACATGAAGCGACCGAAAACAGACAATAGTAAGAGCACGTGGCGTCGGGTTTGTTCACGTGAGCAACTACTGCCTTCTTAAGGGGGTATTGTGAATAGATCAGTCGAATAGAATAGGGAGATTTTGTGGGATTTATTTTATTCTGTAACCTCAGATAGAGATGTGTAAATGAACGGAGTATACCTCCTTGCAGAAGAAACTTTTTGGAGTAATATTATAGTGGCTTTGTAGAGCTGTAGACCCTGCGTTTGTAACATTTTTCTAAATGGCTGAAATATGATTTTCCCCATATCTCCGCCATTTTGAAAATTTTCGAAATACCGAATCGACAAAAAATATATACAAGGTGTTACAAAAATACCCCTAATGCCGAATATGGTATATAGGGACCATCAAACTGATCAACTTTTACTATGGGACCAACTCTGAATACGCGAAAAATAAATCAGCTGTTTCATACAAAAATTAAAATCGAAAATATTAAAATGTATGAAACAGCTGATTTTTTTCGCGATTTCAGAGTTGGCCCCATAGTAAAAGTTGTTCAGTTTGATGGTCCCTATATGCCATATTCAGCATTAGGGGTATTTTTGTAACACCTAGTATAATTATAGAACCTGCTCACAAAATGTCACGAGAATCGGTTGAGAAATGCGACCTGTAGAGAGAACAAACGGACCGCTGGACATACGAAAGCATTTTTGCCTAAGCTGAAACGGAGACGCTTCACTCGCGCTTCGCGCGCGGTCAATAACCTAAAGGAGCGACGTAAAGGAGCTATTTGACGGTATAAGAGAGAACCCTGCTACGATCGGCTCACCGATGTTGAAGGACACTGACGCGGTTTAGGGGTTTATTCCATGCTCTAATTAAATATATTTCTGTGTGACGAAAACAGACTAATAGAGCTTTAAAAAGATGCGGTGCTGTCGTGCCGTAGCTTAACTCGAAGTTGGAGATGGATGGATGAAGGAGCCATATTTTACGATCTTTTTTTACCCGACTGCAAGAAAAGAGTTACGTTTTGTTATAATTTGGTAATAGACGATTGTTAAAAACTTCAAATAGGAATAAGAAACATTGTATTGATGAGAACACACCGTAAGATAATGCACATAATCACCGTGGACACTTATGTTAATTTTACTCAATGTTCCGTATAATTTGGCAAATTGGCTTTACCACCTGTTTCTAGACGTTACATCACGAGACAAAGTGACATAAACACAGCCTTCAGTCGTATCCAACTGAAACGTGACTGTTACGTAAAGATAGGGAGAGCTGGGCGGGCCATGAAGTCAGCGGGTGGTCCGAAACTGGATTGCACGTGATCCGTTTATTAGGTATTGTAGAGGTCGCCTATGCTACCACACTGTGAGCTAGCCATCACACCGTTATTGCTACTTACTAGCAAACACACAGAATGCTTTTCGGTCATGCGATCCGATCTCAGATCGCTGCGATCTCGATTAAGAGAGGAGCAAGTCGTGTGTTGGCATGGAAAACCTTTTTAGTTATAGAAATGACAATATAAGGAATTATTTTTAAATTAAACAAAACGTTTTATTTCTCGTCCCATACTTTATAGCTTTGTATTCATTGTCATAAATACAGCACCGTAGAGTCTGCTGAAGCATGTAAGCCTCTCTTTTAGGAAGATGTAGCTATAATCTCCACGCTTGGCGAGTTGGTTAGCAGTTAAACTGTTAGTTTGTTAGACCGTTTTCATTGCTAAGTGCTGCTGTCCATTTTCGGTCCTATACGGTAGTGTAGTCATTAGTATCAGGAACAAGATGCATCCATTTTCAACAAGTAAATCTGCTATGATCTGCGTAACCTAACTAAGGTGTTGTGATAAATAATTAAAAATAAAACAATCGATCACACGTTTCATTGATATCATCGCCCGCTGGCTTTGTGGCCCCAAATGAGACACGTTTGTGGACACAGATGTCGGGTTCACGTGAAATCTTTTATTACGTTTTTAAAGGTAAGTATTCGTTAGGGAAATTGACATCAATTTTTCTCTTTATTTCATTTGCAAAGAAACTTACTACTTTTTTCAAGAATGTTTAATCAAGTAATATCAACTTTTGGCATAAACTTTTTACTAGGATCTTTAAGGTAAAAGTGCATTGTTCGTATCATCGTACGCAACTGCACGCATCGGATTTTAGTATTCTTCGTAAAGTTATACTTTACTTTAAAAACTTTACTTCGTGGAGTAATTACTTACAGCAGTGTTTTCCCATGAAAACATAATCCAAAAGCAATCTCAAGCCCGCCTCCCAAGCATGGACATTATGACAGCATCCTCACACGGGAGAACACAGCCGGCCAACAAAAACAATGTACATCTTCAAACGACACTTCTCTCCTTCCACTTTTATCTGTATAACCAACCTTAGGGAATTTGTCCTCAGCCATCACCGAGAAAGAGATCACTCTACCAAGAAATCCTACCAGGAAATGTTACCGGCCAAACCCGATTTCAGGACAAACTAGTTTTGCCTAGGCTAAACTAGATCTTCCTAAACGCGATAGGATTCACTGGTAAAGCCTAGACCAAACTAGTTTTTCCTAAGCCCGATAGGATAAACCAGTTTAACTACAAAGAAAAACTTTAAATGCTAGTGCATTTAAAGTTTTTCTTAGTAACCTAGTGGTTGGTTAGGTTAGGTTGGTGTTTAGACCACTCGCAGCGGAGCGAGCGAAGCTCCATAATGCTTATATCAGGATCAACTAGTTTGGCCATAATGCTTATTATCAGGATCAACTAGTTTGGCCCAGCCAAAACTGGTTTATCCTATTGTGCTTAGGACAAACTAGTTTGGTCTAGGCTATAACAGTTAATCCCGTCGCGTCCATACGCGAAGAACTAGTTTAATCTAGGCCAAACTAGTTTGTCCTGAAAATCTGGTTTGGCCGGTAACATACATTTAATATGGCCGCCAGTCACATCCTCTTGAGCTCGACCAAATATAATCTCGTTTAGTCCTGTAGTTTAGTTATAATATGGTATCATAATGATGATGGTGAGTGTGGTACCTATCTTAAAAAAAATCAAACCCTTTTTGATATCTTTATCTTTATTTAATTATTAGTATTATTATTATTAGTAGTCAAGGTAAAGTCAAGGCGCTGCGCCCGCATTCAGTTCACATTGCGGAAGAATGAAAGGTTTCCTTAATGCCATGTACCCGCTCTTATCTACGGTAAGCAATTAGGTATCGAATTGAAGTTTGAGGTTTGAAATATTTATTTCTCTAATAGAATTTACATTCACTTTCAAGAGAAATACATTATAATCCAAGAATACTTAAAAACTAGTAGGTGCATGTAGCAGACAAGTTCGTAGTTACATGCATTCGATTTTTTTTTAAGTTTAAAACAATTTCTTGCATTAACAACTTGGTCTCATTTACGTATCTGCTTAGTTGCTGCCATGTAAGTTACTTCTAATAGACAATGGATAGCAATTATAACAAACAGTATTTAATAAAAATACAAAACTTTAACAGTAATCATTTCCGTAAGTTAGGGTAACGTTATACTTATTACCTTATATATTTACTTCAGAAAAATACAAAATACCTTTCATCCAGAAATAAATGACTTTTCCTGAAGGATAGAATAACAACTACCCACCCAGACGAAGTAGCTAGCGGTCACTAGTTCTTTGTAAAATTTATTTAAATACAATCAGTTTACTATCACCATGAGGGAATTATACAACAACTAGGCTAGGTATAAGGCCGCCTAGTCACCTTGCGAAAGGTCGGCCATTTTCCTTCTCATTTGAAGTTAGGTCACATGGTGCCCTTATGTCGGAAGACGAGCATGGCAGACCCTGGCTGTGACATCATTACGGTAATAGGAAAAAGGAAAACATGGAGAGCCTTGGGACTGATCGTGTATAGTAACCAAAGTCGAAATAATAGATTTAAGGCCAGCGGGACTATTACAAAAAAGATTCGCGATAAATATGTGATGTACGTATAAAATTGGTGGGTGTAATGTAAACGACTGCAAATGCAGCCGGGACCCTCCGTGCTTCGCAAGGCACGTTAAACCGTTGGGCTTAACGTGCCTTCTGAAGCACGTAAGAGATCGAGATAATTAATTTATGGTCACCCATCCCATGACCGACCTTTTCGAAAGTTGCTTAACCTCCGTAATCGCTGGGCCAAGCGCTATACCACTGCGCCACCGAGATCCTCATTTTGTTGATGTTGATGAACTATTGCAAAACAACTCATATAATTAATCTAGGTAATAATAAAGAGTTGCCAATATTATCTAAGAGGAAAATTCTAATCGGAAATTCACTGCATTGTGCTATTAAAAGTAATATTTTTTTGCGACGCAATACTGCATTTTTGGCGTTCAATCAAGATCTAAATATGATTAAAGCATTTTGAAGGTCGGATGCTACGTCATCGGAAAAACCCTACTTGTGTTGAAAAAAGACTCAGTTTATGAAAATAAGGTTTAAGCCATGTTATTGTGGTATTTATAACCAAATGCAATAGTATTGGAAGATAATGGACTTAAAATTTCAACTATTGGACAAAATTAAACAAATTAATAAAACCATAAAAAATACGCATTGATTTCCGCTGTTACCGTCGCAATTTATCGCATAAATTAACGGTATAAATTATAAAAATAAAGATGTACTGGCTTATTCCATTACTGTCTATTGATGCACTATGCTTATTGTAAACACGTGTTTTTTTTATTATAAATCAACAGTCGCATGTGCCAGGGACGCTTATGCAACTTGCGCATGTGCATTCGTCACGTTTGTGTCTGCACATGTGCGATTTATGCAACAATGACAGAAATTTATCCCAACCGATCCGTAGACACCAACTTACCACACCAGTGTGACTAAGGTTCAATATTTTTTATCATAGTCTAATGCGTAGGACTTTCTTATGGAAGAATTTTGGCATAATTTTCTATCTTGACAGGCGATTTGGAGATCGCACTCTGGATCGCTTTCATCACAAAACAGACTGAGGTACAACCTTTAATGTCATTAGTCGCAATTTACGGCATCTCTAATTGTAAAGAATCTTAAAGTTAAGGCCACCTTAAATCCAAAAATGTTTTCAGATTTGACAGAAACTCTATGAAACTGACAGTTTCCTTAAAGTTAAGGAGACCTTAAATAATGATTTTAGCTAAGAAGTGTTTGAGTATTCGGCCGTTAGAATGATATGAATATGAATTATGATTTCAAGATAGCTCTCAACGTTTAGAGCTGTTTCTAAATACGGGCCTTAGAGTCTGAGATACTGTCAAATTTTTACGCGTCGGTCTTAATATTGCTCGCTGTCTCAGCTCGTCTTCGCGACCGCGCAGGATAAGTAAGTGGTTTAAGATTAGCCGTGGAATAAGAACATCTAACAGCCGGAACATAAAAATTATTCTTAACTACGAATTAGGTCATAAAATACACAAATCGAAGACTTCTACTTTTTAGTTCATCAACACCCGAGCGGCCGCATGCGGCCGGATAGCAATGGAATATTCGGAGTGTTCGGGTTCTGTTGTGTCTCATTTTCCGGGCGTTAAATCACTACAGATGCTATTAGATCTCCTATAAAGGAACAGACATGATATAGTCAAATACCAAGCTCATTTTAATTTCGCTTCGTGATGCAAAAAATACTTCAAAAGATACCTAATTGATTTTGTTTATAATTTGATTGATGAGCTCAACAATGTGGAAGGGTTTTGATCGTTAATTGTACAATTTTAATTATTCAAAACTTTAATTTAAAGTGGCTGACATTATAATGTCCTAAATTGATGACCACATTACAAATATTGCAATAAACTTAGTCCTTCTCTTTATCAAATCCAAAAGAATTCGAGTTAAAAATTATGTCAACATCCTTGTGTTTTGCTTCCAAAACCTCGTTATCGAAAATTCATTCATAAAATCGTGCACGATAACGTTGCGTATAAAGCACTATATCGTTAAAATTCCATTCATACTTCAACAACCCTATTCGAAAGAAAGAAAAAGTACTTAAAAGCGCAAAGTTTCGATAACACGCTTTCGTCAAAAAGAAGAAAACCCTATCTAGCAAGGAGTTCGGTAAATATTGTTTGTTTGGCCGCCCTGCACGCGCGAAACGACACGAGAATGGCAACGTGCGCGCGCGCAAGCACGTGAAGCGGCACGGGTGTACTCCAGTGCGCGTTATGCAACGTGCAATTAAGTAATAACGGTCAATTCGCGACGCTATAGTCTGCCATTCTTAGATTTTTTTTCTATAAATAAAAATATGTTTTTTTTTTATTTTTTACCTTTACTACTAAAATACCCAAATTGCTACACATGTGTCCAGAACATTAGAAGATTTCCCTATATTTCTATTTTCATCAGATCCTAGCCTGATGACAATGGGACCAACGGGGACTTACCTTATAGCTTACCCTCCCGAATAAAAAAGAAATCTTCGAGTGTTCGGGTAACATTAAAAAAAATACATCATAATTATTATCTTTTATTTGTGTCTTCAGTGGAGGTCGATGTCATGGGTTAATTCTGCCTGCGATTGCGTCGGTACCTAATGCAACGGTCAGTCATCAGATGATGACCAAAAATTTATCATAAGTAGTATCTTGACCGTGCTTCGAAAGGCATGTAAAGCTGTTGGTCACAGTCAATTTGCAGTCTTTAGCATCTACCAATATGCATTGAGCCCGTGTACTGGGCTATGTACGGCCCACGTCTGTAGAATGGCCCATATTTCTCATGACTTTATGTCAAAGTTCTTGAGTTTGACATTCAAAAGAAAGAAAGAAATTGATAATATGATTTTTTGCATTTTTCTTCAAAAACTTGACTGAAATAAATTAAGGAAAATTATTTAACATTAAGATTCCGAGAAACATACAAACTCACAAACTTGTTTACAAAAACTTACTCATGCATAATAATAGTCGTAAAAAATATCGAATTGCGTCGTTATCACACGTGAATATCTGACACGAGCCAAATGTACTAAAATAGTACTTCGGAGTCGACATAAATATTATGCAACAATTTCCTTACGGAAATGAAATGTCATTTGAAAATATTACATTGTGTTACGTTTATTAACCGACCTAATTTCTATAAAATAATTAATTCATCTCGAGCAAAACTTGTCTTAACAACCATAACTAAAGTGTTCTTCTCGTTTACTTCTAAGTATAAATCTTTGATAAATAATATATTATTATATATAATATATAGTATTCGAAAAAATACTAGAAAAAATCGACTCACCCATAGCACCTCAGATGGGACACGAACCCGCACCCTTGGGATTCCGGCCCAATGCACTGACCAAAATGCTACCGAGTCGCTAGTGGGGCCGTCTGAGGTGCTATGGGTAAGTCAATTTTTTTCTAGTATTTCTTCTAATATAAATTTAATATAAATCTTAGGTTTAAACGAATAAAAGAATTAAGTAAAGCTCCTACATATATTTTTGGGGCCGCATGGAAATAACATAAAATAAAACTTCTAAGTCGACACAACAACAAAAAATGATACTATAAAAATTTACTCAATATTTACAGATTTGTCACTTCAACTTGGAAATGATTTCCATTTCCAAACGGAAACACTTATAAATAACTATTGCATTAAACATATCCAAGAAAAATATTCTAGAATATGTAAACTTTTAAGTATACGGTATGTAATCTTTGTATGAAGTCACGTGTATGAATACATTTCATTGTTCTGTTTATAACTTCGGAAACCTTGAATTTGAGACAGACATTTATAAGCGACATAATATTTCGATTTCATAACATAAGTGTAGACATTAAAATGTTTGAATAAATATTTGCCAACATACTTTGTAAAATTTTAATAAAGTAAATGTACCTACTTATATTAGGAAACAGAAGTCAAATCTGACATTTTTTTACATTATTCTGACAGACTGAAATATTATCTACAAAACGACATCAAAATCATTGCTCTTAGTTACATATTTCGAGAGTTATTGTTGTTTGAATATGAACCTTACGTAAACATTTTTATCTTTAATTATAAATTTAAATTTAAATTTAAAATGGCAGTCATTTCAACAGGAGAGGATCTACCCCAACATGCGGGTGTTCTTATCGATCAAATAAGGTATATTTTACGCCTTTACTTTATCGCTAGTGGAAGACCAAAGACATTGTATAAGTCTATATGGTGATGAGCTAAGCTCTACCTGCCTACTTACATAATAAATTGAAACTTATCGACCTTCACAAGTTATTAAACTTTAACCATGCAAAGTTATGCCGAAGATTAATTTTACGTAAAATTAATTTTTATTTTTATTAATTAATATTGACCCATCCCCTACGTCTGTGTATATTTTGAACCTCCATGACGCCAGGTTAAACTATTATGTTTGCATGTAATCTTTATTGAATAAACTAATTACCCGCTTCTACACATAACGTGTTCTATCTAAGGGCCGGGCCACGTGTTACGTTTGTGTCATCACGTGCGAACATTGTAACGGACGCTGAGTGTGGCAGTGACACTAACCTCGAAAGCACTATCGACAGTTTTTCAGTAATATTTCAAAAAGTGATTTTCCGTCTGAGACCAAAAAAAATTAGTAAAAAAAAAACTCGTTAGATGGCGTTTTATGAAAGCCGTAACAATAAATTTAAAATAAAAACACTTTTTTCGGACACTAGCGCAGTTTTATTAATTTTAGTTTGGTTTTGGAATCTCCCGACGTTTCGGCACCTATTTACAGCTGCAGTAGTTGCAGGGGATTAAATCATCTTGTGAGCCTACGCCTCTAGCAGTGATTCACAAACGCTCTATTTTCAGATGGATTACCAAACAATTAAGATATCGAAAACCACGCCGTTTTTGGCATGCTATTATTTTGAGTTAAAATTATGCGGTACATTATGTTCAATTATTATTTGCATGCTACTATTGTATGCTGAATGGGATGAGCTATTATTAATTGTTTGATATAATACCCATATTAATTCCTATTACTTAATACTAATAACACTGATAAGTTTGGAAAAACAAGAAGAGGAAACGTGATAGAATTCCGATTAATGTTTAGTATTATATCACGATTATTTGATAACTTGGTTCTAATCTGAACTTTAATAAGTTAGTTAATTATTATCGTAGACACGTTTTTATTCAGCGAACGATATAAATCTTGCTCTCATTGGGATCTTTAAATAGCTCAGTATTGACGTTAATTAATAAATAGATTATTTTGACATCATTTTATAGTATACTCTCACCCTCTTCCACCCACGACTTCGACGTCCGCGTGGACATTCGGAAAATCTCTAGGGAACCTATAAACAGAATAAAAACTACCTACACTATGTTTTGATCCAGGATAAGCTGTGCATTTCATCCAAATCCGTTGAGCCGTTTTTGCATGATTAAATAACAAACATCGAAACTTTCACATTTATAATATTAGGAGGATTTGTATTTTGCTGTAGAAAAAATTCAGTGACCACAGCCGCTGTTTCTTGCATAAGAAAAAAAGGTTATATCCTTGCATCTAGGATTTTCATTTAAAATATCCTATTAACCAAAAAGATTTTGTTGAGATTTACTTAGCAATTAGTTTTGTATAATTTCCATACATCTGGAGGCACGGTAGTGCTCCCGCTAAGACGACCAAGCGAAGCGCAAGGGCACTGCGCTACCTACTTTTTCTCGAAGCGCTTCGTTTTTTTGGAACCCTCTGGATTATACCAAATAAACAAAATTCTCGGGATATTATGTCAATAGTGGAATTATTAAACATATAAAGTTTCAATTGCGTAGCTTATATACTTTAGACTTTATTGATATCTAAAAAACCCCGATTTCGTCACTGACTCACTCACTGATGATCATCGAAATTCTTTGAGTACTTCCTGAAGTCTTAGAATGCTGAAATGGTATGTAAGCTAGTATTAGTACCCAAACAACAACAAAATTCTATAACTTGGAATTTTTACCCCCTACCCCTTAACCCTAAACTAGGGGATGGAAGATTGTTTGAGACTTCCGTAAATTTTGATGCTAGAGGTCTGAAAATTTATATAGGGACTCCTTGTTCAGATAGAGAGGCTATGAAAAAAGGCACCGATGATGTGCAAGAAATACATCCTAAAAAGAAAAATAAAAACAAAATAAAAAAATTGTCTTAGGCAACTTACAAGAAGAAGTGAAATCCCACCGAAACATTTTCATTCAAAATGTTACCAATACCATATGACTCGCACTGTCAAAAAGTTATCAGACCTCATGTAGAGCCAAGCTTCAACTCTACACGCCATAACTTTACAAGCCTTTCAAACCTTCACAAACTCTACATCTTAGTCAAAATATGTGGCTTGGCCATTTCGTTACTGCAAAAAGTATTGTACCTATAACAAAAAAGTAATGAACAGTAAAGTGTGTAGAGTTAGAAGCTTGGCTCTACATGAGGTCTGATAACTTTTTGACAGTGCGAGCCACATGGTCTCGTCTTGGCAACATTTTACATGAAAATGTTTTTGTTGGGATTATTTTTACTCTATTCAAAACGGAAACAAAGGGTCACGTTCACTACGTTTACGTAAGCGTCACGTTTTGTTACAAAAGCGTCGGATCCCATTGGAACCTTTTCCCATTATTCTGACTTTTTAACCCTTCACCGGAGACGACGGGATTCTGTGTCAACTACGGTCTTTTCATCGGAAAAAAACTGCGTTGGAATTGTTTGTAGTTGAATTTATATATTATAATTTTAATGCTTATTTTTATTTGGAATTTTAATGTATCACATACATCTGTCTCACATACATCTGTCAAAACACGGTCAACATGAACTTCAATGTTTTTAGCCGATAGAGCCCCTGAAAGGTGCTTGGAAAAGATGACATATAAAACAGATCTTTAACCAGTAAAACTCGCCCTTACTTTCATATTCAGAATAAATAATTATTATTGCGCATAAGTACCCAAGCAGACGTAATATAATCACGTCTAAAAAAATGTGTACAGATTAGATCTTTGTCACTTTTTAAATTTTGAGATTTAAGCATTCACAATGCTATTTTTATATAATACTAAATAATATACTAGAAAAAATAGGACTCGCACCAGATCATGTTCTCGGACGGGAATCGAACCCGCGACCTTTGGACATCCGGTCCAATGCTCTGACCGCTGAGCTACCGAGTCACTGGTGGTCTTTGTCACTTTGTTGTGGCTGTCATTTGTCATTGCTTTCTGTTCAAAAAAGTAATAGCTTACAGTGACAAAGTTCTAAACTGTATACATAGTTATTTACAGACGTGTCTATACTAAGTACGAGTCGGCAGAGACTGTACAAACGTGTCGCGCAAGGTCAAGGCACGGCGTAATGTTCACGTGCCCAGTAATCTAGTTAGTTAGCTGCGATTGATTACGTGACACGGTCACGCGGTGACACGTCGATACTAACCACGAAAATCTATCTAACAAATATCGATTTGGTATATCTTTTTTGACATACACGGCTTTACCACAAAATATTTTAAAACACTGTTCAATTACCCTCTTACTAATAAACATTGTATAGCAGATGTATAAGTTACACAGTGTTTTGTCCCTTTCTTTTTAAACTATTTAAGTTTGACAGAGAGTCACCACTGTGTAACTTACACATCTGCTATACAATGTTCATTAGTAACGGGGCAAGTGTTTAACTTAGACACTGTTTAAATGTGATGCCCTCTCTTTTTGCTAATATTGTTGGAAAGAGACGGCATCACATTTACACATGATTTAAACAGTGTTTTAAAATCTTTTGTGGTAAGGCCGATAAATTCTATTGCAGATTTTAATTAAACATGAAGAAAGTGCGATTTGATTGTGGACCCTGTGAAATCTTCAACCTTTTCCGTAATAACGAGTAAAATGGCGCCAATAGTTGGAGGAATCGGAAAATCCAACAAAAATCAAACAATTAAGTGTTCATAAGTCACTTAGCCAAGAGGAGATCCGTATATTTGTTTACTCAACATAGTGTACGCTGTACAGATAAAAAACACTACAATCTACTCTAAATCAAACACAATACAGAGCGAAACAACCTTAAAAAGGGACAAATTAATAATCAAACAAACACACACGAGACTTTGGTCACGTTAGCTCTCATCTTTAAGAAAAGGGTTACTGCATAACGTCACTATCAAATTAGTTTTGTTTATGTTACAAGTGATGAAATGAAAAGTTATTTAAACATTTATCTTGACTTGTTTTCCTATGTCCCTTAGATGAGGCAGGAGTCCACAGTGATCCTCCACCGTGTTCAATCTTGAGCTTCACGTTTACAGTTGATTGCCAACTTTAATCAATATGGGTTAAATTATATTGGATCATCCGGCTCCTCATTTCTATAGCTCTATCTCTTTTCGCTGCTCAAAAATATCATTTGCTAGAGCGAGTTACACTAAAGTGGATCTGGCTTAAGGTTCATTATTGTATAGATCTGATTAACAAAATCGGAAGGTATAATGGCAGTTTAGAATCCAACTTACATTCCCCTGAGGGTCTACTTTTCATACAACCGCTCTGTTTACTGCTTCTGATTTAGGAAACGATTTGGGTCCCCGAAAATCGGATATTATTATAACTGCTTATTTATAACAGATATCACTTTCGTTGGAAATAAGGTTGCTACCCGTACTTACTCTAAAATATACTATTGTCCTATTTGTTTCGTGTAAGCGTACTCTATAATCTACGACAGCAATTGAGTACCTACGCTAAAATAATCTTGTGCAACTATCTCAAAGAAGGACAAATATTTGTTAAAAATTGCGAAAAGTACACAAAATATGATTATAAGATTAATAATATACTCTTTTTTATGCTGCTTGTTACACATATTTTTGTTATACCTAATTGAAAAATATTATATTTGTCTGAAAATAAGGTGCTGTCACCGACAAAACAAAACTCAAAAGAGAGATAGTCCTTTTTAAATTTTGAGATTTAAGCATTCACAATGCTATTTTATATAATACCAAATAATATACTAGAAAAAATACGACTCGCACCAGATCATGGACCGGATATCCAAAGGTCGCGGGTTCGATTCCCGTCCGAGAACATGATCTGGTGCGAGTCGTATTTTTTCTAGTATATTATTTGGTAGAGATAGTCCTTCTTTCTTTTCTTCTTTTCCTTATCAAATAAAAACTACAAACAGTTTTCAGGTAGGAACCATAACATAACATAGTACATAATTTACGTGAACATAACATACGAATATGAATAAATCTGTCGCGACAACGTGAATGCAAATTTTGCATTTTCATAATAGAAACCTCATTAGTAATATTATAATGAGTGTATGCATGGGTATAAAATTTTGAACAAAGATATGTTTCAGCTATTAACAAATGCACTTAGTTCAAAAATCTATCAAAGTCAAACATATACGTACTAGTTAGTAAGTAGTCGCGGAAGGCTAAAAGTTACACAATGGGTTTTTTTTAATCTACTTTACCGTCAGGTCATCGGGATTGGGAGCAAAAATATTTCATAAATTTTTGTATTGATAGCAAATTAAGAGCGCAAAAAAATAACATTTGATATTTTTCACCAAACCAATTGCGCGCGGGTTAACAAACACCAAGCTCGATTTCACAAGCCCTTTTTGCCGTGCCTTTTCAAACGCTGCTCAAACTTTTCCCTTTGATAAAGAAAAAAATTATAAAAAGGAACAAACGAATAACGGCTATATTTTCTAATTGAGCAACAAAAGGCAACGTGACCCTCTCACGTGGCGAGCTCGTCGCGTGATCGGTTGCGCAAGACGGGAGGGGGGACTCACATGGATTGGGCACATTTCGGTTTTGATCCACCATTATAGTGCACTGGTTATGATCCATAACCGATCACCTTGAAAAAAATTTGATAAGGGTTCAATCCTGCGTTAAAAATTGAAATAACGACTGATATTTGGCTATTCAATTATTTTGTTACTAGTAGCCGCCCGCGACTACGTCTGCGTGGACATTTATTTATTTATCCCTCGGGAAGAGTTTTTCTGCATGAAAGGTACCCTATGTCTTTTTCAGTATTCCTGATAACTTAAATTTTTAACGTATACTTATTGAAGTACTGTCTTCATAGTACGCACACTTTTTATTTTCTTACTTTTCAACTACCTTATCATATTTTACTTTTCTATTCCTGTCCATCCTAAGGTTGCCTGGAAGAAATCGCTCTTTAGTGATAAGGCCGCCAATTGTATGTCTCCTCTGTATTTGTGATTTTCTTTTTGTTCTTTTGTGTGTACAATAAAGTATAAATAAATAAATGCAAAGTTGAGCAGGTACCTAGTTTAGACATTAGAAGTAACAAACAAACAAACTTATTTTCGCATTCATAAGATTAGGATATTTAAAAAGTAAGGAAACGGATTACAGGTGTCACGTGTGCCATCGATCGAGAATACCATAAATATCCGGTCAGAGCCTTAAAAACGGCACGTGCTGTTTTAGTTCGTGAAGCGTTATCTATGTACACTAGGGCATCCAATCTCGGTATACCGAGATCTCGAAATACCGAGATCCCGTGTCATTTTCTAGTCCCGCAAGGAGCGAGATTACCAGCGCGGGATCCGCGGGATTTGCGGGACTGGAAAGTAGCATAGAAACGTCATCTTGCAAGCGCTGGCGCGCGAGTATTGAATGACTGGCTGCCGTTGGCGACCGCGCGCGGCTCGTGGCGCTTGTCCCGCGCATGCGCCGCGCTGTTGATATTGCCATATTTGGTTTTGTTTGATGGTTTTGTTGACAGTAAGAAGAAGTAAATACTTAAAGCAATAAATGGATACTTGAGAATTTTATTTTAGCATATAAATACCTCTTTACACAACACTTAATAGGCAGCTCATCTTACACCTGCGGGATCCCGCAAATACCGAGATCCCGCGGGATCGTAAATCATCGATCCCGCAAATACCGAGATCACAAATAACATGCGAGATTGGATGCCCTAATGTACACCTCAGCAGACAAGTCTGGGCAGCATTGTTTTTCGGAAAAAAGCATCTGTCACTGTGATCTCTGACCCGGGGGCTAATTACGTAACTCTGTTGTTAACAATTCTCGATTGAAATCGATTGAAACTGCAGTTACATTGCTGCTTTAAGTAAGATAGTTGTCACATTGGTTCTTTCTAAAGCAGCAATATAACTGCGATTTCTGTTGATTGCATCAAAGTTACATAATCAGGGGGCCGCTTACCAGGCATGGAGATTATAGCAACATCCCACGGGAGAGGCTTATTGTTATTAATATTATTATTATTGTTGTTAATGTGTCTATTTTAAACTGATTTATGGGTGTGAAGCCTGAAATATTTTTTTTTTATTATTTTAAGCCCAGCTGTGGTCTTTTATGGATTGTTTTCTTCGATCAAGAATATCCTAGATAACGCTTCACGAAAAATAGCATGCAATTGTGGCAGCGATTCAAAATTTTCAAATTCGAATCCTCATATGAATATTTTTATCACAAATTAAGTACTATTCTTTCCAAATTCAACTTTTAACCGTAAAAAACAAAGATGAGAATACTTTGTACAAAATAAGCGCCCAATTAGAAAGGGATCGCTATTTTGGACATCTACCCCCTAATTAATAAACGGAAAGTAAGTTTACACCCGGTATAACCAAAAATATTGCTTAGCAATATTACTCCTTACATTTGAGGTCTCAAAGCCTCATATTCCTAAGCAAGCTTTTTGGTTAAACTAGGTGTAAACTTACTTTTCGTTTATTAATAAGAGAGCTAGGGTATTCTTGATCGAAGGTTGTTATAGATCATGATGATGAGTTATTTTGTTTGTTTACTTCTTGTCATTCCGTCACTTCTCACACGATTCCCACTCATTTTGTCAATGAAATGTATCCGTCGCAAATAAATATATCCCTAGGGATATAGCTATAGGTAAAATCAAAACAAATTTATAATTACCATGCTTTCTCATATTTTTAATATTTTTTATTGGATACGTTTTGCAATTTTTTTTCGATAAGGGTTCAGTTCAGACCCTTAAGGAAAAAAATTGAATGCTGCTAGTGCTCAAAGAAAGATTTTTAATGTTAATGGAGAAGAATCTTTGTAGAATACTACTGCAAAAAATGGTTCAGTAGATTCATGTCTTGTAAAAACTCATTTTAATAAATTACATTCAATGCTTGTGTTTTTCTTCAATATTTTCAGACTATAAATCTATAAAATGTCATAGGTAGACAATCAAAATAGATTATTACATCTTTTAGAAAAAAACTGTCCGGTAGTATCATCGAACTATTTTTTTTTGTTTTAAAGCCTAGTAAAAGTTTTTAATAATGAAAATATGAAAATAAAAATAACTAATTTGTTATACCAAAAAGTCTTGAGTTCATCCAAGCAATAAACATAAGTTCATTTTTTTATTTTATATAAAATAAAAATTAAATAATTTTTAATTTTGCTCTTAGGTTAAGTTCATAATATTAGTAGTGATCTTTTTGTTATTCAACAAAATAAACTATAAACATAATGTTTATTAAAAATTTCACAATTACTATATGGGTTTATGGTACCCACCTAACGCTCGTTGGGTTAAAAAGCTACAAATAAAACTTAATCAATATGATTATAAGTAATTTTCATTCAACATGAAGCCAAAAACCTATGAGAATCACACGTGAAAAAGTTATTGTCGTGACAACAACTGACGCCCGCGACGCGACGTGCGTCGGTCGCCCCGGCCGCCGCAGATCGCGCCCATGTTAGTGTATCAGTCTAGCATTCCGGACAAACCGCCGTGGTTTTTGGTTTGTTACGATGAAATTTTTTTGTTTTTGTAAAGTTAAATAACAAAAATAAAAAATGTAGTTTTTCACAAATTATATAGCTATATAATTCAAAATCGGTAACCTATCCCAAGGTCAATTTAGTTCAACTCGCTGACACGCTCGCAAGGGCAGCGCTAGTGCACAAGTGAATTATCAAGCGAGTTTTGAGAATACCATTCAAGAAACTCACAGCGGATTCAGATGCGAGATTAAGAATGAAGTCTTACAGAATCGCAATGCTGCACCCGTTTCGACAATCATTTCACTAGATTAATCTAGTTAGATAGTTACTTCACTACATCGTGCCCGTGTCGCAGCTATGTTCCGATACATATCTATATCCCTAGGGATATAATTATATCACGACCACGACTATCTTACTGCGACATATCCGTCGGTTGCGCTCAGTAGCCATCAGTAATTATTTTTTTGTCATTACGCGCCTGTAAAGGTGTAATATTCAATTTTCTTTGACTTGTATAAATAGGTAGGTAGGTAAGACAGGAAGAGCACAACAAATATCTATAAATGGTGATAAACAACATAGAAGTTGATAGGAGAAATAATATTAAATGCGATATAACTATTAGTTTTTCAGTCAGTCTCATATCTACAGTACTTGAATATTTTATCGTTACGCAATAAGGAAAATTATCGAAAATCAAATATTATCTGACAAAATGCTCTGATTCGGCCATTTTGCGGGTGTGTGTTTTATGTAATATTTATTTTGAAACTGGTTTTGAATCACAACATTGGAAAATTATTGCATAAGTTTAAGTTGTATTTCTAAGTTATAACTTGTGACGTAGTTATCAAACAGTTTACGACTCTCTTATATAAAAAGAAACTGTAAGTACTTATCTTACTTATCCACTTTATGTCCGGTTCACATAACGTATTCCAGACCAGAAGTCCAGCCATTCCATCCAGTCCAGTACTAGACTACATCTCCCTGGAATGAGTACATTCCAGTGGCATTCCAGCGCCTGATTCGACTGCTGGACTGGAATAATGTAAACTATACATTCGATTCCGCACCGATAGAGTACGTCTAATTTACGGCGTTGTATCTTTTGTGTCCGTAAAAGTGTTTTTTAAGTTTAAGTAAAACATTAATATTGATTCTAATCGACATGAGAGATTCGCACGGTAAGCATCGGTTTATCACGAGGCAAAGTGTTAAATTCATGTTATATATTTTTAGTAATAAGTATAAGTAATAATAAGTAAAAGTACGCGGTAGAAAAATAACCTATTTAAACCGACTTCAAAAAAAAGTGGAGGTTATCAAATCGTCTGTATTTTTTTTTATTATTTTTTTTTATGTATGTTTTAACATAACTTCACCAGTTGTTAACCGATTTCAATTATTCTTTTATTATTTGAAAGAACACAGTTCGTGTGTGGTCCCATAAAAAAATACAGAGAACTGGCTAGTAGTTTTTTCATAATCCTGAAAAATAACAATTATTTGGCTTACCATCGCACGAGTTTTTGCTGATTTTCAGGTATAACTTCTTTGTTTATGAACCGATTTCGATGATTCTTTTTTTGTTTGAAAGGGTATACCTCAAGAGTGGTCACATTTAAATTTCATTGGTATTGGACCTTGGACTTCGAAAATACACAAGGGAACTCCTCAAAGTCAAATAGGATATGTATAGTGATTGAGATATTGGTAGGTTTATGACAATCCAAAACAAACCGAGCTATGGTCTGCGACGTTTAGGACTAGACTTGGACTACGAAGTACGAAGGCACAACGGAACTCCTTAAAAACTAACAGCGTGAATTTGGAAATTGAGTTATGGGCGTTGTACCATAGAAAATATTATATGAAGTTAAAAAATATTTACACGCTTACATACTTTACCACAAATACTATATAAAGTAAAAAATATTTACACACGTACATACCTACCACTAAAAAGTTGAAAATAAAAAGCTTTTTTAAAAAAAAGAAAAACCTCCTTCAAAAAACCCGAAAACAAAAACTAAAACCGCATTAAAATAAAATACCTTTAAAAAGCAAGAAATAATATGCAAATTATTAGTTACGCATATCCTATTATATCATATTAATATAACACGTCTAATGAAGTCGGGTGGGGCTTTTAGAATTAGAAATAAAAAGAAAAGCAGTTGTCCTCCCGCTCCACCCGACTTCAATAGATGTCAATAATTATTCTCGCTGGCTTGCAGCGAAGAATTAAACGACTCAGTGGCATAAGGTCTGTGCATTGGGCCGAAATCCCAAGGGTGCGGGTTCAAGTCCCGTCTGAGGTGTGCTACGGGTGAGTCGATTTTTTCTAGTATTTTTTTAATATTATTTATTTTAATAATTGTTAACCTTATTGAGGGTTCTATTCTCGCACAAACAAACAAATGTTTTTCATATTTTCTCTCATCTGTGAATTTTGGTTACTGCTTCTTTGTTTATTATTTCCGTAATGCAAGTATCCAAGTAGTTATACAACTTATCTTGGGATCAGAATGTTAAATATGTTTCAATATTTATTGAATAAGTTTGTTGTGCATTTTGGCAAAACATGTTTTGTTCACAACCGTACAGATAAGCATGTTTATATTTCCAAGTAATAGTCTCAAGTTAACCAGTTTCTGAACAATGACTAGACGCATAGTTGCGGACTAGACAGTTACGTAACGTGACCTTGCCCGCGTGTTGCGTAACGTTAAGTCACGTGTAGAACGCAAGCACGTGGATGTCACACGAGACTGTTTGTATGTTTTGTTTACGGCTGTATGGAATGCATGCATCGCCTTCCAGATAAAAAAGTAACGGTCGAAGATTTAGGACCGTCGGAAGACAAAGAAATTCTTGCAGTTTTGGTTTCGAATCAATAATAATGCATATTATGCATTCGCCCTCTATGTGGCTGTATAATGAATGACTAATGCCATTGTCTTCATTGGAAGAAGTGGATGGTCAAAATTATTTTGGCGGGAAAATAATTTTACATTTTGATTTTTTTACTTCAAGTATGTCTAACACTGAAACGCAGTTAGTAAGAGGCTAAGTAAGTATAGTTTCCAAACGATGAGCGTATTACCACAGAATAAATAATGGTACGAAACATTACCCAAGTTGTCCATGACTTTTCCGGAGACTTTCATAATTTGTTTGCTTGAATTTACTTGAGTGTTTACCGGCGAACAAACTGCGTCATACGACTGTGGACATACTATTCGCGTACATACATGCTTTTATAAGGCCACTCTACACTCCCGCACGAATCACGCGCGAAGCCGCGAACCACCCGCGACACATGTGTGTAGAACCGATTCACGGCTCCGCGCCGCGTTCGCATCTCGTTCCCCAATTTTTCAGAAAAAAAAACCGTGAAAGTAGCCGTGAAGCGCGAACTTGGCGCGAACGTGATTAGGCTCCACAATCGCACTGTGTTCGCATGAAAGCGAGTTTTACAAATTACAACTTTATAATCTGTGAGTATAATTATGAGAGCTGGGGCCCTACCGGCTAACTTTTCGAACTTCGGCGGGTTTGCCGAGGTTCAACTTAAAACAGATAAATCGAAGTAAGGAGTTTCGTATTGTACTATTCGCTAAAGTTATTTAGAAGATATCGATGTTCGTGTGACATCATGAATTGGGGTTCGCCATTTTGGCCCGATTGGGGCTCGATTTATCTGTTTTAATTTGAAGCCCGGCAGACTTTCCGAAGATCGATGCGTTAGCCGGTACGGCCCCAGTTTTGCGCTACCTTAAAATTCTTTTTAATTATTTTATTAATAATTTATATCAGCATAATTATAAATTGCTAATGCGCAAAGTGACCCCCGCACCTGCAGCAGCAACTTCAGCATCCATCTATGTACAGCGCGCGAACTACACTTAATGTTGCCCACCTTGCGAATATAGAACCGAACACAGATCTTGTGGCGATCCGCACCGTGATGCACGGCGTGATCCAAGCTGAGCTTTGCTCGGGAGTGTAGAGTGGTCATTACATGAAACGTGACTTATTTTTATAGTCGTTCTGTAATGGTTGAATATTATCCAACTTCGTCATTTAGTGTCATAGTTGAATATGACATTCTCTGTAGTGGGTTATATTAAGTTTGAAGAATTTCATTAGTAGGTATTACTAATTAAGTACTAATTTTCCCGACCAACAAAATAACGGACACAACATCGTTTAAGTAAGGTATAGTCACGACTATAAATATGTATACAGTTTACAACTTTGTCACTTTAAAAGCTTTTACTTGAACAGAAATCAATGCAAATGACAACTACAACGAAGTGACAAAGTTGTAAACCGTATACATATTATAGACGTGACTGTACATAGATATTATTACCGTGACTGTACGTAGAAATGCACAAGATATTTTTTCCGACCCATCTTATGATCGACATTAGTGAAAGTGGCTTAACATCGACAATCACACTGTTATCAAAATCGCAGTAGTCATATCACTCTATGCACCGAGCTCAGCCTGTCGAATCTGGAAACCAACCTCGAACCTCACATCGAATCTTACTTCACTGCGCAGGAATTTTAAATCATAAATGGGAAAATTATAAGCTATTTTTTTAATCACAAAAGATTTAAGATAACTACGGTAGCTACCTAAAACCTTTTGCAATCGGTAAAGTAGCTTATATTCAACTAATTTCTAATAACAAATTCACGCGAAGTGAAGTGAGTTCGGTTACAGAATCGACAGGCAGCAAACTATGCGATAACATATTTACTAAGTATTTTTCTACTGACCTTGACCAAATAGGTGTGTTTTGTGTTACGCAATATCGCATAGATTAAAAAACACATACAAATACAATTACGTCTATGTATGAACTACAGTGTCGTTTTGTTTCCTGTTTTTTCTTTGCGTTTAGTTGTTTTACCTAGATAGCTGAAAAATACGCATAAGTAAACAATTCGTTCTCATGTTATCAACTTAAATGTTTAATAAAAAATATCTAACGCGTGTTTTTAGTTCAATAGGTACTTTATATTTACATATTACGTTTTAAGCCATACTTCCGGATTACTCATTCAAATGCTATTAAATTGAAAATGGATAGTGATCCGCGACAACTTCACTCGAGAATGTATGGCCACAGACTGCAGCTCTGAAGTTGGTCACATCTGTTGGACAAAGTCAGATCAATCGCATTATAAATGCGAAAGCAATGTCTGTTATCTTTTCACGCCTGAACCGCTTAACCAATTTTGATAAATTTTAGTAAAAAAATATATTGGATCATGGGAAATGACATAGGTTACCTTTTGCCGTGAAAATTAATATTGAATAGGGAACAATTTGCTACCTGGAACAAAGTCCGCGCGAACGATGTTGCGGCCGGTTGTAGTATTAACAATAAAAATCTTCAAAATCAATGTAACAACTACTCTAAAACCCATACTAATATTATAAATGCGAAAGTAAATATGTCTGTCTGTTACATTTTCACGCCTATAGACCGCTGGACCGATTGGATGGGACCTTGGGGAAGGACATAAGCTACTTTTTATCCCACTGCTGGGCATGGGTTTCCACCCGCACGATATAACCAGGCCCCTAATTTCACAGACGTGACAATTGTAAATGACAATGACAACTTGGTGTCCATGGCGTCAGTCAATTCGAAACTAGAAAAAATACTGATCAAACTACTCAAAGACACAGCAACGTACACACGACGGCACCTCGTATTACACATGTTGACCTTGAGACCGCCTTTATGCCTTACGTAATAAAAGCTGTTTTCGCAGTTTAACTGTATAACCTGACGTGCTGTCGTGCGTACATCAAATTGTCATTGTAGTTTACAATAATTGTCAAGTCTGTAAAATAGGGACCTGTAGCCCACGCGGGCGAAGTTGTATATTAAATAAATAGGTAATTTACATCGCATAAGTTTTGGAAGGTATGTAATGTAGTTAACTATTATCAATTTGAATATCAATATTCATAATATTATGTTCTTTATAAAGATTAAGATTTTTACACTGATACCTATCTATTATGTGACCGATCTAGAAATCCTCTTATCTTTTAACAACCACGTACCTATATCCTGTACAGGTACAATGGTTAATCGCAAAATATTACGAAATACCAAATGTATCGATTACAATGCGATAAAAACGACTTTGTCGAATCCTATTCCTATGCATGGAAACAATATGAATTAGGTAAGTCAGAATTCATGCACTAATTTAAAGTAGGTCTTCTCTCTTCTTATCGTATGAGGATTAGTGGTCACCTCTGGTGCTAGAGTTTATCAAGCCGCCTGTAAGGCGTCTAACTTGGCTTAACGAATGTTATCAGATGACAACAGCCGGGACCGACGGTTTAACGTGCCCTCCGAAGCACGGAAGCGCTCAGTTGTAATGCCACTTAACGGTCACCCATCCAACACCAGGCCGGACCGAGCGTTGCTTAGCAAACGTGATCGAGTACGAACAGTCTGTCAAGCTCCACCATGAGCGATTTAGGGTATATTGAGGAGCTCGATAGCGCAGTGTTTTAGCGCCTGGCCCAGCGATTGAGGAGGTTAAGCAACTTCCGTAAGGGTCGGTCACGGGATGGGTGACCAAAATTTATTATCTCATGCTCCTCCGTGTTACGGAAGGCACGTTTAACCGTTGATCCTGGGTGTATTTGCAGTCGTTAACACCCACCAAACAGCATTGGGCCCGCGTGGTGGGTTATGGCCCATCCTCCTTATCCACCCATAAGGAAGGCCTATGCCCCAGCAGTGGGGACATTAAATGGCTGATGGTCATTCAGGGTATCCACAAAAATATTTTTGGAAAATATGACTTAACGATATAAGTTTAAAGGAGATTTTATGAGTTACTACGTAAATTTGCATCCAAAAATGTGATGTGCAGTGATATAAATGATGTATAAGTTTTCTTGTTTTATGTAGTGTTGTAGGCAAAATAATTATAAAACACTGGGGCCCAATGATTAAATCCCATGTATCCTTTTATACAACGTGTTACAAAAAAGCCCCTATAGCTGAATATGGTAGATAGGGACCATCAAACTGAACAAATTTTACTATGGGACCAACTCAGAAATCGCGAGAGAAAACTGCTGTTTTATACAAAAATTAATAACGAAAATATAAAAAATTTGAAAGAGCAGATTTTTTTTTCGCAATTTTAGAGTTGGTCCCATAATAAAACTTGTTCAGTTTCATAGTCCCTATCTACCATATTCGGCTTTACGGGTTTTTTTGTAACCCGTCGTATAAAAGGATACATGGGATTCAATCATTGGGCCCCAGTGTTTTATAATTATTTTGCCTACAACACTACATAAAACAAGAAAACTTATACATCATATCACTGCACATCACATTTTTGGATGTAAATTTACGTAGTAACTCATCATGATATTTAGTGTCATAAAATCTCCTTTAAACTTATATCGTTAAGTCATATTTTCCAAAAATTTTTTGTGGATACCCTGGTTTTACCTTCTCTGTGGTCTAGTGGTTCATCCACACATTTTTTAAATATCAGATATGAGTACTTAAATAATGTAATTATGCAGATTTTAATATTATTTCTTGCTTTTTAAAGCGTTTTTGTAGCATTTTTTTAATTTTTTGAAGGAGGTATTTCTTTTTTGAAAAGTTTCTTAATTTTTCTACAAACAATTATTATATGAATCAAGTACATTATTGTATTATCACGTTGATTTTAATATTCTGTTGACACCGATAGTTGCTGACGTAGATAATCATGTTTGAATTAAGTAGATAATAAATCTAATGCCATTTAATTATTATGGAAATTTTTCTAAATGTAGATTATACAATCTCGACTTACAGTGATACAATTAGAGAAAGATCGCGATATTAACGTGCAGTGGGGTGGGTTGGTGTTGCCTACCCTATGAAATTTTACCCAAAACAAGTTTAAATATTATGAAAGTTTTCTTCCACATCTGCGGAAGGGGGGTGACAGGGGAGTTGGACAGAGAGGAGTCTAACCCTCCCTTCCACGTTTAGTTTCATCGAAAATCCTTTTGTATTCACAACTTATTAAAATATTTTTTAAGATTTTAACCTCTGATGGCGCCAATTTTGGTATGGGTAAAGAGCATCATGTGCTTTTGGCATACCTACCTGTCCGCCATTTTGAAAAAAGGCGGTTTTGGAGGCCTGTGATAAAAGTAGTGCCAATCGATAGAAAAAGTCATTACAAACAAAAACCACTAACCACTGCTGTAACCTACACATTGCACATGTACACAGTAACAGAGCTATCTGATATCAATATAATTTTATTAGTAATTAATTAATGATTTGTTATTTAAGAAATGATTTTTAATTTTATACCTAATGTGACTACTTTTGATTTTTATTGTATTTGATGTAATGGGTTTTTGTCACCCGAAATAAATGAATTATTATTATTATTATTAAAAAAAGTAATAAGTAATACAATCTCGTAAGTGATATACTTACCGAGATATTTTAGTATGAGGTTGAAAAATAAAATCTGTCATTTTCTAAATCAATCGATAGAATAAGTCATTACAAACTAAAAGTAATAAGTAAGACAATCACGTAAGTACTGAGATATTTGAGTTTGAAGTTGAAAAACAAAAAACCACTAAATCTAGAAAATGATTTTGTTTATCAAATTCAAACTCGAATATCTCAGTAAGTATATCACTTGCGAGATTTCTTTCCTTATTACTTTTTGTTTGTAATTACTTATTCTATCGATTGATACCACTTTTAGCTCAGGCCTCCAAAACCGACATTTTGCCAGTCTTCATACATAAATGACCGATGATTTAAAAAGTAGCTGCGAAATTGTGAATTTAAAAAAGGAAACAACATCTATATTTTTACCAAAATAATTTTGTTACGGCCCTTACCTTATATTTATTTTAGAAAATTAATTAAATATTAGGTTGTGTGTCAGGTAGGTGTTTGGTCAATTTATAACAGAGGTGTTTGTAAAATCAGAGGTAACGAAGAAACCCATGCATTAATTACAAATTCTCCCCAAATATGGGAAAATCAAAACGATGTTTTTAGTCGTAACACTGAACCTAAATTACGATTTTTCATATTTTATTTAAGCTTTAGCCTAGTTTACGTTAATATTAATACAAATAAATAGACTCGTGTAAAAGTAAATTCTCCTTGAATTTTTATATAATCTTTTTTTGCCTCGAATCGCATTCTTTCACTTCGTATTTACAAATTTTGGAGAGCTGTTTTCCTGTTGGCCTCCCACTTAGCACTGAACTGACATTAGCTGCACATAAGTCTGTGGACTTATGCGAAGTAGCAACGCTTTGATGCGGCAATTGCTGGTGTATTTATCAATGATGACATCATCATCATCTCTATCTGATAAGGTTTTATGGCCACAAAAATACATAAAAGAGCTTTGGCAAAGAATTTAAAGCAATACAATGTTGTCTCTAGTCGTGTTAGCGTGTGTGTGCTTTGCAACCCTAACATCAGGTCTGCACCTGGACCGGTCCGCTTCGTGCACCGGAGCTGGTGCATGTACTGGACCGGGTTCGGGATGGGGAACAGCAACGTGCACTGGAGCCAATTCCTGTTCAGGAGCGCAAAGCGGTGGCGGTCAGAACTCTTGTACCGCAGAGAATTCGTGTAGCGGAGCTCAATCGGGAAGCGGGATAAGATCATGCACTGCAGCTAATTCGTGCAGCGGAGGCCAAAGCGGTGCAGGCACAAATTCTTGCACTGGAGCTGATTCGTGCAGAGGCGCACAAAGCGGTGGTGGTGCGAATTCTTGCTCTGCAGCTGGTTCGTGTTCTACTGCAGGCTCTGGCAATTTTGACATGAGTTGTACAGTTGAAAATCCGTGTTAAGTATGAATGATCATAATAAATGGTATTTTTAACTATTTCAAAATATTTAATGGTCTTTTTTTTGGGTGGGGGGAAGCATATCTCAATGACGTCATGCAATTAGTTTGCGAATTACGCGACAATTGTCCGCCATTTCCAAAAACAGATAAGTGGATAATACTTAAATGCTTAAAATAAATAATCAAATGAAAATTTTACATAAATAATCAAATGAAAATGGTTTAATAATTTTTATATTTTGTTAATAATCAATAAGTAATGCTGTACTTCATTCATATTGTGTGTACTGAATGGGTTACTATAAAAACCATTTGCTTTCTTCCAAAAAATTTTTATTTTCCTGCATTACTTTTATTATTTACAAATAACATTATTTAATTATTTTTTTCCAACACGTCTTGTGTTACCAGAATTTTGGCTATTCAAGAACTGATTGCCTGCTGCCATATCCTTTCTTCTTTTTCCTGTTTCCTCAGGCTCAGCATCCTTTTTCCTAAGCTCTCCTTTTATACAGAGCCAGCACCATAGGACAATAGCTCTACCAAGAGCTGTTGCAAACTATTATCGCTATCAAAATCTATCGGATAACCTTCTGGTACTCAATACGAGTAAAAGAGAGAAAACAATAGTTTTCGATAGCGGAAACAGTTTGCTACAACTTATGGTAGAGTTACTGGTATCGTTTGTCATACTGTGCATCACAGGACAATATTGAATAACGTGACAGTTTGACAATTGTCATGACAACTTGGTCTCAATTCGGTGTCGCTATGAGTAGTTTTTTTTTATTAAATTGTTTGACGCAATTGACAATTGTCATGACAGGTCACAAATTGTCACGTTTATTAAATAGGGCCCAGAACAAGCACTGTTGCTTTCTCGTACATCACGATTTATTTACTTTTTTAAACCAATGCCAATGCTTACGGTAACCACGACCGTAATGCCTACTAAAATATAAAATAGTGTAATATAATTTAAACTTTTTTTAAATAAAAAAATAAAAACAATTTTAGAAAAATAACAGAAGCAAAATGGTTTTTTTTGTAATTTGGCATTTATTTGATTATGATTTTGCAAAGAAACATCTACTGATTTCACAACGATTTGTCATTTCTTAAGTAATCTCAGGGAAGAACCTAAACTGTTGTGACTTATCAGTTATCACTATTTTAATTTATCTAGTACTCTTAATTTAGATTTTCCGAGTATTTTGGATTAATTAACAAAGCAATCATAATAGTATGAAAAAGAAAAAATAATATTTTATAACTAAAGTGTGTAAGATTTTCATAGAATTAATAACAAAACCATCAAATAAAATTGATTATTTATTTGTAGTTTAGCTTTGTATAGTATAGTGCGAGTAAGTTAAAAAAATCTACTTTATTTTTGTACACACGACAGCACGTCAGGTTATACAGTTAAACTGCATAAAGGCGGTCTCAAGGTCAGCATGTATAGTCTGAGGTGCCGTCGTGTGTACAATCTTTCAACAATGATTGCTATTTATTTAAATACCTAATAAATAAATACTTGTGCAATTTCACGCAGTGCCATCGAGCCCCAAACTAAGCAAAACTTGTAATATGGGTTCCAGACAACTGATATACTTTATCAAAATAATATACTTATTACTATATTATTATACATAGTAACACCCAGACCCGTCACAGAAATCAAAATTTATCATTTCAATTTCCGTGTGGCCGGGAATCGAACCCGGGACCTCTTGCGTGGTAGACCGGCATTGACCACTGCACCACTCAGGTCGTCGAATTTAATATAACTTCTATTACCCACCTTGAATACATAAATACACTATCTCTGATAAGTAGATTATGCAACTTAATCACGAATGAAGGAAATTGTTCACATATTTTATCGTTCACGTAATAATGTCAATACTAGCTTTCCGCCCGCAGCTTCGCCGTCATGGATTACTGGTTATACCACTGTTGGGCACGGGTCTCCGCTGAAGCTTAAACTTTATACTTTTTAGCCACAGACACATAGCAAAGTACACGACCTCATTAAGTCGTGTAAATCATCAATAAAAAGTCCTTCATTCAAAAATTTAATAACTGATACGGATAACGAAACGCAGACAGTTGTTGATATGACGTCAAGAAACGTGCACGATAAGCAAATTGATATTAATAGAGCAGTTACATAAAAGTGCTAAGAATAATCTGTCCTATTCAAACACCGGGAAACAGGGAGTGATCCAGTTAATGAAATAGTAGAGCTAAAATAATGTATGCAAATACTAGCTTTCGCCTGCGACTACATACGCGTGGACATTCGGAAAATCCCTAGGGAACTTGACCGAGATAAAAAGTAAAACTATCTGTGTGCCATTCCAAATCCGTTCAGCCGTTTTTGCGTGATGGAGTAACAAAAATCCAAACATCTAAACCAATCTTTCACATTTATAATATAAGTTGGATATATACAAGGTGTTACAAAAATACCCCTAATGCCGAATATGGTATATAGGGACCATCAAACTGATCAACTTTTACTATGGGACCAACTCTGAAATCGCGAAAAAAAATCAGCTGTTTCATACAAAAATCAAAATCGAAAATATCAAAATGTATGAAACAGCTGATATTTTTTCGCGATTTCAGAGTTGGTCCCATTGTAAAAGTTGTTCAGTTTGATGGTCCCTATATACCATATTCGACATTAGGGGTATTTTTGTAACACCTTGTATATCCCGTTATTTTCACATTTATAATATTAAACTCGACAGCCTCGACTGAGCTATGTCCAAAATTGCCCGAGAATCCCTGTAAAATCGTAATGTCAATATCTGCGTGTTTATGTCCTATGTACACAATATCATTTATGTACACATAAACTTTGACTTGTAAAAATAATTGATATATAAATTATAAAGATTTTTATTTATATGTAGTGTTGTAGACGATAAAACACTGGGGCACTATTTTTGAATCCTTTAGCTGGCGTCGAGCGCTCTTTACTACACACTAAAACAATGTACATGTGCACACCTAACACATTCATAGCAAAACGGTCTTTGTGGGATAGAACAACTATACCTAAGTTACGCCTTCTTCTTATCGTACGAGGATTAGTGGCCACCTCTGGTGTTAGAGTTTATGAAGCCGCCTGTAAGGCCTCTAACTTGACTTAACGACTGTCATCAGATGACAACAGCCGGGACCGACGGTTTAACGTGCCCTCCGAAGCACGGAAGCGCTCAGTTGTAATGCCACTTAACGGTCACCCATCCAACACCTGGCCGGACCGAGCGTTGCTTAGCAAACGTGATCGAGTACGAACAGTCTGTCAAGCTCCACCATGAGCGCTTCCGCCGTCACGCCGTCAACAGAGAACACAACTTATGCAGAAACCTGGGTCCTATTAAGAAAACGCAACAATGGTGAATGACAATGACAATTTGGTTTACATTTCGGTGTCTTTAGGAAGTTGGATCAGTATTATAACGTGACAATAATAATTGTGAAAGACAGTGACAATTTGGTTTACGTATCGGTGTCTATGACAAGATTGATCAGTACAATAACGTGAAAATTTCACAATTGTGAATGACAATGACAATTTGGTTAACGTTTCAGTGTGTATGAGAAGTTTGAACAGTATTATGACGTGACAAGTGTGAATGACAGTGACAATTTGGTTAACGTTTGTGCGTGTCTACGAATGTCTATGAGAAGTTTATTATTAAAAATATTTTTTTTTAATAATAATAATAATAATGAGAAATTATGATCATCAGTATTATCACAATAAAAATATTATATACAGTGGCATTGTTTTCTATTTTCAAATTTTTTGACTCAATGAGTTCAAAATTGTCATGTTATTAAATATACCCTAAATAATTGGTCTCAAAATGATACAGAAGCCATTTTCCAAATGTTCATTAATTTTTCTACTTACAAATTTTGTTATATTATGAATCATGTAAGTATTGTATTATCTCGTTTATTTTAATAATATTGTGGTATTAAACACCAATTGTTGTTGACGTAGATAATCAGGTTTTAATTATTAATATCACTTGGTTATTATGGAAAAAAATCTAATTGTAGATTATACAATCTCGACAGAATTAAAAAACCGTGATACAATTAGACAAAAGCTGTGATATTAGCAAATGTGTTGGTGTTGCCAACCATATGAAATGTTACCCAAAATAATCATAAAAATTATGAAACTCTTTTTCCACATGCCTACGATAAAAATAAGACGAATGATAGTGCTAAAAACTGCTAAAAGTGGCCGTTATTTATACATTTGCTATCTACTTTGATATTTTCGTAATTAATTTTTGTATGAAACAGCTGGTTTTTTTTTCGCGTTTTCAAAGTAGGTCCCATAGTTTAAGTTGTTCAGTTTGATGGTTCCTATACACCATATTCGGCATTAGGGGTACTTTTGTAACATGTTGTATATAAATAAATATTTTGACAACATCACATACATTGTTCCGATTCCAAAGTAAGTAGCTAAAGCACTTGTGTTATGGAAATCAAAGACAACGGTGGTATCACAAACACCCAGACCTGAGCCAATGTAGATAAGTTAGTTTTTCTTAATTGACCCAACCGGGGATCGAACCCGGGACCTCAGAGATGGCGACACCTTGAAAACCGGTGTACAAAGCCACTAGACCACGGAGGTCGACGAGTATATTAGCATTGTAGAAGTAAAATGCCAAAAACCCTTGGTGCTCACCTATGAATCCTATGATACATAAGACGCCAAATTCTTAAGTTTCGAGAAAGTTTAGGTTTAATTTTTGTTGTCGGTCAATTGACAGTTTCTTCTTTTATGAGAAGATTAAAACATATTTAAAATAAATCAGAGGTATAAAAGAAACCTATTCATTAATTACAAATTCTCCCCAAATATGGGAAAACCAAAATTATGTTTTTAATGGTAACACTGAACTTATTTGATATTTTATTTCAGTTTTTCCTTTTTTACGTTAATATTATACAAAAACTGTATTGTTTGTGTTAAAATAATATCACCTTGAATTTGTATGTTTTTTTTTACCTCGAATCGCATTCTTTCACTACGCATCTACCAATTTTGGAGAGCTGTTTCCCTGTTAGCCTCCCACTTAGCACTGAAGTGACATTAGCTGCACATAAGTCTGTGGACTTATGCGAAGTAGCAACGCTTTGATGCGGCAATTGCTGGTGTATTTATCAATGATGACATCATCATCATCTCTATCTGATAAGGTTTTTGGCCACAAAAATACATAAAAGAGCTTTGGCAAAGAATTTAAAGCAATACAATGTTGTCTCTAGTCGTGTTAGCGTGTGTGTGCTTTGCAACCCTAACGTCAAGTCTGAACCTGGACCGGTCCGGTTCGTGCACCGGAGCTGGTGCATGTACTGGACCGAGTTCAGGATGGGGTGTTGGAACTTGTACTGGAGCCAATTCCTGTTCAGGAGCGCAAAGCGGTGGCGGTCAGCGCTCTTGTACCGCAGAGTATTCGTGTATCGGAGCACAATCGGGAAATGGAATTAGATCGTGCACTGCAGCTTATTCGTGCAGAGGAGCCCAAAGCGGTGCAGGCACAAATTCTTGCACTGGAGCTAATTCGTGCAGAGGCGCACAAAGCGGTGGTGGTGCGAATTCTTGCACTGCAGCTGGTTCGTGTTCTACTGCAGGCTCTGGCAATTTTGACATGAGTTGTACAATTGAAAATCCGTGTTAAGAACTAATGTATCGTATGGTATAACCCCATTCATAATAAATGGTTTTTGACATTATTTTTTAGTATTTTTATTTTGGGGGGGGAGGGAGGATCAGCTCAATAACGTCATTTGCAATTAATTCTCGAGTTATCTGACAATTGACAATTGACAATAAAAAAATTCAAATTGCTTTAAAAAATATATTTTATACTTTACCATAAGAATTGTGCTGTACTTGATTAATATTGTATGTACTGGAATGGGGAATAATAAAAAGCATTTTTAACTTACTTCAAAAAAAGGAGGAGGTTCTCAGTTCGGTTTAATTTGCTTTTTTATGTTCTCTTTCTTTTAAATAAATTGATATTTTTTATTTTCGTCTACTACGCTTTTGGTAATCGTATTAACAAAATACATTATGAATCCTTTTTTTTCCAACACTACTGGAACCTGTTACTAGATGATCTGACATAATTAAATAATCTACAAAGTGTTCCGTAACTGAATTTACACGCAGTGCTACGAAAAGAGAGAGAGAGAGGAGTATCGCAAGAGCCGCAACATACCTTCCGACAATCCATGACCACGACCAAACTTGACTCCGCCAGGAATATACGACCAAGAAGAAAAAGATGAACTGTTACCGGAATTTTCGCATAATATGGCGTTACAGTATGACCACGAAGACATGTATATCCTCGTGGCCATACTGGTATGACAAACTTCCTCGTTTCCTCGTGGTCAGTATGACCAAACGGGGAAATTTCGACTATTCAACGACTGATTAGTTAACAGCCCGTATACTTTCTTGTTCCTATTTCAACTCTTCATCTCTCCTTTCCCGTTCACTAGAATAGGGGTGTTTCGCGATTACCTAAAGGGGTATTCGCTGTAGCAAATAAAAGAGAAGCATTGATAGCCATTCAGAAAACTGACAAGTTTTAAAAGCATGTATACCTTATGTCGTACGTTATTTAAAACCGTTATTGCTCGGAGTGTTTCTTCTAAAACTTTAGATTGTTTAGCCACAGAAAGAGCAAGGTTTGATGAGTTCATATAAATAATGATAAATAAACAACACCTTAAGAGGTTACTAGACCTTCCTGAATAACGGATCCGATATTCAGTCGCTTCTAAATTCAGATAAGTTTAATTACATTCAGAAAGGTAGGATCCGATTTAGCATCCGTTTTCAGGATGAAATGGTCTCCGACGTAACGAATGCTAAATCTGCCTCTGAGTGTAAGAACCTAAAAAAAGGAATAACTGATATGGATAAAGAAACGCAGACAACTGCTGATATGACGTCACTATAGTAAGAAACTCGCACGATAAGCAAATAGATATTAATAGAGTAGTTACATGACGTTTCTATTTAGTTACGTGACATAATAGAAGTGCTATAAATACTCTGGAAACAGGGAATGATTCAGATAATAATAATTAAAAAAAAACGGTCAAGAGCGAGTCGGACTCACGTACCGTGGATTCCGTACCCTCATTCTGAAAAAGTTTACTATTTAGAGACATCGTTTTATTTTTCCTGTAATATTTACGTAAACTTCTATCACATAAAATAACTTCGGATTTTTCTCTTTGCAAACTTCGGAGATAAAGGGTGGGAACGGTATTTTTTTTTACATTTTTCATCAAATGACGAAAACTATGTGGTCTAAAATAATGTTTGAGAATGTGCAAGCAGCGCTCTTTCATATGATAACCCATAAGCCCTAGTAGCCTCACTTCGAATTTTTAAGTCCCTTTTGCAAAAAAATATAAATATTTGCAAAATAGTTGGGCAAACTGACAAACGTCAACTAAAACTATTCCAAATTTCAAGTTAATAGCATTAGTAGTTCTCGAGATATCCAGCAGTGACAGATAGACAGACAGACTGAGTCACACCTTAAGAGTTCCTTTTTACCATTTTGGTACGGAACCCTAAAAATAATTTGGTTCATAATTCTTATGTAAGTATTCCACCTGACCATCATAAAAAAATACAAAATGCACAGTATGTTCAAGAAGAGCATAACCGGCATATTTTTAAGTTTTGGAATGCAGTTTATAAAAATAAATATTAGGCTAAAATGCTTTGTAAGAAAAACATAAGTTTTCCCATGTTTTGTGAATGTTTGCCTCTTTTGGTACTGTATATATACAAGGTGTTACAAAAATACCCCTAATGCCGAATATGGTATATAGGGACCATCAAACTGACCAACGGGACCAACTCTGAAATCGCGAAAAAAAAAAATCTGCTGTTTTATACGAAAATTAAAATCGAAAATATCAAAATGTAAAAAAGAGCTGATTTTTTTTTCGCGATTTCAAAATTGGTCCCATAGTATAAGTTGTTCAGTTTGATGGTCCCTATATACCATATTCGGCATTAGGGGTATTTTTGTAACACCTTGTATAAAACTACACTGTAAAAAATTCGGAAAATTTTTACCTATTTTTATGTCCAGTTTTTATACAGTGTGTCCCTCGATAAAGTGCAACCCCAAAAGGGGGTGAAACTAGATCATTAATAATTGTCGATAAAAAATACAAGAGAAATATTCAAAATTAAGTTTATTGAAAAATTAAGTTTTAGGAAATGCATTTTTTAACAATAATCTAAGTTGTAGTCTTTTTTGTAAGCACTTTTTTGTTATCTTCACTGCTAAGTAAGTGGCTTGATTTATTTTAAACAAATCAGTCCAGTAATTTGGGAGTCCTTAGTAAAAAGTATAAATATTAATTCATCAATTAAAAAAAACGTTTTTATCGATAATGTATGGTCTAGTTTTACCCCCATAAGGAGTTGCACTTAATCGAGGGACTGTATACTGTATCTTAGCTTATCATCCTTCTTCAGTATTTTATTTCTTTATGTTATCCGATGTTTTTTACTTATTTACCCTCAAGGTTGTCTAGAAGAGATAGAGATATTATCTATTTATAAATAAAGTTGAATTTAGTAAGTTGTTTTCGTTAGACGTACCACCAAATTAACTGACTTTAAATTTTTCAAATAATATGAAATCAAAATGTTCTGACAATTAGTAAACTATGAAACCTTAAAGGTTTTCATTCAGTGATTTTTAAAAAAACCTAGAAACTAATATTAAACTAATACTAGTACTCTAGTGGATTGACCTATCGTCGAAATTCGATATTTTTCTCCAAGTTCGTTTACTCCCAATTTCAATCTGTACACAAAATATTCAAAACGAGAAGGTGATTGATAAGTAGGATTTTTCTAACACGTACTTAGTACACACGACAGCACGTCAAGTTATACAGTTAAACTGCGAAAACAGCTTTTATTACGTCAAAATTCAAAATTCAAATTCAAAACTCATTTATTCAGTCTAAGCTGTTACAAGCACTTGTGAATTTCAAAGAATCTACGCCATCGGTTCGCAAACCCTAAGCGGGAGACCTTGTAACGAGAAGAACCGGCAAGAAACTCGTCAAGGGCTGCTTTTTTCTCCCTGTATATTTCATACAGAGTCGTCAAAATTTGAAAAATGAGATCGGCATTTAAAGTGACGTCATTTTCCATTACAATAATTAACAAAGTTTACATTCAATGGGTAGATAAAATAAATTTCAACTAGTTAAGAAATCGCTGTCTACTACTCGATAACATATAGCTAAGAAAATCATTGTATGATATGAAGAATTAGCCTTACGTAGTGCATAAAGGCGGTCTCAAGGTCAACATTTACAGTCTGAGGTGCTGTCGTGTGTACATTTGGTTGTACCCAACGCATCACCCAGGGTATCATGTACACAATCGGTGGCCAACTTTTTATTCACAATTTTTACAACTATAACTTGTCAAAATAGATGTAGAAAAAATTAAAAAGCATAATTATAGTAGGTTATAAATTATTTGTATTTATTTTTTATTATAAAATTACAAGTTTTTGCTGCTCTGTAATGCATTAAGTTGTTCAATTTTTTATTTTAAAAAATATAGTACCTGGTTTTGTCTACTATTTTAAGTATATGTATATGTTGTTAGAGCCCGGAATCGCGAAAAAAATCTGCTGTTCCATACATTATAGTTGAGTCGATGTTGTACTTTTTATGGAACAGCTGATTTTTTTTTCGCGATACCGTGGTTGGTCCCATGGTAAAAGTTGTCCATATTGATGTACACTATCATGTCCTAAAATCTTTGGCATAATTAAAATTTTATGGTGTATTGTTACTTTTCTCAATATCAAAAAACTTACATATAAGCAAAATCTTTCTCCTTTGCATATCTCCCTCCACATATAAATACATTTATCTTGAGTACAATAATAAATAACCTATATTGTTTGATGGGTCGGCCATGTTATCTTATTTTTTTTTTAAACAAGATAATTGTCGTAGGTCAGTATTACGAGATGCTATACATATCTTTTTTTTTCTTATATCAAAGCGCCTTGCATATTGTTCTAAACTATTTTCCATTGTTCTAACGATATTTTTATAGATAGATGTTTGAGTATGAGTTTGTATATTTTGGTGAATCAAAATTGTCGTTCTTGTCGTGCGTGTCTATAGTACAAAGTGGCATGCGACTACGGTTATTCCTTTTTATTGAATTTTTGATATTTGTTTTATTCGAATATTTGCTGTTTTCGTACTTTTTGGAAAGCGATTTTTCCGTAGTTGGGGCTTAAGTTTTAAAACTTCTTTTTATTTAAATATATTGGGGTTGCAAATAGGGTGAATGCGAGCAAAGCCCCAAGCAAAAAGGAACAATATATATGAAAAGTGCTAATTAAGTCCTTTTATTTGATACCCAACAAGGAATAATTAGATATTTTTTATAGTTTATGACTTTAAGTCCTCTAGAGGGCCATATTCAATTTAATGTGACGTCACATACCAATAACCAGTGAACGATTAAGACTCTTCTAACGATATCTCATTTGTCAAATAATGATAATTATTTTCGAAGTTATGAGGGAACAGATGAACCTACATACATACATTCTCACATACATACCGGTCAAAAATCATAACCCCACTTAATTTTTGCTTCGCCGTAATCGGGTAAAAAGTACGTCCAATAATTAAGTACTTACTACAGCCGGTTTTACAGACATCATGCCGATAAAAAAGCTTAAATCAATCAAATTAACAACGCAAATAATCGATTTAGTACTTTTATATTTTTACACCAATCACCTGAATGCAAGTAAACAAAATCTTATCTTGTTTGTCAGTCGGTGTAAATACTTTATTTTAGTGCGCAAAAACATTCGAACATGGAAAACAACTGTGTTAGGAAATATTTAAGTGATCACGATGTTTTTTCTTATCATTTCCAAAAATTTGATGTTTCTTTATTCAATATGAGACTTAAATTTGTTTAATAAGCTGCAGCTAAGTTATATTTTATGCGCAGAATATTTTCAGACTTTCAGTGATTGGAAATTAAGTTCTAAATACCCTTTTCATCTAAAAGCAGGTACTTTTAATAAATTATCAATAAAAAAACTTTACGTTGAACTAACGAGTAGAGCCACAGAATACATAATGTAGAGCCTCAAAGTTAAGAGTAATGTTTTTGGGTGCTTTTTTTTAAATATAATGATTAAAATACCTTTACTGGTCACCATCATACTAAATGCCTAGAAAAGTATTATTAATTTAAATTCTTAAATAAATCAAAATATTATAACAACTAACCAATATGTTACTAACAAATGTTGTACTTCAGATAAGTAACACTAATATGTTTACTTTGTTACATAACAGGATAACTAAGTGAACCTGTTTATCAATTTAAATTAATGGTTTAACACATTATTATTTTGGTCAGGTTGTTTATTTTTAGCTACAAGTATGATATAATTGGGCACACACAGTTTCTGTAAACATACCTACGTCTGATAATAATAATAAATAAATATTTGACAACATCACATACATTGCTCCGATTCCAAAGTAAGTAGCTAAAGCACTTCTGTTATGAAAATCAGATACAACGGTGGTATCACAAACACCCAGACCTGAGCCAATATAGAAAAGTTCGTTTTCTAAATTGACCCAACCGGGGATCGAACCTCTGAGATGGCGACACCTTGAAAACCGGTGTAAAAAGCCACTCGACCACGGAAGTCGTCTGATGTTCATAGCTTGTCGTTTACAGTGAATATTATTATTGTTTTGTACAGGTAACCCGGAATTATCAGTTGTATCACTTTCAAAAGACCAGTGGCTCCGTAGAGCCGTAAACCTCACGCTTGTGACATTTTTGATCATTTTTCGAAATGGCTGAAATGTGATTTTATCCATACTTATTTCCGCCATTGTGAAAAATTTCTAAAACTGAATCTCAAAATAATTATACAAGGTGTTACAAAAATACCCCTAATGCCGAAAAAAAAAATCAGCTGTTTCATACATTTTGATATTTTCGATTTTAATTTTTGTATGAAACAGATTTTTTGTTTCGATATTTCAGAATTGGTCCCATAGTAAAAGTTGATCAGTATGATGGTCCCTATATACTATATTCGACATTAGGGGTATTTTTGTAACACCTTGTATATATACAGTACCAAAAGAGGCAAACCAGGAATATTTTTATAAAAAAAAATTCACAAGAACAGAAACGCTTCGCGCTCGCTCGGTCAATCAAAACACAAAGTTTAAACATTGATCGTAAATATTCCGCGTTATTACAGGGTGCGTGAAAAAAATATTATATCTTTCACTTCTCATGGTTAACTATGCTTACTCGACACCGAAAGACAACAATTTAACGGATACTTACGGGCATTTTCATTATTAGAAAAATGCCTTAAATTTCTGCCCTTTATTCATTAATCAGTCATGAACCTCTGTGGTCGAGTGGCTTTGTACACCGGTTTTCATGGTGTCGCCATCTCTGAGGTCTCGGGTTCGATCCCCGGTTGGGTCAATTTAGAAAACGAACTTTTCTACATTGGCAGGTCTGCGTGTTTGTGATACCACCGTTGTCAATGATTTCCATAACACAAGTGCTTTAGCTACTTACTTTGGAATCGGAGCAATGTATGTGATAATGACAAATAAAAAAATAAAAAAAAACCTAGAAGCTACGTCATTGGTTCGGCAAAGCTCGAGACCTAGCGAAAAGAACTAGCAAAAACTAATTTCGATTAGTATTTTGGGGGCCGTAGGTCTTTAAATATATTTCAAAAGTAAATATAAAAGAAAATTTTCAAGAACATTCTTGCCGCAATACAATGATGATCCGACTTACATTCCAACATAATATTAGATAGTGGAACTAGAACAAAAAACATTCCGCCGATGGCATTCGCAAACAAACACACAATTAGGTGTTTATAATCGTCTTTGTCTATTCACCTATAGCTGTTGACCTAACAAACAACATTGTATCATTTGTAACGCTAGGGCTGTCAACAATTCAAAATTTATAGTTCACTGGCCGCCATCACATGATTATGCAAAAATAATATGTCTTCGAGCTTTTCCCTTTAGTACTAGTAAGATATTAAACGAAATCAAATCATAATTGATTTTATCAATATTTTAGTTCGGTTTACAGGCAGGTGGCAGGCGCTTAAAAAAATCTGTTAGATTTTCGTGCAATTGGTGCAATTAACACACCCGTATCAGTCAAGAAAAATAATAAAATGCGATGTATTCAAGCTTTAATTTTAGAGCAATTTTAATGTTAAGTACAACTAACATGTTTCACGAAAACATTATAATTTTTATTTAGACGAGATTAAATTAAATCATGCCTTCAAATTAAAACACAACAGAAAACACAAAATAATGTTAAAAAACAATAATATTTTTCTTTTAAACTATCTACAAATAATAATCAAAAAGCACTTGTAAATATATTAAATACAACCCATTGTTGACAGCCCTAACCTTCAGTTATTGTAGTTTGCATTGTGACACACTACACACCGAGCCCTATTGTATAAGCCCTTCGTAAGGGTTATTCAAGATCTCTGTTATATTATTTTCAATGATACAAACGTAGTAAACGAACCTGTTTATCTCTTACACTTGTTATAATAACCTTATATTGTGATTTTTACAAAGTTATTAAATTTAGATTTTTCGCAATCACAATGCTATTTTTATATTAAGATAAATAATACTAGAAAAAATCGACTCACCCGTAGCACCTCAGACGGGACTCGAACCCGCACCCTTGGGATTCCGGCCCAATGCACTGACCAATTATGCTTATTAATAATAATTATAATAATTATTTATAATTAGCGACTCGGTAGCATAATTGGTCAGTGCAAGTCGAGCGAAAACAGCTATCATAATTTTAATATATTAACATTTACTCTGTGTTGCACCGTTTTGAATGTTAGCGGACAACAACGGCAAACAAAAAACACACAAACAATGAAATTTTTTTATGAAATGTTGTAATTGTAATTTCTTTGGATAATTTTACTCCTGAAAAAGTATGTCCACATAAACATAGATAACATACATAACACAATGCGATTAATTTGACAATGTACAACAATAACGGCAACTTCAGTACGCTTGTGGTACAAAACGATATAATTTAATATACTCTGTGTACACCATACATTCTCGCGTGAAGTTCCCGCGTTGTACATTGTCAAATTAATCGCATACTTATATGGATGGACTATTACATTTATCCTTTTGATTATATAACTACTCTGTGAAAACATTTATCCATCATAACACTAATTTATTCGATCAATATCCTGTCGTAGCAAAACTTTCCGTCTACGAACTACGACGACTACGGCGTAGCACGTAATGTAACAGTAAAAAAATGGTAGGAAAATTTGTAGAACCAAGTTAATAATAGAAGCTGACGTAGTATGATTAAAAAAACAGTCGAAAGCATAACAAAAAAAAAACGAAAACACGTACAATGACAAAGAAATTGGTTTCCTATTTGTCAACACAATTCATTCTGAATTTACAATAACAAAACTTGTATTTTATCCTTTGCCTTATTTTAATACTTGACCACTAATGTGACCTTCAGTTATGTAACAACCAATTTTTTTTTAAATACTTTTATTACATAAAAACCTGTTTAATCACGTGACGCTTAGTAACCGAGGGAGTAAAAACATTACGTTATATTCTTTAAAATTTTACTTACTTGTCTGGTGTAAGAATAAAAGATATTATAAATTAATTAATTTAAAATAAATTATTTCCCTTTTTTTGTTTTGATTATAAAATGTTAGGATTTTTATGAAAACTTATGCTGTTTCTTTTAAACAACAAATTAAGTAAATTAAAATTATATAGATTTTTATGGAAAGTTACTATTTTTTCATGCATAATATTGTGCCAGCTGTTGCCTGTTAATAATGCAAATAAAAAAGTTTATTATCTCTAACCATCGCAAACATGTTTACAAAACAGCTACAGTCACTTTGCTTTACATTCTATGTAGAGACGCGTAGCGCCATCTGTGGACAGCTATGTTATTTGACCTTTTTTCTTCATTGCTCACATTACGCTACGACAAGTGTTTTGAACCAGTGTTCGGTTAAAAACATGTTTTTCAAATATTTTTTTACAAATCCTGTTAATTAAGCCAGAGAATAGGTGGAATTTGGAGTCAGACGAATGATTTGCATACTTTAGACAAAACACGTATATTTTGAACTAAACTGAAAAATAAGATCAAAATTATTTATTTTAGGCATAATGCACCAATAATATGTTTCATATAGAAACAGCAATAATAATAATAAATCACCAAAATCAAAGGAAATAGATAAATATAAAATGAATTCATTGAACAATACTTTTGCAAATAATTCCGAAGATCAATTAAAAAAACAAACAAATTAGATAGCACGGATATCTTTCATTGATTTATTACGCCGACTGGAAGCGTTATCAGATAAACTACATTTAATTTATTGTCGTCCCCAGGTTGTATAAATTTATAAATGCGAAAATTTTGTTTGTTTGTTACACTTTCACGATTTAACTACTCAACCGATTATCATGAAATTATGCATACACGTTATCAGGGGTACAGAAAAGTATAAAGGGTACCTTTCATTGAGAAAAAAGTATTGTTCCTGAGGGATAGAAAAGTTTGTTACACTTTCACGTTTTAACTACTCAACCGATTATCATGAAATTTTGCATACACGTTATCAGAGGTACAGAAAAGTAAAAAGGGTACCTTTCATTGAGAAAAAGGACTGTTCCTGAGGGATAGAAAATAACCGACCACACAGACGAAGTCGCGGGCGGTCGTTACTTAAAATGATTACCGAAGTTTGTTAGTAATAACAACGATGACTCATTTTATCACACGACAGAAAATGGACTCTGTTCAATTTATTTCTTCTTTCTAAGAACTAGCATGAATGATTCACGTGCGCCTAAAACTAAGTTATTGCAATATGCTGGCAATGTTATGTAAATTACAAATTTTTAAGATTATTCAACCTTTTATGGTTGTGAATCACTTCCTTTTATGATTAATTTTTATTTTTTGTTATATTTTTTTCTATTTGATAGAAACTGCTTTAATGTCCAATAGTTAAAGTTGGCGTTTGTAAAAGAATTGTAAAAAATACGGTTCTAAAGATTAAATGAATTATATTACTTATACTATTGTATAATAAATGAAGTTCTTTTAAAATTCTGCAAAATTACGTGAACTTACGAATGTAGATCAAATAGGTATAAAGTGGTAAAGGATTACACAAAAATCCAATGTTAGGTATCGAATTTGATAACATTAGTTACATTATCTGTTCCCGTAACACGAACAGCTATCGAGAAAAAAATAAACGTAAAGAAATTCGTGAGTGCAATTTTGTATGGGAAACTTGAACAGCGCCATCTAGGTACTATCGAAAAGCGAAATTAAATTTCTCATAGACAATTATTACTCTATCAAGTAGTTTTACGCGCGTTTTTTTCTCGATAGAGAAAAGGGGTACTGTACCTCTAGCACGAACGGGTACTAATCCTGAAAAATTAGAAAGAAATTCTAAATATACACCAAAAAAATCTGATTAAAATACAACATTCAAAAAGAAGCGCCACTTATTACAAATAAACAACTCAAATAAAATCATTATACGCCATCAAAAACAACATATCAATATTATCAACCGTTGCTGATTTCGGAGAACACAAAAGCGGCAAACACATGACTCAATCGCAAATTAGCTAAAAAAAATCGGACACTACATTGACTCAATCGCGATTGAAGTGATTACACGATGTCGGGGTAAAATTACGTAAATACATTACTCACACAGGCGTGCGCGCGCACACATGCGCAGACACTCACACGAGGATAATATTTGTTTGTGTGCGTGGTGCACGACGGCAGGCAACTCACTCGGCGACCCCACTACAAAATTTAGTCGCACTCGAAACTCCGTAGATTGCAGACGTGCTCATCAATACTAAAACACTAGCATTGGATATTTCGTCATAACAACTTTGTGATAGTGAAACATTTTCAGGACGTGAAAAGTGGGAGTGAATATTTTTTTCTCTTGAACTGTGAACTAATAGGAGAAACAGATTGTGAATTGCTGTTTTTAAGTGATTATGACATTGTACCCACTATTTGGATAATTCCGGATAAGGAGAGCATAAATACCGCAAATATTTTTGTAAGTATTTTCTTCACCCAGAATTTGTTTGATGTATTTTTTTATGCCGTAAAAAGATTTTTCTCCCGAAGACTAGATGGTTTGCAATAACAATAGGGAAAATCAGACGAACAGAAAATTTGAAAAAAACAATTTTGAAAATAAAAGCGGAAGTGAGAACAATTTTCTGAAAATTGGAACATTGTAATTTTTCAATATTTTTTTTCACGAACCATTAGTAATAAATTAGTAACAATTTAACAAAAACCTCGCAGGAGTAGATTACTAACACTTTAAACAACAACATTTGTTCTACGAATTTTCAGAAAATAGACAAAAAAAGGTGTTTTACAAATAACCCTGTATATGTACAGTTCGAAGAATAAGTTTTTCACGCAGTTCGTGTCATTGACTTCTTTCGTCAAATTGTGTTTACTCATGTATTAGATTAGGCTAGTTGCCAAAATGTGACGGCATTGTTATCTTTGTACTGCTAAACTATCAAGAAAATTCCTGTCGAATAAGCTTTTAGTAGGTATTTCTTTATTTGTACACTTTTTTTATTTTAAGTTTAAAAAAAGTTTGCATATCTCTTAGTTAAGTATTCAAAACTTTTTTAATGATATCACAAATAGCATTAAAGATTTCTTTTATCTAGTAAGATTGCTTGTCACAGTTTGATAAAATGATAAAAACTATTCGTTCGGGCCAGACTGTCATTGCACGATAAAAAACAAAAATCGATTAATAGAAATTCAAAATTAGAACTGGTAACGGAAATTTCTCAAGCGTTCGGAAACGCGTGCGATATTCAAGCATTAATTGTTGTATTGCAGTGGGTTAGTTGCAACTCTTTCGTAACTTCGTATCTAGCGCCTGGTACGGGCGCGCTGTCGCAAACTATTGTGGACGTTACACAATTGGTTCAAGGTTCCAATCCGGCGTGCATTCGCCTGCAGATGTACGGAAACAGAGCTGTATGCAGCAATATGTATATTATTTTGTTTTTAGCACTACAGATATTTTCATGTTAAAAAGATTACGCTTCTGTAAAAAACGTGACAATAATTCGATAAAAATAAAATTCCAGTGATAAAATGACGTTACAATTATTATGTGGGAATTTACAAATATGTTAGTAATTTTTGTCACTTCCGAAAGATAAGCGAAATAAGAACAGTCAAGGGTTATCAATGTTTCGCAAATGATACAATTTCCGTTTATATTACAAAGTTCATTGCCGCTTTTTACTGACCGAGCGAGCGCAAATCTCGAGCGTAGCGTCTCTGCTTTAGCTTTGTATGTCTATTCGGCTGTCTGTTCTCCTCTACAGGTCGCATTTATCAACTGATTCTCTTGAAATTTTGTGAACACGTTCGATAATTATATAGATTTTTTGTCGAGCCAGTTTTTTGAAATATTTCGAAAAAAATCACTCAAAATTTGAGCGAGGTCTACACAGCTCACTGAGCCACTAACTAGTAATATCTACATTCAATAAACTCATCATATCGATCGGCTTAAAATATTTTTCTAAACGTTAGGATAGTAGCGCTCTTTTGTTTTCAAAAACTCACTTCTTAGTTTTTAAATATTCTTTTAAGTTGTCGTATTTTGAATTCCGAATAGCTTTACATACAACACACGGAGAATGTTATCCTAGATAGCCGAGTTCAAAAACAAATGCCAGGCGGCCGTGCACTGCGATCGATCGTTGTAAAGGTCAGTTTGCTCTATGTCAACGTATGACGCAACGCAGTGTAGGGCTGTTGCGCAATCTACTGCAAGAGAACGTACTACAATCGATTTATTACTTTAGGCTCAGTACTTATCTATAGCTCGCATGACTAACTTACGAATACCTACCATAGACAAAGTATAAACCTTAAAGCATCAAAACTACTTTGTAAATACTTGTTTACAAGACAAGAAAACTAAGAATCCGCAAGGCCGTTTAGAATTTCCTCTTTGTAATGCTAAATTTATAAACACAAAGGAGCGTCACGAAATAAACAGTCGTATCTACGCAAAATGCATTAAAAGTACAATGATGTAATGCAGGAACTAAACGCAAGGTTGTCCGGAAGGTATTGCCGAGATCCTTAAGGTCAAAACCGTGTGCATTTAGTTAATCATGCATCATGACTCGCCACATGCGGTTTACGAATCAAAACATCTCATTGCACGAAGATCTGGACCTTGTGTCAATTTTAAAGACACGCGTTTTCGGTCACGGCTGATGAAATCATTCTCATTCTTATTAATTATTAAAGCCCTTATAAATGTGTATTTTTTTTTAAATCTAATCATACTTTTTGAAGCTGATTCACAGGTGCGTAATCTATTGTCTTTTACGAAACAAAGAGGTATGCTATTGACATTGGAATACTAATCGCTTAACCTCCTTCGTTTTGTGTAAAAAAAAGAAAAATATGCTGTTTTACGCGTAAAAGAGGTTGCGTTATGTAATTTCTTTTTGCCGCGCAATAATGTATCATCGCGAGGACAAGCGAAGATAACTTGACCCATTTTTTTATCTCGCTCGCGTAACTAACATTGCGCACGTGAGCGTGCAAGCCAATAGCGACGAAGTAGAGCGGTGTGACGTGTCCTGTATGTTTTGAGGCCCCAACTGACCATAAATATTGATGCCCATCTAAATTAGAGCATGACGCAATAAGAAATAGTAATATTTCCTAAAATTTCCCCCCCGGAAGATCGGGAATTGTCGTTTCCACAAGATGAAAATTTCCCGATAAACTATGAATCATTTTATTTTCAGCGACAAAGAATTTACTATCTGTTTACTTCCTCAACGTTAACATTTTACGTAACACTTCGTTTCGCTTCTTCGTCATATTCGTTGAAACTAGTGCAGCTAAATAGGTTAAGTGTTTCTTAATAATGAAGCAATTAGCTCGTGTGGAGCAAGGTCAGACAAAAGTAGAACTGTCTTTGTTCAACGATTAGTAATATGTTTATCACATAATCGCTTTGAAAAACCACTGCAGTAGAGTAGGAAGGGCCTTGACACATTTACGCTGGATCTCCCGACTCCCGGGTTACGAAAGAGACCTTGACACGAAACCGTTATCGCGTCGACCGATAGAGGCCGCCCCGAAATAACTAGAATCCTCGTATAATCAGGTCTTACACTCAGTGCAAATGCGAAAAATCGGTCAAGTATACGTTTTCCGAACGTTTGAAACTCTTCCAGAAACATGCGACCTTATAAAAAACCTTCCGAGACAAAATATAACACACGGAAGGATAAGTGATCGTAAGACAAAACATTTGACTGGCGCGACCAAAGTTTTGAAAACATTTGCATCTTGACATAATCCATAGACAATGACCGTTTGGCGCCAACCAACTACCGCCAGCTGCAGATGACTCCGCAAGTGTTATGTCAATCAGGGCATTGTTGCGTGATCATTTTTACTAAAAAAATCAGCTGAAATATGTAGTTGTTTCGTTTCTCTAAGCACCTTCTGTAAAATAATGTCAAATCAAAAATGGCGGTCGGCCTACTTTTCCCGCGCAATGAGCGGCGGCGGGCGTGCGCGTGGAAAGTTACCGCTGTACTACTTTCTCTACTTTTTCCAAGATGGCGACTCACTTATACATTATTAGTTCTAGAAAGGTCAAGAGCGTTGCAGTATTCGCATACAAAAAACTTCTAATAACTTTTTAAATTTCACATTAATATTATGGACAGACAAAGAAATATACATACTTAATCAATAAAATTATTCTCATAGCAAATTGTTAAAATTTATATCGCGCAGTTATTTGGTAAACAAAACGTATTTGTTAAAACATTTCCGTTTTAATTCGGCGAACGTCCGACAGTCGACCGAAAAACAATGTATTTTTAGACTATGAAGCAAACTATGACCTAATCTGACCGTTTCGTTACTACAACCTCTGTACTAAACCTCTCTAAAATATATATAAAAAATCAGGCTTCGGAATGTGTCTGATTAGCGGTCAAGGGCAAGCCGATTACATTGATTTTATCAATTAAATTTCCACGTTCGCGGTCACGTTGTTGCTGTTTAACGGTGCAGAGGAGCAAACGTGCTGCTGTTACGCAAGCGCAACGTGAGGTTCAACAGGGCACGTGTCTGACGCCGCGTGACATCGCCACGTGGCCAGGACGAGAGGGAAGTTCAGCCAGGAATGAACGAACTTCCACCCTTAACACCTATACTTTATAATCTGTGCTCTCAAGTATCCAACATGACTTTGAACTTGCAACCGATCGACAATGGACCATGACCGTCGAATTCTTAATTCAAATGAGAGTGACAAACTCTTTTAAGAGTTTTAAAAACTAAAGAAAAAACAAACTTTACAATTCTACGCGTTCTTAATTCAAATATGACCTCTATGGTACCTTTTTTAATGATAAACTTTGTTTATTTATGTAGTCTGTTTATCGCTCGCTACAACATTGTCTCTATCGCATTCAGCTACTTCCTATTATGCAAGGGCGTGAATAAAAAGTTATTTTTATAGTTGAACATAGTCATAAAAACATGCTTTACAATTTTGATTTCCTTTTATTGTTGTTTCTAAAGCGGGCTATTAAATTTTCTATTTTCCATTTCATGTAGACAGAGTTTTTTTATTTAAATCTAAATAACATTCTTTTCACTTGACAATTTCATAACTAGGTATATAATAACATTATCAGTTGCGACTATGAGTCACTTAATAAAGAACGTTTTTTGTCGGTAAATTATTACGATACAACCATGTTATCTATTTCATTTATTGTTTGTGGGAAAACACAACTGGATTTTTTTTTAATATTAAAACTTTTTGAAACCGAGCACCAAATAAAAAAAATATCATGGAACCTTTTTATCAAGCATGTTTAAAAATATAACGATATGATTATAATAATTATGAAGATTATGGCACTTTGCACGTTTCCTAATGTTAGTCACGTGTGGATCATATCGCAAATATGCAACAAAACAAGTCATGTTACATGCATTAGTAACGCAGTTATTAATCAAAGATTATCTAGGGGAGTGTGCCAAGACTAACAGTGTGAGACTCATGCGCAAATTACATTATATTAAATCATGAACTTCAAAAATACAACATAACAGTTTGGTTAATTGTTCAATTAATACATTATTAGATACATAACATTCCATTCAAGATTTAATATACGTCTCTACCTAACGTAACCTTGAATCAAATGACCGCTAAATAGTGACGAAATAGCCGTTTCATAACAGTATTACGGGTTAGAGCGGCGCAGCGATGAGTTAAAAACCGTTTTCGGGTACCGTACGGTCCCAGATTCGGGTAACGGTTCACGGAGAAAGTACCTACTATGATTAGTGTTAACTGTCGATTACCGGTCCGGTTGTGCAACCGTTGGGTGACTTTGACATTGATATGCTAGAGACAGATTTAAAAAAAAGTCGATGGTCCCTTATCTGTTCAAATGACCATAAAATATTTCATAGTGCATAATCTGCAAGAGGAAATTAATTAAACTTGGCATTGAATTCGTGTATTTCCTTTTTTAACTATTGCACTTCCTACTCGAATGTTATGTAATAGACTCTGTGATGCCACATAGCTATAAAAAATAAAAGAGTTCTATTTTTAAAACGGCGTGACTTAAAACTTTTTGGGAAATTTCGCGGGCTACTCTGTGCTCGAATAGTGAAGTATTTATAGGTAATCTGTGTTCTCAAGCTACCGAGGTGTGAATAACGATAAAAAATGTTGCAATAGTTTAATCCAATAGTTAACTGTTCGATTAGAACCGGTATTTAACTGTCTGCTCCTCGAAGCGTCAACAGTAACGGATGAGATGTACCCATTTGCAAACTAAGTTGCAAATAAAAAAGATAATTTTATTTTACTTGAAATATAGTTACAAAATAATAACTCAAGGCTTCACATTAGTGATATCACTCCAAAGAAAAATAACTGTTGTTTAAAAAAGCTTACTTCGATTTATTTATTGTATAAAAAAAGTTGTGCAAAAACATGTTTGAAGAGCCTAGGTTTTGTTATCTTGTAACTGTACAACGTGGTTGTCTATGTAACAGACTGGCACTTGTGAAATTAATCAGTTGAGTAACCAGTTATGCACGGATGGCCGATTTTAATGTCACGTAAACTATTAATTTCGTTGTGATAATGAAACACTGAACCCATTTTTGTATATCGCATAATTGTTACAACTTTTACATCATCGCTGATACCATAGACTAGATTTTGAAAAAAGAACGCGAGTTCACGTGTGGTGACCTCGTAACATTCGCTAATTGAAGAGTCAGGCCCACTGACATTTCACCAGTCACAACGATCCCTAATTAAACGCGGGCGATCGTTTCAACAGTTAGCGTAACGGCGCGCGCACGCCCCACTGACACCGTTGCCACCTCTCGGAAGAATAAAACCTCGATTCTGTTGCAGCCGGTTACTTTTTTATGACATTGAAATCAATAGACATAATATAATATACGAATATTTTTTTTTGTTTCATATTTTTTACCTAAATTTGCACTCGTTAGACCTCGAAATAAGATCTTCGTAAACATTTGTCGGTGAATTCATTAAGATTTAGTAAAAAATAATACACAGATTGATACATACCGCGTGTATTGGAACGTGATCAAGGAATACTTTTTTCTATGCACTAGCCTGCCCGAGCTAACAATGTTTTGAAAAAAACACAAAGTTTCGAAAAAGAATTTGAATCGTTTTAATAGCTTCATTACAATGGGCACCTTAATAATGATCCTTCCATTGTTTTTTCTTGGATAACGAGGTGTTATCAAAGCGATTTCGGTTCATTTTTTTACCACTTCCTGTCGTTGTTTAACACAACTTGTAACAACGAAAAAAAGTTTATCCAGAACTGACTGTTTACATAAGTAGGTCTTTGCCAATTAAAGACCATCGTAACCGAGGTTAATGACACAATCATAATAAATCGATTAAGTAATCAAAATAAAATTTCATATTCTGATTTTCAGCAGTTCTATTCTACTTCACGTGAGGAAATTGCGACACTTGCTCTGATATCGTATTGCTTTTAAGCATTGTTCAATTTAATTAGGTTCAATGGTTATTTACTTGAGACCCTGCGATTGCAGAGGTTGAGCTACTTTCGCAAGGGTCGGTCAATGGATGGGTGACCAAAAATGTATTATCTCAAGTTCATCCGTGCTTCGGAAGGCACCTTAAGCTGTTGATCACGGCTGTATTTGCAGTCGTGAGCAAATTTGCTTTGAGCCTACGTGGTGGGTTAGGGCCCATCCTTCTTATCCACCCATAAGGAAAGCCTGTGCCCCAGCAGTGGGGACATTAAAAATGGCTGCTTTCGAATGGTTACTTACACAAAGTTTTTTCAGTCGTAAAGTGTGTAACGACTCTGTTTGCCAATCGTATCCTTCGATTAAAAATAATTATTTAAGCAGTTAGTCAAGCGCGAATCTAATACCCAGGAAGTGACTTTTGTAACGGAAGAAATCCGGTGTAACCTTAAAATTGGCTTTGTGAAACAACCTCGAGTTGAGAAATACGATTTATTAATGAGTTTGGCTAACATGAAGGGAGTAAAAAGCGTTAAATGTAGCAATATGGTTTCACAAAGGTGATCCACGTGCAAAGTTGCAGCTCAGGATGTTGCGACAGCATTTTTGCAACCGTCTCGTTTTGTAATCGCGACATCATTTAGACAAGTGCAACAGTTATCGTTTTGCCGTAACGAACTTGTGTCTGATGTTAGTTTTCTTTTGTTGCAGAACCACAGTGAGGATCCGTGCGGACCGGGAGTTGTCCGCCGCAACATGGTTGCCGAGTTTATATTGAGTCAGCAGCAGCTGTTGGGTGGAGCTGGAGGTCCCGGCCTGGGCCCCGCTCCCCCCTCCGCGCGAGCCCCACCCCCTCCACGCGGGCGCTTGTCCGTCTCGCCGCACTTCCCGCTTGATCCGGGCCCGTCCCCCCCGGGGCACCCCGGTGACCCCAACGACTACGCCGGCTTTGACTTTAACAAGCGGAAAGATTTCTTCGGCCAACGTAAGCAGCGAGAGTTCATTCCCGACAGCAAGAAGGATGATGGCTACTGGGACCGCCGCCGCCGCAACAACGAGGCGGCTAAGCGTTCCCGGGAAAAACGCCGCTTCAACGACATGGTGTTAGAACAACGAGTCGTCGAGCTCTCCAAGGAAAACCACGTATTAAAAGCGCAACTGGATGCTATAAAGGAGAAGTACGGCATCTGCGGCGAGACTTTGATCAGCATCGACCAAGTGCTAGCTACGCTACCGACTTGTGACCAGGTCCTATGCGTCACGAAGAGGAGTAAGCTATCGAGCAGTGCTATGTTCCCCGCACCCCCTCCGCCGCCGCCACCACCGGCGTCACCACCTTCCCCTCCCCCGCAGCGAGCTCCCGAGCCTTACCCTGAAAGGCTTCCAGCGCCCGAGTCTTACTACCCACACCCCGCACACTACGAGCCCCCAGGCTCAGTCTTAAACCTTTCGCGGTCTCGTCGCGCTCCCTCCCCCTATGAACTATCCTCCCTCTCCGGTTCCGGCTCCGGCGACGAGACTACCGAGCAGTACGCACCCGAGAACAACTGCCTGCCCCTGAAGCTGCGCCACAAATCGCACCTCGGCGACAAAGACGTCGCGAGCGCCCTGCTCTCCCTGCAGCACATCAAACAGGAGCCCGGGCCTAGATCGTCCCCCTCATGGGACGGTGAAGGATCCAGTGACGAGCGTGACTCTGGCATCTCCCTCGGGGCGGAGTACAGACCACAGCGGCCAGAAGACAGGCTTGCGGAGGAGGACGACGCGCATTTGAAGGCGGAACTAGCGCGGCTGGCAACAGAAGTGGCCACGCTGAAGAACATGATGCACCAGAACAAAACGCGTGCGCACGAGCACTGAGCGGCGCGTGCGACCCTCGGAGTCAGCCCCGCGCAGACCGCGCCCCGCGCCCGCCGCCCGCACCCCGCGGCAACGCGCCAATTGTTCGTACAAACTGTCTCCACCCCTCCCCGTAGAAGTTACCACGTTGTAAAGAGAAGATATAATGTATCATATTGTGCAGCTGTAAGCGGCTGAGCCGTATCGCCTAATCGTAATCCTTCCTAGTAGTTGTATGTCGTGGTCGATGTTAAGTAGGGTAGACAGTAAGCGACGCGCGATCGTGGACCGTTCTGTATGAAAATGAGACTAATTTCGTTCGGTTTAAAGACTTTTCGAGCAGATAAAACTCGTCTACTCAATGATAGGTTAAAAAAGATGCATTTCTAGTGATGAACTATGTATGTATATGTTATAAGTAAGCACAGTAGATCTGTTTCATCTATTCGAAGACTCGTTAGTGAAAAATCGATGGCTAAAGACTACGTTCTTATAAGTTGTAGATATAAGTAATTGATGTAAGTAATCTTAAGTCCAACATAGATTATTTATAAAGCTAAATGTATAGTATTTCTCAAACAGATTGCCCGTTAAGTTCCAAACCAAAAAAAATAAGTGTAGGTCCTTTAACTTTTCTGAAAATCGCAAATTACTTTAAGCTAGAACCCGACATGTAATCAGATGAGTAATCGGAATAAGTCTACAGTGCCTTTGACAATACATACCTAAATAGCTACCTAATGGAATATTTTTGTATATTTATTATAAAAAAATGGCGACTTCATTCAATGGATACCATGTAAATAAAATAAGTCATTTCATACTGTGGGTTAAGACTCACTGTTTGATGAAGGACCTTGCACGCTTAGCGTCGAACTCACTAAAAGTGGTTTCACAGTGAGTGACTAATTCACAGTATTGAGCATAAATGTATTGAATCCTAAGATGGCTAGTTCGGAAGTATTTGAGTAGAACTCCTTGCAACCCCCTAAAGGGCATGTGATAGGACTGAAAAAGGGAGTTAAAACTAAGTATTTATTTATTGTTCGGACCGAGAATGAGGATTTTACAATTTATTATCTTTGTATAAGAAACACTATACGATACGAATAAATTGTGTACATTACAATTATAAACAAAGTATTTTTATTTCCTACTATCCCAATATGATGCAGATGCAAATAAAGCACCTAGGTACAATGCGATTAAATTACCAATAGATAGTGATCCGATGCAACTTCACTCGAGAATCGAGAATATACATTTTTTACAATATACAATATACTTTGACATATGGCAAAGTGAAAATTTATGAATTAAAATATGTCGTTTTTTACCGCAACCGCCCTAAAGTTAGTCACTTCAGTTGTACATTGTTAAATTAATCGCATTATAAAAGCCAATTTACAGAATTATCAAATACTTACAAAGTTAGCTGCCCCCTAGTATGACCACTGAAACGCGATGTATATCGCGTGATATAACGTTTTATCGACAGTCAACTGTCAAAATCTATTGTCTTTTGACAGTTGAAATAAATAAATCGCTATGTCTCGCGTTTCGGTGGCCATACTAGGGCAGCAGGCAACACAGACAAAAATTTCGATTGTCAGAGAACACTAATGACAAAGCATTCAAAAATGAAACAATGCAAAGAAATTAAGATACATACTGCCTGAAAATGATGACGAAGCAGCTCAAACATTTCGCAACAATGACATTATGATGATTACGATCACTAAATGCCGCTTATATGAATCATGCCACTATCTAAGATAAAGAATATGAGGTAGCATAAAATAATTAGGGAATGTGAATAATTTCGCGAGCGAACATAATTTCAAATGAGAAAAGTGTGGGCAAAGACAAAACGAAAAAATGACTGACACTTCTTGTCTACATGGACATGTGATCCATGTAGACAAGAAGTGTCAGTCATTTTTTCGTTTGAAAGCATGCTGAAAACTAACTCTAACTTAAAAGTACATAATTAAGCTATAACATTTCGCAAGCTTACGAGTATGTCAATCATATTGACTATCGTATTGTTTGGAACTGACAAAACTACAGGAAATGTACCGTAAAATGGGTTACTTTGATCAGTTTTGAAATTAAAATGGTCGTATTATTTCAAAACAACCGAAAACGAAAAAAAATGAGAATCTCGTTTTTTTTCATATAGTTAGAATATAGTGCAAAAATAATAACAAAAAACAGCTGATCAACTTTATCGTGTTTATGAGGTCATCATCAATAATCATATAAAAAAAAATTGACCCGCAGGTTTTTGCGCTATCACGAGTATGTTGCAAGTATATTAGGGTCATTTTGATCAACGATACAAACTGGTTATTAAATAGAAAATATAAATAAAAAATTGAAAATTAACAGTATTTGTAGGATCTGTTGCAAAAGAAATCTATTTGATTTCAACTGATCCTAAATCTTAATCGGTTTTAACAAATCAGTCTTTCTTTAGTTTTCGATTTTCAGCACAAAAATTATCCTAATCGACATTACAAAAATAAAAATCAAAGTAAAGCCGGACTTAATCAAAATCACCCTCTGGTTATTTTTAAACCTTTAAAATAGATACAAAATTAACAAAAAACACTCGTTCAACCGTGTTACAGATTCTCAAAAGTGTATACTTTTAAGTAAAACAAACAATATTAATCGAAACATAATAGATTTCTAGCCTGAGGGGGCTAATAAAGATCGTATAGCAGATGTATAAGTTACACAGTGTTTTGTCCCTTTCTTTTTAATGTCAAACTTAACGGCCTTACCACAAAAGATTTTGAAACACTGTTTAAATGTGATGCTGTCTCTTACAAACAATATTATCAAAAAAGTGACAGCATCATATTATTTAAACAGTGTCTAAGTTAAACACTTGTTAAACAGTGTTTTGTAGTAAGGCCGAAATAGTTTGACAGAGAGTCACTGTACAATTCAAGATGTACTCGGTGATACTTATATTGATTAAAAACACATCAACTTGCGGTAAAAATAATATATTGGTAATTCAAAACTTATTTACATGTATTACATTCTAGTGTCTAAATCGGTGTGCCAAGAGCGTCACTTAACAAAAGACGATCGTAATTATTGGAATAATAAAAGTTGTTTTCGCGGAGGTTGCATACCTTGCTGGCATACAACCTGTGTTGGTTTGATTCTAGACATACCGCCCGCCATGGACAGCATGTCCATCATAATGACAATGTAACTACAAACAAACAAAATAAAATTTGCAGATTCGCAGTCTTACATATACTAGGTTTACAGAAACAAAATAACATATTGAGCCACAACATAAAACTTAAAAAATCATCTTAACTTAAGAATTAACAATAATTATTAACTTATTGATCTATAACTTTAAATCAAACGAAACATAAATTATATATTATAATATAAAATGTTGAATGTGGATATGTAACATCACAAGCTGAACTTTGCAATGAAAACAAACTAGACGAAACTTAAATTATGCTTTTACTGCTTCTAATGCTCGAGACTAAATAATACAAAAAGATCTGAACCTAAACTAGGTTATTGTACCGCCCGCCCTAATGATTCCTAACTTAACTTCAGTGGACTGTATTTGGTGGTATTGTCTTATGTCTAAGGAAGGCTCATTTTCTACAATAAAATTGTTCAGACCTCCAGGTGACCACATTAGAAATATACTATGTCATACAATAATAAACGAAAAATGAAAACCCTTACAGTGGGTGAAATCTCAATTTTTAATTTAACTCGAATTATATACAAGTTTTCATTTATATACGAAATATTTACATCAAATGCTACTTTACACGTAGTTCTTTCATTTTGAAAAGAACCGTAAGATATCTTTTCTAAGTAGTGGAAATGATAACTATGAGAATCAAAAGAGCGAAACGAAAGCCTAACTATAGCAACACTAGTGTTTTCTCTAGTCGTGGGTTTTTCAAATATTGTTACATGCTCAACTTGAGTGATATGTTTTTTGTCAACAATTACTAACGGTTTTGACTCTAAATTCCCAACGCTAGCATGCAAATAGACTGTGCTTTCGTGACGCGACTGGTAGCTGTCCAAAGGGTTTTGAAAAACCTGGCCAGATAGCATCCATCCGAGCCTAATATTCCGAGTTACTAGAGCACCTGGAGTACACTTGATCATACCTTCCACTAGAATCTGGCTGAAACTATCAGCTTCTAGAAGCAAGTCAATTTTATTGGGAATAAAAAACTCAAGGTCTGCTAATTGTGTCCCTATTAACTGCGGAAGCTTTTCGCAAGTTAATTTTTGGGGTAATAAGATTGATGTTCTTTTGTCCAGTACATGAGCCCTGATGTCTACAACTAAGCTGACATCATGTATGGACTGTAGCTTGAAACCAACTGATGGTTTAGATACAGAGTTACTGTGATCGCCAAGGCTTGAAACAAGTGCTTTAGCTGGTAGTATTTGCGATTGCACAGCGGCATCTGGGATAAAAGAATGTGTTCGCTGATCGACCAAGGATTTGTGAGTGCAGTGATTACCCGACTGAGACTGCACCCCTACAAAAGCAATAGTGCGATTGGGATTTACTTCCTCTGGAACATTTGTATCGCTAGGCAATGAAGTTGTTTCTACGAAAATGGCACTCGACTTGTCAACGAATGAATCTACGACATGGTTTTCCGTTGATGTTTCGACACTAAAATGTAATAGCGAGTGATGTTTTTTCTTACACACGCGGCACCTGGAGGTTTGACGGCATGTAAACATTGAGTGATTGGAACCCATACAATTAAAGCACAGATTTTTTGAAATAACAAAATTACACCTTACCTCTACGCTCTTCTGTACAAAATATTTACAATCACATAACTCATGCATTTCTGAGCAATAAACACATGAAATTGTTGTGGCGCGATGGACATGACTAAAATTTGACATTGAGTTCACAGGCGGCAAATAACTATAAGAACTACGATTTGCAATTTCGTGTAACACATTTTTTAAATCAGTCTTAAAATCATAATATAGTTCTATCGTGGTTTCATATATTTCATTTTTGTAATAACTGGAAGCCTTGTATTCTAATGTGTCTATTTTAATTATTATAGTCCGGTGCGTGTCTACCAAACATCTCCATAGCCCGTCTAAAGCTTTCAACTGAGTCTCTACATAGTCCATAGAGAGACGATCGATAGGTAACTTTTTAAAATTAACATGTTCACTAATAATAACAGACTTAATATCATCTTGTACCTTATAATAAGCTTCCATGTTTGATTCTGAACACGAATATACTGAAAGATAACTTTAAAACTGTTTGAAAACTACACTTGCGTGGTAAATCAATATTACAATAGAAAAACACTTTAAGCTTAATATTTTACAAATTATTTTCTACACAAAACTATAAGTACAAAAAGTTAATGTTCAGTGGGCCTACCGCGTAAGTACCGTCGATTTGAACTCGATTCCGACGCTTGATTACGATGCCGACGCCGACGCTGTCGAATAATCGGTACCGCGTAAATAATGTTGCGTCGATTTGGTGACCGTCGATATCGTGAATGAATGGAAAAACGCCGTCGACTTGCGATCCGTTTTATTCAGAACATTCAAGTTATTACTAACATCGTTGTTGAAATATTTTTACAATTTTATTTGTTTAAAGGTACATTAAGGTTAATTATCCTTTGTTTATTTGATTTTTATAAAGAAGTCACTTAATTTCGTGGTATTTAAAGTGTTTTTTATTTAATTTTCATTAAATGCGTGTGTCGTTAACGGAACGTAAAATTTATTTTTGGAACGTGGTAGCAAAATATAAACGATTCAAAAGCGCTTAATTACTAAGTTTGTTTGAATAAAGCAATTTTTAACTTTTACTTTACTATTGACATGACAGCGGACTGACTGTCACAGAACAGTAAATACTGTGGTCCAGTGTGGTAAATACCTTACCTATCGGCTAAAAACGTTGAAGTTAATGTTAACTGTGTTTTGACAGATGTATAGTAATGATACATTGCTACTTCGTTTTGGCACGAATAAAAACTTACCAAAGAAAAGTAGCAATGTATCACATACATCTGTCAAAAAACAGTTAACATTAACTTCAATGTTTTTAGCCGATACCGCCGCTGGTGGATTACATTCCGTCGATGGAATATGCACGCATGACTATATAGACGCTCAGTATATTTATCAAGTAGTAATGTTGAAAAAACGTGCCCTTTATTACGATTTACGTACTATTTGAGCGTTCAAATCGTACTATTTCGTACTTTCTTAACGATTGAATTGCAAAATGCAAAATAGGCATATTATTATGTTGCCCGAAACACGGTAAAACTGAAGCTTCACTTCAGGAAAACATTGCCTAGTGATCTATATTTTAAAAAACACGTGCCAACGATTTTCGACCTTATTGACGTTTGAAATTCGGCCGTTTTTTCCCACATTCCCGTTCACTAACTTTGCTGTTTCATTAGAAAACCATTATTTTGGTTAACATCAATGAAGTCGAAAATCACTTGCACCGTTTTTTATTAACTAGTGATCACTCGACAAATTTACAGTATTTACAGCTTGACCATAAAGAGTTGACAAAAAATGAGGGTGCCACTTTCTATGCAAACACGTCAAAATCACGAATAACTTGGCAACACTGACTATATTTTGTACAGAAAAATTTTAGTTCCATTTTATTTAATTTATTCTCTTTCTTGACAAGCTTTACTTTGTGTTTAGGGTTCGCCTATGAGATAACGATATTTTTATAGGATTTCGCCGCCTTTCTCCTAAAATACAAAGAAAACAACAAAACGTCAAAAAGGATTAAGTGATTAAAAAAATATATAAAACATGCTTTAATTAGTCGCTAGAAAGCAGAATAATTAAAAAAAGCAAGCTTAAATTGGAAAAATCAACCTTTTTACAATCAAATCGACGACTCAAGAGATGCCGTATTGAAATGACACTTCAAATCGACGCGTCGAAACGGCCGTCGGTTTCAAAATTTTTAGGCGGTACCGATTATCTGTCAAAAACAGCGTTTCATTCGTTCTTTCGCCGTCGGCGTCGATTTGACCATCGACGCGTCGGTTTGGGAGATTGCGCGGTACGAAATCGCCGTCGGCTGTCAAAATGAAGTCGACGCCGATGCCGACGGCACTTACGCGGTAGGCCCACTGATCGTTTCTGCAGTTGCCACGCCACAAGATTTTCTTCTCAATAATGTGCAAAATTCACTCACTGTTTACTGGATGGTTGAGGTACCTCTGGTAGGGTCTGTTGTATGCTGCTGCCAACGACTTTTGATTTTGACTGGAGTTTCACCCTTGGACGGTTGGACGGACGCAACGTAACTTTCCGTCTTGATTAACGGCGTCGTACTCGGGAATATTGTTGAAATCGGGAATAAAGTTTTGAAAATAGCGTAAATCTCGTTTCAGCGTGATGAAAAGCCACGGCACCGTTAGTATGCAAAATTGTATCACCGTTGAATATTTTTTTCTTTAATTTTTGCTAGTATATCCGGCTATCGTAAGGACCAATGTACAATTCAAGATGTACTCGATGATACTATTGATTAAAAACACATCAACTTGCGGTAAAAATAATATATTGGTAATTCAAAACTTATTTACATGTATTACATTCTAGTGTCTAAATCGGTGTGCCAAGAGCGTCACTTAACAAAAGACGATCGTAATTATTGGAATAATAAAAGTTGTTTTCGCGGAGGTTGCATACCTTGCTGGCATACAACCTGTGTTGGTTTGATTCTAGACAGTCACCACTGTGTAACTTATAAATCTGCTATACAATCTTTATTAGTAAGGGGTTTAGTGTATGGTATATACTTTGGAAATATCTTGTCACCAGAGCAGTTCTAAAAACATATATTTAAATGAAACACCTGCAGACAGTAAACGGTATGGGCGCCATTCGGTGTTCATACTGTCAGTGCTGCCAACGTAATAAAAAACCGTTCGAATACGTTTAGAAACCAAGAATTAAGTATGAGTTTCTTATTTTATTTGGTATTTTATATGGTTTTTAGTTATTAGCAATATAACCCCGTAATGTCAAAGTAACCCAATTTTAGGGTACTAGTACCACAGTGTAATATAAGGTTTTTACGCTGTGCTAGTACGATGCGATTAAATTGACAGTAGACAGTGATCCGCTGCAAATTCACTCGAGAATGTATGCAAGCGCTCTGAAGTTGCCGCAGATCATTGTCTATTGTCAATTTAATCGCATTGTACGTCGTTTTGTAAGTACAGCAAGCGCTCTGAAGTTAGTAATTTCAGTTGTACATTGTTATATTATTCGCATCTAAATACCTAAAGCAATATATTGCTTATTTTTAAGCTACCGTAAGCGTTTATATTATAAATATAAAATGTTTACACTTTGACCCTATCTTCTTCGGAGCAATGAACTGAAATCTTACCACAGGAACGATGATGTTCTTTTCAAAAAATCTTATTCTACAATTTTTTTTTACTGAAAATGAGGTCTTCTTACCTATGCTTAAGAACCCGGGTGCACTTGCAGTCGTTAACACCCATCAATGCACATTATGCCCGCGTGGTGGGTTATGGTCCATCCTCCTTATCCACCCATAAGGAAGGCCTGTGCCCCACCAGTGGGGCCATTTAAAATGACAGATATCTATAATATGCTATTTCATACGAAGCAAAAATTAATCGTTTTGTAAAGAATTTGCGCAGACGCAGGTAAAGTGTCGCGTATTTTCGTTGACCCGGTTACAATATTCGCCCCACGGTTATTTCTGATGAGTAATTCCTGAAACATAGTTTACTGCCTACGCTTGTTTTAAATACCTAACTACGTAAATAAATCCATAAACTTTGGGTGTACATTATTAATATAATTTTCGTCTTTAAATTCTATGTAATAGTTTAAACACTTTGACATGAGCCAACTAGCGCCGCCAGTCGATTTTATTTTATTTATTCTAAATAAGCCTAATTTCTTAAAAAAGAAATCAGTCAAGGTCTTGTTAATAACGTCTAATATTTATTAAATAACTTTACACAGTTTGAAAAGGCATTCAAACAGTTTAAAACGCGATTTTGTTAAAAGTGGCCACTGTTGGTTCAAACCCGTTTTTAAACTATTGCACGCATTTTGTAATGTTGTAACGTTATTCAATAAACATTAGACGTCATTCACAAGACCTTGACTGATTCCTTTTTTAAGAAATTGGGGTTACTTAGAATAAATAAAATAAAATCGCCTGGCGGCGCTAGTTGGCTCATGTCAGCCCCTTAATTACTAAAAAGACCTTCAGCAGGTCTCTTATTGATCTCGTAGAACCTGGCATGATGCCGGTCCATATCTGAATCTGTCAAAACTAAAACGTATTAAGTCATTGATTACTTGCTCAGTGGTCAAAACATTACGGCGTAAGCCTTCTTTCTTAATTTTCTTTATGTCTCAATTATTTGAAATAATTATCTATTCTAAAAAGGCTTACATACATACAGAGTAAACATTTACTACCAGCTGATTAGAGATAGAGACTACGAATTAACCATTATTACAGTACCTACAAAAACAATATTTCGTCAAATCAACCTTTGGGAAAATCCCAATCCTTTAGGAAAGTCTATTCTTAAGAGAAAAATGACCGGACCTTTTTTACCCTCATTTATACACAGTGCATTTTTTTTCATTTTAAATATAAAATGTTTGCTGGTATTATAGTATTTTAGTGTTATCCGAACTAGGAAAATGCTTTTATTCGAAGAGATAGAAAAGCATACAAAACACATGAACTGAATCTGAAAATAAAAGCCAGAAAAACTTGTTTTAAACTTTATTGTATGAATACCTAATTAAGTACAATGTCAGACATCGATAATAATAATAATAATTAAATTATGTACATCATTTAAACGTCTTACGTTCCAAATAACATAATTTCGCGATGACTCATTATTAAGAAATAAGTAAGTACAATTTTATTTTATTTCTCTAGGTTTCCCAGTGAACAACTTAGTAAGTATACATTTTTGGTGACTAGGTACCTAATAAATGTTGTTGTATTAGGTATTTTACTGTTATATATTACTCTTTGAAACCAATAAATAAAACATATTAATTGTTTCCAAAAATCACCAAAATTACTACACATGACAGAAGGTATATCTTTTAATGATGGCACCACTTGCACTGGCATATAAATGCCGTCACAAACGTAGCTTTAATATATATTATATAATTATATTTTCACTACGACATATATCTTTTAATAAGTAATATATTTATAGCTTTATATGGGGTCCACTCAAAGATTATGTAATAGAAGATATAAAAAGCTATGTTTGTGACGGTCTTATTGAAAAATAGTAAACTGATATTATTGATATTGAAGAACTGTTAATGTTTTTCTTTTGACTGCGCTCCAACTTACGTAAACAAAACAAGTTGTGCCTATTTTACAATTGAAGCTTTTCCATGTTGTCCTAAAAAGGAATAAACAGGCTTATAAGAGTCATTGCAGTGATTATATTCTTATAAATCTCAGTTCTATAATTTCGTTGGAATATTATGATTTAAAATTGGTTGATTGATCATATAAGAACAGGCTTTGCAAAATGTACAGTTAACCTACAAGTTTTACATCCACAATATGCAAAAAACTAAAGATTTCAAATAAAAACTACTTACCGCAAATACAAAATACCTACGTGATGAATAAACTCATTGTTCACTAGAGATTAATATGATATAGGCACAATGGAATATACATACTTTGCCGGGGTAAATGATAAAATAATTACTTAAATATTGTATGCATATGGCTTGTACTTAAAGATTTTGTAAAAGTTTTTGTATAAACTTTTACTGATATAGTGCATAAGTCTATTATATTATAGTTGTGCTTTGCCACATGTTCTGGTTAGCTCTTTCAGAAAAAGAAATTCTGTTCTATATTTTAATAAGGAATTTCCCTACTTAATTGAAATATAGGATTTCTTTGAAAATATTTGTCAGATAATTGAACTTATCCGGCACCTATTTAGAAAATACATTGCACATAAAGACAACATCATAAATTATCATAATGTGATCCTGTCGTTAATCTATTTAATTCTTTACGAACGTAACGTTTGATAGAATGAGATAATAGTTAAAAACGCTAAAATACAATATACCACAAAATAAATAGGTAATGCATAAAAATTACTTAAAGTAACAAATAAACTCTAAAAAAGTAATGGTAATTTTGTGATAATGCTATAATAGAAACTTGTAAACACGTCTGAACGTCTCTAATTCTTCGCACCGACTGAAACATTCACCGCCCGATCCCCACCTTTTTTGTTCTCTCACTCGCACTCTTTGAGTGTGCGAGAGCGAGACCGCAAGTCAGTCGGGCAGTGAGGCTGACTTCACTCTGTCGTCGAAGTGGGGATGACCTCGCCGTAGCTGAGAGGGTGGCATTCCATGTTGGGGGGAAAAGGGGAGTTAGTCGCACGAAGGCGTGCTGAGCTCAAGTCGTTACTCTGCACCCAAAGCTCCAGCTGAAATAAAAAAAATATATGATTGTAAATTTAACAAATAACAGATAATATGTTTGCCGTCCGGCAAAGAAGAATAACATCAAACCTCCATACTTAGGGATATCGTAAAAGGCGACTAATGATTTAGAAGTACATCTAACACCTCCGTCACAGATTACTATGACAATGACAAAAAATTGGCAGTATAACTTACTGAGCTCCATAATATCGTTTATCGTTCGCAGGTTCTCGCACGTAAGCGCGGGGCCGTCGCACGGCGCCCAGTGCGGAGGCGTGGAGCAATCTGCTCGAAGAGGTAGATCTGCTGCTCTGTCGCCGCGCGCGTGATCGCCTTATGTTCCAAAAAATATCTTCTTTCTCACCTCAGGCGGCATCTTAGAAGGCGGCGGCCTGCACGCGCCCGCGCAGTGCAGCTGCAGCAGCAGTTCCGCAATTGCCGCAGCAGAGGTGTCAATGACCCGCTGCCGGCACACCGCCACCGCGTGCACGAAGCCTCCTGGTCCGACGAACTCGTGCTCCATGAACACCGTCTTCTCGTCCCAGTATATTGCCTGGGAAATTGATAGTTACTTGTTAAGATTTTCTCTGTTGGTACAACAAGTATTCTATATGACTGCAGAACTTGAGATTGGACTGTTAGGAGGCATCCTCCATCCCTATTTCGGGCAGCGGCCTCGATAGATAAGATAGCCATAATACTGTTCAGCCTCCGATAGGAGTGCAACGACAAGAATTTAAGTTTCACAACTAAAAAGGAAACGTTACTTGAGCATATTGGTTGGTTGGACTTGGAGTCACCATGATATTGAAATCTCTGCGTTTTGAAGACGCCATCGAGTGCAATGTAATTACAGTTGGCTTAAAAAAACATTCTACTAGCAAAACATGTTTATCGAAGCAAGATATGACCATGACAAATCCAACAGCCTGCCCTGAGAGTCCTGAGACTTACGCTTTGGTAAGAGAGTAGAAAGACTCGAAAGTCCTCAAGTCAATACTCACTCGAGAAGTGATAGTGAACTTTGTAAACGGCTTCAAATACCGCCTATACCGGATGGTAGACGCTGCCTGCACCACCGCACCTCCGGCTGATTTAATACTGGAGTACAGTCCTGTACGCTCATAGAAGTCTGCTCTAGCAAAGTCCAGCTCGCGGAGGTAGCGGGCGTTGTTCATGTGGTAAAGTAGAGTATCGATGTCATTGAGAAGACACCAAGCTGGAAAGAAAGGTGAGGTTCTTTTTATTCGGTCAACTTACGGATCACTAGCCTCTCTAAGTGGTATCTATATGTTATATATATGATTAAATTAGTTTAACGATTTGTAGGGCAAATACTAGGAGTTTTAGTGGGAGGGTCTATGACCCTGAATCCATAGTCCCATGGAGCCCAATAGAGGTTAGGTTAGGTTAGCCCAAATAGGGGTTCGGCGAGCTACTCACTGCCTCGGCCGCAGAAGCAATGCGAAAGCGATTCCCGTAGGCGAGGCAAATAGTGGGCAGAATGCATAAAAAACAAATACAAATACAAATATCTTTTTTGCTTTAAATAGGGTACAATGGAGATCTTAAAAGTAGGTGAAACAGAAACTTAGCCTATTTAGCCAACTTAAGTAGCATGCAAACATAAACAGAAATTATTAATGTTATTAAAGATTGAATTAAATAATGTAAATTAAATTAAATAATGAAAATTAAAATCCAATTTAATCAGATAAGTACCTAACGTATTATAATCTCTTATCGACCATAAATCCCTTTTGATATTTATTTCACAACTACTTATTATCATATCTTAAGAATTCATCAATTGAGTAGAATGCCATGTCCACTAACCATTTGCGCAATAAAAATTTGCGAATGCATAGAGTTTTTAGTGGGTAGGAGGTAGGCCCCCCCTTCCGGCCCCCCCTTCCGTCCACCCATCCAGCCCGCAGGGGCTGAGTGGGGGATCGGCAAGGCGGAAAGCTGTGTCGCCAGCGTTGAGTCGCTGGTGGCTTCCGTGGCAGAGTCCCACATAACTGCCGTCGTTCTCCCAAACGACAGAGTACGCAAAAGCACGCATTACGCACTCGTTAAAAAAAAGGTGGAATCACGGGAGGCGGACAAGGAAAAGAGTATAGCCACCACGAGGTTCTACATACAATCCACCTACTCATGGGGGCTGCGTAACAGGCAACAGCATTTCTTTCAGTTAAGAAAAATAGTTTTCCGAAGATGATTCCCATATTGAAAGAAATAGGTTCTTTCCAACTTCATTCATAATGCGCTCTAAATTTCGCAGATAATCTTCTTTTAGTTTATTGATAATAAGGTATTTTACTAATTTCCTTTGACATTATCAGTATTTAAGGAAACTGAGGATTATTTGATTAAAAGTTTATCAAAAAATGAGTCAGTGTTTGCATTTCATTCAACCATTGTCCGTTAGCAAACTAATAAGCAACCAAGCAACCTGATAAAAAGATTTAACTTAATGTGTGTTTCAGAACCGGAAGTCTAATCGTGTAAAATCGCAAATGCTATAATAATAGTTTAAGTTTACCTAAGTTATTAAATTGAATATCTATTTAAGATTTCTTTATTGGTTATGTTGTAAATATATCGACCGGTAACAAAAACTGACCACGGACCTGAAAAAAAGACGGACGTAATACCACACTAAAAAGAAGTGAAGCATCAAAGGTCCTACAATTTCGTTTATTGTAAATGACCTACACTCACACAAATACACCTGGAAATAAAAGACCGGTGTATTTGTGTGAGTGTAGGCCATTGTACAACATACGAAACTGTAGGACCTTGCATGCTTCACTTCCTTTTAGTGTGATATTACGTCCGTCTTTTTTTCAGGTCCGTGTAACTGACTAACAGCGCACAGTGCATGTAAATTTTTATGCCGTGCCGTGAGGCGTCTGATAGACAGATTATGCTATTCTACGCTGTGTGGTTCCCCTTTAATTTATTTATAAGCATTTTACATGAAACTTACTGCTAAATAAATGAATGGTTGGTACTAATAAAATAATAAATAAAATAAAATAATAAATCTAGGTTGTCTAGATTCAGATTCAAATATTTATTGCAAGTCACAGGTATAATAATACATACATACATACATACATATACTCACGCCTGTTTCCCATGGGGGTAGGCAGAGACTATGGATCGCCACCTGCTACGATCCTTGCACACTTCTTTCGCTTCATTTACATCCATCAACCTTTTCATACATGCCCGGCGGTTTTTCTCACTGCGTACACCAGCCTTTTTTATTAAAACCTCTAATTGGTCCGCGTAGGTTTTTCTGGGACGCCCTTGCGCATTCGTTCCCTCCACATTCACACAATATATCTCTTTCGTTATTCGACTTTCATTCATCCTCTCTAAGTGACCAAACCACTGAAGCATTCCTTTCTCAATTCTTGTCACTATATCATCTTTCAGACCACACCTTTCACGAATTACGTCATTCCTAATAGGTATAATAAAGTGTTACAAATTTTAAAATATGTACAAGTGACGCCCTGTAACGGCACAGCAACCATGAAGGATCTGGCTTCACTTATGTATACTCACATTCTACACGCGTAGTGTCCAGTATACAAGCCTTCTTCTTGTAGTAGCGTGCTTTAGCGACGGTATACATCATCCTGGCGAAGTACGCCACGTCCACGGTCCCGTACAGGAGGAATGCACACACCGCGGCCGCGGCACCCCATCCCGGCAGGCAGACCGACCACGTCATATCCACTGGAACCGTTAAAGGCGTAGATGATTGGTTTGGTTTTATTTTCCTGAATCCTGTATTTCCGTTGTCCCTACAGACCGTGTCCTCGTGACGGGGGCAACGGGACAACTTTAAATTTCCTTACCGTTGTCCTCGTCACGCAGATAGAGTAACTAAACAAACACGTGGTATTAAAATAAATTACGCTCAAGTTATCTGCCAATAATAATTAATTCTTCATTTTTTTATAAAAAAATATTAAAAACATTACCATCCTTCAGCAATCAAAAACGGGACAGAGTAGAGAGAACGGAAATTGTATTTAACCCAATTATATTAAATTACTCATTTTAAAGCAGCTTAGTTTTTCAGTACCTAAACAGATCGGTGAAATGGAATTTGATTTTCGGAACGCAGTGATCGCGCGTCACGGCCACAGAAAAGAAAATACAGAAGGTAGGCCTACAGTATAAAAAACATAATTTTACTAAATTCAAGCGTCCAGATTAATCGAGTATATTAATTACCTAACTGTTAACTTATAATACGCCTTACAGCAGATCGCCATGCTAAGTCTGTATCTTAGTGACACATACATTAACATATCTAACCCGGTGATGGCGTCGCTGTCGTCTATTAATTTAAGCGAATATTTACAATAAAAATAACGATTTTCGACTAATATTAACGGAATGAAATGCTCTAAAAATGGTAATGGATGATGGTTCATGATTTTCTTCCAATACATATAATAAAATAATAAAAAGTTAAACAACCATACCCTCTGATATACAAGGTGTTACAAAAATACCCCTAATGCCGAATATGGTATATAGGGACCATCAAACTGAACAACTTTTACTATGGGACCAACTCTGAAATCGCGAATAAAAAATCAGCTGTTTCATACAAAAATTAAAATCAAAAATATCAAAATGTATGAAACAGCTGATTTTTTTTTCGCGATTTCAGAGTTGGTTCCATAGTAAAAGTTGTTCAGTTTGATGGTTCCTATATACCATATTCGGCATTAGGGGTACTTTTGTAACACCTTGTATAATGTCCTACTTTTAGGTACATATATTTTATTGACGCCCATAACTTTAATACTGAGGAAAACGCATTTTACTAAGATACAAATTCATAAAATGACAGCTTTAGGGGCCTTAACAATTATTTAAGTAATTGGATCACATAAAATTAATTACCTTCAATTTAATATTTTTCCGAAATACCATCAGTAAAGCGAATAATCAATGTATGTTTAATTATATCCTCACTCCAAGAATTATCAAGAAAACCACATGTCACAACAAGGGGATTTTTACCCATAACGTTGAAATAAACCCAAATTCCTGCTCAATTAATTATTTAAACTTATGTTGTGACGTCAACATCCAAGTTCACTTATTTTACCTATTATATTTATGGTAAACATCGTTGCAGGAGGACAAAGGTCAGTCGGTCAAAACAGCATACGCTAAGATATCCCATATAGTACTTAATTTATTTATTTAAAAACTCAACCGCTTTATTACAATAGCTTGTACAGAGATAGGTAGGTACTTAATTTAGAAAAACTTAAGCTACTACCTACAGAGTTTCGCAACATGACCGTTTAAAAGAAAAAAAAATGCTTTTGAAATCCAACACGGAGTTTATTCCATTTTTAAAGAATTTTTTACCACTGCAATAGTGGTGGTACGGTAATTTCTTTACCGTGGTGGTGGCATTAATAAGCTATCATGATTACAAGTAAAACTTACTCGTAGAATAAGTAGGTAGCTAGGTAGGTATTCTATGGTAATAGTGCACATTGTATAAGCTGTAAGCAATTATAGAAGCTAGGGAAACCCGATCGATGCAGCGCCTATAAATAATTAACTGACGGCATCAGGTTTTTTAGGGTTCTGTATTCATCAAGGAACCCTGATAGTTTCGCCATGTCCGCGTCTGTCCGTCCCCAGCCTAGCTCATAAACTCTTAGTACTAGAAAGCTGTAATTTGACATGGTTATATATATAAATCACGCCGACAAAGTGGTGAAGTAAAATTTTGAAAAATATTTTTTTTAGGTTACCTCCCCTGAACGTGAAGCAATTTCAAAAAGATGGTGGGTTTGTGGATATAGTTTTTTAATTTAGACATTAGAATTGTTAAGCTTTAAAGTGGAAAATACTGAAATGATACTATAATAAATTTTAAAAGAAAAGTAGTAGAGACACGCCGTGCACAGACATGAACGACGGCCTATATCGATTTTGTGAATCATAAATCTAATAATAAACAATTAAATATCGATACAAAACATTATTTTAAATAATCTACGCCTCCACGCCATACAGTACCATAATTTTATTAGTGAATAGGGGATTGCTAGCAGCCGCCCACCACTTCATCCGGTATGGACTTGGTAAATGTCCATCTTAAGAACTTGGACCAGGTTCATTGGGACGAGTTGCCACCTAACCTGAACTTTCACCCCCTGTTTCACTCCGTTTGATATTCGTTTTTAACCGACTTCAAAAAGGAGGAGGTTCTATGTTTGTCTGATTACTTGTTTTTTTTTTGCGACAAAAGGTTGGTAACTAGCTGGCGTATATTATATCCCTCTCATGGTTCAATACTCGTATAATCCTAGACCTCTCAGGGTTCAGGCGTGAAAAGGTTACAGACAGAAAGAGATTTGTCACATTTATTTATTAATACAGGGCTATTTGTAATGCCTGCCTACCTACACCTCAGTGCCTACCTATTATGGTCTGTTTATTCTTACTTGTCCTATTTGGTAAACAATCTTCACCCAACTCTTTATTGGAATATTCATTTTTAAAATACAACAAATGGTTTTTCACACGCACATAACGAAAGAAGTTGATAATTAATAATAATGATTATAATAATAATTAAAATTAATATAATAGAATAGGACAACATATTTTTAAATAACGATTAAAATTTAAAAGACTTATGACAACTGTCATTCAAACGCGCTTAATTACTAGTTTATTTGAATTAAGCAATTTTTTACTTTTACTTTTACTGTCAAAAACTTTTTACTACAAGTAAGGAAGACTATATACCCAGCATTCGGTGTCGTGCGGCTGATGATTATAGTATTTGTAAAACACTAATAACCTCGCAGTTGTAGATTACTAACATCATACACAACAACGGTTGTTCTACGACTTTTCCGGAAAAAAAAAACTACTTTCCATACAAAATTTCTAAATGGCTGATCGAGTTTTGTATGAAGTGTTTTTTTTTCTTTTTCGAAAAAGTCGTATAACATCAAGTACAAGTAAGTGTTTTACATATAACCCTGTTCTGTGTAATATTGTCTAATGGATTTTTAATTGCATAATTTGGTTATTAGGGCTATTGTGTCTCCTTGGGGTAAGTGCCTAATATGCCTTTACCAGTTTGCCCAGCAGTGGGCGTCGTGCGACTGGATATTGATGATGATAGGATGGTAATTTTATGCCGTTAACAACTTTATAACATTTATAACATTGATAAAATTATACAGACATGTTAAGAGGAATTTAGTTAATCACAGGATCAAAGATAAAGGATAGATACCATTCGCCTTACAAAATTAAAGAGCAATATCTTAGTGCTAAAACTTTGCTGTTAAATATTTCTTAAATGTCATGTAGGGTTAATACTATATCTAGTGCCCACAGAAAAAACAGGGACCTTACATTCGATTTGATAAATGGAAATTCAAGTCCCTATTTCATCATCTCCCATCGCCAGTGAGTGGTGGTATTATAAAGTAAGTTGCTTGTAGCCTAGTCTCGAGAGAACAAACAAATATTGATTTATTACCTATTAACAGATCTTTTGCAAACTTTTCCACATTTCACTTGAGTATAAAAAAAGATCATAACATAACTATAGGAGAAACTATCTGCACTATCAACCTGCTAAAATACAAAAAATATTCTGTGAGACCTATTACTCTATAGATTTTTATAAGTGAAAAAATAAAATGCATCAAGCTCCTACATATTAAGCTAAGTAAATCGAGTTAATCTTCATACTTTACCAGCCGGCGAATCAAATAGAGGTGTGAACCAAATTATCTAACACTGTTATCAGAGAAAAATCATCACAAATCACTATCAACTAATAAAATTATTATATCAAACGGTAATATGGTTTGTTAATTAAACAATTAGTAACGAAAACCCGAGAAAGTAACCTCGATAAAAGTGTCAATGTGATTTTTCACATTTATGAAGTAGGCTACTTCAAGTAGCTGACAGAATATAAGTTGCGCGCGCAGAAAGATCAATAGAAATGAAGGCAAAGAGAAAACGTTCATTGATAAACTTTATTTCAGAAAAGTATGAATATCTAATTTAAACCGTTATACAACGTGTTACAAAAGTACCCCTAATGCCGAATAATATGGTAGATAGGGACCATCAGACTGAACAACTTTTACTATGGGACCAACTCTGAAATCACGAAAAAAAATCAGCTGTTTCATACAAAAATTAAAATCGAAAATATCAAAATGTATGAAACAGCTGTTTTATTTTTCACGATTTCAGAGTAGGTCCCATAGTAAAAGTTGTTCAGTCTGATGGTCCCTATCTACCATATTATTCGGCATTAGGGGTACTTTTGTAATTTTGTAACACGTTGTATATTATTTCATCCTGTGCATTGAGTAGGTACCTAGATCAAGATAATAATATGTAGGACCTTTCAAGAACTTTCTGACCATATGGGGTACCTAGCGGAGTACCTACCATGTTACAATGCACAGTATGGTACCTACTAGCAGCAAACCAATGTTAATATATTAAAAAAACCTCATTGTCAGCAGCAGTTATCTTGAATTTCCGTTAAGTATTTACAAAAATTACAAAACAATTTTATCTACAGAATACATAATAGCACTAACGTCTACAGACTTTAAACTAAACCTTAACCAAAATAAGATATCTGCAATATCGATACCTAGCATTAACTATGTATTGCTATTTAGAAATTTAAGGCGTTTTATATTATCAGTGAACTTGAGGTTAACTGATTCTAACCAAAAGTTATCTGCTGCATTACGTTTATGTTAGTTGTTATTAGGTACCTAAGTAGGTACAATAAAATGATATGAAACTAGCGACCCGCCCTCGCTTCACTTCGGTTCCTTCCTTTTTTTGCCAAACATCCAAAAAGAAAATAAATACTTAATGCAGCGTTTTCGATGCAAGCTCCCAGTCGGCTTAATTTTTGCCTACACCTTCAACAATAATTGTTAACAATAATTATCGTCATATTTTTAGCAATTTATATAAAACCTAAATATTACACGTCCTCAGGAGTCACTCTATCATTTGGTGAAAACCGCATGAAAATCCGCTCATCAGTTCGGTTTTTGAGTAGTTATATTGCGAACAGACAGACGCGGCGAGGGACTTTGTTCTATACTTAGGCTCTATATGTACTTACTTACTACTGATAACTTTGTTTGTATCCTCACTTGATGTTAATGGAATAAATAGAACGTGTTAGTAACGACACAGAATAAATAATATTACCTAAGTACCTACTACCTAATAAAAAATATTGCATTTAAAAGTAATATTATTATCATATTGATATTGTAGGAAGAGATTACATAGGTACACAATATGGACATGAATAAATTTTTATCGAGGCGTCACGAGTACGACACGTCAACTGCGCCCGGCACGCCAAAATGTCGGTGACCTTGTGCGAGTTTCCGTCCTTGTCTATGCAGTAAGATTGAAAAGCGACAGAGCTATAACATCCGATCCGTCATTGTGTAGAAAGCAAAGCGTCAGTGTCAGTGACGCGACGCCAATAACCACGGTACGACGACGCAGTCTTTATAAATTAGAAATATTTAAAAATAACAATGAAAGAATTCAAATACGACGTTGTGCAGTTAATACAGGCGGTCAAGGAACATCCTTGCCTTTGGGATAAGACTCAAGAAGTATATAAAGACCGTTTCGAAAGAAGAAAGGCTTGGGAAGAGATTTTTAGTCTTTTAGACGATACATATGAATCGATGTCGTCCGAGGAAAAACGTTTGACAGGTAGGTGTAATTTAGAATGTATTTCTTTGCGCACTTAGGTATTTCGACAAAGTTTTTTTATCGAAACATTTGTCGCGCTTTAGTTAAATCTTTGACAATAGTATACTATACTCCACAAGCACACTTACGACGAACGAATGTTTGTAAACAAAACTTTATGGATTATTTATACAAGGTGTTATAAAAGTCCCCCTAATGCCGAATATGGTAGATAGGGACCATCAAACTGAACAACTTTTACTATGGGACCAACTCTGAAAACGCGAAAAAAATCAGCTGTTTCATACAAAAATTAAAATTGAAAATATCAAAATGTATGAAACAGCTGATTTTCTTTTCGCGATTTCAGAGTTGGTCCTATAGTAAAAGTTGTTAAGTTTGATGGTCCCTATCTACCATATTCGGCATTAGGGGTACTTTTGTAACACCGTGTATTATAAGTAGGTACCTAGTAGGGTGGGGGTGGCATCAATGAGCCACGCGTACGCAATGGGCCACCCCATCTAACTCGTAAAGGCGACGTTGCCGCTCCGCGTTTTCGGCATGCACGGACGCGTTTCCGACCGCACCCCTCCCTCCCCAGTCGCTGGCAAGATTCGGTGAGGAACGCGTGTGCCACCGAGAGTTTTTCGATTTCGTGACCTAAAACCTAAAAAAAATATGTAAGTACTGTGTTTTCTCATGCTTTTTCTTTAAGTCATTTTACTTTGTGAATAACTTGCACGTACAAAAGGTTTATCTGAGCTTCTTTTACAGTAGTTTAGTAGCAGCTACATGTGTCTGTTTGGAATTACATAACCTCAAATAATTTGGGACCGGGGGTGTACGCTATGGGTCATTTCTCTTGTGCTTACAATGAGCCATTGACTCATTGTGTGCCATAGCATGGTACAGAATAGGCCATGTATAGATGTTATGGTACCATACCCGGCTCATTGTGTGCCATACCTGACCCATTGTATGCTGCTACTCAAAAAATACTAAATGCACAATTAACATAATGGAAATACATTTGCATTAACATGTTGTAAAGCTACACTTATGAATTTCAGAATGGGTCGAACCCCGAAGATCATAAGGAAAAAAGGAACTACCACCGCTGCCCAAATGCAACGCGCAATAGACCTTCATGTCAATGGTCAACATAGTATTCGAAGAGCGGCCAAAGAATGCGCAATTCCTTATCAAACGCTACAAAGATACGTAAAAAAATTTTTGAAAGGTGAAAATCAACGTTTCGAGCCAAATTATTCAGTAAACAAGGTTTTCACCCACGAACAGGAGCTGACCATTCACAATTACATAGTCGAATGTGCTGACAAGTTTTTTGGACTCACATCAAGAGAATGTTGCCGAATCGCCTATCAAATGGCAAAAATAAACGACATTAAAATGCCAAAATCATGGGAAGTCAATGAGATGGCTGGACGTGACTGGCTTCGTGGGTTTAAGAGAAGGTTCCCAAACATATCGGTACGAAAACCAGAAGCGTGCAGCTTGGCTAGAGCAACCGCTTTCAATAAAAGTAACGTGGAAAGGTTCTTTAAAAATTTGAAAGAAGTATATGAGCGTCATCCCCAATTTGGCGACGGCAGTCGTGTATACAACCTGGATGAAACTTCGACAACCACCGTTCAAAAGCCGCAAAAGGTATTGGCACCCAAAGGACGGAATGTTTGCAAAGTAACGAGTGCAGAGCGGGGAGTCTTAGTAACTACTGCCTGTATCGTGAATGCACATGGTCAAGCTTTACCACCAGTAATGGTGTTCCCGAGGAAAAACTATAAACCACACATGATTTATGGTGCTCCACCAGGAACCCTCGGATTAGCCAGCCCAAGTGGATGGATGACTGCTGACCTGTTCGTTGATGTAATGCGCCACTTCATCAAGTATTCATCGGCATCTAAGGATAATCCGGCGCTCCTCATTATGGATAATCATGAGAGCCATCTGTCTATAAATGCTCTTGATTTGGCAAAAGCTAACGGAGTCACAGTATTGACTCTTCACCCGCATACTACAGCTAAAATGCAGCCGTTGGATGTCGGGTTACACGGGCCATTTAAAGTCTATTACAACGCTGCGGTCGACTCTTTTATGATGCGCAACCCTGGAAAAGGCATGACAATATATAATGTTGCGGAATGCGTTGGACAAGCCTACCTGAAATCAATGACCCCATCGAACATAATAAATGCTTTTAAAAAATGTGGAATTCATCCGTTCGATGACCAAATATTTACGGATATAGACTTTCTGCCAAGCTCTGTAACAGACAGACCTGCTGCTGAAGACAACGATGACACAGACGCAGAAGACATCATCGGCGGGTCTCCGCCTGTGACTTCAGTTGATCAAAATGATGACGCAGAACCATTAGCCTGCGAATCACCTTCGATTTTAGAACAAGACGAATCCATTTCCCAAACGGCCACAATTACTCCCATGACACTGAAACAAGCCGCCGCCAAAGCTGTTAATAAAGCAATCCCATGCACACCCAAGCCTAAGCTCGATGCCGTGGAACCAAACACTCCCATAACTATCACGAATACTGCTGTCAAACCAGGCACTTCAAAGAAGTTACTTGAAGGTGTTGTTGAATCTTATACTACAAGAGCTACTACTCCTGTGCTGCCGAGCACTTCAAAGGCTGACATTGATGTTTCTGGACCAAGTAATTTTATTTCACCCCAAATATTCCGTCCACCAATTAAAGCAGAACCCCGAAAGAAACAGGCAACAAGGAAGCGTGGAAAGAGTATGATAGCAACAGATACTCCTGAAAAAGAAGCCTTGGCTCAGAAAAAAAGAAAAATTACAAAAATCAAACCAAAGAAAGCTACTAAAAGAGTCAAACTAGCCCGAAAGGATTTATTTAAGCAAACAAAAAAAGCGATGAAGCAAGTTTTGCTTTCCGATACGTCGACTGATGAGGATGAAGACTTTCGGGCCAGCGGATCGTCTTCCGGTGGCGAAGCATATATAAGTGACTCCGAAGATGACGAAATCATTTTGAGCGATGACTTTCCCCCATTGCCACGACAGCCTTTCGTTAATGATTATGTTATTGTCCGCTTCAAATCAAAAACCGATAATGTTTACTATGTCGGTCAAATATTAGAAGTCATCGACGATGATGAAGAGTGCGACTTTTTCGTTTCTTTTTTAAAGCTAAAGAGCAAGGCCCAGCAAAAATTTATTGATCCTCTTGTCCCCGACACAGCGGGTGTTAAAAGGCTGGATATCAAATATATTTTGCCAGCACCAAAAGTCGAAGGCACAAATCGCCGTGCCATGACATACAAATTTGCTGTAGAAATGTCACTTTTAAAGTTACGATATTAGTAAGAGTAATAACTCTTACTAAAATGGTAACTTTTTCAGTATTAAGATTAAGTACAAAGTGCCTAAAATGCTAATCAATAAGACTGTTTTTGATATTTTTTGTGAGTAAGTAAACTAAAGACTTTTATAGATAGTATTTGTTATTAGGTGGTCGAAGGCACAAAGCGTCTTTGCACCGACTTACTAAGGTGTTGATTATGTCATAATTATATCAGATTTGATCTCTATTTAAGCGTTATTCCCTGCAATTTTATTTTTTAAAATAAGCGCCTCAAAAGCTACTCGGTGATACTGTTATAGACGTTAAGTAAATACTCAGATATACAACGTGTTGTGTTGTGTTATTGTGTTAAAAAAATGAGACTGTTATATATTTTGCTATTCAAGGTTATGTCAAAAAAGTGATAATATTAAGAAAAACTTTAAGACAAGATTTTATAGGTTACTGTTAACCAAACATAGTAGTAAGAACACCTCAAACGATTGCAATAAATAACTTTAATATAAATATTGTGTTTTTCTCATAAATTTAGAATAAATATAAAGATAACAATACGTATACACATGCCTGGCTGATTGTGTGCCCCCCAGACCATCGTGTACCACCCCCTATGCCCATTGTGTGCCATAGGGTGTACACAATGAGCCATTCTTCACATTTAAAAAAAATGCCATTGGCTCATTTCAGGATGATTTTGAAACAAATCTGAGTACGCCATTAGATAGTCGGTTAAATTTCCTTACCATTGATGCATATAACATTTCAGTCGTGTATATGGATGCAGAAATATGGTGCTCCAAATTTTTCCTGGCTCATTGATGCCACCCCCACCCTACAGTCAGCAGTACGTCAGGTTACACAAACCGTCAAATATCTGCAATTTATTTTGAACCTTAATGTCGTGTATGCATCAGTACAAAATTGATTGAATTTGATTACCTACCCTGTCGTGGTAGCCCAGCATGCCGTTGACTGTACCTACCTAGGTACTTGTTCAACAAATACGTTCAAAAGTAATGCCATAATTAGGTACCTAGGTAAGTATATAAAACTTGGAAAACATAAATCAGCCATCAAAATTAAATGGCAACACAGACCATTGTAACAAAATACGGAACTTGAGTTAAGTTGCAGCATCACTGTCGTCAATTTAATCGCATTGTAAAAGAGCTTTTTCGTTGGTTGAAGTACAGTCAACGGCAGCTAGGCTACTGCGACAAGATAAACAAATTCAATAAATTTTAAGACTTACTTAGTATACCTATCTACTTTAATTCGAACATATTGGTTTTGACTTTTGGGTCTTTCCATGCAAAACAGGAAAAAGCTTTATATGGATTTTATTGCAAAACAAGACGCAGTTTGATTCTTTAAATTCATTGTTGCAGTAATATAACTCAGAGTTGGTCTGATTTTGGAGTAAAATGTCCCACCAGTCACTATGGAATGGCCCTTTCGTATACATGTATAACTAACGTGCTGACAACTGTACCCTACCTATAAAACTGCTGCAGTTTAGTTCCGTACTTACCTCAAAACTTATAAGCCTCAAAAGGAAAAATTGGAACCTGTATACTTACTTAATGTATAGTTCGCTGCTGTATACGATCATTATTTCGACTCTAAATGATAAAGAAAGCCTATGGTATGGGCACAGTACTGTGGTATGGGGCAGAGTTACCCAATTAGTGGTAACCCTGGTTCCCCAGCCAGGGGTACCAGTAGCCAGGGGCACAATGAAATCACGTCACACGTGATTTCATTTATAACATTCCTGCAATAAGTTAACACTAATTCACAATAAGCTACCACTTATTTCAGGAATGTTATAAATGAGTTTGAGGTCTTTCTTCGAGTGGTACGTAGAAAAAACTAAATGGGAACCACTGGTATGGGGTACCTACGTAGGTACTTGCCGCTAACCAAAAAAACAAAGTTGGTGTCAAACAGCCAAATCACAGCAGAATAAGTAAACTAAAAATTCTCACTACAGAATAAAAGAATAAATAAAATAAAATAGAAATTATGTGCTCAATAATCCGGGATTGGGTGCTCTATAAAAGTAGGGTGTTTGTAATAGAAATAAAAAGTCAGTTTAAAGTTAATTTTAATCATCCTTTCAGGTGAGCACGTGCTTACTAAATGGACTAATGTCCGAGACACATTCGTCAAATCTTTAAGACCAAGAATGGGTAAACCTCGTCGTAAATACTGCCTCCACAACTACCTTGAATTCCTTTGTACGACAATGGAACAGGACGAGACCATCGAATATAATTCAATGAAAGAAGAGCCAGACCAAACCAGCGAAGATGACATTATCGTAATTAATAGGAAACCAAAAAGAGACAGAAGTAACGACTCCACTTATGAGCCTAACACTTCTTCTAGAAATGACTCTAGCAGAAGCAAACGATCGAAGAAAAAAAGCTCTTTCGATAGCATGAGAAAGGAAGATTTAGGTGACAATGACAGCATAGATTTTGTAGAAATAGAGGATATTAATGCTACGGCAGATCACAATAGGCTGATGAATGAAGACGAAGCGTTTTTTGCTTCTCTGCTGCCCACTGTTGTGAAGTACAGTGAAGATGAAAGGTTGGAGTTTCGTATAGAGGTCCTCAATTTGATGAAGAAAATAAAAGATAATAGAAACTGGAGTTCAGCTGATGGTTAACAAAATACGACACATTTTACTCCTCAATTTTTTTATCGCAATAAAGTTGTGGGCATTAACACATTATTTTCATTTGTGAAAACTTGAAACAAAACTTATTTCGTTTACCTATGATACTTTTGTTATTTGTGTTACAATCGTAAAATAGAAATGCCTATATTTCAAAATTTGAGATTTTTAAATAAAAACATTGTACATTTAATAGATAGTTTTAATGATCATTTCTTCTGTAGCAGTTTAAAAAATAATGTTTACATAATCACAAAAACACAATTTTTGAATTAAAAATAATGACAAAAAACTCCTAAACGTTAATTATTAGTTTTTACGACTAATAAATGTTAACTCGTAAATGAAAAATAATAACAAATACGCTTCTGCAATACTGTGTGTCTGATAGTAATATCGAAGGTACAATCACCTACATGTTTCGAACAATAACAACTTACTTTGGGATTATATAAAAAATTGGAATCTTATTATTAGAGACGGCAGAAAACTGATTTTCTATCCAAAAAAAATGTAAAGACATACATCAAGGACTCGAAATTCTGTCAGATAAAATACATTTAGTTTTAACACTGGATTTTAATTTAGAGCCTTCAAGAGATCGTCTCGGGCGAGTCTGTGGCGCACGGCGACGGCACGAACATTATTTGAGTTGTAACTTAACTAATATTTCTATCTTAAACCTACCACGAAGTATCTGAACTATGCCGCCGTTACACCAGAGTGCACAATAATATTAGTTACAATTTTGACTATAATAACCGTACGCTCGGCAACAAACGAGCACACTAAATTCACTATATTTTAAACACCCCCTTTTCACTATATACAATTCGGAATGAGTCTCGCGTCTAAATACGTAATATTTATTGAAACCCCGCGGTACAATAGTTGCGACATGAGCCATCCATATAATGGGCATTTTTATATACACAAGCGATAAAATACTGCATGAAATAAACTGTTACAATGGCTTTAAGCCAAAGACCGACACGTAACGCTATACCGGTACTGTAGTGACTAGAGATCCCCGTACAGAACCGGGGATTAACGTAATATTTACACTTTCACTCTATAGATACCAAATTCACACTAGCTTAGCATAGCTACTATAAATGTCAATAAATTTATAGAATACAGCGATAGTTACGCCCTTTGGAAACAAGCATAGAGCCGCGTCATATGTCGCATTGGCACGGAATAAATTTACCACTGTTCCAAAAAGTTTATCTCAAAAATAACAATGAAGTTAAATCTCCCATCGACTTTCGTTTAGATTTGTGCATTCACATGGAAGTTGGTAAACTAAAGCTAAGCGCATAAGTATCTGAAATTAACGAGTACAATACGGTACTGATGAAAATATGACAACGCGTTAAAAAGCGTCACCTCGCAGTCTATTACATGAAGGGCTACAAATAAAATACCACTATACTGCTAATCGAAGCTTAAATTCACATCTGAGTATGGCCTGTATCACTAACGGAAACACTTAGTCTAAAATGGAAGTAACCTATAGGAATACACTTTTATACAGTACATATCGATACAATATGTATATGGATATATTACAAGCAAAGTTTAACAAACATCGTTCAAAATCATCTTGATACTTTAAGAAATAAATTTGAACTCATAGGTGACACAGTACGCTTAGGTAATAAACAAATAACACCTAAAAGGAACTACTAAACTCAAATAGTAAGTTAACTTTAACAAAATACATCACCGCTCACAGAAACCGTCGCGAACTTAGCCACCGGTTTGTTTATAAAATTATATACAATACAAAACAATTTCAACAATTTATTTTTATTTTTACACCTAAAGAAGTGAAACCTCATAATTAGGAGATCGCAGTTCAGTCTGAGGCGCAGTGGCCTCGCAAGTACAATTATGTTTAATTAGTAGTAAAATCCATGGTGGGTTTTCTTTGCCTGGGTTTTTTGGGTCGAGGCGGGGCGGGAGATCCGTTGCAACAATGGCAGCCCCGTTTGACGACTCCACGCCCCGAAGCTCGCCTTCTAACTTCTAAGCTGTCAGGTGAGCGTTCTCCCGCTCTCGTCTTCCCCGATAAGCTTCTTTCCACTTCTCCTTCTAAAGGGTGATAAGTGCGTTTAGGCGGGTAAGTACGCAGCGGTGGATGCGTATCGTCAGCGGATGATCCCTCAGCGCTTCCACTGCGCTCAATCCCCCTTGCTTCTTTAATTACCGAATCCAATCGCATTTGCGTACCGACCCCGCTTGAATCAGTCGAATTAGTGTCATACGAAGGACTTTTGCAGCACTTTTCGCTGTCGCTACTAAAGTCCAAAGGCCTCCTGCTTTCAGACGCTGACGCAGAATTCGATTCCCAGAATAATTCCGCGTGCCGTTCCGGAGATGATCTGTCATCGTCCACATCTGCCATAGACTCTAAGGTAGCGTCTCTGGAACTGTCTTCGGCGATCATTTTGGCATCGTCTCCTGCGATTAGGGCATCTGGCTCATCCATTAGGAACCTATTGTCTCTTTTATCTTCGTCGTAACAGACTCTTCTGATCACTTGGGCGGCGTTGCCGGTTGGATGTACGATGGCAGAGGCAGTGTTAGAAAGGTGTAATTCTCTGGAATCGTTGAGGATGTTGTCGAATCTTGTCAAACCATCGTCTTTGACTAAGACTGACGCCAAATTGATGTTGGAATTGTTCCCTGAAGGTAGAGAGTTCATCATATTGTCTATGCCATATTTGACGTTGTTGTCAGTTGTAGCTTGGGATATGACGGTGGTTTGAGGCGTTGTCATGAGAACCGTCGCCGGCGCTCGATTGGAGTGGAATATTGTGGATGTTATATGTCGAGCTTTTAGGCCCGCTATAGTGAATGGTTGAACCTGTAAAGAATACATTTAAAAATAACACTGATGGTCTAATTACGTTTACACAAAACTATTACAATAATGCAAGTATTTAAACTCGCAAAAAACAATAAATTCGAGACGACATACACCACGATTACAAAATTTGTAAAAAATTAGTATAATCGCTACAAAATTAAACACTCAAATACCTCTCCATCATCAGTCGGCTCGCTATGGAACGTGGTATTGGGATGTGACCTGGCGAACTCTTCCTGGTCGAGCGCTATAGTGGCTTGCATCCCATCCTCGCTGACAGTCACTATTCCTACGTCCTCTAGTCCCAGGTTCAAATCTCGTTGGTCATCGTTCATGTCGTTACGAGAGAGAAGCTGGTCGGTCGCGATTTGGTCGTCCATGTCTGGTTGGGGTATGCCGCTCTGGTTGAGGTGGGTCGGTTGCGCTGTAATATTTACAAATACAAATTATTTATTAATCATTCAACTATTGCCTTCAATTAACTGCCTCGGACAGGAGACTAAAGTCCGGTCGCGAAGCAGGAAGTTAACATCCACCAATCCGCTTTCGTCCCGCCTTATTCACCCATAAGGAAGGCCTCTACCCCAGCGTTGGGGACAATAAAATGGCTGATGCCGATACAATCACTGGCAAAACAATGAGTATCTCTCTAATGAATGAGACGAAGTGTGACATGTGCAAACTCACGAGTATGCGAATGATGGGCATGTTCTTGCGTGTGGTCGTGGGCGGGCGACGCGGCGAACAGCAACTCCGCCTCCGGGAACAACTCCGATGCCGACGGTGAATCTACGCCGAGGTCTTCGCACTCCTCAGATAGGGATTTCTAAAAGAAAATGTTAAATCTATGTGAACAAAGTGGAATAATCCAATGTGTCAGCGCCAAAATGATCTGAACATTCGAACAAGGCAACATACCGAAACATTTGACAAAAATCAACTATAACTCAAGACATCAAGTTCCGTTCTGTTTCTTCCGTTTTTTCTCAGACAAAAAATAAAGTGCACCATAATGTCTTGAGATAGGTTTTATTTTTGTCCAAATGTCAAGTATTTAGGTAGGTTTGAATGCTCAGATCATTTTGGCGCTGACTGTACAGTATTATCCTTTCAGATGGCTAACTCAACATTTATTACGATCGCTGTCAATTTAATCATTTGTCGATATCGTTGGCGTATAAAGACAGTTGTCACTGTGATTTGTGTTGCTGCAGCAATGTATGTACTGTACAGTGTATGCCAAACTAAAGCGATCGTGATAGATGTAGGACTTTATTGTATGTATGAGCAGTAATATCTTCTGAAAATGTAGTAAAACTTAAATTCTTGAAGAAACCTATGTACTCGTATGTGATGATAAGAGGCCATTATCAGAGGTATATTTTGGGAGCAAACGTTCTTAGGGATCGGGTAAATTTTTTTGGTATTTATTTTGGTTTATCGATAAATTAACGCAACTCGGCTATAATTCAACAACCTGACAAATAATATGTTTTATTTATAAACAAGTTCTTGCATTTAAGAATAACAGAAACTCTACTGAAAAAAAATAGTTAAGCAGATAAAATAATATCTGAACACAAACATAGCTTAAATCAACATAAAATAGAGTATTTATAATGAGTGAGAGTGAAATGAGCATGTTTGTATGAAAATCAAACAGTGGCGCGATTATTATTCTTTCAAGTGTATTGTATATAATGAAAAGAAAGCCTTTATTACCTGTAATCTCAATTCATGTTCCAAAATGGCGTACTTGTGTCTCAAAGCTGCAGCCGACACGTGCGTCAGCCGATGCTGGCGATGCGACGACCCTTCCTTCTTCTGAACCACCTAAATGATAATAGCCTATAAATCTTTCACATTTATCTATCATATCCTACAGAAAAAATATGGAATTACGAACGCTTATTAAAATATTTAACACTTATGGCAAGCAAAAGCCATAACGATGATCATGTCTGTTAATTATTGATTAAAGTGTTGATTTTTACTGCAAAGCTTTATTACGGTTTTATTTCAACAATAGAGAACATCAACTAATGATAATACTAGTTAAGAAACAATGAGATTCTGATGGTAGGGACATGCACGATTAAGATGCAGGAGTATACTCAACATGATGGGAGCATATAGTTCTCCGTCTCCGACATGCATAAATTAAATATTTATCAAATCTAATCGACTATAGACAATGACCAGATATTGTACCCGGAGTTGGAGGTGATGAGTAAATTAGAAAAATGAAAGACAAGGACTTAAATGAAGGGGCGATAATCAATATAAGACCTAATTACACTGTCCGTTTTCCGTTCATTTTGAGGAATGCCTGATTTATGTATCTAGATGCGACATTTTAACACAAAGCCCAGTTTGCGTACAAATGATATGAAGCTAAGCAATGTTCCGAATAGCTTTTTACTTTTACTGAAGCTTGGTTTTTATTTTATAATGTCGCGTCTACATTAAGTAACAGGACTCTGAGAAAAAAAAATGTTATACATGATTTAAAGGCTTTTTTAAACATTCTTAATGCAATTCGTTTGTTATACGACCGATATAATGTCATTAGGAGCTTTTTTTTCGTTTGACGCACTTTAGAATAGACGTCAAACTAAATTGCATCTGAACATAAGAATGATTTAAGCGACTAAACATTTCATTCAGAGTACTGCAATATCGTCGGCACACCAGCACAGAACGAAAAGCAGACAAAATAAATAGAGGCGTGCACGTCTACTAAAGAGGCATACTAATTCTGAACGGCCAGCGTCAGATCTACGATATGATCACCTGATGGTAGGCCTTATCGTCGCAATCTGACGCGTCAATATCGTAACCACAACGCGGCGAATCGTCGTGCGAATCGCCCATGTAAGACTTTTTCGACTCAACGTCGAACATCTTATCAAATATCCTTTGCGCCTCCATATCGGGACTGTACCGATCTGGGATTGGGTCCTGAAGTTTCAAAACGTGTCAGAGAACAATATTAGAACCACCAAGGAATTAAAGAAGTTTTATTTTTAATAGATCTCAGTTATGACAAATAGTATGTAATGTGGACTAGTTTAAATTAAGTGATGGTTCTTTCAGTTGATAAAAATAAAAAAGCTAATAGTAATACTTACAAGTACAGTTCTGTCCAAGTTGTCAGCCCGCACAGTTTCCTCGTAGGAGTAGTCATGTGGATCACCGGACGACGGTAGATTCCACGGCTCCGAACCCTCAGGACTCGAGGCACGTTCAGGCTTCACATCTTGCATATCCCTGTCGGTCCAAGGTGAGCTGGTCGCCCTAGTGTCCACCAGTTCCGGCGGCGTCGGCGCAGGCGCAGGCGCAGGAGACGCCGTACTATCAGGTGGTTGGATAGTCGTGGTAGTTGCTAAGTTGAACGCTTGAAGATTGTGTAGTGCTGCAGTCGGCAACCTCACGTGACGAACTCCTGGGCGAGCAAGAACCGGTTTCAAACCAGCCGGCCCTATCAGTCGTTGCAATAATAACGCGTTAGTAGCACCTCCTTCGCCTCCTCCAACAGTCAATAATTTAGGGCCTCGATTAGTTACTATGGCTATTTGCTGGCCTCCTTTCACCATCGAGACTGGTAAAATGTAATTCGCTGGCATCAATACCGCCGTTGCTGGTTTCCCAGCAGTTCCTCTAGCTACTGTAATAGTCTGTCCGTCAGCGACGATTACATTTCGCTGCGGTTGTGGATGTGGTTGAGGTGTGGGTGTTTCCGGTTCGAATGTGAGCTTTCTTACTACTTTTCGCGGACTATCTTGAGGGGAATGGCTCTCTAAACAGCTTTCATTGCAATCGCCTTGTGATGTTCCACAGCTGCTGTCTTCTGACCCCATCGTTCTGCAGGTATCTTCGCCGTGTACTGGACTTAGATCACGAGCACCATGACGACGAGACCCACTAGAACTTTTCTTGCGCTTCGAAGAGCCTGGGTTCGATGGAGGGTTGGATCTCCTTCGCGGTGCTGGCTTATCTTTATCCGGAGAATTTTCAACTTGTTCTTTGTATTCGGCCAGAATATACAATATCCTCTGGGTAGTTTGTTCATCTTCGAGAGGCTTCTGAGCAGACGTCTTTGGTGGCACTGTATTGAATTTGAGATTATTTGGAGGATTTGAAGATGCTTTAGGTCTTGACTTCGATTTAGAACTGACTTTAGCTGCTTTCTGTTGTGTTGAAGTTTCGTTCTGAGTAGTTTCTGATGTAACAGTGTGCGGGATTTGGGCGTGTGTAGAAGTGGGAGAATCTACAATACCTGAAGAATCTGGCGATCTAGCGAACGCCGAGGTTGTAGGTGTAGTAACCGTCGCTTTTCTGTTCACATAAGCAACATTCAGTTGCTGGCTGTTACCAATAGAATACAGGACCTGTTGTGTACTTTCAGTTGACGTAGAGCTAGCAGAAGTTCCGCTATCGGTAGTATCAGTAGAGGGTGTGTGAAGCTTGGGAAACGTAGTGCTCGTACTTGATCCGGGTTGCACTGTGCTTCTTTCCTTAACTTGCTCTAGAACCATATCAAATTCCCGTAGCTGTTCTAAAGTAGAGGAACTCATCTGCGATTCTGCCGATGACTGACTCTCTGTCGGAACTTTAATTGGTCTACTAGTTTGTGTCTGTGGAAGCCGTATAGTTTGTTGACCTAGTGGTGGTGCAGCAGTCAAGACTAATTGCTGGTAAACAGGTTGGTTCGCACCTCCTATAACATTTCTTTGTATCTGGAAAAATGACGGTCTTACCACTCTTGCTCCTGAAACCATTTGGGGTGCTTTACTTAACATCGGAAGTTTTATTCGCATCTGAGTTAAAACAGGTTGTGGTTGAGAATTCTGTGTATTTTCATTTGAACCACTGTTTGGTACATTACTCTCTTCTGCTACCATATCAGAATTTGAAGTGTTTTGACTTTGGGGAACTATTTTAATTATTGATTGCTCTATTTCAGTTTGATTTCCAGATTGTTGTTTCTGTGCCGAATCATCAATGAGTTCTGTACTAGGTACAGTAATCAGGTTTATGGTTTGGCCTCCTCCGATGTTAACCGGTATTTGTCTCGTGTATATTACTCCACCATGCATAGTCTGTATATTCATAGGAGCTATAGTTTGCTTGAGTTGTTGAACTAAATTTGCTTGTGATTGAGATGTCTGAGGTGATTTCCTCAAGAGCAAAGGTGGGCTGCTGATTTGATTTATATGATCGAGGTTCATGGCATTATCATTGGACTGACACTCGTTAGTATCATTATTATTGTTCACAGATGATAAGTGAGAATTGTTACTATTAATTTCAGATTTTTGGTTACCATCTTGGAACACTGGCTTACCAAATGCCTGATTAAACTTGGGCAAACTTGTAGATTTCTCTGAAATTGTTGATTTGCTCGAAGAGTTCTGAATAAACTTGGCATAATTCTCTTCATAGACTGAACGAGACTTAATTTCCTGCTGAGAGCTATTGTCTTTTCCTGCTAACGAATTTGTACTTCCGTCTTGGTTTTCGGACGACTTCAGTGGAGTAGCCTGAACAGTTACATTCGGTGTTTCTATTGGTTGTAACCTGAGAACCATACCCCGTTGATGTGGAGCATTTAATTGTATAGATTTTCCATCGGCAGACTTACAAACAAATTGCACCATTTTCTGCTCATTGGAACCTTGAACATTGGCAAGGTTCGTCAACAAATTGACTCTTTTAAGTAGTTGACCGGTAGCATTATTGTTTTTTTGACTACCGGTGTTGACAATATGAAGAAGTTGATTACCACCCTGCTGAAGGCCAGCGTCAACTAAAGACAACCCGCTAAAAGAATTAGCTTGAGACGTGGCTGTGCCGTTAGCACTTGTGCTGGTTGTTCCGGACTTGTTCTGAACGATATGCAAAACAGGTGTAGCGTTTGCGCTATTAATTACCGATTGTTGAGAATTATCAACTAAAGTGATCTGACTTCCTGTGGCATTTTTTCCTTGCACAATATGCAATACTTGCGGCGCAACTTGAGTGTTAGAAGATTGTTGATTACTATCACTCACATTTGTTTGATTTAATGGTGGAGGCAAAATCTGAGCTAATGCTTGTTGTAGTGACATTGCGTTGATTGAGGTTGTCTTAGGGTAAGTGTTTGTAGCGGATTGAGCCGAACCGATAGCACCTTGTCGTAATTTCTGAGACAATATGTTAACTAAAGCATGAGCTCGGGTCGCACTGGTCATGGTTTCTTGACTAGTTGTGATCCCAGCAGCGTTCATAGCATGTGCAATTTGATCTGTCTTCTCTGATGTACCATTTTGTTGCTTTTGTGTGCAAGCTTCATTGTCGTTTTGTTTCTCGGTAGCATTAAAAATATTTTGAAAACCTGATTCAGGCTCTAAGTTACCCGAGTTAGCAGGGTTATTTGATTCAAAGGAAAAGTCTACATTATTATCATTTTTATTTTCACTCGATTGAAATTCATTACTTTCAAAGTTTTCCCGATTTTCTTCTTTTACTTCAGGTAATTCCTCTAATTCGATCTTTACTACTGATTTTACTTCAGTCTCCATTGGTATATTTTCATTTGACATTAGTATATTTGAAGCACTTTGAGATTCTACTGGAAAATTCTGATTGTGTTGTACATACTCTTGAACTAAAGGTAAAGTTAAATCGGCTGTTGTTAGTTCTGTATATTCAGTTTTTATTGACACTTGGGCATCATCTTGAGGGCTGTTTTCAACTGAACATTGAGAGGGACTAGCATCAGATACTTGGGTGACGCGTGGATCGCACGTAACTGGATTTTGCGCTGCAGCACTTACAGGTAACTGACCTACTTGAACAACTTGCACTACTGCCTCAATGGGCGATGGTTCTATAAAATCAGGAAGGCAGAGGTCAAAGAGACAGTTCATCTTATGTTGTTTTGAAGATTTAGAGTTAAAATTGTTATCTTTCTCTAGTGTACTAAGACCCATGCCTAACTCCACAGAAGTTTTTTGAAAGAATGAACGCACTTTGTCTCTCAATTGTATGTATGTGATGTACTGCTTCAATTTCTTCAATTGATCATCGAAATGTTTTTCTTTACTATCAAGTTCTTTTTTGCAGTCGTATTCTTCGCACAACAAAAACGGCTGAGGTTGTTTTACGTCCGACAGAGTCGCAGCCGAAAATTTTGAAACATCACCTACTCCTTCCAAATTTTGAATGACTCTGTCGGACCCCTCACCAAAACCCATTTTGAAATTTGATTCATCAACGGTGTCAGATTGTGGTTCGAGGTCGTTATAATTTTCATTAATTTCTTCAGCAAATGGCACATCTGCAGGGTTTGACTGAATACTATCTTCGTCTCGAAACAATGAGATGCTTTCATCATTGTCACAAAGCGAGTCATTGTATGCACATGCACCTTTAATAGGCCAATTTTTCAGCAAAGCTTGCACATCGAAAACATCTTTATGAAAGGGATGCGAAAAAGAAAATTTTAATGAATTACAATAATCAATAACTGCTTTATATTCCTTGCCGAAGACTAAATTAGCAGGTGTTATTTTTGAATATAGTTGTTTTTCTTTTCTATACCTTTTTCCTACATGTATCACGTCAGTCATATCTAATTTTCGTTTCAATTTTAAATTTATTAAGGCTGAACTAGTTTTTAACCTTGAGTAAGTAACTTTTGGAATTTTTACTTCTAATATATCTTCAGATAAATCTGTTTCGTCTAAATTTGCACCGGTAAGTTCACTGTCATCGATTTCTTGCATTACTTCAATTACTTTTTCTGTCTCGTCATTTTTTTCAATAATGGGAAAAACATAACATGTTCCTACTACCGGATCTTCATACTCAATTCCAGTTAATACTAAGTCATCTCTACCTTTACATACTAAAGTAACTTCTTTTCGTGTGGGATTTCCGAACTTTTCTTTTAATGTATCAATAGAAGTATCTTCCATACTGGTTTCATAATCGATTAATTCTTCTGAAATTATTTCAACCGATAAATTGCTTTGCAACTTTTCTACAGCATTGCTTAGATTCTTTTTGACAGTCTTATTTGGTGATGCGTAACCGTGATCCAACAATTCAACAGTGGGAAGGGACTTCGTCGATTCATTTGTATTATCCGAATCATCATCCTGTTTATCATTGTTATCATTAACAGTGTTATTTTCAGCGACCAACAACCTTTGTTCTTCAAAATGAGATTCAGTGTGTAATTCTACTACTTCATCGAGTTCACTTTTATTTACTTCAACCTCAACCACGTTTTCTGAGTTGTTAGCATTATTGTTCACTAATATAAATTCATCGTCATTTTCATTAGTCATGTTGAAAACGGTACACTTATCATCTGTTACCACTAACTGCTGCCCTATAAAATCGAATTCAGATTGAATTTCGGCCACTCCACTATTTTCAATTATATTAATATCCAGTTCACTAGAATTTACATCACAGTCAACGCCATCGCCGTTCTCAAAGCAATCTTTTCGGTCCTTACTACTTTCAACGGTCACTTTATTTGCTACATCCAAATCTTTACAAGCAAGAGTAATACCAGCATCAGTTTCATTTGTGATATCATAAGATATATCTTCACAGCTTTTTTGTATGTCCATTATATGTTCGCTACTTACTTCAGTATTGTCTAAATAAGTATCATTGTTATCACAGTCAATATATTTTTTCTCAGTGTCTGCATTTTTAGTACTTAAAGAAACATGATTACTTTCATTTTTATTGATTTCAATATCACAAGGTGTGTCACCACAATTTTTTTCAACAACCTTTCTTTGCTCTTTTGAATCACAATCAGCTTGTAACTCGACGATTTCATCAATCTCACAATTTACCATTTCCAACTCTGAAGGTTTTTCATCACAATGCTCGTTTCTTGTCGTAATATTATGCTCGCCTTTTTTATTACTTTTGTGTAAAGAATCGTTTGATTGTGAATGTTGTATATCGTTCAAGCCACATTCTATAGCTTCCAACAAAGTATCATTACAAACTAGATTTAGAAGTTTAATCGTGGAACAGTTTCCAACTTTTTCTTTTGAGTTATTCCCAAATTTATTGTTCATTTCAATATCAGTTTCTTTATTTGAAATTTGATCATAAGAAGGCGAAGAAACATGAGCGTTATTTTGGGTAAGATTTTTTTCATTACCGATATTCGAAACTACGGATTCGGTAATAATAGACTTAGGTAAATCATAATGCATGTTAAAACCAATGCCGTTATTATGTCTAATAATTTCCCTATCAGAATGCATTACGTCGGTATCTGAATCTAAGGTGCTGAGATCTTTGATATTATATTTATTCTGAATCGGCAGTTGATCTTCATTCACCGAATTTTTTGTATATACATTTTCATTATTTTTATTTTGTCGTAAATCTTCTTGTTCAGATTTTTCGTAACCATATTTTAGTGGTTCTGTAGGTTCACCTGCGTTTGGCACTGAGCTAACACTGTTATCAAACGATTCTGCTTTATCTAATACATTTCGGCTAATGGTTGCACTATCAGACGAATGAGTTTCACAGTCCATAAGTGAATTTAAAGTGCGTATATCTTCGATATAATGTTTATTCTGTATCGGCAGTTGGTCAATCACTGAATCTTTTGTATAAACATTTCCATTGCCTTTAGTTTGTCGTGAATCTTCTTGTTGCGATTTTTCGAAAGCATGTTTTGGTGGTTCTGGAGGATCACCTTCGTTTGGCAATGCGCTAGTACTATTGTCTAACGATTCTGCTTTATCAAATACATCTTGTCTTATGATTTCACTGTCAGACGAATGCGTTACACAGTCCGTAAGTGAGTTTAAAGTGCTGATCTCTTCGATATTATGTTTATTTTGTATTGGCAGTTGATCTTCAATCACTAAATCTTTTGTATTAACATTTGCATTATCTTTATTTTGTAGTGTATCTTCTTGTTCAGATTTTTCGTAACTATGTTTTGGTGGTTCTAAAGGTTCTGTTTCGTTTGGCACTGAGCTAATAATGTTGTCAAACGATTCTGCTTTATCAAATACATCTTGTCTAATGATTTCACTGCCAGAAGAATGCGTTACACAATCCGTAAGTGAATTTAAAGTACTGAGATCTTCGATATTGTGTTTATTCAGTATCGGAAGTTGATCTTCATTTACTGGATCTTTTGTACAAATAGTTTCATTAACTTTATTCTGTCGTGAATCTTCTTCTTTAGATTTTTGAAAAATACGTTTTGGTAGTTCTGAAGGTTCACCTTCGTTTGGCACTGAGCTAATAATGTCGTCCAGCAATTCTGCTTTATTAACCATTGACAGTTCATCAGATGTATCGACAATAACCTGTGCTGTTTCTTTTTGATTCAGAGACAATTCATCAGATAAACGAATTACCGGTTCATGTTCGGCAGTAATAATTGGTGCAATACTTTCAAGTACAATATCACTATATTCAGATTCATTGCAAGTTTCTCCAACAACTTCTGTTAATTCAGAACCAAGTTGATCATTTAGTAAACTGCGCAACTGTCTGGTGTCATCCACGTTGGAGCGAAAATAACTGGGAATCTCATTTATCTCCTTATTTTTCATTAATAAATCTACTTTTTGAATATCATTCTTAGTAGAAATACAATCAGAAATATCCTTATCACACTCTAATATTGGCCTATTTACTATACTGTCTTCATTTTTGTTACCAGCGTTGCAGTTTGTACCATCCGTATTTAGCTTTCCATTACTACAATCATTCTTACGTTTTGATGACTTTTTGTGTACATCTACAATACTGCTATTGTCCATTGTTTTTAAAATTTTACTATCAGAGCTTCTAGCTTCACTGCTTTTTAATTTCCTTTTTAATGTGTGGGAAGAACTTTGCAAGGCATCTTTTGTCGTATTGTCATAAGATGTCTTACGTGGACCGCAAATAGTATAACTATCAAGTATCGAATAGTTTCTAAATAGATTTGCAGTCAAAGTTTTTAAGGAAGGTATTTCTGTCTTCAGTATTTCGTGCGAGTTAGATATGATACATGTATCTAAACATATATTATCACATGTAATCAATGTCAGTTTAGCTAATTTGATCTCTAAGCTTGTCTCACGTTTTGTTTTACTCCATTCGCTAGAGCAAAATAATGGGTTAATGTCGTTTATGAAAATGTCATGCCTATTCTTTTCTACTTTTGAGTACTTTCTAAAAGCTGCAATAGTTTCAAATACATCCATAACAGGAGAGCTTCTATCACATTCGTAACTAGCGTATGGTGACTCCTCACTAACTGAATCCTCTTGGTTGTAAAACATAAAATCATTAAGAAGTGATAATGAATTGCTTCTAGACAACAGACACGTTTCATTTTGATTGTCATCGTCAAAGCCGGCAACGATGTATTCATCAGAAGCAAGCAATTTCTCATCATGGCTGTTTACATTATGTCTTGCTTTGATCATGTCATCACATCGCACGAGATTAACAATGCATTTTCGTTTAATAATCTTTGCTTTTTCATATAGTTCAACTAGTGCTTTTTCATATTGTTCAACTAGTCTATCACATCTACTGAGCGGTACAGTGCATTCTTTTATTATTGGAACGTCTTTGTAATTTTTATTATCACTTGAAACACCATGTAAAATATCATTTGCCAGGGAATGCACTGTTTCTTGATTCTCTGATTCACCAACGCCTAGATCCTTTAATAATAAATTCTTTAATTCGTTAATTTTAGCTTCTGGCTTTGCATCGTTTTCACCGGGTGAAATATGAAAATCATTCGGTTCTTTTGTAGGATTATTAGGCAATATTGATAAGTCGGCTACAAGATTTAAACTATCATTAGAAGAATCATCAATTTCTATAACTTTGTCGGCTTCAATTTTTGTGACTTTTTCAGCTAAGACAGAATTTATGTCGACTAATACCTCTTCATTTAATGGTGTAATTTGTTCTACATTACTCAGATCAACAATTGGAATATTCTCACAATGCTTTACTGCTTCTTCCTTTTTTGTTTCCGTTCGGACTAGTTTTACCAAACACTTCTTTGTTAATTTGTCCCTATGTTGTTCATAGGCTTGTTTATTTGAATCTGAAACCTTGAAACCACCAAATTCAATTTTAGTATCTTGGATACTGACATGGTCGTTTTCTTCTTCGTCGTCGCTTAGTAAATTTACAGTTTCAATGACGTCTCCCCCAGGTAGCAATTTAATTTCTTCAATACGTGCACCAACTATTTTTGATGGATCTTGATCAAGTTGTGTAGACACTTGCTTGATATTCAAAGTGTATCGTCGGGATGGATTTAAATTAGATAACAAAGTATGTTTTAATGTAGGGTTAGAAAACAATGATTCGAAACTGACATGCATTTTACCATAAACAGTAGCTTTAAATGTTTTGCCATTAGGTAATTTTATACGAACGCACTTCTTATCAGAATTTCCGCCTTGGTCGTCTTCCGGCATTTCTTCAATGGTGACGTTATTTTTCAAATATTTGAGAGTGTCGTCTTTGTTTAAATTATCTAAAACATTTGTATTTTGAGAAATATTTGCTTTACTCGGTACATTTTTATGAGGCAGTGAGTTATTATCCGTACAATTTGGTTCATTATTACCTACTGCAGGCGATAAGTATTGTTTGTTTTGACTTTTTTCGCTGTTTTCATTTATGCTTATTTCCAAAATACTCTCAGGTTTCTGAATCACAATATTATCTTTATCTGTTTTCTGCGAGTTTAACTTGAAAGAATCGGTTGGAGCAGACTTGTCTGATTTTGAATGCCTATCCATTACGGATGTTTTCGACGATGAATCTAAGTTATTGTTAGACACAGACTTTGTATGACTATCTTGAATAAGTATATTCGGCTTCGACGCTAGTGTTTGAACAGTCCTTTCAGATGTTTTCTTCTCTTTTAAGTTTGTTATTTTTTCTTTATTTTTGTCGAGTATTACTTCCTTTAGACTTTCGTTTCTGATATTGCTCTCTGAATTATTTAAAGGTTTATTGGACACAGACTTTGTATGACTATCTTGTATTATATTAGGCTTTGTCGCTAGTGGTTCAACAGTCTGACTTTCGTTTCTAATATTGCTCTCTGAATTATTATTATCTAAAGGTTCACTAAACTTTATATCCACATGTTGTGTGAATATTTTATCAGGGCTTTCTGACGCAACTTCTTCACATTTACTTTTCTTAACATCTTCCAATAATATCGGTTTCTTTGGTATTTTGGCTCCTATTAATGCCTCTTCCACGTCAATAAAATTTAAATTTGTATCAATAGCCGGAGTCGTAGATGTCCAATTAGTTTCTTTAGTACTTTTAATAAGCTGTCGTTTTGGGCTTTTCTTTTTAATGTTCTTTTTCGTCGCTACTACAGTTGTTTTTGTTTTTTTGTTTTTAGGTTTAGGTATTTTTAATATTAACTTAGCAACCTTTTTCGGTGGCTTTATACTTTCTTTATCAAGAGCTGCAGTTGGTTTCAAAATAAGTTTAGGAAGTTTCTTTGGATTCCTTGAACTTGTGTACTGGTCAATATCGCTTTGTTTTTCTTTAGCTGCAACATGGGGTTTCAATAAAGAGACTTTACCAGATGGTCGTCTTTTTTCTTTAACTTCTACTTTTGCTTTCTTTTTAATAATTTTTGTAGTTTGACTGTCTGAACTTTTAGCCTGTATAACGTTCGAGGATCTCAATAAAATACGACGAGGGGTTGGAATACTATCATTTTCTTTGCTATTGTCTTTAACATGTTTTTCATTAATTGTATTCATATTATTATTAGAAATATTACTTTTGCTACTGTCACTTTCAACTTGCAGGCATCGGCTTTTTTCATTTTGGGGCGGTGTAGTAACCACTGTTTGTACAGATGGCGACGAATTAAGTTTTAATGGTGTGTAATTCAAAGGAATGGGTGGATCATTAGATCGATGAATTATTTCTCTATTCAGCAGAGCCAAGCGCTTATTTTTCAATCGTTCTTTTTCCTTTGTGTTTTCTTTCGTCAAGACATTTTCGACCGAGTGCTTTGGTTCTTTAAGGATTTTCGTTACATGAACTGTTTGTTCTAATTCTTTATCGGTTTTCTTGTTATTATCGGAAGTTATTTGTTTTTGTATACACGGTTGTATCTCATCGTTAAGCTTCTGTTTCTCTTGTACTTCTTTCAAAACTTTTCTTTCACAATTTTTGCTACTAGAATTCATAATCATAGATTTAATTTTGGCGGGCTTTATCAATATCTCTGCCTTCTTGTCATGAGTCACTACATCAGTGACATCCTTATCTTTTTTTGCCACACTAGAGTCCATATTAAACCGCTTCAAAACTGCATCTTTAGGTTTCGTGCCTTGTTCATATTCTTGCGAATCTATTAAGCCTTGATTATTTAAATTTTGCAATACATTGTTGGTCTGAACTACAGTTTCACTCTGAATGTTAAGATTAGTTTCATTATATTTTGTCATTTCACCTCGAGACTTAGGTAGTTCATTTGATTTTAGAGAGCTACAATTTCGATTTTGTTGTGTCGCAGAATTATCCAAGGGTACTTTAAGCATTGATACTGATGTTGCTTGCACTGTCATAGCATTTCCAATTATACAAGGGTTTACTAAAGGGGCCGCAAACTGCGTTGTTTGAAATACGGTAAGGTTAGGTGGACTTTCAAACGTGACATACGATGATTGATTCACATTAGTTAACCCCGTGGTTTGTATAGCTGCGTAGGGATCATAGACTAATTCTGAGCCTACGACGACGACATTTTGCAATGTCCTTTGAGGCATCGTTATAATTACATTCCTAGGATCAACTACACTTACGTGGTTGCCACTTACGAGCGGCGATGGTTGTTCAAAGCTTCTATTGCTGATCACATTAGTGTTAAGAGGTTGGTGAACGACAGTAGGGCATGCTATCTGATTGCTGATCGCGAAATCAGAAGTCGTATTGCAGTCTTTTGAATATTGTTTTAGGATTTTACCGGAAAATTGATTAGGAGCTATATTATTACTAACAATCTTTATATCACTTATTACTTTAGGTTTATTTTGGCATGGTGCATATAATTGATTAGTTTGTATAATACTCTTGCGGCACGATTGCGGTACATTAGTAGCGTGTGTTATGTGAGGTTTTTCTTGTTGCGAGGGTGCATTTTTAATAACGTTACTACAAATGCTTGTGCTTGGTGTTTTAGTGCTTTTGCCACTACTAGTTTGTACTCGATAAGTGTCCTCATCAGATGACAACTCTCCGATTTCTTTTCGCAGCTCATCATCCATTAGCTCTTCTAGTAAATCGTAATCCGAATTAGATATGCCCGATATAAACGGGTCCTTTTCCTGTATGAAGTCTGTCGTGCAAGGTTTCTTTAAGGTTGGTCCTCGCTTAGTTTTTTCTACATTAGGTATCCTTTTGATTATATCCTGATGTATTAGTATATTTTTATTCTTGATATCTTCCTGCATACAAGATGGCCGAGTAATATCTTGAGGAACCGTTTGTTTCTTTACGTTCTTTGATATTTGTTTACAAGACGGCACAGTCGGTGACGAGTTACGTGGACGTGATTCTTTTATAAGTTTCTTTGTGGTTTCAGGTTGATTGCAACGTTTCACAAGTTTATCGATTTCACTTTGAACAGTATCGGCTTGTTTTTTCGGTATTGTTACTAGTTTAGGGGGCTGTTGCAACCTTCCTAAATTCATATTGGTACTGTGCAATGGAACTGCTGATGGTATTGAAGATTTCACTATTTGGGGGTGTGAATGAGCAATTGGTTTATGTGGAACGGTATTCACTTGCTTTATATTCGTTTCATTACCGAGTTTAGGTTCTTTGCTTGATTCATTTATAACGTTTGGTCTCACTATTCGTTGGTTACGCAATTTTTTGTCCGAGACTTTTTTCAGTACCATATCTAGCGCATTGGGGCCTCTACTTGGCGTTTTATGAGATAAGAGAGCATCCATAACCTCCTGCCAATCTTTTCCTTTAGTGTCAACTTTTGTACTATATGAGGTAAATTGATTCTCATTGTGCTTTGTTTCGCCTTGATTATGGTATAGATTCAGAGAACAACTCTCTGTGTCTCCCTTTTTAAAGGTCATTGTTTTACTTATTTCAGCAGTCTTACAGTCTATTACCTTCTTGAACGTCACATTCTGTGTCGCTTCTAACACTTTCTTAATATTTAAGACATCATAGTTTTGATTAATGTTATACGTGTGATTGCTAGTCTCTATTGGATAATTCTTTATAACAGTTTCAGTTATGTTTACTGTAGGATTACAATTGGAACTATTTGCTGTAGTTGTTTTTAAACATTGGGGACCATTTACAATTTTATTGTTTTTACTAAAGTCTGAGTTCGCAAAAGGTGCTGGATGAGTATTTAACATATTTTGCTGTCGTAACAAACTTAATAAATCATTCTGATCCTTTTGCGATAGCGATGATTCTTTAGAGTGTAGCGAAGAACATCCAGTTTTTCTCTTTTCAGGCTGCAACGAGACATTTTTAACATTATTTTCGTTCCTTTCAGACGGTTCGTAAAGTAAATTTGACAAAAGTGGATGTTCTTGTGAAACAGTAGGTTTCTCAACTTTGCGAAAATATTCTTGTGAAACAGTAGGTTTTTCGACTTTGCGAAGATGTTCTTGTGAAACAGTAGGTTCCTCAACTTTGCGCAGATATTCTTCTGAAACTTTGCGAGGATGTTCGTGTAAAACTGTAGGTTTCTCAATTTTGCGAATCATAATATTTTTGTCGTCAACTTTCGCCATTTTCTGCGAAGAATTGCAAGTCCTTGATATTACGACATTACTCTTCTGTAAATACATAAGTTGCGCTTGTTTTTGTTCTTCTATACTTCGATTTAACATATACTCCTGATGGTTTGAAACTGCTTCAGCAAATTGTTTGTTTTTGTGCATGTAGCTAAGACGCGCGAATGTATTTAGCTGGGTTTCTAATTGCTTTCCCTGGTTATTTATTTTGGCACAATGAGAAGACGTCGGCTCAACCTTGCTAGATACATTGGGCGTTATAGGAGTCACTCTGGACACTGGCTTAACTTCTTTCTTAACTCTTACATTTCGATTGGTGCTTTTAGCGGTTTTCTTAGCACATTTTCCTGTTCCAGCGTTCGATGTTTCATGTAACTCTTTTAAGAAATCTTGTAAGCTTTTTTCATAAGATTCATGGAACGACAAATTCGACTGATTGACACTTTGAACAGATACTGCATGATGCGTAAGCTGTTGAGATATTCCCGTGGGGCGCGAGTCATGCTTTTGAGTCGTTAGATTGAGACATTCGTTTTGCGTCATTGACTGTGGACTCTCATGCGTAGGTTGTTTACTCGCGTATTGAATGATAGGCTTCGAGAATTTCGATTTCAAATAAACATCAACCTCATCCCTTATCACCTTTATTTGATCTATTTGTTTTTTATTGATGTAAACTTTAGGTATTTCAGGAACTTCTACAGCTTTTGGGCTAATAATCTGTTGATCGGGGTATAACGGTTGTATTATAGCATTTGGCGATTTGATGGGTGTTGACGGATTTAGATTTGGAGGCGTTAAAAGATTTGGAAGAGGCGTTAAAGGATTTAGAAGAGGAGGCGTAGAAGGAGGTGGTGTTTTAAAATTATGACACGCAGCTAGTCTTTGAGCATGATCCAACATATTCTTTTGTCTTCTAAATTCTAAAAGTCCAGTGATTTTCTTCTTTACATCGTCTGTGACAGTGGTAAAATTTTGAGGCGAACTTGGGCTTGACACATCGTTCGCTGTTTGTTCTGGTTTTATTTTGTAATGGGACTGTTTTAGTAAACTTTGAGTGTTAAGTTTATTCGAATTTTGATATGAGTTGATAGCCACTTGACCGTGGGCGAAGCTCAATTCGTTGTTAGGGAAAGAGCCTCTTCGTTCTGATAAAGGATCACTCTTTTCAGGTGATCTGTATTCGTCTGTGAACAAGCCGTCAAATAGAACATCCGGGCCGTTGCCTTCAGAATTGAGCGATGCTAAAGAGGATTTCCCTTGACTGTCGTAGTCGCTGTCGGTGACGGAACCAGTCGCTTTGAATTCAGGGTTTCTTATGTGTTTACCATCGGGTGATGTTATCTTCGCCACTTTCATGCCAATCAGGCTTGACAACGACCCAGGCTTGTATTCGCATACATGTTGAACTTTCGGCTCCTTGGGCTTCTTTTTCCGTGGTTTCTTTTCTTTTCCCTCCTTCTTTTCTTTGCCCTCTTTCTTTACTTTGCTCTCTTTTTTTTCCTTACCCTCTTTCTTTTCCTTACTAACAGAACCATCTTTCCGCCTTTCACGGCTTCGTTCTTTATTTTCAGCGGTATCACCAGTTGCTTTCTTTTTCTTCTTTCTTTCTTTCTTCTCTTTGTTACCGTTCTTATCTTTTCTTTCTTTACTAAGTGATCTTTCTTTCTTCTTTTCACTCTTCTTAGCTTCGGCCACAATGCTAAGAGGGTCAGATTCCTCGTCCGATGTGTTCATGGGCTTTTTTATCTTTTTCTTTCGTCTTACGGGTGTGGGGCTATCGATATCTATATCTGAGTAAGCACTCTCTGTCTCTTCAAAGTCGAAAATAGCGTTCGGAGATAACCGATCTTGCTCCTGAAGTTCTACTAGATGCTCGTAACCTGTTTTTTGGAAGAGGTAGTTTTTTTTTATTGAAGCAAAGAGTAATGTTAAAACACGCAAACATACAATACAATTTCATATTTATTTTGTAAAAATACACACAAAAGATATGTTTTTGTATCTTTTAACTAAAGATATGTAGTAAATCTTGTCCTGTCTAATGTGTGGGCTTAGGTCAAATCTTTTTTGGCAGCTAGAATTATCATTTTGTTAGTTTTAGAGAATTAAATCTGTATTTGTTATTACAAGTAAATTTCGTATCAACATATGACAAAAAATTAAGTATTTCTGAACCACAGGATCCAGATAACATATCTTCTGATTTAATTTCAAAATTATTTTCATCAAATTATCTGTCAAACAATTTATAAACTAACTAGCGACCCCCGCAACTTCGTCCTCGTAGACCCTTGGGATCCTTTGACCAGGATAAAAACTACCATATCTAGTCTAGTCAGTCAGTCTCGTCTACCAACCAAATTTCATCTAAATCCGTCCAGCCAGTCGTTTAGGCGTAAAGAAGTAACAAACATACGGACACACACACACGTAAGTAGTATAACTTGTTTGCGTTTTGGATTTTGTCTGTAAGTTTGAAAGTGTATTTTATATAAATAAAAAAATTACTTACAGCCAGAAATAACTAATCCACAAATAGGGATAGGCCAGGGGCCGTACCGGCTAACGCATCAAACTTCGGAAAGTCTACCGGGCTTCAAATTAAAACAGATAAATCGAGCCCCAATCGGGCCGAAATGGCGAACCCCAATTCATGATGTCACACGAACATCGATATCTTCTAAATAACTTCGGCGAAAAGTACAATACGAAACTCCTTACTTCGATTGATCTGTTTTAAATTGAAGCTTGGCAGACCCGCCGAAATTCGAAAAGTTAGCCGGTAGGGCCCCTGATTCGGATAAGTTGCTATGCAACGTTTGATATTAATAAAGAATCCACACTGCGTGCTCATAAAGATATATAGTGGTGGCCACATCTTAACTTCAAACTCATTTTGTGTAGTCATAATAAAAAGTCTGACCTTTCTCTATGCCGTAGAAGACATCGTTTTCGTCGTCCTCCTCTTCAGGCAAATGTTGGTATGAGCTGGGATCCAGGTTCAAATACTTGAGTTCCGTAGTAAGTGCTCTAGTACCGCCGTGGGTACGTTCCAGGTAGGTCCGGCAGTTGTCTAGGAGGAGCTCCCTGGAATAGTGGAAAATAATAAATATAAATAAATAAATGCCTGGACAATTTCACACAGCGCCATCTAGCCCCAAACTAAGCAAAGCTTGTAATATGGGTGCTAGACAACTGATATACTGCTTATATACTTTTCAAATATATGTATACTTATTATACATAGTAACACCGAAACCCATCACAGAAATTGAAATTCAATTCCTTCTCGGCCGGAAATCGAACTCGGGACCTCTTGCGTGGTGGACATGTTGACCACTGCACCACTCAGGTCGGCGCAGACAAAGTCCATCACCTGTATAGATTTCAGTTCACTCACCTGTCCATATCCCAAGACAATGTCTTCAACCGTGGTCCCGACAGTAATACCGCTAAATCCATGCACAGCTCCGGACTAAGTCCTAGGCCTTCGCCCTCGGTAAGTATCGCGGTTGAGAGCACATTCGCTTTATGTTGAGTTTGCTTGATATTGAGCGTTTCCGAAGTTTTCACGAGGTTAGAATATGTTCGGCTGTCGGTCGCCCAGCTGCCGAATTCGGAGGTGGTCTCCTGTTTCGTGTCTTGGTCGTCCTGAGACAATACAAGTGTGAGATAGAGATAAAATGGAAATGTCAAATTTAAAAACATAATATATGGAAAGATTTTATTGTCTACAACGGGTAGCCTTCACCTCACCTGATGTTATGTGACGATAATTCCGAAAGTGTAAACGCACTACACCCGGAATCCTTACCACTGAGGAACTGGCTATCTTACCTCTACTGCCGGAACACAACAATTTTAAATTGTTGTTATGGCGTCAGACTTAGATAAAATCGCGGTAGCTAGCCAGGCGGTCTTGAATTAAGCCCTACCACCAACCAAACCGAGTACAAATTGTACCCCACTCCAGAATCGAACCCGGGACCCCTGTGTCTTACGCGGGTGGGCGAACCACTAGACCACAAAGGCGGTTATGACTCTCTAGTATCAGATTCAACCATCTTGTCAGCACGTTTTTATTTATTTTTTTTCAATATTTCATTAATACCTCTACTTTTCTTTACAGTTATTGCGAAATAATCCCGTCTCTCCTATAGGTAAAAGACAACTGTTAATAATAATAATATGTATTTCTCCCACAGTAAAATATAAATAATCTAGGATTATTTCAATGTTAACATTGAAGCTAGACTATTGAAAAAACGTACTTCAAACTATTTTACAAGCTTTTATTTGGTTTGTTATAAATAGTCTATTCGCCGAGTTGATAAATAAAGTCTCGGGGTAGCGACTATCGCCTGCTTATCGCAATCTGTATAACGAACGTCGCTTTAGCGCCGCCGAGTTTAGTGGTAGGAGGCACGTAGTTATTCCCAAGCGCAGGGCTGCCGGCACCTGGCCCATTGTAGGGAAATAACGCAATGGGGATACATACTGAGGAATTAATGGCTAAAATCGTTTGATTGGTTGTTTCAAATGTCAATTATCATTTCTGACGTATTTTAACCAATCAAAATCATTGATAGCGGCCCGATCGCCGCTGGCGCCATCTGCGATTAGCTTTGCGTGCAGATGCCCATTTGTAATGAGTTTATGTTTTTATTTTGTTTTATTTAGGTTCACCAGTGATTGCTTACAACTAGGGATGTTATAGGTATGAAATTCCAGATCTGTATACGGATACAGAAATAAATAATATTATACCGGTTTCGGATATGTTTTTTTCGGATTATCCGTTAGTTTCGGATAGTTTCGGTTACGGATATTAGATCCGTTGTGAAAGTAAAACACGTGCAGGTAATACACTCGGCGTCAAAAAATCGCACCTTCTATTACATTAGTTTAGATATGCCTACCTGCTACTGCTAGCACACGTATTATTTATTTAATATTTATATCTATTGAAAGTACATTTATTGGTCTTTTAAACAATCATTTATTGTTTAAAAAACATAACAGTTACCACATTTAAACGCTGCACATGTAATTACTTGCGCATTCATTATAAGGGTATAAATAGGGGTCAATCCAGGAAAATCGGGTAAATTCACTATCGAAACGTTAGAGAGAACGCACGTCAACTGCTCAATTAAGAAAAGAAACACCCAAGATGCATACTATTGGCCATGAAGCTTGTCAAATGAAATTGATACATTGCAAAAAATGTGACAGTGCAATGTTGCTGGGAAACTAAATCTCAGTCATTTATTCCGTATGACGAGTGTTCCAACGGTTTGAGAGACTGTTGGTTATATACGAATGGATAGAAGTATATGACAACATTTACTATTAATTAGATATGATTAAAATGGTTTCAAAGATTTTTTTTGAAAAGGTGCGATTTTTTTGACGCCGAGTGTAGTATGTCGACACAACCGGACAGAAAAAGGTTTCATAACGTGTCTCATTAGACTCCGCCCCTATCTGAAACTTTTACATCGGATTCGGTTACGGATCTTTTTTTATTTAACATCCCTGTTAGAAACCTTGGTTTTTAATATACGAAAAGTATAATAGAGAACAGACTCAACATCTGAAACTCACCACTGTAACTGGCGGAAGTATGGGTGCATTCTTGATCCTGTCATACATAGCGGGCGATGGATGCACTGAGAATGCAGTTAAAGTGCACTCGCACATGATTCTGTCGCTGGCCGATAGTAAGGAACCTAGTTGTGTGAACCAGGAACACAGGGTCTGTTCCGCAGAGCGCGCTTCCGATTCCTGGAAAAAGGTGGAATTTTAGATACAGTCAGATGAAAGCATTAGATGAAAACATACAAGTATTGCAGCTTTTTTTACATGTGGTTTTGAGCAGCAGATAACAGAAGCCACATACATGTCTCAAAGTTTACTGCGTTGTCAAAATCGTAAATATATCGAAGTAAATTACAGATCACGCAAAGTAACTCGAACCGAATTTTAGTAACACGTGATTTGCACAGTAGCAATTTTAGGTACAAAAATGTTTAGTGCGCAAGCCTCATTTGTCTATTATTGGGTTCAAGTTATATTTCGCGAACTGTACTTAAGTGAATTTGGCTTTTTGATACGATTTGGTTGATGAGCCTGAACACCCACGGAATAAATACGTAAAATGATGATATTAATACATAAGAAAATAAATATTAATATTTCAAATTAATAAATATTTCTATTTTATCACCGAAATTACTTAAAATATAACTAAAAAAATTAACATGAAATGAACCAACGAAAGAAAGCGACCTCCACTCTGCCCTACAGGTTCCATAATGTACATAATATACAACGTGTTACAAAAGTACCCCTAATGCCGAATATGGTAGATAGGGACCATCAAACTGAACAACTTTAACTATGGGACCAACTTTGAAATCGCGAAAAAAAAATCAGCTGTTTCATACAAAAATTAATTACGAAAATATCAAAACGTATGAAACAGCTGATTTTTTTTTCGCGATTTCAAAGTTGGTCCCATAGTAAAAGTTGTTCAGTTTGATGGTCCCTATCTACCATGTTCGGCATTAGGGGTACTTTTGTAACACATTGTATAAAAATGTTTAAGAACCTTTTAAACATTGTAATAAAGCAATAAAGTATGAAGTATTGAGTGTTACATTTCAGACACAAATAATTGCCTACCCTTTTGAACTTCACACAAATAAAAAAATCCACGAAAATCTAGTATTATGAGTACTATTGCACAAATTGGCGCATTTTTATCAACAATCCAATTTTATTGATAATTATTAAAAAGTCCATACATAACAAAATAATTCCAAGGATTTTCAAGGACTAATTTATTCCGACTCACCTATTACGAAATCGTAACATCCATATATCATTAGAAAATACACATTCTAATGATCAATTCGATAGGACACCGTAAAACATTTACGGCCTTACAAAGTAAGGCTGTTAATTATTGTGTAACATCCTGAAAAGTGTAAGTAACGAGAGTGGTTACCCTTTCAGTCTTCAATTTGAGTCTCTCCAGTTCGTTCATGCCCGCTGTGATGGCGCGCACATACAGTTCGCACACGAACGGTTTCATGTCTGACGAACACTGTAATATAGGAAAATTCACTATTAGGATCATAACTTATTACAGAGAACAAAGAAATATACTCCAGTCAACTTACAGAAAGAATGTTTACAAACAAACCGCCCCTACTTAACCTCAAAAGTACTTTTTTACTGCATGTTTAAAATTTGGTTATTAAAGTTTTTCCCTTATATTAAAAACAATTCCAATAAAAATTGTCAAATTAGGAAGGAACTGACTTCTGATACACAAGTACTTATTTCAGAAGTCAGGGCTATATTTATCTGTAAATTGTGATTGTTGCAATAAATATTTTTTCATTTTTTTTTCATTTTTTATTAATATCATTGATAGCTTACCTAACCTTTTCCAAGTTGCATTTATAGTGTTAATTCTGAAACTTAACGTATTTGTAGAATAATTATGAAAAATGCGAAAAGTTTTGTTTACTAACATTCTTTCCGTAAGATGTCTGGAGTATACACGGTTTAAAAAAAACGTTCAAGAGAGAGTCGGACTCGCGCACCGAGGGTACCATCATTCTGAAAAAGTTTACTATTTAGAGACATCGTTTTATTTTTCTGTAATCTTTACACAAACTTCTATCACATAAAATAATTTCAGATTTTTCTCTATGCAAACTTCGGAGATAAGGGGGAGAGGGAGTACAAAAAATGTCTGAGAATGTGCAAGTAGCGCTCTTTCATATGATACCCCATATTCCCTAGTAGCCTCACTTCGAATTTTTAAGACCCCCTTTCAGCCCCTGTTGCAAAAAATATAAATATTTTTATTTCTCTCTTATTTGCAATATAGTTGGGCAAACGTCATCTAAAACTATTCCAAATTTCAAGTTGATAACATTAGTAGTTCTCGAGATATCCAGCTGTGACAGACAGACTGAGTCGCACCGTAAGGGTTCCTTTTTACAATTTTGATACGAAACCCAAACAAAAACAAGAAAAGTCGAAAAGAAATCGACGGAATCTTTTTTTGAGAAAGTTGTTCAGTTTAAATGACTGTACATTTCTTTGCTTTGTATGGCGACTTAAAATCAACTCCTTATTCCTGTTCCTGGGTAGGCGCACATTGGTTATCAAACGCGCTAGAGAGCGTGGCAGTAGTATAGTTGGACACTACACTAGAGGGTACACACCTGCGCGTCATACGCGGCGGCGAGCGTATGCAAGTGTCGCGCGGTGGCGGCGGGCGCGGCGAGCGTAGCGGCGGCGGCGGGCAGGCGCACTTTGGGTATCAAACGCGCTAGAGAGCGTGCGCAGCAGTATAGTGCTGTACGCGCTACGCCCGCACAGATCGGGACTACCATACACCGCGCGATTATCACCTGTAATTTTTTTATTTCAAACAACCATACAATGCGTTCAAATTGACAATACACAGTGATCTTCTGCAAATTCACTTAAGAATGTAAGGCTAAGAGAATATTTTCCAGACTAAAATAAATCGTCTTGTACTGCAAGCGCTCTGAAGTTGTTCACTTTGTACACTGTTGTACATTGTTAAATTATGTACCTACCTAGTCCACTAGAAAACAAGCATTTATTATTAAAAAAACCGTTTAAAAAACAAGCATTACAAGCGCTTGATTCATGAAAAAAATATACTTATATATAATTTCTTATTGAGAGTAGAGACCGAATGGCAAAGAAAGCGGACAAAAAGAGAATAATAGCTCGCCGAATCTACATAAACATTATGTACGTTAGGCGCAAAGACCAAAATCGCTCATTGAGCGAAAACCGTTTTAAGAAACAGAAATAATACAAAATGACTTGTGAATGTAAACACAGAATAGTCAGGACATTAAATTATACGCTTTTATAGACTTTACTTACTAATGTCTTAGAACATTATCTAATCATGAGCTATTACAATATTATTAATTTAGAAAAACCGACTGACCTGCGCAATTAGCGTGGCCACTTCTTTCGCGTTTTTCCACAGTTTCTTCTCTCTAGGCGAGTTTTCCAGCCGACTTTGCAGTCGCTCCACTAGCTGGTATCCATCGCGGAGAGGAGTTTGTTTAGCCTGCACAAACGAAATATGATTACAGAAGTTCATCGTCATCATTAGAGTTTATTACAGTCCCACGCAGGACGTAGGGGCTCTCACGTGGGATGCTTGGCAGGCGGGTAAGAAATCACAATTTTGTTTTTATCAGGTAAGGCTGCTATTTACTGGACCACGGAGATGTTATTACTATAGTCTGTTTATACATACTTGTCCTATTTGATAAATAATCTTCACCAACTCTTTATTGAAATATTCCTTATTAAAATACAACAAATGGTTTTCCACACACAGATTACGAAAGAAGTTGTTATTAATAATGACAATTTAATTGTACAACATATTTTTAAATAACGATTAAAGTTTAACGCCCTTGCTAATAAAGATTTTATAGCAGATGTATAGTATATACACAGTGTTTTGTACCTTTCTTTTTAATGTCAAACTTAAATAGTTTGACAGAGAGTAACCATTGTTTAACTATACAATCTTTATTAGTAAGGGGGTAAAAGTCGTATGACAACTGACAAAAGCTGTTTACTAAATAAGAGAAGTAAAGATAAACAGGCTTCTATAGTTGTTTTATAACGATACCCTCTAAATGTGAAGGGTTGGTGTTATTCTGTTATGGCGGACGCCACACGGCGGTGCCGTTGAAGAGATAAAGGAAGACAAAAGATTGTGTGAAAATACTGACATTATATTGGTTACTGGAACTTCCCAAAAAATTGCAACAAATCTAATTAAAGCTACCGGGCTGGTTGCAGGCAGACAAAATATCATATGACAAAAAAATAAATGGATACTATTTTAGGCTCGAGTCCCACCGTCTATATTCGTAACGAGGTCCCGTACACTTCAGACGTACGTGCCATAAACACCCACTCACCAGTTCGATACACTTGAACATTCTGTCGGCCTTATGCAGCTGCACGAACTCTATGTCCCTGACAAATTCCTATAATTCAGACTTACGTGCCATTAACACGCACTCGCCAATTCGATACACTTGGACATTTTGTCGGCCTTATGCAGCAGCACGAACTCTATGTCCGTGACGAGTTCCCATACTTAGACTTACGTGCCATTAACACCCACTCACCAGTTCAATACACTTGGACATTTTGTCGGCCTTATGCAGAAGCACGAACTCTATGTCCGTAACGAGTTCCTATACTTAGACTTACGTGCCATTAACACCCACTCACCAGTTCGATACACTTGGACATTTTGTCGGCCTTATGCAGCAGCACGAACTCTATGTCCGTAACGAGTTCCCATACTTAGACTTACGTGCCATTAACACCCACTCACCAGTTCGATACACTTGGACATTTTGTCGGCCTTATGCAGCAGCACGAACTCTATGTCTGTAACGAGTTCCCATACTTAGACTTACGTGCCATTAACACCCACTCACCAGTTCGATACACTTGGACATTTTGTCGGCCTTATGCAGAAGCACGCAGCACGAACGCTATGTCCGTAACGAGTTCCCATTCTTAGACTTACGTGCCATTAACACCCACTCACCGGTTCGATACACTTGGACATTCCGTCGGCTTTATGCAGCAGCACGAACTCTATGTCCGTGACGAGTTCCCATACTTAGACTTACGTGCCATTAACACCCATTCACCAGTTCGATACACTTGGACATTCTGTCGGCCTTATGCAGCAGCACGAACTCTATGTCCGTGACGAGTTCCCATACTTCAGACTTACGTGCCACTAACACCCACTCACCAGTTCGATACACTTGGGACATTTTGTCGGTCTTATGCAGCAGCACTCTATGTCCGTAACGAGTTCCCATACTTCAGACTTACGTGCCATTAACACCCACTTACCGATTCGACACACTTGGACATTTTGTCGGCCTTATGCAGCAGCACGAACTCTATGTCCGTAACGAGTTCCCATACTTCAGACCTATGTGCCATTAACACCCACTCACCAGTTCGATACACTTGGACATTTTGTCAGCCTTATGCAGCAGCACGAACTCTATGTCCGTGACGAGTTCCCACACTTCCACCGTGAATCCCGCCTCGGTCCGCAGCACTAGAGCCAAAGTGCCCTCTGTTATTGCTGGTTGGTCTGTGAAAGTTTTGTTATTTGTGAATAGTGTACAAAGAAATGCAATTTATATTTTATGTTGCTCTATCCTTCGGCATTTTTTTCATAAGTGGCAGGTATTGTGAATCTATTATTAGCATTACGAAACTATAATACATAAATTATGAAAGAAGACGTTAACACGTGAAACTGTTGATGGAATTAGTGTCGTGCAACTATCACGGACATATCACAGACAGAAATAGACAAAATAGATGATGGAAGTGTTTTCAAATACGGCCAGAGAAGCGCGGCACTTCTATCTAGAACACACAGACTACCTATATTTTATGATCGTAATTCTTCAGTTGCGCGTCTCCAGACCAGACTACAATGAAATGCTCCCAGTTTAAAATATGAATAACGATCCCCACTCCCTAGCCCAGCGCTCAATATCCGTGCCGGCACTATTAGTGGTGGCCACCATAATTAAGGACACCAAAGATTTTCATACAGTAACTTGCCTTGCTTAACCGCCAAGGTTTGCCAGAGCCGTGATCCGATGATGGCCATCTAGTTAATGACAATAAACTGGTGTCCTTAATTATGTGGCCACCACTATAAAAGGTGTTACAAAAACACCCTTAATGCCGAATATGGTATATAGGGACCATCAAACTCAACAACTTTTACTATGGGACCAACTCTGAAATCGCGAAAAATAAAACAGCTATTTCATACATTTTGATATTTCCGATTTTAATTTTTGTATGAAACAGCTGATTTTTTTTTCGCGATTTCAGAGTTGGTCCCATAGTAAAAGTTGATCAGTTTGATGGTCCCTATATACCATATTCGGCATTAGAGGTATTTTTGTAACAGCTTATATACAACGCTCACCTCTGTGGGCGCCCTGTTCACTATCGGGCAGGACCTCAGTAGTGTCGCGCACGCGGTCCATGACGCACGTCACCAGCGACATCGCCAGGTCGTCGCACTTGGACGCCGCCAGTTGCCGCAGCCGCGTTACGAACATAACGCCGCGCTCTTCTTTCAGCCATTCTAGAACTGGAAAAGAGATAAAGTATTAGTGTTATTCATAAAAAAATCAAACTCATAATAAACCTAATTTAGTTAAAATGTGTTTTGTCTTCTTCGTTCAAACACAATTCATAATATGGAAGAATAAGACAAATTCCATAACCACTTGATTTTTTTATCAATAACCGTGCGTTCTCACAGCAGGTCCGTATTTGCAGGACCGTTTTAACGGATCCGTTACTGGATGTGATGTTCACACCGCATTTACAGGAACGTTCCGTTGCTATGAATACAGTACACATACGGATCCGATATACTGTGTTGTGTGTAAACACACTCGTACAACTACATACGCCAACGCCGAATAATAACGTATCCGATAAAACGGACCTGCTCTGAACAGATCGCTGTGTGAACAGCCACTTACATGGTTAGTTTTGATTCATCATTACATGCATAACCATCTTTAACCAAGTGGGATATAATTGGTTCTTTCCAGCTGCCATGTGACATAGACGCTCCTTATAGAGGTACAGTTAAAGATTTTTGTCTACTCTGTGGTTAAAGTCCATGGCCCCCTTTAACCATATATAAGAAAGGCCAAAACTCCAGCAGCCCCACAAATCCTTATATACTTAGAAAAAAATCTTTTTTGTCAAAATTGTCCTCCTTTGCTGGGTGGTTGGATACTTACTCTCATCGTCTGAAGGCTGTTGTCCCCTCGGGTCCAGCAACACCCGTAACACAGGGTGTCCCCAGGGGTTGGCCAGTATCTTCTTGAACCACTCCCCCCGAAGCCGCAGCTGCGACTCCCACGGGGGGCTGACGCCATTCCGCGCCTCGGTGGCGGAATCACACTCCTCGATGAATTCGTCGATCGCCTCTTCGAGGTTTTTGTGCTCATCTTTACTTTTCGGCGATTGCCATTCCGTCTGTTGGAAAATATAAAACGTTTTAATTCAAAAAGTGATATTCTTCCTTTATTTTATTGTTTAATTCAAAAAGTGATATTCTTCCTTTATTTTATTTAAATTTTGTCAAAATAAAGAGTTGACCGTGATATTGCACACTTTATTTTAGGCTAAGTATCTGCATGTTTGTGAAGTGGCTTAGAGAAGCTGTAATTTTAATACTTCTGTACATAAAAGCACAGTGTGGTCAACGGATGCTGTCCTGGGCTACCGTATATGTCAAATTTCCTCAATAAAATTTTCACTTTAAGGTCCAATAAAAATTGTAGATTTTTATTAGTTTTGCATAATTTGATGTGGTGCTTGCTGGCTGTACATCATATCAGCAAGAGCGATATATCACCGGGATACAATGGTGACTTTGCCAGCCATAATGCCAGAAAATTAGTCTGGTAAATTATGTCGTTGCTAACCGTCGATCGCCAAGCGAGTTGTTTACTCAAGTTTCAATATAAATCATTTTACATCGCCATTAGCCGCTTCGTGAGTTACGTTACGGCACGCGGCACTAAAAAAACAAATCATATCTATGTGTTAATTATTGATATACAATGGCAGATTTTCGTGTCTTAATATTTTTTAATTCCCCGGCGCGAACAAAACCTTTGAAAGTGGCGACGCGGCTCGTTAACGATTTAGACCTTATGAGGTAACGCGCCTGTGACTTCGATAGTACCTGCAGTATTTTTTTTTTTATTTGGCACAACAAACAGCCACATTCACAATTTGTATAGACGTTTTAAAAGTAACACATTACTATAAATGTAGCCAACCCCGTTGTGCGCAGATTGAGTATGAAAACATAAGGGGGGCAGTGATAATGATTATTAAAACAGAAACTACACTCTAATCGTTTTAACGAGAGATTTTATGTGAGCAAGTTAATTCTGAGTAGGTAACCGTCCAAATTAAAAATTGAATTTGAAGAATTGAACTTGAATTTGAAGATAAGCACGAATTGTAACAATTTAGATTTTTTATTCTTTCGTTAAAACGAGTACAAACACGGTATAAATTAATAAGGTAACATAATTATTTTAAAAGAGTTTTAGTGAATGTTACTCCTTGTGTAAGTAAATTACACAAGGAGTAACATTCACTAACCCTTAACACTCAAATAATAAATTGTTAAGGGCTTTGCAGCTTTGATAGAGCTGTAGTCACTGCGACCTAAAAGATCTATTGTGCCTCGCCACCTAATTATAGTAACTCGTTAAGCCCTAATTACCTGCAGTATAGTTCTGGCAGTGTGTCGCTGCAACCAGGCGACCAAGTGTGGATGGGTGGTCGGGGCAGAGTGCTGGCACAAGCTGTGCACGCGGCGCCAAGCCTCGCACAGGTGCTCCGTGCGATCGCTCAGCTCGCACTCGCCGCTCAGCCGCCCATCTAGGGACTGGGGAAAAACACTTGTTAAGCACTGAAGATCCGACGTAGGAAATCAGAAGATATCCTGCTTCAAAATAGGCGCAGTATACGTGGTTTTGTTTGAACAAGAAGTTAGGTGACATAGCTTTAAGGATTCAAGTTAGGACCGTCTAGAAAATTTAGAATAACTGATACTGTGTAACTGAAACTGTAGGTAACAGACAGAGTTACTTTCACATTTTATCTTTATGATTCTTATGTATTGTATGGATGTAACTTATTTCATAGTGACAATTCAAAGTATGTATTATTTTATTTTTAGAACTAATGTGGGCTATGACATCAGGCATTTTAATGTCCCCACTGCTGGGGCACAAGCCTTCCTTATGGGTGGATAAGGAGGATGGGCCATGACCCACCACGCGGGCCCAATGCGGATTGGTCGGTTCTAACGACTGCAAATGCAGCCGGGACCAACGGCTTAAGGTGCTTTCCGAAGAACGGAGGAGCTCGAGATAATAAATTTTTGGTCACATCCCATAACCGACCCTTGCGAAAGTTGCTTGATCTCCGCAATCGATGGGCCAGGCGCTATACTAATGCGCCACCGAGCTCCTGAGTTTCAAAGTTTACATAGTTATATTTTATTCAAAGTATTTTGGTTGTGATCCTCTGTGTCCCTTCGGCAAAAGCCTACTCCAAATTCTTCCACTTCTCCCTCTCTAGCCATTCTCATCCATCCAAGTAACCAGAGTATGTACTTAGTTTGTAAATATGGAAGTTATGTGTTATGTTTGTTGCCACTTGACAACTTTGAAGACAGCTTTTTTTGCAATTAATTTAGTTCTATATAATATTTACATGCATCCAGATTTGAAAAGCTGTTAATAAGTTCTTGTTTTCTAATTGATACCTTATAAGTTCATAGTTAAGGTTCTCATACACAAAATATTTGTTTTAATTTTTTTTAGAATATACATAAATCAACTTCATGTTGTTGCTCAACTTATTACTTACATAATGAGTGTAAACAATTTATAGTAAAGTCACTTGTGTGACTTTATTGTTAAAGTCTTAGTTAAGTATACTTGGTTGTATTTATTTATTTAAATTAAATTAGGTGAGCCAAAGGATTCACATGTTTATTTGTTAAATGAAATATTATGTTGAAATAATCTTAAAGACTAGGTACTTCAAATAAGCACTTATTGTTTAAGAAAAACATACAGTTCTTGTAGCATCACTTAAGCATGCTGTACACAGGTAGAGTATACAGTAGAGTAGCATGGTGTAATACACTATCTTACTTATCTATATATATAAAAGGGAAAATCACTCACTCACTGATCACGAAATCTCAGAAACTACAAGTGCTAGGAGTCTCAAATTTTGCATGGGGGCTCCTTTTAGGACGTAGGTGCTCACTAAGACGGGATTTTGCGAAATTCAACCCCTAAAGGGTTGAAACAGGGCAGCAAAGTTTGTATGGGAGGACGCGATTCCTTGGCCCGATTGACTTGAAATTTGGCATAGACATTCTTTCACAAAATTAATTGAACACGGGTTTCGTATTTTTTTAATATTTATCACCTAACAGGGTTAAAAAGTGATATAAAGCTAAATTTTGCTGTGATTGACTTCGACGTCGGAATTGAAACTTCTTAGTGCATTTGATGAATTAATTAAGAAAAATAAATATCATTTGTCATCTCAACGTAGTATTACATTCTCTTTGGTCATTTCCCCTGAGAGTAGGTAGAATGCATTTCATTGAATAGTACCTATGGCGTTATGTTGGCAATGCTGTCATTTTTTCCTTCCTTGCGTTGTAATAAGGTGCGAAATTATTCTATCTAATTATCAGTTTAATTTTAAAAGAATACAATATTCGGTCAAGTCGCCTATGCTATGACAATTAATAAAGCACAGGGACAAAGTTTAAGAGCGGCTGGTGTAGATCTGCAGTGATTGTTTCTCCCATGGCCAGCTCTAATGTCGCCTGCTTGAGAGTCAGCTCGCCGAATAGCCTTTTTATTTTGCAACCGGATAACATGACAAGAAATGTGGTAGGTATAGAACATGTTACAAAAATACCCCTAATGCCGAATATGGTATATAGGGACCATCAAACTGAACAAATTTTACTATTGGGACCAACTCTCAAATCGCGAAAAAACAATCAACAAAAATTCAAATCGAAAATATCAAAACGTATGAAAGACATTTTGATATTTTCTATTTGAATTTTTGTATGAAACAGCTGATTTTTATTATAGAGAAGTGTTGGATGATCGAGATTGAGAATCCTGTTAATGCACAACATATTTTTATTTAGAACTAGCTGCACCCAGTATGCGTATATTGCAATGCTCCGTTTTTTTAGCCAGGGACTTTCTCGGTCGTAAGCAGAACAACTCGCCAAAGTTTCATCATAATCGGATCAATGGTTTAGGAGTCCCGCCGTCTGTACACTTAGATCTTTTAAACTATGCATAAAAAACCGCATCAAAATCGGTCCATAAGTTTGGGAGGTAGGTTGCCTCAGACAGACAGACACACACAAGTCAAACTTATAACACCCCTTGCGTATGTTGTGTACGTCGTATATACATATAGTGGTGGCCACATAATTAAGGACACAAGTCGATTTTCATACAAACGAGGTAATTTTGAAGTCTTGGTTTTCCGCTAGGGATTGATCTAGCTGTGATCTGATGATGGCCATCCAGGGAGTATTTTATTGGTATTGGTATTGGTGGTGGGCACTTTCTCCGCATTTAGACCAATTTGGTCCGTTATGCGTGAAACCTCATAGCATCGGTATGGCTAATCGAGCCATCCCAGCTCCTTCCAGAAGCGCAGAAGCCTCCTGGGGCGTTCACAGGCTTCTAGGAGCGACCTCACCTCTGTGAGGATTTCTGCCCGTTGTGTGGCCAGCCCCACGCACTCCAGGATCACATGGGCGGCTGTTTCCTCTGCTTCCAGGCATCCCCTGCATAGAGGACTGTCTGTCGCATTCATGATGAATAGTTGTCGGTTTAAAGCTAAGTGACCTGTAAGTGTACCTACAACTATCCGGAGGTCTGGGCGATTGAGGCTGAGCAGCCTGCGGGTCACACGCGGCGAAACTGCAGTCATCGCAATCTTAGACTGTCTACAGCTTGTTAGATCTACCCAACGAGTATTGTGTGCAGCACGAGTTCGTTGTCCTACCCATGAGCGTAATTGGCTGAACGGGAGTGGCAGAATGGGTATGGGTCCTGCCACTGTTGTAGAAGATCCTATTCTAGCCAGCTCATCGGCGGCATCGTTCCCGTGTGATCCACTATGCCCTTTAATCCATTGTAGGATTACTCCGTTGTTGGATGCCAAACGATCCAAAACTTGGTGGCATTCGTAGACGATACTGGAGTTGATCGTGTTGGCTTCCAGTGCTGTTAGGACGGCCATGCTATCAGTCAGTATGCGGATGTTTAGTCCCTTCACACCTCTAGACAGGGCCGTAGTAGCGGCGTTTATTATAGCAACACATTCGCATTGAAATATCGAACTGTGTTGGCCTAGCGCTAGTGATATTTTGATATTTAGGTCTTGAGAGAAAACTCCAGCTCCAGTTCCAGACCCCATTTTGGAACCGTCCGTATAGATTCGGACTTCATGTATGCCGGAGTAATCTCGGTCGCTTTCAAATAACTGGATTTGGTATTTCTTTAGGAAAATATATTGCTTGGGGATCCTGTCGCATGGGGCAGCGATTAGTGACTCATGTTTCACTAAGTTATTCCACAATATGGAATGAGGACCCTCTCGGTTGTACCACAGACCTAGGTGTTTAAGCCTTATAGCAGCCATGGAGGCTTCTTGTTGTATAAACAGGTCCAAGGGTGTTAGATCCAGAGCTACTTCTAGGGCGGCTGTGGGGGTAGTTCGCATGCAGCCGGTTATAGCAGAGCATGCCAATCTTTGGAATTGCTGCAGCTTGTTGATGACGGTGCTTTGCTCTGTTTTGGACCACCAGGCAACGGCTCCGTATGTGATTATGGGACGTATAACAGTTTTATATAGCCACATCGTTATTTTCGGTGATAGTCCCCACCTTTTGCCGAGTATTCTTTTACATTGGCAGAAGATGATGGTGGCTTTGTTTAGTTTTCCTTCGAGATGTCTATTCCAGAGAAGTTTGTTGTCTAGTATCACACCTAGATACTTGACTTCCTTGCTAAGGGACAGACTGGTATTAAAAAGTTTAGGGAGTTTAAGATTTCCTAGACTTCGTTTGTTTGTGAACATGATTAGCTCCGTCTTTGCTGGGTTCACTGTTAGATTGTGTTTAGTGCACCACTGTTCGACGACCTTCAGTGCGGACCTCATTTGGTCACAAATCACACTCTCAACTCGTCCGCTGATGAGTATGGTCAGGTCGTCTGCATAGCCTACTGTGAGGAAGTTGCGGTCGTTGAGCCACGTAATCAGCTCGTTGACCACTATGTTCCATAGTAGCGGTGAGAGGACTCCTCCTTGAGGACATCCTTTAGCTACTACGCCTCTGGTGGAACCATTCACAGTAAATTGAATGGCTCTGTCTCTCAGCATGCTGTCAATCCACCCGGCAATAGTGGTATCCACACCATGTTTGGACAGGGCCTGGCTTATGCTGGTAAAATTGGTTTTGTCAAAGGCTCCTTCAATGTCGATGAAGGTGCCTAGTGTAGATATTTTGTGTTTGAGATTGCCTTCTATGTAGGAAAAACCAGGGAGTGAATGGAGAAGATTCAGATAGCAATACACACCCAACTGATCTGGTCAGCATTCTAAGAGATGTAAAAATAGGAATTTACAGTTGCAAGTTTTCATACATTTCTATACTATATTCGCGGTGTTTTAAACATATCCTTACATCTCTTAAAATGCTGGTCAGATCACTTGGGTGTGTATAGAAATCTGGATCTCCTCCATTCACTCCCTGGATGGCCATCACCAGATCACCGCTCGGTCAATCCCTGGCGGAAAAGCGATGCTTAAAAGTTACTTCGTTTGTATGAAAATCGACTGGCGTCCTTAATTTTGTGGCCACTACTATACCTATATAGACAGTCTAATAACTTCACACTCACCACATTAGTAACTACATTGTACCCGTGCGAAGCCGGGGCGGGCCACTAGTTACCTATACTAATGTAGACAGCATTGGTAGAGTAGAGTACTGGAATTTGGACTAATAACTAGCACCGTGGGCAATTTACTTTACCACTCTACCACTTTCCATCTCCCCACCCCGGCGTCCACTCTATTATAGGTACCGTACACTTTACTGATCCTCGTGACCCATGTATATACTTAGTAGAGTATTTTTATGTACGATTCTCGACGTTCATAGCGTTCTAAGAATTACAAAACTAACCACTCGACTAACAAAATGTAAATTACGTGTAGACAGTTACTCTCCTAAAACTGGTAGAGTACTTGGAACTAGTAGTAGTATGCTAGTTGACTCTACTATTTACTCCACCCGTGTATATCGCCCTTAAGGCGACTTTATATTAAAAACTAGCGCCGCACCCTAAAAAAAATGTGTAATTACACAATTCATTAAAAATTTAAGCTTACGGTCCCCTCGCAAAATATCTATTGTTATTTATAAACACAAACCCAGTGATAAATAATAATATATTTGCAGTTTTGGTGATAAAAAAAATCGAAAAACGACCGTCGTTTTACAATAAATTATCTGTCATTAAGTTTGTGTGTTTATAAATAACTATTTATATTTTGCAAGGGGACCATAAGCTTGGATTTTTAAAAAATTGTGTATCTACACGGTAATATTTTTTTGCGGGAGTGGCGCTAATGTTGCTTATAAAGTTTAGCCGTAACTGCTGAATTGAACAACCCAAAAAATTATAATTATAGTTTACATTAATATTAGAACCAGAAACAAATAACACAATTGACTGTTTTTTGTCAATTTTGTAACTTTACATCAAACTGAATTTCCAGTTAGTTTTGCTGGTAAAGGTTAAAATCTCCCAACACAAGTAGCAAATCCCACAACAGAAGTATACATATAGAAAAGTTAATTGTCCATTTTCTGTATAATTATAGTTTGGCAAGTATATTGAAGTATTAATTTTACAACATCAAGTTACAAACAAGCAATGTTCATTTTATTATATTAGGGCGGTAATGGCAAGTAATACCTATTTTTGCTTACTCACTTTTGTAATTATTTTACAGACTAAAATTAAAGCATTAATTGCTACAAAGAACTACCTAATTAAATATAATAGTGTTGATACAAAAAAGTCGCAAAGGGTTTTGTTAGTTTGGTTAGAAAAAAAACCAGTTGTGTGGTCATAATGAACGCTATTGCTACAAAATATAGAGGACAGAAGTCAAACTTAGTACTACTCACGTTTGGGTAACGCACACACACATAGATAGCTCTCACTGACCGACGACACTGTGTCACGCACTTGAACTCGTTTGAGATTCATCTTAGATTCCAGTTATTACGTGTCAGTGTGCTCAGGCACACCTAGTACTAAGCTTGGCTTCTGTCCTCTCTCTATTTAGTGCTATTGCATACAACATACATATGAGTGGTATAGGATCATACAAAAACCCACTAAAATCAATATTGACCAAAATATAGCTTATCATAGAAACATTTTGTTAATTTTAACACTAGTTCTGTCATAATTAGGGTAATAATTTACATTTTACAATAATTATACAATAAACTGTATCATCATCATTAAATATGGACACACTTGAGACATTATCTTAATTGAACTGATAAACCTCACAATACCTAATTGATAAAATATAACAACAATGATCACATAGGTTAGGTTTCACTAACAGAATGGACTCAAACTCATACTTACTTCTATAGGTATAAAATAAATCAGTATGAAGACAATGTCACATTTGTTAAGACAATAACTATATAAACAAAAGATGTAGATATAGAATATTAAAAATTAAATTGTTTTAATGTACCTTTAATTCATCAATGCCCTAACAGCCAAATGCGGCCAGACAAGAATGGAACATCTATTGTGTCTCATTTTCCGGGCCTCGATGGCTTAAAAGCTTACTTAACTGGAAATTATTTAACAAATATCTACTTAAAATTACATTACTAAGATGAATTTACATTAGTCATGCCAAAAGTCTCATGAATTCAATTTAACACCCTTTTCTGATTTGTCAGCCGGCAGTGCAATATCAGCATGCTCAATGTTTATATTTCAATTAAGTTCCTAGAGGTATTTCCCCGCTCCTGCACATACCGAGCTTATCAGGAACACAAACGCCGAAAAATCAGAATAGGACCCAAGCCATTACAGGCGCCACAAGACAGGCCGAGTGTACAGTGTTTTAGATATTGCTTATCAGTAAACTTTCCAACCTTGACATTAGCATTGAGTCATTATTGAAAAAGTGGAATTCTGAATTGTAATTAATTTACTGTATTCTGGTGTCTAGAGAACAATAGACTGACTCTTAATGAGTGCAATAGGCATCTCTTAAAATATGCAAAATGTAGATGTTAGAGCAGTGACACTAACTATTGAATCATATAACCTAAGCCAGGTTACTGCTACATCAATTATTGTTAACAGCTGTAAGTTTACCATTTGCAATGTAAGATAATCTTGGCCAACAGACTATTTGCAAGTTCTGTGAATAAAAAAAGATCTAACTCGGTCAACAGTAGCTAGTTTATATACATAACTACAATGTCACTGGCTTCTGTAACATGTGTTTATGAAACTATGCTGTGTCGGTAAATAAAATGTACCTACGTGACTAAGGACTGCTGAAGTATGGCTGTCATACGACCTCTGTTCTCTCACACATGGTGAGAGATTCAATGGGGCATTTATATACAATATGTTAGCAAAATCTATTCCAATTTGTTTATTTTATCACCACTATCACTGTTGAACATAAAACAGACTTTTGGGGCAAATTATGCCGAAATTACCACGAAAGTTGTGGAATTATTTTAGACAAATAATCCTATCATCGACATAATTTTAAATAAACTATAGTAGTATCAAATTGAATGTCATGAAGCAAAGAACATTTATGAGCATAATTACATCCAAATTATAGTGTGATAATCTTAAATACATGAAAACAAGAGTTGAAGAAGACAAATATGGCGGCCATAATGAATATTTCGGAATCACAACGGCGTCGTAAGATAAACTGTAATTTTGAGAATCGTAAGCGCACGACTTACCTTGTAAAGTTCTACGTAAAATGTTTTGCCTTTTTGGCCACTTGTCTGATTACTTTTCACTTCTTTTCCATCATTTGTAGAAGTCATTTCTCAAGAAAATATCGCGGGGAGACATTTATGCGCTTGTGTTTTCGAAATGGTGCTGTCAAAGTCAGTGTTACCATATGACAAAAAACATATTTAAATTTAAAAAATGATCGAATAAACTCTTTGCTTGACTTCCATAAACAATGCCTTGAAGTCTGTGGTCGGTTCAATAAATACCTCAGAAAAATATTATTCTTCTAAGATAAATACTGTGATCCTTAGAGCATTATGACTGTGATCCAACCTAGATCCAACATGCAACAGTATCTAACAAATTCCATGATTTACAGCTTGGCAATCTCAATTTTGACATTGATATAACACGTTATGTACGACACCATGTGTGCGTTCCGTCGTTTTGGGTGTAGTTGTTTGGGTTAAGTGTAACTCGTTTGAGTTGCAACCAAGCCACAGAACGATCGAGTTGTTTTTATAACCTAAAAGAACTTTAGGTATCATTAAGTACAAAGTTTTCGTTTTTTATGTTGGAATACGGATAATTTAAACATTCCTATAATCAAAATCAAATAGAATCTGTTTTTTTGAGGAGCAACCATGAACTTTTAGACACAAAAACATCTAAATACAAAATAATGTCAAATGACATTGACATTATGACAAAAGATAAACGTCAGAGCGTTTTTCAACGACCGATTTAGGTGGTTGTTTGATTGCTGCACTCTGAGCCACGGAACGGGTGAAACTACGTTCTGACAGCTGTCAGAGCACTGAACGGTCAGAGTGCGCACCCAAGCGCGCTCGAGTGCACTCGAGCGAAGCGACGGAACGCACCCCTAGGGCTCTATCGGCTAAAAACATTGAAGTTCATGTTAACTGTATTTTGACATTACAAGACATACATTGCTACTTTTCTTGCTACAAGAAAAGTAGCAATCACAGATAGAGCCCATACATCATGTGATACATTGCTACTTTTCTTTGGTAAGTTTTTATTTGTGCCAAAACGAAGTAGCAATGTATCACATACATCTGTCAAAACACAGTTAACATGAACTTCAAATGATGTTAGCCTTTATCCTAAGTTTTTAGCTTTAGCCACTGACCCGAACTTTTTTTATGGAGGTCAGCCTTAGCCTATAAAGCCTCTGCTCTTCTCTTATGTGACTTTTTTTCTTACATGTGTCATTGAAAAGAGCTCGTACAGCTTGATTATAAAGAGTTGATAAAAAATGAGGTAAGATATCAAATTGTTCATTTCAAAAACCGTCGTTCATATTTTGTAGCCAAATAAAACACCGATTCACATTAAAACTTCAATTAGAAAAGTTATTATGGTATAAGACAGAGAATATTCAATATTGAGTGGTAGTACGATGACGCACGCGCGCGAAATATTTAAAAAGGTGGAAACTAAAATTATCCTTACTTCAAAACTACTCGCTCTATTTAAAAAAAAATCCATTCAAATAAAATATAACAGGTTTATAGTCATTCAGGGTACACGTTCATAAAGTTTCAAGTGATTTAATGAACGTATTGACATTCTTCATTAATAAAGTTTCAAATGACTTTAGAGGTTCACCATTGGAACCTCTAAAGTGTGGAACACTAACCCTATGCAGCCAAGCGTGTTTTTTTACATTTACATTTACAAAGCGACATCTACTGAGAGAAATGAAACCATTTTTTTTCAAAAATGTGTCATTGAAAACCACTCATATCTTAGAAGAATAACTAAAGCAGAGGCTCATAATGCTCTCAGAAGAATATACACTCATACGGTTTCTAGTGTTGCCAGTAGTCGTTTCTCAAAAAGTACGTCCAGGCTCTTGAAATAGTACGAAAGTGGCAAAAAGGTCAAACAAAAATCAAGTCTGTTGAACCGAGCTACTCAAGGCCCTGGGGTTCTATCAGCTAAAAACATTGAAGTTCATGTTAACTGTGTTTTGACAGATGTATATGATACATTGCTACTTCGTCTTGGCACAAATAACAACTTAACAAAGAAAAATAGCAATGTATCACATACATCTGTCAAAACACAGTTAACATGAACTTCAATGTTTTTAGCTGATACCGCCGCTGCTTGCTGCCGCGGGGCAGGGCATTCAGGGCCGATATTATAGATTAAAATAAAAAAAAAGATCTGTGATATCGGCCCTGCATACACAAACACAAAGCCCTGCCGGGACCTTTGAGGACTTTGTAAAGGCATGCAGGGCCAATATTATAAATTAAAATAAAATAATAATAATAATCGGCAATGGCCGGAAGAAGAAATGATGTCGGGAAAAAAAGTGAAAGTTGAAAAACATTTGTCTAGTGATCTGATCACTAATTAAAAATGGGTGCAAGCAATTTTTGACTTTATTGACATTTATCCAAATAACGGTTCTAAATGAAACAGCAAAGTTGGTGAACGAGAATTAGGGAAAAAACTACCGAATTTTAATTTCAATAAGTTCAAAAATCGCTTGTACCTGTTTTTTTTTACTACAGTAGACTATAATACATTGTTTTGTACCGCAAGCGCTCTGAAGTTGGTCACTACTGTTGTACAAAGTTGTATTACCTAATCGCATTGTGCGCAAACCAAAAAATCGAGGTAAAAAAGAATTCTGTATTTTTACCGTGTGTGCGGGCTTTGGTTTCTGCCCGCACTATTCTTGTGTTCGTTGTTAAAAACTATGATGGAAACACTTCCAACGTGTGTTTATTATTTACTTCATAAATGCTATGTACAGTGAAAATTTTCATGGATGAATCACATAAAAATAATAATAATACTACGTAAATCGTAATAAAAGGCACGATCTGGCAACATTACCACTTGATAAATCTTAGAAGAATATCTTCTGAGTGATAAATAGTGACCGTCTAGAAAAATTTTTTTCGGGTCAGTGGTCTACCCATGCGTGTTTATTCTATGGTTTATTCCTAAGGTTTATTCCATCGACGGAATGTGATCCATCATTCCATAATATCACACAGTTGGATCACAGTATTTATCACTTCTTGATAGTTATTTTGTCATAGAGAAAAGTAAAAAATATTTTATATTTGCTAGCTAGCAACACTGTCTAGTACAAAGCAAAAGCGAGTTGTGTCAAGGAATTATTGCTTTTTCTTCGTAAATTATTTCCATCAAAGTGCAATAAAATGTAATTTGTACCATCAAGACAGTATTAAATCGATTAAATAAATAAATGAGTAAAGTGGCGTCAGATTTTAGCAGATTCTGTTCATACCCTAATTAAAAGACGGCATAAATTAACGTGCCACTGTGGGGCACTGGAGGAGACAATAAATTATTGCTTTACTGTCCCTAATTGATAATGTTTTTGCCTTCTTTTTATCAATTTAGCTAAACAATTTGATTTAGAAATCAACGTTTCTAAAATGAACTCGAGGAGGTGTGGCTTCTTTGTATAGTCGGTACATCTGGTGTGGTGATCGCTCTCTGGAATATTGCAGCTTGACTGATCGCCTGCCCACAGTATTTAGAGACACGTTAATGTGTTTTCATTATTATTTCGCGAATATATCCCCTGATTTATGAAAGCAATCAGATTTTGCTGTCGAGGACCTAACCTGGATATAAACAGAATCTCTAAAACTATACGTTTTTGTGAATAAATTCATTTATTGTTTTTTATTGAACAGTGTTCTTGTTATTGTGATGTGTTTGCTAAGTGATACTTCGGCTATTCTTTACTATATGCCTTTGGAGCGATAAGTTTCTGAAATGGCCAAGAAGTCTGATAATACTGGCGGAAAGCTGGTAACTGTATCCATAGTTGGTCTTTCTGGTAAGTGACAATCATCTATAAAAGCTTAAGTCCAATCCAATTAATATGATTGTTGTAACTAACACAATCAACCATGTTCTTATAGGTAGTCGTAAGCCTTCTCAATACTTCACACTTTATATCATTTACCTTCTAATAGACAACTTCCCAAAAAAGGAGTGTAATGTGTTTTTTGTTTCTTATAAAAATATATGCTTTACCATTTAACTGCTTATTAAATAAAGAAAATTTGCTAAAATCATTTAGAGACATTTTAGAAAACACAATCGGTGTATTGTTTTATCTACTACTAAATATCAAAATCCCTTAAAAAAAAGGTATAAACTAAGAAATTGTCACTAACTTTTTAACCCATTATGGCCTGGAAAATGAGACACAGTAGATAATTTTTCGTTGTCCGGCCACATTCAGCCGCTCGAGTGTTGATGAATTATTTTGGCGACAAATATTTTTTCATATTCTTTTCAAAACATTTTAACAAATACCATCAAACACATATATTTTCACTGGCAAGAATAGAAATAAAAGGACTCTTAATGTAAATATCAGTAAATAAATTTTTTACAATTTACCTACAAAAAAATATTTAAATGATTTGTAATTTTCATAAAATATTTTATATTTATTAGTTGCCAATGTGGAGTTCTTGAGTTTTAATATTACAGATATTTATCAATTTAAACTATCAACTCTTTTTTCTCTTTTAATTACTTATATTACTCTTAAATTCTATCAGTTTGCCATACTCATCTACCCATATCAGCGGGGACATATTTTTGTAAATAATCTTTATTAGATTAATATTGAGTTATATCCTATTGACAGAAACATACCCTGACCAAATTTTTATGTATAATATTTTAGCCCTAACAATACCTAATTGAATTTCTATTAAAACTTTTCCTTTTTTTGCCACCATTACACAATTTGGAATAAATGCATTCTGCCATGACAACTTCCTAACAATTGTATGGCTTGCGTCTGATTGAATTAAAGGAAGTATTGCCTCAATTTAAGTCTTACACAATTGTCAATGGGTCTAATCTATTGTAACTCTTATCTGTTCTATTCTATTTCCTGTTATCTTGATGTTACATGGATGTTAATGATATTTATTTTGTGAATGGCACTAACAGGGGACATTGAGATAAATAACTTTACTGACTCTTGTTAATTTAATTCATTCACTAAGTAGATAACAGGTAGTGTTGCTTACAATACTATGTTAATTATGTGAGTCATTGATGATATAGGACTCTTTTATAGTGTTAGTAAATTCCATTAATTATGTTTATATGTATTTATAGAAGTTATGTAACTTAAGTTTTTTTCCAAGAACTATCTATAAAATCTAGTATGTATGACAATAATTAAATTCACTTTTCATTTAAATTGTTATGTAAGACATTAAAAACATTATTTTTACTTTTAGGTACTGAAAAAGATAAAGGTCAGCTAGGTGTCGGCAAATCTTGCTTGTGCAATAGGTTTGTGCGCACACATGCGGATGATTACAATGTTGATCACATCTCCGTTCTGAGTCAGGTGAGGAATTAAGACACTTAAATAATTGTGTACCTGTTGAGATCATTTTGTGACATCATAATTGTTGATTGGAGTATTATGTAGTATTAAACTTTATGATTATGTTGATTAAATCATTCTTAATTCCTGTTGAAATAATAGTTGCTGCCAGTTTGAGAGTTATACAAAAATTGTGCTTTATATATAAAATTTTAATCAATTGAAATCTCTAAGTAAGACCTTAGTGGTAGTTGTTTCAACTTTATACATTCTTAGAAGAAACAACCACTGTGTATTTAGCTTTGCTCATGTGGGAATCGAACCTGTGTCCCGTCTTTCAGATTTTCAGACTATACTCAGACCACTGAGCGACTGTGATCAATGCAAAACCGAAAACATTGATTACAAATACTCAACAATGTGGACAATATTTTTATGCAGTAGAAAAGCATGTTTTTCAAGTCTTATTGTTTAATATGTTAAGCAATTATATTTGACAACAACATGAAGTGTTAACGTAACAACTTCTTAGTGTATGCGACATGTGCGATTCTCCAACTACTCGGTCATTGACCTATACACTTATTTAATCAGTAGGTATGGAATTCATAATCTGTTGCATCATGAATTAACGCCGGAAATAGGATAAGTCTAGTACTTCTCGACACTGTGATACTGCTTCTTCAGTTTCTCAGTTTCTAGATAAGTTCCCATGAATTTGAACTTGAAAGATAACGCCGGAAATAGGATAAGTCTAGTACTTCTCGACACTGTGATACTGCTTCTTCAGTTTCTCAGTTTCTAGATAAGTTCCCATGAATTTGAACTTGAAAGATAACTCTAACTCAAACTTAAAATTAAAGCCTTAAATCATCATAAGCCATTTTAATGTCCCCATCTGCTGTGGCACAGGCCTTTAAGAAAGATGGACCATAAATCACCATGTGAATCCAATTCAGATTGGTGGCTGTTAATATCTGCATATGTAGCCGCAACCAATATCATAAAAGCCTTTCCAAGTATGGAGAAACATGAGATATTAAAATTTTTGCTTGCGAAAGTTGCTTAGAGGTCAAGTCGAGAGTAGTCAAGACACATCGACATTCGATGACGGTTTGTCTTGTCCATGCAAAAGATCACGACAATGCGAAAGTATGGCATACGTTCTAGCATATTCTAAAGTTCCTTCCCCCCTTTCAGTCGGACTTCAGCGGACGCGTGGTGAACAATGACCACTTCCTGTACTGGGGCAGTGTGTCCAAGGAAAATGACGACCAGGAGTACAGGTTCGAGGTGCTGGAGCAGACAGAATTCGTGGATGATGCCTGCTTTCAGCCGTTTAAAGGTAACCTTCGATTGAAGTGTAATGTGCAACTTAGTATATGATAATGAAGATATTATAGAAGCATAGAGAAAAACAGAACAGTGTGAATGTTGAGTAGTAGTATGTAGTTTAGTTTGCGCCGGCGGTGGCGGCGTACTTACACGTTTCTGCAAAGCGGTTTAGTATTTGTTTCCGCAATGGTACCAACTGCAACGAAATGTTTAACTACTGGTTTTTGGTGCCCAATGATGTTCAGGGTGTAGTGATTTTTTCTTCGACTTATCAAGAAGGTCAAACATGTCTTTGTCTTGGTTGACACAAACATTTTTTACAGTTGGCAAAACGGAAGCGTACGTGAAACGATGCGTGGCCACCAAGATTCAGTCGGCGGAGAAGTTAATGTACGTCTGCAAGAACCAGCTGGGCATAGAGAAGGAGTATGAGCAGAAGCTGATGCCGGATGGGAAGCTGAGTGTTGACGGTTTCCTGTGTGTCTATGACGTCAGTATGGTGCCGGGGCGCAGCTGGGAGAAACAGGTATAAAGTGTGAACCTGTTGGGCTTCTTATTTCTTTAACATACCTACTAGTAAACCTCTCGAGACAAAGTTCTATTTAAATCTTCGCTATAAAAAGATGTATGGATTTGCAAATGACACATTGGCTACAGGGTCCAAAAACTTTTAACTAAACTTGCGAATAATAAACAATTATGCTCAGCATATCCGTATCTGCCACAACTCTCTCTATTTATTTACCTTACCTTACCTTACTGATAACGATAACATAAACAAACTTAACTGTTAAAGAGCATCATAAATTTGGCAACCCATCCGATTGCGATTCGCCAGACTATCAGGGCCCCATTTAATAACGTGACAATTTGTCAATTGTCATGACAATTCGGTTTACATTGTGGTATAGCTAAGAGTAGTATGTTCTATTTTCCAATCGGTTGACGCAATAGATATAAAATTGTCATGACAGGTGACAAATTGTCACGTTTATTGAGACCGTTTTTTAAAACTCTTAAATTTAAAAATAACTAAAGATATTAAGTTAATTATGTAGTGTTGTTGTAATAACTCTGTTATATAATAAGCCACTTTGAAACTAAAAATGTATATTGTTCGTCATTGTGATATTCACGATAAGGTCACCCATTGCCACTGAAAGGTGACTTCGGGTTTCTGTAAATAAATTAATATATTCGTAACTTCTTAATTTGGCTCTCTACACCTTTTTTTATTGCTCAAATGTGCCGACTGATTGCGTGTGACACGCATTTAAGTGTTTTCTGAAATATTAAAGGATTAAAGTCCTTCCTTGCCTTGGACGTTGACTGAAATAAACAAGATATGAAGTGATTCGAAATAAGTTTGTATAAAAACACGCAACATTAGCTTTGTCAAAATCATCTTGGTTTTAAAATAAGCATTATTTTAATTAACTATTAGTTTACATTCCTCTGCATAAGAGAAGAAACATGTTCGCTATGGATTGGATATGTAAAAAAAAACAATGAAGGGTTAATTTATAGCCACTTTAAATTATATACTAGAAAAAACACGACTCTCACCAGATCATATTCTCGGACGGGAATCGAACCCGCGGCCTTTGGATTTTCGGTCCAAGAGCATTGGACACGCTGAGCTACCGAGTGACGGTAGCTCAGTAAATCGGATTCAATTCCAGTCCGAGAATATGATCTGTTTTCTAGTATATTATTTAGTATTTGTATAAAACTAGCATTGTGAATGCTAAAATCTCAAATTTAAGAACACTTTAAGTATGTTAGATAAACCCTTTTCTGTATTATTTTCTTTCAATTAGTGAATTCGGTTTGGTGATAACTTATTACTAGAATTATTGATGACAGAAATCGATATTTTTTATTTTTCATATGATAATAGATCTTTGAATCCAATGAACAAGGGATGCAAAGTATGACAAATGGCAACATTCAATATTCCCTGTTGATATCAGTATAATGCATATACGCTTAAGCGAAGATTAAAAAAATATAAAATAATTAACATGATCCATTTTTTCAGAACGAAATCCTCGCCGCCATCTTACAAAACATCCTGAAGCTGAAGAAACCTGTGGTCCTAGTGACCTCAAAGAATGACGAAGCATGCGAGCAAGGGGTCCGAGAGGCGGAGCGACTGGTCCAACGCAAAGAGTTCAAGGGGTCCATACCTATCGTGGAGACCTCTAGCCACGACAGTGTTAACGTGGACCAGGCTTTTATATTGCTGGCACAGATGACTGATAAGGCTAAAGCTAGGATTAAGGTATGTTTGCCTTAATTAAGAATTAAATAAATAATGTACATGCACTTTAAAAATAATATAACATAACATAATATTGACGACCTCCGTGGTCGAGTGGCTTTGTAGACCGGGTTTCAAGGTGTCGCCATCTCTGAGGTCCCGGGTTCGATTCCCGGTTGGGTCAATTTAGAAAACGAACTTTTCTATATTGGCTCAGGTCTGGGTGTTTGTGATGCCACCGTTGTCTTTGATTTCCATAACACAAGTGCTTTAGCTACTTACTTTGGAATCGGAGCAATGTATGTGATGTTATCCAATATTAAAAAAAATAATAATAATATAATATAATATAAAATAATATAATATAATGTAATATAATAGATATAATATAATATAAATACACCCATATTCACAAAAATTGCTATGAGGTCGCACAGTGACCAATCACACGTAATAGTGTGCAGACTACGCGCGGCGCTCTTCAATTATGAGAATGCAACATGCACCAAGGAATTATCATCTTCTTTTTTTGTTTTAGGTTGCTAATTATGCAGAAGCTTTAAGAATAAGAAGAGAAAATCTGGACTTTGTAACAGAAGCCTTCACGCAACTCATACGAATACACGTTCAAGATCATAAGTGAGTCACTTTCTTCAGTTTTTGTTTGTATTGCTTGTTATTTTTCGAATTATAATTATGACAGATAAATGATAAATCCTCAGTCGACGAACTTTGCTCGTAGCTTAGTAGCTTATAATAATGTACTCTAATTCAAAGAACACAAAGTTGTGTTTTATAAAAAAAAGTTTATTTTACTAAACTAAACTCAGCTTTTTGTGAAGATTGAATATTTTGTATTATTTGACGACCTCTGTGGTGGAGTGCTTGCGCACCGTTTTTATGATGTCACCTCTGAGGTCCAAATGTAAGAAAACTAACTTTTCTACATTTTCGAGTGTGGGTGATTGTGATATTGTTGTTTGCGATTTCCAGTGCTTTTTGCTACATAAGCTCGCCATTGATGAGACATCCATTTGGCATGCTTCTTATTTCCAGGTGAAAGGAAATATAGGTTTGAGCTATGAAAGTGACGGCGTGGTTGGTCCGTCCAAATGAAAATAATAGTAAATAATGTCTAACATACGCCTGTAGCACAACTCCGCCGCGAAACCGCAGTAGGTTGCGCTGTGAACGACAAACGAAACAGATGCGAAACAGCCTGTTCTAACTCATAAATTTAACTATGATGCTGTCCCTTTCACGCGCGATTCTGCCCGATCGGCTCGGACCTTTGTCACTCCTCCGCCGCAAAAGTAATGACGCGAAACCGCTATGTACATATGATCGTCATATATCGTCGTCGATAGAAGACAAGTCATCGTGGAATTACTGCGGTATCGCTGGTATTGTTTCGCGGCGGTGTGTGTTGCAGGCGTGAAGTACTTCCATTTGGAAGTATGCCAAACAAGCGTTTCGTCAATGCCGAGCTTTACTTTGGGATTAGAACAATGATGTGTGGTGTTGTAATATTTATTTTTTATTTGTAGGGAGATGTGGTCGGCAGCTAGCAAGAGATTGTGTCATTACCCAGAATGGGTGAAGTTTGTGCAGCAGTTTGGACAGGACGGCACCCAGGTAAGTGGCAAATGACGTTTTGATATTTAGAGTTCTTTTTAACTTCTTATTCAGTTTTCTTAGTTGAGTTATTTTCTTATCTTTTTATGTCTCTTCAAAGCTATTTTGTTTACTATCGATATCTGATTTGGAACTCAAGACCATCGATCATGAACTGCGTTATTATTACTTTGTATTATATGCTGAAATATACGCGAAAATTAACATTTAGAATAAACAGTTTTTTAGTATAAGACCACCTAAAATATGAAAGACTGACTTATCATTTCATATTTTAGGTGGTGTACCGTCGGCACATAAGAAGACTGAAAGAAGAACGGTCTGCGAAGAAATTGCGAAAGCAACTGGCGAAATTACCCCAAGTACTTTCTAGGATGCAGCTACCGACCGAAGACTTGCAAGAGAGGTATTTTTTTTATAAATAATTAACTTTTGTCACTTAAACAATGTGCATGTGAACGCCTAACAACATTCATAGCTGAACGGACTTCGTGAGTTAAACAACTATATTAGTGACGACATTTTGTATTATTCTTTGATGGCGTTGTATGTATGTTTTAGCTGTTATATATATTATATTGTTTTTTTCCCAGTGACTGGCCAATGGTAGTTCGCCAGCTGCGATCGCACCGAGACTTCTCAGTATACTTCAGCGAGGGCAGAGCCCCCGACTCGGGCTCCGATACCGGCTCGGATCTGGAGAGCCCACTCGCCACTGACACTACGCTGCGGGTCGGAGAAAGGGCGAGATATCAGGTACAGTCACGTCAATAAATGTGTGTACATTTTAGAACTTTGTCACTTTAATAGCTATTACTTTTTTGAACAGAAATCAATAACAAAACTATAACAAAGTGTCAAAGTTCTCAAGTGTATGTACATATTTTTAGACGTTACGTACACGAAAATGCTAATTAAAATGTATGCCATATCTGATATCAATATAATGTATACTACCATACTAATATTACAAATACGAAAAAAAAAAATTCTTGTCTGTTTCTTTGATACGTTTTGCAGCTAAGCTGCTGATCCTGTTTTGATTTTAATCTCTGAATTATTTTGTAAAGAGATTTTTTGTCTGGTTTATGTTTAATACGTACGTAAATATGTTAATACTTTATTTCACTATTGTGAATACTGTAAATGGTATATATTGTAAATTGTATCTTTTGTAAGATAAAGAGCTCATATCGGTAGAATAATAAAGTATCTGCCTTTTTTGTTTGTTTACAGACATTGGGCCAGTCACAGAAGATTCCATACGACATATTGGAGACGAATGAAGCGGCGGCTGTCTTCAAAACCTATTTACACGAAGCTCAGGAAGAACAGAGGAACTACGAGTGAGTTGATGCTAAATACGCATTCTAAGATTATTGTCAAGCGTTTTAATCAAAATAAATTTTTGTTCTGTTAATAGGTCGAAATAAATGATATGACCTTCCCGCGATATCTACATATTCTAAACCCCTTGAGCGGTGATGATATACTCATTTTATACTAGCGTAATTTTAACACAGTTTGCCAAAGTTATCATTAAAATAACCCGCCTTTTTAACTTGTCATATCTTAACTTTTTACTTTAACTTTTAATTTGTTTCATTTGTACAAGGCTGTACTTTCTTACCATTTGGTGTTCTTTTGTATGGCGGTAAAGTGGGAAAAGATATTCAGTTGCATTTCCTCACTTATCACAAATTATAATTATAAATCATCATAGATCATCGGGACGATGGGAACCTGGGGCCGTACCGGCTAACGCATCGAACTTCAGAAAGTCTGCCGAGCTTCAAATTAAAACAGATAAATCGAGCCCCTATTGGGCCAAAATGGCGAACCCCAATTCATGATGTCACACGAACACCGATATCTTTTAAATAACTTCGGCGAATAGTACAATACGAAACTCTTTACTTTGATTTATCTGTTTTAAGTTGAAGCTCGGCAGACCCGCCGAAGTTCGAAAAGTTAGCCGGTAGGGCCCCTGATGATCTGTGCTAACGGGTATTAATTACCTATTTCAGACATCAGTTTCACACAAACTTAGCTTAGTATAATTTAAGGCTATTATTATAATATTTTAATTGTTTGTGATGAGAGAAATAAAGATTATATATATTATATATAAATAAATATTAGACAATATCACACACATTGCTCCGATTTCAAAGTAAGTAGCAGACTCACCTATTTTTCCTAGTATATTATTTAGTATTATATAAAAATAGCATTGTGAATGCTTAAATCTCAAAATTTCAAAAAATCACTTGTGTTATGAAAATCAGAGATAACGGTGGCACCCTCCGAAACAATATCGCGTGATATAGCGTTTTATCGACACTTTAACTGTCAAGTTGGCATACACAACATTTAAAACAGTAAGGCTCGGTTGCATCATCTTAATTAAACTATAACGGCCTTACCACGAAATATTTTAAAACACTGTTCAACAAGTGTTTAACTTAGACACTGTTTAAATATGATGCTGTCACTTTTTTGACAATATGATTTGAAAGAGACGGCGTCACATTTAAACAGTGTCTAAATTAAACAGTGTTTTAAAATCTTTTGTGGTAAGGCCGTAACAGTTCATGATACAAACTTATCTGGGCTGGTGGGCAAAACTGGAACTTAGTATTATATATTGTTACCTAGGTTATACCATAGACGATAGCGACGCTGTCACCGAGTCAGATAAGTTTGTGTCTGTTAAAGGTAAGGTTAAACCAAGATGATGCAACTCAGTCTAATTATAAATAAATAAATATTTGACAACATCACATAACATTGCTCCGATTCCAAAGTAAGTAGCTAAAACTCTTGTGTTATGGAAATCAGAGACAACGGTGGTATCACAAACACCCAGACCTGAGTCAATACAGAAAAGTTTGTTTTTCTAAATTGACCCAACCGGGGATCGAACCCGGGACCTCAGAGATGGCGACACCTTGAAAATCGGTGTACAAAGCCACTCGACCACGGAGGTCGTCAAAATGTGTCAAAGTACATGCCAAAATATGTTTTTATAATTAGTTGAATAATGACAATACCTGAGACAGGAGCACACATGAAAATACTCTTATCTCCAATTTAGTCATATCCAGTACATAGGGACCTATGCTTACTAAATTGGTGTAAGTCATCCAGATTGAATCATTTATCATAAACGTGGTAAAATAAATGATATATCGCGTTTGGGTGGTCATGCTAGGGGGCAGACCCAAGCTAATATATGAAAGTTCGTTTTCTAGATTGACCCAGCTGGAGATCGAACCCGAGTCGATAGATTTAGATAGTCTTAGAGAAGGCGACACCTTGACAAGCGGCATACAAACCACTCGACCACGGGATCTGAAAACTACACATAAAAAATTACAGTCTTTATTTGAAGTATGTTGTTGACGATCAAGCCAACCTCCTTTATAGACTTTTTTATGTTATAACAAAGATAAAACCATAAATAAAACAGTTGACGAAAATACGTCTATCATTTACATATGTAAATATGTACCTTCAAATGTTTACGGAACCCTCGGTGGGCGAGTCCGACTCGCAATTGTCCGGTTTTTTGATGTTACTGTTGGAATATTCATTATTATTTGTTGTCATACAGATGGTGTCAACAATTCAAGCGATTGTTAGAAGAAACAGGCTACGTAACCCCCGGGAAGCAGCTGTCAGAAGTTCGAGTGCTGCTCATGGGCAGGGAATGTTATGAAGCCCTATCTGATGAGCAGCAGCAGAGGGTGTATGACCAGCATCAGAGGCAGATACAGCGCCGCGCTAAACATAACTTGCAGGTAAATATAATGCGATTTTTTTTTCACACAACGCCATCTAGCCCCAAACTAAACAAAGCTTGTAATATAGGTGCTAGACAACTGATATACTACTTATATACTTTTTAAATATATACTTATTATAAATAGTAACACCTAGACCCGTCACAGTAATTAAAATTCATTATTTCAATTTCTGCCCGGCCAGGAATCGAACCTGAGACCTTGCGTGGTAGACGGGCCGGCATGTTGACCACTGCACCACTCAGGTCGTCAATATTGACGATAGACAGTGATCTGCAGCAACTTCAGAGCGCTTGCGGTACAAAACGGCACTCTCTCTTTGCCATATATTCTCGAGTGAAGTTGCAGTGATTAAATTATCACCATTGTTAATTTAATCGCATTATATATATGTATAAAAATACTTTGCACGTATCTATGAAGCAGCTGTCAGAACTTCGAGTGTTGCTCATGGGCACCTGCCCATACATACAATAAAAATAAATACAAATTTATTTTTAAAGTGTAACAGTACATAACACCATGTTTGTTCGCAGGAGCTGTTATTAGAACACGCGGATCTGTTCTACCATTTCAAGAGTATATCTCCTACGGGCACGATCACTCAAGAAGACATCAAGGAAATCACCGATGTACTGCAAGACGATTTCAGGTAGGACAAGCTTGTAATGTATCTTTGATTTTAGATTAGGTACTTCAAAAGTTCAAAACGTAAAGTTAACAAAAAACTACCTTCCGCTAGCGACTTCGCCTGCGTAGACATTCTAAAAACTCCTTAAAGAATTTTTGACCAGGATATCCAAGTCATAAACTGTCTGTGTGCCGAATTATATCCAAATCCGTTTAGCCGTTTTTGCGTGATAGAGTAATAAATGTCCAAACAGTGGAAAATAAGATACTTATGGTTTACTTGGTACAATTTTTCTGATATCAGTTTCAGTCAGAGTTTAATAATATTGTACCTATATTAAACCTTTTAAAATTATGTTAATATTGTAACTATGTTTATTCATATATACTATGTTCCTAGGTACTGAAAAAAAGCATGATTTTCTTGAGAGTGCATTTTTCATATATATTGATATGTACTGTTGTATGTTTGCGATGTAAGTGGTATTTCCTTCGGCTTGAGAAGGTCTCGGTGACCTATTTTTAAATATTCTAGGATTTAGTTTTGCATAAGCAATTTTGCATCCGCTTAGTCAGAAAGGGTGTTATTTCAGTAAGTATAAATATGTCCTTTTTCAGATACAAAATGCTAGATCGTATGGAACAAGACAGAAAACTAATGCTGTTCCAGCATCTAGGCTTCGTGCACTGCCCAATGAGGGAGCACTGCCCGGCCGGCGGCAACTGTCTGGACGCCACCTTGCCGGTCATACTCAACACTAGAGTCGGGTGAGTATACTGTACAAGACAGGAAACTGATTCTGTTCCAGTAGAGTAAATTAAATAACATCCATACTGTGTCGTCAGAAGTAATTTAATTACGCAATGGGACTTCAATTAATGGTGTTTACATTTTATAGCTTTTCTCGTGTCGTGACTGCATTAGCGGGATTTTTTATTCTACGCGCGCAATATTTACGTTAAAATTTGACAGTTTAGGATGACGTGCCATGCTTAAAATATCGCATTTCCCATACAGATCGCTAACATCGTCGAGTGAGTCGCAATGCCACGCGGGCCCGCCGGCTGCACCTTGGGCACTCACCACTGACTCCAACCAAATCAACGTCATTATATTGGGTGTAAGTATTTTTTATATTATGTTAGTGGAAGTTTACGTAGACGATTTTATTAGTGCCGTTATGGTAGTTTGAAATAAGAACTAAAACACGTTAATTTATCTGTACGCATTTATTAAATTTGTTACTATTAAAAGTAACTACACGAAATAGTTATAGATGTAATGTTAATCACACTACATGAAAAGCTTTTGCGTGTAGTTAAATATTGTATTTTTATTGGTGTCCGACCGAAACAGGATTTTTAGCCGTAACCGAAACCGAAATTTGGCCTTGGTCTCAGTTTCGGCGGAATGTTATCATTTTATATTGATTCTCTTGCTAACGTTTATTAGTTTTAAGTTTCGGGTTTTCATACAAAAAGTAGTTTTTACTCAACTCTACAAATCGACGAAAACAGAGCAAAGCATTTTTCGGCGCGGCCGAAACTAGATTTTTGAGCCGACACTGGCCGAAACCGAAACTGAAACCGAACCTTCGGTCAGACACTAATTTTTATGTAGTTTGTGGCAATTTTAATAAAGCTTTTAATACACCTAATATAAGTCCATTTACATAAGAGTCAAGCTGGCGCTGGCGTGTTGTGAATTTACTTAGTTAATTCAATTCACCTTATTTTTTTTTATATATTTCATTATATAGGTGGAAGGCGTAGCCGGTGAATTCGGCAAACGTCTACTAGCCGGCTGCGACTCGGAACGTCGCGTGTCAGTACAGAACCAGACGTGGCGCGTCGAACAACGCGTCAGGACGGACGACTTCAGCGCTGAAACCACCGCCATTGACGACTTCGCGCCCAATGGTACGTATCTAGCTAAAGGGAAGTACTTCCACCGACTTAGGTAGCGGTAGTGGTATCTAGCGAAAAGGGAAGTACTTCCACCGACCTAGGTAGCGGTAGCTTATCTAGGATGCTGTAATTTGTATATTATATTTGTAGTGGCGTAGAAAACTTCAATATCGTGCGTGAGTCAGTTTTCCATACACTTTGCCTCGATGGTAGCTTAATATAGGTGCGACGTCACGTCTGTACGTAATGTTTACAATTGCTCTTTCCGCTGATCCTGCATTTCTCCATTATTCGACGACTGCTTGTGTAGCGATATGACTGCGTCGCTACAGTACGTATTTATATGATCGAAGTTTTCGAAGAAGGTGGCGTCGCATATCAGCCGTAATTTTTTACGACAGTTTTTACGGTGAAGTTCTGTGAAAAGTAACAACACCGCCACGGCCGTCTACTTTTAACGTTATCTGATACAGGAAAAAATTAATGATCTTGATTTGATTTAGCATTAATAATATACTTGGAGTATGATCAATCATCAGGAGGATGATTTAAGTATTCTATGTCAGTGGTACAGATGCAAAAAAAATCTAAAATTGATTGCATTTGAGATTTTTGGCATCGCTATCAACTGTGCATGCGCAATGACGAGAAATTCAGGAAATACTTTCGCTTTACACCAGTTTAAACTAATTTTCTTTCACCGTCGCGGAACCGTTAAGAAAAACGGTGTCGAACTGTCTTTCTATACCCACATGACGGCCGTCACGAAAATAGCATTACCGCTTTTCTGACGTTACGGTGTCCAGTACCGCTCTCTAGGAAACCGCGCAGTATTGTTTACATAGATAACGTTCTAGTGACGTCATTCACCGCTATATTACGGCCGCTATATGACGGCACCGTCATTTTAGGAAACTAAAGTTAAGCGAGACTTTCGCTCCTTGAAAAACTTGTATTGTGTGTGTATGTGTGTGTTAATGTATTTGAGACATTATGAAAATGTCTAATTTCTATTTCTTAGGTTATTTCTGCGTGTTCCAAGACCAAGAATCATTCGAGTATATTAGAGGATGTGCAGAAAAGACCTTGCTATCTAGTCTAGAACAGGAGGACAAGTTGCCTTTCCAAGGTCTACCGCTTGTTGTGATGTTCGTCCAAGACGAGGGAATGGACAAGAAAGAGCTCGCACGACTGCAGGAGGAAGGACAGAACCTCGCTGACAAGTACGTAAAAGAGTAATGAGACTATTTCACTAAATTTAAAGTTTGTGTTGCAAGCATTTAGTTTTTATCTAAGTATGATATTATCATCATTATCGAACCTGCTCACAAAATTTCACGAGAACCGGTTGAGAAATACGACCTGCAGAGGAGAACAGACGAACAGTCGGAAAGACATACGAAAGAATGTTTGCCCAAGCTGAAGCAAAGACGCTTCGCTTGCGCTTCGCGCACGCTCGGTCAACAAGTAAGGATAAACAGACTGCAATATTATGCGCAGTGGCATTGTCACTAATCGATGTTGCAACAGTCATGTTCAGAAACAGTTACAACAACAACTTACAAATTTACTCTACGTCTGTTCTGGACCCTTAGGTCGTTATTTTGACTTTCATATGTTTTTTTTCTTTTAGCTTACACTGTTCGTACATGGAGGCGTCAGTCAACGAGCTGGGAACTGAAGCGTTAACCTCGGACGCGATACAAGAGCTGATCAGAGCGAACAGAGACAAGGCCAGCTACGCGCATCTGTATAGAGATCTTATTGTGTGTTTCGACTCGGATATACGGTGAGAATTTCTATGAAAAATCGACCACGTTCCTTTTTTAACTATTTATACAAATAAGACTTTAAATACGAGTAAGTGTTTTAATTAAATGTATTCTTAAAGTAACTTAGAGTAAGATTTTTTTTTATAATTTTTATTTTTTTATTTCATTCTGGTTCTATTAAATCAGGACATAAGCCTATTGATTTATAGAATTAATCGGATTCCTAAGCTTACTTCACGGCCCATGTTAGAAACTTCTAAGCCGTGAGTTTGACTAGGTATAGCGGATCGGTGACTTCTTTAAATACATACAATGGCCTTGAGTTTAGGGACTTACAAATTGTTATTAATAATTGTCCGGAATTTAACATACAGCTTGGGAAAAATGTATAGAAATTACTGGGGTTGACACAATTTTAGTTATTAGTGCTATTGCATGGCAACACTACTGCTTTTGTATTCAGAAACCAGTTGTTGCTAGTACAAATAATTTTATATCCGTTTCTATACTGTTTTGCCAAGCTCATAAACACAAACACATACATGGCCGAATACTCAAACGATACTCAACTTTGAGGGGCGCTCAAACATCATGCTGTCTTTGTCGTATGACATTTAATGCGACAGGACGATGTTTGAGAGCCTCTCAAAGTTGAGTGACGTTTGAGTATTCGGCCAACAGTCACATAAATATGTATACAGCTTAGAACTTTGTCACTCTAAAAGCTATTAGTTTTTTAATAGAAATCAATTGACAAATGACAACTACAAAAAATTGACATAGTTCTAAACTGTGTACATAGTTTTAGACGTGACTGTACTTAGTTTGTGTTTGTTATTTGTTAAGGATAATGGTGTGCATGTTCTGCGATGACCCTTATTCGCCGGAGCGCGTGCTGAGTCCACTACTATTGCACAAGGCGTGCTTCCTCACCGGAGATCGGTCTATCGTCATTGAGACTTTCCTCGGCGACTCCAAGCGGAAAGTAGAGGTAAGTTGTTGACAAGTTTCTATTAAGCCGATACGTCTTCAGTAGCATCCATCTTTAAAAAAACTTAATAGCCGAGTGCGTATCAAAATCCGAAGTATGATTCTAATAGTGGTAGGGTAAGCTACCCAATTATTGGCACTTTAAGCAATATGATACATAAAAGCTCCTCAAATGTTAAATATTTCCTACATTAATTTTTAATTTTCTATTACAAAATCATTTTTAATGCTAAAAGCAGTCACTTCAAGCATTTTTGACACAGCGGGAAATACTTGGCATCAGTCTCTTACTAATCAAGGGCTTAAAGCGGTGACTTTATTTCAATGGATTTTGGGTGATGGACTTAAAGTTGAAAATTGGGTTGTCGAGGATTACTTTAGGGTAAATTGATTTGTCATTATCTGTACCTACATTTTGTTTCGGAGATGACTTGTTTATTTTTTATTCTTGTTCAATTTTTTCGTTAGGTCATCATATCGAGTTTCCACGGAGCGACGCAGTTTCGAGAAGAGCTGATACACGGTTTCATATTAATATACTCCGCCAAGAGGAAGGCCAGTCTGGCAACGTTAAAGTAAGTGAAGATTTAATTTGTGTCTATCATTTTTTGTGTCTATCATTTGCTAGTATTATGGCGTTCGTCATTTTCAGACATCAGTTAATTTTCATCAAAATAGACTTCCAATGCGAATATCAGTAGTTTTTTAAAATAGTATTGACACAATTACTTTTACTTCTCCGTTTTATAATAATAAAATAACGGAATAAAAACAAGGTTAGGACATTCTGAAAAGTGGACTGACGATCTGATGAAGATCGCGGGAAGCCGTTGAATACGCGCAGTGCAGGAACCGCCGTTGTGAAGATCCTTGGGGGAAGCCTATACCCCCCAGTGGGTATTTTGCGGCTGATATGATGATGCTGATGCAAATTATTTATGTAGCACACAAAACAAGTTACAATTACATAAAATAAATAAGTTACGCCAATATAAATGTAACTTGCAACTCCAAATATATGGGCCTAGTATGATCAAGCAAAGCAAACATTATTCCATTTAGGACTTAATATTAAAATCCGACAAATAAATCAAGTCAAATCAGACAACAGTAGGTACAAAAAAGAGATAGGTAGGTACTTATACAATTAAGCCGACAAAAAACATTTTACTTCTCTTCTAAATTCAAGATTTAGAAGAGAAGTAAAACGTATTTTGTCAAAGGGCCTTGGTAAAAAGAGTTTAAATTTAATACTATTTTTTTATCCATAACGGGATAGTGCTTGCCCTTCACCTCACCTGATGTTAAGTCACGATAATGCCGAAAGTGTAAACACACTACACCCAGAACCTCACCACTGAGGAACTGGCTATCTTATCTCTATCTGCCGGAACTTTAAATGGTTGTTATGGCGTCAGAATTAGGTAAGATGGTGGTAGCTAGCCAGGCGGATATGAAATAAGCCCTACCACCAACCAAACCAAATACAAATGAGCCCGCCTCCTGTTAATCAAACCCGGGACATCTGCGTCTTACACTGGTGGGTGAACCACTAGACCACAGAGGCGGTTAAAAATATGCGTGGGAATCTTAAACCAAATTAACAAATAAAAAAAGATAAAAACTCTTTTCTCCCATAGCGCGTTTTCTATGAACATTCCAAACCTGCCGATACAAATGGTGGCGGTGACGGACGGCGGAGGCTCAGCGGCGAGCGCTTTCTTTGGAACTGATGTTGGACACGCGTTGATTACCGAAGGAAATGCTACAGCTGACAGATTAGCGGCGCACTTCACTACGTACACGTCTAGCGCTGAGAATAAATGTAAGTATAGTATACATTAGTAAAACAGATAATACAATACGTTTCAAGCTTATTGCCGGCTCGGAACATTGCGCGAAGCGATGCGCAGAACATAATTTCGATGTAAGTGAGCGGCAACCGAGTGCTGGGGCACGCGCACGCGCATAGTGGCTAACATCACAGCCGCCAATAAGATTGAAACGCCTGGTGTCCTAGAAATTAAAAAGCTTAAATTAATTCTTACTTTTACCAACTTGATGGAGCCAGACAGGTTAAACAAAGTAGCTAACATTTATCATGTCTTTTTTATTATACTTATTAATTTTTGAGAGGATCAGTTTTTCTGAAAGTTATTGTTCTGCTTCATTATTTCCCAATAGCTCATGTTATTAAGTCAATAAGATTTGAATTGATTCTTGTTATTGCTCGCAATACTATATTTTAATCAGAAAACTCGACCAACTTACCAGCTCTCGAGTATGCAAAAGTACCTAACAATATAAAAACAAATTAAACAATAATCAACTTTACTTCTTGTTAACAGCGGCGTTCTACACGCCATTCTTCAAAGAAGTGTGGGAACGCAAGGGCGAGATCGAACGCGCGTTCCGTATGGAACAACCGCCTCATAACCTGCCCGATGTAGCCGCCGCCCGCCCCGCGCCGCCTCCACGAAACCATTCTTATCACAACCACAAGTAAGTGAAGATCATAATAATTGTAGGTATATTTTTACCTTAAGCAGGCCCTTAACGCCGTTTTGAAAGACATTTAAAATTATTGAATCTTTCTCACAGAAACATCGGTCCAAAACTGAGAAAAATATAATCGAACTCCATATTAACACGGCCAGCGTGTCCAAATGTCGAAGTGTTTTATAAGTTTTAGGTCCATCGCGAAAACAATTTCATTGCTAGTTCTTTTTAGGCGAATTTTTTTATTTCTTTTTTGTGAAATATACCCAGTTTTACTACTAGGATGTCAGTGATGGGTGACATTATCTCTGTGAGTTAACAACATAATGTAAGATAATATCGCGCTCATAAATAACCTACCCGATGTAGCCGCCGCCCGCCCCGCGCCATCTCCACGAAACCATTCATACGATAACCATAGTAAGTGAAAAAAGTTTAACTTTATTCTCTAGAAGTACTGCGTTTGCGCACTGATTTATAAAGATTATGTGCGAACTTGATCAGACAAAAAAATACTTCGTTTGCGGCGACCCTGCGACCTGCGCACACTGACGGCATGGCATGGCAAGCATGACCTGATGTTAAGTGACGATAAGGACGAAAGTGTAAGCGCATTACACCCGGAATCCTCACCACTGAGGAACTGTCTATCTTACCTCTACTGCCGGAATACAACAATTTTTAAATTGTTTTTATGGCGCCAGGCTTAGATAAGATCGCGGTAGCTAGCCAGGCACTATTCGCGGTATCACATGCCATGTATTAGGAATTTGCGCATTGCTTCGCGTGGCCTGACCCAAGACGTGTTGTTACCGTCTCGAGTTTTAATTTTTAATTTAAATTTAAATTTCGACTTCAATTCATACTTCTTTTTAAAGAATGCTCAGTTTCATTAGGCAGATGTTGTAATGACACTTTCTCTTTTATTACCTAGAATGGAGCACAAACTGACCAACTCACTGGATCTGCTCATCGGACCCGACTCCCGCGCCGACATCGACTCCGAATACAGCGACACCATGAACAATAAGAATAGAGGCTTCCTGAAAGGTAGGTTAACAACCGTAGCCACAAACATTACTATGGGGTCTCACAGTGTACGCGGACGCAAGCGATGGTTCGATTACAGAGCTTTATTTCAACACAGTGCGTTCGCATAGTCAAGGGTCGCTTGAGTATTGGCCATATGGGTGCTAGCCATTGGATTAAATCACTCAACTTCTTAAGACGCCGGCGTACAGTGAGCTTACCATACAAACGTAATACCAAAATGTTTTGCAATTTGAGCATAATTAACTAACATAGAGTCTATGTTATAGCATCAAAACTTACTGTTTTCTTTTCATATTTATCTCTATAGTTAGTTCTTTAGTAACATAGCTGTTGGAGGACGCGAGAACTGGCTGGTACTGGCCAGCCGCCATCTGCTAAATGTGAGGCTAATAAAGATGTCTGATCATCTGTTATGTTAAATATATAATTAAGTAATATATCTGTATATATCTGTGTAATATACCCCTAATGCCAAATATGGTAGATAGGGACCATCAAACTGATGTTCATACAAAAATTTATTACGAAAACATCAAAATGTATGAAACAGCTTCAGTTCAGTTTGATGGTCTCTATCTACCATATTCGGCATTAGGGGCACTTTTGTAACACGTTGTATATTTAACAATAACAACGAGCGGACATTAAACATTGCTTCTTGTTCAGGTTTTAGCGTTTACCCACCGCCAAGCACCCCCCCGGAACCAGCGCCGCCCGACCATAGAATGCACGATTTATCACGTAAGTAATAATAAAGACCATTTTATTTCTCTCTTTACAACAATCAGCAAGTACATATCTGTTACAAAACAAATTAAATACGAAACGAATGCATATTGTAAATATTTTTAAATAAGACGACCGCGACGTCTGTGGTTCAGATAGCAAGTAAGAAAATAGCACTAATAATAGTTATACTGATTTTTTTTAAGAAAAGAAGAATTGAGGAAGGATTATTTGATATTTCAAAATATAAGTACTATTCAAAATTTTCTTGGTTCATTAACATTTTAAAATAAAATATCTAAAAAAGAGAGTTTTTTTCTTTAAAATGGAATTCCGGTAGAACCTACTTATATTTGATGGATTTTTTGAAACGTTTCAGATTATTACTTTTTGTTTCAATTGGTATGAATAGTTTTTTATTTTAAATATATCGAAATATAAATGTAATTTTACGTAAACGCAGCGGATCTCAACTGTTCGGAGGATTCGCTGAGCACACACGAATCAGGTGAATGCATGATGCGAAAAAATACTTTAAAACCACACGGGGAAGGTTTATTTTTGTTTGTAGATAGATTTGTTATGTCATAGAGATTTTGTTTTGTTCGACGAATGCAAAAGTGTGTGTTAAATTTTGCATGATATTGGTTAACTCTTTTTTTATTTGTGATAATTTATATGTGGTAGAGGAAGTTTTAGCACTGCCGTTAATTAATTTATTATTTCTGGTATACTGCATGGTTAAAGAACACCAAAGATTTATTTTTATTTATTTTGATTATGTTTCTACAGTTATGCAAAATTATAAGATTCTTGGGTATAAGTATTTTTATTTTAACTTGATGTGTGTTTCTTAGTTATTATGACTGTTTAATTAAGATGAGTTTTATTTCTTTATATGCGCAACGATTCTGCTCTTACAAATTTGCAAATTGAACGATATTTGCAACCGTAAGTAGCAGTAGCACAAAATAAAAAGTACACAGAAGGCCCGCTTGGCGGTATTCGAAAATTTTTACGTGCGGCACATTTGTGTTATCCTGATATGACCCGAATTTGACATTAAGTTTGTTGAGCATGGACAAAAAGAAATCGCGATTTTTTCTAAGCAGGCTCTCCGTCTAAAAGACACAGACTAACTATTTTGTGGCAGTAGTGAAGTGCTACGGCTGATCGTAGTATCAAATTGTGTGTGGAATAAGCTATCCACCTCGCTAAAGAATATTATTTACAAGGTTATCTTTTTAAAAACTCGCAAGTTGCTCTTTATAATATATTATGGCCATTTGTAGCATAAGCTATATGCTACAGCCAGTCAAGGTATGTGTGTAGACGATGCCTTGCTGTGGCAGCCACCTAGCTACAGACACCGGGCGTTCACAAACCATAATACGTTATTAATGTTTAAATAACTCCCTTTTAACTCATTAAATTTTTAAAAATTCACTAGTTGCAAAAAATGTGCAATGTCCGTTGTAACATTGGATATGTGCAAAAAATTGTCGCAGTAAAAAGGTATGTTGTGTGTAGACGGCGAAGGACTATGGCAGCCACCCTGCTACGGACACCGCGCTTTCACTAACACATAACGTAGTTTACTCTTTCATAACTCCAGGGGCGCTCCAATCGCGCTAATTTTCAACGATAAAACCAAAACGATATCGTTACGAAAAATACTCGCTTTAGTTTTGTTAAAATTGTTGAAAGCTCTGCCTTGGCAGCCTAAAACGCCAATCTTGGATAAATTAAAAGAGAATTCTAAAGCTAAACCAAAGATTTTTAAGTAAATATAACCTAAGTGACAAGCTAACGTTTTGGTTTTATTTATCAGAATTATGGCGGTTTAAAAGCTCTTTTTACATGCTACGTCCATTCGTAGCACTGGTCAAGTGCTACGAGCGGTTGTAGTAACAAGCTGTCTGTGTAGACGGCGGAGGGCTATGGCAGCCACCTAGCTACGGGCACCGCGCGTTCACTACGGGAAGAACGCGCCCTCACCCGCCACCGCAACGACCAAGACACTCGCAAACTCTTAAGGTATTTGTTTATTGTGGCAATGTTTTTATTTGTGTGGTAGTGTGATTTTCCTATATAGGGCAATTTTTAGACACTTGTCAGATTTTAAGTCATTTTAATCTATAACATCAGTACAATTAATGATTGTTTTTTTTTACATTTTGTCCCAAACTTACGCAAATCGAATTTGTTGTCACATACCGACCCGCCATCGACTTCCCCCACTCGCGCCCCGTGGGCAAGGGTGAGCGTACGCGCCTAGATTTTTGGGATATTAAATGTGGCTACAAACTGAATTTATAAAGAAATCATTAACAGTAATAATTATCTCCCCAATTTTTTTTACTTCCTTTACCTTGTATTTAACTGTGAAAAGGGGTCGCAAAATCACCCTGTATAGGTGTTGATACTGAAAATTGGTTGGTATCGCTTTCATCAGTTTTTCTATTCTAACAAAAACCTGACATTTCAGCAACCAGGCAAATTAGACCTGAACAACTACACGATGGTGAGCGACGCCCTCCAACACATTACTATCGGCCCTCCACATAGAGAGAGAAAGGTGAGGATGATTTATTAATATAATCTAGGTTTTTTAATAAGAGTTATAATAAGAGAAAAAATAATGTTTGTATTCCTTTAATTTGAATGTTATAGAGTTAAAGGGTAGATTTACCCTCGTTCTTTATTAGTTCATAATCAAGTCTTCATCAACGTAACTACTTTATCAAGCAAAATATAATATGTATCTACTGCAAATCATATTGGCTTAGTCTGTATCACTTACAACATTGACATAGCTTTAGTTCAGAGTTAAACCCCAAGTCCGATTAGTATCAGATCAAATTTTGATCACCTGTCAAGTTGACAGGTGTGGTTCAATAACCTAATGTTTGACCAAGTTCTGCAGTTATTTTGCAGTCAGTCACAGTACGTTGAGTTCTACAAAACTGACAAATTTCTCCAATTGAGCTTAGGTACTTGAATATGTTCAAAATCAATCGAAGAAGTTTAACATGTTGTGGTGACCCAAAGTTTTGCTGACTGTACATAATGTATAATGTTTAGTGTTATAATAATATGTTTCACCAAGTATTCTCTTCTTACGGATGGCTCACGATTACGTCACGATAAAGGTGCTTACACATTTGTCTGACTTTACGTGTTAACGGTGTTACCTGATTGGTCGTTGGGCCGCATGGTGAAAGCTGATTGGTCGTGACGTAGTCGTGGGCCAGTCACGTGACTCAGCTGTCATGGGAAGAGACTTCTGTTTTTTTTCTTCCATGTAATGTTTGTACGTGTCCAGTCTCAGCGATCCGGTTGGTCGCACTCGAGCGGCCAGCAGAGTGGCCACCACCACCCGTCCGGCGTCAGTTCTGAGACGGAACTAGACGTGCAGTACGCACAGGCGAGTTTATACATAAATACAAGTGATGCCAAATATGGTAGGGATAGGGACGATCAATAACGACTAACAAACTAACAATTTAGATTTATGTTGACATATCACATAATATGAATTACATTCTAATTAAGTACTAATTGTTATATCTAATTTGTTTATATGTATGACTTGCTGGAGTGGTGGAAGTGCACTTCTGTAAACTAGCACGTGTATTAATAAATGATAAATAAATAAATAAATCAAAGTGGACTTTAACTATGGGACCAAATCTGAATAGCGAAAAAAAATCAGCTGTATCATACATTTTGATATTTTCGTTACTTATTTTTGTAAGAAACAGCTGATTTTATTATCGCGATTTCAAAGTTGTTCCCATAGTAAAAGTTGTACAGTTTGATGGTCCCTATCTACCATATTTGGTATTACTCGTATTTTTGTAACACGTTGTTTAATTTATTTACTAATTTCACTACCTGCGGTAAGCATAATAATCATCTAACACTCCACACGCTCGCCAGAACCTCGGCGAATGTATTGTTCCTTGATGCTTTCGAAAAGGACCTCTTGGACACATTTGTTACAATACCGGCAATGTACGCCACCGCTCGTCGTTACTCTACATTTGCACGCTAGACAGCGCGACTCTCACCCGGATCAGTTTATATAAAATGAAAGTATGGCACACTAACTAGTAGGATTTCATTGCTTTATAAATTGCAAACGTATTTCTGTAGCTTTTAGTATAGTACAGTGACTGTACATCGCGCTGTATAGACTAATTTTTCCCTTATTTAGTAAGATTTTAGTAAATCTATTGTTAAAGCACGAGGCATTTAAATTGTTGATGATTAATTTTGTTTAAACTCACATCAGATAAAAGAACCCAACGAATACATGGAAGCTCCGTCGATGATGCGGCTGAGGAGACATCGGCGGCATGAGAAGACGCCATTACATCAACCCTGTGAGTTATTTTTACATTATAATGTCATTTCTTTTGTAACGATGTTACGAAATAGTTTTGTACGACATAGATTTATTGTTTACAAATTACGATGGACTGTCGTTAGTTACTAATTCGCAATAGAACAATTATATTTTTGTGATTTTACTTGCCTGAGGCTTGGATTACAACCTTCGCCTTTGTGATTATTTACATATTTTTCTTTGCATATTGATAATGCAATTTTAGATGTTGTAATGCGCTAATTAGGGCAATAATATTACGTTATCCTTTTTGTATTAGAAAAATAGTTTTTTTTCTGTTAATTATAGGTTAAACATTGTTTTGTCGTCAATATGTGGGTATACTGAGCTAATAATGTTTGTTACGCAGCGTTCTCAGAGACAGATAGTTCAGGGTCTAGCGAGGCATCAGGCGCGGGCGCTAGAGCCCACGCGCGCCGCCGCCACCACGCGCACCACGCGCCACGACACTACAAGAAAAGGTAACTATACCATCGACAATGTTAACTGCTTTTTTTAATGTCAATTTAATGCCCCACTGCTATTTCTTTTTATTATTTTCGGAATACCAACAGCAGATTATACATTATATAGAAACAATTTCTTACATCTACATAGCTATTAATAGGTATTCGCATATGGATAATAAGATGTATATAAACCACATAAGCTATCAGCAGAACAGTGTTGAACAATGACTTTCTTATGAATGGATAAAGAGACTGGGTTTTAACTAGAGATCGAATAATCGGATGCATATTTACCTAAAGAATTTTGGCTAACTGTCAAGGATAGACCCATCCTTGTATAGTTTATTATACTTTTTTATACTATGTAAATATCTATACTATGTGCTTAACTCTCTTCTCTATTCCTGTCACTTCTTGTTTCTATTGCTTAGCTTTTGTATATAATTAATGTGTTTATTTCCAATATATCTTCCTTTTCCCCTTCCAACCGCCGTTTCCTTTGCTGCCCTCGACATCCTGGTCCTTCGAGCCATCTTTTCCTTTTTTTTGTAACTTCAGCACCTTTTCCAAATTTACTTTTTCACTATGCTTACGAGAGCGCAAGCAGCAAAAGGGATGGCGGAACCTTCACCTCTTGAGGGGGGAGAAGGAAAAGCAAGCTCTGTCGTGGCTTCCACCACGTCATCGCAGCGCGCGAACCTATTTGCGTGGCATAAGGCCGCCGAAGCTAATTACAGGCGCAAGATCGCGGAGCTCACACAGCACGCAGTGATGGTAGAGGAGGCGGCAGCGCGCGCGGAGCTTGAAGCGGAAACTGCTGCCATTGAGGCAGAGGAAGCACTCATAGGATCGACAACGGCTTCCATGGAGCGGACGGCGGAGTGGGTTGGCAAAGCGTGCACCGCCGAAGGATCACCATCCCGGCTCATGGATTGCCGATCTCCGACCCAAGTAACGACTGTGCAACAATTGTCACTGAGGTGCGACCGATTACGGTCGCCATGCGTTGTTTCTCAGGTACCCAAACTTCATTTACTATGTGAGAATGTGCACCGCACCACGCAGGAGAAGGTCGCCCGTGCTATGCACCCGATCGGGGAGGGCGTATCGGCATCTGCGCAGGTGCAACGCGAATTTCCGCATAAGGAAGCACCGAACGCGAAACCTCAAGACGAAGTGCCAGCGTCACAAATTATTCAATTAGCGAACGCTATAACGCTTCTTGCACAGAACAACTGTGCCCGTCCTATGAATGTAGATATTGTAAACTTCTCAGGGGACGTCGCAGAGTGGCTCCCGTTTAAGAGGAGTTTCGACGACACGAGGTCTTCCTTTTCTGCTAAAGAAAATATGGCGCGACTGCGTAAAGCTGTATGTGGCGTGGCGCGCGAGGCAGTGAGGACCTTGCTGTTATCGTCGGATGAGCCTGATTTAGTTTTAAGAGCATTAGAACTTCGTTTTGCGCGCCCAGAGCAAATCGTTCTCAACGAGATCGCTATGGTGCGCGCCCTACCAAAGATACGAAACTCTAGCGAAATTTTCACTTTTGCTTCAAAAGTACAATCCTGTTTGTGTATAATCAAACAACTTAATAAGTATGAATACATTTATTCACCGGAGATTGTACATACTTTGTTGGCCAAACTAACTTTTAATTTGCAGGACAAGTGGTTGGACTTCGCAGATAAATATTTTGACCCCCAGACACCGATGTTGGAGTTGTTGGCGACGTTCCTGGAGCAGGAAGCTAGCAAACATGCTCGTTTTAGCCCCAGCCCCTTATTAAGTGGCGGCGCTGCTCTTGTCACGGACAGGCCGAAGACCCAGTCGGCGTTTCATCGGGTGCACGCAAACTCTATAGCTTCACCTAAGTGTTTGTACTGTCAGTCGAACCACAGCATCAAATCATGTCCTCAGTTTTCATCACTTTCCATTGACGAACGTTGGTCGTGGGTTCGTCAATCCAACATTTGTCCTAAATGTTTCCGTAAAGGCAAACATAATTGGCGAACCTGCAGAGCAAAATCATGCAACAAATGTAGTTTGAATCATCACCATTTACTGCATTCAGATTCATTGCATTCCAACGATAATAATTTCACGCATCGTCAGTGTCAAAATCATCACAACATTTCAACGTCAGTTGTCACCCGTAATTCATTGACATCTGCCACAAAAAATACGCCTTCACATTACGTCAGTGTCAACGACAATCGTAATCGTGGTATAACCTCCGACCAAGAAGTTTGCGTACAACCTGCCACCTCAACCGACAACGCTTGTAATGCGACCTCTTTTTCAGAGAAAGAAAAGAGTTCTCATAGAGTTTTATTGAAAATTGTGCCCGTGGTAATATCGGGCCCAGGTGGGGAAGTGCATACATACGCTTTACTTGACGACGGGTCTACCGCTACTTTACTTGATTCTAAGTTGTCAGACACTTTAGGTTTAGATGGCACTAATGAAGAAGTCTTCATGGGCGGCGTGACAGGTTCTCGCAAGATTAATTCGAAACGAGTCACCTTTAATATTCGGGGAAGAAACACTTCAGAAGTTTTCAACATTAGTGTTGCGCGTACTGTGCCTGACCTGTCTCTGGCTAGCCAGTCAGTGCGCAGAGAAGATTTTTCCTCTCACGGTTACCTTAGAGACATCGTGGATGAATTATCATTTGAGCAAGCTACTCCTCGAGTTCTCATAGGTATTTGTGACTGGCACCTGCTGGTTAGCTTAGAGAATCGGTTTGGTGCATCGCCGTCTCAACCCGCTGCGATACGCACTTTGCTTGGCTGGGTGTTATACGGTTGCCTGCCAAAATTCAGCAAGAATATTCCTACTCTTAATCATTGTCTCGTTACCGACAGTGACGAAGAGCTCAATTCTCTTATTAGGGACTATTATAGTTTAGAATCGATTGGAATTAAACGGCAGCAACCCTATACCACCCAAGAGCAGAGAGCTATCAGGATTGTGGAAGAAACAACGCGCCGTCTGCCAAATGGCAGGTTCGAGGTTGGTTTGCCATGGCGGGAAGACAATCCTCGTTTGCCTGACAGCTACCATCTGGCTCTCAGCCGGCTTAATTCTCTTTTGAGGCGTTTTAGGCGCGATAGCGATTATGTTGATCTCTATACGAAAAATATTAAAGCATACGTAGACAAAGGTTACGCGGAACCATGCACAGACTCACATAAACTACACGATGGCACCAGACGTTGGTACCTTCCGCATTTTGGTGTTACTAATGTCAATAAGCCAGGTAAGCTTAGAATCGTTCACGATGCAGCCGCTCTTACTCATGGAGTCAGTCTAAACTCTCTTTTACTGCCGGGGCCAGATCTTTTGCAATCTTTATTAGGAGTTTTGATGAAATTTCGCGAAGGTCAAGTCGCCTTGACAGGCGACATTAGGGAGATGTTCCCGCAAATCAAAATTCGAAGTGAAGATCTGGATTGCCAAAGATACCTCTGGCGCTCAGATCTTGATGATCCTGTTAGAGAGTTTAGAATGACATCACTAATTTTCGGCGCGTCGTGTTCTCCTTTTATTGCCATTTATATCAAAAACAGAAACGCAAAAGAGTTCGAGTCTGAGTATCCTGAAGCGTCTAGAGATATAGTAGAATGTCATTATATGGACGACTATCTTGGCAGCTATGATAGTGTAGAAGATGCAGCTAGGGTGGCTGCTGACATCGTCCATGTCCACAGTCAATGTGGCTTCGAAATGCGGTCGTGGGTGTCCAATAATCCAGAGGCTCTTAAACTGCTACCGCCGAGCTTAGTCAAAGAGGAAATTCGAGAAGTTGATTTGAATTTTGAGGGGGTAGGCATGCGTGTTTTAGGTTTGCATTGGATCCCACACGCTGACCACTTTATTTTTAAGATTAATTTCTGTTCACCTGACCTCGAAGCGCTGACGAAACGTCAAGCGCTGCGAGACCTAATGAAAATTTTCGATCCTTTAGGTTTTCTGACTCCCATCCTTACTTCGGGTAAAATTCTATTTCAACGTACTTGGCAGTTGGTGCGGGAATGGGATGAACTTTTGCCTTCTGCCGAACGCTCGCGATGGGGGGAGTGGTATCACAGCGTGGCATCTTTAGGATCTCATTCGATTCCACGCTGTTATACCGATACCGTTGGTCCCGTTGCTCGCGAACTGCATACATTTTCAGATGCGAGCAACCAAGCTTACGCCTGCGTTTCGTACTGGCGATTTATTTTCGCAGACGGTTCCGTGAAAGTGGCTTTTATAATGGGCAAATTTCGGGTCGCGCCGCTGAAGCCGACTTCAGTGCCGCGACTCGAATTGCAAGCCGCGTTGTTAGGAGTTAGATTAGCTACTACGATTTGTGAGCAGCACCGTATTAAGCCCTCCAAAAGATTCTTTTGGTGCGACTCACAAACCGTCCTTGCTTGGATTCGGAGTGCTGCTAGCGATTCAAATACTTTTGTGCGGAATCGGATAGGCGAAATTGCTGAGCTGACTCTGGCTCACGAATGGTTTTGGATTCCAACCGAGCTTAATGTGGCTGATGACGCCACTCGTGTCGCGTCAACTGGCGTTGAATCGTTAAGCAGGTGGCTGCAGGGACCTGATATTTTGTTGCGTAATCAATTGGAATTTCCTGCGGAGCCAAGCAATCCTGTAGTAATTAAAACGTTTGTAACATTGACTCCTACGAGATTTTTTAATGTAGTTCATCCTAATTGTAAACTTTTTAGTTCTTGGATTAGGTTATTACGTGCTACTGCACGAGCCCACCAATTTTTGCGTCTTCTTCGTGAGAAGGCTTTTACTAAGCGTCCTCGCCAACGAGGAGGGCCGCGTCCGCTACTAGCCGCTGACATGAAGAGCGCCGAATTGCACCTTTTGCGACAGAGCCAACAAGAAAACCTCAGTGTGAGTTGTATTGAGCACTTGCAAGCTAAAAAAGATAGCCAAGGTCTGTTTCGTCTGTACGGTCGAATTGCTGCTGCGAGCGACGTCGCGGAAGATATGAAACAGCCTGTCATTTTGAACGGGTCAGACCATGTTACCCGCCTCATCGTCCATCACTACCACGTCTGGGCAGGACACGCTGGTCGAGAGATGGTCGTGAACGAGCTTCGACAGCGTTACTGGATAACTCGTCTCCGTCCTACCGTCAGAACAGTCGCTGCAGCCTGCCAAGTCTGCAGGAATAAGAAAGCCACAGCGTCTGTCCCACCAGTAGGAAACTTGCCTGAAGAACGACTTCTCCACCATCAGCGTCCTTTCTCCTTCACCGGTTTGGACTACTTTGGGCCCGTCGAAGTTGCTGTGGGGAGGCGCCGAGAGAAACGTTGGGTCGCACTCTTCACCTGCTTCTCTACCCGAGCTGTTCATTTGGAGGTAGTGGGAAGTTTATCAGCCGACTCTGCGATCATGGCTCTCCGTCGGTTCATATCTAGGCGAGGATGTCCAAAGCAGATCTTTTCGGACAATGGAACATCTTTTGTTGGAGCCAATCGCGAGATCCAGCGGGAGTGGCAGTCGCACCAACCAGCCATCGCAGACTTCATGGGCAATCAGCAGATAGAGTGGCACTTCCTTCCGCCTTCAGCGCCTTTCATGGGAGGAGTGTGGGAGAGACTTGTGGGATGCGTCAAGCGAACCCTATCCGCAACCTTAAAAGAAAGGGCTCCTCGTGAAGAAGTGTTCAACACGCTTTTGTTGGAGGCCGAAGGTATAGTCAATTCTCGGCCGATGACCCATGTTCCTGTAGAACCGCAAGACGCGCCAGCCCTTACACCTAATCACTTTCTCATCGGTCAGACTTCACCACTCCCTCGTCCAGACAACCTCGAGGACAGTGACCTGGTGCGACGAGCGAACTGGAAGAAGGCAGTAAGATTGGCTGACCATTTTTGGCAGCGTTGGGTTCGCGAGTATCTTCCGATTTTGAACCCAAGAAGGGATGCGGGTGCTGTGTCGACAAACATAGAGACCGGTGACCTTGTCCTCATATGTGATTCCAACCTGCCGCGTGGTGTATGGCCTAAAGGCCGAATTGATAGAGTCTACCCCGGGCGAGACGGAATTGTGCGAGTAGCGGACGTGCGCACAGTAGGCGGCACGTTAAGACGTCCGGTTAGAAAATTGGTTAGACTGAGCGTCTAGATTTTTTGTTTAATAAGGGTTTTTTTGTTTTTTGAGTTCATGTGTTAAGTTAAAGGGTCTATTCTTGGCTAATTGTGGTAAACTTCGTTTACGAGGAGGGCTATGTCAAGGATAGACCCATCCTTGTATAGTTTATTATACTTTTTTATACTATGTAAATATCTATACTATGTGCTTAACTCTCTTCTCTATTCCTGTCACTTCTTGTTTCTATTGCTTAGCTTTTGTATATAATTAATGTGTTTATTTCCAATATATCTTCCTTTTCCCCTTCCAACCGCCGTTTCCTTTGCTGCCCTCGACACTAACATCTTATGGAAGCCGTTTCTTGAAAGATTTAAAATTTTTAAAATGCGTTTATTCCCCGAGGTTTAAAGTCCGATTTGACACTTGTTACATCGTAATAAGGTTCTGTTTGCTTCGTCAAAAATTACTGTAACAGTTCAACTGTCATTTATGTCAAATCGGTTTTTTTTATAACATCTCAGGAGTATACACTGTTAATCCCGGTATGCCTGATTTTTTTTAAATCTTGGGATTTTTTGGATAAAAGTTCTTTCCAACATAATACCCAACATTGAACTTTAGGTAAATATGCATCCGAATATCCGATATCTAGTTATAAATTATAACCTCACCTCGGTAACCATGGCAACCACGCCTGATTACTACGGCGAGGCGATGGCGTACCGCTGCTGCGCCGACAAATGTGAAAAGGCTTTTAGTAATTATCATATAATTGTTATGATACAAACAGGTCGTTAGGTAACTTAGTAGCGGTGCAGAGCCCTCGAGTCCCAAAGCTGGGCATGTTCGTGGGACCGCCCGAGCTGCCCACCGGGTACAGGGCGAGGACGCAGGAAGATAAAGGTAACTTTATTCATACTAATGTTTTAGACTGCACACTAGCGCCGCCATTGGAAAAAAATCATAGTGCCTAATTAAGACGAAATTGTGAATTATCTCTCTGTAGTGCACTCCGAGGAAGCTTTTTATCGCTTAAGCAATATTTTATACCATTCCCCCTTCTCAAAAGCTTATTTTATTCAATGAAAAGCACTTTTAATCACTATTTTATTATTTGAATTTAGAACACAATGCGACCTCCACCTCAATACTATACCTAACCTCCTTGTGCAAAAAATACTCGATACAAACTTCTTGTGCAAAGAGTATTCGATATACAAACTCCTTGTGGAAGAAATATATTCGCTTAGTTAATAAATAATTTGAGCTGCTTTTAATTTTCAAAACCTTTGTTTGTTCTCTATGAAACAAACTGTAATTCTGTGCTATAACTTCTATTTTTGTTCCCACAGCAGCTAGCGAATCAAGTGAAGGCAGCTCCGACGGTGAAACGAGAAGGCCTAGGCCTCTGCCCTTACCCCCACACCACGAACCAGCGCATAAGGTATGCAATGAAATAACGAGTCGTGGGAAAAGATGTTTAATCATAGTAGCCAACCGGCTTTGAATCTAGCACTATATTTAAATTTTCTTTATTTGAAGAGTTAAGATTTTTATTCCTTTGTTTTGACAGCGATTTCAACATTTCCACAACACAACATTAATATTTTCGAAATGCTTCATATAAAACAGAAGCTAAACGATTTTAGATTAATGATGATCGATATTTTATAGTCGTTTTTTTCTTTAGATACTTGGTGGCGAATATCCGTCGTCTGCGCAAGAAAACTCGTCGTCTAGCGCAGCCGACACGAGGCGAAGAGGGCATCCATTCTCCAAGCATGACCGGAGACACAAGGTATGTAAAATAAATAGCTATAATTTATAGCCTTTTAATATTATTTATAGTGTATCACAAGGTCTGTAAAATAAATGGCAATGATTTATAGCCTTTTAATATTATTTATAGTGTATAAATAATATTTGAAAGAAATAAGAAAAGAAAGAAACGCGTATATTTGAATAGAGTAAAGATATGGCATATGTTAAAAAACAAATGTGTTCCAAAAGTTCCTAAAGTTCAATTTATATGCTTCATTAGATTATAAAAGGATATACAGATTTGTAATTAAAATGTATTTTTACAGGAATTTTCTAAGAGTAAAGATTCTAAAAAGAACTCTTCACAAATATCTACCACTGCGTCGCCAGCGAATTGGGGTCCACAGGCAAGTATTTTTTTTAATGTCAGTATGTTTTATTTATTTCGGTAGTCTGTGATTCTATATGCTACTATAATTGTTATTCACAACATGGATTTGATTAATGTCTTTGTAAAATAAACGAATCCACCTAAACACATAAGATAGATAAAAATAAAAATTAGGGACTTAGCACAACTACTTGTAAGCAATCAAATTGCTTAGTGATTGCTCCAGATTATTATTGACACTAAACCTATATTAAAAATCGACGTCTTCAACTTATATTTTTTTACAGGGACCCCATGGAGTACCCCTATTTGTCGAAAAGTGCGTGGAATTCATCGAGCGAGAGGGTTTAGCGTCTGAAGGATTATACCGAGTTCCTGGCAACCGCGCGCATGTGGATATGCTCTACACGAAGTTCTACGAAGGTAAGTTTTGTAGCACTATAAATGTGCGTAGCGCTGTAAATAGGCGTAGCAATGTAAATAGGCGTAGCAATGTAAATAGGCGTAGCAATGTAAATGGGCGTAGCACTATTAATGGGCGTAGCACTGTAAATCGGCGTAGCACTGTGAATTGGGCGTGGCAATTTAATAAGCGTACCAGGTAAATGGGCGTAGCACTGTAAAGGGGTGTAGCAGTCGTAGCAGCTATCCTGCTTTTGAAGAAAAGCTTTTTCCAAAGGTGTTCTGAGTGCTTAGTATGTGTATGGGTCTTGAAGAGTGTAGATTAAGATAGTAGAAGAAGATAGTAGAAACACTGAGTTTAAAGTTATTTTAATTTAATAGATAAGTACCAGTTAACAGTTATGAGTCAAGTATAGAACTAATTAATATTTCATAATAATGTAAACGATCGGGCGACCGGCGGCGCGCCAAAGTAGGTCGCGTAGTCAGCAGATCAAAATATTCATTTGTACGTAATCGTACATGCTCCCGAGGGGAAAACGTAAAAAATCTATAGTTACTTACATTAGAATAACAAATGAAATGAATATGACAGAAAAATGTCTAAAGATTAATGTAAAGTTAAATATAAAAACACATAAAGCAAAAAGTTACACAATATTAAAAACTTAATTAAAATCAAAAGTTATCCCCGAACTCCGGGGTTGCTGCGCGGGCACAGTGTTCATTTCTTGCAGCTCAATCTCTAGTGGCTGGTTGGCGGTGACTTCTTGCTGCATGGACGCTGTATTCGTGTGTCTTAAGTTTCGCTTCTTGATAACAAAATATATTATACACACAGCGGCTCCTCCCGCGACGACACAAGAGAACGAGTAGTGGAAAACGTCGTGAAGTGATAAAGTATCAGTTTCTGACGGTAGTGACTCTTGTTCTTTCAGTTTTTGCTCAATTAAACTCTGTTGAATTTTAGCAAAATCTTCAGAATTATTCAACCTTCTAAAATCAATTTTGAGCTGCGTGTTGTGCCATGTGATATTCATTATTTTATTAATCGATGAGTCAAGAGACGATACGTCATCGTTCGTCTTTAAATTATAATCGCTCCCGAAATGGTTGAACGAGTAAATAGTCGCGTCTTCTTTTTGTATTGCACATCCCTCTTGTAATGCAATAAGTCCCGTTCCCGTTATCGCAGCTGATGTAACTTGATCACTGCATATAATCCGTAACAGGTGTTTGTCGCAGCACGTGAATAACCATATGTTACTCCTATGAAGTTTGACCCATTTATCACTGCACGCGATTTCATTAATAGTGCAAGACAATGACCTTTTCTGATTGAATACTTTTATTTCACATGGTGCGTCTTGATTGTGTAGTTTATAAATAGGCTGTTGTATACTGCAAATATAATTATCTTTGTTATATAAAGTACATGATTGCAGTTCTTGTTCTTGAAGGTTCAGATATGAATTCTTCGCGAAATTTATGGCGATGTATGACGTAATAGTTGCTATCATATGCCAGTGTTCTTCCCTTTTGAATGGTACGGGAATCACTCGATAGATGTTGTATTTTTCATCGCTGACGAGTGGTATATGCAGTTCAAACAAAAAGTAGTTTTTCGTTATTCGGGCTTTCACGTGTAATAGTTTATATAGTTCAGTTATTTCCTGTTGACTCTCTGTAATAGGTAAAGACAACCCATTCGGTAGTTTTCCAGATATGATGTGAAGTTGCTGTATCAGTTGTTCAGCCGAAAATAAATGCATATCTAGATGCCCGTTGTAAACGTCGGCTAGCGCGTTCAATAACATTTCTTGAGTTCTGTGTAAGTTTGCAAGGATCAAGCTCGCGGTAAGGGACATCGCGTTGACGTCATTCATAACAAATAGCATGCCGACTCTGGTTTCAAGTTGTTGTATTTCGTATCTTGTTTCATTCATATAATTGTGCATTGTTTCAAATTGGTCGTTAATGAATTTTTCGTTTCTCTTTACTATATTATTTTCAGCTTCGATAATTAGAGTCTGGTTCTTGATTAAATGTTTTAAGTAATTGTCGTTTGACTTCAAATTTTCGATGTCCTTTTCATATTTTATAGCGAAGTTTTCATCAAGGGTACCAAATAATGTTCTTGCTAAGTTCCCAACGCCATTGAAATATCCTCGTTTGCGTCTCAACTTCGGCGTGGTAAGTAATAAGTCGTTGCGTTCTAATAAGTAGCCAAGTTCGTGACGTAGTTGGTTTGCGATGACGTCACAGGGCGCACTTTTCATAGTGCTGCAAATTTCTTGTATGTGTTCGACGTTTGCTTGGATACGAATCATTGAGTTCCAGTATGATGTTAAATTGTAGTAAATGAGAAGTGACCAGTCATCGTGTATCAGTTGTATCTTCCCGATTTCGTCGAAATATATAGGCTGATTTTCGATGGTGTTTATTTTGTAGCTTGGCTGCGGCAAGTGAGTGGATTTAGCAGGCGCGACAAAAAAAAATAGTAACGTCATCAATACCGCGAAACAGCCTTTGTTGATCGAGTTTTTTCATTGTTTTATTCCAGCTTGACTTGAGTTTTCATCTGAAGTAGCAGTTTTCTCTTCTATAGGCAATCTTGCAAGCTTTGTGATAGGGCGTTTCAGGCTGGCATTTTTTGATTTCAGGGTGACGACTCGAACATATCCGTCGGCTCCAGGATGCAGTTCAGTGACTCGTCCGAGCGCCCATTTTCCAGGAGGTAAGTTATTTTCTTTTAGCAACACTATGTCTCCAGTTTCAAGATTTTTAGATGGACTTTGCCACTTGCTACGTATTTGCAGTTGTTGCAAATACTCTTGTGACCAGCGTTTCCACAAATGTAAATTCATTTGGTCGACCAGTTTCCAGCGGTTGCGTAGATCTAGGTTGCCATCATGAACATCACTGCCGTATGGTATTGACAGGATTGGTCTACCGGTTAGAAAGTGCCCCGGTGTGAGATAATCAAGATCTTCAATATCTTCGGTTAAAGCGCATAGTGGGCGTGAGTTCATACACGCTTCAACTTGAGTAAGTAAAGTCGAGAACTGCTCGTAGGTCAGTTTCTGTTCTCCGATGACTCTGCGTAAGTGATACTTCATTGATTTCACTGCAGCCTCCCATAATCCACCTGCAGTTGGCCACAGTGGGGCGTTGAAGTGCCACTCAATATCTAGTTCATTTACAGCATCATAAAATTCTTGAGAAGAAAAAGTTTTGTGGTATTTAAAATCTTCTTTCAGTACTTTGGCAGCCCCCACAAAGTTTGTACCGTTGTCAGAGTACATGTTTCTTGGTCGGCCACGCCTAGAACACATGCGTTTCAATGCTGCCAGGAAAGCTTCGGTGCTGAGGTCCGACACCAACTCCAGGTGAACGGCCTTGGTCACCATGCAAATAAATATGGCTATGTAGCCCTTACAAGTTCGTACGCCCTTTCCTTTATTAATTTTCAGTTCCACGTGACCAGTGTAATCTACACCGGTGTTGGTAAATGGCCTTGACGGTGTTATCCTTGCTTTGGGTAGTTCGCCCATGATTTGTTGATTTTGGTGTGACTTGAATCGAGCACACCAAACACAAAGTCGAAGTTGCTTTTTAACAGTTTTATTGCCACCCACGATCCAGTATTTTTCTCTAATTAGTGCCAATGTTAGACGAGGTCCACCATGTAGTGTTAGTTTGTGGTTATAATCTATTATCAGTTCAGTCAGCTTACTTGGCGGCAAAATAAGTGGATGTTTAGTTTCATATGGAAGCGTAGAATTTTGAAGTCGTCCTCCTACTCTCAGTAAACCAGTTTCATCCAGTATCGGACTTAATTTCGACAGAGGACCCTTTCTTACAGTTTCAGTTTTCTTCAGTAGTTCTATTTCTTTTTGATAATATTGATCTTGAACGTTTTTCACAATCAATAGCGTAGCTGCGGATGTCTCATGTTTCGATAAATAACTTGTGCAATTAAATATTTTATTTCGTGTCGCTGCTACGAAACGAAGTATCCAGCTGACGAGTCGTATTGCACGGGTCAAAGAACTGCATTTCATAAGTAGTGCACTAAATATTGTATTATTGTCTTGATTATTTTTAGTTGCGAAACAACAGTTACTAATCATTCCAAACTCTGTGACGAATGATTGTTTTTTATCTGGCGATTCAGAGCCTTTGTATGTTTTCAGCCATAGGGGTCCTTCCCACCACAAGTTGAATGTCAAAAGTTTCGACGGAAGGAGACCTCTGGTAGCGCAGTCAGCTGAGTTTTCTTCGCTTTTCACGTAACTCCATTGCGTTACAGGAATAATCGCGCGTATTTGATTCACGCGGTTGGCGATGTATCGCTCTGACTTATTGACGTCACGCTGTAGCCATGCTAATACCACTTTCGAGTCTGTCCAACAGTGATAAGTTATTTGTTTATCTTTAAAAGTATTATTGAGCTTTTCTAATAGTTTAGCCAATAATAAAGCTCCACATAATTCTAGTTGTGGTAAAGTTATCTTTGTTTTGATAGGCGCCACTTTAGTTTTAGCAGCAACTAATGTGATTTTTACTTCGTTCTTATTTTGAGCTCGGCAGTATACCACGGCCGCATAAGCCTTTTCGCTGGCATCGCAGAATCCGTGAAGCTCAATTTCGTCACCACTTGTCGACAGCCATCGGTTCAGTTTCAATGTTTGAATGTTTTCAAGGTCTTTTCTTATCTTTTCCCACTCTTTATAGATTTTTTCGGGTACAGTTTCATCCCATGAATAGTTATCGAGCCATAGTTTTTGGAAAAGCAATTTAGTTTTGATGATTACCGGTGACAGCCATCCAAGGGGGTCGTAAAGGCAGCTTATCTCTGATAACAACGTGCGCTTTGTATGTTTTTGAGAAGGCGGTTGCTTGAAGTCAAAATAGAAATAGTCATTTTGTGGGTTCCAATTTAAGCCGAGAGTTTTAGTTTTTTCAGAGTTTTCTTGTTTAAAGTTCAAAACAGTTTTAGATTTCTGCTCTTCAGTAAGATGTTGTAAGATAAGAGGCTCATTGGTTGTCCATTTTCTTAAATTAAGTCCCCCGCCTTTTGCTAGTAGTATAAGGTCTTGAATTAAGTTTTTTGCTGACTCTATTGTATCGCTTCCATAGAGTAAATCATCCATGTAACAGTATGATGAAAGCACTTTTGCAGCTTCTGGGTACTTGTGACCGTCATCTTGTGCGAGTTGTTGTAGAGTTCGCATGGCGAGGTATGGTGCGGCCTTAGTTCCATACGTTACGGTGCATAATTGCATCTCACATAACGGCTCTTTTGGTGTGTCACGCCATATGATCTTTTGAAGTAGCTGTTGATCTTCATGGAGCAAGATATTTCGGTACATTTTTTCCATGTCAGCTGTAAAGGCATATTGGTGGAGTCGCCACTGTGATACTAGCGACATTATATCTTTCTGTAAGTTAGGGCCAGTATACATCAAATCGTTTAGGCTGTAGTTATTTTTAGCTTTCTGGGAGCCGTTGAAAACTACTCGCAGCTTAGTGGTCGTAGAATCGTTTCTCAGCACGCCATGATGAGGAAGATACGCTTGTGGTTGATTTTCAGTTTTTGTAGAAACCGGTTTCATATGTCCCATTTCCTTGTATTCTTTCATAAAAAGTTTGTACTGGGCTGCAAAATGATTCTGTCTTTGCATTTTTCTTTCCAGTTGAAAAAATTGCAACATAGCTTGCGGCTTCGAGTCTCCCAAGTATTTTTCAAAATCAGGTTTCATGGGCATTTTAACAATGTATTTTCCATCGTTTTGTCTTTCAGTGGTGTTCGTATAGTATTTTTCGCAGTATTCTTCTTCATTCAGTTCTACACAGCGATTGTTTTGGTTAATATCTTCAGTTTCCCAAAAGTGTGTAATGTTTTCAAGTTCATTTAAAGTAATAAAACAGTTAAAGGTCTGAACGTTCCCGCAGAGAATCCATCCTAATTTAGTTTGCTGAGCGATAGGAAGGTTCTTTTCACTCTTCATGACTCCATCCATTATCAGTTCTGAGTACACATCAGCTCCAAGAAGTAAGTTTACCGGTCCCGAAATATTAAACTCAGGGTCGGCAAGTTTGATGTTATTGAGATAGTTCCAGTTGTCAACAGAAAAGGATGTTGCGGGGAGTTTCTTCGTCAGCTTATTCATAATTAAAGTTTCAGTTTTGAAAGTGTACTTAGAATGTATTGATTTACATTCTAATTGTAATAAGCCTTTGCTGTTTCCACTGATGCTTCCAACTCCAGATACAACAGCGCTCATTTTTTGTCGTGGAAGTTGAAGTAATTGAGCAGAATCTTCAGTAATGAGACTAACTTGAGATCCCTGGTCCAGGAGCGCTCTCAAGGTGACGTAGTTTCCATGTATATTTTTCACCTTCAGTTGTACAGTAGTAAGCAAAATCTCTCTATTCTCATCTGTAATGCTATTCACGGCAGGTGGTTTAGTTTGAGATGTCGAAGTTTCAGAATTATTTTCATGTAATAATGTGTGATGAGCCTTATTACATAATTTGCATCGTTTATCGGAGTTACATGCCTTATTCTTGTGACTGTATAAGCAGTTTTTGCAAAATTGCAGTTTTGCAACAGCGCTGCGCCGTGCGTCATAAGTCATATTTAAAAATTTGTCACATTGCATTAAAACGTGTCCATTGTGTTTACATAGCGGGCACCGTTGAAGTGAGAAAGTAAAATTATAAGTTTTATGCGCTTTTTCAGATCTGTTATAAAAAGTAGGCTTCTTCTGACTGACATATTTTTGATTTGGTACTTGACTGGATGCTGCTGACGATCTAGGATTCTGACCATTTTGCAAAGTTTCGAGTGCAATAAACTTAGATTCCAAAAAGTTTAAAAGCTCTTCTAAGTTTGGTAACTCTCTTGGGGCCTTAAGTCCCTTCACATACTCGGCATAAATCTCACTATCAAGTTTCTTGCAAATTAAATGCGCGAGAATCGAATGCGATGCCGATAGCTCCAATCCAAGGTTAGTGAGACCGTTTAAGCACTCCACAGTGGTGTCATGTAACTTTTTGATGGAATAAGCATTATTATGTTGTATTGTTGGTTGGTTGAGCATCGTATTCATGTACGATGTAAACAAAAGTCGTTGATTGTCATAGCGATGAGTTAAGATGTCCCAGCACGCGTCATAGTTTTCCGCGCTGACGTTCAGATGCTGCACAAGTTTTTCAGCTTCTCCTTTCAGTTTGGATTTCAAATGCTGCATCTTCTGAGTCTTGGCCAGCAAGGGATTGGAGTGAATGCTTTCGACGAAAAGGTCTTTAAACGAAGACCATTGGGTATAATTTCCATAGAAGTCTGGAATTTCTATTCTTGGAGTTGCTTTTTCATAATGGACGTTATTCCATATTTTATGGTTAAGTTGTTTTTTGATATTATCGTATGACTTTTCTAGCTCACTGTACTCGTGTTCGTAAACGTAATCTGTTTCCGGTGACAAATAATCCAGTTCGAAGTGGGTTTTTTCAATACTTTGCCATTTTGATTTAATGTCACCCAAGGCATCTTCTAATTCCCATTTTTCAGTTATAGTGACAGTCTCGTATTTAGATAAGGCGCGTCGCAGCATCTTGAAATTACACTGCTGATAACGTAAAAGTTCGTTGCGTTTGTTAGTCACAGATGAAGCAGTGCTTTCTTTCAATTCCCGTTTTTCAGGATTTTTCTGTACTCCCTGAGAGGCAGAAGGAGTTCTAAATGACATAACAATGTCATTTTGCAAATTCAAAATCTCGTTTTCAGTTTCTTCACACAGAGATTTAGTACGTTCAAAAATATTATCATTAAAGTAGTCTATATTCCTATCTTCTAATTGCAAAAGTACCTCATGATTCCTCTGGAATGCCTGCCATTGCGATTTTAAATCACTAAGTCTTTTTTCCAAATATTCTAAAGTTTTTCTTGATGCACTGTCTTTCTTGAAGTTGGTGCAGATTTGCTTGATTTTTAGGAAGCTGTCTTGCTGACGCAATATGAGTTCTTGAGTTTCAGTTGACATAATAAGTTTTTAGTAAGTTCACCAAAAACTTTTCCAATAGGTGATGGTTCTTTACGGCCACTGATTACGTGGACGTAAATTATAGGTACCTATAACCGTTCCTTTTGCACGATATATGCGCCCGTCTCAATTTGCCTGGTGAGACCCGCTTGTGGGAGGCCAGACAAACCGATTCGCTACCGAACAAAATTTACTATATAGGTACCTGTAAAGCTTCGAAGGACCACAAAGAGATGTATGGGTCTTGAAGAGTGTAGATTAAGATAGTAGAAGAAGATAGTAGAAACACTGAGTTTAAAGTTATTTTAATTTAATAGATAAGTACCAGTTAACAGTTATGAGTCAAGTATAGAACTAATTAATATTTCATAATAATGTAAACGATCGGGCGACCGGCGGCGCGCCAAAGTAGGTCGCGTAGTCAGCAGATCAAAATATTCATTTGTACGTAATCGTACAGTATGAGTTTTTTCAATGTATACGTTAACGCAATCGAATGAATCGAGTGTGTTTTCAAACTAGCTCTCGTATCTCTGTGACCTGAGCCGTGTAATATCTAGTCTGGGATCGATTGCTAATGCTAAATTATCTCTGCCAGATAAGTTGTTTTAGTATTGTTCATATTATGAAACCAGTGCTAATATTATTGAGATCGAATCGGAAACAATAGTTTTATATCTTTTGAAAATTATACTGGTTTTTCTTTAATTCCCGTACCGAAAGCTGCGTTTACCGGAGCGATATGTGTGACGTTGTCCAATTTTTATAAATATTTCGGTCGTTCGCAGACCCCAACTTGGACCTCGACTCGCTAGACATCCCCGTGAACGCGGTGGCGACGGCGTTGAAGGATTTCTTCTCTAAGAAATTGCCGCCGTTACTCGACGAGGCTAGTATGGCGCAACTGGAAGATATCGCGGGTGAGTGAAACATTTTTTTTTTTAGTTTATTGGGGTCAAACAAACAGTTTCACAAGGTGTATAATAAACAGTTTAAGTTACAAAGAAAATTAGTAAAGGTGGAACCAACATCGTTAACCGCTGTTTACACATGGAATATGGAAATAATTTAAAGATTTAAAACAAAGTTTTATATGCTATATTTATGTTAACGTTATTTAATTAGGTATAGTGTCGATCTCATTCAACCTTTTTACAACTAATCTCTTAAAATTTGAACTCTTGTTGACTTTGTTTGGTCAATAGCTCTCTTATTAATAAACGAAAAGTAAGCTTACACCTAGTTAAACCAAAAAGTTTGCTTAGGAATATAATGCTTTGAGACGTCAAACGTAAGGACTAATACTGCTAAACAATATTTTTTGTTAAGAGAGCATAGTCTGCACACTAGCGCCGCCATTGGAAAAAAACATAGACGAAATTGTGAATTATCTCTGTAGTGCACTCCGAAGAAGCTTTGTGGTACTTTTTATCGCTTAAACAATATATTCTATTCTATACCAGTACGAAACCTTTATTATATACCGGTATTCGGTCCCTGATCATATTTGATGATTATCAGAACAATAATAATTCGTTATTTACAGCAATGCGGGGCTGTATCGCGGGCGGTGTAGAGTTGAAAGACCGAAGCTGGCGATTGCTCGCTCTACGAACGTTGCTGAACAACGCACTGACGCCGCTCGCGCGCGCCACGCTCGACTATCTGCTGCATCACTTTGCCAGGTAACTACGAGTAGAATAACCACCGATAGATGGCGCTGATTGATATATAGATAAAACGATTTCTCGCTCTACGCTGCATCACTTCAACAGGTATGAAATAATCAGTGTTTTTTTTTACACATAATTTCGAAACTACTTTTTAAACTAATCTTAAGTTATAAAGATGACATCGAAATCATTAACATAATCGAAGCTTTGATACTATATATTATACAAGGTGTTACAAAAATACCCCTAATGCCGAATATGGCATATAGGGACCATCAAACTGAACAACTTTTACTGTGGGACCAACTCTGAAATCGCGAAAAAAAATCAGCTGTTTCATACATTTTGATATTTTCGATTTTAATTTTTGTATGGAACAGCTGATTTTTTTTTCGCGATTTCAGAGTTGGTCCCACAGTAAAAGTTGATCAGTATGATGGTCCCTATCTACCATATTCGGCATTAGGGGTATTTTTGTAACACCTTGTATATATTTCCTATACTTATTGTATATACAACGAACGATTAACAACAAAAAATATTCTATAATTTTTGACTAACGTAGCGCGTCTGAAGATTTTGATTTAATTTTTCTTTGTTAATGTAATATTAAATTACTTATTCACTTCATTTCACAATATTGTTTCCCATTGCTTACAACACTAATTCTAAGTCTACCAACAGGGTTGCAGACAACTCGAAGCTCAACTCCATGGACAGCAAGAACCTCGCGATATGCTGGTGGCCGACTCTACTGCCGGTGCAGTTCTCGGACATGGGCCGGTTCGAGATGACCCGCCCTTACCTCGAGGACATCGTGCAGACCATGATCGACCAGCACCCGTTCCTGTTCAGGGGGAAAGAGGCCTTTGTCATGGTGTGAGGGCAGGGAGTGAGTTCATTTTGATGGTATCAATTTTTGACCCCTCTTGGCTGACCGCCTGGAGGTCGATGTGTCGATAACATCTCTTTGCATATACAGGGTTATTTGTGAAACACCAACAACCTCGCAGTAGTAGATTACTAACCAAATAAAAATTAATGCAATTTACAGTTTTGTATGAAAGAATGTAATTGGCATTTATTTTGAATAGGGTTAATAGGGTTGTGCCAAATTGCTTACTACAGTTGCTATTGAGTATCGTAAACGTAACTGTGCAAACTCATAATAGACACCCATTTCAAAAACAAGTAGCACAATTCTCTCACCCGTATTCAAGAACAATACTCAAAAGTAAAAAATTGCTTTATTCAAATAAACTTAGTAATTAAGCGCTTTTGAATCCCTTGACTACACGAACGCACTGCGTTGGAATAAAGCTCTGTGATTAGTTTTACGTATAGTATTATGTTGATTGGCAGTTGGGACGCTGTGCGTCCGCAGGCACTGTGAGACCTCATAGTAATGTTCAAACAAAAACAATACTCAAACGACCCTTCCTATGGGAACGAAATAGAGCTCTGTGATTGGTTCGTTTGTTTTACGTATAACCTGTGATTGGTTGTTGGGGACGCTGTGCAACCGCGGGCACTGTGAGACCTCATAGTAATGTTTGTGAATAGGGGTGTCAGTGTCTGTGAGTTGAGAGTTAGATATAAAATTAAACAGGTACTAAAATATTCCAGGAACCCACAATGCATGTTGCATTCGTGATGGACGACGTCTAACGTCAATGACACGGTGACGTCACACAAAATGGCGGATAGCGCGGGACCGATCCGAGTGAGGTATATTGTGTAAACTCCGTGTACATTGGTCGCGCGAATATCGTCTCTATTGCTAGTTAATAAGAACGTGCACGCTAATATAGTATGACGTCACACGGCAAGTATTTTCGGTTGTTTATAGTCGCTAAGGACGGTACGTTAACGGTTTTTGTGTATAACATCTTATTATATAAAGTCGTGTTACACGTTGAATCTGCAAGCTAAAATGTTGTAAGTAGATTTTTGAAAATTTTCACGGCGATAGTCAAAACACATTTTTTTATACCAGTCGTTCTCATATCATAAACGCTTAGTGTACGGCGAAGATTGAATATGCTTGCAATTTTCCTTTTAATAGCGGAACTGTTTCGAACGCCGTTTGTTTAATAAAAAATAAACAGTATTTAAAATATTTAAAATTAAAAAACTAGGTGTTATTCGCATCGTGAATAGGTGTAAGCGATTCATGCACAAAAAGCATTTAACGGATATTGAAATAAATAGTTTTAAAAATAAGTATTATTGAGTAATGTGTAACTGTTTTTGTATGATGGATCGCAAAAGGTCGTTTAAGCCAGTGATCTTAATAAAGCAATTACGTTGAAGAAGTATTTAATGCGAATTACTCAGAAATATCGGTAAATAAACTAATGGACCATCCGTCTCCCCAAATTCGATAGCTGCATCTCTTTCTGCCGCTTAGAAACGTCTTGAGCTCACGCTCGGTACTCTCGTACCGCTTGGTGACTACCGTCTGCCGACCGATGCTTAAAGAGAGTGGAAACGGGCGAGTGGTTTTCTCGCTTCAATGAACGAGATTTCTTCGTGACGAAAAGATAGAGATAAAAGATGACACTTGGAAAAGCTCGTCTCGATTTCGTCTTTGTCGCCATTCCAACGTAATTTAATTAAAGAGATCATGGTATAATCACATTCCGTTCAATCGAAAAGTAATTACGGATTAAATTGTTAATTATGGATATTGATAAGGATAATTGTGTAATTTTGTATCGTTTTAGAGCGATTATTCAGAGGCTTGTGTATATTTTATTTATGATAGCGAAAGAGATAACCATATAGATTTATTTCATAACAAGTATTTTCTTTTTAAATTAATACATTTTATTTCAATAATGGAACTGTATATTAAATAATTACTTTAAGTCAAAGGTACTGTATTGCTATCTCTTTCACACATTTATGCGAATAGAGTTCTATCATTCTTCACGGTGAATTGTACGTAAATTGTAACGTAATTTTTATTTCGTTTTAGAGTTAATTGTACTAGTTTTTTACATCACTAATATCACATACATTTGCTTCCAAAATGCATATTTATTGCGTCTTTAATTTAATTCTTGGTTTTAATATTTGAATTAAATATCGCGTTTTGAACATTATAAGCTTTTGAAGCCCCTTGTTTTTATATTGGTAGCTCTAAAGGTTTTCTTAAATATTTGATGTGACATTGGGCAGCTTATTTTTATTTGAGACTGACTAAACATACATAATACGTCTATATTTTTTATATTATAATTTTCTGAAGATTGATTGAAGTTTATTTTTAACTTATTAAAAATGATAAGTTCTTTTTATGTAAGTAATTTTCCACTCATTTAGACTTAAAAAGGCAACGGTTAAATGACGTCGTTAAATGACTTAGATAGTAATTTAACGGGTAAAATCTAAGTCATTTAACAAGCTATTTTTAACCGACTTCCAAACGGAAGGAAGTTCTTTATTTACAAAGTTATTAAGCTAGTTCTGTGGTAGAAGTCAGTTCATAATTTATTTGTCGAAAATACGGTACTTTTTGTCCAGTGAATCTTCATTATCATAATAATATACTCGGCCAAAAAATAGTTAAACATAACTTTTTTTACACAAAATTGTATTATCGACTTTATAGCACAGAGTATAGAGTTGGGTTTTGCAAAAGATGCTACTTTGCAGAACACGAATTTTCTATGCTAGCTTTCTCGTTTTTTATACATTTTAGTGCATGAAATATCGATTTTTTTAAATATTTAATCATGTACATATAAACTACAAACGTTAACAGACTTCGTAAAAGAAAACGTTAAATTATTTATTTATTGTAACGTTGGCCTATTTAAATTAAGCATTTTAGTAATGACGTCACAGCCAGCACTTCCCTGTACTAAAATACTTCCGTATACTATTTGATAGTACCATAGGCTTGATCAAAATCGGTTCATTCGTTTAGGAGCTATATGTCACAGACAGACATTCATACGTCGAACTTATAACATCACTCTGTTTTCATCGGGGTTAAATTGGTATAAATGTTACCGCTAGAGTATTAAATTACCAGGTGCGATCATTTAAAGTGCGAAATTCTTATTCAATTAGCAGATTTCTGCACTTTATCTTGTTAATCTGCATATGAACGGACGCTACGCTACACAGTTAAATCGCAGAAGACAGTGAGCAAAATGGCCAAGGCTTCAGAAAATTTAAGACAGAGATCTTTAACTTAAATTTCCTTCGATTGATAGTAAATTTTACTGGCTCTTCGCCGACCGTTGCTGCGGCCCGCTCGCTCGGTTTGCGCGTTTTTGGTCACAGTTCTAACCTAACCTAATAAACTAAGAATTTGTTCATGTTGTGATTACATTATTTTTTCAATCAAATAACTAAATGTACCTAAAAACCGTTTTTAAGTTGTCTTGAATACCCTCCAATACAACGTCAAATATATTTTAGGATAATATGTTTAACTATGCCATTAGCTGTTAGTTTATTTATAATCTATGTAACGTTCCCAGATACGCTAATTGACGTCTTATTTCTCGTGCACATAAAGTACAGTTTTATTTGACTGGAAATAAGTTTAACATCAATATATTTTAGTATTTAGCTGCCGCTGGCCGTTCCCATATGAGATATGCGGTCTTATACTCATATAGTGCAATTTTAATGAAATCATGTATGAATGTGGCTTCTTGATATAATGCAATTTCAATGGATTTGTGTTAGTTTAATCCAAAAAAATGAAATCGATGTATTTATAAGTATATTTAATATATATTAGATGTCTCCATTAAGCTTAGCCTAAGATGTATTTAAGTAAGTTTTTATCGATATAATAATGTCATTATATCTCTATCTCCCTCGTTCATATACTTTTCTATGTTATAAAAGGATAGTTAAGCTTATGTACGAGAGAGATAGAAAAGTCATGTCCATTAGGGGAATGATGTGAGGGAATTTTTTATATTTTACTAAGAATCGAAAAAGACATAGAGCATAAACACGAGTTTACATTTTTTATTTTTCTAGAAATTTTCGCTTTTCTTAGATCTCACGCGGAGGTGGAGCATTTTTTTTAAAGTGACTTCCCCTAATGTTTTTTTAAAATGCAATTTATATAAATATTCGATGTAAATATTGTACATTCATTCATTTATTTTTTTGCATAATTTATTTATTGAGTTTTTTGTAATGAAAGAGTTTTAAAGCCATATGTTTGTTACGATAATTTGTGTTCTTTTTGTTTTATTATTTGTAATTACGTTTTTTTTCCAATGCACATATTTTGTTGTCTTATAATTATGTGCCATTTATTTAAAATCTTGTGGTGATTCGGTGATTCCTAGTGTATTAGAGGTTTTGAAACGTTTCGTTTGTATTCAAAAAATGTTTTCCTGTAGATTCGCGAATGTTCTAAAGTAGAAATCAATGTACGCTTGACGGACCGGTAGCTCATTGTTTGCGCTGCGCGAAATTGTGTTTTAAAATTGCTAGATAAAGCTGAGAATTGCTTGTGTAGGTTTAGGATTGGGAAAGTTCATAGCGAACCTTCAGGAAGTTGGCCTTGGTCGTTAAATACGAGATTAGTTAGGCAAGGGTTAAGTGAGGGACAGACAAATATTATGAAATATATTGATAATGATCGCAGGAAAATGAACTATAACTGCATTGTGTTAAGAATTAAATTGGCTTTTGACGTGAATGTATTTGTCTGTGGGACGTATCTATTTATTATTAATAGTATTAACTAACGTTGATTTGATGAGACTGTTGAACGAATCGAGTGTTCGAAGAAAGACGCAAGAAATACTGTTCCTATGTATGTACGTGATTGTGTCTTAAAGAAATGACTGTCAAAATTGACACTAAAATCTTCCTATCTCGCTCACTCGTTCTTTATGTCGAGTGAGGTTTTGGTGGATTCCAAAAGACAAAATGTCTGAAAAATTATTCAAGTCTGATCTTAAAAACGCCGTCACTTTTCTTCTTATATTGAATAGTAGTGTGATTAATGTTGTGATATTATTGGATCACCGCAAACAGTGAGCGCCGGTCGGTAATTCAATTTTGCTATGTGCGTCTCAATTACTGTAAAACCCAGTTCAAAGGAATGTGTCATATTTTATAATAAATAACCATCTATGTAACGGAGTTGTTTTATTTTATCACAATAATATTTCCGACTTTAACATCCAAACTGTGACTGGAGAATATTATTAAATAGGTATTATATTTTAGAAGTGAGGTTTTGTGGTAATTTATAGAAAAAAAAACAGAATTTAAAACGAATATCTGAAAAATAAGAACCATCATCAATACTATGAGTACCTAGCAAAGAAAACACGTTAAGATTAAAAAGGGTAACATAGATTTATTATCGTTCAACAGACAACAGCTTCTGGGCGCGCACTGAAATCACAGTTAAACTTTGTTATCATAACATTCATAAAAATAATTATACATTAAATAATCTTTATTTAATAGTTGTTTTATCTCACGATGTCCGTACGGCTATGAATGTTGTTAGGCGTGCACATGTATATTATTTTAGTGTGCGTAATACGAGAGCGTGCAGACGCACACTAAAACAATGTGCATGTGCACGCCTAACGACATTCATACCCGATCGAACTTCGTGAGATAGAACATCTCTATACTTGCATTTGGCATCATAATTATTTCGTAAGTACCTATACACAGAGGCTTACCGCAATATTCCTCAATCCATTTTGAATATAACGTAAAACACATTTACGCGTTCAAAATCAATAAATAAATTTTAATTTTTTGGGTTGCTGTTCACCGTACATAGAAACAGCTTTTTTATATTATGTAGGTACTAGAAGGGCAGTATTTATCTATTAATTACTAACATAGTGATATAATCAAAAAATCTCAAACATTTACAAATGGGCATTTCACATAGTAAAATATATTTTGTAATCAGCTGAATAAATATAAAATTACACTGGAAAATGTTTAAAATCACATACTATGTTTATGTACAAACAGTTTTATAGATTATAATCACAAGTGTAGGGAATTTGACACATAATTAAATTTCGAAGTCTATAGAATTTCATATGACAAGGTATTGTTAAAATTATTATTATTTGCAAAGCATTACGAAAGAGTATTTATTATAGGTCGCGCGACGAATTAAGAGCTCTGGAAAAAAGGGAAGGGGTAGGCGCAGTAGTAATTTCTAAGCGTAAATTACTACTGCGCATACTCCTTCCACTTTTTTCCAGGGCTCTTAATTCGTCGCGCGACCTGTACAGCCCTTCATAGGCGTAGCCAGGCGTTGACTATAGTTGCTGAATTTCACACATTGATTGAAAAGTGAGCTTCATTTGTTACCCTGTGGCATTTCCGCTTACAACCAAAGAAACAAATTCATCACATTTCTTGAAATCAAGGATCTAGATAGAGCAAGCGTCCTGCCCTGTCCTGAAACGGCTACGGCATTTTTTTATTATACCATCATCTAATGACTGCTATAGGCTATTCAAGTAGCCTCAAAAAACCAACTGTGATTCTTATAATATTGCATTAAAGTCATTAATGTTGTACTTGGATCCGTCAAAATAGGTTAATATAAGACCATAACGTCACACACAGCCGGCCCCCCAGCACCCGCACCAAGGTATGGACCCGTCGTTGATCGGCACTGACATCGACAGCTTCCTAGACTTGTGCGTACACGCAGACCCGAGCGAGTTTACCGACGAACACATGCTGTTGGTGCGTTCGTGCTCGGAATGGGACGTTGTCATCTCCTGCAATGTGGTAAATACACCCTCATGTTTCTGACAGTCCCATAACTGAATCAAGAGGATTTCTGGCTGGTGCTTTATGTCAGTATCTGCTCTCCTAGCATGACCACAGAAACACGATAGATATAGCATTTCATCGTCACTCCACTGTCAAAATCCATTTACTTATTTGACAGTTAAATGCTGTTAAACGTAAGAAATCGCTTAAGTACGCGTTTCGGTGGTCATGCTAGGGGGCTGTGGCTTGGCAGGTACTATACTAAATAATTCTTTTGACTGCCTTATTGTTTCTGAGTTAGTCCGTGGTTTACTCTACCTATAGAAAAATAATCTCACCTGATAACTATCCCGCTTGTACCGCGGGCCAGAGCTGGACGATGACATCGTATTCCTAGGTTTATGTCGGGTACAGTGTTTATGTTTCACCGTCTCGTGTACTTCATCTATCAACCTCTCATTTTCAGTCTCCGCGTGTATCGGAACGCTATTCTTCGGAGCTCCATTCTTCACTTCCTTCTTTTTATCCCTTTTTTTCCGCTCTCTCTTTTTGAAAGTCAATGAGAATCTTTTTCTCTTCTTTGTTTTAGGCGTTTCAGGTCTTTGAGGTACAGTCGATTTCTCCCTCTCTGATCTACTTGTATCATCATCAGGAGGCGGGATTTGAGATTCGGAGTCAGTTTTGAGCGTCAACTCTGTGCGTGTTGACGAATCTGGTTCCCCATTTTTGTAAGCTACCTCCTTCTCCAAATTAGCTAACTCCATTCTACGTAATCTCTTTGGTAGTTTATTGACGGTGGCGTATATTGGCTCTTCATTTTCTCCCACTGGTGCGGATCTTGACCGAAAGAAGAAATCGAACTTTCTTGGCTTCACCGGCATTCTTCTTTCAACGAAGACTACAGTGCTTGCTACTTCTGTTGTGGTCGTTAATTCTTCACCAGATCTTGGACTGGGACTGTCTGGGTTGATCACGGGTGTCGATTTAGGGTAGTCATAAGTAAGTTCTATGTTCTTCTCAGTGACGTAAGATTTGGGAGCTTGTGGTGGCTCTCCGTTCGGCTGTGGTGCTGGCTTAGGCGGTTCTTGCTTCTGGCAACAGCATGGTTTGTGAACTATTCGTTTCGTATTACACATGATGACGGAGTTTTGTTGAATGAAGGTGGTCTGTATGGTGGGCAGCGATTGTACATCTCCAAGCAAATCTTCTACGTTCCCTCCGGTGTGGAAGCGAGGAGGTTGGTACGGGGCTATGACGAAGCCTGGTGGGGGTGGAACGTGGTATGGTTGTGACGTCACTGATTCGAAGAATCTGGGCATGTTCGAAGGCGCGTCGTGGACTAGCACGTCTACGGTCCTTTCGTTTGCTTTGTCCACCTTATTCGGCGGTGCTTGCCCATTGTTCCCGCTCATTGGTTTAGCCGGCCTATTGTCCTCTTGCTGGCATTCGTCGCATGTGCACGGAGACTCCACGCCACTCTGCAACAGATTTACACGTGTTTATTTAAAGTGCGCAGATATTAATAGAATGTTAGTGTTACAGCTCATAATGGAGTGATTCATGTTAACAATATGAGTGGCATTCTGAGTTCTGGAATCTCATCCGTTTCTTGTTTACGAATATTATTTATGACTTAATTTTCTTGCGTAGTTTGAAGAGTTGACCTTTTTAAGAGAGCTGCTCTTAAACATACAAACTAGAGGGTGATTAAAATGAGAAAGTACCCCAAATAATATTAACGTATTAGCAACAAAGTTTTTTTTATTTTAATCTTATCAGTTTTTTTGTAAGATTTGTGTAAATGGTAAGTTATCTTTAATCCAGAAGAATTTATTCGTGAATGTTTGGTCGAGGTCTCCGTCGCTTGTCCACATGGCGTGTCAGAAATATCATCGCACGTCATCAACGCTTCTGTCACGTTATTAATGTGTTATGGAGTTCTAAACGTTTGATGCCAGTTCATTAGTACCTATGCTATGATCGTTAAGATTTAAAATAGGCAAAGAAGGGGTAAAGTTTTTAATATAATTAGGCAGCAGACTTGTCTTTTCTTATTAATTATTAATACACGACCACATTATGTTTATTCTGTCTATTTTTGTGTTAGTGATATGAAGGAAGTATAATATGTAAGAATTTTGATAACCCGATTAAAGAACAACAAATGGATCAATTTTGATAATTTTTATTTAAAATAAAATAGCATAAAAGGAAAATAAAGTATTGACGGATTGTTATAGTAACAAAATAAGCTGCTTGTTATTACAAAAATCAGTTTGTTATCGGTAACAAAGTAGTTAATTAAAATTATAAAGTACCTACCTGCAGTAAAAGATTAGTTTTTTAAACAAACAAACAGTGAAATTCATTGAGTTTAGAGCATAATGATTTCTTTATAATACAATGATGTCAATGATTGACTTACTTAATTCGACACCACAATACGAAATAAAAAATAGTTTAAAATTAAATACCTCTTAAAATATAATACAAAAAAGTGGTAGAAGCTGACGCTAAGGGATTTACTTAATTTAATTCTCTTAAAAATTAGTTCAACATTCTTTTAAGCACAGTATTAATAAAATAATAAATAAATATTTGACAACATCACATACATTGCTCCTATTTTAAAGTAAGTAGCTAAAGCACTTGTGTTATGGAAATCAAAGACAACGGTGGATAACACCCAGACCTGAGGCAATATAGAAAAGTTCGTTTTCTAAATTGACCCAACCGGGGATCGACCCCGGGACCTCAGAGATGGCGACATCTTGAAAATCCGGCGTACAAAGCCGTTCGACCACAGAGGTCGTCAGTATATTGTTTTACAAAATTTAAGAACAGACAGAGTTTCTACTGGCATATTTGATGAAACATCGTAAAATGTCTACAGAACAGTTGATCACCATTAAATTTAGTTTTCCGTAGACTTTAAAAACATTTATTTTGGCATTGTCTTCATTATCACGAATATAGGTACAGCAAACCGAGAGTGTTTAAAATATCCACCATGTTTTAAAGCACAAAAACTTTATAAAAAAAAGGATTGTATGAAATATACCTGGTTAAAATATCCAATTTGAATTACCTACAATCTCCATTGATTTTTGATTTTTGGTCTAAAAACACACGTCACATCACTATTTTGAAGAAAACTCAAGAGACTTTCGGTTTGGACGGAGTCCGAGTCGCAACTGAATTTATTTATAAACAGACATGTAACAATATTTTCTAACACGGAGGCATACCCAACCTTGACTCATATAGTTTCCAAACCAAAATGAGTCTAGTTTTATTTAGTCAACTAAAGTTCTTCAGTAGCTAATATAGACTAATACCGTGTAAGCTTACCTATATCTATTTCTGTTTTCTTTCGGTATTTTACGTCACGAACATCAGTGGTCAAATATAAAGGTAGGTATAGTCCAGCTAATGTACTACTCGTTTTATATAATAGAAATTGTGACGTAGCATAGCTTTCAAACTTTTTAAATTAATTTTCTTTACTCCAATTTTGAGGTCAAGTTATTCTCTATTTCTATTCTCTTATAAGTTAGTGAGTCTATCCCGCTTTGTAAGGTGCGTTGGGATAAGATTTACATTGGGGTAAGAACTATACATTTTAAAAGTACCAACGGCACAACCAGTTGAGCATAGTAGTTGTGCATTGGGTCCGGAAGGTTTTTTTTAATGCTAGACACATTATGCTTGACGCGATTTTTTTCTGCCCTGTTGAAGCTAATTTCTCTGGCAAGTAAGATGTGTGTCATACGTGTGGTGCGTTCGTTCTTACCCCATCGCTGATCTTACCCCAACACCATACGATGGTTATAGCTATCTATAGGAATGAGCACCACGGTGCAGCATAGCGACTAGCGGTTGTGAATAAAGTAATTTTGTTTGACAAACGAATTCACACAAAACCTAAGTGTATCTAAGTAAGTGTGTGGAGCCCTCACCTTGTTTCCCTCAACCTCCACCTCCTCAGGCACCACGCTCAGATCGTGGAAAGCTACGCGCGGGTCACCGTCGGCGCTGGCGCACTCCGGGCAAGCGCTGCATATCGACGCGCTGTCCTGCCACACGAGAATAGCACTTATTTACAAGAAAATACGGTGTGGTACGTTATGGCTGGACCAGCTGTCCAAATTTATAGATCATACTTTGTTTTTAAAAGACAATTTAAAAGGCAGTGAGGCTTCTGTGCTGGCAGAATAAAATAAAGAAGAGTTGGTGCTAGGTAGATAGCTAAGGGCCTGTTTCACAATGTTAAAATAAGTCCCGAGTAGCTTACTTGACAGATGATTTGACAGTTGCGATATGAAAAATTTTCTTTTACATTCTGTCAAGTAAGCAACTTAGAACATAATTATACATTGTGAAACAGGCCCTTAGTGTCTAAAAAGGCAACTTATCACTTATATTGTAGGAAGTAAAAAATTCTCCGTGGTTTTGAAAATGCGGCGCTTTCCGACTCAAACGGGATTGTGATTAACCTCACTCCTTCATGGGGCTGATATGATGAAATACCCACGTCGGAGTGTTCGGGCGAGGACCTCCTCTCGCGCAGCATGCTGTCCAGGCGGTCGTACTCGTAGCGCAACGCAGAGATCTCACGCTTCAACTGATCGTTCTCTCTCTTTAACTTCTTTATGTCTGATTGACCTGGAACAAGGCATTTTGAGTTACTTCTTGAACTTCAAGTAACTGATAATAATAAGGCATATACTTAGGTATTCTATTAGCAAACCAAGACAATTTTGTAGCAAAAAATAAATCCCTCGCAAGAAACATTTTTGCAGATGTCAGATAAGATGAAATCCTAAAGTTTTTTATAAATTAAACAAAAATCAATTCTTCTCTAACTCAGATGGAAACTTTTCGTTGGTTATCGACTATCAACGAGTTACAGAGACATTAAAACCGCCTTTGTGGTCTAGTAGTTCGCCCACACGTAAGACCCCGGAATCGATCCCGGGATCCCTGCGATCTCGGGTTCGATTCTCAAGAGGGGTGTACATTTGTACTCGATTTGGTTGATGGAAAGGCTTGTTCCGAGTCCACCTGGCTAGCTACCACCATGTTACCTTAGTCTTACGCCATAACAACAATTTAAAAATTGTTGTGTCCCGGCAGTAAGAGTCAGTTAAAAAAAGACCCATTGAAATAAGTCCTGATTCGATACATTAACGAGTATTTTGCACTAAATACCTCGTTCAACTTCTGCGTTGATGTTGATAGTCCGGAGGCGTAACTCCTCGTTCTCGTAGAGCATGCCCCGGGAAGACTTCCGGTCCAACCTGCAAGCAAACACCCTTGGAGCACCAGAGATCAAGATATCGTGACTATAGCAAGAGGCGCCACCGACAAACACTATGGGTATTAGGCGATGTGGCAATATAGGGCCACTAGATCGACGATCGGTGACTATAAACAAGTTATTGCAATAAATAAAACATGACTTATGTTCACTCTTTGTCTTTTGCTACTAGTGGCAATTCAAACTCTATAAAATTTTCCAGGCCAGTCAGTAAGGTTCTCGAAGTATTTGTTATATTATTATGGTCTATGTCCTCGCTTCAAGCGGACAGTTAACTAGAAACATAGATAAAGAGTGATTTTATTCTAGCTATTTATTCTATGGCAGTGGATGAGTAGGTATGCACTATGTACTAAATCGATTAATTTTTATATTAGCACGTCAACTCAAGTTATGTTTTGTAAAAGTTTCTGCGTAGCTGCATGATAGTGGCATAACGTTTTATTCGTCCAAGTAGAACGCGAACTACGTACCATGAACTTAATAAAAGTCTTATATAAGCACAAGATACTCCCTCCCATCATCCCGGACATTCCTACATGAGGGCTAAGTACTTCTGTGTTATGATGAAATAGGCAATGGTGGTTGGTGGCTGTTTGTGCAGCGATAGTTCATTAAACAAAGATGGTATGAAAAAAAATTGGTGTTTGTGTTAGCCCACGCCTATTGGCCCGTACTTGCGGTTGGGCTTGACGTTGACATCTTTGCGGCGCGTGCGCAACATACTCGCTCCCGTCATCCCTGACATGGCGCCGCCCGCCGGCCATGCGCTGCCGTGCACCTGCAACAAAAAATAAGTCAAGTTCAAAAAAACAACGTGACACAGTTTTCAAAAATCTTAAGTTGGTTACCATATTCAACAGGTAGGTAGGTACCTACTTAAAAAATATAAATTGAATTGGAGTGTGAAAATAGCAATAAAGCCATGAGCTTTAGGTGGGCTTTATTAAAACTCGGGTCGATTTGGTATGAGTGAAAATTTGGATCGAGTATTGAAGGTATGTACTTAATAACATATAATAATAATAAATATAACATAGGAGCAGTTTTATTAGACACCCATTTATACATCGTGTTTCAAAAATACCCCTAATGCCGAATATGGTATATAGGGACCATCAAACTGAACAACTTTTACTATGTGACCAACTCTGAAATCGCGAAAAAAAAATCAGCTGTTTCACACAAAAATTAAAATCGAAAATATCAAAATGTATGAAACAGCTGTTTTTTTTTCGCGATTTCAGAGTTGGTTCCATAGTAAAAGTTGATCAGTTTGATGGTCCCTATATACCATATTCGGCATTAGGGGTATTTTTGTAACATGTTGTAGATACATTCATCACTAGTTGTCGACTTTTAAAAACTTAGAATAGTACTCTCCAAGTTTGAATAAGTAGGTACGAAAATCCCAAGTACGTACCTACTGGTTCCGATGGGATCAAGTCGCTTTGCGGTTACTACAATATTTATCAACACGTAGGTCTGGAAATACAATAAGTACTTACGGTCTCTACTAATTCTTGAAAACCTCAAAACGCTAATTAAAAAGGAAAGGAAAACGCTTACTAAATTTAGATAGGTGTTTCGTTGGTAAATGTGTTTTTAACCGACTTAAAAAAAGAGGATGTTATCAAGTCGACGGTATTTTTTTTGTTACTACTTAAAGAATAAAAAGATAATGGGTTTAGTTTTAAAATATTACACAAAAACTATACATACCTAATTTATTAAAAGTATCCTTCTCTAAATGTCGTAGAATGACAAGCGCTACGAGTGCTACGGCGCGGCGTAGCAGCAGTTTTTAGGAATTTTATAAATATTTCAAAAATAATTTAGATGCCAGTGTGTGTCGTGCGGGTGATACGATGAAATATTAATTTATTTAGTTTCTTATTTGAAATCTGAAGAATTTATTTGGTTGGAGATTTTATTATACCCATGCTTCTGCTTGCGACAAGCAACGAACGAGTACAAATTGAACTTTATCAAAATAATAATTACACAGCTGTTGCGTGACGAATTCTTAGGTATACTTTAGAACTGGTTCAATCTAAAAAAGGGAATTAATTTGTTATAACTACTTTCGTTATACTAATAAATTAATTTCAAGGATAAAGACCGTTCGTTTTCTTAATAAATAAATTGTAAACATAAAGTATTTAAAAATGACAGGTACCTATAGACTCACCGGCTGTTTAAAGATAATCCTGGTAAGACGACCTATCCCCGGGTGGAGTAATTAGATTATGAGCTGACACGGCACCGGGGTACTTGTTACACTAGGGTTTGTACTACGCAGAGTAGTAAAATATAGTAGCCCAAGTATAAATTTAAATAAATGGGGTACCTATTTGACTGATGTCGAAAGCAAAACTAAATATTATATTTTATAAAAATAACAGTAACAGGAAGTTAAATCAATGGTTCATACTAAAGTTTTTGATAAAATAAAATTGCCAGTCGGCTTTTGATGATTCCAAGGTTATTTCAATGAAATAAGAAGAATGTCTAATACCCAAAGAAATAGTAGAGCTAAGCTACGCTACTCTTCCGGACACAACATGGCCCATGATAATAATATGGCAGGTCGAATTTAGAATAACTTAAATCGAATTTTCTGAAGCCTGGCTATTTCATAAATAAATAATAATAATAATAAACATTTATTGAAAAAAAAAAATTATATTTTTTTATAACATTTTATAAATAAAATACGAAACATCCATGTTACAATCTAATGACATCTGCACCGGAACTAGTAGAAACTGTATCTCAAGTGCAGCGCTCTTATTAGAACTCAATTCCCTAGATGCAAATAGTTCAATGCAAAAAGTTTTACTTAATGTTAATTTTGCCAAAAACTTAATAGTTTCACTTCACAATTATGTAAGTTTTTGGAATGCAGGTACTGTAAGTTTTTATACTGTGGCTGGATACTTCACTCCTCTTCAGTTAAAGCATGCGCAATAGAACCTTCAGGTATACATTCAAAACACGGAAGTGTATTTTGTTTTGATGTTTTAAATATTATACCCGTGAAGGTAATTTTAAGAAAACGCTATTAAGAAGTCATATTTTCTTGTTCGATATAATAGTAATAGATTTAACTATAGATAATAGTAATAGTTTTAATTGAGTTATAAATAGGTAATTTAATAATAATAAAAATACTTTAGAATATAATGAAATAACTAAATACTGTCATGCTACGATGATGTGATGCTACGAAAAATTTTCGTAGCGTTTCGTAGTGCACATCAGCCATTTTTAAATGTCCCCACTGCTGGGGCTCAGGCCTTCCTTATGGGTGGATAAGGAGAAAAATATATTTAGGGAACTCGTACAAAAGCGAGTTTGACTGGTCTGATTCGATCTTATGCTGTCAGCCCTTGCTTTCAGTCAAACACCATGACTCTAGGTCCATCGGGTAATACCCCTTAGAGGGATTTGAGTTAAAATATGCCTTATAATAATTGACCGTATCTTTTGGTTTTAGTTTTTAGGGTTCCGTACCAAAATGGTAAAAAGGAACCCTTATGTTGCGACTCAGTCTGTCTGTCTGTCACAGCTGGATATCTCGAGAACTACTAATGGTATTAACTTGAAATTTGGAATAGTTTTAGATTACGTTTGCCCAACTATTTCGAAAATAAGAGAGAAATAAAAATATTCATACAAAGTTCATACATTTTGATATTTTCGATTTTAATTTTTGTATGAAACAGCTGATATTTTTATCGCGATTTCAGAGTTGGTCTCATAGTAAAAGTTGATCAGTTTGATGGTCCCTATATACCATATTCGGTATTGGGGTATTTTTGTAACACCTTGTATATTTTTTGTAACAGGGACTGAAAGGGGTCTTAGAAATTCGAAGTGAGGTTACTAGGGCATATGGAGCATATGGGGTATGAAAGAGCGCTCAAAAAATAAAAATCTAAGTTTCATACGTTTTGATATTTTCGATTTTAATTTTTGTATGAAACAGCTGATTTCTTTTTCGCGATTTCAGAGTTGGTCCCATAGTAAAAGTTGATCAGTTTGATGGTCCCTATATACCATATTCGGCATTAAGGGTATTTTTGTAACATGTTGTAAATAAAGGCTTTTTTTTAGTTTTCATGAAATGAGCTACGAGATTTTACACGATCCATCTATTCCATTCCATAGAGAAAGTTTCTCAACATGAATACTATATTCAACCAAATAGGATTATCCACAACACCTTGTATATTAGTCTTAAGTGTACCTAAGTATGATGGATCGATAATGTTACAAGTACTGACGTAAACTATACGTAGGACTGATATTATTTATTTGTAGTAGCATACGTTGTGTGCTATTTGTGTATTGTTCATTTTCTTGAGAGGACAACTATTATCCTTTAATGCAATAAAGGCTTGTAGTGTGACAACACTTGCTTGAAATTAGTGTCATTTATACAAGGTTATATTTTCTGACTGTAAAATACACTGGCGTTCAAAACTTAGTTCCACACTTTTAAAATTGTAATATCTTTTAAAATACACAAGATATATTTTCCAAATAAAAAAGGACTAAAAAAAGTTCTATTGATTAGTAGAAATTGCAATTTTAAAAGTGTTGTACTAAGTTTTGAAGGCCAGTGTAGTTATCATAAAACAATTTTATATAAAGAAAGCTAAGATAATTTCATTGTGAGTCGCCAAAGAAAGTAAAAAGCATGAAATTAATAATTATTTTAGCTTCTCTAAGTTTTCTTAGTTGCAATGTGAATTTATATATTTTGTACAACTAATAAAGTTCAAAAAACAACGGAACGGAAAAATGTTTACATTAAATTTTCTTTGTAAACTGGTAAAGAAAAAAATTATACAAGGTGTTACAAAAGTACCCCTAATGCCGAATATGGTATATAGGGACCATCAAACTGAACAACTTTTACTATGGGACCAACTCTGAAATCGCGAAAAAAAAATCAGCTGTTTCATACAAAAATTAAAATCGAAAATATCAAAATGTATGGAACAGCTGATTTTTTTTCACGATTTCAGAGTTGGTCTCATAGTAAAAGTTGTTCAGTTTGATGGTCCCTATCTACCATATTTGGCATTAGGGGTACTTTTGTAACACCTTGTATATTTTTTTTTTACCAGCCCGCAGTATTTACTACAATAAGAAGTTTCGCAGTAGATGTTACTTCTTTTGATGCATTTCTGTCTTTTTAGCGCTCCGTAAGGATTCCGTGACTGAAGGGGCCAAACGGAGCTCTACTGCCTTGTCACTCATGTGTCGGTCTGTCCGTCCGTCGTCTGTCACGAAGCTCTAACAGCCAAACCGTTGGAGCTACAGTCTTCATATTTGCACCAAAGCTTGCTCTTGTCGACCCAAAGTCAGGCAAAGTATAAAAAAATATTTTAAAATAATTTAGAAGAGGTCCCCCAAGTGAAAGGGGGCGTGATTTTTTTTTATTCCTAAACGTGGGGTATCATTTCTTAAAGCCCGTTATGTGGACAAATACTATATTTTTATTTAAAAAAATATTAAAAAACAAATGCGCAGGAGATGTTGCCAGTCAGCTATTTTTCCAAAATTTTGTTACGAAGTATGTTTTTTTATTTATTCTAATGAATGGTCACCGTAGTCTAAGTGCATCAATATCTCAAAGTGCAAGGTGGTGTTTGCCCTAAGCTTCAGTTAGTAGCACCGACTTATGCTAGGTGGTTAAGTGACACCGTGTGTGCTCTAATAAAGCTGTACATTTTCCAGTAAACAACATAAATGTGTGTTATTTAAAGCATACTTACTTAGTTTTACAAGTAATGGAATAATTGAAACTTTTTAAAGGTACTTAAAACTTATTTAAGTATCTATAATATAGCTATTTATTGCATCAATAACTTAAGTAAACTATATACTTAAGTATATTTTTTTGATGTAAAAAAATACAATTAGTCAATTATTTGTAAAACTATTTTTATCTAAGTTAATTATCATTTATTAGTGTGATTTATGAAAATTGATTCATGAAGACGATGTTAGTGATAATTGGAAGTTTACTAACTCAATCCACCAGTTTAAGACTTCAAAAGGTGAGCCTGTTAATATTCTGTTAATAATATATTTTTACCTTATCGAAAGCTTTACAAAGCTCAGCTGCTTCATACATTCGATTATAATTTTTGTATGAAACAGCTGTTTTTTTTCGCGATTTCAGAGTTGGTCCCATAGTAAAAGTTGATCAGTTTGATGGTCCCATACCATATTCGGCATTAGGGGTATTTTTGTAACACGTTGTATAGTGTTCCTTTTTTTAAGAATAAGTGTTTCCTTCATTTTGAGGGCTTGCCCCTTAAAGTCCTACAACACTAATACTGTATAAAAGAATATATGTACCAATTTTGCGATAGCTTGTATCCCTATTTTGTTCATCATAAACCGTATCAAATCGCTGTGGCTATGGCTATTGTTACTACCCAAACCGCCTGTTATACGGCCACACCTCGAAATATTTATAGCACACCTACTCCAATACATTGCCCTTTTTAATAAAACAACTTAGCGCGAAACTCGTATCCAGTGAGCAGTGTAAAACGACCGATCGAAGCGCGCGAGAATTTACCAGCGGATTAACTATCGACGCGTGTCGCGGGGAGCGGGGCGACGAGCGAAGAGGACGGTGATATTCCTCTATACAGCGAGAGCGAGAGCGGGATTGACAGCGGGCGGCGGTGGGAGAACGCAAAGCAAGGCCAGTTAAGCGCCGCGCGTCGCTACCGCCGCCCGCCGTCCGCTCGCGCGTCCGCTCAGCGATGAAGTCTACTAAAGTGAAAGGTATGAGGACCAAAAACATGGATAAACTCATAGCGGCTGTTCAAGCTCGCGAATGTTTGTGGGACAAAAGTTATAGAGGACACAGGAACAGATTTAAACTGGAAAGGTATTGGAATGAAGTGGCTGCTGAAGTCGGAACTACAAGTGAGTAAAGTTTTGTTTTCGCTTGGCGGGCGTCCGTCCGCCATTTTTGTGAATACGATGGCTAGCCAGCCGCTGCTCGGCCATGCTCGCTTGTTACTCGTGGTATAGGATTAATAGGATGCGGTCATACACAGCATGGTTTTGCAATGTTTGTTTTTAATGTTGTAGGTATTGTTTTTGTATTGGTTATGTTTTGATAACATAATATGCAGAAAATTTACAAAATGTTGGATATTGTAGCATAGTATTATTAAATGAGATTTTAATTTTTTAAACCAATTTGCTTGGAATCAATTTAATTCTCACCAGATACCTAATACTCAGCTGTATAAAAGATAGATAGATATATATGTAGGTATTGCAAAGAACCTATATTTATTTATAACGAAATTACTTACCTTCCTAAATTATTTATGAATTAAGACGCCGGCGAACAGTGAACTTACCATACAAAGGTAAAACCAAAATGAGTTTGCAATTTGAGCATAATTAACTCTTCTTGTGATGTTATTCGGATTATGACAGTATTTGTCTAGGTTTTTATTAAATAAAAAATCCAAAATACTCAACCAAATAAAAATTAATGCGATTTACAGTTTTGTATTGGCATTTATTTTGAATGGGGTTAGTATTTTGGAATTTTCATTTAATAGAAACCTAGACAAATACAGTCTTAATCTGAATAACATCACAAGAAGAGTTAATTATGCTCAAATTGCAAATCATTTTGGTATTACGTTTGTACATTATGGGAAGCTCACCGTTCGCCGGCGACTTAATAGATGTTTTTATAAATTTTAACAATAAAGGTATAAACAAAAAGTAGTATAATAAATTGTTTAAGTAAAGCTTAATTCTTCTCCGCATAAGTCAGTAAGTAATTAAAAACCGCGCGCGATGAGAATGGTAAGGAACCTTGTCAAAGTAAATCGAAAATTAACTAATTAGTTAATTATAATTTAATTAACAAACTAATTGTTTACTTGTTATTTTACTTAAAGTTGCTGCAGCAAAAGTTCTCTCACCTCGGATTAGTGACACCGTGTTTCTGGATATCCCTGTGGCTGGCCGACGTAGGTACTGTGCGCGTCTCAGTTTGACAAGGTTCCACCCCTTTCTCATCGCGCACGGATTGTACTTACTTAGGTATTAAACAAAACTTTCCGTGAATCTTTTCTATAGATCTTGCTTAAAACTTTTTTGTAATATTTACCTATGCTACCAAATAAATTGTGGAATAGTAATACTTATGTAAATTTTAGAAGCTTAAATACATTATGGTAAGTACCTATCTACTGAAATAGAAGCACACTTTTATTGGTTCTAAAACTTAAATTCCAGGTCTGAACTGCCGAAAAAGATGGAAGAACTTAAAGGACCAATGTCGCAAAGAGATGAAAAAGAACCCGGCCGAGTCGGAATGGCCGCACTTCCAAAAGCTGAAGTTCATTCACAACCAGTTCCTCGCTGAAGATGAAGAAGGTGATGAGGATACCACAGACGAAGTCTTCAACTCCTTAGACGAGTCAATAAAGACACCAAAACTTGGGTACACGATGAGAAAGAAACTGCTGATGAACAAAAGGAGGACCATTGATGTGGATATGAATAAATTGATTGATTTGGTGAGAGTGAGAGAGATAATATGGAATAGGCAGCTGAAGGGACACCACAATTGGTACAAACTTGATGAGAGCTGGAAAGAAATTGCACAGGAGTTGGATGTCACTCGTAAGTATTTGAACATACTTTTCTTTTAGAAAGTAAACCAATTTTGTTTTTGTCCTCCAACTATGTAATATTATCTGTTCTTTTTGGTACCATAAGAGTACCATTTTGGTATGGAACCCTAAAATACAGCGATTCTGGTGCGCACATAATATAGACCAAATAATTACAATATTCGTATATAAGTAATTTAATTTAAGTAAACATTTCTTGTAGGTGTATACAAAAAACACTTTATCCTCCTCCACCAAATAAACAACGATGCCTTATTAAGTGCGTCTCAATGTTGTCCGTAGTTTTCTAATTAATTGAAGTTTAGTATGAACGCTGAGGTTTAATTAATTATATATCATTATTTTCAACCCCCGACGCAAAAAGAGGGGCGTTATGATATGAATGAAACTTTATGCAAAGACAATTCGGTATAAAAACTTCAATATTTTATTACAGGTGACGAAGCGCGTCTGAAATGGAAATACCTCCGCGACCAAGCGCGAAAAGAAGTGCGAAAACAGGACTCTGAATGGGAGTTCCTGCCCAAGATGCAATTCCTGACCAACCAATTCAACGACTACGAAACCAATGACGTCAGCCAAGACGACACATACCATGACTATGACCCTGGTGCTGATCAAAGTACCAGTTATTATCTTGAGCCCCCTCCTCAAGAAGTTAATGTAAGTGTCAGTGTCAAAGATGATGATTTCGATGAATTTGACACTAAACCTATAATCCTTGAGACTGATTTTTATGATGATGATGATGAAGCTCATAAGAGTGCTGATGCAGCGAATGATGCTTGTGAAGGCAAAGATGAGGATGTTGGTTTCTTCAGCAGTTTACTTCCTCATGTGAAGAAATTGGGTCCAGCTAAGAAATTGATGTTGAGAATGAAGATACAGGAGTTAGTCTATAATACAGTTTATAGTGATGTGTGAGGAATGTCTGATTTCAAAAAGGTATTATCAGTCGATTTATAGATTAGTAGCAGAAGCTTAGCAATACGAAAAGTAAGTTTACACCTAACCAAAAATATTGCTATGACGCTTTGAGTCGACAAACACAGTAGGAGTAATATTTATTGTTAGGAGTCCGGAACAGTGAGCTTCCCATACAAACGTTATACCAAAAATAATTTACAATTTCAGCATAATTAACTCTACTTGTGATATTATTCGGATTAATACAGTATTTGTCTAGAGTTCTATTAAATAAAAACATCTAAAATACTTACAAACTAAATAAAAATTAACGCGATTTACAGTTTTGTATGAAAAAATGTAATTGGCATTTATTTTGAATTGGGTTAGTATTTTTGATTTTCTATAATAGAACATAAGAAGAGTTAATTATGCTCAAATTGCCAATCATTTTGGTATTAAGTTTGTATGGGAAGCTCACTGTTCGCCGGACTCTTAAGCAATATTTTTGGTTAAACCAGCCTCTCAGTAACTCTGTTGCTAACAATTCTCGTTAGACATCGATTGAAATCGTTTGAAATCATTTGAAATTATTGAAGTTTGACAGTTTAATTTCAACATGATATTAAAGCACTCTGTTATCAACTGAAACTGACAAAGATCGTTAATTACAAATGATTTCAATCGGTATTAATCGATTTCAAACGAGAGTTGTTCGCGAAACAGCGAATCAGAGGGCAGGTGTAAACTTTTTCTTCGTTTATAAATAAAGCCGTGATTGCAAATTATTAATTATTGAAGATGAAGCATTCAATTTTGTTTCTTTTTATTTAAAGTCACATTCACACCGTCCTAGCCTAGTCAGGCTTTTAATCTAAGTATGTTTATTTTGGTTTGATAAAAGACATTATGTGTATATTTAAGATAAGTTATATTAACTTAAAAGCTTAAAAATGTAACAACATAGCACTGATAATTTGTACATGTTGGAAGAATACATGTAGTATTATAGTAATATTATTTAGAGTTAACTTAACGATTCCTCTTTTATGTAGGCCATTTCTGGTTTACTGGTAAAGTTGGTTGTTTATGGAAATATGGAACCTACATAATTTCTTTTTTACTTTTAGGCAACAGTTGTTTAGAGATAAGAAACAAAAAATATTTGAAAATATTTAAGTAATAAAAAAAAACATTATCGATGTTTTTCATGCTTGAATTGAATACCTTACGAAAATATCAAAATGTATGAAACAGCTGTTTTTCCCCCCGCGATTTTAGAGTTGGTCCCATAGTAAAAGTTGTGTTCAGTTTGATGGTCCCTATCTATATTGTGCATTAGGGGTACTTTTGTAAAACGTTGAATACCTACTTTGTTAGTTCTGGCTCATCATATATATTTTTTTTAACTACCGGTAAAGAAAGAACCCAACGATAGTAATTTATTCACCCAGCGTAAGTTTCACTCCAAAACTGATTCTTAATGTGAATAAAGTGTTTAAGTTGAAAAATGACAATTTTGATTTAAACACCTCTAAAAATTTGCTATAATTTTTATTTGTATACTATTAGAGTTAACCAATCCTTCCAGTTATAAATATAATATATAATATAAAGTTGTCAATTTCTTTTTATACCAAGGAAGTTATAGCTATAGTTAGTTATGTGGAAATTATTTGTGGTATTATGCGTCTAAAAGGGACGTGACGTGCACTAGTTAGGTATTAAGTAGCAAAATATAAACATTCTAATGTCAAGTTAATTTAAGTGCTACTCATCTCTTTTTTTGATACTTCAGATATACTGTAATTTTAGAGAGTATTGTTAGAAATGTGGAACAATTAAATTAAGTATAATATCAAATTGATTTAAAATGTGTTTTGTTTAACCACTAGTCATATACAAGGTGTTACAAAAATACCCCTAATGCCGAATATGGTATATAGGGACCATCAAACTGAACAACTTTTACTATGGGACCAACTCAGAAATTGCGAAAAAAAATCAGCTGTTTGATACATTTTGATATTTTTGATTTTAATTTTTGTATGAAACAGCTGATTTTTTTTTCGCGATTCCAGAGTTGGTCCCATAGTAAAAGTTGATCAGTTTGATGGTCCCTATATACCATATTCGGCATTAGGGGTATTTTTGTAACACCTTGTATACAGGATAACAAATAATAATAAATAAATGCTTTGACAATTTCACACAGCGCCATCTAGCCCCAAGCTAAGCAAATCTTGTAATATGGGTGTTAGACAACTGATATGCTATTTATACACTTTTTAAATATATACTTATTATATACATAGTAACATCCAGACCCGTCACAGAAATTAAAATTTAACATTTCAATTTCTGCCCGGCCGGGAATCGAACCCGAGACCTCTTGCATGGTAGACATGTTGACCGCTGCACCACTCAGGTCGTCAAATGTCCCAAAACTTTGTCATACGAAGGGAAAGTACCATAAATACCCTCCAAACACTAGGCTCCCATGACGCCGCAATATTGAAGATAGGAGATTTTACTGAAAAAATACTTCATTTTAATTTTAAAAATAATTTGAACAAATTTTCGATCACCCATCCCATGACCGACCCTTGCGAAAGTTACTTAACCTCCGGAATCGCTGGGCCAGTAGCTAATATACACCACTGCGCCACCGAGCTCCTCAATTTAATATTTTAATAATTACGTAGGTACGTTGACCTGCAACTTACAATCATTTTAATTAAATGCTGAGCTGCATACCCCTATGCATGCTGCACCATAAATAATTTATTTATCACTTCATTGTTTGAATCAAGCACAAGAATGTATTTCTTCTGTGGGTTATCAAAATCTTTTGAAATAATAATGTTATTTATTACCAAAGCACAGCATAGTTAGAGACACTCAAGTTACTTCAAGAACTATTGTATATCAGAAAAGTAATGAACAGTGATCAACCGAACCGAATTCGGTGTTGGTTCACGCACGATCTAACTCCTGAGGATGCTCCGCGTTGGGGCGAAACACGTGTAGAGTAGTTTAATTGGTTAAGGTGCAAGGTGTGTCGCTGTCATGCTAAATGCAAGTATTGCGCACTGATATTTTTGTGGTGTGCATGTGCATTTTTTGTGGGCGGGCGGGTGGTGCATCCTGCATATATTTTTTACGGGAGTAAGCTACATATATTTCTCTTTTCACAATGGTTTGGGACTTCCGCCAAGTAATGCCTGATTCAATAAAACAAATGTTTCACGTTACGCCCGTGTGAATGTAGCGAAATGGCCAAGCCACATAATATGACTAAAGTGTAGAGCATGGATGCACAGACTTATTAAGACTAGGGGCCACTCGGGCAAATTATGAACTGATGGTGGGCCACCAGAAGTATAGGTAATTAAAGACAATGAAAAATTGATAATAATGTATTCAAATTGAAAAAGAATTTATTAATTTGAAGCGTGGCACTGCATAGTGCTTACAATCTTTTTTATATTTGGCTCAAATTTACTTGTAGCAACACGTAAAACTGCTTCCAAACTTTCATTTGCAAGGCGGTTTCGATTTTTTGTTTTATTATTATTTAGGATTGAAAAGGTTTGTTCACATATATAGGTAGAACCAAATAAGCTTGCATATTTCAGAGCGTTTATGCGCAACTCTTTGTACGTATTTTTATCAATGCAGCGGTAAAAGTTCAGCAAGTCTCCTTCGTTGAATTTGTTGCGTAAATCTTGGTCGTTCTGAATGTCGATAATTTCTAACTGCATTAACTCTGGCGCATTTTCAACTGAAATCGTGAAAGGATTGCTAAATATGTCCAACAGAGGTTTCACTGTTTTAAACTCCGAAAATCTGTCTTGAAAAGATTGAATCAAAATATCTAGCTTTTTTACATAACTGAAATTAATAGCAGTTTTTTTGAATTTTTCAGCCATTTTCTTATAATTCGGAAAATGATTGTAATTTCCAGAATTCAATTGCGATCTGAAAAGTGTCAGCTTGCATTGAAAGGATGATACATGTGCGTAGAGCTGGGATATCAGTTGATTTTTGCCTTGAAGCCGTGTGTTCAAGACATTCAAATGATTTGTAATGTCAACTAAAAAAGCCAAATCACACAACCAATCAGGACTTTTAAGTTCCGGGACGTCCCTTTGCTTTTCCGCCAGAAAAATATCAATTTCTTCTATTAAATTTAAAAATCGTTCCAGTGTCAATCCACGACTTAGCCACCTTACTTCTGTATAATACAGTAAATCTCCATGTTCGCATTCAATGTCATCAAGGAATTGTTTGAATTGCCTGTGATTGAGTCCTCGTGATTTTATGAAATTCACAGTCGAAACTACCACTTTCATGACATTTTCAAATTCAATTTTTTTAGAACAGAGGGCTTCTTGGTGTATAATGCAGTGAAACTGCATGAGATCTTCAGCGTTTAAGTTTTTTTCTTGCAAATGCTTTTTCAACAAAGTAACTAGCCCAGAATTGACACCAATCATCGAAGGAGCACCGTCAGTCGAAACTCCCGATAATTTCGATAAGTCCAAATCAGTTTTTGAACACTCGTCCAAAAGTACATTGAGTATATCAACTCCTCTGGTTTGACCTTTCAATGAACACATTCCTAATAACTCTTCGAAGACTTCAAAATCTTGAGTAACACCTCGTATGAATATAAGAAGTTGAGCTGTGGAACTAATATCAGTGGATTCGTCGAGTGCTAATGAAAAAAAATCAATTATCTTAGTTTTTTCATTTAATTGTTCCGCAATATTATCTGACAAAGACATAATTCGTCTTTGGATGGTCATACGATTCAGTTGAATTTTCTCAAACTTTTTTGCTGCTTCTGGACACATTTTCTTAGCGGCAATTTCTATGCATTCTTTTACAAAATCCCCATCATTGAAGGGGCGACTCCGCTTTGCTATCATTCGAGAAATTTCATAACTAACTTCTGTAGCTGTTTCTGTATCTTGAATGGGTTTTGTAAACATAGCTTGTTGACCAATAAGCTCCCGTTTTAAAGACAAAACTTTTTGCTTTCTTAATTCGCCTGTAAACTTCGTAAAAGTAGGATGCTGCGTTTCATAGTGCCTTTTTACATTATATTCCTTTGCAATCGCAACAGAATTCTTGCAAATTAAACAAACGACTTTGTTATGCGACGATACAAAAAAGTATTTCTCAGTCCAAATTTCTTGAAACTGCCGATTTTCATCTTTAACCTTACGTTTTTTACTAGTTCCTGGCATGTCCATGTTGCGTTTTAATCCTGACTAGGATTACCACAGCACCTAAAACCAATTACAGTTCCTAATTAATTACCAAAAATAATTGATAAAATATGTAGATAAAATTAATAACAGTTTTACTTACGATTTCACAACACAATTATACACGGCACTTGACGGGAAATCTACGTTGAATGTGGATCAAAATATATTATAATTATGACACCGGCTAGTCGAGTTAAAATCTACACTAGAACTAACGACACTTTACTCAAATTAAAACCGAACTGTCGGTCGCTGCGGTTAGCGTGGCTTTTATACCACGCGCATAGAGTCGAAAACTGTCTGGAGAAATCTCGAAACCGACTCTGGAAGCTTCGTGTATCTACCTACGCGAGCTATCGGGAATTTGGGACTATTGCTATCTCGCTCGCTCGAACAGTATAACGCGGCGCGCTTCCTCAAGAAAACGAATTTAACCGAGATCAGCACGAACATTACCGACCGCTGTTACCGACGCATGCTCGGCGCACCGATAAGATTGATAGAGCGCGCGCGCGAGATTCAAATTACTTTTCGAACATTTGTTATTGGTTTTATTCTGGAATAGAACTCAATATTTTCGAATGTACGAGAGTATTATTTTTGCTGTCGGCGGGCCACCAGTATTCGACCGGCGGGCCGCATGCGGCCCGCGGGCCGTAGTCTGTGCATCCCTGGTGTAGAGTTTGTGAAATTAGGGCGTGTAGAGTTAGAAGCTTGGCTCTACATATGAGATCTGATAAACTTTTTGACAGTGCGAGCTCTATGGTCTCGTCTTGGCGACATTTTACATAAAAATGTTTTTGGTGGGATTATACTTAGCATCTCGGTAGCATCCATTTGGAAGAATATGTTTCTAGATTTGATTTAGCAACTTTGGAAAAAAATATGTTGTTTGGTTTAGAGAATATATGTCATCGTGTGCGAGTTGCAATACAAAGTATTTTTATTTTTATTTTTACATGGCACAATAACAGACAACAGACAAAAAAATTAAAATAAAATAGTTTATTTGGCATTAACGAAATACATTTTTATAATTAATAAGGACCGATGCCAACTTTTAAGCCTCATTTGGCCTGTATCAGGAGGCACCGCTCTTCCATGAAACAGGGTTATCATAAAAACTTAAAACTTAAAATCATAAAAACTTATTAATTATTAGGAACTAAGTTACAAGTCTTATTTATTATTATTATTTATTTTTACTACCTCAATTATACCATAAACAACTATATACTAGAAACGACTATAAAGACAAAATCATAAAAAGGACATAAACTTTCATACAACAAGTGCATGTCTGCGCCCTTTTACAATTGCGCACAACATCCGATCTTCATCTTTGGGTGGTCGAGTTTAGTCAAACCTCCACCGGAAATAAGTATTCCATATTTAGGACCTAAATGAGTCATAAGCTCATTCACAAGCGACCTGAATACAGAGCTTTTTGGTTTATTACATCATTACACCATGTTTTGACTTGACCCGTGCGCAGTGTTTGTTTACACTGCTCTCAAAATATACAGACCAACTGGTCCATAATTAGTTTGCGTCAAGAAGGGACCCAATTACAGGGACAAATGCTACATGAAGAAACTCCAACTTCATTATATTCTAACTAGGCTTGCCATCACCTAATAAAGAATTTTACCCGGACGCACTTGAAAGAAAAATTTACAATAAAATAATAACTTAACACCCTTTCCCCTAACACAAATAGTGCCCTACAAACTAGGACAAATCCGGGGAAACCCGGACGGATGGCAGCCCTAATTCTAACGGACACTCGGCGAATAAGAGAAATTATACCTACCTACAGTAAATTCGTCAGTAAAGTCCACAAGTTCACTAATAAAATAAAATAAAATAAACTGAGATAAAATAAGATTAAATTTATATTGAAAAAACCTTTCAAAAATTAGCTCGTTTGTATGGAAAACCATATAGTGTTTATTTTGAGTAGTTGTTGCAAAAGTTGTCAGTGTTACCAGTGTCAGTGTTAGTATGTTGCTCCACAGAAAATAACTTTGGTGTGGATGCACCGTAACACCATTGGTCCATGGTCCCCATTGGACTTCCGTGGTGGGTCACGGTCCATCCTCCTTTCCATACTTCCCTAAGAAAGGTCTGTGCCCCAGCCGTGGGTGGTGAATTGCTAATTTTCTCAAAATAAATTCTTCGAGTAGACCACAATAAGGTCATCCAGATATTCATAAACAATGTTCGGTGTGTTGTTCGGGAGTTCTAAACAGATCTATTGTAAACCACCGCAGATGCGCACTTGGGACCGGTCGGCGTTTACGATCTATTTTACAGCGGGTTTTAATCGATCCTCTGAATTCTAAAAGATCCCGACCGTTTTCAGGCGGAGGAATTTAGGTGTGATACAGAGCGAAGTTTGAAAAAAGAAGTGTAAGTATTTATAGAGAGGATGAATGAAAGTCGAATAACGAAAGAGATATATTGTGCGAATGTGGAGGGAACGAATGCGCAAGGGCGTCCCAGAAAAACCTACGCGGACCAATTAGAGGTTTTAATAAAAAAGGCTGGTGTACGCAGTGAGAAAAACCGCCGGGCATGTATGAAAAGGTTGATGGATGTAAATGAAGCGAAAGAAGTGTGCAAGGATCGTAGCAGGTGGCGATCCATAGTCTCTGCCTACCCCCATGGGAAACAGGCGTGAGTATATGTATGTATGTATTTTATTTCGCTAGTGGGCCTGATTACAGCCACGGCGGCAAAGCAGGCGGGAGAGACGGGCGGTACGGCAGGAGGCGCGGTGTGCGGGTATGCCACAGCTCAATAGTCAAATAGTCAATAGTCAAAATTTCTTTATTGAAATAAACTTAATAATTAAGCACTTTTGAATCGTCTATATTTTCCTACCACCCGTTCTAGACTTTTTTACCACTTTTTTGCTCACCTATTTAATTAAGATTAGGAGTTCATCCGTTCAATAAAAAAAGAAAAGAATTTGTCGAATTTCACTACCTTTATAATGAGTAGGTACAAGTACAAGTACAGAAACATTTATTATATACTCGACAACTCAAAATTCCAGCGATATTTTTTCTCCTTTCCATACTAAGTCGATCAGCTGACCGATGCATTTTGTATGGGAGGACAACATTTTTTTTTCGTATTTCAACCCATGTTCCTTGGAGAAAGTTGTTCATTTTAAACAATAGTATCATCTGTTTCAGTATTGTTACATAATTTGGTTCCACCTTATATTCACGCGTGGTATAAAAAAAACAGTTTGTTTTGGTCGCTCTGTGCAAAACGCGTCAACCGCCGCCGCTCGGAGCTGTGGCCGCCTCAATCTCGCCAGTACATTTGTTTCCGCCGCCCGCTCCCGCCATCGTCACCGCTAGCCGCTGCCACGGTGGCTGTGGCATACTTCGTACACGTTCCTACATTTAGCTAACCAAATGGCTCTTAGAAAAGTGTTTTTATATTACTAAAGAATATTTAGAGTGGAACAATTAGTTTGTTTGGTAAAGTTTAAATTTTTTTATGTTATAAACGTTTGCATGTCTGCGAGCAGGCTGAACACACGCGCACACTTATATTTAAGATCTGTAACAACTGTGTTTTGTGAAAATAAAATATTTGTATTTGTTTTTGCTGCTTGCCGCTCGCCGCCCCGCAATCGTCGCCGTCCGCCGCCGCCGCGGTGGTACTTAAAAATGTAGAGAAATGTAGTGTAATTATTATTTTACCAGAGATTATCATCATCACAGTTTCTTTTTATTAATTTATGATTCAGATTTCCGAAAAACACATGGCAAAATAAAAACTAAAAAACTTTTTATTTTTTTGACATTCTACAACAGAAGGCATCGATAATTGATACTGTCCCATGGACCTCGAACTCATACCGTCAAGATAATTTTGTTAATGATTATTTTTTACTTTATTTTAATATTTTAGTTTTAGATGATGTTTGCCCTGCAAATAAGAGAGAAATAAAAATATATTTTTTTTTTGCGACAGGGACTGAAAGGGGTCTTGAAAATTCGAAGTTAGGCTACTAAGGCATATATATGTAGCCTAACTTCGAATTTTCAAGACTTCGAATTTTCAAGAAGGGTATTTTCAAGGGTATCATATGAAAGAGCGCTGCTTGCACATTCTCAAACATATATTATAGGTCGCATAGTTTTCGACTTTTGATGAAAATTGTAAAAAAAAATACCGTCCCCCCCGTCGCCCAAATTGCATAGAGAAAAATCTGATATTATTTTATGTGATAGAAGTTTATGTAAAGATTACAGGAAAAATAAAACGATGTCTCTAAATAGTAATCCCTCGGTGCGCGAGTCTGACTCGCTCTTGACCGTTTTTTCTAATACATCCTGTATGTTCCCAAGGATTTATATAAATACAAACTTGCGTGAATAATATCGCTCACCGAGACATTTGTTTATTACGTGGCGCCAAAGAAATATCAACGTCGAAGATATTGATGGACGTAATACATTACCGCTCAGTCACTGCTTGGAATCACAACTTCATTTCCAGAATATCAAACAAAATTTTCCTAACGCAAACATCGTTATTGCTATTAACGTTCCAAAGTACGTAAGCTTTGATATCACGTAAATACTATTCAGTAAGCTTATTTTTTTTTGTTTATACAAGGTGTTACAAAAGTACCCCTAATGCCGAATATGGTAGATAGGGACCATCAAACTGAACAACTTTTACTATGGGACCAACTTTGAAATCGCGAAAAAGAAATCAGCTGTTTCATACAAAAAATAATTATACGAAAATATCAAAATGTATGAAACAGCTGATTTTTTTTCGCGATTTCAAAGTTGATCCTATAGTAAAAGTTGTTCAGTTTAATGGTCCCTATCTACCATATTCGGCATTAGGGGTACTTTTGTGACACGTTGTATATTCAGTTAAGCTTAGAAACGCTCCGTGGGTAAGCTCCCGACGAGGTGGACCGACGAGTGAAGGTCGCAGGAAGTCGCTGGATGCGGGCACCGCAGGACCGATCGTTGTTGGAGATCCTGGGGGGAGACATACACCGCAATGGGGGTCGTGCGATTGATAAAATGATGATGACGAAGCTTAGATTTTTTTTATCGTTGACTACTTCAAACAGAAATCAGTAGGTGTTATTTTCACGTATTATTTTTTTCTTTGCTTATTGCTTACTTTTCCATGAAAATCACAGAACTAAATTCTTTTTTATAAATATTTTTTGGGAGAGTAGAATAGCAACAACCCCTTCATCTTAGGGGTGTTGTAAAAGGCTCGGTACATTAATACCTATGTGGGCCAGGTAATGGGCAACAAAGTTTTCCACCGGAAACTTGGAGATTACGGCAACCTTATCCCATGGGAGAGGCCTGTCCTCTACAATGGACTTAAATGGGCTGCTGATTATGACTTTACTTGTTTGAGAAGACGCCTTCCTACTTGTACATTTTTCACTGCCCTAATGTGATGTAGATGACTATCAGCCATTTTTAATGTCCCCACTGCTGGGGCACAGGCCTTCCTTAAGGGTGGATAAGTAGGATGGGTCATAACCTACCACGCGGGCCCGATGCGGATTGGTGGGTATTAACGACTGCAAATGCAGCCGGGACCAACGGCTTAACGTGCCTTCCGAAGCACGCAGGAGATTGAATGATAAATTTTTGGTCACCCATCCCATGACCGACTGCGCCACCGAGCTCCTCAAATATGGAATTTACCTTTTATGATGTAGATGACAAGGTAAAATCCATATTTAGTTTGATTGTATGACATTAGTTTCACTAACGTAAACTGTTTTTAGCCCCCGACGCAGCGCAAAGAGGGGTGTTATAAGTTTGAAGCCTATATGTTTGTGTCTCTACGAATATTCGTAGTGCCTAAACGGATCAAGCGATTTCAATGCATTTTTTTTATTGAAAGCTAATCTAATCAGCTAAAAAGCTAAATTTAGCTATACCTAACAGTATACCTATCAGTCCAGACATGTGACAAACTTAGATGTAAATCCATACTTAGCGGTCCTCCGACGTCTACGATTTTTTCATAAATCTATTCATGACTTGATGATATGATGATATTATTTTTAACTTTTTAAAAGTTTTTAGGGTTCCGTACCAAAATGGTATAAAGGAACCCTTATGGTGCGACTCAGTCTGTCTGTCTCTCACAGCTGGATATCTCGAGAACTATTAATGCTATCAACTTGAAATTTGGAATAGTTTTAGATGACGTTTGACCAACTATTTTGCAAATAAGAGAGAAATAAAAGTATTTATATATTTTTTGCAACAGGGACTGAAAGGGGGTCTTAAAAATTCGAAGTGAGGCTACTAGGGCATATGGGGTATCATATAAAAAAGAGCGCTGCTTGCACATTCTCAAACATTTTCTTTTATTTTTTTAGGCCGCATAGTTTTGACTTTGATGAAAAATGTAAAAAATACCGTTCACCCCTCCTAATCTCCGAAGTTTGCATAGAGAAACATCTGAAATTATTTTATGTGATAGAAGTTTATGTAAAGATTACAGGAAAAATAAAACGATGTCTCTAAATAGTAATCTTTTTTAGAATGATGGTACGTAACCCTCGGTGCGCGAGTCCGACTCGCTCTTTACCGTTTTTTGTTATTAAGAGTTAGCTTTTGTGTCGGGGGTTTTCTTAATATTCTACACGCTAAAGATCTGTAAATAACTCGATTATGATACGCATATTATGTTGCTTTAATCTTAAAACCAGTGGCACCTACAATCGTATATTACGATTTATTCAGTTCTTTTTGCACGCAAACAATGTCTGCGTCATTTATATCTTAATCAAACCCGACACCGTTTCAACTAAACAACACTGATTTAAAATTCTTGATATGTTAATCCACCAAACGCGTTCTTTGTTTCTTCAATCAACAAACTAGGTGTACCGCGTTCATCATTTACAGCGCCAATGAAAACATGCGTAGGCGCAGAAACACCACGCCTCAAACAGGAAGTTTCACTTATAGATCTTTCAATAAGGCCGAATCGGGCTGACCTACGTATGAAGTTTTGTAAACTTGCTGAGCAGATTTGGTGATTGGTTGAGTTCTTGACTTCGATCAAGAATACCTAAGATTACGCTTCACGAACTAAAACAGTACGCAAATAGGCAGCGACTGACAAAACTAGTACCTAAATGAAAAAAAACGACCTACATTATTTAAAGATTTGTGCTAATTTATTCCCTTATTCCTAAATCTAAAGCGCAGTTTTGTTTGATTAACTCCCAGTTTGAAAGTGTGGCGTTATTTCGAGGTCCCGTATTTGAAGGATTATTCTTGATCGAAGGTTCTTGCGAATTAACATACTATCTTCTATAATCTATGCCTTACATAAATACGACATTTTGTAATTCAAGGCTATTTGAACATTACTGTGCGAAACTTTGTAAACAACTTAGCAGAATTTTTAAACAATTGAGCTGAGCATACGTATGTACATATACAAGGTGTTACAAAAGTACCCCTAATGCCGAATATGGTAGATAGGGACCATCAAACTGAACAACTTTTACTATGGGACCAACTCTGAAATCGCGAAAAAAAAATCAGCTGTTTCATACAAAAATTTATTACGAAAATATCAAAATGTATGAAACAGCTGATTTTTTTTCGCGATTTCAAAGTTGATCCTATAGTAAAAGTTGTTCAGTTTGATGGTCCCTATCTATATATATAAAAGGGTAAATCACTCACTCACTCACTCACTCACTGATCACGAAATCTCAGAAACTACAAGTGCTAGGAGTCTCGAATTTTGCATGGGGGCTCCTTTTAGGGCGTAGGTGCTCACTAAGACGGGATTTTGCGAAATTCAATCCCTAAAGGGGTGAAACAGGGTGGCAAAGTTTGTAAGGGAGAACGCGATTCCTTGGCCCGATTGACTTGAAATTTGGCATAGATATTCTTTCACAAAATTAATTGAACACGTGTTTCGTATTTTTTTAATATTTATCCCCTAACAGGGTTAAAAAGTAGTAGACAGCTACTTTTGCGGCGATTGACTTCGACGTCGGAATTGAAAGTCCTTAGTGCATTTGATTGATTAATTAAGAAAAATAAATATCATTTGTCATCTCAACGTAGTATTACATTCTCTTTGGTCATTTCCCTTGAGAGTAGGTGGAATGCGTTTCATTGAATAGTACCTATGGCGTTATGTTGGCAGTGCTGACATTTTTTCCTTATAGCGTTGTAGAAGGTGCAAAATTATTCCATCTGATTATCGGACTAATTTTAAAAGAATACAATATCCGGTCAAGTCGCCTATGCTATGACAATTAATAAAGCACAGGGACAAAGTTTAAGAGCGGCTGGTGTAGATCTGCGCAGTGATTATTTCTCCCATGGCCAGCTCTAATGTCGCCTGCTCGAGAGTCAGCTCGCCGAATAGCCTTTTTATTTTGCAACCGGATAACATGACAAGAAATGTGGTAGGTATACAACATGTTACAAAAATACCCCTAATGCCGAATATGGTATATAGGGACTTTTATTTCGCGATTTCAGAGTTGGTCCCAAAGTAAAAGTTGTTCAGTTTGATGGTCCCTATATATACCATATTCGGCATTAGGGGTATTTTTGTAACACGTTGTATATTATAGAGAAGTGTTGGATGATCGAGATTGAGAATCCTGATAATTTACAACATATTTTTATTTAGAACTAGCTGCACCCGGCATGCGTATTGCAATGCTCCGTTTTTTTAGCCAGGGACTTTCTCGGTCGTAAGCAGAACAACTCACCAAAGTTTCGTCATAATCGGATCAATGGTTTAGGAGTCCCGTCGTCTGTAGACTTAGATCTTTTAAACTATGCATAAAAAACCGCATCAAAATCGGTCCATAAGTTTGGGAGCTAGGTTGCCTCAGACAGACAGACACACACAAGTCAAACTTATAACCCCCTTGCGTATGTTGTGTACGTCGTATATACATATAATGGTGGCCACATAATTAAGGACACAAGTCGATTTTCATACAAACGAGGTAATTTTGAAGTCTTGGTTTTCCGCTAGGGATTGAACTAGCTGTGATCTGATGATGGCCATCCAGGGAGTGAATGGAGAAGATCAAGATAGCAATACACACCCAACTGATCTGGTCAGCATTCTAAGAGATGTATGAATAAGAATTTTCAGTTGCAAGTTTTCATACATTTCTATACTATATTCGCGGTTTTTTTAAACATATCTGTAGGAGTGGATAGATACTTTATAAATGAGTACATAAAGATGAATAAATATTAATTTTGTAGGAAGATCTTCCTCCGGGCTGGGTGGTATTAGCCCGGGGACCGCGGTCCAACCGATGATGGTTGGAAGTTGTATATATGCTAAGTCGCTGAGTGAACTTTGTTAGCGAGATGTAGGATTTCCATACTGCGAGGTTGCTACTCCATACTTTAATGTTCATGTTTCTTGATACTAGCGCCATCTAGTAAACACGGTGAGGAATCTTGTTGTCATGCCGTGTGTCGTGGTATGTGCGGCGTAGGTAAGGTAGGTGCCGCTACAATATCCTTACATCTCTTAAAATGCTGGTTAGATTACTTGGGTGTGTATAGAAATCTGGATCACCAGATCACCGCTCGGTCAATCCCTGGCGGAGTAGCAATGCTTAAAAGTTACTTCGTTTGTATGAAAATCGACTGGCGTCCTTAATTTTGTGGCCACCACTATATATAGATATCCTGTAGTATAGTCTAATAACTTCACAGTCACCACATTAGTAACTACATTGTACCCGTGCGAAGCCGGGGCGGGCCACTAGTCTATATATATAAAAGGGAAAATCACTCACTCACTGATCACGAAATCTCAGAAACTACAAGTGCTAGGAGTCTCAAATTTTGCATGGGGGCTGCTTTTAGGGCGTAGGTGCTCACTAAGACGGGATTTTGCGAAATTCAATCCCTAAAGGGGTGAAACACGGTAGCAAAGTTTGTATGGGAGAACGCGATTCCTTGGCCCGATTGACTTGAAATTTGGCATAGACATTCTTTCACAAAATTAATTGAACACGTGTTTCGTATTTTTTAAATATTTATCCCCTAACAGGGTTAAAAAGTGATAGAAAGCTACTTTTGGGGTGATTGACTTCGACGTCGGAATTGAAACTTCTTTGTGGATTTGAATTAATCAAAATTAAGAAAAATAAATATCATTTGTCATCTCAACGTAGTATTACATTCTCTTTGGTCATTTCCCGTGAGAATAGGTAGAATGCATTTGATTGAATAGTACATGGCATTATGTTGTCAGTGCTGACATTTTTTCCTTATTGCGTTGTAAAAAGGTGCAAAATTATTCCATCTGATTATCAGATTAATTTTAAAAGAATACAATATCCGGTCAAGTCGCCTATGCTATGACAATTAATAAAGCACAGGGACGAAGTTTAAGAGCGGCTGGTGTAGATCTGCGCAGTGATTGTTTCTCCCATGGTCAGCTCTAATGTCGCCTGCTCGAGAGTCAGCTCGCCGAATAGTCTTTTTATTTTACCAGATAACATGACAAGAAATGTGGTAGGTATACAACATGTTACAAAAATACCCCTCATGCCGAATATAGTATATAGGGACCATCAAACTGAACAACTTTTACTATGGGACCAACTCTGAAATCGCGAAATAAAAATCAGCTGTTTCATACATAAATTAAAATCGAAAATATCAAAATGTCCCTATACACCATATTCGGTATTAGGGGTATTTTTGTAACACGTTGTATATTATAGAGAAGTGTTGGATGATCGAGATTGATAATCCTGATAATGCACAACATATTTTTATTTAGAACTAGCTGCACCCGGCATGCGTATTGCAATGCTCTGTTATTTTCCTTCTCGGTCGTAAGCAGAAAAACTCACTAAAGTTTCATCATAATCGGATCAATGGTTTAGGAGTCCCGTCGTCTGTACACTTAGATCTTTTAAGCTATAGCGGCCCGCCCCGGCTTCGCACGGGTACAATGTAGTTACTAATGTGGTGAGTGTGAAGTTATTAGACTATACTACAGGATATCTATGTATAGTGGTGGCCACATAATTAAGGACACAAGTCGATTTTCGTACAAACGACGTAATTTTGAAGTCTTGGTTTTCCGCTAGGGATTGCACTAGCTGTGGTCTGATGATGGCCATCCAGGGAGTGAATGGAGAAGATTCAGATTGCAATACACACCCAACTGATCTGGTCAGCATTCTAAGAGATGTAAACATCAGAAATTTCAGTTGCAAGATTTTCATACATTTTTATGCTATATTCGCGGTCTTTTTAAACATATCCTTACATCTCTTAAAATGCTGGTCAGATCACTTGGGTGTGTAAAGAAATCTGGATCTCCTCCATCCACTCCCTGGATGGCCATCACCAGATCACCGCTCGGTCAATCCCTGGCGGAGAAGCAATGCTTAAAAGTTACTTCGTTTGTATGAAAATCGACTGGCGTCCTTAATTATGTGGCCACCACTTTATATAGATTTCCTGTAGTATAGTCTAATAACTTCACACTCACCACATTAGTAACTACATTGTACCCGTGCGAAGCCGGGGCGGGCCGCTAGTCTACCATATTCGGCATTAGGGGTACTTTTGTAACACCTTGTATATTGTACCAGGGTGAATATATTATTATTTTAAAGATTGCAACACTGCTATATTATTGCCTTGGAGTATTAATAACTTTTTTTTAGGTTTGCAGGGGGCTAATTGTCTAATTTAAAAATCTATCGCAATCGCTTTTATTTGACAGTTGCATCCGACACATTGCTGCATTTGTTTGGTAAGTTTTTATTTGTGGCAAAAAGAAGCATCAATGTGTTTCATCCTGAAAGCGATTGCGATAGATTTTGAAATTAGACAATAGAAATGAGTTAGTATATTGATCTAGTTCACTGAATTCTATTGGATTGTCTTTATCGAGTCGATTCAACTAGCGTCAAGCTCATGCAATATTCTCTCCATACCGTGCTCTTTACCTTTTAACTTTCTGCCATATTTTGACGTTTTTTTGAATATAGGGGACCGGACAAGCGACTGAAAATCTTTTACGTCAAGAGACACTTACAGAGACAGATATATCTATCAGTGATCAATGATCACGCGTACTCGTAGATACATGGACCAATTGTAAGTAAAGTAATTTTGATTGAATGCAATTGTAACTCAAATTTAATAAATTTGTTAGCAGCTCGTATTCTAAATTATCTTTACAATTCTGACACCTTCGCTAAAGCGTTCGCAATAATTGCATTTTAGCATACCGCGTGCATGCAAAGCAGTTCGGAGCGGTCGATGAATGCTGCACTTCGGTGCAGGGTCGTTCACCTCAGAGTAGGTAAATGCAACAGATGACATAGATGCGACACATCTGTAAAGCGTTGACAACACAATTTTAGATTGTGCTTTTAAGAGCGCTTAATCTGCACACAGCACCGCCATTGGAAAAAAAACATAGTGCTTAAATAAAGACCAAATTGTGGTGCACTCCGAAGAAGATTTGTGGTACTTTTTATCGCTTAAACAATATTTTCTAGCCTGTCATTAGTTTAATGAAGTTTTTTTTTGTGAAAAGTGGCCACTTTTAACGGCGCTAGTGTGCAGACTACGTGCTTTTAACACGTACGGTCGGCAACGTGAAAATTGAAAAAGTGAAAATAAGATATACTTACTGAAACCACAAAAGTCGTTGTTTAGTTTTGATCACGACAGGGGTATAAGATTATTTAGTTGTTATGATGTTTTTTGCAATTTATTGAAAGATAAAAGTTGGTTACTTTTGTCATTTTAAGGACACTATTAATTTTATTAATATTGGTCCGCAATGAATAGAAAGTATTGCACGGAATGTTTGCCGTTGTAGGCATTTACCTACCATAAAAAATCGTCTAGTGTTCATAATCTTTGCTTCTACTGCCGAAGTTTTATTCGCTATGAAAATGCATGCCATCGCCAAATCTGTCTGTTTGTTGTTTGTTATTTATTAGTATTTCTATTATATCGTGTGTTATTGGCAATTCTGATTGTTTTACGTCCTTTGGCTCAGTTTCAACTGAGTGATGAGTTATTATGCGTTTTTCAAGATGTTCTTGTCTTGCAGATTGGTTGTTTTTATATTTACGATAGGTAAGTAAATACGTACTCGAGGAGCTCAATGATGCAGTGGTTAAGCGTGTGGCCCAGCGATTGCGGAGGTTAAGCAACTTTCGCAAAGGTCGGTCATGGGATGGGTGACCAAAAACTTATTATTTCGAGCTCCTCCGTGCTTCGGAAGGCGCGTTAACACCCACCAATCCGCATTGGGCTCGCGTGGTTGGTTATGGCCCATCCTCCTTTTTCTGCCCGGCCGGGAATTAAACCCGGGAACTCTTGCGGGGTAAACCAGCATGTTGACCACTGCACCACTCAGTTCGTCAAACTCTCCCCTACCTACTTGTTATTCGTTACATCGTTCATTCAGATTAAATTGCTTATTTATCCCCTTAGATAGTAATGAAAATTTATAAATGCTATTGAAATAGAATCTGAAGGCATTTAGAGTGTTGGTACAGTCATGAGCAATAAAATCTACACACTATCCCCCTTACTAATAAAGATTGTATAGCAGATGTATAGTTACACAATGGTTACTCTCTGTCAAACTAGTTAAGTTTGACATTAAAATGAAAGGGAAAAAACACTGCATAACTATACATCTGTTATACAATCTTTATTAGTAAGGGCGTATACATATAACTTTGTTACATCATAATTAATTACTTCTAGTTAATAACACTAACGTGTTCATGTATTTAAAAAAAAAATACTGTGAAATTGAACCCAAAAGCCAATTAATCAAAACTTTACATTTATTAAAAATTCTTTCTAAATAACTGTGTGTATTTTCGGACGTCCGAAAATAACCAAGTGGGCCGCTGCCGTCGGTAACTTATCTATTTGTCACCGAATAACGTGTTTGCGTTGATGTTTTAATTTTGTATTTACTATGTTGTTTTTGGATCTTCTACAAGCGTGTAACAGTTGGGCTGTAACGTTTTACAGTCAAGATATCAAAAATATGAAAAGTGCTATTCTTTCATTTGATAGCTGTTAGCAATCCTTATGTTTGGCTGTTGCCTTTTGCTATTCAACAACTCGGTATTTATATTTTTTGTTGACCGAGCGAGTGTCTCTGCTTCAGCTTGGGTAAAAATGATTTCGTATGTCTGTCCCGCTGTCCGGCTGTCCGTTTGTACTCATCTACAGGTCGCATTTCTCAACCGATTCTCATGACATTTTGTGAGCATGTTCTACAATTATAAAGAATTTGTTTGTCGATTCAGTTTTTCTAAATTTAAAAATGGCGGATATATGAGGAAAATAATATTTCAGCCATTTCGAAAAATGTTCAAAAATGCAAGGCTACAACTCTACAGAGCCACTAATCGTTCAATGTATAATTCATAGATAATGTCATTCGTAAACAATTTATAGACAAAGTTTATAAAAAATGTCGAAAGCCATACTAAGCGTAACCTACTTACTGTGAATATACGAAAAAAATAATTTTGCAATTTCTTTCAGTCCTCACCATAGACTTAGAAAAATTTTCGCTGCGCTCTATGGTCCTCACGTTTTATGTGGACTCTATCTATACTCGTAACCGCATGTCATTTGTCTTCCAATTAAATTTCTTGGTAATAAAAGTTACAGGTGGTTAAACACTAGTGTAGAGTGTAGAGTTAAAACAAAATAGGCCCGAAGTTTTGGCACCGCTGTCGCCTCGTAAATCATTCGGCAGATCTAATTCGATCTCTGTATCATGTATGAAAATAAAGGTAACCAAGTGTCCCACTAAAACAAAAACATTAGCCGTTGTATTGAGAGTTAAATTATTTTCTATTCTGTTTCTATTTTAAAATGTTAAGTGTTAAAAAATGTAGTCAATGAAATGAAATAGTGCTAATGGGGCATCGCTAGTAAAATCGAATCGCCACTTTATTGAAATCAGGTTTGATCTGGTGCGAGTCGCATTTTTTCTAGTATATTATTTAGTATTATATAAAAATAGCACTGTGAATGTTAAAATATCTAAATTTAAAAATTATATAGCTTTCTGATTTTAATTAATTGTTTAAAATATCTGGAAAAATATTTCAATTGAATGTCGAGGTAATTTCTTGTAATTGGTGAGATAGCGCTGGCTTGCAGCGTAAGAGTATTGATACTAGAAGAAATTCGACGTTCCCACTAGTGACTCGGTAGCTCAGCCGTCAGAGCATTGGACTGGATATCCAAAGGTCGCGGGTTCGATTCCCGTCCGAGAACTTGATCTGGTGCGAGTCGTATTATTTCCATAGTCTTTAATTAAAATTGTACCTATGTGATATATATGGGATATTCTAGTTATTCCATTCGCGCTCGGGTCACACGCGTCTATTCACAGCTCAGCGCTCAAAAGCTACCAGGAATGCTTTACATATTGCATTTGATAATTCGATATACACTGGAATGTTACCGTCTATTGCAACTAATAATCCCACGTACCGATATATGTTATAATCTAACTGAAGATGCAGTGGATGTTCAACGGAATACGTATTGGTGAATTTTGCAAAAATGCAGTTCGTCTTGATACTAATCCAAACTTCTTGCTGGTGTGACTAGGGTTGCCAGGTCTCCGGCTTTAGCCGGACATGTTTGGTTTTTTGATCCATTGTCCGGCCAAATTTGAATGCATCCGGCCTGTCCGGCTTTGTTAGGCTTTTTTGTGTGGCTGCCACGCGAGTCGTTAGTCAAGCGCAAGTAATGCCATGACACGACTGCCCCGCTCCGAGTCCGTCTGATCGTTCGCAAGGGAGTAATAAATGTTGTCCGGCTTTTAGAACATATGTCCGCCTATAAAAAACTATGATTAGCTATTAATATATCCGGATTTTAGGGTAAAATGCCCGGCTAAATCACGCGCAGAGTCCGGCTTTTGTGTTTTTGGACCCTAGGTGTGACCATGTTCTGGGGAGCGATTCAGTAACCAAACTAGCACTCCGCGTGAATTTGTTATTGGAAATTAACTGAATCTTCATCTTGAATAAGAAAGCAGAAAACAGTATTACTTAGTTTCTTTTAGCTTCTTGAAGTTTTCTTGGGTATCAAGATCTTACTACAGGAACTAAACCATGGTACAGGGGTGCACTATTTAAGTAAAATATTTTTGTATTATTAAAAAAACTATAAAATGTGAATGGTGTCGAAACGTCGGGAAATAAAAAAAAAAACAATAAATCAAAACTAAATAATTCTAAAATAACAACTGAATTAAATAATATATGCGCTCCAATCCGTAAAAAGATTGTATTTCTAATGTATAACTTGACTTTCATAAAAGTTATACTGTCAAAACCAGCTAGGGTAAAATATTATCTCGTTCAAATCTATGCAGCAATGAAAATCCGTCTAATATTCTATAAAAAGGGAAAATCGTGACACACAAAGAAAAACTGTAAATTATTATTTTCATACTTTCACGATAGTTTAAATCTGTCACTATTCGGACCTTACGTGTGAAATTGGTTTTTTCTTTTTCACACACAGAGAACCTCACAAACTGTGATTTAAAATATTTATCAGTTGCTGGATATTCCATCAAATTATAACCATAGCCTTTATCAGCATCATTAAAGTCTATTTATTTCGTTTTCTAAACATAAAAAAATACCTTGAAAATGACTCCCTTTTTGTTAGTTAAATGACCACTTTATCCATTGCAACTTAGCCGAAACAATTTTTTTTTCGCATAAGTTATGTTGATTAAGTTAGCTTAATGTTCAAACATTTGTACATAAAAGTTTTATTACAATAGAAATACAATACAATTATGACAATGCTATTATGGAAAATGTTTAATTTCACAGGTAAGGACCTAATATCTATGCAAGAATTAAAATGTAATATGTAAGTATTTATAATATTGTTTGACTCTGTCGAATGCAATCTATATATATCAAATCTATTTGTGCGTCGGTGTCCGGTCACTGGCATGATTCTAATATAGTTTGGTGCACTCGGAGTGGTTTACAGTTCTACGTGTACTATTCTGTGTCCACATTCCTAGTACGCACAGCAGCACGTCAGGTTATACAGTTAAACTGCGAAAACAGCTTTTATTACGTAGGGCATAAAGGCGGTCCCAAGGTCAACATGTATAGTCTGAGGTGCCGTCGTGTGTACATTGCAATTTTCTATGATGCGTTAATTTTCACCGACAAAACCAAAACTGAAACGTTACCGTTTCAGTTTCGTTTACAGAAAAAAAAAACATACTTACTTTAGTTTTGTTAAAATTGTTGATAGCTATGTTTAGGGAAACCCTAGCATGCTATTTAAATGAGAATTTTAAAGCTGAACCAAAGATTAAAGTTAAAGTAACTTACATGACAACGTAACGGATTTGGTTTTCACGTTCACGACGACCTCCGTGGTCGAGTGGCTTTGTACACCGGTTTTCAAGGTGTCGCCATCTCTGAGGTCCCGGGTTCGATCCTCGGTTGGGTCAATTTAGAAAAACGAACTTTTCTATATTGGTTTAGGTCTGGGTGTTTGTGATACCACCGTTGTCTCTGATATCCATAACATAAGTGCTTTAGCTACTTACTTTGAATCGGAGCAATGTATGTGATGATGTCAAATTTATTAATATTATTATAGAATTAGCGCGTGGACCCGAGGATTCATAAAAAACAAGAGAAACTATATTAACTTTTTAACCCGATTTTCGAGCTCCCTGATCCGTAGAAGAACGAATTTTGTCTAAGGCATGTATGGTTGTAATATTGCAATCGTTCCTGATTTCAATCCCGACGCGATCGAAAATATCGAGATCGAGTAAACGTCAAAATTCTATGGTAACCAAGAACTTTATAATCATTTTCGAGTCTTTTAAATTTTTTTTTATGGAAACCATTCAATGTAACATAATAACAGATTTTTCCAAGACGAGATGTTCAAAATTAAAATTGTGTCACAAGCAACCTTCGCGGCGCATCAACTATTTCTCTCGGTCGCTCGCAATAGACTAAAGAGTTGCGGTGCATGCACCTTAACTTAATGAGCAATTTTTCAGTACTGTACAGCCGGTCTGGAAGTCTTTGGATTTTTGACGTTTATTCGATCCTTATGTGAACTCGGTCTCTCCAATTCCGGGTAGGGGGTCAGTACTACTTCAGAATGGAAAAAATGAGCTAGTTTTTTTTACAAATTTCATTCATACGTCAAAGTCAGTGAGCAGGGGGTTTGTATGTGGGGCTCGCCAGGAGGGAATGTGGCACGAAAACCTCCCGAGGTCCCACCCAGCCAGTAGCTCGATGGGACCCGTGAGGGGGGAATACCCACTAAAAACCCGGTACTTGCCCTTAAAACTCTACAAATACCTAGTTTTCAATGGCTCAAGAAAACCAATGATTTTTATAGAGAGTTAACAATCTGCTCAATTACAAAGACAATTTTGCGGTTAAAAGTAGGTAGGCTCAATTTCCAATTTCACCGCATAAAGTTGTTTTAAACCAGATTTTCTAAGAAAATTGCAACTTTCTTCGTTGTTTACAAATATTTATTTCTTTGATGGCCAGGAAATATATATTATACAAGGAATCGCGTTCTCCTATACAAACTTCACTACCCTGTTTCACCCCTTTAGGGATTGAATTTCGTAAAATCGAAAATTGCATGCAAAATTTGAGACTCCTAGCACTTGTAGAGAGTTCGAGATAGCACTGAGATTTCGTGATGAGTGAGTGAGTGATTTTCCCTTTCATATATATAGATACTAGCGGTCCGCCCCGGCTTCGCACGGGTACAATGTAGTTACTAATGTGGTGAGTGTGAAGTTAATTATCAGACTATACTACAGGATATCTATATATAGTGGTGGCCACATAATTAAGGACGCCAATCGATTTTCATACAAACGAAGTAACGAAGGTTTAAGCATTGCTTCTCCGCCAGGGATTGACCGAGCGGTGATCTGGTGATGGCCATCCAGGGAGTGAATGGAGGAGATCCAGATTTCTATACACACCCAAGTGATCTGACCAGCATTTTAAGAGATGTCAGGATATGTTTAAAAAGACCGCGAATATAGCATAAAAATGTATGAAAATCTTGCGAGATCAGGCGACATTAGAGCTGACCATGGGAGAAACAATCACTGCGCAGATCTACACCAGCCGCTCTTAAACTTTGTCCCTGTGCTTTATTAATTGTCATAGCATAGGCGATTTGACAGAATATTGTATTCTTTTAAAATTAATCTGATAATCAGATGGATTAATTTTGCACCTTTTTACAACGCAATAAGGAAAAAATGTCAGGTACTATTAAATCAAATGCATTCTACCTACTCTCAGGGAAAATGACCAAAGAGAATGTAATACTACGTAGAGATGACAAATGATATTTATTTTTCTTAATTAATCAATCAAATCCACAAAGAAGTTTCAATTCCGACGTCGAAGTCAATCAACCCAAAAGTAGCTTTCTATCACTTTTTAACCCTGTTAGGGGATAAATATTTAAAAAATACGAAACACGTGTTCAATTAATTTTGTGAAAGAATGTCTATGCCAAATTTCAAGTCAATCGGGCCAAGGAATCGCGACCTCCCATACAAACTTTGCCACCCTGTTTCACCCCTTTAGGGGTTGAATTTCGCAAAATCCCGTCTTAGTGAGCACCTACGCCCTAAAAGCAGCCCCCATGCAAAATTTGAGACTCCTAGCACTTGTAGTTTCTGAGATTTCGTGATCAGTGAGTGAGTGAGTGAGTGAGTGATTTTCCCTTTTATATATATAGATTGTTAATATACATAGGTACTAAGTATATACGCGTGTATAATATTTTCGACAGGTTCTAAAATAAAATATAAGAATATCCGAGCATTTCCATTTGTTCTCTTCTTCTTATTTTGGGATCTTAGTAATAAAATAAATAATAAGGTGAAATTAATTTTAATAGTATAATGCATTGTAGATAAATAAGATATTGTGACTTCAAATCACACAAAGTCGTACGTATGTATACTTTAACCGAATCGTTTCGTTTCGTTTGGCCCTAAGGAGGCAACAAATTTATAACTGTGGTGTTTTAACCTAATTGCAATGTGAGTAGTACTAGTGTGGGAAGTAAGTACTACTTAGTGAATTTAACGATCTGTTAACATTTTAGCACTGTTTCTCCTGACGTCAACGACTTCGAGTAGTATAATGTGACTATCACTTTTTTAGAGTCATCGATACTGGGAAATTTGTTAAATTCACTATAAACATCAGAATATCAATTAAGTAGTCGCTGGAAGTTTATCAGAACAAATTCATGCTATTGAAAAAAAAATAACGATTTATGATGTACTTATAATTATATCGTATATTATCGAAGTATGTATACCTATCAATATTATGTTAATGATTTGCACTAGGCATCGTTTTTCATTAAGGAATTTAAGTCTTATGTGAGATGTAATTTAAGATTTTTGTTATTGTATGTGTACTACGACAGTTTATTTCTAATTTAATTAAGTAAATAAAATAAAGGCATTTTTACTAATTAAGAGTAGGTACAACGCTTAATTTATTTTTTTATTAAATACTTAGGTGAACAGGTGTCCTATGCGCGGAAATCTAAGAATCGTATAAATTCATACCTACTTAATATTGAAAGCAAACTTGCCATAATAATATGTTTATCCATGCCAAATTACAGCTTTCTAGTACTAAGAGTCCATGAGCAGACAGACAGACGGACGGACATGGCAAAACTATAAAGCTTCCTTGATGATTACGGAACCCTAATGAAAAAGGTATAATAAATAATAAATAAATAAATATTTGACAACATCACACACATTGCTCCGATTCCAAAGTAAGTAGCTAAAGCACTTGTGTTATGGAAATCAGAGACACGGTGGTATCACAAACACCCAGACCTGAGCCAATATAGAAAAGTTAGTTTTCTAAATTGACCCAACCGGGGATCGAACCCGGGACCTCAGAGATGGCGACACCTTGAAAACCGGTGTACAAAGCCAGTCGACCACGAAGGTCTTCAAACCTCGGAGGTATGTACTGTAACTGTTTTTATTATAGTTGTAAAGGTGTTAAATAAACAACACATCATTAATCAAAGTACGTACGCAGCACATTTGAAACGAAAAGTTTTATTGGTTTCGTTTACGTTCCGTTTAATAGTAATCAGACTTCTTCAGGCGCGTAAAAGTTCAGTGGCATTCGAAAACATTAGTACAAATGCTTTTTAGTAATACCTATGACATTACTTTAGCAAATTCTAATTCGAATCAAGTCTAGATTGCTACAAGAGTTTATGAATGTCAAAGAAGGTAGCTCCTGGGGCCGTACCGGCTAACGCATCGAACTTCGGAAAGCCTGCCGGGCTTCAAATTAAAACAGATAAATCGAGCCCCAATCGGGCTAAAATGGCGAACCACAATTCATGATGTCACACGAACATCGATATCTTCAAAATAACTTCGGCGAATAGTACAATACGAAACTCCTTACTACGATTTATCTGTTTAAAGTTGAAACTCGGCAGACCCGCCGAAGTTCGAAAAGCTAGCCGGTAGGGACCCCTGGCCCTACTATGAGTTGATGCAAACTGTTTACGTTACCGTAACTATCGTCTTCTCTCTTTCACTCGCATTTACTGTGAGCAGCATATCCGTTAGTTTACGGTAACGTTAACCATAACAGTTTGCATCAACTCATGGTAGAGCCACTGTTCGCAAGTCCTGAGGGAGACCTTGTAACGAGAACCACTAGTAAGAAACATTACAGTAATGATGTCTTTTTTGATGAAGGGTAATTTCTAACGGATACTTTCGCACCCAAAATCGGATTGAGGGCGAAAGGTCTTGTGTATTGTGATGCCTTGGCATCGTGTGTAAACTATTTGGTTACAGACTAAAGATAAAAAAGATTTTTATTTCTCATATTTGGAAAGTGATATATATTTAAACTGAGCAGCGGGTTAAAAACTCTGCGTTCTATACCCTATGGTGTAAAATAATTTTAAAAATAGAACCGAATTTGGTTACTTAGTTGACCATAGAGTTAATATAACAGCCAGTGCTAATTTAAAAACATTGGGCGGGCTGTTCCAAATTTGAAATAAGAAATAAATAAATATGGTCTACCTATGTAGTTACTACAAGCCAGGCTGTGCCCTTCTGGCTACGAGATATATCAATACCTATATTTGAAATAAATGAAAAAAGTTATTTAAATCTTTCATTTACAATAGATAGAAGTTTTCGCTTCTACAGTATGTTAGTCACACTACTACTAGACTTTTTTTTGTGTAACCTATCACCAAATCCTGTTATCAGTATTATCCATGTTCTATCACAAATCAAAGTGACAGGCAAGTTCAATAATTCAAGTGATGAAATAAATACAGTGGGACGGACCACTTTGATTGAAACAAGTTGACGCAACTCAAAACCTGTTTAGGTACTACCGAACTTGTTACCATGAATTAATGCACCCTGGTTCGTACCTCTCCACAGGGGTGAGACATACACCCCATACATATGTATGAGGTCGATGGCCTGTCTGTTCGTTAAAATTTCAGTTGGCTTCAGGTGAACTGTCTTAGCTCTCCGTAAATGTTTGATTAAGACTGAACAAGAAGTTGAATTCTTGTATTGTCTTAAATTCAATTACACTTTTGACAGATCACCGGTAAAATGAAAAAATAATAAAGACTATCGACCGCACGCGACTTAGTCTGCGTGGAAAGTTTTTTTGCTATCCCTCAGAAACAATTATTTTTTTCGGGATGAAAGGTACCCTATGTCCTTCTCTGTACATACCTGACAAAGTGTATGCAAAATTTCATGATGATGGATTCAGTAGTTAAGGCGTAACAAACAAACGGACTTTCGCATTTCGCATAGTAAGGATTAGACAAGATCACATATTGCTCTAATCTCAAAGTATATAAAAAAACAAACTATGATATGGAAATCCGAAACAACGATAGTAAATAGTTTTTTTTATAATATAAAGTAACATAACCATTTTTTATACTACCTGCTCGTCAATGGCATATTACGTGTCATGCAAACCTTTTCTAAAGTAAGTTATTGCAGCCTCACGGTCTAGCCGGGTCATAATGTTGTACTGAATATAATTTTTTCCCATGGGAAATAATGTGATTTGAATTTGGAATGCAACCCATGTAGTCGTGCTTGATCGAGGTTGTTTTCAAAAATGTTTAGGTGCAATGAGATTTTATTGTGAGTTAGGCTGTATGTTATAATTTTTCTTGCTCTAACATAACTTTTAAGTTTTCATATTTTATTATTCTAACTTTAAATAAATACATAAGTACTTTCTTTATAACAGTCGTTGGTTTGCCTCGCAAAAAGTATAAAAAGTAGAGTTTGCATCGCGGGCTTAAATGTGTATTTATCTTGGGCGATTTTGAAGCCCTCGTACTCAGGATTCTAGCCTTAACTCCCTCGCTGGACATAATACACTACTTTAAGCCCTTGTTGCATAATCTACTATAATTGGCTCTCATACATGCATCATATTGCCGTTTTGCAGAAAGCCCGGTAAGTCTCTATACGGCGAATATTTTTAGAAAGAGATGTAGATCTATTATCTTTTGAGATTGATAAAGAAAAGAGTTAATATGAGGATTGGGATTATTGAATGAGGTATCTTTAATTATAAGCAATAGTTTGATTCAGAAGTGATATCGTATCTCTTTACGGTATTCCACCACTCACTCAGCATTGGATGGTAATCTCAACCTAAAAATAAGTCAGTATCGCTGAAGGGATCAATAAGACTGAAAGAATTCAAGGGCGTTTCGTTATAAATAATTTTCAGGCGTATCTAATGAATCAACAGTTACTGAAAAAACAGGAATTTTCCATTTATCTTGCACGTTATGAGGATTTGAGGAACATATTAAATAAACACACGCCATATTAAAATATCTGGCAATCAGCCTTGGGAATATTTTATACACTATCATTAAAAACTATTCGGTTGAGATTTACGTGTTTAGATTTCGTGTTTCGTGAAATAGTTATAAGAGCTATTGCAACTTTCGCGAGATCACGTCGGCCCTATTTAATAAACGTGACAATTCGTCACCTGTCATGACAATTTTATATCCGTTGCGTCAACCAATTTGAAAATAGAACAAAATACTCATAGCTACACCGCAACATAAACCAAATTGTCATGACAATTGACAAATTGTCAATTGTGCTTGATTGTGTCCGCGGTAGTGTTATTGTTTTTGTCACAATACACTTGGATAAAACACAATATAAACGCGTAAACAGCCCTTTTTAAGTTTTGTTCTAGTGTGGATACCGTACAACTAATGAGACTTTTTCCCATTAGTGCTACCACTAAGTACTCAATCGTAGCACTAATGGGAAAAAAGACTCGTTAGTTCTATAGCAGAACTGTCCATTAGGACAAGAGGGAACAAAACTTTTTAATTCTCTGTTATCATCGGAAAATGCTGCAGCCCATTTTCTCGTCCTGGATCTGGTCTGGACTGGTGTTAGATATTTAAACTACCTCAACTGCCGGTTTATGAGGTACTTTATCGGAGGGGTCCACATTATCCGGTTTAAAGTAATAAAGTTAACTTAAAACCAGACAATGACGACCCCACTGATAAAGTTGAACCACCCTGTACCCAGATACCGGGCATAATTCATAGTCGCCTTTTGTGTTAAGGTTTGGTGGTATACTCTTCAAACATCAGTACCTATAGTAGACGAAAATTTTCCTCAAATGAAAATACTTAATTAATTTCTTTATAAAATTTCTCCCGTCTGTGGTTCTACGGGTGAGTCCATTATTTCTAGTATTATTTCTAATATATTATTTATCTTAATATAAAAATAGCAATGTGAATGCGAAAAGTCTCAATTAAAAAAAAATACAAATTACAGTATAACAATATAAAATAACAATATAAATAGTTATAAGATCTGATTTAAAATGTACCTGTGTTTTGTGCGCAATAAATAATTATGATTATGATTACCTCTACTAAAACTACGTTTTTACAATCAACGGCAAAATTTCAAACACAAAGTCTTTACGAAATACGAACCAGTTTCAGTAATTTTCCGTCCTGTCTACCATAATTACTGCTGTTTGCTCCTTCTAAACCTTTATTACTCCCGTTTCCGCAGTTCCAGAGGAATTTCCAGAAAATACCAAATAGATCAAAGGCTTTTTTAGTTTATTCCAAAAATATTTTTAAATTTTGAGATTTTAGCATTCACAATGCTATTTTATACAATACCAAATAATATACTAGAAAAAATACGACTCGCACCAGAACATGTTCTCGGATGGGAATCGAACCCGCGACCTTTGGATATCCGGTCCACTACGCTGAGTTACCGAGTCACTACACACTCAGCGGTCAGAGCATTGGACCGGATATCCAAAGGTCGCGGGTTCGATTCCCGTCCGAGAACATGATCTGGTGCGAGTCGTATTTTTTCTAGTATATTATTTGGTATTAAACAAAAAATGTATTACAAAAGAACTTGACCCGAATTTCTTTAGTATATAGATATTAGGAGCACTGATGAAATATAAAATGTATGCGTATAGCATCGTAAATTTAGTAAATCTCATTGAGCGTAATTTAAAATCCACTTTGGCGTCTAAAAATATTTTATTTGTTTTTATATCATTGTTATTTATGTCTAGCATTTAGGTATTTGACATTGAATTTTATGAATGGATGTTTAGATTAGTCATCAAATGTATTTGTGAGCCACAGGCTTTCTCTACATATACAGTATACACCCGTATACACAAACATAAAGTAGTAGAACAAATGTTGTTGTTTATGATGTTAATCTACTCCTGCGAGGTTGTTGGTGTTTTACAAATTGTATTATTATAATGAAGGGATCTTCAGAAACATTGTCGAGGATAGACCCATCCTTGTATAGTTACTATCCTGTGTAGTGTTTGTACTATGTAAATATCTATACTATGTTCTTAACTATCGTCTCTATTCCTGTCACTTATTCCTATTGCTTAGCTTTTGTATGTAATAAATGTGTTTATTTTCACTATATCTTCCTTTTCCCCTTCCAACCGCCGTTTCCTTTGCTGTCCTCGACAAACATCATAAATGACAAGACATGTTCCCTGGTTGACTGCAGTTTATTGAGTCCCGAACGTAATTACATAGTTCTCACAATAAATGTTATAAAGTCAGCATAATGTGACTTAGCTGAAGGTGCAAACTAACTAACAAATGTATTTGTTAAATACAAGAAAATGTAATAATAACTACATCTCCCCCGGAAAATTCACGCTCCCCTCCGCTCAACAAGAAAAAAAATTGTTTTTTATACTACCTGCTCGTCAATGGCATATTATGTGTCATGCAAACCCTTCCTAAAGTAAGTCATTTTTCCCATGGGGAATAATGTGATTTGAATTTGGAATGCAACCCATGTAGTCGTGATTGATCGATGTTGGTTTCAAAAAAGTTTAGGTGCAATGAGATCTTATTCTGAGTTAGGCTGTATGTTATCATGAAAACTTTTTACGAAATTCATTTTCACCCGCGCACCAAGAAGGATTTATTTGAATGTCGAACTGACCACTACAGAATAGACGACAAAAACATAAACTCTAACCCAACTATAAATGTACCAAAGAATGTAACTTTGTCGTTGCACAATTGGTGTAATGTTTCTAACATAACTTTTAATTTTCAATAAATATTCTTAATTTTTCATATTTTATTCTTCTAACTTTAAATAATTACTTAAGTACTTTCTTTATAACAGTCATTGGTTTCAATTGCCTCGCAGAAAGTATAAAAAGTACAGTATGCATCGCGGGCTTAAATGTGTATTTGTCATGGGCGATCTTGAACACCTCGTACTCAGGATTCTAGCCTTAACTCCCTCGCTCCGCTCGGGAGTTAACCATAGAATCCCTCGTACTCGGGGTTCAATAATAGCGCCCGGGACACAATACACTACTTTAAGCCCTTATTGCATAATCTACTATTTGCACACTGTATATTTTTGTCAATATTGCTAGGGTATAATAGGTATCTATGCCTTAGCAATATTGACAAAAATATCTGATGATGATAATGCACCATAAGTTAGAGAAAAGATAAAATAACCTTTGTTTATTCAATCAGCCGGCATCACATGATCCATGACTAACCTACAATAATGAGTAAGCAGTAAACCACGAGTCTGGATGCCAGTAGGCCAGATATGACACGTCATCGTCACTGGCTGGATTATCAATTTCATTGTTTTCGTGTGCGCAGGCTACATGCGTAAAATCCGTCAACAGCAACTACCACGACAGGGTAATCAAATTCAATAAATTTTATACTTAAATGCGAAGGCATTAACGTTCAAAATAAATTGCAGATTTTTGATAGTTTTGTATAACCTGACATGTTGTTGTTGTTGATGTACGTACTTTAGCGCAAGTTGTTACGTCTTGATTTTTTAAAATATAAATTTAAATAACTTTACATACAACACTATCTTATCGATTTTAATTACAATTTCCATATGGAATTAAATGCAGATGTTTCGTAAATTGATGACTCCATTTTAGGGCTTTCAAAGAATGTATGGATGGATTATTGATTCATGTTTAAATTAAAATCTTAACACCTTGCCACCAATCACTAATGAAAAAACTATTCAAGTGGTTCATATGAGATAGTGATGATTCACAAATTATCTCATTGAAAGACATTTAGTAGGTTTTAAGTTAAACAATTACACCCCTGATTCAAGTTCCGGGTTAAAGCAGTCGATTGATTCGACTTTTTTCTGCAAATTTTTTTTTTAGTTGAAACAGATTAATAGTTGCCCTATTTCAGACTCAGTGATAATGCCAAAAGCAAGCCATTTAAGAGCTCAAACACACAAGATGCGTTCCGGTCATGTGTGACCTGTGTGTTTGAGCTCTAAAGAAGTCTTCACCTCGTAGTCTAGCTGTCAAATACTTCGGATGATATCTCTATTTACAGCGCCTTTGACTCATCATGTTTCTATATGACATGCATATTGCATACGCTTCTTATTTAAATAGTTTCCCAATAGGCATTAAGATGACATATAAGTGCTCGTAATAAGGCTCATTTCGTGTTTACGACGTCAATATAAATTTGACGGGATACTAATATTACAAACTAGCTGACCGCCACGGCTTCGCGCGGGTGGCGCCATCTTTTAATTATAAGGCGATTCAAAATGTTGAAAAAAAGAGAACGAAAACTACGTCTTTCCGTACAATTTTTTAAATTTTTATTAAATGGCGTATCTATAGCAAAAACAGAAAGATTTCGGGTTCACTGTCGGTCGTAAAAATGTAGGTATGTACCAAAGTACATTCACCTCTAGAAGATAATATATTATGAACACGATGAATGATGATACACGGTCACAAAAATAGTGGTATTTAAAAAAAAACTAATTTGAGAACGAAACAACACGAAGATAATACCGTTTAAATAGCCCCTATTTTCTTTTGACTAGTATTTAAGTAATAAGTAATTTTAAGCATGTATATTAGTAATTAAATAAGTTATTAAATTTAGATTTTTCGCATTCAGAATACTATTTTTAAGATAAGAAGATAGATATTAAGATAAATAATATCTAGTATTTATTCTAATATTATTTATCTTTATATAAAAATAGCATTGTGAATGCGAAAAACCTATATTTAATAATTGTATAGCTGTTTCATCTTTATCGATTGTCAAAACATCTGTAAAGATTATTAAATTTAGATTTTACGCATTTACAATGCTATTTTTATATTAAGATAAATAATATTACAAAAAATACTAGAAAAAATCGACTCACCCGTAGCACCCGTAGAATGGGAGGTATTTCCTCACATTGATGAAATTGCGCTGGCTTGCAGCGAAGAAGTAAAAAGTACTAGAAAATTTCGTCGCTCCCACTAGCGACTCGATAGCATAATTGGTCAGTGCATTGGGCCGGAATCCCAAGGGTGCGGTTTCGAGTCCCGTCTGAGGTGCTACGGGTGAGCCGATTTTTTCTAGTATTTTTTGTAATATTATTAATCTTAGTGAAATAAGTTGTTAAAAACCAATCAATTAAAAAAAAACTTCCTCGGGAGTCACCTACGTCCTTATGGAATTTATTCCATTCATTTAATGAGTCATTGTATTTTTCCTCGAGCAGTATCGCTCAGTTTCCTCGCACTTTTCTGGTGAAAACATAGCCTTTTCTTCATCAAAGCGAAAATAGTCATGTTGTTCAAGATATTCAAATGTAAAAGAGTTTAGATTTTCTCCATGTTGTTTTGTTCGTAAGTACTTATGTTGGTGGGCACATACTACCTTTATAGAGCGCAAGTCTTTGAAGAGCACGATTAAACTTGTACCATTCCTTTACGCGGAAACTTTGTTAGGGATATTCGCCATCATTAAACATGATTCACGTTTCGTTTCATTCACAAAACTTTAAAGCTTTTTTGCGATGCAAACTCTTAACTTAAAAAAGTTATGAAATAAAATAAAGTATTTTTCCGCATACATATACCTATTCAAAACACTAAAGACAACAATTTGGTATTATTTTTATAAATAATTAATTACTCTTTTATTATATTGTTGATTATTATTATTCGATTTATAATAATGTAGTAAGTAAACTAATGAAAAATGAAATGAAAATAAAACGTTTTCCTTTCCTGCTGTCACACAGAATAAATTAACTTTGAATTCACGAGTAAGTAATAAAGAATGACACTAATCTTACCTGAAATCCTGAAAACTTGCTAAGCACGTATCCAACAAACGAATCCACAAAAATAACACTAGCACATTGTCAACAAACACTTAAAAAGTGTGAAATGGAACGTAACCACTTTTAAAAAAGATATTTTTCCCGCGCGTTTACACAAGTTTGCGTTCCGTTCCACTCTCGGAAATCTAGAAGAGTCGTGAATTTGTTCATAAAAATAACTCCGTGTTGGAGAAAAACATCGTTTTTCCGTATATTAATGTAAACATTGGGCGCATGGTGAGCACAGGTGCGTCGGACATCGCGATTTCAACTGGCTAATTTTAAACGGCGCCTTTGGATGCTGCAGCATCATTGGTAGGGTTGCCGCTTTTAGGTCGCTCTCTTATTGACAACAAAAACCAGTTAGAGGAACAGCTTTAGTATGTCGTTTTTGACAAATTAAGACACAGGGTAAACCCCTATTGAACCTTTAACTGTAAGATGTTAACTTTATTACTTTGCCTTTTTTGAACTATTCATTAACTCGCTACTTGAAAAAAACTACTATTTTAAAATAATCTGTGTTGTATTTGTATAATCTATATTTTTCTTGGCTTTTAATTATTTTTTTTGTTGTTGAAGAACCAATTTGTGTTATAAATGGATAACACGACGTTATCAGCACATTGAGACAATAATAAAACATTGACCATGTTAAGAACCAAATCTGTATTAGGCATTTGACCACAAGCTCCTAAAATAAATTAAACAACAGGTCAAAATTGTGGCAGCCCTATAGCAATCGAATCGGAATTGAAATCGATGCGCTTTGATTGGCCACGCCGAGTCATTATCCGATAACGTTTGATGTACAAGTTTTTATAACTTTTGTAATTGGAACGAGGAAATCATTTCAAAGGGGCGCTCATTGAACAACAAAGAGTATATGGAAGCTTTGGTTTTGTTGACAAAGAGATATTATAGTAGTTTATGATACAAGTTTGGTAAGGAGGTTTTTAAAACGAGTTGACGTTTTATAAGTCACGAGAAAACATTATAGGTAGGTTTTACCTTCTGAAAAAAAAACAAAAACGCACGGTGGTGGTGTGCGGTAACATTAACTTTCCGCACGCGTACTAAACCGTAAACAAAAACGCACGGCGTGCGGTAAAATCAACTTACCGCACGCTGTACTGAAAATCACATTTTTCAAACAACTGTATTGAAAAACTAAATAAACGTTATTTGAATTGAACAACACAAGCTATTTGTGTCAGTTTTTCTACCACGCTCTTGTCTTTTCTGTCCAAAGCATAAAGTTAATATACCTTCCGTCAGGTATATTAACTTTATGGTCCATTCTTGATAAGACACGACGTTCACCTTCTTTTTGATCTGTTCGCAAAAGGTAAATTTTTCTACCTAACTTTTATATTATATGTATTTTGGTCCAAAATTATCACAAACGGATTGAGTCACTTACGCAATTATTTTTCAAGCTTAAAATATAACTATATTTTTTGTTTTATTTGAAAAAAAAAAAATAAGACGATCAAAGATTTACTTTTATTTAATAGTCTTTATTCGTCATAATGATTTATTAATTAATTTTGTTAGATTTATTTATTTATTAAACCCAATTTTTAACAAAAAAGTAATTGATAGAAAAATAGATTAATATGAATAATACATTAATATGAATAAAGAATAAGAACAGTTAAAAAAGTCTTGAACGGGTGGTAGGAAAATATAGACGATTAAATAGTGCTTAATTATTAAGTTTATTTGAATAAAGAAATTATGACTCTTGACTCTTGAATAGTAAACGACTAAAAGTGGTAAAACGGTAAAATTTACAGTATTAGTAAAACTGACAATATGAAAAAAGAAAAAAACCAAAATTAATTAAAAATGAAATGTTTATTAAAAGTGGCAACCCTAACGACTAACTCGATTACGTCGGTAATCGATGCGCCCGATACACCGAGTCGAGTCGTCAGCGATAACGTTGTGCAGATGTATTTTTATAAACAAATTGGTTTGCGGAATCCGGCGCTGTGAGCCTAATGAATGAAATGAGCTGGCACAGTTTCTGGTCAGGAATCACGATATCCACCAATCCACATTGGGCCCGCATGGTCGGTTATGGTCTCCTTATCCATCCACTAGCTTCCTGCTCGCGACTTCGTTTGCGTTGACATTCAAAAACCCCATGGAAGGGCTGAACTAACCAGCCTTTCTATTGTCTAATTTCAAAATCTATCGCAATCGCTTTCAGGATGGAACACATTGATGCTTCTTTTTGGCACAAATAAAAACTTACCGAAGAAATGCAGCAATGTCCAATGAAAGCGATTGCGATAGATTTTTAAATTAGACAATTAGCCCCCAGGTTCAAAAGTATTAACTATTTGTGTTCAAATTTTTATCCAATTCCGCACATAGCTGTTTTTTGCTAGATTGAGTAAAATAAACATCCAATCATACAAAAATTCACATTTATAATATTAGTGGGATAAGAAGTGGGCACATTAAAATGTTGATTATGATGATTTCGTTTTTGAATGACTTTAAGGAGACACTTGTGTATCTTCGAAGTCCAAGGTCCAATTCCGATGAAATTAAAATATGACCACTCTATACCCTTTCAAATAAAAAAGTGTTATATGTTATTAGTGTTATAAATGTTATATATTGTATAGTGTTTTATGTATTTGATTGAATCAGGCGTCACTTGGCGGAAGTCCCAAACCATTGTGAAAAGAGAAATATATGTAGCTTACTCCCGCAAAAAAAGATATATGCAGGATTCATCGAACGCCCACCCGCAAAAAAATGCACATGCACACCACAAAAATATCAGTGCACAATACTTGCATTTAGCATGACAGCGACACACCTTGCACCTTCACCAATTAGACTACTCTACACGTGTTTCGCCCCAACCCGGAGCATCCTCAGGAGTTAGATCGTGCGTGAACCAACACCGAATTCGGTGTTGGTTCACGCACGATCCGAGAATGCTCCGAGTTGCCGACCTAGGGATTTGTCCACGCAGACAAAGTCGCGGGTGGTAGCTATTACTTTATACATATCACCAATGATGTGTGGGATTATGTCAAGATGTCTACCGACGAGAGCTTAGGGAGGTAAGGGGTAAGTGTTTGCACTCGGCAGTATCATGTAACTAATGTTTCTAGATTTATTAAGGAATTGCGAGTAAAAAATTAAATTAAGCTGCAGTATTAAAAAGTAGTTCATTCTTATGTTTTCCGTACGTAACTTAGTAGTAGAATTAGAAATAAAACACTTTTTATGGATTACAGCGCGTAAATTATTCATTCAGGTGTTATTTTAGAATTATTTAGTTTGGATTTTTTGTTTTTTATTTTAACTTCCGACGTTTCGACACCTTATAAAAGACCCAATATTTCATATTTCTGGAAATTATATGAAAAGCATCAAAATCAAACGAAGAAGGACTATCATTCCTATAGAGTTAACAATTACGTTATGTTCATGATTCAAATGCGGTTTGAACTTCAAACAGTAGAAAACCGCCATGAAATTGTCAATATCCTGTCAGCAATAACGGAAAGACTTTGCGGTTATTGAAGCCTTGGGAGATATTATTGTCACAACGGAGAAAGCTGGCATAAGCAGGGAGATTGACGGTTAACATATAATACTCGTAGATCTCTGTATAAGGCCGCGAAGTTTTAATAGAAATGAGATGTAGTAGCAGATTGGAGTAAGATCCGCAAAACCTATAATTTTTTTACCGACTTCAAAAGGAGAGAGGTACTCAATTCGACTCGTTTTTTTGTTTTTTGTACACCGATTACTCTTAATTGGTGTTCAGATTTTAATAATTGTTTTTTTTTAAATGACAAATGCTTGAATTTAATTGCATCTCCACTTTCTTATTAAATGTCGAATGCCATAAAAGTAAAACCGAATAACAAATTATTAAACACTATATTGATTGAAGCTTCATTTGATGGTTGAATAGCTTGAAAGCTCAGCGAAAAGCGCGAATTAAGTTTTAAAAATCGAATATCATTAATCGGAAATAAATGTTTCAACAAAAATATTATTCCAACTTTACATTAAGGAATTCATTATTGTAAGAATAAGAATTAATTTCATTAATTTGTAGCAGTGGCCCATAGCTTCAAAATGAAATATAAAAAATAAACAAAATCATTTTAAGTATTAATTAAGCGGACGTGTCTTAGCTGTACACACTTCGTAGGTACCCAATTATTAAATGGACATGTTAAGTATATTCTGGAACTCAAAGGGTTCCGGACTAATCTAATGAATTCAGAACAATAATGGACTGCAAATTTCGCAGAACCCATTTTGAGGGTAAATTTCGTGACAAATGTGGCACAACTAAAAATAATGGCGTACAATTGAGAAAATCGAAACACATTATCATCAACAAAGTTTCAATTTATTCGTACATTTAGGGAGTTGTGCGATAACCCTCCTATTGTGGGCTCCGGCTTGTGTGTCTACGTCTCTTTGTCGGTCCGACACGGAGTCTGACATTTCCTAGCATCAACCTTCTGCATTATCGATTGTATTTCCTACCACATATAAAGTAACCACTATAACTCGATCTCTAAAAATACCTCCACTTCCCCCTATAGCCTGTTAAAGCTAACAAAGTAAGGAGGAGGGTAGGGGTCACCTTACGTTTGCCAAGGTATTCAAAATCACGCACACAAAAACACACCCCCGCGCAGTCGCAGTGCGATCACACCACCCCACCCAAGTTCACTTGTCGCGAAAGCCGGCACATTCTTACACCCTCGGTGACGATCGTTCGAAAATACAGAATTATTTCTTATCGTACATTAATATTTCATACGCAAATGCCACTGTATAGCTTCAGCTTTATCCGTCGCTTTGTGTTCTCATAGTTTTTATTTTCGTTTGTAACGTGTCCGTCAAAATGGCGGATGCTTGAGCCACGGTCGAAAAGAGAGTGATCTTCATTTGTTTCGCTGGTTATAATGTTGGTGAGAACTTTGGTAGTATGATCACGTGAACGAGTGGACTTTGAAAATCGATATCAGTTGGACTCGATAGTTCCGAGCCGATTTTAAACTGACTAAGTTGAGTTGCTGCTGTTCATGTCAGAAAAGGAAGAAGATTAGCAAAGCGTCTCTCGAAGACATGACTACGGAAACGGCGTCGCCTAACCAGGTGAGTTTTTCTTTTGTCGCAGTGGTTGGTGGCGGATGTGTCAAGGACAGTGCCCTGGGCCAACTGTTATGTAACTGTCTCGCTTTGCCGCCAAGGGTTATCAACGGCCAAAGGGAGAAACGAGACGAAGTAATAGGTTCCAGTTTTGATGTTTAGTTGTTAATCATTACTTATGATAATTTTTATTCTAAATTTTTTGCATTCACTATGCTATTTTTAACTACATGTCATTAGTACTAGGATGGAATTTCCCAGCTAAGTACTAACGAAGACACGACTGGTTTATTTAGTACAAAATTTAACATTCCTTATGAAACTGAGCTAAATGGGTTTCTAAATAATGAAAGTTAGTTGGTAGTAAATGTACTTTTATTATTGTAAACTTTTGAACAACTTGACATATGGAAGAAAAAATACAGTACAAAACAAGGAAAATATGTATAGTATAAAAAGTACAGCATTCAAAAATATAAGTTAAAAGTAAAAAAATTATAAACTAGTAAAAAAGAGGCCGGCTCGGCAACACCTTATTTACCTAACGTCCTTATATAACAATATCGCAGTAAGTTATCATAACGTTTATCGACTTACTTTGATTGCGAACTTGATGGTCACGGGTTTTGAATCTCGGAAGGGGAAATTGATTGCGTTCATTTTCATGAACCTTGTGAAAAACTTTTTACTGTTAAAACGCTAAGAGAACGCTATAGATAAATTAATTAAGCAGATCAATAAGCAAAATTATGGCAATAGGAAAAATTTAAGTTCTAATTTTTTTAGGCTTAATTAATGGTCGATTTTTTTCTTATTGTTCTAAATTACTATCTATTAAAATTAAAATAGAGAAATCTAGAAAGTATGAACATCTAGGAAAAATGTTTTTTTTTTAATTTGAGATTTTAGCATTCACAATGCTATTTTTCTATAATACTAAATAATATACTAGAAAAAAAAGATATACTAGAAGAAATTCGACGTTCCCACTAGTGACTCGGAAGCTCAGCGGTCAGAGCATTGGACCGGATATCCAAAGGTCGCGGGTTCGATTCCCTTCCGAGAACATGATCTGGTGCGAGTCGTATTTTTTCTAGTATATTATTTAGTATTATATAAAAATGTATTTGTTAACATTAGAAATAAAACTTATTTATGGATTACATTACAGCGCGTATGTTATGAATTCAGGGGGCTGATTACGTAAATCTGTTGCTAACAGTTCTCGATTGAAATTGATTGAAACCGCAGTTACATTGCTGCTTTTGTAAGACAGTTGTCACATTGGTTCTGACTAAAGCAGCAATGTAACTGCGATTTCTGTCAGACTTGATTGCAACAAAGTTACATAATCAGGGGGCAGTTGATATTTTATAACTATTAGTTTTTTTTTTCTGTCAGTAAAACTTCCTTTACACACTCTAGAATAAAAAATACAGAATGGTTTATACAATGCGATTAAATTGACTATAGATACTGATCCGCGGCAACTTCACACGAGAATATATGGCAAAGACTAAATAAACTAAAGCAGATTTAAATACATCGTTTAGTACAGTAAGCGCTCTGAAGTTGGTCACTTTTGTTGTACTAAGTTAAATTAATCGCATTGTATACGAAAACGTTAGTTTTTTGAAATCCTGTCAATATGTGATAATACACATTATTGTGTATTATTATTATCCCCATGGACAGCCCTTTGAATCCTTTCGCGATAATTGAATAAATTATCCCGGATTCTCGGAAGGCTTATAATCTAATATGGGTTCATGATTTGTATTCAGGAAAAATAGCATTGCTAAAGAATTTTTAATATCCTGGAAATAGGAATACGGTAAAGCTCTCGACGTATTTTCAATTAAAGTACCTAATATACGTATTAGTAATTTTAATCTAGTTCCTTTATAAACTAGAAAAGATTCTCTAAGTGAAATACAGTTTTCTGTCTCATTTTCAAAATGGACAGAAGAGTTTTTTTAATATTTTTAATAGACAACATCTCAAACATTGCTCTGATCCAAATGTTTGCAGCTAAATCACTTCAATTCAATTAGAGACAACGGTTGTAAACACACACACCCAGACCTGAGCTAATAAAGAAAAGTTAGTTTTCTAAATTGACCCAGCCGAGGATCGAACCCGGCACCTCAGAGATAGCGACACCTTGAAACCGACGTACAAACCACTGGACCACGGAGGTCGTGTGTCTTGTTTGTGTGTGTGTGTGTGTGTGTGTGTGTGTGTGTGTGTGTGTGTGTGTGTGTGTGTCTGAGTGTGTGTGTGTGTGTGTCTGTCTCATGGGAAACTACATTTACACATCATTCTTTCACACATAATATACAGGCCCCACAATAGTTAATTGCCTCAATTTTCGCAATATCAAAACCACAAATTTTACGTAAAGTATTACACAATAATAAAAAAAACCGGTCAAGTGCATGTCGGGCCACACGCTGTATAGGGTTCCGTAGTGACCTTACCCCATACCATATGGCTGTAAACTTATATTTATAACAAAGTATAATATCTAACTCTTCAATACGAAAAACTACGAATTTTTTTCGAATAATTATAAGTCAATCGACCATTACTCGTTAACTTATAGGGCCTACCTTTTCTTTTAACTTCATTATATGTACTGCTGTCCTGATTTTTTTCATGTACCCAAAAGCAACCGTTTCCCTGATAGAGAGGGGGGTAAACACTTGACTCTAACAAAACTTTGCACTTTAAAACTTAATATTTTGCTAACGGATGCCTAAATAGCAAAGTGGTATTCACAAACCAATACACCATAATAATGTATTAAATATATGCCTATGCCAAATACTTTCAAAAGAACTATCCAATGACGCTCCACACAATGAGATTGACGAGAAAAACAGTTACAGTTTTCATACTCAGTTTAAATGTAGGGAAGGTATACAAAAAAATATATTTATAAAAATTTTTTGGCGTAATTAATATAGAAATTCATGCCTAGTCGACTTGACTACGGAACCCTAAAAACGATGAAAAGATCGCCATTATCAGCTTTCTGCACAAATATATCTTATTTCTGTAGCACTTATTGTATAGATTTCACATTGCTAGGTATGTCGACTTCAAGTATGGTCGGTAACGAAAGTCGCTGATTAATTTATTACTTTGTCGTATTAAAATTTTGGACTCGTGTTTCAAACTGTAAAACATCTGTCAAAAAAGTTGCTGTGACAAAATACAAAAGTGTTTAATGATTTTGGTTGCTTACTGTACCGACTGATCCAATCCAATCTATCTGACTAAAGGAAAACGGTTGCTTCAGGGGTGGATCAGTTTCGGGGCAATTTTTCGTTCCATTACCGCAGAAAATTCTTGAGCTGAACGCAAACTTAATCAATTTTTCTTACGAAGAAAATGTTTAGAAAAAGAATAAAAATTAAACCAATTGTTTCCAGCATGGGCAATTTTTTCAGGTATGCGCATCTGCGTCTACACAATACTATTCACTTCCTTAATAGAGGAAGATAATTAATTTGTTGACAAGATGACGAACAAAGGACAGCAACCTAGACGCCTTCAGTTTTTACTCAAACAGTAACTTAATAAAAAAAAAAAATTAATTTTCTATGTATTTCTTTCCTGACTAGGGGGGGGGGGGGGCAAGAGCACCCCCTTGCACCCTGGGGCTCTATCGGCTAAAAACATTGAAGTTTATGTTAACTGAGTTTTTAAAGATGTATGTGATGCATTGCTACTTCGTTTTGGCACAAATAAAAACGAAGCAATGTATCACAATACATCTGTCAAAACACAGTTAACATGAACTTCAATGTTTTAACCGATACCGCCGCTGCTGCCGGCACCCATGGTTTCCAGTTGATTGAGTTCCTTTGGAAAATCGGAATTACAAAAAATATCAAACTTATTAAATGATTGTTTAACATGTAATAGAAAATTCTGTCTTGCATCTTTTAAACTGACTTACCCCCGGTTTCTGAGGTACTTTATCGGAGGGTAAACCAAAGAAAACCTTAAAAAGTCTTGTAACTCATTTCGAATACCCGTTTAAGTATCAGCTTTATGTAGAAAGCAAAAAACAAAATTGGATTTATTGAACTAAACTTCCTGTTCAATTATAAACTCTATAGTACTGTACATAGAGGTCAAGTATTTACGTTTTATGTACTGTACATAGACAAAAACCAAACCACAGTGAATTATGAACCCTTTAATAACTTCCTGTTTAATTATGAGCTCTATTTTGATTCATATAAAGGTTAAATATTTTGCTTACCTGCGACCCCGGGCGGCGCCCGCCCTACGTAAGACCTTGACTTCTCAGTATGGCTTCACAAGACCGGATTTACTGAGCTGTCGGTGTGAGGACGTTATACAACCTTGCTCTCTATTATCAATTAAATGTTGAAATAGAGTGAAACTTATCTTTGAAAAAAAAATTCTCTTAAATTTTCATAAAAAAACTGTTTACTTATACATTTCCAAGACTTCCGCGCGTACAGTTCATTAGAAATAAAACACTTTTTATTGAATTTTACTCATATTTTCATGATATTACCTGCTCGGAGCAGTTCCGAGCGGGTAATTTCATAAAAAATTGTGCAGCCTTTTTGCTTTAGACCTCCCGTGACCACGGCCCCTGGAAAGGTGTCGAATAGTTCATTTTGAAAGCTCAGTCACTTATTTTAAGTCAGCGTCATTGTGTTTGATTTTAACTCTTAACTTGAGTGATAGACACATGTATATGCTAAATATGAAAGTGCATTTCACTCGCGATCTACAATCTCTCAGGAACTGGCTGGTACAGGGCTTCCCTAATTTATTTGGGACGCGCCCCCTTTCAACCCAAAAAAATTTAGATTAATAGCAGATTATGGTTCGAGACGTCCGAACCAACCGCTCGTTGCGGTTAGTTGAGTAGGCGATTTCAATAAGCATACAAACACCGTACCTACCCTACGAACGTTGTTTGTTGGTCGAGTGGCTTTGTACACCGGTTTTCAAGGTGTCGCCGTCTCTCTTCGATTCCCGGTTGGGTCAATTTAGAAAACGAACTTTTCTATATTGGCTCAGGTCTGGGTGTTTGTGATACCACCGTTGTCTCTGATTTCCATAACACAAGTGCTTTAGCTACTTTGGAATCAGAGCAATTTATGTGATGTTGTCAAATATTTATTTATTTAAGTGGCCCGCGCCCCCCTCGGAAAGTCTCTGGGGGCGCGCTCCCCACTTGAAAACCCTTGGGTTATCTTTTCAGAAACACGAATATAGTAAATGTGAAATGTAAGAAGAAGTAATTGACCAAACAAACGCAACTGTACTTTCTCCAGGAGTTCAACTACAGAGACGGCTTCACTAATTGGTCTGAAAAATTCGCATAAACATTCAATTATCACAATTAGTAACATGAACTCATACCTAATGTCATCATAGGTGTGTCAAGGCCCTAACTTACAGCCGACCGACATGATATTTCATAGACAGCTGTCCCCATTCGGTACAAAATGTACGAAAATATACGAACTTTGTGGATTATACGAACTTTATGGATCGTATTGTCTGTGGAATAAGGTTTATGACCGGCAAACCCATAAGGACCGTCCGCAAATATTATCGTTTCATTGCCACTCAATAAACGAATAAAGATAGATATGTTACAATTTCTTCGTTATTTAGTTTGGCCCAGCGGTTATATGAAATATATCAATAAATATAATATATGAAATGTACACTGACTTCAATTACATAGACGAGCTGTTCAAAATTAAAATTGTGTCACAACCAACCTTCGCGGCGCATCAACTGTTTCTCTCGGTCGCTCGCAATAGACTAAAAGAGTTTCGGTGCATGCACCGTAACCTAATGAGCAATTTTTCGGTACTGTACAGCCTGTCTAGTGTAGTATACACATAGAAGTCTTTGGAAATATATAATATGTAAGCTGTAGACACCGCTTTAACATATCGCGGGTTCGATTCCCGTCCGAGAAGATGATCTGGTGCGAGTCGTATTTTTTCTAGTATATTATTTAGTATTATATCTCCGCCATTTTACAAAACTGAATCAACAAAAATAAAGCGATATAATTTCATAAGAATCGGTTGAGAAATGCGGCGAGGAAAACAGACAGACAGACGGACATACGAAAACATTTTCGCCCAAGCTGAAACAGAGACGCTTCGCTCGCGCTTCGCCCTCGCTCGGTCAGACGAAAATATAAGCAGGTCTTTGTATACAAGGTGTTACAAAAATACCCCTTATGCCGAATATGGTATATAGGGACCATCAAACTGATCAACTTTTACTATGGGGCCAACTCTGAAACCGCGAAAAAAAATCAGCTGTTTCATACAAAAATTAAAATCGAAAATATCAAAATGTATGAAACAGCCGATTTTTTGAAAATACTACCGCAACAAAATAGCTACTTACCTACGCATTATTAAGGTTACGGTCGATATTATCTTTAAATTATTATCTGTAATTTGAAGTCGCATAAAATAAGGTACGGAGAATCAACGTTATAATATTTTAAATTAGTATGGGGTAAGTAACTGTAATTGTTTTTTCTCACTTATGCTCTGAAATGTTATCAATTCATTTAAAAAAAAAAAGAATGCGGGACGTTCCATATTTACGTGGTGGACGGTTTATCACGTTCTAAATTTCGTGCACAAATGAATTTCGATGCTTACTTCCTGCATCATTGCGGGAGGTAGTATTCCAAATTCAAAACAGTAGAACTAGAAGCGTTATTTTTATAAAACTTTATGACTGGTTGTTTCATACGGCCACATGAACCGAATAAAAATTAAATAAATTTTATTTCCTCGCATTTCTTGAGAAAACCACCATACAAGCCTTGTACGGGAAACAATTTACATTGCCTCGAATGATTAATTAAACTATCTTCGACAATGTAAATGCTAACTTCCAGTTCTCGGTTATAATGTGTAGTATTCTTTTTTCTATTATTTTGTCTGAATTTTTCTTGTTGTCGTATATATTACAAGAGTTTTGAAATCTACTTGATAGAACTGATTACAATATGACACGACCGATCTTAGAACATCCTAAATTAATGCAACAAAACTGCAGTGGTGTTTAGTGCTGTAATTATAGCTCAAGAGTCATTTGGCTCCTCGGCTAACAATTCCCATGATTTGTTTGGTTTGGCTCTTCCTTGGAATGATAGTTTACGTTATTTTAAGGGGCAATTCCACTAATTTTAACTTAATGCTTAACGTCATCGCCTTTGTTGCAGCCGTAGCGTTTCAGCCCTCCAATACTCGTACAAAGTCATTTTGTAATATTTGTAAAAAAAAATTTCGATGACAAAGATAATTTTTCGTTATACACAAAATAAATAAATGACTAAGCCAAAAAAATATTGTATTAGAGAACATCAGCAATTTCTCAATATTTTGTACACTACTCAATGATGATTTGTTATTTCTGCGAAAATTTACGGTAGACATTTACCTAAAATCTTAAAAAACTTTCCTTGAATTAATTTACTCAGAGCCAAATGCACTGCCCCGATGGGAATAACTTGGTTTTTGTACAATCGGTACTCCATTCGCATAATCGTCTTTATTGCTACGTTATAAGGTGGTTGGAAGAATAATAAATTGTTTTTGTAGCAATGGTAATTTATAAAACGCAATCAGTGGGGTCGCTATCGGTCAATCTTTGGGGTTCATTCGTGTCGATATTGTTTATGGGGGAGAGTTATGGGAAACTTTAGTGCTGAAGAATATTCTGTCAGAAACTGCCATAATATTCCTTTAGTCTCTATATTAGTCCTTATAATTTGTTGCACTACGAATTATAAGAGACTAATTGAATATAATTTCTAGTGTACTCTTAACTATTGAACAAATAGTTTTTAATTTCGTACCCAAATACATAAACAATAAATGAAGTTTAGAAATAAACAAGTTGTAATGGTTAGTTCTAAAAATATAATATTTAGTATATATCATAAAAGTATTTATTATTTTTACGCGCTTAAATCTCAGAAGTAAGTAAATATAAAGTGATCAACATAAAAAATGGCTCATGGTCCTAAACATAAAAACGGCGACTTATATCTGTATGCCTATTGTTATAATTTAGGTTTTCAAACTTTTGTTTTAAAATCAAATACAAAGGGTGTAATATAATGGATGTGGGAAAAATGAAAAAAAAAAACGTTCATTTGTACCCTATACCATTATAGAAACCATAATTAAAAAACCGTTTTCATTTCACTTCGATACGATAAGTTTCACAAAGTATTCTGCTAACAAGTAAAACATTTCTAAAATACATTATTCGCTGAGCCTCTGGATTTCAAAGCAATTTTATCTTTCTTCTAATCGGATTACTTTTAATTTAAGAAAGAGACTTTAATCTTTAATCAAATGGTAAGCTGTAAATATAATAAGTTGGTAAAAACAATTTATTTTTTTGCTTTACATCATAATCTTTATTGAGTGACGTGAACAGCAAAACCAGATGTTAAGCTAAATAAAAAAACTTAATTGAAATAATATAAAACACCTGTGTTATATAGCTCCTTTGAAAGTAAAAGAAGATATAATTACACCCAAGATTCCGTCACAAAGAAATGTTTAGTTAATATCAGCTTAATTATATTTCCACCTTCGTACTCTTCAACTACCCGGCCGGGCATAAATTTCGGAGGCCGTTACCTACATTTATGTATTGCATTTGGAAATAGATATACAATTGTACATTACAGCCGAGAACGAGAAGTTAACATTTCGAGGCAATGTAAATTGCTTCTTGTAAAAGGCTACTATAGTGTGTTTCTCCAGAAATGTGAAAAACTTCGATGTAAAAAACATAGAAAAGAAGTTTTTTCTTTTTTTTAGTAATTGAAACGAAAAAAGATTCTTTACTTTTTTGTTTTTATTCAGTAAAAAAGAAGAAAAAGCCAGTTTTTTTAAATTGGGTTGTGTGACTTTGTTATACGACCTTCGCACGCACTTCCCGCACTAGTGTGGGAAGTAAGTATTGAAATTCATTACCGTTCTGTTTACCAGACCGCCAACGTGGAACAACCAGCATACTTTTTTTTAAATGTAATGATCATATTTCAGCATGACTGCGAAAAATATTATTTTGATAACACGTTCGATAAAAAAGCGTTACAAAACAAAACGCCCGAGCGGCCGAATGCAGCGGGATAAAAATGGAATATCTATTGTGTCTAATTTTCCGGGACTTGATGGGTTAAGCATGGGAAAATCAAACGAACAACTTTTACTACAAACAATAGGACCAACAATAAAATCGCGAAAAACATCAGCTGTTTTATACAAAAATTAATAACGAAGATATCAAAATGGATGAAACAACTGATTTTTTTTCCCATAGCAAAAGTTGTTCAGTTTGATGATCCCTATCTACCATATTCGGCTTTAGGGGTTTTTTGTAACACGTTGTATATTATATAAATACTAGCGACCACCCGCGACTTCGTCTGCGTGGAAAGTTTATTGCTATCCCTCGGGAACAATTATTTCTTTTCGAGATGAAAAGTACCCTATGTCCTTCTCTGTACCCCTGACAACATGTATGCAAAATTTCATGATGATCGGTGCAGTAGTTAAGACGTGAAGGCGTAACAAACAAACAAACGGACTTTCGCATTTATTATATTAGTAAGGAGTAAGGATATTATGTCTTAAGTCCACAATATTACTGTCATTGTTTCGATCTCAAAAATTAACTTTCTTAATTAATTAAGTAAATAAAAATTCTAGCATTTCACAAATAAAAATATTCCTATATAATAGCCACAAACAATAAAAACAAAGCCAGTCCTCCTTGGTCGAGTGGCTTTGTACACCGGTTTTCAAGGTGTCGCCATCTCTGAGGTCCCGGGTTCGATCCCCGGTTGGGTCAATTTAGAAAACGAACTTTTCTATATTGGCTCAGGTCTGGGAAATCGGAGACAACGGTGGTATTTGTGATACCACCGTTGTCTCCGATTTCCATAACACAAGTGCTTTAGCTACTTACTTTGGAATCGGAGCAATGTACGTGATGTGGTCAAATATTTATTTATTTATAATTATACACATTGACAATTATACAATTCAATGGAAGAAACGTAGAGTTTTGTCATTTTGCTTATTTTAAAACCTCTGGGATGTCAGAAATAAAACATTTTTTACGGATTACAGTGCGTATATTATTAATTCAGGTGTTGTTTTAGAATTTTTTTGTTTGTATTTATTGATTTTTAGAATTCCCGACGTTTCGACACCTTTCCAGGGGCCGTGGTCACGGGAGGACTAAAGCTGGGATGTCCTCCCATTTGCAATGTTATAATGGTTTTCTGGGCAAGATTTGCTTATTATGTTTGGATTAATCCAATATGATTAATCATATATTATAATTTTCTTGTAAACACAATAAATCATCCATTATCAGTGTCCTTGTAACATCCTTCGCTATACCTTTGCCTCGGCCGTGACCTATTTACGCCTATACGTCCCACTTAATAGAGATCGTATTTGCTTGTATCCATCTGGGAATTAATGTGCAAAATACAGGATCATTTTAAGAGCGAAGCGTCTTTAAGTAAAAATGCTTTCGTATGTCTGTCTATCTGGCTGTCTATCTGTACTCCTCTACAGGTCGCATTTCTCAACCGATTCTCGTGAAATGTTGTTAGCAGGTTTGATAATTATATGTATAGTTTTTTATCGATTCGATGTTTCGTAATTTTTCTAAAATTAAACATATTCAGTAGGCTGCTATTTTGAAAAATGTTCAAAAATGTAACAAACGTGAGGTCTACAGCTCGAGTAGTTGTATTTATTTTATTTTTTAGACCAATTTACAAGAGCCTATTTTTTGCTCGTCTAAAATAGTGTAAAGTTTTTAAGGTTATTTTTTTTTGTTATAAATAAAAGTCTCCTTCTTTGCTAATGTGCAATCAAACCTTAAATGACATGTGAAAACATAATACCCTTTAAGCTTTTACGCCATAAAAGTAAGCTTGTGACACCGCAAACGGTATCAACTTTCAAAACAAACAGTTCAAGGTAGTGTAACTACTGATGTTACTAGGTACACAACAAAATTATGTCTTTTTTTAAATTTTGAGATTTTAGCATTCACAATGCTATTTTTATACAATATCAAATAATATACTAGAAAAAATACGACTCGCACCAGATAATGTTCTCGGACCATATCCACCACGATCCAAAACAATAAAGGAACGACAGAGAATGATTGGTTCTACTTAAAACAGAAACACTTAATCGCCACTTATGTTAAAATATCGTTACAAAAACAAGTAACGGTATTTTCCTCAATTCACATAATATTATTACGTTATTTACACCAATGTGGTGAGTAGAGTAATGAAGCTTTTATTTTACTTACATTATATTTTTGTACAGGAAGGACTAACATTTTTTACCGACCGTGCGTCTCATTTGTCGGCGGTAGTAGGGTATACAAAAGCTGCGCCCAGACACTAGACAGTTGAGGGTCGTTTTGTTTGCGCCCATTTGTCTTGCTGACTCTTGTGCTAACATACGTACAGACGTTTGGTTCTTTGTAGTAAAGGTTCGCGTTTCAGAACACAAACGGCCTTTCCACAAAAGATTTTAATACACCGTTAAATTTAGACACTGTTTAAATGTGATGCCGTCTCTTTCAAACAATATTGTCAAAAAAGTGACAGCATCACTTTTAAACAGTGTCTAAGTTAAACACTTGTTGAACAGTGTTTTAAAATCTTTTGTGGTAAGACCGTAAGTGTTTCGGTAGATACGTACTTTTTGTACCTACTAATAAAGTTATGAAAAACAATTTTATAAAAAATATGTTAGTAAGTCTGACAAATTATTTTCTATGTAAGAACTCATAAAATATCAAATTACTTAACCAAGCCTGAAAATCTCTGTTACCAGATATACAGTCTTTTAAGGCTCTTATATAGCTCAAGTGGCACCCTCATTTTAATTAAATTTACTGCTCGCTAAGTACATAATGTATCGAAAATTCACATGTACAGATGGAAGCTAAGGTTCTATAGTTTATTTACAAACAATAACCTCAATAAAATTAAAAGTGGCCACTTTATATAGCAATTTTGCGAACTACTACTACAAAGAACAAAATTTATTGGGCTTTAATCGCAGTATTTACAACATGTTGACAAAACATACAAGTAATCCGATACTTACTGAGTCTTTTATTCATTAAAAGCTCACCTCAAACCGATTGTCTCCCTCTGTAGTGATGACGTCACTGTGACGTTGAAATATCGATGGGTCAGCAAACATAATAGACTTTATTTTTGTCGCAGACTCAGCATAAAAATACCGATAAGAGGTGGGTACTTCAGCAAGCTTATTTTGGAGTTTTGGCAACTTATTTTGTAAATCTAGCAGCTTATTTGGAACACTTTTTTGCAACCTGCTTTTCTATTGTCTAATTTCAAAGTCTATCGCAATCGCTTTCAGAATGAAAGACATTGATGCTTCTTTTTGGCACACATAAAAACTTACCAAAGAAATGCAGCAATGTGTCGGATCCAACTGTCAAATAAAAGCGATTGCGATAGATTTTTAAATTAGACAATTAGCCCCCTGGGCAGCCTAATTTGTAGACAATCGAGTTTGGTAGAACATTGCTGGGTTTTTATAGAATCGTCAAAATCTATTGTCCAGCACCGAAGCTGTCAGAGTTACAAAATAGACCTTCTGAAATATTTTGTATCATCATTCTTTCAGCCATTAACTATACTAAGTAAGAATTTGGAATAATACGGCCTTACCACAAAAGATTTTAAAACACTGTTCAGCAAATTTAAATGTGATTCTGTCACTTTTTTGACATTTGTTTAAAAGAGACGGCATCACATTTAAACAGTGTCTAAATTAAACAGTCTTTTAAAATCTTTTATAGTAAGGCTTTGTCTTATCAGTCTTTTAAATTTAGATTTCAAGATTTTAGGGATAATTTTGCAAGTCACAAGTTGAAAAGGTTTAACTGTATGTAAAAAAATAGTATTTTTTTATATTTTATATTTTTAGCGTGACATAACATTGACAGAATGCGTGCTGCAAATATAGTCAAAGAGGATGTAAAAAAATATTGTTTAAAGCATGCTTCGGTCGTAAAATAATTAATTTATCGTCAAAGATATTATTATTATTGATACTGAGCTAAAATGGGTTTCTAAATAATCAAAGGTGAGTTTAAATGTAGTTTTATTATTTTAAACTGATGAACACAACTTGACATAAGTAATAAAAAACACAGAGTGCAAAACCAAAGGAAAATATGTTATAGTATAAAAAGTACAGAATTCAAAAATATAAATTAAAAGCAATAAACCATAAATTAGTAAAAAAGAGGCCGGCTTGGCAACAATTATTCATATTCATATTATTAATAATTAAGTCAACATTCACAAATAAGACAGGACAACGTCTGTCGGGTCCACTAGTAATAATATATTTTCGATTGTTGCTACAGTCCTTTTGAAAATAGTTACGAAAGCTTTATGTTTTTCGAAGTTTCTATCAGGGAAAACATAATTAATTGTCAAATATACCGAAACATACATTCTATTCCTCTTTTAACTCTATGGTAAGCTCTAGGGCTCGATATCGATTTCCGGCCCTTCTATGCAATCGATGGAAGATAAGTATCGATGGGACGCACAGCGCATAAAATATGCAATAGTAACTGAATTCTGTGTTTTATGTGTATCATAAACAGATAGTGTGTATGGCTATCGCGTCTGTTTATGTATTTCACGGTTTCACCGTTCAATAGCGATATAAGTGTATGTTGGGTCAGTGCAAGTCAGAAAAGATTCTATTTATTACTTAGTATTACATATGTTATATACTGCCTGCAGGTATCGGATCTGTGTGGGAGCTCCGGCTCACCTCCACACCAAGATGAGCACTTTAATATATTATACTTCACGGTATTTGGTCCAGCAGCATCAGCTAGACATAGGATTTTTCCTCAGCGTCTCATTAAACATATAAAAAAAAAATTTACAACATCACATACATTGCTCCGATTCCAAAGTAAGCAGCTAAAGCACTTGTGTTTTGGAAATCAGAGACAACGGTTATATCACAAACACCCAGACCTGAGCCAATATAGAAAAGATCGTTTTCTAAATTGACCCAGCCGGGGATCGAATCCGGGACCTCAGAGATTGAAAACCAGTGTACAAAGCCACTCGACCACGGAGGTCGTCAACATACAGCCTAACTCTGAATAAAATCTCATTGCACCTTAACATTTTTGAAGAGTTTTTGGCGCCATTTTGTCGAGTTCGGTTTGGTGTCTATTTTAATTATTTTCAAATTGATTCATAGTGGATATTGTGTCTTAAAATTGGTGCAGTTATATGGTACAAGTGTCTACGCAACTGAACAATATGTGGGATAATTGAAATAGGCGCGATATTGGTTGTGTGAAGCTGAGACTTTTATTGAAGTGGTGGCTTCCTCGGCAGAACTAACCGAGTAAACTGTCTTGATATACTTGGTGCCAAATACTCCAAGCAGCATTGGAATGCGATGCACCCGCATTCTAATGAAAAATTAAACAATATCTACCACTGAACTATTTAACACTTGACACTGGCAAAAATTACTTCCAAGAGGAAAGTAGATTGCCATAACAAAAAAAGAAGAAGAAGAACATTTTTGAAACCAATCTCGATCAAGCACGATTACATAGGTTGCATTCCAAATTCAAATCACATTATTCCCATGGGAAAGATGACTTACTTTAGGAAAGGTTTGCATGACACATAATATGCCATTGACGAGCAGGTAGTATAAAAAACATTTTTTGCTTGGATAATCACTTCTTTTGTCCGCCATACATTATGGGCCGCGCGGTTAGAAATGTGACGTCACTTTTCTGATACTTTTTGTATGGGGCGTTTTCACGTGGCCGCCATGATGACAACATTCAAAGCATCATATTTTAATAAATATTGATCGCAGAAAAAAAATGTCTCACTGATATTTCTTTTACGCTGCACTTATTTTATGGAATAAAAAAAATCTAAAGTACAATTGACAGCCTGTCACAGATTTGATTTGATGTCATTTAGCTGAATTTTATTGTCTTCCGACTTTTTAGGTATTCTGTTTTTATATGGTCTTGACGAAATTGTCTTTCCTCTAACAGGTCATTCTGATAGAGAGAGACTTAGATTTTCTAAAGTTCTAGGTATTGTTGCACAGTTGACACAAGTATTTATTATGAGCATTTTGTAATTAAAGTATAGAATGAGAATATTTTTTTAGTCATTAGTTTTTCTCATTACTTGCCTTGAAATACGAATTCTAAAAGTCATTGACTACCATATACTCGTATATTTTTTTCACAAGTCTCAATTACCAAGGACCCAGTTCTTCATTTTTTTTAACCTACTGCACTTCCAAATCACCGCTTTCCCCTCGTACAACAGCCGAGGGGCGAAACCCAAGAGGGTGCAAAATAATTGTGCTAAGACCCCTGTTTTATGTGCACCACTGAGCAAGTGCATTCGAAGTGTTGTTATTATCGTTAATTTGGGGTTTTCACTGCGTTTTTACTTTTTTTTTAATTTGACAACATCACAAACATTGCTCCGATTCCAAAGTAAGTAGCTAAAGCACTTGTGTTATGGAAATCGGAGACAACGGTGGTATCACAAACACCCAGACCTGAGCCAATATAGAAAAGTTCGTTTTCTAAATTGACCCAACCGGGGATCGAACCCGGGACCTCAGAGATGGCGACTCCTTGAAAACCGGTGTACAAAGCCACTCGACCACGGAGGTCGTCGACTTCAATTCACATGCCCTATGTTGGTAAAATAGACGGACTACAAATAAGTAACAACTAAATCGTACTCTATTTTTAGTGAATAAATATTTCATTTACATTTATTTCATTAAATCTGATTGATCATAAAGGAAGAAAATAAATTCGTATTAGGTACTTATGAATTTTGTAAATGACAGGTGAATTTTTACGAAAAGCCTACAAAATGACTGACTGATGAAACTCGCTTCCTTTTACAGCCAATCATGGCATAAGTGCTTGCCGAATATAAAAAAAAAACTAAGCTAGTATTATATTACTAGTTCATAAATTATTTTACGTATACGACTCCTGAGTCGTAAAAAGTGTTCATTTTGATATATTTTAGGGCGGGAAGAACATTATTCTTTTGTATTAAAATTATGATTAATTTATTTTGCTTGGTAAAGGTATAACTCTTTAGATTTTATGAGATTCAACATTCTGTATTTATAAATAAGTAAATATTTGACAACTCACATAAATTGCTCCGATTCCAAAGTAAGTAGCTAAAGTACTTGTGTTATGGAAATCAGAGACAACGGTGGATAACACCCAGACCTGAGCCAATATAGAAAAGTTCGTTTTCTAAATTGACCCAACCGGGGATCGAACCCGGGACCTCAGAGATACCTTGAAAACCGGTGTACAAAGCCACTCGATCACGTAGGTCGTTAAATGTATTTAGGTATTAAAAGTAACATTGTATAAATATACAATACAAAATAAAAACAATCTTGCTCAAATAAATGTAAAAAAAAATCTGACTTCAAAATTTAGGGACTGACCCTAATTTGGTTCCGAAATTTGTCGTCACTACCCCAGTTACGTATTGTGTGCACGTGCCTTTAAATTGGGTGAGTAGACAACGTTTCACGATATGAAAAAAAAGGGAAACATATCTTTGGTTAGGGTACATTACGACTTCATTCACTTTATCCACACGGTGAATGAAAAATAATGTAACTTATATAAGAAAAAAAATGTAACAGAGGTAAATAAAATAAAATAAGTAAATATTTGACAACTCACATAAATTGCTCCGATTCCAAAGTAAGTAGCTAAAGCACTTGTGTTATGGAAATCAGAGACAACGGTGGTATCACAAACACCCAGACCTGAGCCAATATAGAAAAGTTCGTTTTCTAAATTGACCCAACCGGGGATCGAACCCGGGACCTCAGAGATACCTTGAAAACCGGTGTACAAAGCCACTCGATCACGTAGGTCGTTAAATGTATTTAGGTATTAAAAGTAACATTGTATAAATATACAATACAAAATAAAAACAATCTTGCTCAAATAAATGTAAAAAAAAATCTGACTTCAAAATTTAGGGACTGACCCTAATTTGGTTCCGAAATTTGTCGTCACTACCCCAGTTACGTATTGTGTGCACGTGCCTTTAAATTGGGTGAGTAGACAACGTTTCACGATATGAAAAAAAAGGGAAACATATCTTTGGTTAGGGTACATTACGACTTCATTCACTTTATCCACACGGTGAATGAAAAATAATGTAACTTATATAAGAAAAAAAATGTAACAGAGGTAAATAAAATAAAATAAGTAAATATTTGACAACTCACATAAATTGCTCCGATTCCAAAGTAAGTAGCTAAAGCACTTGTGTTATGGAAATCAGAGACAACGGTGGTATCACAAACACCCAGACCTGAGCCAATATAGAAAAGTTCGTTTTCTAAATTGACCCAACCGGGGATCGAACCCGGGACCTCAGAGATACCTTGAAAACCGGTGTACAAAGCCACTCGATCACGTAGGTCGTCAAATGTATTTAGGTATTAAAAGTAACATTGTATAAATATACAATACAAAATAAAAACAATCTTGCTCAAATAAATGTAAAAAAAAATCTGACTTCAAAATTTAGGGACTGACTCTAATTTGTCGTCACTACCCCAGTTACGTATTGTGTGCACGTGCCTTTAAATTGAGTGAGTAGACAACGTTACACAATTTGAAAAAAAAGGGACAAATATCTTTGGTTAGGGTACATTACGACTTTATTAACTTTATCCACACGGTGAATAATAATAAATTCTTTGACAATTTCACACAGCGCCCCAAACTAAGCAAAGCTTGTAATATGGGTGCTAGACAACTGATATACTACTTATATACTTTTTAAAAATATACTTATTATACATAGTAACACCCAGACCCGTCACAGAAATTAAAATTCATCATTTGAATTAATGCCCGGCCGGGAATTGAACCCGGGACCTCTTGCGTGGTAGACCGGCATGTTGACCATTGCACCACTCAGTTCGTCATACAATTTACTTTTCTTTGCGTCAGACAGTTTTCATGTATTATAGTGTGGAATAAAAATGCCATCTATTTTCTAAGTCCTCAGCAAGAAGTGATTTCTAAATTCTCAGAAGTATTCACTTCACATGTTCATTAAAAAATAATTAATTCATTACCCGCAGCCCTAGTGCTAATTGGTTGTTTTGTCGACAACCCTAGCGCTGTTGAGACTAGCTAGTGCACTCTTGATGCACTAATGATTCTCAAACTGTGAAGCATACGACTGCACTTTATTTTTGTTTAACTCTCTTATTCATGACCATCAGCCATTTTTAATGTCCCCACTGCTAGGGCACAGGCCTTCCTTATGGGTGGATAAGGAGGATGGGTCGTAAGCCCACCACGCGGGCCCAATGCGGATTGGTGGGTGCTAACAACTGCAAATGCAGCCAAAGGCTTAACGTACCTTCCGAAGCACGGAAGAGCTCAAGTTAATACATTTTTTTTTCACCTTGCATCGCTGGGCCAGGCTCTAAACCACTGCGCCATCGAGCTCCTCAACTCTCTCTCTCTTATTCATAGACAGAAAGAATTGTATAGTTTACTAGTTTTTTAAAGTATTCAATGTAAAGGTTGCTCTGTGGGTAAAGAATCACCCAATTCAAGAAAGTATTGGGTAGAACAGAAACCCTCTTTGTGGAAACATCACTTTGTTTGTCATCAATGTTTTTGGAAAACATTATTATCTAAATAAATGAGTAAAGCATAAATTTATAATAATAAAACTCATAACCAATATTTGAAAAAAATATAATAAGGAACTTTAATACAATTAATGATAATTAGACTGAACCCAATGTATTCAACTACACACCTACCAACTTGCTAATAAAGATTGTATAGCAGATGTACAGTTACACAATGTATAGTTACACTCTGTCAAACTATTTAAGTTTGACATTAAAAAGAAAGGGACAAAACACTGTGTAACTATACATCTGCTATACAATCTTTATTAGTAAGGGCATTAACAACATTATCTTTGGTACAAAATGTGTAGCCCACACTAGCATTCAACTGTATATCTTATCCCTAACAGCATACGGTTTGTTTCAGGCGGACGCCAGCACCGCCTTCCTGCGCGCCGCACGCGCAGGACAGATCGAGAAGATCATCAGTCTTCTCGAGCAAGGCGTCGACATCAACGTTAGCAATGCTGTGAGTATATCATCATTGAAATTCCGGAAATAGGAATATAATAAAATAATAATGAACAAAAGGTAATGTTATAAATGAACAACTTTTTAAAAACAACACTGGTTTGGAGGGAAGATTTGAGAAAAAAGTGAAAACCCCAAAATAGTGATACCTACTTGATTATTATTAAATTTTAGATTTTTCGCACTCACAATGCTATTTTTATATTAAGGATAAATAGTATTAGTAAAAATACTAGTACTACCAATAATTAAAGCGACTCGGTAGCATAATTGGTCAGTGCATTGGGCCGGAATCCCAAGGGTGCGGGTTCGAGTCCCGTCTGAGGTGCTACGGGTGAGTCGATTTTTTCTAATATAATTTATTTTAATGCTTGTTTATTGTTAAACATCAGCGATTGATTTCAAATTTAAATAATATTTTAGATCAATAATGTTCTACATTAATGATTCATAAAAACTAATCATTACTTTATATAGAAAATAAAAAATAATAATGAAAGTGTTTTTGGTTACGGTCACACGGCAACACTATTTCTTCATCCCGACACCCAGTTAAGTTAATTGATCAGTGACTCTCGTTTCAAAAAACAAACGATTAGTAGGTAGGTACCCTTTAATTAAAACAAACTTTGTTCAATCAAAACAACTTAAAATAGATTTAACAATTTAAACCATTACTTCAACTAATTCTTCATAAACTTCGAAAGCTCTCAATTTCAGCTTTGTTAATCATGAAAGTTTGCGTCGTGTTATACGGTGGTGGTATATACAACATGTTACAAATATACCCCTAATGCCGAATATGGTATACAGGGACCATCAAACTGAAAAACTTTTACTATGGGACCAACTCTGAAATCGCGAAAAAATAATCAGCTGTTTATACAAAAATTAAAATCGAAAATATCAAAATGTATAAAACAGCTGTTTTTTTTGCGATTTGAGAGTTGGTCCCATTGTAAAAGTTGTTCAGTTTGATGGTCCCTATATACCATATTCGGCATTAGGGGTATTTTTGTAACATGTTGTTTATATGTCGCAGCCAACTAGCGCCTATACAAGATATTTACGAGATGGATAATAATGTAAAATACATTTTAATTAATTATTATTTAATAAAGTTGAAATTGTAAGTAAATTATGAATTTTGTTGATTGTTGATTTTATCATTTAAAAGATAATAACAGTGAAAATTTCTTCAGAATAACTATAGAAATGAAAAAACAAAGAAGCTATCTAAAAGTGTGGCATAATAATTTATTGATACACCTGCAACAATATTACAATATAAGTTTATTTACAAAATACTGTAAATAAATTAGCAAAAATAATTATATTGTGAGCGTAACTACAGTTTCTATTAAACGCAAAGTCGAATCGAACATAGTTTTTTGGATAGCTACTTTTAGATATAAGTCATTAATTAATTAACAATATACAATACTAAATAATATACTAGAAAAAAGTAACTCCGAAAAAATCGAACCCGCGACCTTTGGATGTCCGGTTCTCCGGTACAATGCTCTGACCGTTGAGTTACCGATTCCCGTCCGAGAATATGATCTGTGGCCCTACCATGAGTTGATGCAACCTGTTTACGTTACCGTAAACTATCGTTTTCTCTCTTTCACTCGCATCAACTGTGAGCAGTATATCCGATAGTTTACGGTAGCGTAAACAGTTTGCATCAACTCATGGTAGGGCCACTGGTGTTAGTCGTATTTTTTCTAGTATATAATATACTATACAATACTAAATAATATACTGTATATTATTTAGTATTGTATAAACACATTCTACTTATTATTACTTAAGCATTTCAGCGTACATTTTCCTTTTATTCTCTATTCGTGACTGCTATCGCGTGTTTTTGTATCATATCCGGAAAATGCGACCAACATTGTTCCAACTATTTTAGCTTCTATTACCAAGTAATTGAATCCATTTTGACTTGTCGTCTGCGATTGGTAGTTAGCAAAGAATTTTTGCGAATAAATGTTGGATTATGTTATACAATTTTAAGCGAGATAATTATAATGTATGACGTAAAAATGGGACATGGAATATATAATATGGGAAACGGAATTTTATTTTGCTATTAAATTCTGAGGCTGCTATACGCGAGTAGGTATTGTATAAGTACTACGATAACATGTTACAAATATACCCCTAATGCCGAATATGGTATATAGGGACCATCAAACTGATCAACTTTTACTATGGGACCAACTCTGAAAACGCAAAATAAAAATCAGCTGTTTCAACAAAAATTAAAATCGAAAATGTATGAAACAGCTGGTTTTTTTTATCGCGATTTGAGAGTTGGTCCCATAGTAAAAGTTGTTTAGTTTGATAGTCCCTATATACCATATTCGGCATTAGGGTATTTTTGTAACATGTTGTATACTATATTACTAGGTACATACGTCGTTGTGTTTCTAAATATCCAACCTAGTTTTAATGTTTATTTGTTTAAAAATTGGGTCAGTTTACAATAAATTCCTGATATGTCAGTTAAAAAAAAAGCTTCTGAAATAATTCCGAATTTGTAAAAATCCTTGCTGAAACTGGGAGCCTGCCAAGAAGTTTCCAGCCGTTGCCTTAGTGGCTGCAAGTCGCTTTGTTTGGCGGAATTTCAGCAGTTGTTGGCAAGAATAGGTTATGAAATGCCTTCTACTGATTTATTTTTTGGGTCACCGCGGCATATGTCATTTGGAATGTAATTTTTGGCATTGATGTGATGTAAATAAAAGAAAGACCAAAATTTTTGAGGAATTTTATAAATGCTCCTATGAATCTATCCATAGGAAAGCATCCATAAAGGGGCTGACATGAGCCAACTAGTGCCGCCAGTCGATTTTATTTTATTGATTCCAAATAAGCCCAACTTCTTAAAAAAGAAATCAGTCAAGGTCTTGTGAATGATGTATAACGTTTATTGAATAACGTTACAACATTACAAAATGCGTGCAATAGTTTAAAAACGGGTTTGAACCAACAGTGGCCACTTTTAACAAAATCGCGTTTTAAACTGTTTGAATGCCTTTTCAAACTGTGTAAAGTTATTCAATAAATATTAGACGTAATTAACAAACCCTAGACTGATTCCTTTTTTAAGAAATTGGGCTTATTTAGAAAAAATGAAATAAAATCGACTGGCGGCGCTAGTTGGCTCATGTCAGCCCCAATGACCAAGTGATTTTTTATGCATTTGTTTAATGTTTCTGACAGTTCTTTATTACTCAAAATAAAAATAAAAGCTGATTAGTGAGCCGGTAGGAAATAAACTTACAATTGATTTAGGTCTGTGCTATTATTCAGTATGCCAACTTTTAGCCATCCAAAAAAAAATTGTTTTGGTCTAAATAATAATTTAGTATTGTCAACCCTCCGGTGCCTGCTACTACACTCTCTTAACACTTCGGCTCCAAGGTCAATGGCTGAAACAACGTCAAGGGTTGGTCACAGAAATATTTCACGATCTCACGCAACGTGACGTAGTAAAGTCTTGACCTACAACCTGACCGCAAGAAAAATAGATGGCTCTAAACGAGAATTTGTGAAAAACTATTCTATTAAATAAAAGAAAAACTAACTTAGTAACTGACTTATATTTGCGCTCAACCTAACCTATTGGGGAAATGAATTTTTAACCTAACCTATTGGGGAAATTAATTTTACAAATTCAGCCGGGACCAACGGCTCAACGTGCCTATCGAAGCACGGAGGAGTTCAAGATGATAAATTTTTGGTCACCTTGCAAATGATACCTTGTAAAAGTTGCTTAACCTCCACAATCGCTAGGCCAGATGCTAAACCACTGCGCCAATGTGCATTCTTTTAGTGCACATTGCACTAAGAAAGAATTTAAAAAATCTTACATGAAACGAATTTTACGCGTACGAAGGTGCGGGCGGCGGTTATTATCTTATAAATATAAAAGTAACTCTGTCTTTATGTCTTTTCTTTTCAAATTTAAAGGAATACTCATAAATTTTAGCGTAGAGATAAAGACCATGGGGAAAATCCAAGTGAAGATCCTTGGGGGAGTCCTTCACCCAGGAGTTGGTTGTTTTGCGACTGATACGATGATAATGATGATTGATGAAACAGATATGTCCACATAAAGTATACAAACAATCGTAACTGGATTACATAAACAGCCCCTTCTCTCTCGATGGGTTCGAGTTGAAATAACGTCATAGGAAAATCTGATATTTTGGAAACGGTTGTCATAGTTTCCACTGTACTATTTTGACGTTTATTCAAACTCGAACTCGTCTGTTGTACCCCTCCCGCTACTAGAGAGTCAAGATTAAATTAACTAATGATTTAAGCTCTAAATAAAAATAAAAAAATGTGATGGTATGTTTCCCGTTCCAACCTCTATTACTATAATTAAGAATATAATAGAGTTTTCTATTCAAATGGAACAAAGCGTAAACCTTACAATGAAAAATAATGGCCTATCAGGTCGCTCGGGGCACGTTGTCTAGCTTTAGTTGTTATTGTTATAAAAGAAAAAAAATAGTTGGCCTTGGATTGAGGGTTTTCTTTTACATTAGGACTGATGAGATTGTTAAAAAATCTACTGAGATAAAGGCTGTACAAATTACTTAGATCTTTTACCTGACAAAGTGTTTGTGGGATTTTGGAATATAAGAAATTAAATAATGAGAAGGCCTTTTATGAAAAAACTGTCTGTAAGTAGTCTATTAAAAAAAATATGTAAATTGTCACTGAAATATTTTCTTTTAAATAGAATAAGAAAAAATGGCTGATGTCTAAATATAAAAGTATTTATTCAATATTTTCTATTATTTGTTCAGTTGAAAAGAATATTACACGTTTACGACAACCAATAGATTTTACGGCCTTATACGCAGGTTCTGGATATCACATGTCTTCTGGTGTTATATTAAGATAAATAAATAAATAAATAAGATGTAGAACAGAATTAGTATAAAATTATCTATCAGATTTGATAAATAAAATATATCCTTAACCAGTGAACTGACCTTAATGCTGCAATTTAACCAAAACAAGTACATTCATAAATTAATTATTGACTGACTTCATTTCTCCCTTATTCCATTTTATTTGGGGTGGATTGGGTGAATTTACAACATGACCGTATTTTAAATAAGCTTTTCTAACCAGACTCCTATTTCCAGAACGGCCTCAATGCCATCCACCTCGCCTCGAAGGATGGCCACGTGGAGGTGGTGCGGGAACTCCTGGACAGAGGCGCCGCCATCGACGCTGCCACCAAGAAGGGGAATACCGCCCTTCACATTGCATCCCTGGCAGGCCAGGAGACAGTAGTCAAACTACTTGTCCAGAATAGTGCTCAGGTGAGAAATAACTTTATTGTACAGGGTGTTTGGAATAAGCGATAAAGCTGAAATGATAGATAGGGTACCATGCATGCAACCCCGGGAAATTATTATAAACCCTGAAAATCACCATTTAAAAAAAAGTGTATAATAAAATGGACCATAGAGTATTATAAACCCTGGTGGATAGTGACAATTTTAGAGTCAATGCTAAGAAGGGCAACAAGGTCGTCACTTTGAGACATAGTTTTTCCGTCTCGCCGCGCTAGTGTCAGTTTACATCAAACTGTACTGCAGATTCTACTTGTACCAGTAACTAAATCCGGGATTCTAAGTCACTGGGTTTAAAAAAAACATATTATTAAAGGCCAAGGTTTGACGTTATAGTTCTGGAACTTTAAAATCACTATCAACGTTGTTATTTTTAATCTGTAATTTCCTACGTGAGTTTTACGTTGAAACCGCTTTGAGGTTATGATAATTTAATAACTATGAAGTAGACCTTATGCTAGTTGGCTATTAAAAAACTTTTATATAAAAACCAATTACCCATGCTTTTAGAAAGAGCTTGATCAATTTATATGCAAACGTTTTATAAATATTCTATAGCTTAGGGCTTAGAATTTACTGAGGTAGACGCTTATTTCTGCGTCTTCTTCTATTTTTTAAGATTTTTTTTATTTACATTAAGCTTTGTGCTATTTTTAAAAGCATGATTTCTTGTTGAAAACGAAAAGACTATGTAAATGTGCTTGGTAATCTTAAATTCACTCAAAAAGTTTGTATTTATTATACTGTATGTATTTCATTGTATACTATTACATTAGAAGTGCCGAAAGTTGAAACCCATCTAAACCAGCCACCGTGACAATTTTGTCCCATTATATTTATTAGTATTGCCCATGTTTATTAGTATTGGCATTAAAATTATGATTAAAACAATTTGTATGTTACTTTATACATGTTTATTTATTCATTAAAATAATTTTCATGGACCTAAGTAATAATTTAAAAAGTTAGAGTCGATTAAACTTGCGAGTGGGACTAAAATGGGGCGATGGTACTACCGTATTCGTGGCGATCTGTTTGCTAAGGGTTGAACTGGGAGAGAATGCTTGAAGGCCGCCTCTTGAACATTATTTTATTGAATGTACAATAAAGAGACTAAAAAAAAAATATTGCCTTCCCAAAATGGTATTGACGCGAAAATAAAATAAATAAATAAATGCAAGACATTAATAAATCATACGTCGTTATACGTATCAAGTTTTAGACATCAAAAAACTTTGGTTTGAATAATGTTGCACAGTTAATTTCGTTTTCTTGTCTTCGTTTCTCCATTTATCTAAATTATTGTTAAAGTTTACCTTCAGTATAAAACAGTAATCAGTTTTCGATTAATCGTGTTCCTTGTATAATTTTAATAAATTACTATCGTGCTTTGATCGTATGGTTATTATATTGAGCAATATTACCTCCCGTCATCAATTTTAGTGACGCAAGTATTATCGCAACTAGCGTCTGTCGAACTAATGGTCCATTAGACAATTTAATAAATGTTTGTTATTAATCAAGGGAACAAAATTAGAGGTTACAGATATAAAGTGAGGAGCTCGGTGATATAGCACTTGTGTTATGGAAATCAGAGACAACGATGGTATCACAAACACCCAGACCTGAGCCAACATAGAAAAGTTCGTTTTCTTAATTGACCCAACTGGTGATCGATCCCGGGACCTCAGTGATGGTTACCTTGAAAACCGGTGTACAAAGCCAAGTAAGCACCTGGCCCAGCGGTTGCGGAGGTTAAGCAACTTTCGCAAGGGTCGGTCATGGGATGAGTGACCAAAAATTTATTATCTCGAGTTCCTCCGTGCTTCGGAAGGCACGTTAAGCCTTTGGTCCCGGCTGCATTTGCAACCGTTAGCACCCACCATTCCGCATTGGGCCCGCGTGGTGGGTCATGGCCCATCCTCCTTATCCACTCATAAGGAAGTAAGGAAGGCTAGTGCCCCAGCATTGGGGACATTAAAAATGGCATAATGGTCAGATATAAAGTACGCTAGAATCATGCCAAAACATTCGGAAATACATCCATAGCTGATGGTTAGGTATACTTACCTAACCATTCCGATGATTCTAGATAGAGTACTACTCTATCTACATACCTCCAACGGCATTATTCGGAAAATATTTTATAATATTATTATCACACCATGCTAGAAACGTGCTGTATTGTAATTATAGAATTATTTCAACTACGAATGTTTATGTCCTAATTGAATCTCATTGATTGCACATCGAATTCACGATTAAATATGTTGGAAAGTTATCGAAATCTAACTATATTCATCCAAAAATCTAAATATTACTTACTTACTATAAAAAGCTGGATGGAAGTTCCAGTAATTTTTAAAATGAAAAAAAATCTACCGATATTTGAATTGTGATTGTAAATGGATATGGCCGACATTAATTTCCTAATCTAATTTAAATAGTTTATTCTCAATAATAGCTTCCCCATCGCTGACCCCACCAAACTCTGATTGACACTGATCATAACAAATTATCTAGCTTCCGAAACACTCCGATCGACTGACTGTCTGTTTATAAATTCAGATTTAATAAATCCACAAAATTTTGAGAACTAATGTTGGGATTTGTTCCCAATCGCGTCTAATACGTACATAATAAAGATTTATACAATACTAAACAATCTAGTATATTTTTATATAATATTCTTAACTTTAAAATTTATAGAGGGTGTTTTTTAGAGGTATAGAACTTTAAATTGCAATAAAACAACGATGGATTATTCGATTGACATGTTTTTTTTTATTCAAAAGATAAATATGTGGTATTACATTTTAAATATGATTTCTGGCATATGACTGCCACGGCTGGCTCGGATGTAGTCCAATCTGGACGTCCAATTTTCGGTGAATTTTCCAACATTTGTGGCCGTATATCGGCAATAACACGGCGAATGTTGTCTTCCAAATGGTCAAGCGTTTGTGGCTTATCCGCATAGACCAATGACTTTACATAGCCCCACAGAAAATAGTCTAGCGGTGTCAAATCACAAGATCTTGGAGGCCAATTCACAGGTCCAAAACGTGAAATTAGGCAGGCACCAAACGTGTCTTTCAATAAATCGAAATAAAACTGCACAATTTGCAGGCGTTGTTCAGGCGTGAGTCTATTCATGATGAATTGCCAAACCAAACTGAGAATAAATCACTTGACAGCTGTCAAATCGGTCGCCATCTTGAAAAGTAATGCCAACATAAAGTTCTATACCTCTAAAAAAACACCCTTTATATCTAGCTATTTCGTCTTAATCAATTGTCAAGATATGTCAATTGAATGTCGAGGTAATTCCTCACTTTGATGAAATATCGCTGACTTGCAGCAAGTGGGATATACTAGAAAGGTTTCGACAATGCCACTAGTGACTCGGTAGCTCAGTGGTCAGAGCATTGGACCGGACTTCCAAAGGTCGCGGGTTCGATAAACATAACAAACATCTAATAACATCTATAAACATAAACGAATCAACATAGTCAATAATTAAGTTATGGTTTTATAATTCAAAATTACGTAAAAGTGCGTTCGGGCCCTAGTTTTGTTGCTTTATTATTTTGAAATCAATAAGCGTATTTTCTACAATTTAAACCTTTACAGATCTGTAAGATCTGTTACAGATCTGTAAAGGTTTAAATTGTAGAAAATTGTTTGACTCGGACTATTTAGATACTTACCAAGAATCATGTTTACCATCAAAGACACAAATCTAAGTAATTCCTTTTCTCACTAGGTCAACATACAATCACAAAATGGCTTCACTCCCCTTTACATGGCGGCGCAAGAGAACCATGATTGTGTTGTCAAGTTCTTATTGGCAAATGGGGCCAACCAGAGTCTGGCCACAGAGGTGAGTCTCCTTTTTTCAATTCAAGGTTGCTTTGAAGAAATTGCTGTATCGCAATAAGGTTCCTCATATTATACTTCCTTCGTTTGTGTTTTTTGTATTTTTTTGTGTGCAATAAATCGTAAATAATTAACAAGATTTAGTAAATATATAATAAATAGAGTATATGCTTTGATCGTGCTATCAAATTTAATATGCTCCAACCTAAGCTTGTTTTAGCTACAAAAATTTTAGAAGCCCAGGTCAGACACAGTGATTCAATTATCATTTTCCTCTTCAGGATGGGTTCACTCCTTTGGCAGTGGCTATGCAGCAAGGTCATGAAAAAGTCGTTGCTGTTCTGCTAGAAGCGGACACTCGAGGCAGAGTGCGCCTACCAGCTCTACATATAGCTGCCAAGAAAGATGACGTCAAAGCTGCTAATTTACTTCTTGAGGTAAGTAATTTTCTGGACCGTCCTTCAATACATTACATAACATTAAACATTGTTTTATTAATATCATTTTCGTGTGGAACAACAACTTAAAACGACAATCCAACAACAAAGAAATATGTCAGCTACGCAATTCCCTGCAACCGTCTCTACAAATCACCTTTTAACAGTCATGCCCAAAATTAATTACGAAAAAAAATCATTTTTTACAGAATGAACATAACCCGGATGTTACCTCAAAATCTGGCTTCACGCCACTTCACATCGCTGCTCATTACGGCAACGAGTCTGTTGCCAGGTTGCTTCTCGCTAAAGGAGCTGATGTCAACTGTGCCGCTAAACATAATATATGCCCGCTCCATGTTGCAGCAAAGTGGGGTAAGTATGGAATCAAACATTGGGATAAAAAACAAAAATACCATCTCTACGCTTACATGGATGATTGACGTTTTTATCAAATTACGAATTGTATCAAAACATGACGGTGTTAGAGGATGGAAAGTAGATAAATATAGTAATTATTCTTTAAATTATGAACTTACTCTTAATGATATTACACAGGCAAAGACAACATGGTTGCACTGCTATGCGACAACGGTGCTAATGTAGAAGCCCGCACTAGAGATGGACTGACTCCGCTGCATTGCGCTGCCCGATCAGGGCATGAGAGGGTTGTTGAAGCGTTGCTAGATAGAGGAGCGCCTATTACCAGTAAGAGTAAGGTGAGAACATTGACAAATGAGAACATTAAATAAATATTAGATCTGTTTTTAACCCAAGATGATAAAGCGTTGGTGCTAATAGAAACAACGACGATCTTTGTAACAGACCCGAGATCATTAGAAAAAGTAAGTCAACTGTAGTTGACAAAGTAGCATAATATCTTGAAATCCAAACCACATCCCTCAGTTATGGTGATGATGATAGCAACCATTCGGCCACAAACGCTTTCAAACGTGGAACCTCTTTTTACTTAAACGAGGGGATATTGAAAAATGCTGATTATGATGAGGCATGGGACCATACTATGTATATTTTATAAACGCACTAAAATAGGTCTAATCTTAATGTTCCTAGAATGGCCTAGCCCCACTGCACATGGCTGCACAAGGCGACCACGCTGAAGCTGCTAGAGTGCTTCTGTCTCGACGAGCGCCAGTTGATGACGTCACGGTGGACTACCTTACAGCTTTACATGTGGCTGCTCACTGTGGCCATGCCAAAGTGGCTAAGCTGCTTTTGGATCGGTGAGCATTATGGGCGAATTTCCAATTGTTACCTTCTAGCGGTTTCTTTTCGTGATTTCAGAGTTGGTCCCATAGTAAAAGTTGTTCAGTTTGATGGTCCCTATATACCATATTCGGCATTAGGGGTATTTTTGTAACATGTTGTATAGTACATACTATTATAATGACAAAAAAAATAATGAATTTTATTTCTATAAGACCAAGCTTACCGTTGGATTAGATTTGAAACAAAATGAGTGACTTATTGTTAAGAGTTGACTCTTAACAATAAGTTTTCAACGACTTTTAACAATCTGCTTAACTCCATCTTTTACAGTCGGTAGTTATTCTAATCGTAATAACAAAACAATTATTAATCGTTTAAGTATGTATTTAAATATAATGTAATCTGTCGTATAGAAATGCGGACGCGAACGCACGAGCTTTAAACGGGTTTACCCCATTACACATCGCTTGCAAGAAAAATCGAATCAAAGTGGTCGAGCTACTGCTAAAATATGGTGCTAGTAAGTATATCCTTAACTTTATTTTGTTTATCTTATATTTATTAACATTTGCTTCCTCAAGTCCAAATATTTGATTTATTGATATATCTGAATCAGCATCATTGACTTCAGTTGACAGAAGTGTTTAAACATAATTATGACTAAAATCAAAGTTAAGATTTTGATTCTAAAATAGCTTAAGTACTTAAAATTCGAATCTTTTGTCAGGTATCCAAGCTACTACGGAATCAGGGCTGACTCCTCTTCACGTGGCAGCGTTTATGGGTTGCATGAACATTGTCATCTACCTGCTGCAGCATGAGGCCAACCCTGATGTGCCCACTGTCAGAGGGGAGACCCCGTTACATTTAGCCGCCAGAGCTAACCAGGTTAGTCTACACATTTACATGCAAATAAACATATGCATCTCTAACGGGATAGGCAAACAGGGTACATAAATACGTTTACGATTGTTGCAATGGATCTCTTGAACAGCAGACTACAAAAGAGTCTTTGATTGAAGTTTCTGTCTCTTCATAACTCTCTTTATTTCGAAAATTTACGTTACTTATCATTTTCAATCCATGAATTATGTGAAGACAAGAGATGTCTATTTCGATATCGTCAATGACAGCATTAATCATAAATCTGTATGTGTTATGATTGTACCAATTGTATTTCTCGTCCAGTAAATAATAATATTTCAACAGACGGACATAATTCGCATCTTGCTCCGTAACGGCGCGGCGGTAGAAGCAAAGGCGCGTGAACGTCAAACACCACTCCACATCGCGTCGCGTCTCGGCAACGTCGACATTGCAGTGCTGTTGCTGCAGCATGGCGCCGATGTGCGCGCCATGACGGCCGACCATTACAACGCGCTGCACATCGCGGCTAAACAACACAACCATGATGTGAGTAGCGAGAGATTAAATGAAACATATACCTTATGGATTGAGATGTACAGAATTGTCCAATACTAATGCCACCAAGTGCGAAAATTGTTGGCGTTAAACTTTTGGGTGACAACAGGATAAAGTATAAAAAAGAGTTTCGCTGGCGAATAAATGGTTTCAAAATTTGACATCATAAGAAACATCATCCTCATTTAAGCCAATGAATATGTAAAAAAGATTATGTATATATTTTATACTATGCTTCTGTGAATGTTTAAAATTATCTTCCTCTCTTTAGTATTTCATTCTTCTGCAGGTTGCAGCAGCACTAATAGAACATAACGCTCCTCTTACGGCGACGACAAAAAAAGGATTCACAGCATTGCATCTGGCTGCTAAATATGGAAACCTAAAGGTAAGCCTTACTAACTGATCCCAATGCTAGTGCGTATTCCGTTGATACGTCTTCTTTTCATTTTACCTACTCGTAATATGTGCTAAAACTTTATACAATTTATTAAGGTGGCTAACCTACTGCTGGCTCATGGAGCTTCTCCAGATCAAGCTGGCAAGAACGGTATGACGCCTCTGCACGTAGCAGCGCAGTATGATCAGCAAGCTGTTGCCACTACACTGCTGGAGAAGGGAGCAGATGCTAAGGTAAAGAACATCATACATAGTCAAGTCGAGTCACAGGCAATTCATGGATTTCCATTATGTATTTGAGAAATACGACGTTTTTGTGACGATAATATTGGAAAATTTTTCAAGGCGGTGGCCAAAAATGGGCATACACCTCTGCACATTGCTGCCCGTAAGAACCAGATGGAGACTGCGGCCACCCTTCTCGAGTACGGGGCGGTCACTAACGCGGAGTCTAAGGCTGGCTTCACGCCACTACACTTGGCAGCGCAACAGGTTTTTTCAATCTTAATTTGGCATAGTTACTTTGCGCAAATTCTAAATCTCTCAACAAACCTTCATAATTGAGAAGAATAAATTTAGGCAAAGGTGCTTCGCGAGTTACGTTAAAGTAAGGTGCAATAATTTCTTTAAATAGAAATCTGACAGACTAGTTGTTTCTTCTTTCTCTTTACTCCAGAATTCCACAATCTATTAATAACTATATGCTTTCGTTCCCACAACAGGGACACACAGAAATGTGCTCTTTACTCCTGGAGCACTCTGCAGAAGTTGATCAACAGGCGAAGAACGGTCTTGGTGCATTACATTTGGCTGCCCAAGAAGATAGAGTCCCTGTGGCACAACTGCTAGTCAAGAACGGAGCGGAGGTAAGTTTCATTGAACTTGAGTGCTGTTGCAGACCAATTAACTTATATTTTGAAGAAGCTAAAGGCTCGTTACCCTTTATGTATTTTTATTCTTTTCTTATTTATTAGCAGTTTTTTTATCTAAATCTTCGTAATCAAATTTACAATCGACTTTTTTGTAGGTTGGTATTTGCACTAAAGGCGGGTACACTCCACTCCACATCGCAAGTCACTACGGTCAAGCGAATATGGTTCGATTCTTGCTTGAAAACGGAGCCTCTGTCAAGGCTCAAACAGCTCACGGGTACGTTAAGACATTAAATGAAAACTTTTTTGTAGTTAAACTTTGTACTATCTAGCTGTAAGGTAGGCTAATTGAGGCGAAAAATTGGAAGACGTTTGTTTTGGATATGGCATAGAGTCTATCGGTTTGTAAGTAAAACCGTAAGTATACCGTAAGTTTATACTTAAAGCAACTTATTCTAACAAAAATATTACCTACAACAGGTATACCGCCTTGCATCATGCTGCTCAACAAGGTCACATCAACATCGTAAACATTCTTCTTGAACACAAGGCTGATGCGAATGCTACCACAACAGTAAGTATGCCAAACATATTTGTATGCGTGACCTATGTAATCTAAAGTAAAGTAGCTGTAGCGGCACCTACCTTACCTACGCCGCACATACCACGACACACGGCATGACAACAAGATTCCTCACCGTGTTACTAGATGGCGCTAGTATCAAGAAACATGAACATTAAAGTATGGAGTAGCAACCTCGCAGTATGGAAATCCTACATCGCGATAACGAAGTTCACTTAGCGACTTAGCATATATACAACTTCCAACCATCAACGGTTGGACCGCGGTCCCCGGGCTAGTACCACCCAGCCCGGAGGAAGATCTTCCTTTGGCCTTCCTATCAGTGGCACCTTACCTCCACTTCATTTCCATACCATCACTCCTACATAGCAAGTGAAAGAAGATTCTTTCATTTACCCGCACCCTAAGATGTGTCGATGCAAAATCTAAGCCGTCTCCAACTTTTCAGAACGGTCAAACGCCTCTAGACATTGCGTCCAAGCTGGGCTACGTGACCGTCATGGAAACCTTGAAGGAGGTGTCGGAGCCGTCTATAGCACAAGCGACGCAAGATAAGTACAAGGTGGTCGCGCCGGAAACGATGTTGGAGACCTTCATGTCAGACTCTGAAGAAGAAGGAGGTAAGACGAGCTTTTACTGGCCAGTAGTAATATATATCTGATTTTTAACCGGTTCCCGTGTTACAACTTTACAAGCTCTTAAAACTTGTCAGTTTTGAATGGCTATTAGTGCGTTTCCATTATTTGCTATACATCGAGAAAGAGATGTAACTATAGCAATTCAGAAAACTGACAAGTAATTAGAACTGTTATATTTAAGATTAACATAATATTGAGTGACATAAAATACGATGATTTAAGTTCACAGTTTAGATTTTGTTGAATATTCCTTGGTGGTTATGGATGTTAGCATTCAGGGCTGAGATCGACGTCACAATCTATTCATTTGATATAAAGACCGGACCGCCTACTACTTAAAAAAGAATTGTGACAACTGGACGATATTTTTGTCGTTCGGTTTATATTTATATGTGCTAACGATGTCGCGAGGCCAAATGAACCTCTTCCTATTACCGTGGTACAGTTTTCGAAAGACGGCACTCAGGGTTTGGATTGCTAACAGGTCTACTAATAAAACTTTCCTTTCATAAGTGCTTTTCAAGGAGATCCATAGTCAGAGCGTTGTAAAACATATCACAGCAAACATATTTGACCGTATGACCAATTTCCCTTTCTCAGGTGAAGACACAATCCTCAACGACCAGCCATACCGGTATCTGACAGCTGACGACATGAAGTCCTTAGGAGATGACTCCTTGCCCATCGACGTCACGAAAGACGAAAGGACAGAGTCGGCCATGAGTCATAAAAATATTATGGAAATTTCTCAAGGTATGTACTTCTTTATTTGTAACTATTGCCATGATATTAATGATTTTTCCCAAAAATAACTTTAAGATCTTCTCGTACGATCAAATTGGATAGGGTGAGGAATTGAAATAAATAAAACACGAGGCAGGAGATCTTTTTGAAGAAATCTGACTAAAATAAGAGACATATCCATGAGTATTTCAGTCTAGATGCCATAGGTATTTAGATTAAAAGCTTTAATTTTGCAGGATCGGTAAACGGCATGCCTTACCAGCCCGCCCAGGAAGTTGTGGTGAAGAGTATCAGCCGGTACAGCACCGCGCATGCGCCGGAAGGATACTGCTATAACGTCGACCCTACGCAGCCCAAGTCAGTATTTGTACCGTAGTTAGGGGTCATAAAAACACTAGTTCTATAAGTATGAGTAATTGATTTAATATTAGAATAATCAACTTGGTACGTTATTCCAAAGTTATTAAAGTAATTCATATAAATTATGTATTTGAGTACAATACTAATTAACTGTATGTATTTATGTGATGTGTACAAAACATTTATTTAACCAGGGTTTTAATTAGAAACTTAATTATTGTTTAACTTTTTTACAGACAAATGTTTTTCATAATGTTTATTGAAATATTCTGACGCACGCTTTCTGAACTTGGATGTACAGGAAAAAGCTGCAATGGAAAAAGTAAGTTATTAACTTCAAATTATTAACTGATTATGTAAAGTTTATTTTTTTTATCTTTATCATTATGTTATTAGCATTGCTTTCTCAAAAAAATTTGATCTTCGTTTGTCACTCCTAGTTTCCTGGTGTCATTCCTGGTGGACGCCAGAGGAGGTGCCTTGAGAGGCTGTCGAGGTGGTGGAGTGAGGGTCATCGTCCCTCCCCTCTCTGCCCAACAACCCACCAGGATAACCTGCAGGTAAATAAAGAAGACAGTGTGGCATTCTATAGATTAGAATAGCGCCAACCCTCTACACTAGAGGTTGTCTGAAAAGATCACACTTCCGTGATCCTGTAAATGGACAGCAGCTATTTTCGATGAAAACGTGACTGCTAAGTGTGGAAATATTTATGACAACCTAAGACACAATGTGCTGTTATGATGTATTGAGGGGCTCGGTAGTGCAGTGGTTTAGCGCCTGACCCTGCGATTGCGTTGGTTAATCAACTTTCGGTTATGGGATCGGTGACCAAAAATTTACTATCTCGAGTTCCTCCGTGCGTCAGGAAGGCCTGTGCTCTAGCAGTGGGGACATTAAAAATGGCTGATGTCGATGATGTATTGTAGCTGCTCCTAAGGAAAGTAATAAATTATTCTATTTTAATATTTTTTGTTCTATGATTCTGAAAGATTTACTGCACCAAGCATGAAAGAATTAGATATTGGTGTCACAAAAACACAAACAATAATAACGAAAACATCAAAATGTATGAAACAGCTGATGTCTTTTTTTCGCCATTTCAGAGATTGTCTCTATCGATATACGATATTCGGCATTGCGGGTTTTTTGTAACACGTTGTATTTTCTATTGTCCTTAAGCTAATATCGAAAGGTTCTTTATTCGTTAACAAAATGTTTTTGACAGATACTTGAAGCCATCTCGTATTAACCACATGCCTCCCCTGATGGAGGGAGAGGCCCTCGCCTCCAGGGTTCTTGAGATGGGTCCTGTCGCTGCCAAGTTCTTGGGGTAAGTACCTCACCACATAAAAACACAACATAGACCCACATTATAAGATTTTTATTTGAACTGTTGCGATGGTCCCCCTGACCTAATTGGTTGGTGAAATGTAAAACAGGGTCTGCTGCTTTTATTGTTTGATGGTTACGTTATATGACATACAACAAAATATTAGTGGTATTATTTTAGTAATTTAAGACAAGGATTTTTTATAAAGTAACGAGGTTGTCCTTCAATGCAGTTTGTGACATTGAGGATAATAATGTCTAACTTCGATTAAATACCTAGGCCCGTGATACTGGAGGTGCCCCACTACGCGTCTCTTCGTGGGAAAGAGAGGGAGATAGTCATTCTGCGTTCAGACAACGGCACCAGTTGGAGAGAGCACAATGCTGACGCAACTGATGATGTCGTCCAAGACATACTTCATGAAACGCTGGAGATTGAAGGTAAAGGAGGTTTTGAAAGTCCGACTGAAGGAACTGACGCTTTTCACGCTGATACTGTCAAATACTTTGTATTTAATTGCATAGAATTATTTTTAGCATCGACTATAAATAATAATTAATCGAATTATTTTCTGGTTGTGCTATTTCTTTCTTCGATAACTTTCCAGACTAAAAGATCATAAAAAACAATATTTATGTAAAAAAACACTTGAATAAATGCAACAACTGCAACACTGTAGGTAACACCAATCAATGTAAGTTTAATCGGCAAATTATTTCAAATTACAAAACGACATTTTATCATTGCCATATTTTCCGTACAACAGAAACTAATGAAGACGAGAAAGGATGGGACGCTCCTCGCGTCACTCGAATCCTGACCCACGACTTCCCTCAGTACTTTGCCGTCATATCCCGCATCCGACAGGAGGTGCATGCTATCGGCCCAGAAGGTAATGCTTGTTTCACGAATTAAGTACGAAATATGGCTAAATCTGGAAGTGCTAAGAGTATTGGTTTGTGTATTCTCTGGAATCCCAAATAACTATTATAACATAAAACAAAATTATAACGTTATTAATGAGCTAACAGTCACACTTAATATCATCTATTGTCTATTCTATCCAACAAACATTGTAAATTGTGCAATGATCTTCTACCAAGAACAGTTAAACCCAAAATCCATTTCTTTTTATTCGGTACGAACTAAGTCGTCTAATTTGTCTGTAGCGATTTATCAAATGCTGTGATATTTGATTCGGAAGGGCCTTGTACCCTTCACAGTTTCACTATATAATCGTTAAATTCTTTAGGGATGATCAAATACGAATTTCCATCCTCATCTTTCCAGGTGGCATGGTTTCCAGCTCCGTAGTACCCCAGGTGCAAGCCGTATTCCCCCAAGGCGCCCTCACCAAGAAAATCAAAGTCGGCCTCCAGGTAAATCTCTTCAAACCCCGTACAGGTGTTAAGGACAAAAATCTTAAAAAGATTACTGTCAATAATGTATCTAAGAAGAAACGCTTCTCCTTGATTTGGTAGTTTGAAGACTGTTTCATCTTTAACTTTAGCGATTAAGTTGACAAGAAAAACATGTAATCGAATTAGAAGGACCATTTTTGTGCTTTCACCCGAATGAAACTGTTTGACCTTATTATACAAAGATCGGGTTCGATAAATTCTTACTCCCTTACTAATAAAGATTGTATAGCAGATGTATAGTAACAATGACGACCTCCGTGGTCGAGTGGCTTTGTACACCGGTTTTCAAGGTGTCGCCATCTCTGAAGTCCCGGGTTCGATCCCCGGTTGGGTCGATTTAGAAAACGAACTTTTCTATATTGGCTCAGGCCTGGGTGTGATACCACCGTTGTCTCTGATTTCCATAACACAAGTGCTTTAGCTACTTTAGCTTTGGAATCGGAGCAATGTAATGAGCAATGATGTTGTCAAATATAATATTTATTTAAATAGTAACACAATGGTTACTCTCTGTCAAACTATTTAAGTTTGACATTAAAAAGAAAGGGACAAAACACTGTGTAACTATGCATCTGCTATACAATATTTATTAGTAAGGGAGTAAGCTATTTTCTTAAGATGAATGACGTAGTCATAAAAACTAACTTATTTAATTTACAAAGTTGTCAAAGTAGAACCCTTCAGATTTTCATATTATATTCATTCCCTTCGTATTTATTACAGCTTTAATATTGTATACCACATAGGTTGTATTTATTGTAACTTATGATATATAAGCAACGATGAAAGAAAAACATTCTGGAAACACTTCGAAAAAATACCAAGGATTTTGAAATTCATAAGATGATGAGATTAAGCACTACAATCCAGTTCAAAAAATCCATGATCAATCTCGATGTGAAAATATCTCTTCTTTCTTTATAAATATAAATCCATGTTTTTTCTTCATGTGAATCGTGATTATTCCGTGTATTGTCAACGACACCACTGGGGTGTCGATTACAATTTTTATTTGGTAACCACACCACTGCCGACTAGTGATGTGTGACATGTCATGTTTAGTATTGGAACTTCAATATGGTTGTGTGTAGTTACCAAAAAATATTGTAAACGACACCTCAGTGGTGTCGTCCAGTGGTGTCGTTGACAATACACGATAAAAATTATAATACGTTTGTTGCATAAAGTATGACTTTTGTCAAAATGACCATCAGTCAGGCCTATTACATAAAAAGAATAACGTTAATCGGAAGCAAATCATCATTTAATTTACTTGATATTGAACCTTATACTTGAGATAATAGTGTCACAGAGTGGGACGAACATCGTCCGCTTATCGTAATTGTTTTAATGTAATAGGCATGCTTTGTTAATTTGAAGTGTTTCCATTTCTCTTTTAAGGCTCTCAGAAGTGTCATGTACTCACGTCAACAAACATTTTGTTAGTCTAGCTAGAGTTTCATCGTAGTAGACCGTTTGAATAGACGACATTTTGTATAACATTTTAATAAGTTCCGTAAATAAAATGGAACTTTAACATTTGCACTATTTTTGGATAATAACTTAATTATAGGTTCTTAATACTAGGTAGGAAACATAGATTTCTAAACAAATATTAAGGGTGGGTACCTAATTACCTTTAAATATATTTTTTAGAGTTTCAAAAACCAGCCAAATCAACCATTCAATACACTTGCAGAAAATCTATTGCTCGTATACAAGGTGTTACAAAAATACCCCTAATGCCGAAAATGGAGGGACCATCAAACTGAACAACTTTTAATATGGGACCAACTCCGACTTCGTGAAAAAAAAATCAGCTGTTTAATACATTTTGATATTTTCGATTTTAATTTTTGTATGAAACAGCTGATTTATTTTTCGCGATTTCAGAGTTGGTCCCATAGTAAGTCCCTATATCAGTTTGAAGGTCCCTATATACCATATTCGACATTAGGGGTATTTTTGTAACACCTTGTAATATTATTCTGCATGGATTAAAACAGAAATACAAAATAGTAAAAATTAAAGAAAGGATACATAAATAAAACATTCCTTTTAAAGAGCCTACCAACTTTCTTACTTCAGCTCCCCTATAACTCGAGACGGGATCGAGTTCACATCAGAATCGAATTAACAAATCTGTTATTTTGATACTTTGGAAACGGTTGCCATGGTTTCCATTATATTCCATTTGTTCGATTCGAACTCGAAATCGAACTCGTCGGTTGTACCGCCCGCAGTATATAGAAATCTATGTTAAAAATTAATCAGATATTGAAATATGAGTTTTAACATTTATCACATCACTACTCAACATGGAAATATTACCGTGCGTTTCTTATTGTCATAATTAAGAGAAACAATTATATATAAAATAAAATATGGATTAAACAATATTGAAACAGGCCTACTATCGATTAATAATAAATAAATAAGTATAAATATTTGACAACATCATTCTCTGTACCCCTGACAACGTGTATGTAAAATTTTATGATGATCGGTTCAGTAGTTAAAACGTTAAGACATAAGAAACAAACAAACAAACGGACTTTCGCATTTATAATATTTAAGTAAGGATAAGGATTTTATGCCTCCGACTGCATGCTATTATGTTGCAGTGTTGTATGCAGTATTCTAAAAAAACAAAATTTTTTTCACTATAAATAATAGCACCGCGCAGCCGCCATGTTGGTTTTTTTAACCTCACTTACCTAAGAACACTTGGGCTGTCAAGACAAATCGAACTCAAATTAATAATAAAAATCCGTTCAGCTGTTTGAAAGATATGAGGCAATAAAGAATATTTCATACATACAAGATACGCGCGAAAAACATTACCGTTTCCTTGCAGTCGGGTAAAAATGCTTTTTAGTTACACTATTTGGCTCTAAGTTTTATCTCTTTATCCTTTTTTTTAAACAATTCATATTCAATATCTGATTTATATATTGCTACAATAATTATTTCTAGTCGTAGGAATATGCTGACAAAGTCAGATAAATGTAATCTAAATATTACACTTGATCTTATGTATCGTAGTTTTAAACACTCGCTCTAATTCACTATGTATCCACACTATATACTTTTTTAACTTCTTTTATATTACTGAAATGTATTTTTACTATTATTATTAGCATAGATTTGCTTCTATGGTTTTGATTGCCAAAAAATGTGTTCTTAGTTATATTTAGACGATTACGAAATCATTCAACCAAAGTACAAAATCAAATGCCAAATTTTTCAACATTATTTTTAAAAGGTGTTGCTATTCAACCAATATTTTGATAAGGATTCAAAGTTAAACATTTTTAGTTCTTTTAAGCATTTTAGCTGCGAAGAAATTAATTTAAGATTTAATTCGATTTTGATATATTATTCAACAATATTACATATCGTTACTGTAATCCATATTAAAGTTACAAAATCATTTAATTTTAAAGCAATGTGATTATTAAGACGAATTTTCGTTAGAGATCATTTAGGTTTAAGAAAATAAGTTAAGTCCGTTACTCCTAAAAGATCATTTCATACCCAATAAATTTAGAAGTAACCTCAAAGTACATCATTTAATAAAACTGTAGCGCGAATTAAAATAAAAATTACAATCAAAGATTTGTTTGATTTAAATCTAAGCAATGACGAAATTATGAAATCACTTTTTGAAAGGTTTCTCACACTGCGTTTTGACGCATTTTTTCTCTAGTTGGTCTTTAGGTGAGAAGTAAAAAATATTAGCATGACTCAAAATTCTATGTTGAGTAAAGTATGTAACTACTATCATTTAACTATATACAATATAAATACATTTATTATTATTATCTGCTATGTGTGATTTTACGATATATACATAAGAGAGTTGACGAAATACGGCATTTCATACAAACTTTCAAGTACTAATTTTTCGAAATGAATGAACCGATTTTAATGAAACTTCATACACATAATCAGAATACATTGGTCTAAAAAGTTAATTGAAAACATTTTCTATAAATAGTTTTGACAACTAAATTAGACCGATTTTAAATTTTCCATAGAAACAGAAATTTTCAATTATATTTCTTAAAATAAGACATTTCAAAAATTTTCTTATCTAACTTTTTAGACCTATGTACCCTGGTTTTGCGATAGAAGTTTCATTAAAATCGGTTCATTCATTTAGAAAATAACGACTTGTTTGTATGAAATTCCGTTTACGTTGACGCCCTTAATTGAAAAACTTTTGGAGTGACGTATTCATATTTATTATTTAGTTAAGTAAATAGTAATATTAAGTATTTTAAGGTAATAGCTAAATTTATTGGGTAATGTTTGAGCTTTTAAACTGAAATGTATTATGGTTGTTATGCAATTATGTTAATTGTTTTCCTAAAGACCAAACGTGAGATTGCATGATGTATATTTTGTTTTTGCTATTATTTTGACGTTTTAAGCTTATTTACTAGAACAAAAGTGTTTGGCATCTTGAATTTAAAGCGCATGTGTGAGAAATAGTTAAAACTGCTATACACGTACAAGTATAATATCATTTTTATTACATGCTTTCCCTGTGATTTCATATGTTCATATTTGCTTAATTTTGCACCGAGCTCTCAGCCATTCACCCCTTAATTTCTTAAAACAGTATTATTAAAAAATAATGTGTATAATCTTATCTATAAAATCATTGAGAATATTTTAAGTTACACGCCTGATACATAAGGTAAGTAATATTTTTCATTATTTCAACCAATCGCACTTATATTTTTTCCGCAAATCACAATAAGCTTAGCAATGATAATATCGCGTTTGGTCTTTAGAGGAGAGTTAAGGTTCGCGCACATTATGTCGGGTCGCATCGGGGCGCAGCGGGCCGCAGCGCAGCGCAAAATGCTTACTTAGCACATTAGTGACGGGCCGGTCCGCAGCGCATTGACGGGTTTTGAGTACAGTGTACTGCCAGACGTCGCGTGCTACTATACGTTATAAATAGCTCTGACGAAGAACTTTCTTTTTTTTGTCTGTTCTTAGAAGAAGAATTTAATGAACAGCTTCTACAAAAAGTTCGTCAAAAAGGAAATCGTAAAATGTGGATACATCAAATATGTTCTCCAATTCAATTTGCACTCCAATCAGCTTGCTATAGCATACTGAGTCGGGGCGCAGCAGGGCGGGGCATGCCGCATCGCACGCAACCAAAATCCGCGGCGGTATATGCGGCCCGCTGCGCCCCGGCATAGTGTGTGATAGTTCATATAAAATACATACGAGCGATTTGAGCAGATTTTTGCGCTGCGACCCGACCCGCTGCGCCCCGACATAATGTGCGCGAACCTTAATAGAAAAAGTTAGAAGACATTGAACTAAATATTTCAAGAACATATTCGTTCACAGGCTCAAATAATAGACACGGAGCTAACCGCCAAACTCTTGGGCCGAGGAGTTGCAGTATCTCCCGTAGTTACTGTAGAACCTAGAAGAAGGAAGTTCCACAAAGCTATAACTCTGAGTATGCCTGCACCTAGGCCACATACTCAGGGGATGACTAACCAGTACAGCACATCGTCTGCGCCAACCCTTAGACTGCTGTGTTCTATATCAGGTACGATTATAAAAGTGCGCTTCTTTTTCCCACAGATCTGTTTGGTTATGGATTTGGCAAAGGGTTTTTATCAAATCTGTATGAAATAATAAAAATAGCCAAATAGAATATGACGTTAAAGTTTTTTAGCTGATATTAACAAACATTGGTATGTAATTGGACTGATAAAAACTCCTATAATCCTTTTTTAACCGACAGCAATCTGTAAAGTGTTGCAATGGAGTATGGCTTGTATTGTACTAGCTAACTTGATGATATAAAATATATGCTTGCAACACTGGAAGGTAAGTGTGCCTTTTTAGGCTTTAACACTTTGCTTATTTATATAAATTAGGCAAATGATGTCGACTTTATACCAATATTCCATTACAACACATTTAGAAAATAGAAAAAAAAAGTTAACAACAAAAATAAACAACCAAGACATGGACGAAATAGATTTAATTATGCGATTAGTATCATTTATTTTGAGATCTGGTAGTTAATTTAGAATATCATTCAAATAAAGATTTGTATGGATTAGAACTATAGATTTCAGAGTACATAAGTATAGATTTTTTTCTTGGTAAATTTGATATAATAGAGTAGTATAAAAAATATCACAGTTTTAGAGTTCAAACTCCCAGTTTTATAGACAAAGGGGTGAGCATGTTATTTTGAAAGAATAGTCAGTTTTAAATTCATTTTCTTATTCGATTGATATGTTAACGGAGACTTGAAAACAAATACCTTATCAAAAAATGTTTATACTCGAAATTCACGAAATACGGACCCCTATTATCGAAATGCGCTTATAGCAAATACACCAAGCAGCTAATGGGACGCGTCCCTGTGTGTGCGTTTTGTGCGTGTCTACATTGTCTTTGTTCTCGTGTGTTTGTGTGTGTTGCACGCTCACCGTGTGTGGCGCTAAATAATGTGCTGCCTCCTATCGACGCGCACGCGCACCAACAGGGGTATTTCGCAAACGATCTCTCGAAGGTAAAAAATTAGAAATATTATACAAATACAATAAAACAAAAGCGAAATATCGGTTTCAGTTTCATTACTTTCAGTTCAAAATTTTGCGTTGTTGATTTATCAGTTATCACAAACCATTGTTTCAAATTGATATTTGTACTCTGAACTTCGTCTTTATAAAGAGTATAACTATCAGACACATTATTTTCTTCCCTCTATCACTTTTTGAATGCTTTTCCATAATATGCTTCTCATTCATTCTTCCTCTTTGCACGGGCTGAACCTTTTACGCTTTGTTAACTCACATACACTTTGTATCATAACATGACTACTAAAATAAAATCTTGGTACGTCAAGAAATGCACTGCAATTTGGTCACTGAACGTTATCAGTTTAGAACAATGTATAAATATTAAACCTAGTCTTATTACAACTGCAAATTTAAGGGCACATTGTAAGGGTTGTTGACACAAGATACCTGTTAGTTTGTTTAGTATAAGCGTGAACTTATCAAACCAATCGACTCGGTGCCATTTACGCCACCTTCATTTCATTCCTCTGCGTCAACGTACCCAAAATTTCCTTTAGTTGCTTGTACTAATCAAATTTTTTTCCAAAACGGCCTATCAGTTTTGTTCCATTTCATCTTCTATTCGTTTGTCTCATTTCTGTTCTTATCATTTTCCACTTAACACTTTTTTAGTTTCACTGATTTATTTCCTTCGATTGGATTTTTGGTTTTTATGTTCAGTAAATGTCCTTCGAGAGATCTGTATTCCGAAACCAACCAGACCAAAGATTTTAACGACTCGTTTGATGGTGTAGATTCATTGTTTTCATTTTGGGGCTAAAAGCATTATATTCTTAAGAAACAGGTGACAGTACACAGTGTGCCACATTATCAGCCACTTTTTCATTTGTAAAAAATACAAAATGGTACGTTATTTATTGTTTTTTGTGTGATGCGTTGACTTGCTTGTTGTGTGTTTGCTATAGGCCGTTTTGGAAACATTTTGAGTTTGTTTTTTTATTAACCTCTTTCCGAATTTCCAACCTTTCTTCTACACCGGTTACTATACATAAAGCCAGTTTTCTGTTTACTGTCAAAACGAACACGTCTAAATAATTAGCATATAAGAGATGTTTAAAATGCTGCTAGTGTTTTTGTAGTAAGGCTAGTTTAGATTATAAGTAGAGCTATAGACAATAAGAGACACAAAGTAGTAAGCCTGCTTGGGAATGCTTTAAAACAAGTAGGTAGAACCATTTTCATTGCGGCAATTTGTAATGCTGGAATATGCTGTAAGCTTTGTGAAAACTAAACAGAGCATACGAGCTGTCTTGATATTAGTAGTACTATTTGAGCTAGCATGTACGTACTTTTACAAATGATTTGGTTTGAATAGTGAATTAATAAATTATTCTGGTAACAGGTGGGACTAACCGTGCTCACTGGGAAGATGTTACGGAGAATACGCCACTTACTTTCGTCAATGACTGCGTATCGTTCACTACAACTGTATCTGCTAGATATTGGCTTATTGACTGCCGACACATCGAGGATGCTACTAAAATGGCGACTGAACTTTATAGGTTTGTTGTAGTTATAAACATTTAAAATAATAATATGCGCTTCATATTTGATGTTCAAATCTATGACACGTTACTTAATTTACTTCAACAGGGAAGCAATCCATGTTCCATTTATGGCTAGATTCGTGGTATATGCTAAACGGACTGACGAATGTCAAGCACAACTTCGTATGTTCTGCGTCACTGATGACAAAGAAGATAAAGCTTTGGAACGTATTGAACGGTTTATTCAAGTTGCTAAGAGCAGAGACGTAGAGGTAAAATATTTTCATGGGAACAAAATTATAAATTGGAATTAGAATCAGTTTAATAATTTATTAATTTAACTCTTTTCTTAAGGTCCATGAAGGTAAAGCAGTTTACCTTGAATTTGGTGGAAACTTAGTTCCTGTGGCTAAGTCTGGGGAACAATTGTCGATACCGTTCAGAGCCTTTAGAGAAAATAGGGTTGCTTTCCCGGTGATGATTAAGACTCAAGATCTGGAGCCGATCTGCAGATGCCAGTTCATGAGGGACCCGAAGGTTCCTAAGGGAGAACCTTCACCAACACCGGTATGTGATAAGTCATAATTATATTACCAGCACTGCATATGACACACGAACTCATTGCTTTTCAAGAATTATGTTTGTATTATAGAATTACTAGTGAAAACTTATTATATGATATACATAACATAACATGATAGATGGCATAGATCATATATTGTTTATACTATCCCTACCCAGTTAGTGATTTCCTCGTGTTAATGTAATAACATCAAACAATCTGCAAACGGCTTCTATTTACAGTCACAGATGACGATTATGAGTCGTAATATTCAATAGCATTGTATTTTCAATTACTTACAGATTGCGGTACTCAATATTATGGTTCCCGATGATATGCCAGTCGAAAGAATTAGCCCTCAACCAGCTGACACGGAAGTGCCAAGACGCACTGAAGAGCAAGAGCTTATTTGGAGACAGAGGTTAAAAGATCCGAGGTAAACATGACTGTGTCTAAAGGTTCCAAATAATATTATCTTGCTATCTACTATATCCTATAAAGTAAAAAAATATTGATTATTTCGAAAGTCAAGTCGGTGATCTAAACATTATTCTCCTTGTCAAATCAGGTTGGAAGACATCTGTAACCTGCTTGGAAAAGATTGGGTGGCGTTGGCATATGAACTGGGAGTCAGTGTGGCAACAGTCAACCAAATACAAGCTAAAAAGATTACGGCAGTAGAGCAAGCCCAACTGATGTTAAAATTATGGAAGACGCAGTCAGGAACAAAGGCTCAAGGTATGTTCATTTAAATATATTAAAACAATTAATTTTAATTTCAGTCCATGATCTTGCATCTTTGTATTTTTGAACGAATACCGGTATAAACCATGAACGTTTCATCTATTTCGTAAGTAATAAACTTGCTGGAAAATTGCAGATACATGTCTCGAGTTGGCTTTGTGTCGTATTGGTCGAGATGATATAATAGCACCTCAGTCTGACGTAACGAATGAACGACGCATCCAACGTAATATTTATCAAGAGAGGCAAGCATCAGAAGAAATTGAAGCTTACAAAGGTAAAAATAAACAAATAATAAAATTCCTAAATGCTTATTCTTTAGCTTCAAGTCATAATCATTATAAATTTTACAGCAGAAGAAGACAACAAGCTCAAAGATAAGATCTATAATGAGAACCAAATTGAAGAAAGTTTAACAAGGGAATCGGATCACGATCATGATGAAGCTAAGTATTCTCCGGAAGAAAAATCAGTAGTGGATAAGAGTGAGATAGAACGAACCCCTACTCCCAGTGAAGATAGCGAAGAAGATGAAGGTAAGCATTTAGAGCTACTTCTTTAAATTGTACTTTTATTAATAATTCATTACCATTGCTTATTACAGATGTAAAGCGTAGTGTAGCTGAAAGAAAAGAACAAATAACAAGGAAGCTGAGTTCAAGCAAAATACCAGCTTCGAAACAAAAGAAAGAGATTCGAGAAGAAATTATTGAAATCAAAACCCAAATAAAACCCGACATAAAAAAGTTCCATGATATTGAACAACAGGTTCGAATGAGGTTGCTATTTTATAAAATTTGTAACTTACTATATTTTAAATTAACTTTCATTTTTAGGTTAAAGAAAAAGAACCTAAACTAGAGCGAAAACGCTCAAAAACATCTCCCGACACTGTTGAAGAAGATAATGAAGTTGAAGTTCATAGAGAAGAGACAGAGATTAAAAAAGAAGAACCAAAACCTGTAGAAAGACCTCAAGAGCAATTTAGAAAATTTGATCCCTCGTCGCCAGCGAAACCCACTCCTAAACATCTTCAAAGACACATGAGGAATGAATCGATGAGATTCCCTTCAGGTGACTTCTCGAACGTAACTATTACTCCAAGAAAATCAGTCACTGAAACTAGTGAAATTAAACATGTTCCGGAAAAAGTACATACATTTACGAAAGAAGTAATATCACAAAAAGAAATAGTAAGTTCTAGAGTAGAAGAAAAACTGGAAGACGGTGAACGTTCCCCTGATCTAGTTACAGAAGATGATAAAGATATAGCAGAAGCTCCTTTAAAACAAAAAATAAGTTCTTTCGAATCAAAAATATCAAAAGAGCCGTTGATAGAACTGCCTAAAACTACTGTGAAATTGACAAAAGAGGCACTTAAAAAGCATACTATGGAACAAGATCAGGGAATTGAATATACGCAAGAATTTGTTAGAGAACAATCTAAACAAATATCAGGTATGGAAACACAAGAGTTTGTGACGCATAAAGTGAAAACCGAATCTGATAGACACACTGAAACAGTTAAATCTGTAAAGGAAACAATCCAACAATTTGATTCTAAGACAAAACATGACGACAAGAGTAAAATATTTTCCAAAACAGTAAGAACAGATTCCACTCTTGTTCAAGTGTCATCGGAAGAAGATAGCGAGTTTTTGAAGAAATCAACAGATTCAGAGACTGAAACTGAATCTCAAACAACTGTAAAAGTAGATAAATTAGAACAAAAAGGTAAATTTAAATTTGATATCAAACCTAGCATCAAAGAAGATTTTGAATTTAAAACAAAAGATATAAAGGAAAGTGGTAAACAAGACAAAAAATCAGATGATGACGATAAAAAAGATGACCAAGGGATAGTAATTAAGCTGGAAAAACAATTAACTGAAGAATTAAGAACAAAAGTGTGTGAAGAAGAAATTACGGAAGCATTAGAGGAAAAAGATGTATCTACTAGTGAAAAAATAAAGGACAAAGTAAGTAATGTAAATGGTAGAACTACCAAATCGTTTCCCTCTATCTTTTTTAAAATCATCCCTAAAATCCGCAATTAACCGCTTCATCAATAAATGGTAGAGGTTCTTTAATTTTTTTTTTATTGTAGGTTGAATCTCAACCATCAATAGCAAGCACTAAGTCAGATATAAGCAAACATACCAAGACTGATTCTTTGGGATCTGAAGTTCAAGATTTAATTGCTCGTAAAATATCCCAAGAATCACCAATTCCACCTAGTATAGACAAGGCTGATTCTCTAGCTGATTTACAGCAAAGTACTGAAAAAGACTTCAGTTTCATTTCGCAAACTGAATCTAAGGTAAACATATACGTATGTTCTGACAAATAAGAATCACGAAATTTCAAGTTTTAAAATCCACATAAAATTTTAACCAACGGTCACCTTTTTACTTTCTTCTTGATCTCAACATTTGCTTTGTTTTTCAATGTTTTAGATACATTTACAATATTACATGTATTTAATAAAGTAAAACTATTCAATCGACTAATCGTTTATGTTTAAGGTTTATTCCAAAGATTCAAAACATCGAAGTGATTCCCTTGACGAAGCATCCCAATTTTCTGACTTAGAAGATCAAGTGGGTACCAGTCCTGCACATAAACCATCCCAAGATAAAGATATTGATCATGTCGTTATTTCAAGAACCGAAGTTAAAACTATTACTGCCAAAGTATCAGATAAAGCTGAGACAAAGGATCAAATGTTAGAGTTTCTTAAATATGAAAGTGAATACAGTGCACAAATACACGCACCGTTTGTTGGTTCATCAAATGCTGAAAAGGTACTAGAATAATAAAGTTGTAATAACTATTTATTAAAAAATATTTTGTTAATATAATATTTATTTTTTAGGTTTCTCCAAGAGAATCACCAGTTATTAGTGCTAAAGCTCGCCAGTTCATCGAGACGGTTCCTGAAGATGATTCCGTACAAGAATGCTTCTTTTCTAAGCGCATATATTCCGATTCATTGGAGGACTCTGAACAATCAGATTCACGGAGACATTCTGAAGCGGAATCGCTTAAATCTGATCAGTCGGACGTCAAAGTTAAAGTTTCATCAAGTGATTTTGACGAGAGAGCGGAATATGAGGAGATAGATTCAGGTAGCGGGTTTGGAGACGAGAAGTTTGAAGAAAGTGTTGGATTTACTTCAATGAAAATTGAATCAAAATCTAATGATTTGGAAAAACAAGACTCTGAATCAGATAAAGAACCTGAATTAATATTTAAGAAAATGACTCCTAAAAGACATTCACGCACCGAATCACTGTCTATTACCAAACTTAGTGATCTACAAACTGATGTTGAAATTCCTAAACTTACACAAGAATTTCAAGTGATAGTAACTGAAGCTGAAGAAATAGATAGATCATTTGAAAAAGATGAAGTTTCAGAAAAGATATCTTCTGAAAGTAGCAGAGAAGTTGAAATTTCAGAAAAGAAATCATCGGAAGGAATCTCTGATAAAATAAGCTCGGAAGATGCGGTAACTGAAAAGAAAACTTCATCCGAGGAAGATGGGCCGAAAGAAAAAGACCAAATATCTAGTGAGGGTAAATATAAACCTGCTGTTACAATGAAAGAAGCTGTCAAGGAAATAGAAAAGAATGGAACTAAGATACCTAAGGAGGACGCATGTGAAAAAGGTAACTTAATAGAATCATGACTCAGTCTGTCTGTCTGTCACAGCAGGATATCTCGAGAACTACTAATGCTATCAACTTGAAATTTGGAATAATTTTAGATGACGTTTGCCCATTTATTTTGCAAATAAGAAAAAATATATATTTTTTAAGTCGTCTAGTTTTCGACTTTAAATGAAAACATTTAAAAAATAACGCTCCCCCCCCCCCCCTATCTCCGAAGTACAGGGAAAATAAAACGATGTCTCTAAATAGTAAACTTTTTCAGCATGATGGTACGGTGTAACCCTTGGTGCGCAAGTCCGACTTGCTCTTCATAGTTTTTTTTATTCATTATGTTACAGTTGACGTAATTAAACGCCAGTCAGTCACTTCGGCTGGATCAGGTTCAATGAGTGAACTGCGTTTGGAAGAGAAACGTTTATCAGATGCATACAGTTTAACTGAGTCCAGGGACTACACGTTCGAAGAATCAGAAGATGACATAGGGACCCAAGGGACTCATGTTGATGCTTCAAAAGAAAAACTAGACTCTAAATTAGAATCTGAAAAAACTAAAACTGGTTAGTAAAAAATGCTCTTCGGTTGTTTTAATGCTTGTTTCTGACCACAAAGATTTTTCTATAGTTGTACCAATTAAGTATATTTATTTTTTTTTAAATTTTGAGATTTAAGCATTCACAATGCTATTTTATTTAATACTAAATAATATACTAGAAAAAATAGGACTCGCACCAGATCATGTTCCCGTCCGAGAACATGATCTGGTGCGAGTCCTATTTTTTCTAGTATATTATTTAGTATTATATATTTAAATTTTTCAGGAAAGGCAACTGAGTCTAAGTTAGCTAAATTAACACATGGAGATTCGTTGGATGACGTTGAAGGATTTCCGGAAGATCATGTGACTGATTATGTCCACAAGTTGCCTCAAATAACAGAAATAGGGTATGAGTTTATTTTTCTATACAACGAATATTAGTTTTTACCTTTTATGACATTATTGATTTCGAAAGATTTTAATAATATATTGTTTGAATTTGCAGATCTATGCAAGATAAAGATATTGTGCACGAATTTTTAAACCGAGAAAGAGACGAACAATTAAAACGTGAAACTGTAGTTATGACGTCCAAAATTGATGCAACCACTACAGAAACTAAAATGACAGGGAAAGGGACTGTAAAAAGTCAAAGCCCAATTATGACCACAACTGAAACAGTAACTACTATTAAGAAAGTCGTATCTTCTGGTGAGTCTACTGGAAAATTTGACGTTTCCAAAATTCGCACAGATACTTTAGGTAAGTTTAATTTAGAAGATGAACCAGAAGAAACGAGAAGATTTGTACCGAAAGACTTAGATCTAAAAGAGGTTCCTGAAATTACTAAAGAACAAGTAAAGCCAGTAATTGATGATATTTTACAAAAAGGCACAATTGCTGCTGCTGCCAGAAGTCCAGTACTAGAAAAAGATATTAAACTTGTCTCAAAAGATATTGTGGAATCAGAAAAAAGGTCTTATGATGCAAAGGTACCACTTAAAGAAGAAAGAAGACATTCATGTATCAGCCCTGCGATTTCTTTAGAAAGAATAGCAGAATCAGAAGTTGAAAGTGAAGAAGAAGAAAAACCTAAATTGACCAAAATTGTCACTGAAAAGCGCACAATTACAGAAACTAGCACAGAAATGAAAAAATCTGACTCTGCAATGAAACAAATGGCTGACAATATTGAAATAATAATCAAACAAGCCTCTGAAGATATTGACGGTTCCTCGGAAGAACAAATTATTGAGTCCATTGAAGTACAAGATATTGCAGGACAAGTTTCTGTTGACTCGATCATAGAAGAAGCTGTGATAACAGTAGAAGGTTACTTAGAGTCATCAAAAGAAGCAAAAGAAAGAGAAATAGAAGCCAAAAAGGAAATCGTTTATGAAGAAACTAAAAAAATTGTAAAAGAACGACCTGGGCTGATAAAATCACTTTCAAGGGATAGTGGGGAAATAGTAATTATGCCGAAGAAGAAACACCCAAGGACATTCTCAGTACAAAGTTCCCCGGATGAAGTTGAAGAACAGATTTACACCGATTCAGAATCTGGTAAGACTTAATTCATCTGCATTTTTCATTATGCCCATTCAAAGTCAAAGTCAAATTTAAAGTCAAAACATCTTTATTCAAATAAACTTAAAAATAAGGCACTTTTGAATCGCCTATATTTTCTTAATATTCATGTTAATGTTACATAAATTGTATCTCATGTTTTACAGATATGGACAAAGCAAAGGTTTTGGAAATAATAGAGCCCTGTTCAGATCTCGACGGCAAAATTGCTGCATCAAGTTTTGATACAAGAAAGATAAGAACTGACTCATTGGACGATGCTGATGATTTTCCCGAAAAAGAAGTAAGTTATTTATATTCTCACTTTTTATTAAGTATTTTTATGTATCTTTTTATGTACAAATCTTAAACAAGTGTTTAACTATGATTTGTTTTTATTATTATTTTAGACTGAATATTTTGGCGAAGACGAAAGATATCCGGATGAATCATCAGGAACTAAGTTAACGGATGATGTGAAAATGTCTGACATTGCTGCACCTAGCAGCAGTAGATCACAAGTGGATACTGAAGATGACAAATCTTCAGACCAGCTCATAAAGAAGACTCATTTTGTGGATAGAATATTACACACGGACTTAGTTTCAAAGTCAACAACAGAATCCTCAGTCACGACGGTAGTTTCAACTTTAACTAAATCTTCCGACGAAGATCAAAAGTCTATTTTAGAAGAAGGTACGTCCACTGAACTATCCAGAATGAGTGGAGCGGAACTAGTGAAAGATCCGTCTAAAACATCAATGGATACAAAAGAGGATTCGAAAATAGAAGAACCCGTTGAAGATCGCGGCACTCCAGATTTATCAAAGAAATCAATAGACTTAACTAAAGATTATTCTAAATCGTCAATTGATAGTAAAGACACGTCTCGTGATTTTGCTACCAATGAATTGTCAAAAGATTCAACTGTGGATTTAACAAAAGATTATTCGAAAGCGTCTATAGACAGCGTGAAAGAAACTTCAAAATCTATCGATGAAAAGACCTTTTCAGAAGACCATTCCTCTCTAGATGTATCAAAAACCCTTGCCTCAGATGTTTCTGATGGTATCGCAATAAGCAGGGAATTTATTGAAGAAGAACGGTCTGTTTCCAGAGTCATTAAAATTTCAACTAGCTCTTCACAGGAAACTTCAGTTCTGACAGAAAGTAAGTTATTGAGTGAACAAGAAATTTCAGATAAGACAAAAACACTAGAAATCCAATCAGAAAGGGACTTTATGGGAGAAATGGATGAAAGGATAGCTGAACTCAAGTCAGAATTCAAAAAAGAAGATAGCTTTCAGGCATCTTTAGGGAAAGTTAAGGCTCCGTCCGATGTTAATGGGCAAGAAGATATAGATGAGAAGGAAACGGAAGATGAAGTACCGGATATGGGTGAACTAAATAGAAGGTGTTCAAATTTATTGGATGACATATCCCAAGGAGCATTAATAAGAATAGATTCCTCACATGTTACACATGGTCAGTATTTTTTCTATGACATTAAACAGTTATATAGAAAGAAACTCAAACTCACTTCACTATGCACCTATGATTTCTGAGTAATTAGTAGTAGCTATGTAACTTAATGAGTATTTTATGCACCTGCAGATCTTGCATCGAAGTTCTCTAAAACTCCACCTCCATCTCCAGTAGATCTAAACATAAGAGATAAATCTAAATTGGAAGAAGGTTCTGGTGAAAAGCAAACCGGGCTGCAACTAAGAGGTATGATCTTTGAAAACCAAAAGAATACTTTGAAAATGAAGTTTTTTATTAAAACTTTCTAATAACTCCATGCCAGTGATTTTATTTAGAAAAGTGTGCGCAAAATAATAAGCACTTCCTCATATAGAAAAAACACAACACTATCATCTTACACTCACTGGCAGAATTTAGAACACTAACTTATCTTAAAAAGTAGAATTAGATGTAGTTGCTAATTGTCCACTCCATTTAGGTTCCGATTCGTCGTTCCTGGACGCTAGCCGTCAGTCTCCGAGGGCATCTTCAGCTGGAGATAGCCTTATTAGTGAAACTGAGGCCCACCAAAGTGGTTAGTAGTCCACTACTATGTTAATTTCCCATCACTAACGATAAGGAAAATAGCGATTTTCTCAAAAAATATATCCTTAAAATAATACCTTTCCCAGATACCAATATTTAAAATGATATGAACCTTGCAATCTAAGTAATGCAAGCTTAGTTCAAAGTAGTGGCAAAGTAGAGTCATAGCGAAACTTTACTCTTAATTTTTGTAGTCCATCATTGTTAAGAGCCTTGTTTGCCACACTCTTTAGTTTTACGCCAGTTATCGCATGTAATTTAGTTTAACAGTAATACTATGTCAAGATTATTATTTTTAGAAAAAATGATTAAGAGTACGACTTAGATTCAGCGCTTAAGTTTCATCTTTAAACTCCCAATGTTCGTAAAATATGTTAAGTCAGTATTTCGGAACAATTAGCAATTTGTTTGCAATCGACACACACTTAAAGCCAATGTAATTGTTAGCACAGTAAATTTTACTTTCTTTCTTGCGGAGCCCTTACGTTGAATAAGGTAAGTGGACCCCACAAGCCGAATCGAAACTCATGATTTTTATTATTATTGCTTTTTTAATGAGGCAGGTTCATTTCCTTGTCTTTGATTCGCAATTTTTCATCTGTTTGTTAATCACCTTTGAGTAACGTTTCGCTTTGATTCTAAATTCTTCTTTCTTGTTTTGTTTCTGATATCATCGACATAAGAGCTTTCATCGCTGTAATTGGTTCAGTTTCTATCATCACCATTCACATAGATATTATTCACGCTATTGGTGCTTCCACAAGGTCAAAATTCCACAGTGTTAAAAGTTTAAGATAAGGCCATTCTGCAAAAAAACAATTATAATGTTGATTAAAACTTTCAAGCAAATTAAAAACTATTTTTAGGGTTTTTACACTGTATCTCACTTATTTTGACATTTTAGTGTGAAAATGTACTTAGTTTCACAACCTCATAAGTTTTATTTCTTTCAGATGTACTAACGGAAGCGTCTAAGGTACTGACTGAAGCCGCCAGACCGAAATCTCCCACAAAACATGTCGCTGACAACTTATCATTTATAAATGTTGATCAACCGACACTCACAAGTGGAGCTATTGAACTCGTAGATCGAACTATAAAAAAAAGTATCGATGTCATTGATCAAATTAAAAAAGAACAACTAGCAGTGAAAATGGAAGAAATGCAGAAATCAAGATCTTCTGACACTTTCTTCTCTGAATCAAGAATAGAAACATCCACATCATCGTCTGCTGTACATAAAACATACGAAGGATCTGAATTGAAATTCCAAGCGATTGATCCCCAGGCAGTAATGTCTGATATGGTTTCCAAATTTGGTACCACGGACGAGTACAGTACTATTTTATCTCACAAAGAAACAGAAACAAGAAAGATTTCCGGCCAAGAATTTTTCTCAGAGACCAAACAGGTGTCTTCATCCGATGATGATTCACTTATAATTAAAACTGAAACCATGCATGAGCTACGTGGACAGGAGCATGAAGTAAAAGAAAAAACAACAGTTCGAAGAGATGGTGATCAAACAGAGACGTCACAAAAGAAGTTAGAAAAAGCTCATGAAGCTTCTGCTAAGAGGTCAGATGTAGAAACCAAAACTGTTTTTAAAACCACAGATGACACTGATATTGTAAAAGTAGAACGTGAGTTTCTCGAGCAAGGACTATATACAGGACGTCAGACAAAGTCCGAAGAAAGAATGACTGCCCTAAAAGATGAAACAATAAAGAAAAAACATGAAGTCAAAATTTCAGAAAGAGATATGTCACACGAGCAATGGGGAAAAGAATATTTTACGGAACCAGGTGAATTAGAAGATATAAGAGAAGATGAAGATTCAAAAGCAAGAGTAGCATTTGTTGATTCTTCTCTGAAAATAATAGAAAAGGATGAAATAGTGTCAAGTGTGGAAGTATCAGCAAAAGGTAAATTAATAAGTTCAAAAGTAGAACACCATAAAGAAGAATCTGTCATCGAAAGTAAGGAACATGATGATCTTAGTTCTGATGCATCACATGCACCGAGTTTCAAAAGTGAAACTGCTGAAAGACGTGGCTCTTCAGATACCAGTCCCAAAAGCAAATCAAAGTCTTTCAAAAAAGATAATGAAGTTTATGAAGTTGATTTCATAAAAGAAATAAAAGTGTCAACGTCCCCTGTTAAAAGTACGTTTAGCAGAACGGGCAGCCAAGATACCCATTCTGAGTCCGAGGTAGCACCAGACTTACCACATGATGATAAAACTGGTGACACACCAAAGAAAGAAAAACTAACTAGATCCCCAGTGAAAATTCCATTACAACAAATACAAGACCAAGTTTGGGAAGTCTCGATTCAGAAAGCAGACTCATTTGAAATTGCAGATGAGATCCCAAAGTCATTAAAACTAAAAGCTTCAACCAGTGAAACTGCATCAATCACCACAAAAAGCTCAGACAGTGATGTTGGTGAAACTGTGCTGGAAACAAAAACTGAAGTAACAACGAAAACAATCAAAAGTGATATGTCTCCTAGTACATTAGAAGTATCTGATGATATTAGTAATTTGTCAAAAGACGTTATGATAAAGTCAGGTGAAAGTATAGACACTGAATATATGATTAAGTCATTAGAATCCCATGAAGGTGAAGCGTTACAGAAATCTATGGATTCTACAATGAGTGCAGAAACTTTACATGCTTCAGAATTTTCGACAGAAGCTGATTCAGCGTTTTTGACTGGTACAGCAACTGATAGAAAAGAAGAAGTTAAACTGACTAAAGAAAAAAGTCTCGAAGATATTTGCAGTAGTGGTTATGACACTGATCTCTCCTCCGCCGAGTTTCACGCCACGAAACTTGAGTCGGAACGAGTGGATTTTGATTCATTAATGTCTGCTCAGCCGCTTGCTGACTTGTCGGTTTTGGAAAAAACTATTGATGAAGTGAAGCAGTCTCTTGAAGCAGCACAAGTAGAAATCATTAGTGAGAAAAGCGATGGTAGTAGTAAATATAAACAATCACCATCGGAATTCCAGTTCAAACTTTTAATAAGTCCTGATAGGCCTGAAGTAATAACAGAAGAACCGTTGCATCCTGATGATCAAACGGATAAAATTATTTCCAATATTGAACTAGATGAAAAACATCTGGATAGCCAAAAATCAGACAGCGTATCTCAAAAAATTAGTTCATTAGATGAGACTACGATATCAGACGAAGAAAAAGACACGGTTCATATTAAAGAATCTAGTCCTCCTTTAGATGGAGCAGATGTATCAATAAAATCTGATAGCGGTCCTCATTCCATTTTGGAAACTGAAAGTGAAATTATTTTATCTGATAAAGATGGTTCATCCATAGGAAGTCCTGAAGTTAAACTTCGAGTCCAAAAACATATAAAATCTAAATTAGGCGTTGCAGAAAGACGTTCTGCATCAGAAGTTGAAGGTTGGTCAAGTTCAGGAGAAAGCCATTATCATAGCTTCGATCATACAGAAAGTAGGCCACTCTCTTCAGATGTTGATGTGATGATGACAGCTCAAAGTGCAACTGAGTTTGAAACAGCGCTCACTAGTCATGATGTATCATCACAGTCTCTAAGGACTTCAAAAGATTACTACACAGCTGCTGGCTCACTTGCTTCAAGAGACAGTATGAAAAGTTTAGACTCAGATGGTTCTAGTCACGTGGCAAGCATTGATATTTCAGATGCATCAGAAACCCTTGTTCCATCGGCAAATGAACTTAAAGAAGAATTAATGGAGAGTAGTACCTATGTCGAACAATTCTTACACGAAGGTGAAAAAGACCTCTTACCAAAAGTAAAGGATGTAAGCGATGAGGAAGCATCTGGCGATGAAGAAGAAACTAAAGGAGAGATTGGTGAACTGGTTGGAAAAATGAAGAGATCTCATGAGATGAGATTTCAACCGAAGGATCTAATACCGGAACATTTTCCACTCGAAAACATGTCAGAAAATGTTGAAGTAGATGAAGATTCTTCTAAGCAGCGAGAAGGTTCTGATACCACCATCTCAAATCAGTTAAAAACTGATGAGTTATTATCTTCCTCTATTTCAAAAATCGACATGCCATCTTCACAATCTACTTCAGAAACTGAAAAAAAAATGGTGCCCATAGATATTTCCAAAACTTCTGTTCATGAAATCCAAGCAGTGCCATTTTCGGTTACAAAAATCGACAAGCCTGAAAGACAATTTGTAGATGTGGAAAGTGACATTATCCCAGTAGGTTCTAAAGAATACGAAGAAATTGTACAACATGGAAGTATAACTTCCATGCCTCCAAAGTCTCTCTTAGGAGAAAGAACAATTAAAAAAACTTCTTTTTATACTGCTGAAACAATTCCAAGTACTTATACTGAACAAGAGCAATGTCAAGTAAAGGAAGAGTGCGTTAAAAAAGTTGTGAAAGAAGTCAGTGTAGTTCCGTTCCCGATCACAGAAATTCCTCCACGTCAGAGAGAATTCGTAGATATTGAAAGCGAAATAATACCGGAAGGTTCATTACAATACGAAGAGATCCTCAAATCCAAAAGTGATTCTTCAGTACCAAAAACTAAAACCGAGAAAGCAATAGTTAAAACACCAGATTCTCAACTTGAAAGTAAACAGAGTTCAACTTCAAGTTTGAGGACTCATGAGCATCTCTCTACGCCTCAAACTCCTTTGTCTGCTCCAAGTCAAAGTTCAATTTCTACTGATAATGGAAGAGAATATGTGTTAGATGATATGTATGATATTTCTGAAACACCAGAACTGAGATCTGACTTAGTTACAGAAAGTAGCAAATCTGAGCTGGTAGTAACAACAGAAGAAATAACTATGCATACTTATGAAAAAGAACAAGAATCGCCCACCAGTGATGAATTTGAAATGGTTGACAAACCAAGCGAAATGGATGATTTTGTTGTCATTGAAGAAGTAGCCAAGGAAGCTCAAGAAACGGACCCTGAGGGGAAAAGTGTACAAATTAAGAGTCAAAAGTACGTCAAAAAACACGACACTGAGGTGGAGGAATACTTATCAAAAGCTTCTAAAAAACAAGAAAGTACCAGCAGTGGTACATCAGGATCGTTATCCGATGAGGAACTTCTGCAGTATGAAATAGAACAAAAACGATTACAAGCACAGGAGTTGGCTGAAATTGAAGCTGGGAAAAGATGGATACAAATGCAGTTTGAAGGAGATCCAAGGTATGATTATGAAAGGGTACCCCTTGAAGATATAAAGGAAGAAGAAATGACTGATTTTGATGCCAGTAGAATAGGTAGTTTAAGTTCACAAAAAGAGTCTATTGGGAGTTATGGTAGTTTTAGAAATTCATACGGCAGTTTGTCTGAATCAGAAATGGCATCTCGTATAAGGTTCAGAGTAAAAGGAGAGAATGATGACATATCGATTAGTTCATTACAAGAATTTGAAAATCTTGAGAAAGCACTAATGGAGCAATATCAGCAGCATTCATCATCATCTCAGGATTCTTTGAATGGATCTCTTCCGAGAAGGTATATTCTCAGTAGGAGTCAAGGTGATGATATATCTATTTCAAGTTTAAAGGAATTTGAAGGTCTTGAATCTGCTTGTCTTGAGGCATTGAAAGCTGAAATACTTGCAAAACAAAAAGAGGCTCTCTTGCTAGCTGATCCAAAAGAAGTCAGTGGGAGCTTTTTAGAGCGAGAAAAACGTTCTTACAGTGGAAGTTCGGAGAGTAGCCCTCCTCAGAAAAGTGGAAGCCCTGGTCAAAAAAGTGGAAGTCCATCACAGAAAGGAGGTAGTCCTTCCCAAAAAGTTGGAAGCTGTGGTAGTCCCTCCCAAAAACTTTTAATTGACTCTGCAGCTATACGTAAGCTAATAGATCAACAAATGGCATTAGAACAAAAGCTACAAGAACAAGAACAAATTACACCTAAAGTAGTAACAGTCAAAAAGTTTGACGAGAGAGGAGCATTTTTTGTACCCGAACCAGAGACCGAAAAAGAAACTGAAACGAAACAAGCCGAAGTTACCGAAGAATGCATCAAGTCATCGTCTTTTGTTTGCGCAGCAGCTCCAAGTGATGGGTCTGCCGAATCCATTCCCGGTGATTGTGAAGAAATGATGAAAATATTAGACCAAGAAGAAAAATCTAAGCAATCACAGCCCATCACTAGAACATTTATGGATAGCGGAACTATTGAAGTAGTCCGAACAACTACCGTCATTCAACAAAGATTTGTGGATGGGAAAAAAGTGTCAGAAACTGTAACTAGTTCCGATGGAGATGGTGCTGTAGACATTCCATCAAAACCTCAACGTTTCGATGAACTTGCCCAAATATCAATAGGTTCTGATATGTCGTCATCAATAGTTTCTCAGTCTTCAGAAATGGATAGTATTATGACGGTGCTAGACAGACACGCGTCAGATGGCGAAATTGTAACAGTTACCAAGCATACGATAGTTATGTCCTCCGAGAAACCGGAGGATTTGGAGTTTTCTAGAGAGAGCAGCGCTGTTCGTGAGCTATCGCCCTCCTCAGGGAGGTCGTTATCTCACAGCATAGTATCTTTTTCTGGCAAACATTTTACAGATCCAGCTAGCGGTTCCTGGAGCGGCCAAGATGAAGAATTAAGCTCTTCTGGCAGCTTTAGCAGGTAATTTCAGTGTTGAAGGATGATTATTGATTACATTATAGTACCAACTACCAATTTCGATCACTAAATTGAGATTAATGGGTATATAATTATTAATAGGTAATAGGTATCTCAATCTAAGAATATAAAAAAATTTAATAGCATTCATGTAACTTATTTCAGTTATGTCCTTTTTATCTCAACCACTAAATGTGAGTGTACACACTGAATACAGCCGTGCCGTTTATAAAAATAACTATTGTTTTACAATACTAAACAAATGGCTCAGTAAGCTGTAGACCTCGATCAAATTGTGTTGTTTTAAAATTAATCGCCACGAGGTTGGCTCTGTTTTTGAAAAGCAGTACCATGTGCTGTTTGGTAGGATAGGTATTCTTTTATTATATCTATTCGAAGCTAGATGGTGATTCTAGCTTTTATCTTCGCAAAATTTCTAAAAACTGGCTTGGCAAAAATATTATATAATGAACCTGTTTACAAAATTTCACGAGAATCGGTTGAGAAATGCGACATTAAAAGAAAACAGCAGGACAGCCGGAAAAACAGACATACGAAAGAGTTTCTACCCAATCTGAAGCAGAGACGCTTTGCTTGCACTTCGTTCTCGCTCAGTCTATAGAAAAAAATGACACGTACCAGATCACATTCTCAGACGGAAATCAAACCCGCGACCTTCGGAAGTCCGGTCTAATACTCTTTCGACTCCGTCCGTCCCAACTGAGCATTGAGATTCTTATTTTTTTGTCGAGAACAGCCCCCAGCCAAAATTTCATTTTGTAAATATTCAGTATCGCTTCGCTGTCAAAATATTTTTTTTTATCGATTTTTAATGAAATCTCATATATCTTTTGAAAACGAAGCGATAACGAAGATTTTGAAATGTTACGATATTGATAATAACCGGATATGATAGCTAGATGATTTAAGTATTGTTTCTCACAGGGGAGCTCGAGCAGATCTTATGTTAGGCAGCACAGACAGCTTAGAAGCAACCAGTTCAAATGCCACCCGAGCCACTTACAATTACGAGGTCGACACACCAATGACTGGAAGTCTAACATCAGGGGGTAAGTAGATTGCTTCTTTTTTCTTAAATTATAATTACATTGGTTGGCATGTTAACTTGAAAATAATTAAAACTATATTATAAAAAGGTTTTGTTAATAAACCTTTAAAAAAACATAAAATAGAGATATAGTCAATTTTAGTTAGGGCCTAGCTGTTTCATAATATAAAAGTAAGTTGGTGGGAGTTTTTGGCGCCATTTTGTCGAGTTCGGTTTGGTGTCTATTTTAATTATTTTCAAATTGATTCATAGTGGATATTGTGTCTTAAAATTAGTGCAGTTATATGGTACAAGTGTCTACGCAACTGAACAATATGTGGGATAATTGAAACAGGCGCGATCTTGGTTGTGTGAAGCTGAGACTTTTATTGAAGTGGTGGCTTCCTCGGCAGAACTAACCAAGTAAACTGTCTTGATATACTTGGTGCCAAATGCTCCAAGCAGCATTGGAATACGATGCACCCGCATTCTAATGAAAAATGAAACAATATCTACCACTGAACTATTTAAAGCTTGACACTGGCAAAAATTACTTCCAAGAGGAAAGTAGATTGCCATAACAAAAAAAGAAGAAGAAGAAAAGTAAGTTCTGAGTAGCTTACTTGACAGATGATTTGACAGTTGTGATATGAAAAAAATGACAAATAGTCTGTCAAATAAGCTACTCAGAACATACTTTTACAATTGTAAAACAGGCCCTTAAAATACTAATACGGCTTATTAAACGTTATATAACTTTCATTATTCGTTAATGAATTTTAAGGAATTTTTTGCATTGGGTTTCATTTAGCATTATTATGTTGTCGTTCTAACGCATCCATAGACAAAACCTGCAAATCCACTGGCTGATAGCCACATTTTCTGAAAAAAGAAAACAATTATCTGTCATTAAATGTCAATATGTTGTAAAATAACGTGAAAGCTGTCACATCAATCAGCTGTTATGTAGTCGGCCATGTTATTCACTAAAATAAGGATAAAATAGGCAGCACCCTTCTAACACAACTTTATCAAAGGTTTATAGAGTGTTTATCGCTATTGGACAATTATGAACAATGATTTTCAAGAAATTCCTTATTACAAGCTTAGGCCTTCCATAATTTTTTATGATGACGATTAAATTCTACCAAAGAATGATGTATTTTTCGCAATTAATATTTAACAATTAATAATAATAATAATTTATAATCTTGTCATTTTGGATTATTTAAGAAAATAATAATATTTACCGATAATGATTTAATGAAGCTTCCGAGTCAAGCTCTGTGCCTCACAACTACACTTAATAGTTAGTAGATTTGCATAATTTCGTTTTAAGGCTCGAATGAAAGCAATTAGGTAATTTACAACTTAATCTGAAATGGAATGACAACTGAACGAAGGTACTAATCTAGTTTACGCTTCCAACAATAAAATTATTACGCTAATCTATTATATGTACCCGCTAATAATACTTTTAACAATATGAGTATATTGCAATGTTTTATTACTACTTACTATTAAGCTGCTTGATTACTTTTAAATTATCTACAATCAAACAGCATGAACATTTTAGCCATTCAATAATCACAATCTAATTATGCTTGCTCTCATCCCTGCTTTAAAAGCCTGTTCAATTCTATTTCTTTTAAAGATTTTTTGAAGCTTATACTTAGAAAGTGAAAAATTTAGAAATGAACAGACAATTATTTATATTACTAATGAATGTGGCTACCCCACCAAGCTTGATACTAATCAGAAAGATAACAGCGCTACGCCCTCCAGGATCGAACACGATGGTCTCATCTCTGGACACGTTGGATGCTGTGACAGCTGTCCAATGTCCTGACAGCCTTGAACATCAGTCCACTAGTGAACAGTTTTCTCATGATTACGAAGTTCAGGAACCGGATTCTGATACAGAGCGACTGGTGAGCTTGTTAGCTTATAAGATCTTTGTACCTACCACAAGAATGGCAAATAAATGACTTGACTATTGACATTTTGTTACCCCTGAAGATGTGTCAAGTATGCGACTGTGTCAAACAACTTTACGATACAGTAGAAATACCTTGAACTGTATTTTTTTTAATGACAATTCTATAAATTCAAATCCGAATATTTAAAGAGCTTTTTGACATCAGATTATTAAAGCAATCTGTTCTTTGAAGGAGCTGGACGGAAGAGTCCCAAGGGCAAAGGAACGCACCATAATGTTCGATAGTACGGATACCCTGAGTGCTGTCAGTGGTGACAGCTCTGTGAAAGAGGCCATCGTGGAAGCTCCAGCGGCAACTTTCTACATTGGTGACACCCCTATAATGAGAGGTATGTTTATAGAAAGGATAAAGTTATTTTTATAACTAGAATTTATGTAATAGAAAAAACTCCAGGTACTAATTGTGATTGTTTTAGCGAAGTAGACTCATGGCATTGTCAAACGGAGTTAAGGAGTAGAGTAGATATAGATATTGAAGTAAGAATAATCGTGATTACTTTATCGTTGACCCTTATAATGGTATAATCCGCGCGCAATGAGAATGGGATGGAACCTAGCCAAAGTAAATCGAAATTTAATTTAATGAATCAACTAATTGTTTACTTGTTATCTTACTTGAAGTTGCTGCAGCAAAAGTTCCCTCGGATGCGTGAAACCGTGTTTTTGGATATCCCTGTGGCTGGCCGGCAAACAAACGCGTCCCAGTTTGGGAGGTTCCATCCCATTCTCATCGCGCGCATTGGAAATAAACCGACAGTATTTCTTGGTTCTTATTAAACTTGTTTTGTAAAGGCGATAGATACGGTGAAGAAGACGAGCCTCAACCAACTCTATCAGGGAGCTGCCCCGCATCACTACCTCCAGTGGCGCAGTCATCACCACCAGTACCCGCACAAAGAAGGTATTTTAATCATGATAATGACGTATATTAATTTGTAAACAAACAACATTTTATCAAATTGTATAGTCTCCATTTTGTTTACATTAATGTCATCATTAAATTTTTAAACAAGCTAAGAAATTATTCTTCTACTTCTACTCTGTTTTTACTAGCCTAGCAATAAATTTGTTTGCTTGTTCTATATTTATTAAAACCCACAAGTTCACTTTTAAGTTTGTCATTTCATAAAATTATTTATTTTATATTGTATTGTACCTACTAAATTATTATTATTGTCATTGCAGCTGCTATTGTTTAAGTCACTCACAAGAAAAGCTCGGCAAATAGGTACACTAATTTATATCGTACGGCTTTTTTTTAATAATTCGCTTCATCATCAACAAACTTTCATTTAATTTCTTAGTTTATTATTTAATTCTTTATGTTTTGCTTTTTATGATATTGAAAGTAAACGAGTGTGAGCATGACGAGTGATATTGTTTATGTTTAAAATATATTCTATTCAAGCTTCATTTCAATAACGTTTGATTTAAAAATCAGTATTTAATGATATCATCATCAATTTCTTTTGCATTATGAAAATGACCTTAAATATTTTAAGTATTTTGTTTATCACAAATATTTGAATACGTGTGTGCAAAACAAAAGTGGTAAGTAACTTTTGTCATCATAACTCTTTTCAGATCTCTTACAATGATAGCGAAATCTCCACCATCAAGTTTAGATGAGACTGCGAAGAAGTAAAATCTGATCGAAAATAGTATTTTTAAGAAGTTTTGTTTTAATCTAGTGTTTTATAAAAATATCTTGCAGCTAAAGCTAACATAGCTTAATGCAAATGATGCACTGCTAACACTGACTCAAAATTATGACCTCGTGATCGCGGTCGGTACAGTACAATATGTATGATAATATTTAGTCAAATGTTAATGTAGATGAAATATCAACTTCTATTTATAGGAGACCTAAACTAAATGTTATATTGGAAGTGGTATTTATACTACAATTGAATTTCTAATTCATTGATGTGATAATATCTACAATTTTAATCAGAATATTTTCTGGTGAGAAGTTAACGAATCAACTTGGATCGAATAGGAAAAAAAAATTGGGATGGACTTTAGTTTGTGAGATCATGATCCAGAATTTGATGAAATGTTAGGGACATGTTCCAAGTTTAGTATCGGATAGTATTTTGGTACTCATTTTTGTACTCAACAGTCGGTTTTTGTACGATATTGGTCCATATTATTACTTCGACCTATCCTTTTAGATAGCGCTTAGCTTTTAGTCTTGAAATTACTGCTTACGCAGAATGATTAACACAGTAGGACTATTACTTAAACATTTTATAAGAATACAAGGTAAGTAGTAACCATTTCAGATTATGACGTTTTTGATATTGAACCTGTAAGTGATCTAGATCGTGATAATGACTATAACATTGTTTTAGGGAAACAAAAAACTCATACATGGATATGAAATGATCTCAGTTTCGATTCTTGCACAATTTCGTACTTAAGTAGATAGGTAGAGTTACAAAATGTAGAGTAAGCATCTACGGCCATTTAAACTTAAAACATGTGACTAAATTAACACTTCTTAACAAGTTTCACTAACGAATTTGTAGAAACTGTTATGTTGAAATTATGATCTGATACTTATATTACGTGTACTTTGTTAATTGTTCGAATTGATTTGGAACTACTAGTTTTTCACTTGGTCGTAGGTTATAACCATTAATCAGGTAAATGCTTGCTCACTTCCAAACGTTTTGTAATCTTTGTAAGTATTTTGGGGTTGAGATGAATGGCGTCAGTAAGATTAAAAAAATATTCAACTTGGGATACAATAAAGTCATCTACGTAGCAATTTGTTTTACTTTCTTGCTTTAATTCTCTGCTGTTCTGTACTTTGCTGCTTATGAAACTGAAGATGATTTTATTGTATTAGCAAGTTTTTGGGGATAGACTGAGGATGGTTCAAGTAAGGTTTAGAAAGCTTAGCTAAAACAGTTATGTGCAAGGTTGCAGCCATTTAATTTATTGTGGATTATAAGTCATCTACTATTTGATGGTCTGCTTGTAACTAAATATTTATATATAATAGTATAATTTGATTAAGTCGGTGTGCTTTAAGATTTGGTGTTAAGGATTAACTGCTAACGTAATGTTGCTATACTGTCGTATGTATTAAGTTTCTAAAACCATTAAGTTGCCCTGTTCTATTGTTCCACGTTGTATTTGTAATATTGCTGAATATTCTATCGATTAAACTAAAATATTATTGAATATTATTAATAAAATGCTATGTCTCATATTTACTTTTGAAGTTTCATTTATAAACAGTTTCATCTAAATATAGTCGTTGTAATAGATTCAAAAGTTTGAGATAACTTTTTGGTTCTTTTCAAATACGGCAATAAAGGATATTTTTCTATGTCTTTCGTAGGAAAATTGATCATTTTTAATAGTGTGAAATTATCGCGATGAAATCTCAAAGCCTCTCTTTTGCATTAGGCCTAACCTAACATTTCTTATATTTCAGACCGTATCAAAGACCCCGTATAAGAACTAACATAAGCTATGAAGGGCATAAAATACAGGCTGGTAGATTTAGATTCAACATATTATTCAATCATTTTCTTATCACTTTGCAATCGATTTAGACTTGTACCGATGCTACATCCCTAAACCAACATCTACCCTCATATCATTTTTATCCTTGATTCTATGGGGGTAAACCAATATCAGTTTTCGTTGGCTATACTTGGTCACTTCCGATCCAGCCTGTCTACGTGCCAGAGCGTTTGAGTCGAGCTCTTGTACTCCTCAATTTATCGGTCAAGTTGTAACATCTGCAAAGTGATCCCCGCGAGTTTAATCATACAGACTATTGTGATCACCAAAGTATTGCCGTTTGGAGATTAGAGAGGACGTGTGACGCGCGTCCACTACAACCAGCACGAGGGAGCAACGTCGAACCAGGTTAGCCGCCTCAAATTCCTTTCCCTGTAATCTTTCCATACGAGAGGCAGTCGACTCATTCTCACAGTTAGGAATTATTGTCGTTTTTAACTGTCATGAAAGATTCATTTAGATTCAATCGCAAAAAAATCAGTGGATTCTCTTCTCTTATGCGCTCTGTGCTCTTAGAAAAACCACAAATGAGGAGTGTGCACTTGCAGCGTACTACGCCGCAGCCAGGGCACTAATAAACGTGACAATTTGTCACCGGTCATGACAATTTTATATCCATTGCGTCAACCAATTTGAAAATAAAACAAACTACTCATAGCTACACCGCAATGTAAACCAAATTGTCATGACAATTATTAGACTAATAGGGCCCAATTTTACAACATGACAATTATTACTTATTTAGCCATTTGTAATGTTTAGATTGTATTGTAGTATCAATAAAATAAATAAAGATCCTGAAAACACCAAAATACCTTGAAAAGGTAAAGTAAACTATAGCATCTAGGTTTACCTTTTTTGTAACAGTGGAATAAATATGAATATGAAATGAATATAGTTAGTTACGATATTAAAAACCAAATAAACATTTATTAAAAAACTTACAAAAGTATGAAACATTTAATTTTATATATTATTTCATTCACGTCATGCTATGATTTAAGAATTCATTATATTACAATTAACAAAAACTATATTTGCCATACATGATTCTTTTGGTAGGTACAATACAAAAATACTGATGTCTAATACAACAAAAAAAAAATATTGTCATGAATTGGCACTAAGTGTTGTATGAAAAAAACAATTTAACCATTTCTGAACGAAAATGCTTCAAACGAGAAATCTCTGTGTATTATTAAAATTTATAAATAACTTACAAAATATACATTAAATTTTTATCTAAGATTTCTCATTCAAATTATTTTCATTCGCATACTAAAAAGTCTTACACCTAATATGCTTACATTTACTATGGCATTTTAATATAAAATTTCATACATGATTTTGTGTACAGATTATACAACAATAAAATCAACAATTAAATAAGTTAGCAACAATAAGAATAAATAGTTAATATTAAGTCTTCCTTTGGTGGTAAGTAAGAGCAGTGATTCGAATTTTCCACAGAATATAAAAAAAGAAATAAAATTAAAGTACATAATTCTATGTCTTCATCACCCGTTCATAGTGAGTCGAATTCGGATACATCACTCGTCTGAAAAAAAATACTTGTAATTAATTTCATAACTACATCTAACAAGGCCATCCTAATGAAGAGTGGGATGTGGAACAACAGGGATAGTATTTAGTTCGTGCAGATTACGGCAATTCTTTTTCATTTATCTAATTGCAAAGCATTGAATACATTATAAATGTAAAAACAACAATAAATATCAATATAAATGCAATGATAGTAGTGAGTGCTTAATGAACTCTTGAAAACAGAAAAACAAACAAGCTCACCATATTCCTTTTTAAAAATTTCTAGGCAGAAAAAAATCAATTCTGACCAATTAATATTAAGGATTGCCTTAATAAACAAAAAAATTGTTACATTTCTGGAATAAAGGCTCGTTTCTTTTTTGTCCAGGGTAAAGCTTTTGATTAAGTGAACTAGGTGTGATACATACAAGGTCTGACTTATAAAGGTGCACGTGCGGCAGAAGGAAAGTGGAGCCGAGGTCTCGTTCAGCCATCGTGTTGGCCTCCTGCATGCAAGAATCAGTTATATACAAACGGCAGGGGTTCCACAGGGAAGCGTTCTAGGCTAAGTGGTTTATATGACGTATAAAAAGTGCGATTGACTGAATTCAATTAAATATGCAGTTAATTTAAAAAATATGTAAAGTAAAATTGACATAACAACTTTGCTAATGCATAAATTGTAAATAGGTATATAAGAGAAACTGGCCCAATGCTGGCAGCCATCCACTTCATTGGTTAAGCAATAAAAATATGGGATCTGTCAAAAATATTTTTAGTAGGTACAGTGGGCAGCATATCAAGTGTATACACTTTGACCTTGAACCCGAATGCGAATGAACAGGGAGAATCGGTCGCATGAGACAAATAGTGTTTTCGTATTTCCGTCTCGACTAAGTCGTGCTGCTCGACAGACTGTGCATGTGTGCGTGATGCGCTTCTAGTTTATTTAAATAGATTATAGTAGTGTGCGTCGGGCGCAGCTGCTGATTCAATGAGTTTTCCGTGCAAAACAAATTTGTGTTGAACACTATATTTCAAACATGCTCATCGCCGATTTACTAACCTAATTGTGTATTTAACGAGACGGGAACTAAAAATTACTGTCTGTGACGTTTGCTTATGTTATTAATTTTATAATGATTTACTTAAGTATGCTGGAATGGTCAACGAGCTTTCAAATGAGATAATATTTACGTTAATTATCTTAGTATTTAAAATAGTATTTAATTTAAGATTTACACAAAAAAGATAAAAAAAGTCACTATCGAGTGGTGGGAAAATATAGACAATGCAAAAGCACTAAGTTCTAAATTTATTTGAATAAAGATTTTTGACTTATTGACTTTGATAAGAGGCAAATAAGACATAAAATATATCTTTCATTAAATAAAGTGCAAATGTTGCTTATCTGTGATCTACAAAATTTACTATTTGTGAAGAATTTTAATGGAGCTTTTTCTAAAATCTTAATTTCACAACCGCGAACTCCAACGTTACAAAACTTTTATGTAACGGACTGTTTGAACACTAAGCTAAGTAGTGCCACTAAAATGAAGAAAAACATGTTTAGGCTAAGTTGATACTAACAAAGTGAAGATAATATTTGGTTTTGCATGCGAGTGAAACGAATTCTATGAGCCTTTTGCAGCTCTGTCGGTCGAGATCAAGCAAGACAATACACATCATAAAAATGTTCACTGTCAATAGGTAATGCATAAAATCGAAATAATAGGCTGCTCGTCTTCCATGTGATAGTGTGCAACATAAGGCTTACAATTCGTTATTTTTCTTGAATGTCTTGCTTGATCATACAAAATCATCGTGTAGGTAGTAAATGGGAAATAAAACACAAACTTACGTTTTTACAGTAAATAAATTATTTATTTTTACTATCACAATAAAACATTTTTCTATTATATTAATTATTACGAAAGAACAAACAAAACGGTATAATAAAAGCTTATTGCTTTTTTCTTGTTTTATCACTGTTTCTGATTCTACAGATAGTAGGCAGGTAGTAGATCGACTAAGATTTAAAAATCTGGGTAAATAAAATCAAATTTTTGAGAAAGTAATTTTTAAATTTGAGATTTAAGCATTGACAATGCTATTTTTATACAATACCAAATAATAAACTAGAAAAAATACGACTCACACCAGATCGTATTCTTGGACAGGAATTGAACCCGCGACCTTTGGATGTCCGATCCAATGCTCTGACCGCTGAGCTACCGAGTCACAAGTGGCATTGTCGAATTGCTTATATTGCACTATTACGCTACAAGCCAGCGTTAATTCATCAATGTAAGGAATTAACCTCGACATTCAATTGAAATATCTATCGAAAAATTTTAATTCATAATTACTTAAATTTATGATTTACACAAAAAAGATAAAAAAAGTCACTAACAAGTGGTAGGAAAATATAGACAATGCAAAAGCACTAAGTTCTAAATTTATTTGAATAAAGATTTTTGACTTATTGACTTTGATAAGAGGCAAATAAGATATAAAATATATTTTTCATTAAATAAAGTGCAAATGTTGCTTATCTGTGATCTACAAAATTTACTATTTGTGAAGAATTTTAATGGAGCTTTTTCTATAATCTTAATTTCACAACCGCGAACTCCAACGTTACAAAACTTTTATGTAACGGACTGATTGAATACTAAGCTAAGTAGTGCCACTAAAATGAAGAAAAACATATGTTTAGGCTAAGTTGGTATTAACAAAGTGAAGATAATATTTAGTTTTGCATGCGAGTAAAACGAATTCTTCGAGCCCTTTGCAGCTATGTCGGTCGAGATCAAGCAAGACAATACACATCATAAAAATGTTCACTGTCAATAGGTGAAAATGCATAAAATCGAAATAATAGGCTGCGCGTCTTCCAAGTGATAATGTGCAAGATAAGGCTTACAATTCGTTATTTTTCTTGAATGTCTTGCTTGATCATACAAAATCATCGTGTAGGTAGTAAATGGGAAATAAAACACAAACTTACGTTTATACGGTAAATAAATTATTTATTTTTACTATCACAATAAAACATTTTTCTATTGTATCAATTATAACGATACGGTATAATAAAAGCTTATTGCTTTTTTCTTGTTTTATCACTGTTTCTGATTCTATAGTTGGTAGGTAGGTAGTAGATCGACTAAGATTTAAAAACCTGGGTAAACAAAATCAACTTTTTGAGGAAGTAACAACATTTTAAAATTTTAGATTTTAGCATTCACAATGCTATTTTTATGCAATACCAAATAATAAACTAGAAAAAATACGACTCACTCCAGATCATATTCTCGGACGGTAATCGAACCCGCAACCTTTTTATGTCCGATTCAATGCTCTGACCGCTGAGCTACCGAGTCACTAGTGGCATCATCGAATTGCTTCTAGTATATTCCACTCTCTGCCAGCGTTAATTCATCAACGGAAGGAATTAACCTCGTCATTCAATTGACATATCTTTCGAAAAATTTTATCTTTAATCCTATCTTTTGAAAAATCTCAAATTTAAAAATTATATAGCTGTTTCATCTTAATCAATTTTCAAAATATCTGGAAAGATATTTCATTGAATGTCGGTCGAGGTTAATTCCATACATTGATGAAATAACGCAGAATAAGAGTGTGAAATGCTAGAAGAAATTCGATGATGTCACTAGTGACTCGATAGTTCAGGTATCCAAAGGACACGGGTTTGATTCTCGTCCGAGAATATGATCTGGTGCGGGTCTTATTTTTTCTAGTATTGTATAAGTAACAACATATAACAATTTAATAATTAAAATAGTGTCAATAGTTATAATAGAAATAAAAATCAACATAAAATGACATTGACGACTCGCTGGACTGAACTAATAAAAAATATTCACACAAATATTGCAAATAGGTAAGTAAAGCAATAAAAGTGGGTTGTTAAACGCAAAACATTCACAAAAAAGTAGACAAACAACAAAAAAACGGTTGCATTGTTCTGTTCTATTGTAACAATTTTGGAAACGTAAAGTGAACATTATATTCATAGCTTTAAAGAGCATAATTGAATGAACAACAGTGGTAGATTTTCGGTCTAGTCAAAGGAGTTACGATACTTTTGTCATTTTCGCTAGTAAATGTGTGCCTGTGGGGACTTATTTGTAGACCATCAGAAATCAGGAATATAATATAGAAACGTAATGTGTAAGCATAGTCATATAAATATAAGTTGTTTTAAAAAAAAAAGTAATTCTTTAATTTAGTTGAGCTGCATTTTGATTGTGATTTGTTTTTTAAATTGTGATACAGGCACTTAGCAAACGAAACTGTTCAATAAAAGAAGAATGAACGATAATATTTTCAATACCGGTTGCGAAGATGACGTAAGCTAAGTCCAAAACTGATTAAATCTTTTAACAATACTTATTTTTCCTATCTAATTTAAACATAGAAAACACACATTGATAACTAGACAAAAAACAAGATGAATAAATAAAACGTGATATTATTTATGCAAATAAATCTATGAAAAATTAAAAGTAACATGTAAAAAAATATTCATAATAGAGTGAAATGGTGCGCCCCGTGCCGAGAAGCAAGAATTAATGTTGGCCAAGAGTAAGTATTATAATTTACCATGAAATAGTATTATTTTTAAAATAAATTTTAATAAGGCAAACGTTAATCGATCTATACCTTACTTATACCAAATGGCATTTGTTTATTACCGTTATAAAATTTATATTCCTAACGAATACCAAATTTTAAAATTTTTAATATAATTTTTAATAAATTTGGTATTCATTGGGAATAGAAATTTTATAACGGCAATAAACAAATACCATTGGTATTAGTTTTTGGTATGGTAACGTGGATTTTCATTCAGAGGTAAAAAGATCGGCATCGATAAAAAATAGTGCATGTTCAGGATTAAGCAAATAAATAAACTCTAAATCAAAACGTGTTAGAATAACAAAGATGCTCATGACCCGCGGAGCTCATCCACCATTTCTTGTCTCTGTGTGGTGCGGCATTATTTAATTGTTTCGCTTCTTTCTAGCTTCTTTTGATCGCCGCCGCACAGTGTCCACGGAAATCTAAAACAAAAAACACTTCCCATCACACAACTATTTAATTAAAATTATTTTTTGTTCAACGAAATGAAGCTACGATTGAGAGTCAGTGTTAAATCAAGAGAGCAAGCTTCACCGCTAAAAGGCGGGTTAACATTGTAAAGTATTAAATAGTCAAGTAAAACCACGTTAAGTAAGGCAAGTAAACGTCGAGAATTCAAAAAACCAATAAATCCAAACTAAATAATTCTAAAATAACACCTGAATTAACAATATACGCGCTGTAATCCGTAAAAATTGTATTTTATTTCTATGGTAAGGTTTCACTTTCCCGGGTTTACATATCAACATGCAAAATCAACAATGAAAATCTCAACACCATAATTATAATCAACAATTTAATATTTCAAAGAATCAAAACATAAACGGTTCAAAATGTTTAGATTATCAACGACTCGCATATTTTGTTTTAATTTAAGCCGATAAGTTAAAAAAAAAGTTTCCATATTCGAATGCTCTCACACTAACAAAAAAAGAATCCGTCGCCTTTTGTTTCTTTCATGGGCGGCAAGTTCAAAGAATCAAATCACAGGTGTCTGTTTTGCTTATGTTTGGAAAATTACCAAGTCATGAGAACAAAAACTACTTATGAATTATTTTAAATATAATATAATATTTTAAAAGAAGAATAATGAGAATTAATAAGTGCGGGTTTGAGTCCCGTCTTAGGCGCTCGATATTTTCTAGTATCTTTCTAATATAATTATTTATCTTAATATATAATTGTGAGTGCGCAAAATCTCAATGTAATAATTATTTACTTAGCTATTTCATCTTTATCGATTGTCAAAACATCTTTCCAGATGTTTCTTTCGAAAACGGGACAAATGGTCACGTTAATTATGCCTAACCTAATGAAATTATTTTATTTACTGCTGCAACATTTTTTTAAAACACAAGAGAGCTTTGACAAAGTTGCATTTGAAAATCTTCGTAATTGCTTAAATATGGGTCAGACTATCTACCTATGGCCTTCTCGTAGCGCTGTCGTGATGGACCCTCTTCCCACCGCCGCAGCCAGATGGTTCGTCTCTACAGTAAAAACATATCATTTAATACTAATTAAGTTATAACAAAACCAAAACAAAATTAAGAAAAAAATAGTAAAATAAGAATTTAACCTATCGATATAAGAGAAGCTCGGTGGCTACTCGTAATCATAATATCTATCATGCCAAGTTATTAAAAAGCGAATAAACTATTTAAGACTACACTTATCGATCATAATAATAATAATTATGAAACCATTGAAAAGAAACGTGATAAATTCGAGATAAGGGCATTGACGAAAACGTAATTTTCAAGTCCTTATTTTTCAAAATGAATAAACCGATTTTAATAAAACTTCATAAGCATAAGCAGGATACATAGTTTTAAAAAGTTAGCAAGGAACATTTTTGGAATGTCTTATTTTAAAAAAGATAATTGGAAATTTCTGTTACTATGGAAAATTTAAAATCAGTCTCACTAGATCTTACACTATTTATCAAAAATGAGTTCTATTAACTTTTTAGACCAATATATTTTACTTATGTGTATAAAGTTTCATTAAATTCTTTAAATAAGGACTTGAAAGTTTGTATGAAATGCCGTATTTCGTCAACGCTCACTCGATTTGTTTAAAAAGACTAACACTTTTAATAAATTTTACTTAAAAATACTATAAAAAGTTACTTACCGATACTCCAGTTTTTTGTATTTTTTTTACGTTGTTTTTACTTAATAAACTTCACAAACCGCAACACGACACTAAAAAACTGTGTGCACTGTCTACTGAGGTGAACTGACTGACTGATGACGTCACGCGAGCAGCGAGACGGGGCGGATGGTGCCGTATGCGCCAGGGGCGTTGCCCACTAACGTCAATATTTTGACAGCTGATCAGTAATTGGCCCTTAATTTTGACAGCTGAGCAGTCATTGGCAAATTTGCACACACTAAACAAATCCACCAATGATGACAAGGTGACTTTCTTTCTAACACTGTATAGCGTGTCGTAGTTATAGATATGTATAGTGTATACCTTGACATGCTGCTTTGCGTACCTACCTAAATATTGGACAGTTCATATTGTATTGTGTTGTGTTGTTTAAACGGCCAACAATTGGGTAGTTTACCTTAGTTTATCTTAATAAAGATAGAGTATAAAAATGTTGTTTTTAATGTTTAGCATAGAAAACCTGATGTGTGAGACGAGTCGACGAAGCTGCTCTACCAGTGCTGGCTGGCAATGTCCCGCCCACTGAACGTGCTTCCGATAGAGTCCTGTGAAAGAAACAAAAGCAAACAACATAGCAGTATAAATAAAGGTTAAATAAATATTTTGACACTATCACATACATTGCTCCGATTCCAAAGTAAGTAGCTAAAGCACTTGTGTTTTGGAAATCAGAGACAACGGTGGTATTACAAACATCCAGACCTGAATAGGACTCGCACCAGATCATGTTCTCGGACGGGAATCGAACCCGCGACCTTTGGATATCCGGTCCAATGCTCTGACCGCTGAGCTACCGAGTCACTAGTGGGAACGTCGAATTTCTTCTAGTATATCAACTCTTACGCTGCAAGCCAGCGCCATCTCACCAATGTAGAAGGAATTAACTTCGACATTCAACTGAACATCTTTCCAGATATTTTTAAACAGTTGATTAAGAAGGTCGCGGGTTCGATTCCCGTCCGAGAACATGATCTGGTGCGAGTCCTATTTTTTCTAGTATGTTATTTAGTATTGTATAAAAATAGCATTGTGAATGCTTAAATCTCAAAAATTTAAAAAAATCCAGACCTGAGCCAATATAGAAAAGTTCCTTTTCTAAATTGACCCAACCGGGAATCGAACCCGGGACCTCAGAGATGGCGACACCTTGAAAACCGGTGTACAAAGCCACTAGACCATGGAGGTCGTCTGATTTAAATGTCAAATGATTTTTTAATTTATATCGTCGCAAGCACTGACACTCAATATGATAGTTACGTCATTAGTCATTAGATTACCAAAAGTCTATTGTAACGTTATTTTAATCATAATCAGAATATTATTTATTTGCGAAAATGTGGGTTTTACAAGATGTTACTTACAATAAAGAGCCTTTCACATTGTTACCTTCTTAAGGTATGCGAATGTTAGTATGTGATTCAAAAATACTTTAAGGCTCGGTTGCATCATCTTAATTTAACTATAACAGTACATGGTACAAACTTATCTGAGCCGGTGGCCAAAACTGGAACTAAGTGTTATTACATATTGTTACCTAGGTTACGCCATAGACGACAGCGACGCTGTCACCGAGTCAGATAAGTTTATGTCTGTTAAAGTTAAGGTTAAATCAAGATGGTGCAACTCAGCCTAAGTTTGTTACATTATAACGCTTTAAATTATTACAAAATTAATAATTCAAATTGTACATCGTCACATTCGTAATATAATATATGTACTTATTAACTCCATTAATCTATGTCACTGGGTTTCTATCAGGATATCTCACACGCATACAACAGCAAAACAACTCGAGGCTTCGTGAATCGTAATGATAACTTACAGCTCTCCAATTCTTCTTTCAGCATCAGTCCATTCGGACAATTCCTCCTGACTGTTGAGGAAAATTTTAATTACATTTAAGTAAGATAAGTACATTAAAGTTTACACTATATAAGTGGGTAAGTTGAGAAGCTCGATGGCGCAGTTGTTTAGCGCCTGGCCCAGCGATCGCGGAGGTTTAGCAACTTTCGCAAAGGTCGGTCATGGGATGGGTGACCAAAAATTTACTATCCCGAGTTCCTTCGTGCTTCGGAAGGCACGTTAAGCCGTTGGTCCCGGCTGCATTTGCAGTCGTTAACACCCATCAATCCGCATTGGGCCCGCGTGGTGGGTTATGTTTCATCCTCCTTATTCACCCATAGGATTAACAGTGCCCCAGCAGTGGGGCCATCAAAAAAATGGTTGATGGTCTGATACTTAAAAGTTTAGATTGCATACCTGTAAGACTTCCTAAGCGAGTTGAATCTCGCAAGGTCCGCCTCTAGGTCCCCTTTGCGTACTGAAGACGAGTCATCTCTCTCATCTTTACCGACCTCATCGGGCCGTATGGTTGTTGACACTTTGAAACCTGCTGATACTAGAGCTCCTAGAAGAGACAAGAGAAGATTAATATATAAACCTTATTAATTAAAGCGCGACAACCCGCACGCTCCTCACAGCCCATAAAAATATTTATACCACCATACTATTGAAAAAATTATACCCGCGATAGCTACTTTTCTCGCTGTCTAAGAATGTATAATAACCAATTTTCAAATTTATTTTCAACACCTTAACTGGTATTCAATATTTCTTTTAAATTTTGAGATTTTAGCATTCACAATGCTATTTTATACAAGGTGTTACAATAATACCCCTAATGCCGAATATGGTATATAGGGACCATCAAACTGATCAACTTTTACTATGGGACCAACTCTGAAATCGCGAAAAAAAAATCAGCTGTTTCATACAAAAATTAAAATCGAAAATATCAAAATGTATGAAACAGCTGATTTTTTTTTCGCGATTTCAGAGTTTGTCCCATAGTAAAAGTTGTTCAGTTTGATGGTCCCTATATACCATATTCAGCATTAGGGGTATTTTTGTAACACCTTGTATAATACCAAATAATATACTAGAAAAAATACGACTCGCACCAGATCATGTTCTCGGACGGGAATCGAACCCGCGACCTTTGGATATCCGGTCCAATGCTTTGACCGCTGAGCTACCGAGTCACTAGTGGGAACTTCGAATTTCTCCTAGTATATCAACTCTTACGCTGCAAGCCAGCGCCATCTCACCATTGTACAAGGAATTACCTCGACATCACATGATCTGGTGCGAGTCGTATTTTTTCTAGTATATTATTTGGTATGGTATTCAATAGATAATTATCAAAATTATAAAGTAAGCCATTTGTTTTGGTTTGTTCCGTTTAAATATCCTATAGCTCCGTCTCAAATTACTTATTATGTATGGTTAGCAGCACCGAGGGCCTATTTACAAAAAAATCAGTATAAACGTACGATGTTCGTCCCACTTCGTGACATTATTAACTCATGTATAAGGTTCAAAATCAAGTGAATCAATCAACGAACATCTTTCGACTATCGCGATTGTTTTTTGTAAATGGCCGTCAGGTTATACGAGACTGTTGATGTTTTAGCGGCGGAAATGCGGTGCAGTGCGATTTAAATAATTAATTAGTATTTTTTATTAACTTTCAACTGTACCTTGTTTATTATGTCGGTCCTTATTTGCACTGTATGAAGACTCCATACTATGTTTTCTTCTCATCTGAAATTTTTTGAAATCATAAAAAAGTTAGGTTTTCTTTTCTATCATGTATGTTGCACTTAGTACGTTTTAAATATGAATAAAAATGCATCATTACGGGTACAGATCTATGCAATTTTAACCTTTGTTATTATAGATATGCTTTTAGGTAAAGCAGTCCTGATTTGAATATCGAATAAGATATAGTTCATAACTCTTCGATCTCGACTCAATCGAGTCAGTTAATGAGAAAAAATATAATGCATGACAGAGACAGTTATAGCATTTCTCTGTTGTCACGAACGAGTATAGTCGAGCCTGTCCGATTTATTTATCATAGCCCCGTCAGTGACTGTCAGTGTTCAATAAAATGATAACAGCTTCATTTCCAAGGTAATGCATGTTCAAGCGAACTTCAACCTATTTTATATTTTAATGACTCTAAGAAAATTACCTTAAGGTGGGTCATTAATCACATGATTCAATTTGGTCGGCTGTACCTATCACTTAAAACTTTTTCCCAGTTTAAGCAAAACTTTATAAAGTCAGGATAAGTTTTTCAGGATAACTTTATAAAGTCAGGATAAGTTTTTCTTAAACCGTATACGAAAATAACAACAAAATGTATTGAATGACATACCTCCTCGTTGTTATTGGTTGCTCCTGATTCCAAGTAGCTGATCAGTTTTGCTTCGCTACTCAACTCTAAGCTTAGTTTTTTGGAAATATTTTCTCGACTGTAAAGAGAGAAAAAAAACCGGTCAAGTGCGAGTTAAACTCGTGCATCGAGGGTTCCGTGCCATCATAATATAAATACACTGCCAGAGTATATTATTGCGGTTTTAGGTCAGAACTATCTCTTGATAGATAGTGGAACTAAAGTAATTTTTATTGATGATTTCTGAAAAAGTGTGCTATAAAGAGAAATCGTTTTATTTTTCTTGTAATCTTTACACTAACTTCTATCACATTCAGATTTTTCACTATGCAAACTTCGGAGATATGGCGGATGAACATAATTTTTTTTAAATTTCATTCTTATTTGCAAAATAGTTGGGCAAACGTCATCTAAAACTATTCCATATTTCAAGTTGATAGCATTAGTAGTTCTTAAGATATCCAGCTGTGACAGACAGGATGAGTCGCATCATAAAAGGAACCCTTCCTTTTTACCATTTTGGTACGGAACCCTAAAAACAAATGTTATATTTAACAAGTAACCAGGGACCAGAAGATCATAAGGGGGTTTCAAAGTTTAACAAAAGTGTTATCCACAGTTTTTTGTATACATACAAATAATATTTAGAGACAGCCGTGTAAGAGATGAGCACGGTGGGCGGCGACGTCTAGTGCACGGGCGGCTCCAATATCACGCACTGTCACTGTTACTATAAACTAGTCTTAGAAATATCCCCCGCTCCCACCTCTGTTTGACATCTGTCAATGTCAACCATGAAGGGAGTAATCGACTTACGGGTGGCGACGGTAGTGGCAGCCACTTCTAGCATCGTGGTGGTCTGTGACATTACTTTTTGGTCTCTCGCTTCGTTGGACGTTCTCGTGGAGTCGGGGTCGGATTGCATTTTTAGTTTTTGATGATGGTTTAATTGATTGTGGAATTATATTTATCGTTTCACTTGTTTATAAACACCAATTCACCTCTGATCTAGTGTTTTATAAGACTAGTATACATGTACCTGTCACCATGCAGCGGGTGCAGGCGCGCGCGCGGGATGAGCACGGCGGGCGGCGGCGGCGGCGCCTCGTGCGCGGGCGGCTCCGACATCACGCACTTCTTGCCGCTCGACATGCGCTGAAGTTTTATCAATAATAAATATTAGTATTCTTATTTATGATGAGTAATATATTTACTGTTTACTTATTATTAAATTGCATGCAAAGAGAAATCACGTGATAAAAAATAAACAACAAACAAGGAGACCCTTCATAATGACATTACCTTTGTAGGCATGTACGGTAAGGAGGCGTTTTGTACACTAGATGTATCTCCAGACTCTCCCCTCTCGGTAATCAACGCTCGTCGATCAGCTCTTTGTTTTGGCACTGCTCCCTGTAATTGAGAATATGTAAATAAATACCTTGATATTATCTTTGGAAAACCGTAGGACGGCCCTAATTAGATTACAGAGTAACAATTATTTGACGACGACGTTTATTCCGCCTTGTGACGTTCCTCAAAATAGAGCAAAGCGAATGTCGAACTACATCCGATTTTTGCGAATTGTTTTTAGTAGTAGGCCATAAATTTCTGTTTGTTACAAAACTATATACAACGTGTTACAAAAGTACCCCTAATGCCGAATATGGTATATAGGGACCATCAAACTGAACAACTTTTACTATGGGACCAACTCTGAAATCGCGAAAAAAAATTCAGCTGTTTCATACATTTTGATATTTTCGTAATTAATTTTTGTATGAAACAGCTAATTTTTTTTTCGCGATTTCAGAGTTGGCCCCATAGTAAAAGTTGATCAGTTTGATGGTCCCTATATACCATATTCGGCATTAGGGGTACTTTTGTAACACCTTGTATAGTGGTCAAATTATGATAATACCTGGTGTAGACTGGGCATGCTCTGTATGCAGGCGACGATGGAGCGCGGCTGGCGGCGCGGGCGCCGGCACGCCAGCACCGCGCACGCCGCCAGCACCACCGACAGCAGCGCGCCCGCCACCACCAGCGAGATTAGAACCACTGGGGTGAAGAAAATCATCATTAACATCAGCCATTTTAGGTCTTGGTCTCCTATTTTATGCTATACGTGTCGTTTGACGTCAGCGTAAACATTACTATATTTTTCATACACCGACGTCAGCGTTCGAAAGAGACCACAACAGTACATTAAGTACTATAGTTAGAGAGCACTGTGACGCTGACGCTGTAAGCGGCCACGGCCTAAGTAGAAGACCAATATCTTAGTGGTCATTTTAGTAAAGCCTTCCTTGGATAAGCCATAAGCCGCCACGCAAGTTGAATGCGGTTCGGCACAGAATAAATAATAGAAGGTGTACAAGGATTCGGTAAGTGGTATGCAGTCGAAATCAAAGGATTAACCATCCTTCTAGTTAATATAATTTTAAAAGATTTGCACATTTAACATAAGTTGGAAATACCTAATTTAAGAACTTTATTGTAACTATATTCTTGCAAATAAATAATTTATTACTATTATTATTCTGAACGAAGCATGCTCAAGTTAATCAATAAAGTTCACCCATAATAAGATCATCAAGGATGTATTAAAAATAAAGCAAGACATCTCGGAGAAAAAATTTGGTATCATCTTACGGCCTAGCTGCGGTGGTTAGCAGCTGGCTGACATGGTGGCGCGTCAAGTAAAATACTGGTAAGTTATATGTAGTTATTTTCCATCCCTTTTTGCCATTTTCTATCCTATACCTACATATACCACCCTACGCACTTTAACCGGAGAGATGAGCAACAAGAGTTCACCTTTCGGCAGTTGGGGTGAGGTTGGTCAAATTCATAGAATAAGAATAGTTAATTCAACATTAAACAAGTTTTTTTTAATAAATTAATATTTAGTACCATACTCGTACCTTTGAGGTTGATCTGGCAGGAGCTGCCAGCATACCACTGGAAGCACTCGCACAGCACGCGCTGGTCGTCCCTTGAGTAGCAAGCTCCGTGGTAGTTGCATCTCTCGCACCCAACAGGCTCCGCTGAAATCAACACTTTAAACTTTCATCTTCATCTCCAGAGCGTTTGATCCTGCAAATCCTGCAATCCTTTACTAGATTGTTGCTAGTAGGCTAGTATCCTGTAGGGGAACATTTTAGGAGTGTCGTCCGGTGTGCGGTCGCCACCATTAATCAATCATCACTGTTATCGAAAGCAATTGTAATAGTTTACTTGACGTTTTTATTTTGTTTAAGTATGCTCAACATAGAGAGAGAGAGAGTGAGCGGCTTTATCTATAGTGTTGGTGATGATGATGATTGATGTACCAACCAACATTAATTACCAATATAACTTGATATGGAAATCACCTCTTGTGCGCGCTCTTTTCATTTTTTTTATAGCACATCTATCCACATTATTTTGCAAAAAAGTTCATCTCTAGAACCAGAGAGAATCCGATCCATACGGATCGGACTCTCTCTCAGACGATTGGCCGACGTAAACTCTTTTGCCTTTACCTACAAATTACTTGCCCATTCTATTAGCTCACCTGAACAAATCCTCCCAGGGTACAGGGTGTTGACGCTGAGATCAGCATAACCTTCCAGACAGCTGCAAGTGTATGTTCCTCTCAAGTTGAAGCACTGCGCATGCTCCGAACAGTCGTGGAACTGGCCACTGGTGCACTCATCGAAATCTAGAAATAGAAGATCATAGTAAAAAAATAATTAGGTAAAAAAGGGTTGGTTCAGAAGTCTCTGAGAGAGAACCATTATGACATTGCCATATCAATCGTGGTTGTATGTAACGCTTCAGAGATAACTTTATTAAACATACCACTGACATCCAGCTTATCCACGAGGTCTGCGGCGGCATGAACGTCTGTACCACCAAGACTGTAATTGTTCGTCCTCAAGTACTTCTCTATGACTTCCTTTAGACGGCTCTCGTGAGCGTTGTCGGAGAGCTGAAACCATAACTTTGGCAATTATTCAAAGTTATTTAACAATAATATACTATAAATTAAAACGTTCGATAGTTGTTCATTACAGATAAAAAATAATAACTAAAATCACAAGCCAAAAAAAATGCGATGCAATAGTAGAAGCCACAAACGGTAGCGTTTGAGATATTTTTGAACATTTTACGTATTAGCTGAAATATGTTTTTTTTTTACTTTCGAAAAACTGAACCGTCTAAAACTTATATATAATTATTATCGAACTTCACAAGAATCGATTGAGAAATGCAACACGTAGAGGAGAACATACGGACAGACATACGAAAGCATTTTTGCCCAAGCTGAAACGAAGCCGTTTCGTTTGCGTTTCGCGATCGCTCGGTGTCGCCGACCGGTCTACCACGCACGGGAGAAGACGCGCGGGCGGAGGGTCGGCTACGTCACTGCGGCGAGCGACGACCAGGAACACCTTCTTACTTGCGCTCCATACACACACGGACGGACACCAACCGCGAATCGCTGCCTCTTTTTTATATTATTTAACATCACGTCGTCAGACTTAAATTTTATATGTAAACGGCTATTAAATCAGCCTCCTATGTAATACAGTCCGCTATTTTATTTATACTTTCCCGAAGGATCATTTTCACTCGGTCAAAAAGCAAATACTAAAATAATAATTATTAGACGAAAAATTACCTGCACATAGAAATCATTCATCACTCCATGGTAGATTTCTCCATCTTCATTCTTCATTTGCACTGGTTGGAACCCTGTGATATGAACTCCATGGTACACGTCCCTCAAATCTGACTGCATGACCATTCTGTTGATACCCTCGTGAGTTGCAAGTGCTAAAGCATTGTACTGCTTACTGGAGTTATCAGAGAGATTCTCGTGGAACTGGAGACGTTCATTCCCTTGGGATCCAAGGGCTAGTTTAACGGAGTAGGTGTATGTAGCTGGAATCGTAAAAGTGAACAACTAGTGTACAGTGCTCCCAAAGTGATAATGCGCATAGAAATCTTCGTCACTGTTCGGCAACAGTCGTATTCCCCGAGCGTCGGAAGACGATATGTATGTAGAGTGGTTAAGTGCATTTTCTTCATGCATAATTTAGTAGAATTATGTATAATAATTCGGATGTTTCCGGGAATACGACAATAAGCGAAGATCTGCATGTGCATTATTAATTTGGGAGTACTGTAACTTGATTAATTTGGGACTGGGGCACTACTCCCCATGCATAAGTCTGATAAGAAAATGCAATGAATCTTGATAAAAATAAGAATTAATTTTTAAAACATGTAACTCATTCAAAGAATAATAAGTTGAGTAAAGTCAGTGTTTATCATAATATAACGCACAATAATGTAAATTTAAATAACACTGTGATACGTATTTAAAAGTGTACCACTTCACTCACGTTTACAAGGTCTGTCTGGGAACATCCTAGCAAAACCTGGTCTACACACACATTTCATGACACCATCTATTCTCTGGCAGCGTTCATTGCGAGATGCTTTACAATCTGGCTGACATTCTTTACCGTAAGATACACCTGAAATATTAAATTTACAAATATCAATTGTAACATTCTATCTGCATTAAATATACTTGAAATATTAAATAGTTTACCTGCAGTGTTGACAACATTCGTAGTCTCTAAGAAAGGAGTTCCAGCTAGCAGTATTTCTCCAAACAGTACTTGTGATACTCCATTACTATTCACCTGTTCATTCCTGGTGACCCCATCGTAATCTCCAGTCTCAATATCAGTACTGATCGGAGGAGCTTGTCCACCATTTTGTGACTTATTCATAACAACAAAGAATGTATCACTATCTCCTTCTCCTTCCGTATCTATCTTTTGTATGTTTTCAGTCGTGTCCTTGTCCTTGAATATTAAATTATCATTGTCTTCGTCAGACATCGAAATATCATCCAAAGGTAACTTAGTTTTTTGTGGTACTTCCTTAACTGGCGTCGGTTCAATTTGAGGCACAGGAATATGTTTTGTCACTGTCTCTATAATTGTTGTCGGTTGTACTTGTGTATGTACTTCTGTAACGACGTCTACTATTGTAGATGTATGAGTGTTCGTTAAAACTAATGTTTGAGTCACGGCACCCTCTGATTGACTAACAAGACTAGTCTTCGTATGAGTCACAGTCAAAGTGTGAGTAAGGTTTACATAGTTTATACTTGAAATTATTTTAGGTGGTTCGGAAAGAGTTTTTGTTAATGTTACCACTGTTGTTTTGAATTCAGTCTTCGTGGGTACAACTTCGTCTGATATCTTAATTTCATTGCCAGCATGATGAGTTGGCTTGACATTTGATAATACTTCATCTAAGCTAGGCGTGATAATACTTGAACTTGGTTTTTCTACAAACCTAGAAGTATCCAATAGTGAAATAGATGAAGATTCTGAGTTTTGAAGTATTTCGGTAGGCTTAACAATGCTATCGTCAATAAATGTTTCAGAGCTTTCTAAAACATTTGTAGGCAGAATTTGCGGTACAGAATCAATTGATGCACGTGTTGGCATTGGTCTTATTATTTTCCTTGGAGGAACGTATCTTGTTGGATTAGCCACTTCATGGCGTACAGGGTAAGGTTTTCGTGTTCTATTCTTATTATTAATGGGTATAATTTTCATTTTGTCTGTAAGGATGTTTTCTTGACTAGATTCGTTAAATATAGAATCACTCGCGCTTTCAACTTCACTTGATGTTGGTCTCTTTGTTGTAGGTTCTGAGTTAATCTCTTTCGAAGTTGTAAAGATTCTGTCTTTTGTTACAGGTTTCTCTGAGCTCGTTTTATCTACGTTTTCGGAGGAGGTTTCTGTTTCGTATGAATAGGAACTTTCAGAAGAAGTTATTTGAATTATTTCAGGTAATATAGTTGGTTCCGCAGCCTCTGGGAACTGTACTGAGGTAGGAGCAAAATTGAAACTTGAAGAGAATTCCACGCCAGATGACGTTAGCCAACCTGAAGAGATCGGAGATGGGAATACAACATTGGGGATGGTAGGGGCGCTAATTGTTGGGCTAGGCATTTCATTGACAATTACTTTCGTTGGAATTTCTTTTGGTGGTGGCAACAAATGAGTAGAGAGGAAGTTGTATGAATTATCATAAGCTGGTCTGAATGTCGTTGGTTTTCTTATAGGTCTTTGTGTTGTTGGCAATCTAGGAGGCAGAGTTCTTGGGGGCTTGGTCCTGTATGGTGGTGTTCTCATCGGATGAAGAGTTCGTGGAGTAGTAGGGGCTCTCGTTACTGGTCTAATGGCTGGTGGGGTTCTAGGTGGAGGTGGACTCATGCCCATTATCATTTCATCGTTTGTTGAGGGTTTAAAATTATAATCCATTGTAGGTGGTGGAGGAGATAAGTCAATTATTTCACTAGAAGATCTATTCAAATGTAAGTGGCCGGTTATAGTATAAGGTAGCTGAGTAGTTTTTTCGGACACTTTCTCAACTATCAAAGGTGTCTTGTCTTGAATGTGAACGGTAGAAGTTATAATGTTTGAATCATTGGGTATTGAAACATTTTTGGGCCTTGAGAAAATTGGTCTTAGTGGGCGTTTATATTTCAGATCAGGCTGATTGTGACGGTAGGGAGGAATCCTTTGCGTTGATGAAGGTCGTTTGGTTGATGGTCTTTTCGTTGATAATGGTCGTCTCGTTGATAAAGGACGTTTTGTTGTTGCAGCTGCTGCGTTCATTTCTTCACCAATATTCAGTTCCAAATTCTCTTCATACGACATATTTGTTGAATTCTCCATCAATTGATTAATTTGCCAATGAGGTTGCTGTAACTGATGATCTAACGTTGTAGCAGTATTGATGGTAAACGGTCTCGGTTTAAAATGAGTTTCTGCATAGATTGGTTTGATTGTATTAGATTTGATTTCATCGGTTATATTTGAAGGTTTAAACGGTTTCTCGGTTTGTGTTCCTGGGTTGAAGTCTAGTAAGTGAACGTTACTTTCCTTCGTCGTTTGTTTTGGAGATTCGAATACTTCATCTTGTAATAATATTAATTCTGTCGATGATTTAGAAACACTGTCTATTTCACTTGACGTGCTAACAACAGGAATTTTCATAGACTCTTGACTAACTTCACCATCCAATTCACCATTGTTTTCAGAATCCTCTTCTCCGTCATAAATTTCCTCGGAGTTCTCATAAACTGGTTTTATCTTTTCTGTTGTTGATGTAGTAGGTTTAGTTGTAGTAGTTTCTTCACTATTATCCCTTATAGGAATGTCATAAGTCGGCTGTTTCATAGAGCCAAAGTTAAAGTTAGACGGCACGTAGTCATCATTATAAAACGGTTGTTTCGTGTAAATAGATGTACTAACATTTGGTCGGTCCGTTTGTGGCTTACTAAAGGGCTTTCCTAAACTAAAACTTACCAAGTTAGGTTTAACAACTGGATTCTGAGGCCAGAAATCTGAAGGAGGTATTCCAACGTTAGCAATTTTCTCTCCAAATTCTGGAATACTGTCTTTGTTATAATCTTGTGACAATGGAATCACTTTTCTTGTGGTTGCTTCTACTCTGATATTATTAATGTTTTTTAAAGTTTCATCATTTATCAAAACGCTAGAATACCAACCATGAGAATTCGTTGGTATGTTTGGAATGACTTTAGCAGGTCTATGCTGATTAGTTACTGTAGCCAAGTGCACATTCCCTGTTACTGGTTTGATAAACTCATTTACATTTTCCGATTGTTTATAATCGTTTATAATGGGAAAGTTAGCATGACTATTTTGAGACGGTGGCAAAGTTGGTTTCACATTGTTATTATTTTTTTCATCAACGTTTTCCCTAGTATGACTACTTCCCATCCCATAGTTGGGATAGTTTGCGTCATTCGTAACGGTTGTACTCTTGTTCCATTGATTATCACCAACCTTAATATCAACACTAGGGTAATTGGGCTTTTCGTGTACTCCCTGAACTTCATGATTATGGGATTGATAAGTTTCAAATGGTATCGAATCATCTTCTACCCTGATTGCAAAATTGGTTCCAATCGGTATGTCAGTGTTTAGTTGTCCAGCATTTTGTGATTGTCCAACCGGTACTGATATACTAGATCCAACAACTTGACCAGTTTCTCCTACATTATTTGCGACATTTGTTGCAGTATTTAGGGTTACAGAATAAGTGTTGTCTTTGTCGTTAATTTCATTAGCGTGTATTGATTTATTGGCAGTTGTAGAAGAAAAAACTGGGAATGAATTGTGAACTTTATTGAAATTAACATTATGCACTTTGTTTGGAACGTTGTTTTGAGAATAGTGACCACCATAGCCTTGTGGTGATTGCGCAGGGGGAATGTGAATTGTATAAGTGGGAGTCGGTTTGCTGTTAGGTGCTTGAGCTGCAAAATATATTTCAGACGTTACTTTCGGAGGTACTTGTTCATTATTAATAGGATGCTGAATATTAAAAAATACTTTCATATCTTGTATTGGTTTGGTATGAACAACGGGTCTTTGAATATGTGGTTCTTTTTTACTACTATCATACATAGAATCAGAATTAAAATGCATTTTTGAAGGTGGAGGTGGTGGCACAGCTAAATAGTTTTCATATTCCTTATCAATAACTTCTTTGCCGTTTTTGTATTTATCTCCTCTGATATGGCTATATTTTTCAAAATCCCCATTATTATTCGGATGGTAGATATCAGGGTTATACGCAGTTATTTGTGGGCCAACTTGTACGTGTGTTTCTTGGTTGCTAGTTGGTGGTGGTAATTTAAAATCATAAGGACGCTTTGAGTCCATCCATTTCACCTTCAAATCGTTTCTAAATGGTTGGTCCTTGTATGTCGGTGTAGAATGCTTAAAAGTTTCAAGTGATGGTGTATCGCTAGGCTTAACAGTAAAATGCTTATTATTGCTAGGAGCAACATTATGTACGTTAGTCATTTGCGGAGCATCAATACTGAAACTACCAAAATATCCTGGTTCGGGGTACGGTAAAGGATCATCCACATAATCGCCAGTTTTGTGAGGTTCAGATGAACCAGCGAACACTAAAGCAGTAGAACTTCCATGAGGTATCAATACGTTGGCAACTCTTGATGGCTGAATATCTACTAAAAATGGTTTATTGGAATCTATGTTTCCGGTAACCGCAATATCACTATCAGTTTTGACTCTTGTATTTATTATTTCTGATGAACTTGGATTGTTGTCTAGAATATCCTCTTCATTATTCACATTATTTAGTGGCCGAAAATCTACGTGATGTTTAATTGATGGAGGCGTTGGTTTTGCTAATGAAGGAATATAATCTAAAAATGCAGGTCGGCCGTGATTTCCTAATATCGTATGTGTATTTTTAATATGCTCTGTTTTCATTAAATTGTCATTTGGTAGTTTTACAATAGTAGGATTTCTATGTGGCATGTTATTTGGTGGCGGATAATTTTTATGTCTAAGGGGATTCATATTTGGTCTCGACCCTTGAGCCCGATTTGGCTTAGGTTTTACCCGAGGCATTTCAGGAGGTCTTAAATCAAAGGAGTCATCGATTTTCGTAGCTAATAAAGCTTGTTCGCTAACTGGTGGCTTTTCTTGTATCAAGTACTCTTCATTGCCTTCGGCGAAGCTGTCAATAATGGGTGGGCTGACTGGGTTTTGCAACTTGATGCCGCTTGCGGCCAAGGTTAAAGGCCCGCCCACGGCTGGCTTTCCGACTATCACATCTGAATTGGCTGTAATTATTTCACCAGGGCTAATCGGTATTCCACCATTGACAAGTGGACTTTCATGAACCATTTTAGGTGGGATAACATGAGCTTTAGGTTGCTTGTGTTCTGCTGCCCACGCTAGATTCTGATGCAATGTAGCATTAGTGAAGGCAATTTGCGATTCAGATGTTTCTAACTCATCAACTGGTATGTAAATAGGAAAATGATTCGGTTTCAATTCGAAATCTGAGTCAACTCTTTTATTAACATTATATGCTGTTAGATTTACAACTGGTTTCAAAGTAGTAGTAGTTGTTGTTGTTGTTGTTCGATTTACTGTGTCTTGCCGTTTTATAAAACCACCTGTCATCTTCTCAAAGACAGGTGCTAACTGTGATAAGCCCTTTATTCCTAAGCTACCAAGTTTTAGCAAGTCGGCCACTACAAATTTGTTTTTGTTTGGTTTATGAGGCTTTTCTGGCTTACTTTTTTCAGGTACTTTATTGTTTGTAAATTTATTTTTCGGAGGCGAAGGTGCCTGTTCGTTCGTTAATAGTTCACTCTCTTCCACAGAACTAGTATCTTTTTCATCGGAGTAGTCATTCATAACTTCTGTATATTTTTCAACAATTTTATCAGTAGGAGCTATTTGTGAACTAGATTCATATTCATATGGACCATATTGTGTCTTCTTGTCAAGGGTTTCTTTGTTAGTCGGTCTTAAGTCTAATTTGGTGGCTCCGTATTTCGATGTTTTGTAACCATACTTTAAAGGAATCGAACTTTCTATGATTGTGTACTTGGTCTTCAACCCTTCTGTTTTAGTGTGACTGCAGGAACATGATGTCGTACAAGGAGTGTGACCAACTTCAGATGGTTGTATTAAATCAAAATTGCTGGCATCTTGATCGTCTATTCTTTTATCAATTTTAGCAATGTTACTTGCATACATGCTAATTGGTGCTGTCGGCTGAATGGTCTTTATCTCCATGTATTTTGTCTGAAAAAATAATTATTTATTTGGAATTGTCAAAATATCATTACATTATTATTAAAATATGTCATAGGATTGCAAATAGGGTGATTGGGTGTAAGGTGTAATTGATTTTTGTTCATATTAGTAGGTAATTAACAAGCAACGCATAGATCTTTAGTAATTATTGTTTAGATCATCGTCCATTACCCATATGGGAATAGGTTTCACAGGTCCTTTCTAACACTACCAGGGTTCTAAATCTTACTTTTGTTGGCTTTAAATCTGCAAGAACATCTGAAGCATAAAGATTCGTTAAAGATTCAGTGGTAACCACTGAAACTATGGTCTCAAAGGTGGATATGGCACTCCTTTTGTTCTGGACCACGGTTGTCAAGTAAGTGTATGTGGTCATACAAGTCTTGATGATGTAGTTGTGCTGCATGAGCCGATGCATTGGAAACATAGCGCTTATCTGTTGATGATTTACTACAGTCGCCACGGCCGAAGAGAGTAGTGATTTTTTAGATGGCAAAGATGAGCTGGCGTGATAGTGCGTTGGCGATGTTAGGTGCATGAGCTTAAGTTTGCGCTGAGAAAATAAAATTAAAATTGTTATGTTATAAACAAGCTGCTTGAAGAAAACTAATTGAGACGCATAAGAGAGAAGCGTTTATGAAGAGGTAAAAAAACTGATTTTCAAAGACTCAAACTTACCCTCCATTGACCTGACTCGTTTATTTTCACAACTATTATTACGCTTTACTTATATTTTATACTTTTATTATACTTACGATTTGCTTAACTTGCTTCATATAATGCATAATTATGAAAAAGATTACCTGCTCTTGCTTGCCAACGGAATTTTTGTCTTTTACCAAGACCTCAACACCGTTCGACATTATTTTCGTTGCCAGATTCTTCAATCTCCTCTCATCTTCTTCAGATGTGGGACGATCCACAATCATGTCTCGACCAGGCCTCCAAGGTGAATTATCGTATACTATCCCATTAGTATTGAATGCTGAAATATCACATTATATACGTCAGTTATCTCACTTTTTATAAGGTTAAGCTTCAGGATATGTACAAAAAATTACAATGGCTTAGCTCAGAAGATACTTGATTCTTGACTTTAACTTAAAAAAATACTTAAGATCTTTACTGCAAAAATATGACTCTTTTTACTTAATTTCCCATTCCCATATTTATGTATTGACCTATATATTTTTGAAGAGTTATGTAACTTATTATGAAAGGGATTTTTGATTATGGCTTCAATTAGATATTTTTGACGGACGTTTTGTTACTAGTAACAAAAAAGAAGACGTTTTTATTTATCTGCAATGAAGTTCTAATTACTAAATTTTTTAAAATTTTTGTTATAAAAAATATTTACCTGTTTTTAGGAAGTCACGTTCACGTGTGAAGGTGTACAAAAAGCTTATTTACAACCACCGACGAATCTACAAAAGGTGCAATGCAAACATTTGTGCTAAGTGTTAGGTCTGTCTACATTATGAAGTAAATGTAAAATGGAATATATGGTAATCAATAGAAAATAATAAAATAACTGATTGATTACAGCTATACTTACCTTGGTAATTATTTTAAGCAACCTCGTAAAATAAAAACCAAAAATATATAATTAAAAGTAACTAGGTATACAATTCCATTTTACATAAACTTTGTCTTATTTACAAGGAATAAATTATTATTATTGATCTTCTAATTTATTTTATTATCTACAATCTACGTATAAGTTACTAGTCAAATAATTTAGGACTTTTCTTAGATGTTCTTGGACAGTAGGTAAAAATAGAAATGTTAAAACTTTCTCTACATCTTTCAGTTCCCTTTAATCTTTGGTTACATTGATCGTGATTTCAGAATTAATTTTATCAGTAGCCTCAGGATATAAACTAATTTTAAACCCACTTTCAAGAACATCCTAATAATTAGAACCTACTTTAGTAACTGATCTAGTAATTAGGTGACTACTTCATTACAACACAACAAACTCACCTCCAAGGTGTTTGGAAGAACGGAGAGAGGTTTGGAACCTTCCAAGGATCTTCAGGAATCTTCAGGTGTCCAGGTGCATGTCATTCTCATCAACATCATCAGTCAAGTCTAGTTTTGTACCAAATCCTTTAATAACTTGAATTTGAGTAAACTTTGGTACCAGTATTAATGTCATGCCAAGTCTTAACGTGTCAACAAAGTCGTAATGTTTCACATTCTCGGTACATTTTTAATTATTTTTTTGTTTGATAAGAATATTTCCAATAATACGAGTATGTTGATGTTTTAATAAGAATATTTCCAATATACTTAACTAAATTGTGGGTCATCAATTTGAGATTATGTGTTTTTTTATTGAACTACTAAAGGAGTGTTTGAAATGAATAAACTAATTTTTACACAAATATTTATTTGTTCAACATATAAGTCGTATTTGCAATTTACAGTCGTAAGCGAAGAATTACAAGTATTACAAAAGATTAAAACTATAGAAATACGTAAACTACAAGATTTATTCTTAGGCAATGAGTTAACACTTTTTATACACAATTTTGTACTCATCACATCAAATATGGTAACATAAGACGATATTTTTGGCGATCTTATAGAAATGTTAATACAACTAGTCAAGTACAAAGGAGTATTTCGTTCTTAAAACTAATATTTCGTTTAAAACTATAAGGCACTATTCATAGTTAACTTACTATGTTACAAAAGTAAATAAATAACTAATTCATTACTTTATATACCTAACCATTTCGTCGGGATTTCACGAGACACCGTCTAACGAGCTTTGTCTGGTGTTGTCTTTAAAAGATGAGGTACTAGCTAATTCCACAACGTATGTTGGTGAGGCATCGTATCTTATATGTTTACTGATTTCTCCTACTATACTTTCCAGGCTTTGAGTTCCCGCTTGACTTTCGTTTGATGCATCTAAATATTTTTCAGTGCCTGATATGACCGAGTCAATGTCATTCGATTCTGAACTTATCAATTCGTCAATGCTTGGAAGCAAGGAAGGCAACACTTTGACGTCTTCAAAGTAAATAGCTTCCCGTTTCCTCACCACTTGAGTATCATCAGTTACAACAGTGGAGAGGACCGTACTAAATTCACCAGGATGCCTACCCGATACGTATAAAGTTACCACGCTAGTCATTTTCGGTGGGGCAGCTGGCTTTTGGGGTTTTGGCTTATTTCTAGAACGCGACGGCGGGGGAGGAGGTGGTGGAAGATCTTCTTCACTATACTGAGTTTCTTCCGAAAACTCTTCATTACTATTAAAATCAGATAGAATGTTAGGTTTGGGACTGTTACTGTAAATATCATTGTTGTTTAAGACATTCAGATTGTTATTTGAAAGAAGACCTATATCTTGTTGCCCTAAACCTAGCAATGGATTGGCAGTCTGCAATGACAAAGCCTGTTGCTGTTGTTGCTGTTGTTGAAGAAGAAGAGGCAATAACAAGGAATTAATTTGAGGAGCTTGTGCCAATGCTGTTGGAGTTGTTACAATTGTATCTGTTATGAATTCCGTTGCAGTTACGACACTGGTTGTAGGATCAACAATGGTGGTTAATATAGCTTTACCTTTGAAAGTGATAGGCAGAACAGTTTCTCTAGCATCAGTGATAGTGGTAACATAACTTGTAGTTCTAGTTTTGTACTCTGTAACAGGCGTTTGTGCTACCGGCTGCTGTGGTAAGAGACCCTGTCCTTGAAGAGCAAGAAGGGGATTAATAGCAGGCTGTTGATTTCCAAGAAGAAGCTGCGACAGAAGTAAATTAGCCAGAGGTACATTTGCACCAATATCGGGAGTAAGAGTTTGAGTTACAGCTTCAACGTTATAAACAGTGCTCGGTATAATATGAGAGTACGATGTCTTTCGTCCTCTAATAGTTGTTGGAGTGAATATTACAGTCGTGGTTGGCGTTTCGTGTAAGACGTACCTTATTATTTTAGTTGCACCATTATCTGCCAAGTCTGTTGCTTCGTGAGTCAATACTAACTGTTGATTTCCATGAGGACCTATTGTAGTCGATACCTGGTTCCTCAATAAAGTTTCCAAACTAGTAGTAGCTGACAAAACATTCTTGTACTCTGTTATCTTTCCATTAACCACAGGTATCGTCAACTCAGTTGGTATTTGATGTGTAACGGTAATTTTTCCGTCGTTAGGAAGATGATGAAGATTGTACCTTTCTCCGCTAGTATTTTCGAAAGAATTCCTCTGTCTGCTCGAAGCTCTACCCGTTGTAGTGCGAGGACGAGATCTACTAGTTGTCCGAGAGCCACTCGATCTTGACCTATCTGAACCACTTCTACTACTGAGCCTTGGTGGCTTAGGTCTTGAAGCTGACGTGGTAGTTCTAGAGGACGGGCGTGATGATTTACTTCTTCTATATGAAGGACTAGATGTTGTAGTCCTACTTTCTCCTCGAATTATAAACGGCTGCCTAGATAAAGATTTCGGAGCTGCAGCTGTAGTTGCCCTTGTATTACTTGAAATACGTCCGTTATACCGGCTTGGTCTATTTTTTTGTGTAGATGACGTTGGAGGTTCAGTGGATGGTTCTGGTTCTGGCCGACGTGTGACTGCTTTTGTACCAGCTCTTCGGAAATTTGTGTATTTCCGGTTCCCGTAATCAACTTGGCGCTTAACGCGTCTTCTGAAAGCAAATGGTCTAATCGATATAACGTTCTTTTTCGGTGCTTCAGTAGATGGAGTAGCAACCTGTTGTTCTTTTCTATCAGAAGAGTCATAATCATTGTCTTCCTCGAAGTCTTCCTCTTCTTCTAACAACTCTTCACTGTCTTCTACCTTCTGCTCGTTTTCCTTTATTTCTTCTTCCGGTTCAGGTTCAGGTTGCCTGAATAGATTTCTTCTAGGGAACAAAGCGTTTGGTCTTTGCCTTCTTAATGCCAACAGTGGGTTTAAAGTTGAACGAGTTGTTGACCTTTTAGTAGTAGTTGTAACGCGTGAACGAACACTTACTGCTCTCCTAGCAGGAGGTGTCGTGGAACGTGGCACAATCGCAGTACCAGGTTGTCTTCCTAATGGAGGTCTTCTAAATCGTAATAACGGATTATTAGTAGTTCTAATTGGAGCTTCGGAAGCTTCTTCCAAGGGTTCAGTAGCGTTTTCCTCTTGTTGGGTTGCTAAAGTTTCAGCTTCATTTTGATTTGATCTGAAGCCTGGAGCAGTTATTGAAGATGGCCCTCTATTGTTTCCTAGCCTAGATGACGCACTTGGCCTAATTTTGGGCACTGCCGATCTACTAGCGTAATCTAAGTTATTGCTTCTCAATGAGCTTGATCTGAATCCTGTTCTTCGTGAAGTGGGTTGAATACTTCCTCTAGGAAAACCACCAGCTCTAGATGGCGAAGGTATATTAGATGACAACACAGAAGAAGAACTTCGACCTGAAAATCTTCGACCTTGACTTGATGATCCTGGTGATACGGATTGCTTCCTGTTAACACCGAACCCTGCTGGTCTTGCGGATTTAAGTGTTGGAGTAGCTGTTATTGTAGGTGTAGCGTCTAAGCGTGTTATAGTTGTCGCACTGCTTGGTGAAGGTTGTCGCTTCGGATTAAATGTAGGTCTGTTTCTTGAAGCAAATGGTATTATAACAGGAGTAAACGTTGGTTTTTTGGGTGTGAAAGAAAGTCTACTCTTTTTTCTTGAATTTGTGTTGTCTTCTTCATCAACTTCTGGTTTTGCTTCCGTAGTTATTTCAGAATCCGCTACAGAGCTCTCTATAATATCTGGACCAGCACTTATTATTGCACTTTCCGTACTTGTTGATCCAGTCGTTGTTGTCGGGCCAGAAGTGGTTGTTTCAGTATTCAAAGTCTTGTTATCACTTGTGACAAACGTAGATTCACCAGAAATAACTGCCACTTGTGAATATATTACCTTTGGTTTGGAATCAGGTGTTGGAGTACTATCAGCAGGTTTGACTTCGGCAAAGAGATTGTCAATGTATGTTCCTAAAAGCACAGTTGGAGGTGCAGATCCGATATCAGGCAGTGGAGTAGCTTTGATTTCTTCCTTTACTGCAGTTGGAACTATTTTGGGTTTATCGCCTTGGTCTTGAATAAGATTTTTATCTCCTGAACCAGAAGGTACCTTACGTCCCAGTTGATTGTCTTCAACAAGCTTCGTATTGTCGACAATGTTAGTCACAGTCTCTAAACTACTTCTAATTTCCGATGTGTTGCTAGCATAGAAGGTCGTAAAATAAGTATAAGTAGTGTAAAAAGTGGCTTTACCGTCATCTTGTTCTAAACCATCATTAACCAAAGATGGTTTCAATTCAACTTCTAATTCTTTAGGTGGTAGTACACTATCAATATCAATTGGGGTTGTGTCAATTGGACTTACAGTTGGTAAAATCTGGATAGTAGGGTAAACTACATTGGATACAATTTCTTCTCTGCTAGTTATAGTAGTTGATTTGTCTTTATATAGAGTTGTCCAATAAGTGAAAGTAGTATAATAAGTTATGGGTAAATTACTTTCTTCTTCTGGTTCTTTCTTAGGCATAATTGTTTCTGTGACAACATTTGTAATGGTTTCTAAACGACTTTTTATTTTGCTAGAATCTTTGCCAATATACATGGTAGTGAAATAGGTAAAAGTGGTATAACTGGTTTGTAATAGCAGCGTCGGAGATGGCATTATCTCTTCAATATTACTCTCTGAGCTGATTTGATCCTCCAGAATGTTATTGTTTTCTAGAAGTTTCCTCTCTCCCCTAGAAGAAGATGATTTGACATCAGTCACATATGAATTTTCAGATTCTAAAGGATTAGATTCAATACTGAACAACATGTCAACTTCAAGAGGCCTGCTGGGTTGTGGAGTTGATTCTTTTTTGTCTTCAATGGATTCATCATTATACTCTTCTACGCTAATGCTACTTTCGACTGAAGAGTTTTCCTCTGCAGCTGGAAGCTCCATTTTGACTTGTTTGCAATTCCTAAAATCAAACTGTGCCTTTGTACTTTCAGCAGCTAAAGGATTTGTTTTTGTAGGAATCAACTCATCTGGACCGACATAATTGGTATAAACTTCACTTCTGCTACAAATATTAGCATCAGTACCAACGTATATAGTTGTGAAAAATGTGTATGTTGTAAAGTACGTTTTTACGGCATCTGGCTTAATGCTAGCAATAACATCATCACCTAGTGATGGAGTGGGTGTCTGTGAAGAATAAATGTCAGCATTTTCCACTGATTCGATAACGTCTTTGTTTTTAACTAAATCAATTATGCTGTTTATGGCAAATGATTCCGTAGGTCGACCAATACCTACACTAGTTGGTGCTATTTCATCTTCGTTAAAAGCACCTAGTAGAGTTGGATCTAATTTTGAAAGATCAATAGTAGACGTTATTATATTTGTAATAACCGATTTATGACTGGCTACACTAGATGTTTGATCTCCAAAGAAGGTGGTAAAGTAAGTATAAGTAGTATAAAGAGTTTTGTAGATAAGATCGATTTCATTCTCATTGACGCGAATTTCCTCTTCTTCTTCGGAAATGGGTTTTTCTGTAGGCGTGGTTGAATGTTCTGTACTAACCGAAACCTCTACATGACTCTGACTAGTCGAAACACGTTCAGTTGTTGTCGTAGAAGGTCTCATAGTCGTTGGATCATTATCTTCTTCTGATATGTCATCAGATACTTCAGTGGTGGTTTCTTCAACTGTACTTAGTTTCATTTCTTCTTGAAAATTAGTTGTGTGTGGTAGCTCTTCTTCTATTTCAGTTGATCTAAAGTTTAGTTCAGTTACGTTTTCAATCTTTTCCTCTTCTGTGGATTGCTTATTTACAGGTTCTTGCGATACAACTTCGGGCAATTCAATGTTAGTCACAACTGATGACTCAGTATTGAAAGACACCACTGCTGTAGGCTCAATATTTAGATTAGTTCTACAAACTACATTCGTGAGGTATCCTACATTACTTTCGACAACAACATCTGATTTTATTGAGGTAGTCGTCTCTGTACTTTCCAACGGTATAAAGTAAGTTGTTAAGTATGTTAAAGTTTTATATTCTGTAGTCATAGTTGACATTGTTTCTAAGCCGTCTGTGCAAATAACATCCTCATAAGTATCGTGTTTGGTCTCAGTAGTCGTCTCAAGTTCTTCTGACGATTCTTCACTGTGGCCACTTTCGGTTGTAGTAATATAGTCTTGGTCAGCTTCAGTGACATTTTCATCTTCGTCTTCTCCATCTTCTTCCATCTTTTCGGTAACCTCAGCAGCAGTGTTTTCTGATTCCTCTTCAGAATTTGTAAATAAATCTTGCATATCTTCTGTTACAGCGGATTCTGTAGCAGTTTCAATGATAGTAGAAGATGGATTTAGAACATTAAGCGGTTCAGTAGCCTGTGAACTAGAATCTTGAATGGGAATAACAGCTAAATCTTCAGTTAAACGAGTGCTTTCTGTAATGGGAAATATTGCTTCAGATGGTTGAATCACATCTATATTTAAATTAAAGCCGTGACCATTATTTATGTTTATAGTATCTGGAGTATCATAAACATCATACTTTATCTTTTGCGAATTGTCATTATCGCTAAAAATTGGCGATTCAGAACTTTCCTGTACACTTGGTGTAGTAATTTGTGTAGCAGAATTTATACCATGAGCTTTGAAAGTTGAAGTTGCTACAGGAATATCGGAAGCAAGGAAAGTAATTTTGGAGTTCATTTTGTCAACAGGTCTAGCTGATGGAAATACGTTTACTTCTTTTGGATCTTGCGGCTGACTAATTTCCGTGTTAGGTGAAAATATAATAACAGTATCACCAACTATTGTTGTGAAATCAGCAAACCCGGAATAAGTAAAAGTTTTCTTAGGCCTTGGTTCACTTTTTTGACCAAACAGTTTTTTAGGAAGTTTTGTTTGTTGAGAATTTTGTTGCTGTGCGTTTCTTGACTCAACATTATCGATATAGTAAAATATAGGCGAAAATTCGTTCTTTATAGTAAAAGTCGGTAAATCGTAATCAGGTTTAACTTTGACAATGTTCGATTCATCTATAGTGTCTTCTTTTACAAACTTAGATTCTGTTTTAATAATTTCAGTAACTGACTCATAGGCTTTACTTTGTCTATGCAAGGTATTAACATTTTCCAAAATGGAAGGTTTCACTACAAAATCGTATTTCTTATCGCCATCAATGATTGGACCGTCAAGAAAGTTGAGTGCTTCATTATGGATATAGCGTGGTATTTCTTTAACAGGTTGAACTCTGCGAGCAGTAGGCTCTTCAAATATTTGATTCTCTACGTGTTCAGGAGATGTGGGTGGACTCCAATACTTAACATTATCACTTGAGGGTTTACTAGCGTAAACTATATCCATTTTGCTACTCGGAGCTAAGTAATCAGTATTCTTAAGGATGAATTTTTCGGGATCTATGAAGCCCAAATCTTGCTTGACGTTCCATTCTCCATCGAAATCTGAGTGAATACGTGTTGGGTTTACAATAACAGGATCATCTTCATTTGAAGGTTTGTTATAAAGTACGAGAGATGATTTAGTTAAGAGTTGGGCGTAAATTCTGCCGTTATCGAGGGTGGTACCAAGTATCTGTGTGGCGTACTCCGTAGTCACACCGTCTTGGATAAATGTCCGAGCCGTGGACGTGAGCAGCCCGACGAGAGGTTTGACGCTGTGGTACCTCCCTGTCCTCGAGTAGTCGTTTCTCTTCTGGTCGTTAACGAGTAGAACTGTCAAGTCTGAGTCGTGTCGTGGTCGCATCGGAGTCGTGTCGTGGTCGGATCGAAGTAGTGTCGTGGATAGGATAGTGGGTGCGTTTTATTTTACAATAGTCCGTTTGTTGGCGTCCACCACGACCCGGGGATTAGATTTGAAAGAGAAAGAAAAAACATACAATTAATAATGGAATAAAAATATAGAATAGAATACATAAGACGCTAATAAGGTAAGAATATTGATGTATTTGTGTTAGCACTAATTTTGTACACTTCATTCGCAAGGATGCATTACGTGTTTAAGATATTGATGATAGGTATTTTGGTAAAAATGTCTTTATTATTAGATGAAAAAAAGTTTGTGAAATTATCATCAACATCAAAAACTTGCAATTTGCAACAAACTATAGAAACGAGAGGAAGTGTTAAGAATATAAGAAGAGCAAAGGTTAGAAAGATTTCCAGATAAAAAAGTAGCAAATTTTGAAAAGTATGTGATAAAAAGTACTCAACAGAGTATTGGATAGATAACCTATATTAAGAAACTAATTTTAGAATTCGTAATTATTAATAAAATCAAAAATAACTTTGATTTTGGATTTTTCTTGGTCTTCTATTCACCTATAGGTTATTTATATCCAAAACTTGATGAAACTTCAATCAAGCATAGTATTGTAGTATATTACAGAAATGTTAAGTTTTTTTATTTGCTGTAGACACTGACCCCTGTTTTCCGGGACTCCTTCTCTTTTTATCCTCGTTGCTTCAATTGATTCATTTTCATTGACATCTGTAACAAAAACATTAATAATTATATAGCTGTTTCATCTTTATCGATTGTCAAAACATCTGGAAAGATGTTTCTTTCGAATGTGGGGGTATTTCCTCACATTGATGAAATTGCGCTGGCTTGCAGCGAAGAAGTTAAAAAGTACTAGAAAATCGCTCCCACTAGCGACTCGGTAGCATAATTGGTCAGTGCATTGGGCTGGAATCCCAAGGGTGCGGGTTCGAGTCCCGTCTGAGGTGCTACGGGTGAGTCGATTTTTTCTAGTATTTTGTCTAATATTATTTATCTTAATATAAAAATAGCATTGTGAATGCGAAAAATCTAAATTTAATAAAAACATATTTATTAGTCATATGACTTAAAACTCATAATTAGTGGTCAAATGCCATATCTATTTTAGTTGCAATCGTTGGTTTTCAGACAACTAGGTCACTGTATAACTAGATTCGACACCCACCAATCCGCATTGAGCCCGCGTGATGGGAACAAGATGACTAGTCTTTTTTCCCGTATAAATTGACAACAGAACTTACTTAAAACGCTTGTAAAATGTTAAAGTTCACGAACATTATTTCACAACATGTGAACTTAGTAAATTTCTAGTTCGACTGAAAATATAAGGACCTTATCTAATGTATCGTTTGTTAAATTTTCTTGTTCGTAGAAGTGTTAAAAGCTTGTTTGTGATTTTGTAGAAATTCTAAATAAAAAGTTTAAGTTTTATTTCTTTCATTAACCGTAAAGCTATCACATTACATAATGGCGTCCTGCAGCCGACATATTGACTTTTTTTTAATCTATAACCAGTGTTACTCGGAGTGATATAACGATTCTAACGATACCTCACTCATCCAAATTTGTTCAGGCATTTAGAAGTTATGCTGGAATAAGGAAACTTACTACATACACAAACCCTGAACACATTACACTCTCTTTTTGGGGCAGTCGTGTAATAATAGATAACAAGTATGAGTGACCTAGAAATAATGTACTGATTTAATCGTAATCGATCGATTTGATTTCGTAACTAAATCATTACGGTAACCCAGATGTCTTCTAGAAAGTCTATGCAAGGTCGGGGTCGAGTTAAGTTTATGACAACGTTTAATTTTTTTTCATAAAATACTACTATCAAGTCTGTAAGGGAAAGACTTCTGTCATTGGATGGATTATAATATCACAAAACAGTGAAATTTTAAACCTGAAGTATTTGTTTAAGTTGCTTTCTCAAATTCATTTTCTGAACGTGCTAGTTAATGCATTGAACATCTTTGAGAATAAAAGATACCAATTACAATAATTCAAGTCTGGTAACTGGTTTTTAGGTAACATTTTATTTTTCTAGATTTTTAAGAAGTGTACAAAATGTGCTATTTTAACATTGTTACAAAATCACATGATGATATCGCACCTGACGTAAAGTGACAGAAGTATGTAATCAAGTTACAAATCCGAAATATCCCAAGGAAGAGTCTGAGATCGTAATGGTGAGAAAAAACTACAACTATTGTTCCGTTGTTTATGCCGTTTTCCCAAAGGGAATGGCCCCTCACTATGTTGTACTTTCGTAAGAGAAATTAGTGTTGTGCAAATGTTGTATAACTGTACTGGATTCTTGGTTAAATCTTCAGTCGAGTTCACTTATTTTCTGACAGGTTAACTGCTAGCTTTGGCGGAATTCAGTTAAAATTTGTGTTGTTGTGTTGTCTTTTACAATATAATGATTATTGATTATAATGCAAATTGTTTAACAAATTGAATTGTGAGTTTCTTATCGGTAGCCGATTGGATCTGCTTTGTAGCGCAATAAGAAACGTCAAAAGTTTAATGACCGTTAACACTGCTTTTTAAAGCTTAATTAATTTATCTCAGCTTATAATGCTTATTTAGCTTTAAGTCTAAGTATATTGTGCACTACGTAGCTTTTATCTGTGGAAGCTTGACGACTTGAGTGGTGCAGTGAGTGGTCAACATGCCGGTCTACCACGCAAGAGATCCCTGGTTCAATTCCCGGCCACACAGAAATTGAAATTATGAATTTTATTTTCTGTGGCGGGTCTGGGTGTTACTATTTATAATAAGTATATAATATAAAAAGTATCTAAGTAGTATATCAGTTGTCTAGCACCCATATTACAAGCTTTGCTTAGTTTGGGGCTAGATAGCGCTGAGTGAAATTGTCCAAGCATTTAAAAAAAAAATAACTTGTAAATAATGCTGTAAGATCCCCAAAGAAAATAAAATAAAATAAATATAAAATAGTTTACCAGTTATTCATACAAAAATCTCTGTAATAGTATTGTTTTTTTGTTATTTCACAGGTGTAATTGTTCTTTGCGAGTACCTAGTACCTACTTAATAAAATAAAAAAGAGGGTAATCAATTACATGGAGGATTGAGCACATACTCTTTACTAATATAATAATATGCCATTGTGGTAGTGTTTTCAGAACCCTATCGAGAAAAAGCTGGAGGCTTACTACGATCTCTTATTGCGATCTAATTTAGGTCCTAAAATGAACTGCATCGCTATGTGACAGCGACTCAACATTAGTCCAACCTAAACTGAATCGTTAAGCCGTATGTCATTCATGATTTGTTCATACAAGAATAGACTCGATACAGTAGAAAAAAAAAGTTTATTTGCCGAGGACACCGGCGCCCTCTCAAGGGTTCGAGGAAACGCCAATATGGCGATTTCGCTTCGAGTGACACTGACAGCCGGTGTAGCTCATAGTACGAAATAAAGCGATTCAGTTTGGGAACGTAAACTGAAACGCAATCGCTTTATAAAAGTTCATGGTAGGCATCCAGTATTTTAATTGGTGTGACATCAGCCATTTTTAATGTAAATTAAGTAGTATCGAATTAAAATCTTTAAGTGAATTAAGTATTTTAATATGTCGACGAAATAACTTAGCGTTTAAAATAACAGTGACTCGGTCACAGGATACGCGCGGTGAATTTAAAATCACCACATTTTACTTGTCGTCGAAAGCGATTCCATTTTTGAAAATAATTGATATGTAAGTGTGTTTTTAGTGCAATAGATCAGTAGATAAACAATAGGCAGAATATTTTTTTTTTAAACTGATTATTGATGACTGAATTAATTAGTTCATTGAGTTTATATTGAACTTAATTTAAATGCATATTTTACCGAAAAAGAAAATTACCTTAGCTATTGTTTGTTGTGAATGGTCGCCCACTACAATGTAAAAGTTAATTGAAATTTTAATTTTCTATTCTCTTGTTTTATTGTTATTATTATCTATTGTCTTGTTCTTGTCCGTTACAATGTTTTTCTGTTTGATGTTTTTCTCTTATACTTTCTTTCGATTTTATACTCTTGGTAGAAAGGTATCATATATCAATTATAATATAGCGCCTGGCCCAGTGATTGCGGAGGTTAAGCAACTTTCGCAAGGGTCGGTCATGGGAAGGGTGACCAAAGCTCCTCCGTGCTTCGGAAGGCACGTTAAGCTGTTGGTCCCGACTGCATTTGCACGAGCACCCACCAATCCGCATCGGGCCCGCGTCGTCAGTCAAGGCTTATCCTCCTTATCCACCCATAAGGAAGGCCTGTGCCCCAGCAGTGGGACATTAAAAATGGCTGATGGTAGACTTTAAACGTAAAAAGTAAATCAACAAGCCTATATAATACTCGAATTGGAATGTGACCGCTTCTACTGACACAGTATGTGACTGACAGACGGACACGGAAACCGAGGGCGACTACTGAATAATAATTTAACAGTATTGTGTCAATAGGTCTCGAGTACTTAAATACTAGTAAATAATATTCTACTAATTAGGCATGAAAGAATATGATTTTGGTTTGATAAGAAGAAACACTTCTTTCGGGATATTTTTATTATCTACATAATCTTTTTGTTGCTCTGCGTACTCAGTCCAACGATGTTCCTATTTTTTTAACCCATTATCTTTTTAGGGTTCCGCACCCAAAGGGTAAAACGGGAACTTTATTACTAAAACTCCGCTGTCCGTCTGTCCGTCTGTCACCAGGCTGTATCTCATGAACCGTGATAGTTAAAAAGTTGTTTTTTTTCTTTTATCGCCTGAAAAATGTGGTATCTGAAATAGGAGCCTATTTCAGGCACCACCTTTTGGCTTGATGAAAATGTTTGCCCGCCAAGACCTTTATTCATGTTTGGTTGGAGAAACTACCAAACGTACACACGGCAGCACCTCAGACTATACATGTTGACCTTTATGCTCTATGTAATCATAATCATAATCATAATCATTTATTGCACACGAAACACAGGCACATTTAGAGTCAGGTCTTATAACTAAGTACAGTTCCACTGGCTTCCACCTTTACAGGCGATACGCAAAGAAGAAAAAAACGAAAAAAAAAAGTCAGAATATAAGGCATTACTTATCAAGTTTAAAAAAAATAATTATTACTTAATATTGTTTAAAATGATACATCAATAATAAAATAAAAAATGTCAATTGAAATGTCAATACCTAATAATAATGATAATAACCACAAAATACACAAATCTGATAACAAACTAATAATATTAAAATCCGTCACAATATCGCAATGTCAAGTAAAAGACAAAAACTCATGCTTTCTTACACTCAAAAAATTCCTTTAAACTATAGAAGTTGTGTGAGGCAAGCCATTTATTTAGTTTTCTCTTTAATAATCCAATATTATTAATGGCCTTTAGTTCATTTGGGATTTTGTTATAAACCTTGACGCACATTGCGAGACAGCTCCTACCGTATTTGCGTGAGCTAGGAACAGTATCCAATACAATTCCGTGTGGGTCTCTACGTTGTCTGCGATCGGAAGCCTTTTTAAATAGATGCTTATGTTTATATACAAAAACACACACTTCCAAAACATAAAGACAAGGAAGCGGCAACAGACCAAAACTCCTGAAAAGTGGTCTGCAGGATTCATCCCGTCTAATACCACCTATGGCTCTGACGCATTTCTTTTGTGAAATAAATACTCTTTCCCATTCTGTACAGTTTCCCCAAATGACAAGTCCATAACGCAGGATTGAGTCCACATATGCATAGTATGTGAGAATGGCAGTATTTTTATCGGTCACCTTTTTAACCTGATTAATCGCATACGAAAATCTATTGATTCGTTTACAGAGATCATCTACATGTGAAGACCAATTTACCTTATCATCAATAGTGACACCCAGAAATTTGGTATTAGAAACTTCCTTTACTCTACTTACATTAAGTTTGAAGTTGTACTTAGTATGCTTCGATTTATTAAATTGCATAAGAACCGTTTTGTTAAGGTTAATTTTCAAGTTATTGTCATCAAGCCAAACGCATAAAGAGTCAATTGTATTATTAATGTCAGTTTCATGTCGAGCAATTGAATTATCAAATTTATCAGTGGTCACTATAATTGAAATGTCATCTGCATAAAGAATACATTTATGGTCAATACATTCACTTATGTCATTTATATAAAGAAGAAATAAAACGGGACCTAAAATGCTTCCTTGTGGAACACCAAATTTATTTTCACAATAGTCAGATGTAAACGTCACCAATTCTTGATTTATTACATTACTCACAGAAACACACTGCTTACGATTCTTTAAATATGAACTAAACCATTGTAGTGAAATACCCCTTAGTCCAAGCAATTCTATTTTTTTTAATAAAATGTCATGAGAAACATAGTCAAAGGCTTCGGTCAAATCAACAAACAACCCTGTCGTCAGCCGGTTATCATTTAAATTGGTCAGTATATTTTTAACAAGGTCGTAAATAGCTAAACCAGTCGATTTATTCTTTTGGAAACCGTATTGTTCACTTTTTATGATATTATATTTCTGACAGAAAGCCAATAATCTTTTGAGCATACATTTCTCAAACACCTTTGCAAAAATTGTAATAAGACTAATTGGACGATAATTATTTGGATCATCTTTATCACCCTTTTTAAAAAGAGGCTTGACAATAGACAATTTCAGTGCCCTTGTTCCTGTAGTGAAGGACATATTAATCAGATATGTTAATACCTCAAGTATTTCTGTAATGCATGCTTTTAATATTGACGTATTAATACCATCGTAGCCTTCAGAAAAAGTATTATTAAGTGATATAACTTCCCTTTTCACCTCATTCTCGGACATAGGTCTGATAAACATCGAATTACCTATATTTTTATTTCGTGCGGTTACTGAAGCTTTGGGTAGTGTGTTACTACCATGAATGCCCAAGAAGAAAGTATTAAAAGCATTTGCTATATCAGTGGGATCTGTTAGATGTTTATTATTTATTTTAATAGTAGGTATAGCATTAATATTGAACGAAGCATTTTTAAATTCTCTGTTTACTATTGACCATGTTGCTTTGCATTTATTTTTGCTTTTATTTATGAATTTTATGTTGGAATTCTTTTTGGATTTTATTATACATTTCTTTAATATGCTAGAATATGTCAAATATTTTAGCTTATGCGCTGGTGATTTGTTCTTATAATATTGATAGCGAAGAGATCTTTTAGTTTTACAACTTTTTTTTAAACCTCTACTTATCCATTTCGTACTATTTGTTTTATTGGTACACTTTTTTCTGACTAATGGAAAGCACAAGTTATAAAAGAGACAAAAGGTCCTATGAAATTTATCGAAGACCATATCCATATCTATCCCACTGTATATTTCTGCCCAAGAAAGACTTTTGAGACATTCTCTGAATTTTTGTATATTTTCCTGAGAATAGTCCTTTTTAAACACAAAATAAGTGTCAGATTTGGAGCATTTCTGCTGGACCAGAAAAGTAAGTAGTTGAGCCGTTTCATGATCTGACAAATATAGGTACTTTACATTAGCGGTAGCGTTCTCGACATTACTTAGTATATGATCAATACATGCCTTCTTACGCGTTGGGACGTTAATGTGTATTTTCAGATTATAATTGTCACATATGTCCTTAAAACGATTGGTAATAAAAGTTGTTTGACTGTTTTCGCAGTTTAGCTGTATAACCTGACGTGCTGTCGTGTGTACTACGTCCCTATTCCGGGCAGCGGCCTCGAAGATCAAAATTATTCAAGATGGCCATGCTGTTGTCCAACTCCGATAGGAGCGGAACACGAAGAAGAAGAAGGTAGGGAAAAAATTTTTAAGGCAATAATTCTTATCGTAATTTGATGACTTTTGATGTCGTCAGTACAGCTATAGGGTAACTAAGAAATGTGAAAAGTCGCTTGAGTTTTTTATTTATAATATAAAAGTAATAATCAATTGCCAGAAAAAAAAGCGTAAAGCTTCGTAAGGAGTTTCTTTTTAAAAAACAAAAATCAATTTTGAAAAATCAATGTTTTCAACTTAGTTAAGGAGTCCGAGAACATGATCTAGTGCGAGTCGTATTTTTTCTAGTATATAATTTAGTATTATATAAAAATAGCATTGTGAATGCTAAAATCTCAAAATTTAAAAACTTAGTTAAGGACTTATCAAACCAACCTCGTAAACAATTTCTGAACGTCGGCGATCAATAATAATAATGTACTTTATAGCCTTAGGCAAAATGCCACAAACACAAATAATGTTCTGTAAATTAATAACATCGACAGAGATATCGATGTTATTAATTTACAGAACATCTCTGTCGATGTTATTAATTAACACTGTAGCGCTAATATACTGACGACCACTATTAATAGTATGTTGACTAGTTTAATCACCCTTTGATAATAAGCGCTCGCAGTAGTTTACACAGAATTCTCATAATTAAAAGTATTCACCCACTAACCATTAAACCTCGTTTAAGAATTAAGGACAACTAAACTTCCAGTTTTGACTTCTTCCGCAGCAACCATCAAGAATGTTTTACAATAGTAACAGAAAACTAGTTAATTATATAGTAAATTGTCGTTTCAAAATGCAAACAATACTTTATTACGAGCGGGGCAAATATCAAATTCGTTTATCATGAAACTTTACTTTAAAACACTTGTAAACAAAGGAGTTTACACGCATGAAACTGTCAAAATAGTAATTATTTCGCACGCTCTCCTTTCAAACATGACAAGACAATCAAGATTCCACTATGCTGTAATTGTAATAAGATGTATAATGCCATGGAGTCTTATGAAGACTGTGTTCCAAATTCAAATAGCGAATGATGGGTGTTTTATCATAGACTCTTGGGAACTAATACGTACGGAACAGTTATTTCACATTGCGTTCTTAAAAATATCAAATGCTATTGAATACTATTTTCGTTGGTCAATTTTAATGGAACTGCGTTTATTTCCTTTTAGTGAATTTCACTTTTACTTGCCATTGTCGGACACCAACGAAAGTAAGATGCGGCGTTCTTCGTTTTGTAGAAAATACTTGTTGCATTCTCAGATTAGCTACAGATAAGGATAATCGCTGCCATCTTTATTTATTGAAAACTCTATATTTCTCTACAACTATTTGCACTACGTCGACTTTAAATGATCTCATTTCCTTTAAACTAGGGAACATGATCAGAAACCCACGCTTTCTGGTTATGGAAAATTTAAATGATCAGTGCAAATAGTCCCACGTAAGCCTTAGCGAATTACATAAGAGAGTTATTGAAGTAATAACCACTATGGAACAGTGATTTTAATATTATAAAGTAAATAACTTGATATTCGCGCGAAGCTCGCGTTTCGAAACGAGTCCTCAGCTTTTATGGCGGGAAAAGTGTGGGGTAAAAACGAGCATAAGTGAGTGAGACAAGTGTATAATTGGCCGATAAGCGTGAAAGGGAGGGAAGACGGAACTATGTCAGTGGGTGAGCCAAGACCTGAGTCAACGCACTTGCAACTGCAGTGTTTATGGTGTACATACAGTAAAGATGGAAATAACATAAAAACAAGTTAAACCTAACCTAACCAATTTTATTAAAAAAGAAATACTAACTAACCCATGCTAGATTTGCCGCTCATATTGAAGTTTCCGCTTGAGAAAGTAAACGAAAACCGTAACTATGAAAATAATGTAGTTAGTTCCCTTTCTATTTTGTGTTTACCTTCAAATTAATTATTATTAATTTTTATGAAAAAAATTGTTAAATCTCGAAAAAGTCACTCGATTTCATAAACTATCAGCCATTTTTAATGTCCCCACTGCTGGGATACAGGCCTTCCTTATGGGTGGATAAAGAGGATGGGCCATAACGCACCACGCCAGCCCAATGCGGATTGGTGGATGTTAACGAATGCAAATGCAGCCGAGACCAACTATTTAATGTGCGTTCCGAAGCATGGAGGAGCTCGAGATAATATTTTTTGATCACCCATCCCATTACCGACCCTTGTGAAAGTTGCTTAACCTCCGCAATCGCTGGGCCAGGCGCTAAACTACTGCGCCAAAGAATTCTCCGATTTCATAGGTGGTAGATTCTTTAGCTGAATGACAATAATTTCAGCAAAAAATGAGTCAACAATGCACAAAAATGCTTAATAAAAGTAAAATTAGTTCAAAATCAAGTTCAGTTTTTTTAGAAAACAACTTTTTCGGAATCGTCTAAAAATCAATGTCAAAATAATCTTTCCTACCACCCGAACCAGACTTTTTTTAATTATTACAATTTTATTAAGAGTCCGACGAACAGTGAGCTTCCCTTACATACGTAATACCAAAATGATTTGCAATTTGAGCATAATTAACTCTTCTTGTGATGTTATTTGGAAAAATACAGTATTTGTCTAGGGTTCTATTAAATATAAATCTGAACTAAAAAACTGTAAATCACATTAATTTTGTATTTAATACTAAATAATTACTAGAAAAAATACGACTCGCACCAGATCATGTTCTCGGACGGGAATCGAACCCGCGACCTTGGGATATTCGGTCCAATGCTCTGACCGCTGAGCTACCGAGTTTTTGTTTGGTTTAGTATTTTGGATTTCTTATTTAATAGAAACCTAGACAAATACTATCTTAATCCGAATAGCATCACAGAAATAGTTAATTATGCTCAAATTGCAAATAATTTTGGTATTACGTTTGTATGGGAAGCTCACTGTTCGTCGGACTCTTAAGTAGAGTAGTTTGAGAGTACTCTACGTGCATTAAGATCAATTTCTATAATAGGTAGTTGTTTTATTTATTTTGTAATAAAGCGGCCGTTACTTTATTTAATAGTTCTAATCTGTAGGTACACACGACGGCACCTCAGACTATGCATGATGACCTTAGCACCGCCTTTATGCCCTACCTAATAAAAGCTGTTTTCGCAGTTTAACTGTATAACCTGACGTGCTGTCGTGAATACTACATATTATTTAATGGCATTGAATTATCGTCGCCACACCAATTACTATGGCGTTAACCTGATTTGCTGTTAATTATACGTTCTAGCAAGGTCCATTTAGTAGTACACACGACAGCACGTCAGGTTATACAGTTAAACTGCGAAAACAGCTTTTATTACGTAGGGAATAAAGGCGGTCTCAAAGTCATCATGTATAGTCTGAGGTGCCTTCGTGTGTACAATTATTGGTGTTTTAATTTGATTTATTGCACCCTTAGAGTATTATGTCTAGATAGACTATTGCGCTTTTGACGCACTAAAAGACCCTGTTTAATAACGTGACAATTTGTCAATTGTCATGACAATTTAGTTTACATTGCGGTGTAGCTGTGAATAGTTTGTTCTATTGTCAAATCGGTTGACGCAATAGATATAAAATTGTTATGACAGGTGACAAATTGTCATGTTTATTAAATAGGCCCACTTTTAAGGCTGGTCCCAGACCTTTTCATTTGTTTGCTTTGCTGTTCTAGTTGAACAGGGGCTACCGGCTAATGCATCGAACTTTGGAAAGCCTGCCGGGCTTCAGATTAAAACAGATAAATCGAGCAATCGGGCCAAGTTGGCGAACCCTTATTTATAATGTCACACGAACATCGATATCTTCTAAATAACTACAATACAAAACTTTTCACTTCGATTTATCTGTTTTATGTTGAAGCCCGGCAGACTTTCCGAGCTCGATGCGTTAGCCGGTACGGCCCCCTGTTCTACTAGAACAGCAAAGCAAAGACATGAAACCGGTAGGTCTGGGGCCAGCCTTAGGTTGGTGTGCGTTCTAGCATCATCGGCGTCCAAAGAGCATTGTAATAAAAACTATGGCCGCGACACACTACTTACAATGTGAGCGTGTTTTTATCACCCACTAGTTGGGTATTTTTTTTTTTACGCCTTCGTTGCTTCGACTGTTTATCTAGACATACAAATAATCAAATATTGCACACTATTCCTTTGCAATAAGACTAACATGTAGAATACACTTAACAACGAAGTCGTCATTATACACCGTTAATTTTTAAGTATATCTAAAAATGAAATGGGGATTTCAGACCACGTGAATGAACAACTTTTACTATGCGGCCAACCACGCAATCGCGAAAATCAGCTGTTCCATACATTATTAGTCGAGTCGATGTTGTACTTTTCAATGAAACATCTGATTTTTTTATCGCGATTCCGTGGTTGACAACATGTTATTTATTAATTATTTATTAACAAGAAGTGAATTCCACGTGGACCAAGCTGCAGGTGAAAGCTAGTCTCGAAAATCTAAATGTTTTGTAACCCCTGAAAAAAGTTACACTCTGACCTCATATAGGCTAGAAAAAACCCGTTTTACATAAGCAAAATTCGACCTAATTGCCACACGATTAAGTACTCTTATTACAAAATTGACACTAACATTGTGTAAATATACCGGTTAATGTAACATACCATTTACTATTTTTAAATCCTAACGTTAACAAACAGCCTTGTCATTTGGAACTGTCATTTGATAAAAATCACTGTGTTTTTATACCTACTTGTGAAAGCACTATTCCGGTTGCTGTGATGTGAAATACAGCAATATTGATACGTATCAAAGTTATGATAGGATCTTGAATTTAAAATGTAGCATTTTTAAATAATACTTATTTTATCAGATATTCAGATATTCGAAAAATAAAGTAACAGAGTTTTGTAATAATTATCTTTTAAAAATTATGTATTCTAAATCAAAGCAAATTGATATTTAATTACATACTTACTCTTAAAAATTGCATAAGGATAATTTTTATACCATTCGCCCTCTAAAATCACTATTTTGGTATTTGAATTTAGAACACAATTCGACCTCCATCTCAATACTATACAACCTTCTTGTGCAAAGAGTACTCGAAATACAAACTCCTTGTGGAAAAAATATTTTCGCTTAAATCTTTCTTTTTCTCGTGGTCATGGTATAAAATGTAGTATGCAACTCTTGAATAAAACGGATTTATATCGAGGGCCATGAACCACTCGCGTCGTTCAGGATTCTAAAACTTGAATCACTCCCTACAATCGTGATTCAATCGTTAGAATCCTTCACTTGCACGAGCAAGTGAAGGAACGCAAGTGCACGAGAATCACGAATAAATGAATCACGAGATTCATCTATGGCCCTCGCTTTAAATCCGTCTTTTATACACTAATTGCATAATATACTATTATTACATCCTTATTCTTTAAAATTGCATAAGGATAATTTTTATTCTATGATATCATAAAACAAAAATGAAGGTCTTTTAACGGACAACAAAAAAGTCCCAAAAATGTTAGCAAAAACACCTCTAAATCTATCAGAATATAATATTAATTGAAGCTGATGGGTTTAAAAAAAATGGTCAAGAGCGGGTCGGTCTCGCGCACTGAGAGTTCCGTATCATCATTCTGAAAAAGTTAACTATTTAGAGACATCGTTTTATTTTTCCTGTAGTCTTCACATAAAATAATTTCAGATTTTTCTCTTGGCAAACTTTGGAGATAAGGAGGGGAACGGTTTTTTTTTCATCAAAAGTAGAAAACTTTGCGTCCTAAAAAGATTTTTTTTAGAATGTGCAACCAGCGCTTTTTCATATGATAACTCATATGCCCTAGTAGCCTCACTTCGATTTTTTAAGACCCCCTTTCAGTCCCTGTTGCAAAAAAATTATAAATATTTTTAATTCTCTCTTATTTGCAAAATAGTTGGGCAAACGTCTACTATTCCAAATTTCAAGTTGATAGCATTAGTAGTTCTCGAAATATCAAACTGTGACAGACAGACAGACTGAGTCGCACCATAAGGGTTCCTTTTTACCATTTTAGTAGGGAACCCTAAAAAGATGACCTGTGCACCTTGATTGTAGTAACAAAAAACATGCCAAATATTTTTGTTCGAATGTTCTTGTTTATGTAACCGATAGAAATGATGTCATATTTCCAAATTTAAAAAGAAAAAAACTGCCTATTTTAAAGTAACATAAAGACTCTCAACACGATTTTTATACTCGAGGCAACTTACGTAAAGAATGTTTGTAAACAAAACGCCCATTTCTCATAATATGTCCCACAAATACGTTAATACTTTTGGTATATACAACATCTCCTTTTATAAAGGAAATTAATAAAGAATTTTTTTTAGGTATTTTTCCTTAAGTTGACTGGAGCATAGAAAAATAATATTAATACCTACCAGTGGCGAAGGTTGCATACAAGCCGATTTCCACCTTTTGGGAATCCCATCCCACCGACCCACTATGCAGATCATAACATTTTTGTGAAACGGCTTACCTTCGCCATAATTTCACCCCTCGCCACTAATACCTACCTAAAAGTTTTTCCTCCTGTCGTTATAAATTTTAAAATTATATGAGTGGTTAAGTTTATCTGCCTATTTCAGGATAACAAAATATATATTTTAAATGATCTTGAAGGAAACAAAGAGATTTTTTGAATGAAACTGCGCTTATTTGACAAATGCTCAACGCAGTCAGTCATACAAAGGAAGAACATTAAATTTCTCAAAACGTCAAATGCATTTCAGAAAACATTAAACTTTCCTAAACATAAACATGCTTTGCGTAGATGACTAACTTTACAGTCGCACTGTCGCTTGCGCAAACGCAGCTGGGTGCGGAATCGAGAACTATTTATATGGATATTTCAATTTATTGCTAAATAAATTGAAATATCCATATCGTATAAAAACTATTTATAACACAAAATGTATTATTTTAATATGGTGGACAGATATGGCAAAATATAGCTCTAAAAAGCAAGAAATGTAGCAGAAAAGCTGGTTTTATAATGGACAGAAATGACAAAAAAAGGCTTAGATTAAATATAAAAAAAGACTGCTGTTTCATACATTTTGATATTTTCGTTTTTATTTTTGTATGAAACAGATGGTTTTTTTTTCGCGATTTCAGAGTTGGTCCCATAGTAAAAGTTGTGCAGTTTGATGGTCCCTGTATGTATGCAAAACTGACAACTAAACGAGAAAATGTGGGTTGGTAATTTTTGCAATGGGTCTTTACCTTGTTATTTTTCTACAAGAATTTATTATTTCAAAGATTTATCGCATTATTTGCTAAATACGGAATACCTAATCAAAGGTTACGGTAATGAATTGTGTGATGCAAGGCTTGATGAAGTGTAAGACTGATGTGGTGCGCATGATTGCATTCTTCTATAATGATCAAAAAACTATGCTGCCCATCATATTGTAACAAATCATAAGCAAATCCGCGTAGTACTTCCCCGTAAAAACCACGCTCTTTCATTAATTATAATCATAATCATAATAATTTATTGTGAAACATAGGTACATACAGATGTCATAATACAATATTGTTCAGCTATGTCCTGCCGTGATAGCATACAATGAAGGGTTGAATTAACTATACTACAATTGAAATAATAATGACAGTACAAATTGATCATGCATGATAAAATAATATTAGGTACCTATTAAAATTATTTTGAAAATTGAATTAAATTAAATGTCAAAAAAGAAATCATTAAATACAGTCAAAATATAATTACAAAAATTCTTTGAGTGTGTAGTAGCATTTTTCCAACAACAATCTATTTAGTTCTGCTTAAGCGTAAAGTTATTATCAGTGTGTCTTATTGATGTAGGTATCTTATTATAGATACGAGGTGCATTACAAAAGACACTCTTACTCATTAGCGCGGTTTTACAAGGAACATTGCAAAGTTTTTCCTTATGTCGTGCAGATGAAAGAAATTTAAACAATTCAATGTTTTATTTGACAGAGATAGCGCATTCATGAAATTTCAGACATGGAAGTGTAAGAATCTTGTAATTTTTAAAGTAGGGCTTGCATGTGTCTGTTTGTTGTAGGTTGAACATAGCTCTAATACAGCGTTTTTGAGACCTAAATACAATTTCTTTGTATTTAGGTCTCAAAAACTTCTTTTTTCTTAATTACATTTAAGCAGTACCACAGAATAACTAATATGGCAGTATATACCCACATTTCAGTACGTTTGCTATTCTAAGATTTATTAAAAGCATTACGAGTTTACTTAGAGCATTTACGCTTACTATACTCGATAGCGGCTGTAGTTGACATTTGTGTGAAAGAAAGAAAAAAAAAATATTTATTTTGAGTATAACAACTTTTAGTTTAGTGTCTAGCTAGTTAAAGGGAGCTTTTGGCGCTTAAAAATTCGCAGCAAAATCGATTTTTGCTGGCCCTAAGTTCAAACGTCCTTGCATCTCAGCAACTTGTAAACCATCTCCATTGATCCACACAAGGTCACAGACCAGCTTACAATGCGACTAGGTCAGCTCAGTACATCAAACAATGCTATGGGAAACAGGTACACTGTGTTCTCTTTAGCATATAATGCCACGCTTATTTATAAGAGATCATTTGGCTGAGATCCTGTGAAGAGTATGACAATGGAATTGTTCGAAGGACTTTGTAACTAATGCCGGTTACAGAGCGTCTACTACAAAAAAATATCGCCATCAAAAATCGATATTCGTCTTTCGATTTACTTTTGGACCGTTTTTAAGAATGATTGACGTCTCGATTATCGTAGACTGGTTTTCGGAGTACTTACGCCCTCAGCTTATCATGTAAATAATGATTTAACAACACTCAGTTTGAGTTTAATACGCTAGCTTAAGCTAAACGTAGCTTTTCGTGAAGCGCTTGCGATTATACTAGTCACATCCTGAAGTTTAGGTTTTTGAGTATGTCTACTCATACCTGAGTGGCTACTAGACTTATAACAAAGCTTGCTTATCAAAAGAATATTTCTTCATTAATTAAAGACAGTTTTGAGCGAAATAATTGAATCATTCAAAAAGAATGTCGAAATAGACCCTTTAATGGCCTTTTGTCCAATAAAAAAAAAGAAAATGGCCATTCCAAATTTGAATTTACTTACTATACGTGCGTAAGGCCAGTAACACGCTGACCCCACAGAAAGCGACACCGAGTGAAAGTCCACGAAGGTTTCAAAAAAGAATTTCACATTCCGCCAAAATCATATTCACACGCTTAATGTGTTAATTTGTTGTGTATTAACGTCGTAACTACCGCGAACAGGCAATTGTTACTGGGATGCTGTCATTTGAAATCCGCCATCTTGTGTATTTTAGATTCTTCACGGAAAAGGCATTATCATCCTTTTTGTTACGACTTAAGGTTGTATTTACGCACTTTAAATGACTATTGCAGAATTTATTAAGCAAAGTTATGCGCTTACTCAACATTTCGCAAGTGCTTTCTATTACCCACTATACGGTCAGTAGTCAATTATATTACTAATGAATTATTTGCAAACTATTGCAAATTGTAAAGAAATAGCCGGTGTTGGTTTCTTTAATGACTTATTTCCTTATAGCAAAACAAGGCAGAAGAAAGTTCTGGAACTTAAAAACCGAAACGCATCTTTGTCGCTCTTCGGAATATTAAAACAAAAAAGAATCACATTGACTTTGATATTAACGTGATCTGTGCCGCATAAGAAATAAGTAAATGTTACCCATTGTTCATTTTGAGCTTTGTTTTCACCTTTATAAGAATGAATTTTATTTAAACTATCTCAACGTGAGGTGACGAATGTCAAGTACATGAAATCGATTCTACGACTTTATAATTTTTCGGATACTTTCGAATGGCGGACGAAGTGAAAGACAATTAGCATTTTATTGTATGTATAAGTTTTACAAAAGCTTTCTTTCCAAATAGTCGTGCGAATCTGTAAAATGTTGCTATACAACATTACTTGCTTTGTTGGGAACACTTAACTCTTCATTTGAATTCACATTTCGGTGCAACAATTGAATATAATTTGTGAGTCATGCGATTTGCTATGAAGTGTGAAATTGAAAGTTTGCTTTCCAACCTGCTTATATTTCTTTTCCTTTTTTGATATTTAAATTGAATTCCTTTGCAAATTAAAAAAGGTAAAGTAGACGACCTGAGTGGTGCAGTGGTCAACCACGCAAGAGGTTCTGGGTTCGATTCCCGGCCGGGCAGAAATTAAAATGATGAATTTTACTATGTATAATAAGTATATATTTAAAAGTATATAAGTAGTATATCAGTTTTCTAACATCCATATTACAAGCTTTGCTTAGTTTGGGGCTAGATGGCGCTGTGTGAAATTGTCCAAGCATTTATTTATTTATTATTTAAAGTAAAAAATTCTAAATTTGAGTTTTAGCGGAATCGTATTCAGTTTTTCGGTCAAACGACGTCATGAAAAAAGTCCAAAGTCATTCACTAAAAATAACGGGGTCAAGCGTAGAGTCGAGTGAAACTGAATTTTTAAACAGCCACCCACTACAACTGCAGTTCATACATACCAGATATTCTTTGACAAATATTAATCATATTTCCTATTGTAACTCTCAGAGGCGTAACAATGTGAAGGGCGTATTTACAAAAGAATACATTAGGATTTTTTATCTAACCTGAAAATTTGTCTCATGCAGCTATAGTTACAATAAAACACAAATTAATTTCTTATTAAAAAAAAACGAAAAAAAAATGAAAAAAAAATTTTTTTACTTCGACTAGAATACGACAAATTACGTGTAATTTATTGACTTGCAAGTTGCATTTACCCTAAAATGCAGTTACCCAGTGCACGTATCACGAGAAGTTAATGCCATAGACAGCATTCTGGGTCAATGGTGGCACGACGCGGTCGATGCTCTATGGTTTAATTCCATGGCTCCGTAAAAAATAGTCCGGCTTGATTTCCAGTCAAATTATAGACTAGCAGCTTTTTGCAATTATATCCATAGATATTAACTTAAAATGTGATTAATTTAACAATGCGTACAACAGTAGTGACGAACTTCAGAGCGCTTTAATCAATAAATGACAAACATTTTCAATTGGCGGTATAGGGAAGAGATTACAAGACTGTTACAATGCGCTTGCGAACGTATATAAAGACTAATCTAGGCGTAAAAAAACATAAATAGATATTGTGCAAAAAGAAATATATTATGAAGCTTACTTCCGCAAAAAATATATGCAAGATGCACCGCCCGCCCGCTCGCAAAAAAATGCACATGCACACCACAAAATATCAGTGCACAATACCTACATTTAGCAAGACAGCAACACACCTTGCTCCTTCACCAATTAGACTACTCTACACGTGTTTCGCCCCAACTCGGAGCATGCTCAAGAGTTAGATCGTGCGTAAACTAACACCGATCAACAACAAACCAACATCTTTTGCATATATTTTTTGCGGAAGTAAGCTACATATATTTCATTTTTTCACAATGGTTTGGGACTTCTGCCAAGTGACGCCTGATTCAATCAAATACTTAAGTAGATACTTACGAATGAGCCATACTCATCACACAAGGAACGTCATTTCAACATTTTATTTGTCACATGTAATTGTTTTTGAATGCAATCGGTTTTATTATATTAAAATAACCCACGTTACAGGAAATGGTCTTAAGACCAGCTCAGATAGAAAGTAAGGCTACTTCGAGGCCGTCCAATACGTACAATCGACATCATAGTTTGTCCACTACGTATGTACAGTCAGCAGCACGTCAGACTATACATGTTGACCTTGAGACCGTCTTTATGCCCTACGTAATAAAAGCTTTCGTAGTTCAACTGTTTAACTTACCGTGCTGTTGTGTGTACAATAGACGCCATATTTGAGAACAGCAAATATCATACTAATTCGGTATCAGTAATTAAAATTGAGGAGCTCGGTGGCGCAGTGGTTTAGTGCCTGGCCTATCGATTGCGGAGGTGAAGCAACTTTCGCAAGGGTCAGTCATGGGATGGGTGACCAAAAATGTATTATCTCCAGCTCTTCCAGCTTCTTTGTCGTAAACTCTTTTATTTTGTTTCTTAAAAGGTTTCATTATCATATCATAAAATTAAATTTACTCCTTGCCATACATTCTCAGGTTATCCTATCGAACTCTTTCAACATAGCCGCAGTAAAACGTAATGATACAAACTTTTTTTTGGCAAGTCTAAAAAATCTTGAACTTTTGCCTTTCATTAAAATTAATTTCGAATATCAGAACACCTGTGCGGAGCGACGACGACGCCGCAAGGCAAGAGAAAACAATCCCAAACTTGTATTTTGACCTCAATACTAAAATTATCAACTCAGCTGGAATTTTCAACTTTAAAAATATCAATGCAGGGTCTATTTTACGATTTATTTTTGTTTTAAAATTGTTAGTAGACGCAATGTCGCCCGTTTATCAATTACCAGCAGCAGCGGCCGCCCGCGACTTCATCGGCCTGGACCCAGCTGTACTACGGGTATGGAGGGCCCTTAAGGAACCTTTAACCAGGATAAAAAAGTATCCTATGATCTGATCCAGGTTATAACTATCTGTTGAATTTAGATTTTTCGCATTCACAATGCTATTTTTATATTAATATAAATAATATTAGATAAATACTATAAAAATTGACTCGCCCGTAGCACCTCAGACGGAACTCGAACCGTTTAATAATTATATAGCTGTTTCATCTTTATCGATTGTCAAAACATCTGGAAAGATGTTTCTTTCGAATGTGGGGGTATTTCCTCACATTGATGAAATTACGCTGGCTTGCAGCGAGAGTATAAAGTTCTAGAAAATTTCGCCGCTCCCACTAGCGACTCGGTAGCATAATTGGTCAGTGCATTGGGCCGGAATCCCAAGGGTGCGGGTTCGAGTTCCGTCTGAGGTGCTACGGGTGAGTCGATATTTTCAAGTATTTTTTCTAATATTATTTATCTTAATATATATTTATCTGTGTGCCAAAATTTTACCAGCCGTTCTCGAGTTATGAATGGTGTGACTAACCCGACTTTGTTTTATTTATTTAGATTAAATGGGAGGACCACTGGGTCCACCGTACAACTGTGGTCGGCATCGCTATCGGCTTCATTTGACAGATAGCTGTGACCTTTCTTTGGTAAGTTTTTATTTGTGCCGCAAAGAAGAATTGTAAAATTGCAAAGTATTCTGGTTTTAACTATCTATGTGCCAAACATTCCAACTTGTTCAGTCGTTTTTGCGTGATTAAAGTAACTTTCACGTTTATAATCAGTCAAACACTACTAAAATAATCAATCCGCATTCTGCCCCGTATAATTTATCAAAAGAGTTTTAAAAAATCTACGTAATAATACATAATAATAATAGAAGAAAATTGACTCGGACCAGATCATATTATCGGACGGAAATCGAGTGATTCGGTAGCTCAGTACCAATCGGGCTTCCAAAGGTTCGATTCGATTGTATAAAAATAGCATTGTGAATGCTAAAATCTCAAATTTAAAAATATATTAAAATAATCCATTAAATTCTTTACAAGTTTAAACAACGTTACTGACCTCACCAGTACTAATATCTATTCTGTGCATCAACGTTCAATAGAAACGAAAGTGAAAAGTGGAAATGACAAAAAATACAAGTGAATTTTTTGTCAATAGCTGACTGCCAAGCAAAGTTCAACCTTAAGCTAATGCAATAAACGGATAACATTGTTCAGTTGACAAACTACAGGTGGTACGCACGATAACGCGGTAAGTTATACAGTTGAACTACGAAATCAGCGCTTATTACGTACGTCATAAAGACGGTCTTAATGTCAACATGTATAGTCTGTACAAGTTTACTTTCGACGTAATTTTTTTCTTCTAGGAGCTTTTTAAAGAGGTTGTTGTTGTAAATATTTAGGTACCGACCTGTTTTAAAGGACTTTTTAAAGATAAAAGGTTATGAGAAGATCAACTTGCGGATTTTTTTTAATATATTAATAATGATAATGACCTTGAGGCAAGGAGCTCCACTATCTACTCTCTAGCGGTACGGATGACAAAATTTGAAGCGAAACGCTTAGTGCGAGACTTTGGATTAAACACCAAAAAAACTGTAGCGTAGATTCGTACGTCTGATTGTCCGATGGAAGAAGGGAGGTGGCAGATTTAAGTTGTACCCACTTTCCGAAATGTATCCGATAAAAAGCCGATAAACTTGCAACCGTGTCTATGCTCGAGGCTTTTGACTTTATTACCGGAAAGATCATTAAATTTAGATTTTTCGCATTCACAATGCTATTTTTATATTAAGATAAATAATATTAGAAAAAATCGACTCACCCGTAGCACCTCGGACGGGACTCGAACCCGCACCCTTGGGATACTGGCCCAATGCACTGACCAATTATGCTACCGAGTCGCTAGTGGGAGCGGCGAAATTTTCTAGTACTTTTTACTTCTTCGCTGCAAGCCAGCGCAATTTCATCAATGTGAGGAAATGCCCCCACATTCGAAAGAAACATCTTTCCAGATGTTTTGACAATCGATAAAGATGAAACAGCTATATAATTATTAAATTTAGATTTTTGCACCGGAAAGATTGTTAATGTGATGAAGTAAAGTAATTATTGATCTTCTTTAGAAAATGATTTCCCTATTGATTGATAATTATATCACTAAAAACTAACTACTAGTATCTTTTAATCACCTAATAACAAATATTTACTGCGAATGTGAGGAGCTCGGTGGCGCAGTGGTATAGCGCCTGGCCCAGCCATTGCAGAAGCTAAGCAACTTTCGCAAGGGTCGGTCATGGGATGGGTGACCAAGAATTTACTATCTCGAGCTTCTCCGAGCTTCGAAAGGCACGTTAAGCTGTTAGTCCGGGCAGCATTTGCAGTCGTTAGCACCCACCAATCCGCATTGGGCCCGCGTGGTGGGTCATGGCCCATCCTCCTTATCCACCCATAAGGAAGGCCTGTGCCCCAGCAGTGGGGACATTAAAAATGGCTGATGGTCACTGCGAATACATCTTTTACCGTCAACATTACCCCCAATTTTTATAAGTATCAATGGCTGCCTAAATCAACTTTATACCGCAACGAAAAAAATAATCAAAAACAAAGTTTTATACTAGTAAGATATTCAAATTAAGAATCTCCAAACCATCGAACACAAACAACACTATTAAAAACAAATGCGCGCGCTATGCGCACCAAAGGACACAACGAACCACAGACTAGAACAGCTACAGCCTATGTTATAACCGAACGTAACACCACCGGCACCGTTACGCCCAAAACTCCGTGACAACGCGTACGTTACGTTACCGTTCCGTGTCCGTTATTCGCTAATCATTGTTTTGTTACTGGCCAAATTAATGACTGACCGTGTACTCCGATATGTGGAACGGTGGATAAGATTAGTATTGTGGAATCGAGATAGTGATGTAATTTGTACTTGTTTGAAATACTGGGTTACCTATGACATTTTGAGATAAGTTACATGAATATTTTAGTACAGTGCTGAATTTCGTTGCAGTTAGTGAAAAATTATTTTACAGTTTTATATCTGAAGATAATAGAAAGTTTTGTAGGTATTCATGCTAAGATTGTTCTAGATAAAGTTATGTTCTGCTATTAGACGTATATATTTTCTTGATGTCCTTACTAATATTATAAATGCGAAAGTCCGTTTGTTTGTTACGCCTTCACGTCTTAACTACTGGACCGATCATCATGAAATTTTGCATACACGTGTTCAAGGGTAAAAAAGGGGTACAGGGAAGGACATAGGTACCTTTCATCCCGAAAAAAATAATTGTTCCCTAGGGATAGCAAAAAAACTTTTCATGCAGACGAAGTCGCGGGCGGTCGCTAGTAAAATATAAAATAAAAAGCTAAAACACGAAATAGATGTAAACTAAAACTGTTTTTTTCCGCAAAACAACGCAAAAAGCTAATAGATAACAAATAAATAAATAATAATAAATAAATATTTGACAACATCACATACATTGCTCCGATTCCAAAGTAAGTAGCTAAAGCACTTGTGTTATGGAAATCAGAGACAACGGTGGTATCACAAACACCCAGACCTGAGCCAATACAGAAAAGTAATACAACTAATAATACAACTTTAAAACAAATGACGACTTTCATTTTTTTTTTATTTCTTTTCATTAAAAGCGCATTACCTACGTCGAAAAGGAGTTCGATCGCGTTTCGATCGATGATTTCACGGAAGATTTCTCGATCATGTGTAATGATCGCGTTGGACATACCGTTGGCTTGTGGTAAGATTCCTATGTGATTGATATGAACAACGTACTACACCATAGAGACCATCAATCTAATACTTAGATAATATCGGAGTTAGATGTGCATCAAAAGTTAAAGACAGTAATTTATTTGAATCATTTGAAACTGTTATTTTTTGCAACGCAAAACCATAAAACCATTTTGTAAAGTTGATCATTATTATGAACAACTTTTTGTAGGTAAGCAACCCTGAAGCCAGAACAATATTTTCAAAAGAGTTCCAATTTTAAAAACATATTTTATTCTAACACTAGCGACCCGCCCTTGCTTTGCTTCGGTGTAGTGTGGAATTTGACACCATGGGTTCTGCGCGCGTAAATTTTGTTGTCGCATTGAACTTCCTTAGTCCCTAAAAAGTTTGTATGTTCTAATATCGTAATAAAACTAAATAAGAAAATACGTGTTAATGGCAAAGTGATAATACGATAATTATTTTGCGATACCTACCCGATATTGATGGAAAGTAATAAATTTTGTTGTTGGGAATATTAACTGACTCTTACACATTCGTCGCATGAGCACCCAGAGGTGGACCAGGAAGGTAGGTACTGGAATGGAAGCCAAGACAAACTACGCGAGGTAGAGGTCGTCCACCTAAAAGGGGGGTCAACGACCTAAGGAATCATGCTGTAACAACTGGCTCCAGGTGGCGCAAGATAGACGGGAGGGTTTGGGAGGAGGCCTATGTCCGAAGACGAACGCAAGGCTGCTATAGATAGATAGACACAATTATCATAAACAAAGTCTTGTTCAATAGAAAATAGTGACTTTTTATACTACCTGCTCGTCAATGGCATATTATGTGTCATGCAAACCTTTCCTAAAGTAAGTCATTTTTCCCATGGGGAATAATGTGATTTGAATTTAGAATGTAACCCTTGTAGTCGTGCTTGATCGATGTTGGAGTCGAACTGACCACTACAGAATAGACGACAAAAACATAAACTCTAACCCAACTATAAATGTACCAAAGAATGTAACTTTGTCGTTGCACAATCGGTGTAATGTTTCTAACATAACTTTTAATTTTCAATAAATATTCTTAATTTTTCATATTTTATTATTCTAACTTTAAATAATTACTTAAGTACTTTCTTTATAACAGTCATTGGTTTCAATTGCCTCGCAGAAAGTATAAAAAGTAGAGTATGCATCGCGGGCTTAAATGTGTATTTGTCATGGGCGATCTTGAACAGGTTCAATAATAGCGCCCGGGACACAATACACTACTTTAAGCCCTTATTGCATAATCTACTATAATACATTAATGTTTTATCATTGGTCCCTTAACATTTTATCTCGTTTTCCTAACATCAGTCTGTGGTCACTGACGTAGCTAATCCGTAACTAACGCCACCCGTCACATGTTATTACCGACCGATGTAACATAACTGCGTTAGTTACGGCCATATCGAAGGCATTTCTAAAGAATGTGCACATTTACTGTATCAAAACATTTAAAGGTTAAATTTGTTTAATTTTTTCTCAAAATTACCAAAAAGTATTATTTACATTTCGAAGGTTGAGGTTTAACATGTTCGGTCTCAGTTTTAAAGATGAGTTTATATTAATAAATAACATTAACATAAATGATTGAACTGCCTGATGGTGATGATTTATTAATGCAATTTAAAAGAACCTGAAAATAACCTTTTTTTAATTTTCTTTGTCTGTCGTTTGAAATTATTATATTTTGGTTATAAAATATCTATAAGACTTTCCCAAGTCCATTTTCCCTTATAACTTAAAATACTTGTGTGGTCCAGCTAAATTGACCATCAGCCATTTTTAATGTCCCCACTGCTGGGGCACAGGCCTTCCTTATGGGTGGATAAGGAGGATGGGCCATAACCCACCACGCGGGCCCGATGATTCAGCTGGGACTAACGGCTTATCGTGCCTTCCGAATCACGGAGGAGCTCGAGATAACAAATTTTTGGTTACCCATCCCATGACCGACCCTTGCGAAAGTTGCTTAACCTCCGCAATTGCTGGCCCAGACGCTAAGCCATAGAGCTCCTCATAGCTAAATTAACAACATTATAATATTATTGATTTGCTTTGTGGGAACTCTTGCCACTCTCATAAAGTTATGATCCAGAATATAATTTAATGTAATGCAGTTAGCAAAATGATAAATATCAAGGTTGTTGAAACAACCTCGCAAGGCTGTTACTACAGTAAAATTAACACCAGCAAGTCAAGATTTAACTAACCTTACCTAACCTAACATGAGGAGCATGGTGGCGCAGTGGTATAGCGCCTGGCCCAGCGATTGCGGAGGTTAAGTAACTTTCGCAAGGGTCGGTCATGGGATGGGTGACCAAAAATTTGTTATCTCGAGCTCATCCGTGCTTCAGAAGGCACGTTAAACCATTGGTCCCGGCTGCATTTGCAGTCGTTAACACCCATCAATTTGCATTGGGCCCGCGTGGTGGGTTATGGCCCATCCTCCTTATCCACACATAAAAAAAGGCCTGTGCCCCAGCAGTGGGGACATTAAAAATGGCTGATGGTCGAACCTAACATTATTAAACAGCTTCGTTTAAATATTATGTTTTGTTGAACTTTGATTTTACAAGGTGACATGGAAGGTTATCGTGTTTTTAATACATAGTGACAGATAATTTGTGTCAACTTAACTTGGGTACCTCAAGCAATGCAATGCAATGTTTATATTTTTAGGGAATTATAATTATCGACGTTCTTCTACACTTTGACTATGTCAATAAAATCTCAAACAGCCAATTCTACTCCTTTTATAATTTATTATCGATTGGTAGTTGTAAAATGGCATGTAATTGTATGCAACTCGGTCACTGCATTATTTGGTTAATTGTTACTTGTTATAAAGTCAAATATTAGGTAAAAACCTATGAAATTGACGTTTTGTATGGAGAATGTTTAACAAATTGCATTTTTCACACTAGCATTTTCGTAATTTATTTGACAACTGTGAACGCTATTGTAACAAAACTTTTATGTAAAAACATTGAACATTAAGCTACTTTAAGCGATATAACTTAAGTGAATTAAATAAGTTTTGGCTAAGTTACAACGGAAGAAGTGGTGATTTACGCTAATAAAAAAGGATTCAAGGTATTTTTTAAGGCTAAGGAAACGAAATAAATAGACTTTAATGATGCTGATAGTTGACGGCTATAGTCATAATTTGTTATTAGAATAAACTATATCGGGATTTACACCATGTACCTGTTTATTTTTGAGACTCCGATATTTCGGCGCAGTTGCATGCGCCATGGTCACGGAAGAACTGACCATCTTCCGTTCTTCCGACAGTTCTTAGATATAGTTTATTCTAATAACGTCAAAAACCATGGAAATTTAAAACATTAAGTCATAATTTGATTTAATATCCAGCAACTGATAAATATTTTAAATCTCAGAAACTATGAGGTTCTCTGTGTGTGAGAAAAAAACGCCAATTTCATAGGTAAAGACCCTATATAACTTAGCAATATGAATCTAAGGCCCATATTTATAAACCATTCTCATCGTTGAGAACTATCTTGAGATCATACTTGAGATGCTGATTATTATAAGAACAGCATCTCAAGTATGGTCACAAGATAGCTCAACGAGGGCGGTTTATAAATACGGGCCTAAGTTCGAAGTATGGAATGCGGATTCGTGGTCTGTAAAGTGTTTTTGCGGTTTTATCGAATGTCGAATACTTATGAATTCTTTTGAAATACCGATGGTTTATTGGTGCATTTAGTATGGTAAATAAATGTTTGCATATATTATCATAGTGCTACAAAATATTTTATAAAATATAAAAGAAAGATATATATAGAAAGTTTAAAATATTTTTATAAATATTTTAAACTTTCACTGCTGTATTATGAAATATTTGTAGTAACGTTTTTGAACTAATGATGATGATCCTAGCTTAAGTTCATTTTGACAATGTATTCCCATACAATATTATTTGGGTTTTGACCATAGTGTACAAGTTTCTACATGCTTATCTATTATGAACCTTTTTACGCGTTCTTGCTGCTCGATTAGTTTTAATTTACCTGAAACAAAAGAATTCAAAGTTAGGATAACGGTATCGTGGTTGAAAGACAGTTATTTCTTCACTGTATCATTTACTAATACGGTAATGCGAAAATGGCAGTGCGTATGGTACCGAAATTAAAAAAGACATTTATAATACAAAATACAGTCACAATTTCGAATTTGAATTCACAAATATAATTTGACACCAAATCTTAACATAATGCCCCTAATAATGAAAAAGTACCAAAATGTTATCTACACTTTAATTTTAAAAAAACTTTAAGTGACCATACAAAATGTAACCTGCTCAATCATCCATTGGAACTTGTGACATTCTCTCAGTAATGTGTGTGTCATGAAGACTCCAAGGATACACGCATACCACAACCGTAATGACGCAATTGTGCAACATTCGAAGTTCACACGATGCTTCATACATGTTGCGTGTTCCTTAATTAGTAAAATTCAGTATGAAATTATATATTTTTTCCGATCATAATTAAATACGAGTATAACAATCCTTACTATATTGCTAATACGAAAGTAACTCTGTCTTATTATAATGGTAACTTAGAAAATACTACTATTTTTACCACGTTTTTATTATTCAGTAACTTAGTGGACCAAGTAGACCCAGTTACCAGCCTTACACACAACAAATTTTTAGTTTATAAAATGTATTTTAATCTATATATATAAAAGGGAAAATCACTCACTCACTCACTGATCACGAAATCTCAGAAACTACAAGTGCTAGGAGTCTCAAATTTTGCATGGAAGCTCCTTTTAGGGCGTAGGTGCTCACTAAGACGGGATTTTGCGAAATTCAACCCCTAAAGGGGTGAAACAGGGTGGCAAAGTTTGTATGGGAGAACGCGATTCCTTGGCCCGATTGACTTGAAATTTGGCATAGACATTCTTTCACAAAATTAATTGAACACGTGTTTCGTATTTTTTAAATATTTATCACCTAACAGGATTAAAAAGTGATATAAAGCTAATTTTGCTGTGATTGACTTCGACGTCGGAATTGAAACTTTTTTGTGCATTTGATTGATTAATTAAGAAAAGTAAATATCATTTGTCATCTCAACGTAGTATTACATTCTCTTTGGTCATTTCCCCTGAGAGTAGGTAGAATGCATTTCATTGAATAGTACCTATGGCGTTATGTTGGCAGTGCTATCATTTTTTCCTTACTTGCGTTGTAATAAGGTGCAAAATTATTCCATCTAATTATCAGTTTAATTTTAAAAGAATACAATATTCGGTCAAGTCGCCTATGCTATGACAATTAATAAAGCACAGGGACAAAGTTTAAGAGCGGCTGGTGTAGATCTGCAGTGATTGTTTCTCCCATGGCCAGCTCTAATGTCGCCTGCTCGAGAGTCAGCTCGCCGAATAGCCTTTTTATTTTGCAACCGGATAACATGACAAGAAATGTGGTAGGTATAGAACATGTTACAAAAATACCCCTAATGCCGAATATGGTATATAGGAACCATCAAACTGAACAACTTTTACTATTGGGACCAACTCTCAAATCGCGAAAAAATAATCAGCAAAAATTCAAATCGAAAATATCAAAACGTATGAAACACATTTTGATATTTTCGATTTGAATTTTTGAATGAAACAGCTGATTTTTATTATAGAGAAGTGTTGGATGATCGAGATTGAGAATCCTGTTAATGCACAACATATTTTTATTTAGAACTAGCTGCACCCGGCATGTATATTGCAATGCTCCGTTTTTTTAGCCAGGGACTTTATCGGTCGTAAGCAGAACAACTCGCCAAAGTTTCATCATAATCGGATCAATGGTTTAGGAGTCCCGCCGTCTGTACACTTAGATCTTTTAAACTATGCATAAAAAACCGCATCAAAATCGGTCCATAAGTTTGGGAGCTAGGTTGCCTCAGACAGACAGACACACACAAGTCAAACTTATAACACCCCTTGCGTATGTTGTGTACGTCGTATATACATATAGTGGTGGCCACATAATTAAGGACACAAGTCGATTTTCATACAAACGAGGTAATTTTGAAGTCTTGGTTTTCCGCTAGGGATTGAACTAGCTGTGATCTGATGATGGCCATCCAGGGAGTGAATGGAGAAGATTCAGATAGCAATACACACCCAACTGATCTGGTTAGCATTCTAAGAGATTTAAGCATAAGAATTTACAGTTGCAAGTTTTCATACATTTTCATGCTATATTCGCGGTTTTTTTAAACATATCCTTACATTTCTTAAAATGCTGGTCAGATCACTTGGGTGTGTATAGAAATCTGGATCTCCTCCATTCACTCCCTGGATGGCCATCACCAGATCACCGCTCGGTCAATCCCTGGCGGAGAAGCAATGCTTAAAGTTACTTCGTTTGTATGAAAATCGACTGGCGTCCTTAATTTTGTGGCCACTACTATACCTATATAGATATCCTGTAGTATAGTCTAATAACTTCACACTCACCACATTAGTAACTACATTGTACCCGTGCGAAGCCGGGGCGGGCCACTAGTATATGTATATTAGTCTTTAAGGTATATATTGCATAGACGTAGTTTCCTGATATAAATAAATAAATTAAAAATGTCAGTCTTGTGCCAATTCCAAGCATAAAATACCTACTGTCCTATACTCACAGAAACTAAGCATAGAACGTACAAATTAAAAGTTAATAAAACAAAATGGCCACGCAATTAATATCGATTACACAGCTGATATATTTCACAGTTACGACTCCACACAATCCTTTCAAAATGGCTGCTAAGATGCAATTCATTTAAATTATTACATGTTTATTTAAATGCTAAATTGAAAGTGATACCAAAAGTGCAATTATTGACCAATAACAAAATTGAAACATGCTAACTAAAACCAACCATTTGTCTTAAGTAACCATCTTTAAATATCTATGTGATGTAAGATTGAAGCTTTTAATTTGAAAACTTAAGCTTAACCATTTGTAACCATCTTTAAGATTCTTGTGTGATGTAAGATTGAATTGAAAACCTTTAAGGCAGAAGCTGTGCAAGATTGAGAAATTATTTTAATTATAAGCAATAGGCTCTAAGTTCTATAGCCCGTAACTCAATCAGAGTCTTATTGTAACTGTTTGTTTATTTTTACGAGGACAACTATAAATTTTACATAAAAATAAGTGAATTCAGTTGTGAAATACTATAAAGCAATTTCAAATGTTTGACGCCTCACTTGCGATAATCAGTAGATAGTGATCACGAAACACATGTCATGTGAAACAATTTGTGATATGATGATAACCACTCGAGATGGTTTATCGCCACTCCTGCGCACCGCTGAGCGTGAAAACGACTTGCCATTGCTATCAATCGTTTGTGGGCCAAGTGTTATGCCAAACGGAAATGAAACGTATGTTAGTGTATTAAAGTTTATGTTTCTTGGTGTTGTAGTTCGGGAAAACAATGTAAAAAGTTTTTGACTTTTTTAGCCCAGTTTTGCTCATAACCTTTTATGGTAAGGTTCAAGTCAAATTAAGAAGGTATAAGAATACTGCCACTGAGCCGAGTTCTTGTTTCATAAAAACATACATATTTTTTGTACTTTAGGTACGCACGACAGCACGTCAAGTTATACAGTTAAACTGCGAAAACAGCTTTTATTACGTAGGGCATAAAGACGGTCTCAAGGTCAACATGTATAGTCTGCGGTGCCGTCGTGCGTACACCACAATAATGAATTAAGTTCGGGAATTTCTCCAAAAATTCTAGAGATGAAATGAGGCTCCGTCAATAATATTAATATCAACGTTTCACACAAAACAATTAAAAAGAAAATGATGTTTCCCTATTAAAAACCCGGCCTTACCGAAAGTAGCTTAAGGCTCCTATACACCTCAAGTGGCACCCTCATTTTAACTAAATTTTTTGCTCGCTAAGTACATAATGTATCGAAAATTCACATGTACATATTGAAGCTAAGGTTCTATAGTTTATTTACAAACAATAACCTCAGTAAAATTTTGTTCGTTGTAGTAGTAGTACGCAAAAGTGCTAAATGTGGCCACTTTTGGCACTTTTGCGAACTACTACTACCTGCCACTTGAGGTATATAGGGGCCTTAACATTAATGATCGCCATTCTTTACGAATATCAGTACGTGTGCTCAAGCGAGAGTGTTAAGTCCACAATGCGGACTTTCATCGCCAAGGGCAACACTTTCTTTCTCGATTAAGTTCGTTCTGTCGACTTCAGATTAGACGTGGTCGTCAGGAATTTTTTATGGTAAAATCTACAGGTGCGGAGATAATGTGAAAAACTTTCGCCATAAAAACTATGTGGAAAATCGTTATTCTTTTGTAGAAAACTAATAAAAACTATATTAGATCTTTGAACTCGGCTGGATGAGATACAAATAATAGGTACCTACACGGTTAATTACTAAGTATATCTAAATATGAAATAGGGATATCAGACCACGTTACTAAATACAACATGTTACAAAAATACCCCTAATGACGAATATGGTATATAGGGACCATCAAACTGAAATTCTTTTACTATTGGGACCAACTCTCAAATCGCAAAAAAAATCAGCTGTTTCATACATTTTGATATTTTTGATTTTAATTTTTGTATGAAACAGCTGATTTTTATTTCGCGATTTCAGAGTTGGTCCCATACTAAAAGTTGTTCAGTTTAATGGTCCCTATATACCATATTCGGCATTAGGGGTATTTTTGTAACACGTTGTACATATGTGCAGTTAAAAGTAAAAAATCAATATTTTGAAAATATGAGAAAAAATCTTGATTAATCGGCAAACTCACAATGATAGCAAAACGCATGCGTAGACGCATTCATTCTTTCCATGAATTACGTCAACAAGATTGTATCTTTTGATTACGTGCATGTAAATTTATGAATGAGTTCTAAATCCAGAAATCAGTAAATATATGTAAGCGCCCTTCCTTAGAAATATAGGTACATACCTATATTTGTATCTCATCCAGCCGAGTTAACTTGAACTTCGAATCTTAATATTTTTATTATAAATATGTTTTGTTATTCATTAAACACTTATATTTGTAAACGAGGAGCTCGGTGGCGCAGTGGTATAGCACCTGGCCCATCGATTGCGGATGTTATGCAACTTTCGCAAGGGTCGGTCATGGGATGGGTGACCAAAAATTTATTATCTCAAGCTTCCCCGTGCTTCAGAAAGTTAAGCTGTTGGTCCCGGCATTTTTGCAGTCATTAGCACCCACTAATCCGAATTTGGCCCGCGTGGTGGCTCATGAGCCACCACTCTCACTTAAATGAATTGCATCTGAGCAGCCATTTTGAAAGGATTGTGTGGAGTCGTAGCTGTGAAATATATCAGCTGTGTAATCGATATTAATTGCGTAGCCATTTTGTTTTATTAACTTTTAATTTGTACGTTCTATGCTTGGTTTCTGTGAGTATAGGACAGTAGATGTTTTATGCTTGGAATTGGCACAAGACTGACATTTTTAATTTATTTATTTATATCAGGAAACTACATCTATGCAAGATATACCTTAAAGACTAATATACATTATGTTAAAATACATTTTATAAACTAAAAATTTGTTGTGTATAAGGCTGGCAACTGGCTCTACTTGGTCCACTAAGTTACTGAATAATAAAAACGTGGTAAAAATAATAGTCTTTTCTAAGGTACCATTATTTTAGAAGAAAACCAGAGAACTGCTGAAACGAAGCAGAAGAAATATAAAAACTATAGTAGGAATACTGACAGGATACTAAACAGACACCTGGCAGTTATCAAATGGACAGAGGACCCCATCTGTCCGCTATGTAAAGAAAGATGGGGCCATGGCCCATCCTCGTTATCCACCCATAAGGAATGCCTGTGCCCTAGCAGTGGGGACATTAAAAATGGCTGATGATCATTCATTAAACATACAAAAGTGTTTGATTAAATCAGGCGTCACTTGGCGGAAGTCCCAAACCAGTGGTCTAATTGGTGAAGGTGCAAGGTGTGTCGCTGTCGTGCTAAATGCAAGTATTGTGCACTGATATTTTTGTGGTGTGCATGTGCATTTTTTTGCAGGCGGGCGGGCGGTGCATCCTGCATATATTTTTTGCGGAAGTAAGCTATATATATTTCTTTTTGCACAATATCTATTTATGTTTTTTTACGCCTAGATAAGCCTTTATATACGTTCGCAAGCGCATTGTAACAGTCTTGTAATCTCTTCCCTATACCGCCAAATTGAAAATGTTTGTCATTTATTGATTAAAGCGCTCTGAAGTTCGTCTCTACTGTTGTACGCATTGTTAAATTAATCACATTTTAAGTTAATATCTATGGATATAATTGCAAAAAGCTGCTAGTCTGAAATTTGACTGGAAATCAAGCCGGACTATTTTTTACGGAGCCATGGAATTAAACCATAGAGCATCGACCGCGTCGTGCCACCATTGACCCAGAATACTGTCTATGGCATATATTTAACAGTAAGCTACATATATTTCTCTTTTTACAATACAAAAGTGTTTAATATTCTATTAAGTACTTTTTTTTCTTCAGTATTATTCAATCGAAAATAATGACACAATATCAGTAATTTCATCCGAACGCAAATCATAGCCATTCATCAAGATAGTACCTGTCTGTCATGAAACCGGAAACGCAGCCATTTTGTAATGCATTCAAAAGATTGTCCGGTGCTGTAACTGATAGTTCTCCAGTGTCTATTCATAATAGTCACGATTGAATATTTACGTAAAAGTTCTCGATCTAATTCGGGATTGTAATCGATTATCGGTTGAACCTACTAACACACTTTGAGGTACAGTTTTACTTACTTAGCTTTTTTTAGTTTGCAAATTGGCTTGATTTCAAGTCATTTAGGCCGCGGTTTTGACGCCAGCTAAATCCACAGCTCAAGCTCAAGAATAAGTATATAAAAGCTTTCTCGCCCACGAGCGATTAATCGCTGAGCGATTTTTTGTCACCGAGAATAGAGCATACAGAGTTCAATTCGTAAACGCCCACGAGCTACAAAAGTAGCTCAGCGACTAATTTCCCGCGAGGGGTTTTTGGCGCCATTTTGTCGAGTTCGGTTTGGTGTCTATTTTAATTATTTTCAAATTGATTCATAGTGGATATTGTGTCTTAAAATTGGTGCAGTTATATGGTACAAGTGTCTACGCAACTGAACAATATGTGGGATAATTGAAATAGGCGCGATCTTGGTTGTGTGAAGCTGAGACTTTTATTGAAGTGGTGGCTTCCTCGGCAGAACTAACCGTGTAAACTGTCTTGATATACTTGTTGCCAAATGCTCCAAGTAGCATTGGAATGCGATGCACCCGCATTCTAATGTAAAATTAAACAATCTACCACTGAACTATTTAACACTTGACACTGGCAAAAAATACTTCCAAGAGGAAAGTAGATTGCCATAATAAAAAAAAAAGAAGAAGAATTTCCCGCGAAATGACACTGACAAGAGTGACAAATGGTTTACTTAGCCAGCGACAAAATAATGCCGCGATTAACGCCGCAATTATCGCAGCTACAATAAGTCGCTCGTGGGCGGTAAGCCTTATATTGTCAAATTATGATTAAGAAGTTAAAATTATTCGGGAACAGCGCACTTAGCATTAAAAACTATCACATGACAATCAAATTCATATCGAGCACAAAATTAAGCACAAATTATGGTATGAAATTACAGCTCCATCTACTAACGTAAAGAGAAATTAGTCAGTTGTGCTCGATACTGATTAAATACGGACTCGATAGTTTTTTGTGTTAAGCCGCGTTCACACGAAGCGATTTTAGTTGATCAATTATTATCGGTCAACAAAAAATGTACGCGGTCGCTTGCAATTTGAACGTTCAGACGGTTCAAATCGCAAGCGACTTAGCAGTTGATCAAGTAAAATCGCCTCGTGTGAACTCGCTATTATGGATACAGATGGACATGGCGTTGCCTCAGTGCTTATTTGTCCTATCTACCATTGACCACATTTGCAGCGCAACCTTTGTTAGTTTGTTACAAGATTCCAGCATACTACACTTAGCTACTTATTTCATTAAAATTAACAGAAACATATACCTAGATTTAAATAAAATAAGTGGCTAAGCACAATATACTAAAATATTGTAAAAATGTTACCAATGGAGATAGGACAAACAAGCACTAAGGCGACCGACGGCTGAAATCAAAGCCCTCCTTATTTTAATACCGTAGTCAGGTAGGTAATAATACCTAATTCTGAGTTTTCGTTATATGCCTTCCGAGTATTTTTTAAAATAGAAATCTATAGTAATAAAAACGGCTAGTGTTTATTTCATGGCAAATTTGCATATTTATTGATCTGACTAACAACTCAGTTAAAAATGATATAAAAATAATAAAAAACAAAAAGATGGCGTCATACAAGTACTTTAGGTTGGGCTGAATAAATTTTCGTGTCACGTACCTACGTTGTTTTGTTTGAAGATAAAATCTTCTTACATATTGAGGCTCAAGACTTTTTTCTTTTTATTGTTAAAGAGGCTTAAGTCTGAATTTATTTATTCGAGCATATGAAGAAGATATTTTATTTAAGTGTTTAATTTCAGACTACCAACAACTACTATTGACTGTAGATTTACAGTGTGGTATGAAAAAATGTAATTGGCATTTATTTTGAATTAGGTTAGTATTTTGGATTTTTTATTGAATAGAACCTTAGACAAATACTGACTTAATCCGAATAACATCACCAAGAAGAGTTAATTTTGCTCAGATTGCTAATCATTTTTGGTTTGCGTTTGTATGGGAAACTGTTCGCCGGACTCTTAAAATGAAATGAAATTAGTGTCACAAAAATAATCTCACTTAAGGCCCCTATATACCTGAAGTGGCGCCCTCATTTTAATTAAATTTATTGCTCGCTAAGTACATAATGTATCGTAAATTCACATGTACAGATTAAAGCTAAGGTTCTATAGTTTATTTACAAACAATAACCTCAGTAAAATTTTGTTCGTTGTAATAGTAGTAGTGCTAAAAGTGGCCACTTTTAGCACTTTTGCGAACTACTACATAAATAAATAAATAAATATTTGACAACATCACATACATTGCTCCGATTCCAAAGTAGCTAAAGCACTTGTGTTATGGACAACGGTGGTATCACAAACACCCAGAACTGAGCCAATATAGAAAAGTTCGTTTTCTAAATTGACCCAACCGCGGATCGAACCCGGGACCTCAGAGATGGCGACACCTTGAAAACCGGTGTACAAAGCCACTCGACCAAGGAGGTCGTCACATAAGGAGGACTACTACTAAATGAGGGCGCCACTTAAGGTATATAGGAGCCTTAATCATTATTTACTGATCTCGGCCATCCAAGTAGGTATGTTTGTAAGTCTTTCTGCGAAGTTTGATGTTTACTTGTAAGTTCCGCAACTTAAACCTAGATAGCAATAACCTGGTTAAACGAAGCCTGTAACGAAGCTCATAAATTATCGTAAAGATTACAGAATCGCCCTTTCTCTTATTAACGAGTGTTCGTATCTTTTGGTAAGGTATTTCTATAAGTTTATTGTAGGCTATAAAAATGTATGTCGGTACAAATTTATTAAGTGCAATTAACACAGCTGCAATGTTATTACTTATTACTAGAGGCTCTGTAGAGCAGCTGTAGACCTCGCGTTTGTGACATTTTTGAATATTTTAACAGCATATCTCCGCCATTACGAAAATTTCGAAAAACTGACTCGACAAAAAAAAACGTATAATTATAGAACCTGCTCACAAATTTCATGAGAATCGGTTGAGAAATGCGACCTGTAGGAGAACAGACGGACAGCCGGCCAGCGGGACATATTCCGAAAGCACTTTGATACTGAGCTAAAATGGGTTTCTAAATAATGGTAGTTTAAAAGTACTTTTATTATTGTAAACTGATGAACACAACTTGACATAAAGAAGAAAAAAACACAGAGTACAAAACAAGGAAAATATGTTATAGTATAAAAAGTACAGAATTCAAAAATATAAGTTAAAAGTAAAAAACCATAAACTAGTAAAAAAGAGGCCGGCTCGGCAACACACTTTTTCCTAAGCTGAAACGGAGACGCTTCGCTCTCGCTTGGTCAAAAATATCGTACAGAGTACTGAGATTTCCACAAAGTACTCAGATTATGGATTAACAGAATTGCACAAAATCAAATAGTACAATGCACAGAATTGCACAAATAGTATTTTGTGCAATTCTGTGCGTACGTCATATTAGCATACGTAAGTCGAAGTCGTACGATTTTTCAGGCCTTTTTAGGGTTCCCTAGTCTAATGGCAAAAAACGGAACCCTTCGATTCGTCATGACTGTCTGTCTGTCCGTCCGTCCGTACGTCACAGACACTTTTTTTGGAAAACTTACCTATTTCGTGCTGTTTATTATTCTCTACAAACTATATCAAAAATGTCTATCATTTCACACTTTTACCAGCGTATTGAATGATTTGTGACGTCACACTCCAGGTAAAATTCGTGCATGTCGTGTGCTTACTTTCGGGGTTAACGATCTTGTGAATGCGATCGTGCGCGTGAGTGTCATTGGATCCTTGTTGTACAGAAATACTTAATAAACGCGATTTTGAATATGTTAGAACTTACGATAAAATCTATTCATTCTTTAATTAGTATTTTTTTATAACCAGAGACTAAGAAGAACTATACGAAATGATTTCGCAGTAAAAAAACTACTCATAGTTTCTCTAAGCACTCGATTGTAAAATTTTCCACGTTAAATAGTCAATTATATATTGTATAGGTCGGCTTAGAACAATCACATCTAGAAGCCAAGTCCTTGTATGTCCTTGACGACCTCCGTGGTCGAGTGGCTTTGTACACCGGCTTTCAAGGTGTCGCCATCTCTGAGGTCCCGGGTTCGATCCCCGGCTTGGTCAATTTAGAAAACGAACTTTTCTATATTGGCTCAGGTATGGGTGTTTGTGAAACCACCGTTGTCTCTGATTTCCATAACACAAGTGCTTTAGCTACTTACTTTAGTATGTGATGTTGTCAAATATTTATTTATTTATTTAAAGTGAAGCAAATACGATTAGGTAACGTATGAAGGATAAAAATCTGAAAACTAAGCCATTTTGGCTCAGTATTTTTTGCTTCAAAGGTAGGGAGTTATTGTTCTAGGTTGTTATTATTCTAAGTATAGGCAATCTAATCATAATAAAGACACAATGCAATTCGACAATTGCTCGTTGTCAGCATAAACTAAACTCAAACCATTCAGTACTATCAAATTACTATATATTTCCTTATTTTCATTTCACTAGGTTAAAACTAACTTTTTCCTGATAACAAATAACATCGGAAGTTACATGCGGCCTATTAACCTCTCTGCAATTACTGACATACTGCAATAATATTACATAAATGCTTCACTCTTTATGACACACTTATACTTCAAGCTATGCTATAAAAATTCGGAAGCGAGTTCATCGAACTCATAATCTGTATACGATACTTGGCCGTGGCCTTTTCTGTGGGCTAAAAGTTGGAAGAATTACTTCTATGTTGCTGAAATCAAACAGCAATGCGTTTAAAAACATGCAATTTCTTATTTTTGCGGTCACTCATTTGATTAATGTCTTTGAACACTGCTTCTGTAAGTACGTTCAAACATTTTACATCAGAGCACTGACAGCTTCTTTAGTGTTACGTAAAAAAAATATGTATGATAATGATCTTTAGTTAAGAATGCTATTTTAGCATGTATAAATAATAATTATTAGTAATTGTATGTCATTGTTGCCAATTTAATTGAAATTTCTGATATTAAATAAAACCGGATTTCTGCTAATAACCAAGGAATGTACCGAGTTTTATTGCTGTCTATTATGTTTACATGATCCAGTATTTGGAAATTAAACAACAGTTTAATTTTTTTTTTAATGCTAAATTTGAGAAATAAGGTCAAGTTTCAATTTTTATTATATACTAGCTTTCGCCTGCGACATCGTCCGCGTGGACATTCGGAAAATACCTAGGGAACCTATGACCCGGATTAAAAGTATCCTTTTCTGGTTGGTTTAAATGTGTCTTCTTTTCATAGGTCACTGACATACCATTAGGTACCCTAAGTGGCATTCATGTGACCGTTTCCTTATGATATGATTTAAAAAATATATTAATAGCATAGCTTAGGGTGTGAAAATACTGATCAAAATACATATTCATTGTAGGTATGTTAGAGTTTACACTATGGTCAATTTAATTAGTGGGGCGTTAGTTTCTTAAGGTGTTATTTAATAAAAAATAGCGCTTGCGCAGAGTGGTAAAAAACAGTTATTTCCTGGTTGACTCTGTCTTAAACTTGTCATTCTGCATCTTACTATCATATGATGCCTATCTTTTAATTAAATAATAAAACATTTTCAGTTGTAATGGTTGTAGTGTGTAATTTAATGTTGGTCGATTATTAGACTGACTACTGACTAGACTAGGTCCCTAGTCACTAGTCGACTAAGGCACAGAAATTATAATAGTACTGTTTTATAATTTCTGTGCTTTAGTCGAATAACTAGATGTGCATAAACATTAAAACATAGCTAATTTATTCCATGTTGCATAACCAACTAGACCAACTATCACCGACCACCTTGAACCTGTTTCATTTGTAATTTATCAGTTTTTTTATATGATGAAATAAATTAATATGAATCATAATGTCAGTCAGTTTTACTTTTTGTGTAATGTAAATGTAACCTATCTAATTATCATTCTGGATTTGAATCAACTATTTGCGTCAAAGGTTAAAAAGCTTTTATAAAAGACTTTTTTTTAAAGACAGAAAAAATGTTTTGCATTGTATGTCAATTTTTTAATTAGTTCATAACGTAACTAACAGGAGTTTTTTTTAAGTTTAACCAGCTGAAAACTAAAGAAAAAATAAGGAAATAATTAATATCAATCCTGATTGACATATTATTTATTCACTTAATTCGATGACATTAAACAAGTTAATTTTGAAATTGTTAATTCTAAAGAAAGGTTATTTTATTAAATTAATTGATAAGAAAAATCACTTCATCTGGAATACCAAATAATATACTAGAAAAAATACGACTCGCACCAGATCATGTTCTCGGACGGGAATCGAACCCGCGACCTTTGGATATCCGGTCCAATGCTCTGACCGCTGAGCTACCGAGTCACTAGTTTTTCTAGTATATTATTTGGTATTATATAAAATAGCATTGTGAATGCTAAAATCACAAAATTTAAAAACACTTCATCTGGAACTTTATAATTATGTATGTAAGTAAAATAAGTTCGGTGAAATAAAGATTAATTCATTTTGTGACAGTTAATAACTTAACCAACGATTTGACATTTGAGAGTAGGCAGTTTTAAGATTATGTTTCATAAAAAACCTAAGTTACGAAGTAGTCCGTATAGTTCTACTAGTAGGACTAAACGGAGTAAAATAAAATCAATTCCTTTGTTCTACTAGTAAAAAATAAACGGACAAAAAATATCACTTCTAATTACATTACAAAAATACTGTACATGACCAAAATTTATGAAAACAGTTATTTTACGAACTTTCTTTAGATCGAAACATCGAATCTGCCTTAAAAGTATATAACGAGTTCGAATACGAATAAAGTTCGCCACATCTGTTGTTTATAGATCGAATAACTGTCTCTCCTTGTGTCACACCTACGTTTTTTTAAACAAGGAGAACGTAGAATATTTGTATTCTAGTTTACATTGAAATTGGTTAAAATTAATTTATAAAACATGTATGTAATGTGAATCAAGTTAAGTCAATTTTTATAAATGTCAATGTTTATTTCAGGCATCTACAATATTAGGTGTTAAAATATTGGGTCCATATAATAATTAACTTACAGACTTTATTAGTATTGAAAGTTAATAATTAATATTCCCTTAAATTGTAGATAAAGAAATAACTACTTTTCCTCAAACAAGTAAATAATTGACTTAACGAGCGCGAGGCGCGAGCAAAGCATCTCCGTTCCAGCTTGGGCAAAAATGCTTTCGTATGTCCGTCCGGCTGTCCGTTTGTCCTCCTCTACAGTGGCCCTACCATGAGTTGATGCAAACTGTTTACGCTACCGTAAACTATCTGATATACTGCTCACAGTCAATGCGAGTGAAAGAGAGAGAACGATAGTTTACGGTAGCGTAAACAGTTTGCATCAACTCATGGTATTGGACAAGTCGCAATCCTCAACCGATTCTACTCAAAATTTTTTGAGCAGGTTTTATAATTGTATGTAATCTTTTTGTCGAATAAGTTTTTACAAAATATTTAAAATGACGGTGATATGGGGAAAAGTCATATTTCAGCCATTTCGAAACATGTTCAAACAGCTAGCTTTACAGAGCCACTGGTTACGTAGTTTTAAAAGATCGATTATTAACATCGTTAGCCATTTTTAACATCCCAGCTGGATTTGAGTGGAGTGGGGCAATCATCAACGAAAATTACATTAGTTCCACTATCGGTCAAGAGATGGCGCTGACCTAAAACTGCAATCTACACCGCAGTGTATTTATATATGTTGGTATGGAAGGTTTTAGTCAGTAGGAGTCTGACATGCCCCCCATAAACCGGCTATGGGGAAGTCCAATGAGGATTTCCGCCTCCTTCTCCCGCGCAAAAGGAAGCGGGTGTTCCGAACCCCTCTGGTTGAGAGCGAAAAAAAAACCCTTGGTGCGCTAGTCCGACTCGCTCTTGACCGGTTTTTTTCTATAATTGTATTTCCGACCCTAACGAAATGTTCTTAACCGCCGCAATCGCAGACCAAATGCGCTAAGTCTACTATAGAGCTCTCATTATTGTATGGATTTTATCCTTACTCCTTATGCGAAAGTCCGTTTGTTTGTTTGTTACGCCTTCACGTCTTAACCACTGAATCGATCATCATGAAATTTTGCATACACGTTGTCAGGGGTACAGAGAAGGACATAGAGTACCTTTCATCCCGAAAAAAATAATTCCCGAGGGATAGCAAAAAAACTTTCCACGCAGAAGTCGCGGGCGGTCGCCAGTTAAATAATACAAGCCAGTTCGGGTTGTCGCAGTCTTATGTAAGATTATTATGCAAACTGCAACAACTGCGGTATCAACATTGGGTGTCTGTATTGCAATCTTAATGCACGGGATGTTAGCACTTACTTCGGTTATAAGTGGCTAAAACATTTATCTAAACTTATTACATAAGTTCACTGGTTTTACCGATCATCAAAAAAATTATATCAAAAAATACTAAAAATAATAACTCAATTATCAAAAAATACTAAAAAACTAAAAAAAAAATAACTCAATTATCAAAAAATAATTAAAAAAAATTATAACTCAGTCAAGTATTCATATTTAACTTTGCCCTGAATATTAGGTCAATAAATAATTGGAAAACAGTAAAAAATATTTCGTAATCTCATCTCTCTCTCACCTTTGAACCTGTGATTCTACTTGGATTAATTTTGCCATAATTACTTGAATATTATACAACCACTTACAAAAAAACCCGTAATGCCGAATATTGTATCTAGAATTTTAAAAAATCATTATAAATTCTGCAAACCGCCACTTTTAGAAAAAAACTTTTTAATATATAATAAATCTATTTATTTTTTCACACAATAGGCACTCTTAACTAGATGGTGATAATCACAATACGACCTGCATTGTGAGATACTGGCGCCTGATTATAGGTATCTAAAAGAACCTTTGCCACAGGTCATAAACTGCATAGTGGCAACTCTATACAGAAGTTGTGTTTTGATTTTGCTCATTTTGCTTGTATTGATCGAAAACAATAGTCTGTTTGCGTCTAAGGTTTGTCACATTGCAGTTTTCCATACAAATAAAAAGTCAATGTGGTGATTTTCAGAGTTTATAATATCTTTCTGGGGTTGTATTATGGAGTTTTTTTGTAACACGCTATAGATATACTCGAGAACTTATACAGTCAACAGCACGTGAGGTTATACATAACTGAGAAAAATCTGCAATTGTTTTTAAAACCTTAACATCTTCGCATTTAAGTCTAAAATTGTTTGAGCATGATTACCCCGTCGTGGAAGCCCAGCCTGCCGTTGACTGTAGTATGGTGCATTGGTGACAGACTTGCACTTAAAGGCCGTTTTACATAGCTGAATAAATCGACTACACTAATTTTTAATGTCCCTACTGCTGGGGCACTTACAGGTGGATAAGAAGGATGGACCATAACCCAACACGTAGGCCCAATGCTGATTGGTGGGTGCTAACGACTGCAAACGGCTTAACGTGCCTTCCGAAGCACGGAGGAACTCAAATTTTTGGTCATCCATCCCATGACCGACCCTTGGGAAAGTTGCTTAACCTCAGCAATCGCTGGGTCAGGCGCTGAACAGTACGTCCTTCTCTTTCATTCTTTCCTCTCACTCGTCATCTGTTTATTCACTTCCTTCACATTCCAACATTCCACTCAATAGTATTTATAAAATATTCTAATAGAAAAACCAATATCTGAAGGTGGTATACTAAATGGAGCACTGCAAAATGTCGATCTGTCTTGACAGTGGTAATTAAATGATAGCTGCTGACCTTGGCAAGAAATAACTAAAATAATTTATTCACATTCTAGTAGCTTAATATAGGCGCTTGTTATTTCGAATGACATTTGTCAACAAGTTGTTTAATCAACAAACTGATTTTATTAGATATATTTTTTTTAAGCATACAATTGTTTATCCAGGAAAACTAGGCAGGTTAGACTAGGTTTGTAGTGAATTGCAGTCTTGATACTACCGAATAAAGGGTCTTGACAGACGGACAGACAGACAGACAGCTGTCTGACGGTCAACAAAGTGGTCCTATAAGGGTTCCGTTTTTTCCTTTTGAGGTACGGAACCCTAAAAAATAATATTGTTACACTTGATACTTATAACCATTAATGTAACAGTTTTATTGGCAAAAGAATAATGTAAAAGGAAAAAAAAAATGGAAATGATAGAAACTATGTTTTCCTGACAAACATAAAATAAAGAACTACAAAATCAGAATAGAAGTAATAGAATCTGTGCGGAAAGAAAAACTCTCGTGAGATTTGTGCTTGATCGTTTTTGACTTGTTAACGACACTGTTACGTCATAATAGTGCGACTTTGACTTTGTAGATATCAATATATTACAATCGCACTGTAATGACCGCAAGAGTGCAGTCAACATGACTAAAATGGTAACGAAGCACAAATCTCACAAGGGTTCTCTTTCCGCACAGACTCTATGAAACTATTCGTGTTTTTAAGATATGTGGTCAGTAAGAGAGCTTACAGCTGTTCCAAATCCATGCATAATTCACCATCTCTCCCACCCCAAGGAGGATCTCTCCTCAGAATAGTACTCAGTTGCTTGAATGCACTTTACTTTGAATGCAGTCGATATACCGCAACGCGTCGCTGGTGCAAGTTTTTATTTGACGCATAGGTCATGGGAGCGACCGCCTAACACACTGCCGTCACCACTAGGGTGACAAAGTGATGAATGAATCTTCAGGACAGGGACTGACAGGTGGTCTAATTTAAATGACAATATTTATTTTGGTTCTAGTAAAATTCAAATGAGGCACATAGGACAGGAGTCTACATAGAAACAAACATTCTACCGTCTTTTAAGTTCTACATAAGGCTGAAAATAAGTAGGTAAATGTAAGTGATAAACATCATTTCCGTATGAATATTCCGGGCTCTTTTCATGTAAGTTGAGTTTGAGTGACTGCTTAATAAAACGTACCACTATCCATTCTAGGGTAGTTAATTTTCTACGAGAGTTGGAACCTAAAGGAAAGATAAACAATTATGTTAATATAAAATCATGTGATATGATAAATATTCATAGTTTTGTCCTAAGTTAGTGTAAACTGATGGTGTTGTTAGTAATCAAGTTCGGAAGCGCCGGCGCCGACACGGTACGTCGCTTATGATCATCTATTGTTCTAGTAAATAAAGGGATGGGTCACTCTCGTCACTAGTTCGTTCGTCGTATCGATGAACGTGTAAAATTAACAAAATTAATAATGTACAATGCGATTCGTAAATGCTATAATTAAGAAGTTATTTCATTTACATGTTACATAAAGACATTTCTTTCTACATGCTATATTTCTTTCCGTGTACACAAAAAGTGCAAAGGCAACTGGATTTTAAATAAATAATTGAAGATGTGCGGGCTTTGGTTCCCGCCCGCGCTATACTTGCTTTCGTTGATAAATATGATGGAAGTGTGTTGTAGATACCCTCGGCAAATTGACTATGGGTTTAATAGTATAAACACAGCTTGAGTGGTTATAGACATGGTTTACTTCACAAATGCTATGTACAGTGAATATTTACAAAGGTGAGACACATTATATAAAACAGGAATAATATTAATTGACAAAAGCAAAATCTCAACGATAAAATCCTAAGACAACAGCCCGAAAGACAGCAGTCAGAACTATCTTTTCTTTTTCAGCTGGTTAATAACCATAGAGGAGTGGTGACCTCTTTGCAGACGCCACAAAGGCTTATGCATTGTACTGGTTTTGGAATCAATAAAGTTTGTAGATTGCATTTTATTGAAATATAAAATCTATAATGAGTCTTGTCTTGTAATAAAAACTGAATTACAGAATAAAACTTATGCACATATTATGTGCCGGCACGAAGTTAATTATTATACTTAGTAAAGACTAAGTTTATTTTCTAAGGCAAAGTTAATGAATTATACTTGAAAGTCATTGTTAATTATGGCATAAGCAATTTGTTAGTTTCGTCTTCTTTGAGACTTAATACCTATTAGCAATCAAATTTATTAACACTTTTTATCAAATGTTCACACAAGTCAATACTTCGTTTCAGTACTCTCAATTCTTTTGTCACAATTCTCACAAAAACATCGAAAGTGATTGAAGTCACGAAATGTTACAAGGATTTTTGTGTGACATTGATAGGTAAAAATAGGCTCTTGTGTAGTTTGCAATATGACTTATTTTTGTTATTATAAACTGATTGTTTATAAAAAAATACATTAAAATTCTATAGAAAGGTTGGGTTAAGAGGCCCTGACATCTGGCTGCTGGGATGTATGAAGAATGAGATAAATTAGATGAAATAAAAGAAATATGTACGGATATGTACGGATATATACAAGGTGTTACAAAAATACCCCTAATGCCGAATATGGTATATAGGGACCATCAAACTGAACAACTTTTACTATGGGACCAACTCTGAAATCGCGAAAAAAAAATCAGCTGTTTCATACAAAAATTAAAATCGAAATTATCAAAATGTATGAAACAGCTGATTTTTTTTTCGCGATTTCAGAGCTGGCCCCATAGTAAAAGTTGTTCAGTTTGATGGTCCCTATATGCCATATTCGGCATTAGGGGTATTTTTGTAACACCTTGTATAGATAATATGTACGGATCATTGAAAGTGGAAAGGAGTTATCTAACCTAACCTAACCTAACCTTAGGGGAGAATGGCGTTTTTTATGTCAACTTATTCAATAACACACTCGAGTCTAATTTTATAAACAAACAGTTCAATTTTATTCTTTAATATTTTGAAGTAAATAACTATCTATCTATTTATTTTTTTTAGTATATTACTCTCCTAAAATAGAATAACCATTTTCTAAGGACGAAACATACCGCTGTAAATATGTTTGTGCCCTAGTGATTGTAAGTGAATTAAGAAGCTGGAAAGGCCTTAAGCTATACTCAGTAATTTGTTTTTTTCTTTTCGCTTCCTGGTAGAACCGTTGTTTAGAACAATTTTAATCAAAGAGGTCCCCTAACTGCAATGATTCTTGTTATTTAACTTTTTGATCGTTTTTGGCGGGACAGTCGTGTTTGTAATATGTTCCTTTCTTTTTACACATTTTAGTGACAAATTATATAGTTTTGGAATGTACTCATCAAGTCTTTATATTTGATGCCCATATAGTAATAATTGAAAAAAAAAATATTCACATTTAAAAGTGGCAGCGTATAGTCGCCATATTATTTTCTAAAATATAGCCAGTGTCACTTGGGATGATGTGAGCCTTCTAACGATACCTTATACATCCAAATCCGTTTAGGCATCTAGAAGTTATGGTGGAATAAAGAAACTCACATACCCACGTACAAACATACATGAACCCTGAACACATTACACTCTCTGTTTTGTTGGGCAGTCGTGTAATAAAAAGATGGTATCAATAGTGGTAATTCTCCTTTCGATTGTTACACAACACTTTTTTTTTATTCTCATGACGTCATAATTTTTATTTTATTTATTAATTCACTAAAATTTAGTACTAGTTAAGAAAAATCCAATAGTTTGCCTAATAAGACTCTTAAATAAATTACGTATTTTTGTGTTGTTTAAGTTACAGTTCAAACTCGATATGGTTACGATATCGATAACATACATGACAGCACTATTCCAAGACATGTAAGATGTTTACAAGTGGACCACCGTTACCCGAACCTAGTTCTGAATTCGTACTTTAAAGTTAATTGAATTTTTAAATTGTAGTTTTAGGACACAGTTGTAAAAGTAACGAACTGGAAAAAATATTGTTCAATTAAATTGTTGCAGTTCAACATAAAGGGCATAAGTATTTAAAGTAGGTATTCGTAATGGTCTGCTATATCGAAATTAACATGCTGTATTTTGGTTACTGGCCAAGTTTTTATTAAAATTGTAAAAAATCATATGCCTTGAATAGAGACAATAGTGCAATTTGGTCTGAGTTGATTTGGCTCAAAGTTGAGAGCAACAGCATTGATATTTCAGTTTTTAGCCAATACATAATAATTAATATACCCCAGTAATCTTACCTCAATAATTATCTTCTTAGTGCTTCTTAGATATAAAAATGAATTGCTGTTCGTTAGTCTGACTAACTCAAAACGGCTTGACCGATTGGTATAATTGTTTTGTTTGCTAACTATAACGAACAAAACAAAAAAACAATTATACCAATATTATTATTATTATACAATCAGTCAAGCCGTTTAAATAACCGTGTAAAAATAGAAAAACCTTAAAGAACAGCTAAATAATCGAAAAATCAACATGGGCAATTTTGTATGGGAATCGCCATTTTGGATTACTTTTGACGGCTAGCACTCGGTGAAATAAAGCATACGTGGTTGCTTTCGTTTTAAAATTCAGCTGTTTTGTTATTAACACTACACAGTTAAATAGATGGCGCTGGTTTTCTATATTTTGAAATTCTCAAGGTAAAATTGATAATCATATAAATTGTAGGTGATGCGAAGTTAACAGGGTCCACTAGTATAAATATAAACCTTATATTCTGGCGTTCATTTTTATTTACTTACAAAAACCAGCTGCATTATAGCATCGTGATATAAAGAAGTGATTCGTACCTGCAAAGAAGAAAATATAAAATTAGTGATCTAAATAATGGAATATTTAATAATAGATTTTCATCAGCCTTGGTATAGGCCATAAGTTAATATCAGGTATATTAACTTTATGGTATAGGCTCATAATAATTTTACCATAATGCTACTCAACGATAATTTGAGCACCTGTATACATAAATGAAGAGTTTTGTAAAGCTGCTTAGGTGTATTTTTGTTTTCATAATTCGAAGGAAATAATAAAAAGTTTTAATAGACAACGGAAGGAATTTCTAGCCTTTTCACCTATAAGAGGATGGCATTAAACAAAAGAAAGTGTGAAATTATTACAATATTATCAACAACGTTAAGACAAAATAGCCTTCGAAATTGAACTTTAACATAACAGCATAAGGTTGTATGAAATTGCTGAAACTGGTTTGACAAGAGGCTGATATGGTTTTGGAAAGTATGGGAGATCGTGTTATCCGTTGGTTTCTATTTTATACGTCGGTAGCATCTTCAGACAGTGTTAGTGACCAAAAGATATTTAAACTATGTTAAATTTAGACATTGTTAACCGACTTCTTAAAAAGGAGGAGGTTATCAAGTCGACTGTATTTTTTTTAAATGTGATGTTGATACTTTTTTGACAATATCGTTGAAAGAGACAGCATCACATTTACGGCCGAATACTCAAGAGGTTTCTTAGCTAAAATCTTTAGTTAGGGTCCCCTTAACTTTAAGGAAGCTGTCTTTGAAGAGTTTCTGTCAAATCTGACAACTTTTTATAATTTAAGGCCACCTTAACTTAAAAATTCGTTTGAGTATTTGGCCGTTAAACAGTGTCAATGAAACATAGTTTAAAAATCTTTTGTAGTAACAGAGTTGATGTCTAATATAACTTTAACAGGTTCTGTCTAATGAATCACATAATATGAAACATGGCACGTTTTTGGACCAACTTTACCAAGTTCATGGTTCAATTATGCCGCTCCCACTCTGTAGACCGCAACTCCGACTGGCAACAGGTGCTATTACTGGTCATGGACAATTTACCAGACATCTTTTTAACTTAGGTGTCACGTACAGTCCCCTATGCAGAGGTTGCATGGAGGAAGAAGAAACAGCCGCCCACGTCCTGCTGGAATGCAGAGACCGTGGCCCCCTACCGGGCGAGGTACCTCGGCTCGCCGGGCAGCGTCCAGGAGGCGATCACTAATGTGAAAGCGCTTGGAGCGTTCCTTGCTGAGCTGGGCTGGCTGGAATGATCCGGCCGCACACCCTCCATACGCAAAATAGACGCTATAGACGTCGAGTTTCGGAAACCGCCCGTAGTGAAAGAAGAAGAAGAAAAAGATGCCGCTCCCACTAGTGACTCGATAGCATATTGGTCAGTGCATTGGGCCGGAATCCAAAGGGCGCGGGTGCGGTCCCGTCTGAGGTGCTATGGGTGAGTCGGTTTTTCCTAGTATTTTTTCTAATATTATTTTTCTTAAGATATAAGTACTACAGTGTATAGGGACGTAGGAAGTACATTGTCTAATTTGGAAAACAGTAACATAATGGTGATTTTTTATGTATTATTTAAAAAACGAGATATGTGTGGCAGTTCACAGTCACTGTTGTATGGGGACAGGGAACCTGTTAAGATAATAATATATGTAAGTTTTTGGTTCCCACCTGAGGAGGTGATAACGATTCGTTTTTCTAGTCTATTATTTTACATAAGTCCTACGTCCAACGTAACAGATTATTATGTATTAAACTTATATTTGGTAATTTGATAATAAAAATGTTCCTCGCAGTGGTAACTTTATTATTTTTATGACAAAAAGGCCGCGAATTTTTCCTACCTAATAATTATATTCGAATCGGAGGCGTCGCTCGGTGCGTCGAGCACTGGGTGCCTCACCTCAGCCACGAACCCTAATTGTCACTTGAAAAAGACATCAACGCGCTAATATTTCAATTTTTACTTATTGAATTAGTTATATTTAAATGACAGCTGTTTTGCATTACCAATAAAACATATTTATGTAAATGCATATTTCGAACATACGTACATAAGTTAGTACAAAGATATATGCACAATCAATGATATAAAATTGCTCTAACTTTTTAAGTGCACATAATTACCTATCGCCAATAAATCTTTAAAAACACACTTTAAATCTCTAAGTGCTTAAAATTAAACCATAAACGTATAAAGTGAGCTACAATTTAACAGTCTGTATGTTTGAACAGAACCGATCAACCGGATACGCTATATCCTACTAAAACTAGAAATCTAGATAGTGCCATCCAGTCTAGGTCTTATACGGAGGGCTGGTCGGATACCTAGAACATAGGCCACTTATAATTCCTACGAATCTAGGTTTCTAGGGAAATACTTTTCTTATTTATGAGTTTTTTTTGCATTCGACGTAGGTTTCATTTTGTTTTTTAAAATACTGAGTGACTACAAAATGTTGTCTCTGCTTTTTATCGAATCCTAAGGTTTTTAAATGCATTAATCAATATGCAGTTTTAGTATATTTAATAATCTTCGCCAATCTTTCAATTCTTAGACAATTTTAATCGAAATCGAGAAAATACATAGTTTCAGAAATCTTTTACATCTCTTAATATTCTTTTAATGTTGCTTCACTTATATTCTTTACATTGCAGCTCGAGATAATTATTAGTAAAAAACATGGTCATTTTTTTCAAAAAAAGCTTAATTTTCAAATTGTTTGTCTATGTTTTTCACCTACGTGAAATTAAACCTAATAATACTAACAAATAAGTTATTGTGAACTTCTTTAATAAAGGTAACATTATACAAAAGACATGTTACTTTTAATATTCAAGAACGCCACAAGCAATTCCAAGTGAAAAACAATAGCCAAACAATTTGATTGTTACAATTCAATTACATAACTTCCTGTGTTGTTAATTGAATTAATCGCTTTTTTTGGATTGCTTTAAAATAAATCGACTAACCTTTGAGGTCGCGGCATTGAAAATAGCAGCATAATTACTACTCCGCGCGTTTTGTTAAAAGCAATAAAAAAGTCATTTACTTCGCTCGCGTTGAATAGCGAACGAGTTGCTTATGTATTCCGCAAGGGCGGCGATAGTGTGTCAACTTTCGTAGATTTTATCGCTAAAATATTCTCACTTTGAGTGGTCAAATAAAAAGTTTAGTTCTTAGAAGAAATTGTTACTTCGCATCGTTAAGATAAACAGTATTAAAATAAGCTTTCGCTAAGTTCGTTGGAGCTTGTTCAAGTGACTAATGACTACATAGTGCTTTACATATTATTTTCGTACAAGTAATAAAAAAACCGGACTAGTGCAAGTCGGACTCCCCACCGAGGGTTCCGTACAAATTTGTAGGTACTTAACCCTTCAACGCCCGGAAAATGAGACACAATAGATATTCTATTATTGACCGGCCGCGCTCGGGCGTTGATGAGTTTATAAAGGCTATATTTTTATGATTTAATTACAAATCTATAGTTTTCAGACTTTTCCCTGTACTTGTAGTATAAGCGGCATTGCCAAATTTCATATTTCTAGCTGAAGTACGTACCATATGAATTTTGATTCCCTTGAGTGTAGAAATACGCGTTTTTTGCGGCATAAACAACCGTATCTTTTTTTACGTTAACTAAGAAGTTTGATTTTTTCACAGTTTTAAGGGATTGTAGACTTGACTAAATGGTTTTAATTTCAACTGGAGGTATCGACCTCCAGGCGTTCCCAAGATAGACAGACAGACAGACGGACAACAAAGTGATCCTACAAGGGTTTCGTTTTCCCTTTTGAGGTACGGAACCCTATAAATAAACATATATTTCCAAAAATAATATCATAAGGTATAATAAAAAATCGCATGCTACGTAAACACAATAGTAATTGACTTTGATCACCGTTTTTCCAATAACAGTACATACAAAGCTCCGTATGATATAAATACTTTAAGGTCGCATTGTCATTGATTGTCTATGAAAGATACAATGTCGTCATAAGGTATGTAAGAACTCCCGCGCATTATCTGTGGAGAAATTTTGCGCGGGAAAAATTAATCACCGGACGACCTGCCTGTTTCCGCGTGGGCGGGTCAACGGCCGATAGAAAGAGATAGAAAGTTAAGTTATTGTTTTTTTGCTCGCTTTTATTTCGGAGAATAATCTGTATGAGATAATTATGATATACTTAAGAATATAACGCATGAAAGTTGTTATGCAATTTGCAATTTGACGTGATATAAGATGGTAAACGTATCTAAGTCGTTGTAAAAAAATGATAATTGAATTAAGTTACGAACTTAATGGTCAACATAATTTTTAACAGTCAAGGAATACCTGTACAAAGTAGGTTCAACGAGTTGTAAAAAAAATCCGCTTAAAAATCGACAAGAAACTTTAATGCCTAGCATGTGCCATATGCTTAGCATAGTTTGGTATCTGAATTCTCTTAAAAAGCAAAATTTCCCAATTTAATGTTATTTTAAATTCAATAGAGTATTACTTTAACAATATCCTGATTTTAACTATCAACAATAAACTTAGTAAAAAAATCCATAAAGCAAAATACCGGACTTCAGATTTTAACCTTGTGATTTACCATTTGACCTTTGCCATTTATTAACTTAGGTATCTATAAACTCGTTCTCATATGAATCATATAGGTTTAACCAAATTACTAAATCTACATGAATAAACCAATGACTTCAATTACATAGACGAGCTGTTCAAAACTAAAATTGTGTCACAACCAACCTTCGCAGCGCATCAACTGCTCGGTCGCTCGCAATAGACTGAAGGAGTTGCGGTGCATACACCGTAACTTAATGAGCAATTTTTCGCTACTGTACAGCCTGTATAGTGTAGTATATACGTAGAAGTCTTTGAAATAAACCACGAATTAACAGACTTAGGTTTTTGTTGTTTAACTAATCCACTTAGCAATCAGTCATTGCAATAATCTTTTTTATTACAGTTTTAACTAAACGTAAACGCAATTGCAATTTACAATTGAAATACAACTATGTCACATCCCATTAGCAATACATTTCACGATAGAATTGATGTCATATAGACGTCAACGCATTTTTTTTGCACTCTCAACCAGTAGGGCTCGGAGCAACCTTCACGGACAAACGAGGGGAAGAAGTCGGAAATCCTCATTGGACTTTCCCCATAGCGAGTCTATGGGGGGCATGTCAGACTTCTAGCATTGTAACTATATGAAATTTTGAGATTTAAGCATTCACAATGCTATTTTTATATAATACTAAATAATATACTAGAGAAAATAGGACTCGCACCAGATCATGTGCTCGCATCAGATCAATGCTCTGACCGCTGAGCTACCGAGTCACTTGGTAGCTCAGCGGTCAGAGCATTGGACCGGATATCCAAAGGTCGCGGGTTCGATTCCCGTCCGAGAACATGATCTGGTGCGAGTCCTATTTTTTCTTGTATATTATTTAGTATTATATTGTAACTATAGTCAAATAGGTATTGTACTGTACCGCAAGCGCTCCGAAGTTGGTCACATCTGTTGGATATTGTCAAATTAATCTTATAAAACGTATTTTACTTCCAACCATAATCTATTACATTATCTATGGCGGGCCGAAAGTGCGGTCTCGATGAGGCGGTCAGCGCTTGCGCAGCCACTTTCGATCCGAATCAAGGTCACAGTTTCACGCAGCTCCGGTACGGCTAGTAAGTACTATGTCGCATTGAAATGTGATGTGTATCCGCTTGGAAGCGTAGGGAAAAGTGCGTAAGATTAACGTGACAAGGGTACATCGAACTCCTTATTAGGTTAGGTGTATTTAGTAGTACTATGTCGCATTAAAATGTGTTTAAGAGTAGGGAAAATTCTCCCCTTTTTGGTATTTTGTAAATCACAGCAGTTCTAACTTACTCTTATCAATTCTGTAACCGTCCGCGGCTTCGTCTGCATGGACAGTTCTTTTTCTATCCCTCGGGAACCGTAATTTTTCTGCATGAAAAGTAACCTATTTCGTTTTCTGTACCCCTGACAATGTGTACGCACAATTTGATGATGATCGGTTAATTAGTCAAGACGTGAAGGCGTAACAAACAAACAAAAAACTTACTCTAGCATTTATAATATTATACAATTATTAACTTTTACTTTATGGAAAAAGACGCGTAAAATTTTCAAAATGCAATATCTGTTTATCTTTTGTGAGATGTCAATTATTGGTGAAAGCTGTTCATTATAACTTTTAAATAATTGCTATTTATATTTCTCCCAAACACTAACTAATAATTAATAACAGTATTTTGACCATTTTATTATAATGCGAACCTTGTTATTTCAATTAAAGTGCAAATTCTGATTGCGCAAGAGACTTTTGCTCGTGTTTTTATCTGCTAATTTTAAGACATTTTAATTAATAGTGTAAATTACTTCGTAACGTAACGCGTTTTCTAAAGTAACTGTTAATGTGTATGTTGAGAGTTTATGTGTAAATTTTCGTAGCATTGCATTACTATGACAGAATAAAACAGTAGAAACATAATTTGATTTATGTTAATAATGGAGTTTTGCTACGTAAGTCTGTCGTTTTTATCTTTTGTATCATTTATTTGGTAAGATATTACAGTAAAAAATGAGAATCGTAAAAATAAGATAACCCAAACATTTAGCATAATAAAATAAGTTACAAAGTATACTAATCTCGAAGCATAATCACCATTAATTTATCGTTTTGAAGGTAAATAATCTAAGGGCTGGTTTACATTATCTTAGTTGTTAGTATAGAGTGTTTTTTTTTGGTAAAGAGCGAGTCGTACACGAATGCGAGTGCATTAGTAGTTTTTGCCATTCCAGTGTACGTTTATACTTCTTCCAGTAGAGTGTCATTTGACTAATGCACTCTACTAAAATGTCGATTTACATGCTTCCAGTAGCGAGGAGTGTCGCGCGGGTAAATTTTAATTAATAGTGTAAATTATGTGTACAACTTATAATTGAAATAGGGATGACATCTAGGGATGACTTTGTAGCATGAGCATTTTGATTCTAGTTGAAAGGTAACTAGAACGTTACTCGCTTTAGTCACAAATACGACTGTTTACACGTTTCTACTAATGCACTCTACTAACAGCTAAGATAATGTAAACCAGCCTTAATGCTACTCTAACACTAGCTGTATCACACAAGCCCATCTCTTACCGTTCGTAACGGCTGCAATAACGGATGATAGTTGACAGCAGGCAAACAGCTGACGCGAAAATTTGCAACTCATTATACACATAAATTAGGGTTGGAAGTAGACCAAATCATTTTCCGACTCAAATTGGAGCTACATGAACTGGAGCAATACCTTGTAGAAGACCGCGCTTAAACTTTTGACGTTGCGGTTTTTTTTGCAGAAATGTATTGCTTATAAACCTAGGGATGACTTTGGCCAAACTGGGAAAAAGTTTTAAAGTGCTGCTATTATATGAATGTCATACTAGTTCATCCCAGTCAGCTAGTATCGCTCTTTTTCCCAGCCTAAACCAAAGTTAGTAAATCATTATACGCTTTGCCCTAGACTCAAACCTTCACCTTTGATTGGTTTTGTGTTCAAACCTAAGGCTATTTAATAGAGGAAACATTAATTATAAAGAATAATCGCACAGTTGAACTTTAATTATAAAATCCAATATTTTCACTGCTAAGTTATTATTAAAAATCAAATCTCTAACACGTGAGATAAATCATAGGAAAGGAAAAGATCTCAGAGTAATAAACTTTCAATTTCAGAAGCAACGGTGATTGCAATAATTAGCGGAATCGCCTGCATGAGATGCGCTAGCGCAGCGTGAAACTAGACATGCGTGGCAAACATATTTAAAAGAAGGCTATTTTTAACTTATACCTACTAAAGTCAAATAGTCAGTTATTCAAATTAAGCGCTTTCAAATCGTTAAATTGTTTCTACTTTTTTAGCTGACAAGAAGCAACTAAGTTTTAGGCGTTTGATTCTGTTTTACATAACATACTATTAAAAAAATGCAAGCTGCATGGTTTACGAGGTAACGCTCTAAATTAGTTAAATACCTATTTAATTAACAGATTGCAATATATGGAAATAAAACAATGGATAAATAATGAAGAACACACATTTATGTCAAACACACTAGTGAATGAAGTAGGTGTCCCACAAGGAACGATCCTTGGACCCTTGTTGTTCCATATACACATAAATGACTTGTCTGATGCTTTACAAGAACATTGTACCTTATATGCTGACGACATATCGGTAGTAGGTAATTACAGACAATAAAACAGAAAACTAGGAAACTTAAATAAACAAATCATTATTGTTATGGTAAGAAATAATCTTAAAGTTAATTTAGAATAAACAAATTACACAGCATTTTATAGAATGCAAAATAGCAATTACATAAACATGTCTTTTCGAATCATGGATTGTTTTATTTTTACTTAAGTACTTATCCTGCCACTATAGTAAGTACACTATATGTTTCTCACTTTATGTATTTGCTTAGTTTTGGGCTAATTGATTATAGTGTGAGTTTTCCGGTATCGTGAGCTTTATCTCATTGAAACAACATTAGTTATTTAATTATTTTTATTGTAAGTTTTATTTTACGCAAAAAATGTAACGTTAATTATAAAAAGGTTAGAAGATGGGTTAAATTTTCAAAAAAAAATTACATACTAATAATATAGCAAATGTAAACCACCACTAAAGTTCGCATAAGTATATTTTCTTTGACTAAACTTCACCTGGCCACTTGCTTTCTCTAAAAAGGTGAACAAAACCGCAGCACCGAACACAGTAGACAATCGAACGGCCCACCACGCACCACTTCGCAGAAAGCGACCCGGTTGCTGTAACACTGATTAGTCGTGACCACTGAACCATTGAGGACGTCGCTCTATTTCCGACGTGTAAACAAATATTGGCATATCATTTGAATACATTCAAGTATCATTGTAATAGTCCATTATTGTTTACTGTAGCCCACTCCCACAGGAGGATGTTGCGTCTTACAGTCTGTTTACCCTTACTTGTCTTATTTGGTAAACACACAACACACACTCTTAATTGAAATTATCATTTATAAAATACAACAAATATTTTTAAATTTTGAGATTTTAGCATTCGCAATGCTATTTTGATAAAAAAACTAATTGTTGTACAATACCAAATTATATACTAGAAGAAATACGACTCGCACCAGATGACTCGGTAGCTCAGCGGTCAGAGCATTGGACCGGATATCCAAAGGTCGCGGGTTCGATTCCCGTCCGAGAACATGATCTGGTGCGAGTCGTATTTTTTCTAGTATATTATTTGGTATTTTTTCCACACTGCATAGAATATGAAAGAAATTGTTAATTAGTAATGAAAATTTTATTTAATAAGACAGCATAATTCATTTTGATTTATTTTTAGAAATAAGTTACACATTTGTTCACTCTGTCTCGCAAAACCTAGCAGTAGGTTTGTCTGTATAATCTAAAATTTTAGCATCTATTTATGACTTATGACTATCAATAAAAGTCTTATGACAACTGTCAAAAACTGTTTAATAAATAAGACAAGTAAACATAAACAGATTGTAACAGCTCACCATATTCCACTACTGGAAGTAGACTTCTTGCATGGGAGGATTTTGCGTCAATCTAAGGGTGAGTTGAGTACCCTCTTTGGCTCGCGAACCCCACCTACAAGGGTGGGTACCCTACAAGGGTGCTCCGCGAACCTGGAACAGTGTGCCATTGCAATTTTTTCTACGTTAAAATGTCAAAAATGACATCCCAACGTAGACAACCCTTAGTATAACTGTCAAAAATTACATTTAGGGGTAGACAAAATCTCTGTCGGGTTCGTCAGGCTACGCCTACTGGTGAAGGTAGCGATATGATTTATGTAAACAATACTTAAAGACAATATTTGAGTCTGGACTGTATCAGATAAATAAAACGAGTAGAGTATTAACAATATAAGTAACATTATTAACAAACCTGTAAATCCTTACTAATATTATAAATGCGAAAGTCCGTTTGTTACGCCTTCACGTATTAAATACTGAACCGCTCATCATGAAATTTTGCAAACACGTTGTCAGGGGTACAGAGAAGAACATAGGGTACCTTTCATCCCGAAAAAATAATTGTTCCTGAGGGATAGCAAAAAAATTTCCACGCAGACGAAGTCGCGGCCGGTCGCTAGTTATTAAAAAAATAGCAAATAGAGAGGATGAAGTTTGTTTTTTAACCCCCTGACGTAAAAAGAGGGGTGTTATAAGATTTTTCGTTTATGAAATTAAGAAGCTAAACTTCTTGTCTACGGACTCTTTAATACCCAGTTTTTTTACATTTGACCCTTTACAAGAGGTTTATTTAGACCTACCTGGTCAGATTGCAGTCGTTTTGAAATAGCCGTCGTCTTTGGCATGGGATTCCATTCCTTAAGCAGTAAGTATAGAAAACTATTAAGCAACGTTGTTCCTATTTGGTGACAGAATTAATTTAATTACGACTTTCTGTTTGACTTCCTTTTGTAACTTAACTACCTATTCATAAGTACAGAAGCATATTATAATACAACTAATATTAAAACAGCACAGCTATAATTCCAATAGTCAACCATTTATATCCAAGTTAACTAGTTAAACGAAAAAATCCAACTTGATTGTTACAAAATTGGGTGGACCCCAACTAGAACGGTGAATAATCATTAAGATTTTGAAGAAACCCGAATTGAAAAAGACAGAAAAATAAATTAAAATAAATAAGATCGGAAAAATAAAATAAGCTCGATATATGTGAACTACTGAATAAGCTAATCGTAAGATGAGGACTATAATTAATAAGGTCACGTTTTAACGTTGTAAATCTTTATTTTAGATTAGATTATTTTATTTTAGAAGAGATTAGATTACTTTAGGTTATTTTAAATAAGCTCTTAACCACTAGTAGAGATCCTGTCTATCAGCGCGTGCTCTAACGTGGTGGTTACACCGTGAATTTGAGGTTAAATATGTTTTATAAAACCTTACTTGACCAACAGCCATTTTTCATATCCCCACTGCTGTGGTGGATATGAAGGATTTAACCCACCACGCGGGCCCAATGCGGATTGGTGGGTGTTATCGACTGCAAATGAAGCCGGGACCGACGGCTTAACGTGCCTTCCGGACGGAGGAGCTCAAGATAATACATTTTTGGTCACCATCCCATGACCGACCTTTGCAAAAGTTGCTTAACCTCCGCAATCGCTGGGCTTACAACTTAAAAATATTTTACTAATATTTATTTTTACTAACACGAAAACCTATTTTTAGAAACAATAATACATTAATGCGGTCTTTAACTTCCGAGATAATTGGGTTAGAGCCTTAAAATCAGCTAAAAATGTGTTTTGAATCTTTTTTGTACAAATTTATTGAATTTAAAATTTAAAACTACTAATTTTTCTTTGTAAAAGGTATATCAATAAGATATATATTTTTGAAGACGTTATTATTTCTACTTTTTGAGATAAATAGCTCCTAATACAGTGAATTTTGTCAGTCTGGCCTGTGTAATTCCCTTGAGAATTCGGAAGGTGATAGCCGAAGTTAAAACAGTTTAAATGTGCATACGGTTCTAATTACGATTTAAGATACGACCTTATTTCCTAAAAATATGTAGTGTAATAACTCAATTAATGAGAAACATCATGTAACTATTATTTAACGATAATAAATTTCACTCAAAGTATCTTTGGTGTTGCAGGAACATCAGGAAGCCTAAGTTAATACTTAACATCCACATACATACCGGACCAAATAGAAGGTACTGGTGGTTCAAGTATCCGGCGAAGTTCCTGTTCACTTAATATGTGGAAAGTTGAACATGCATCGTACATGTGACGTCATTCTTACTTAGGCTGGAAAGTGGTATGAAAACGTCATTATATGCAGAAGGCATACTAATTCAATGAAAAACTAAATTTCGTTTGACACTTGCTCGGTGTTTACTTATACGACTACATTCATTTTGTTCGCTTCAAAACAAAATTCTGATTTTTAGGGTTCCGTACCAAAATGGTAAAAAGGAAGCCTTAATGTCTAATATTAAAAAATATATAAGAGAGAAATAAAAATATTTATATATTTTTTGCAACAGGGACTGTAAGGGGGTCTTAATTAAAACAGGTTGCTAGAAATATACAAGGTGTTACAAAAATACCCCTAATGCCGAATATGGTATATAGGGACCATCAAACTGAACAACTTTTACTATGGGACCAACTCTGAAAACCCCAAAAAAAACAGCTGTTCCATACAAAAATTAAAATCGAAAATATCAAAATGTATGAAACAGCTGATTTTTTTTTCGCGGTTTCAGACATGGCCCCATAATAAAAGTTGTTCAGTTTGATGGTCCCTATATACCATATTCGGCATTGGGTATTTTTGTAACACCTTGTATACCGTATAAATTATGTATATCAGAATCTTAGATTTAGTGCAATGCGCAAGTTACTATCACCCGAAGAGTTTCGGTTTAATTGCCAAAGACCGGCTGATGGGGCGGCAAAGAACTACAATGGCGACCACGAACCGGACAACCTCGTGGATAGGACCCTACAAGGTGGCCCGACGCTCAGCCCCCTGATTATGTAACTTTGTTGCAATCGACTCTGACAGAAATCGCAGTTACATTGCTGCTTTATTAAGAACCAATGTGACAACTATCTTACATAAAGCAGCAATGTAACTGCGGTTTCAATCGAGAATTGTTAGCAACAGAGTCAGGGGGCTGGTGAAGGTTGTGAGAAGCCGCTGGATGCAGGCAGCATAAGGACTGAGTCGTGGAGATCCTTTTTTTTATGCTGAAGAAAAACGCCTTTACGCGCTTCCCCTCTCGCAGGTGAGCGAGAGGGGGGTATGTGGGGCTCGCCAAGAGGGGACCGCAACTTTCAACGTTGCGGCTCCCTCCACGACTGCCTCCCGTGATCCACCCAACCGTGGGATCTCGGGAAGAGGGAATACCCACTAAAAAACTCCGGCACTTGCCCACTCGCCACCAGACGGTCATTTGGGGGGCCATGGGTGGTAATCACCCCACTGACCTGGTGGCACGCCCGGCTTCCCGGGCCTCCTCGCGGTTGGGAGATGGCCGAGTCGTGGAGATCCTTGGGGAGACTTATGTCCATCAGTGGGCGTCGTTGGCTCACACTGACGATGATGAAAATCTCTACGCAACTTCTTTAAGATAAATTCAATCTTTAACTTTATAACAATTCAAAATTTTATGTCAAATAATGTCTCTGATCACTGTAATAATTTCAATAATTAATTCAGTATTTTCCCCATAATAATTATGTTAACTAATCAATATTAATTAACGCAACTTTTACAGTTACCAATTTATAATAATTGTAATAATTTAAATGTTTTCGCATCGCATCAATTTCTGTGTGTGGATGTCAGTTTGGTTCAAGACATGTTATTGTGTGCTATTGTTGACTGTCATCTGTTGCGTATGCTATATGAATAGATAAATAAATAGATAAAAGCTTGATCATCTATGTATGTATGTGTATGACGTCATGTCATTTGATGACAAACTTCGAACCTTCTCTTGACCTAAGGTGTGGCTGTTTATTTAGATATTTCAACAGTACCGGTTGTATGGAAAGGTATAGGTAGGCCGAAAGGGAGAAAGTATAATTTATATAAGAAAACAACTTTTACTGTTACTTGACCAAACTTTTTTTTTATATATATATTCAGCATATATATAAAAAAAAGCACTTGTGTTATTTTATATATATAAAGCACTTGTGTTATGGAAATCAGAGACAACGGTAGTATCAGAAACACCCAGACCTAAACCAATATAGAAATGTTCGTTTTCTAAATTGACCCAACCGGGGATCGAACCCTGGACCTCAGAGATGGCGACACCTTGAAAACCGGTGTACAAAGCCACTCGACCACGGTAGTCGTCGTAAGTTCGCGAGTTTACTAACAATAAGGTTTTTGATCAACATGGGTGGTACATAAGACTAACCGGTTACTATGACCTATAAACATTGCTTTACCTGACTGGGGTATCATTACATTAGATCACTAACAACTTAGGTGACCCTATCCTTAAAAAAAAAGGTACTCTATCACCCTAACTAACTAAAATAAATAGAACAATAATGTAAGGTAGGTACTTAGTACATACTATGTGTTTTGTAATTACGGCCTTAATAAATTCTATGAAGAAGGATTTTTTAGAAAGTAGTCGTATTCATCCATGCTTCCAATCTAACAGATTATTGATAAGAAAAAATTGGATTGTAATTATCATTGAATGACTTTTAAATCTTAGTTCTTGACTATTAATCATAACTCTAAGATGTTTTAATGACATCCGTGTCACTCATTCAACTTTAGAAAGGGATAGCACAATACAGAAAATAATAAGATTTAAAACAAAAGCTTTGCAAATCACCTGATGTTTGAATAAAAGAACCATTAAGTCTTTTGAAATATGACTCTTACTACAACGTAATACGAGTGTGCAAAACAACTAAGTTCTGTTCTACATACAGATTTGCACATAAACGTGTGTCCGTCGAAGATAAAGGAAAGGGCTGTGAAAGTAAATGATGGAAAGTGACCTTAATACACACTCTGCAATGGTGAATGCAGTTTGCAGGAAAGTGTTGTGAGATAACCTTCTGTCAAACCGGTGACACAGAATTAGTATAGTACTGACATACAGAACGGTCACACTCCGCCCCCCGCCGATCCGAGATACCGCACCTCCCCCCACAATCGGTAGTAAGATCAGAAGTTTATTCTCCGGGGCCGTGTCGCGCGCGCGAGTTGTTTGTACTAACCATACGAGCTCAAATGTCAAGAGTCAACCCTAAAAGGTTCACGCACACATTCGCAGCGTGTACAAACGTAATCTGTTTATGTTGTAGTTAAAACGCACTTTTTGTATGAAGTGTCCGAGGTGCGCCGGTGAGTGAAACCAGTGAATCTGCTACAGCTATGCTACTCTCTAACGTTAATAGCCTTAAAACAAAAACTTCTAGAAGGATTTTTGTCACTAAAATGTGATTTTAAAAGTGAAGAAAAACATTTTTGAGTACGGAAGGCGATCATTTGTCACTATGGCAACGCCCGATTGGTACCAAATCTGGGACTTATCAAATTAATTCGTTGAATTTTTTAGTGCGTCTTTATTAGGTTTCTATGGTACAATTGGAAATTCACATGCTTTACCGTTTTGCAGAAAAAATCGTGTGAATTCCTAATATGGTTATATCCTAAAATAATAACAACCCAGAACGATAATTCCCTACAAAGCGCACTGTCAAAAGTGAGGCAAAAATACTGAGCCAAAATGGCTGAGTTTTCAGATTTTTATCCTTCATACCGTTACCTAATCGTACCTATAAGAACGAAATAGTTTTAATTTCCCTTTATTGGTTTAGTTACTATTTTATTGAATTTTAGTTACGGTTAGGTAACATATGAAAGATATATAAATTTTGTCTGTATTTATTGCCTCACTTTACATACAAGGATCGGCTTCTAAGTGTTATTATTCTAAGGGTTATATCCGTATCTGAATGAAATTACGGTCAAGTGAAGTGAGGTCAACCAAAAGCATAAAATTGATTGGCAATGAACTTGAAACAATTTGAGGTGTTGCAATTCATTAACCTAGCTAATAAGATAAGGCTGTAACATTATGCTCGAGTGGCTAGGTCACTCAGGATAATTTGATGTTGATTCCTATATTTTTGAGGATCATGGAGGTACTACATAGAAGGCTCTCTCCCTCTCCCTCCTCTGGGGAGAGGTAAGAACCCCTCTCTCCCTCTCCCTCCTCTGGGGAGAGGTAAGAACTCCCCGGCTCCCCCGCTGAGCCTACTATTTAGGCTCGACGGGGGCGCCGGGGGCGGCGAGAGACAGCCCAGGAGTGGCTTCCTGCGCGCTGACCGAGTCCAACATGCCGTTTGGTATACCTAAAGATTGTATTTGCCCTCACTCTAATCAAAAAAGAAGGTACTACATAGATACAGTGGGCTAAGAAAGTGGTTCACCAATTTTGACAAAACTTAATGTCTGTAAGTAACTGTCAGGATACTATTCCAAAGGAAAATAAACTTGTGTTGTGACGTGTGACTTGTTGTTTTATGACGTGCAACTGAACTTCAACCGTAGAATAGTAAGTATTTTTTAACCGTAGGATGTAGACTACTGACCAACTGCACTGTGATGACGGACGGTGTCTATCGGTGTCGGCACGTTAGATGTGACTAGATGTAAATAAACGGAGTCTGTCGGTGTCTGACACGACACGTGTCTAGCACGCTCAGTGTCTGTAGATTTAAACGGACCTTATGTAAGTATATCCCATTCTACACACACTTTTGTCAATCCAAAAACCACTTCAATGAAAAAAAAAAATATGAGACCTCAAAAGCAATTCGTTGAACATACTAAGCATTAATCATAGACTAAGTTTCAAGCTTTGTATTCTTTTATTTTAAACACTTAACCTCTAAACGGTCATTTATATCTATTCACTTTTAAATGACTGGATCATATCAAATTACGCTGTCGCTCGAATTTGAACTTTAACATCTAGTCTTAAAGTCAGTAAACTTTTACTTGTAAAATATAACGCACCTTCGGTAGAACAAGGGCATAATTGCAGTTTTTGCTATTTTACAGGAGAGCTATTTTAAGATATTTATTGCATTCAGTGAGGTCTTGCTCTGTTAATATTGCTCGAAAGTTTTTCTTCTTTGCATGATATAAACTATATACTATATCCTTTTTAGGCGTATAGTTAACAAGAATTAAGAACTTTTAGTTTTTTTTCAATTAATTTTAATTTTAAGGAAGGGATACATTTGTGCCCTTGTTCTACCAAAATGTATATTATTTTGTAATTAGGACTAAATTTGAGCTTTAATTTAGGATGATTTTCGAATAAAAATACCTTGTTTTTCCGTATAAACTTTTTATTTTCTTATAAAGTAAAAAAAATGTAGTAACTTTCACGAAATATAATACTTAAACTATCATTATAGTCTTACTAATCAGTCGTCAATAATCTCACGTTTGTGTCTCTTTGGAATCACAATGAAAATAGAATTATAGTAGATAACAAAAATAACAGTGACATTATTTTTAACAAGATTCACTGTTATGCAAATGAAATTCTTTAGAATCACACTTCAAAAAATATTAATTAAAAAATATAAAAATATCTTTATAACAATTATTTTTTTCTTACTAACGAATCAGTTCTAGCTCTCTCTCCTTTTCTTAAAAAAGGTTGTTAAAATATTGTTCATAGAACTTAGGAACTATATTTGAGGATATCAATTGACGAATGTCTTCTTTTTTTCTGTGAGGGATTGGTAACTTTTCCTTATAGAGCTGGTTTAGTGTGACATCTTTCATACTTTTTTTATTACCGATACGACCTGTTCGAATTCTCGCTGCTGTCCAATCGTCGGTTTTGTAGCTGCACTTAAATTGGAATATCTCTGAATCTTTCATAAATTTGATCGCTTTCGTATCCAATATTTTAAAAGTATTTCCTTCAACATCCTTGTTTACATTCAAATTAATATCTTCAGATAACAGCTTCATATCAATGAAAGAATCAAAATTCATTTCTTTAACGGTAAATTGAACACCCTTTTTCTTAGCATTTTTAATAAGACTGATGTATTCTGCTGGAGTGTATATAGGTCCAGCCTTTTTAGCTCGCTTAACGTTTTTTTCTATTACAGAATGGACGGCATCAGCTTTATTCTGGGTATGACCCCTAATAAGGAATTTGTGTGTTATTGACTTTATAGGCAATGTGTTGACAGCATAATAATACATTCCAAAAACGAATCTGAAACAAGTAGAAATAATTATTTACATTATAAGTACATTACCTACCTATATTGTTCAGTATGAATTATAACAACAATCACTCCTATTTATCTAAATCTACTGTAAATTAATTGTATTATAAAAGGCAACAAACTTACTTATTTTTTTGCTGCCCGCAGCAATTATCCGAATAAAATATTATGTCTTTATCTGGTTGTTTGTTAGAAAGATCCTCCAAAAACTTGTAAAGGCATGTTCCTATTTCATTGGCGCCGCGTTTGCCAAGACCCTCGTGCCAGAAAAAGCAAATTGTGGTATCGTCTTTTATATTGGATACCTAAAACAAAATATACATTAGGTACATTCGAACATAAATTGATTAATTTTAACACTATAATTAACTAATTAGAAAATGAGTCCTCACCGTAAAATTGTAACAATTTAACTTGGACTTATAAAAGAAAGCTGATGACTGGCCAATTGGACAAGGTAAGACTGCCTGTAGATCGAAAATGGCAACTATATTATTAGAATCACTATTTTTGCATTGTTCTGTGTCGTGTTTTAGTTCTAATCTGCTTAAACTTTTCTCTTCTAGGTGTTTTTTGTATTTTTCCATCAGTGGTTCCTTATCGTTAGAGTTTTTGTACGCCTCACATTCATCGCACTGATCTTTTCGGGGAATAAACAAACCAAGATTGAAATCAGTATTAAAAATTCGATAGTAGGCATCATAATTTGCAAATTCCTTTCCAGCGGTTTCTTGAATCTTTTTGTAATCACGATGAAGCTCCGCTATAGTTAAACTTCCATCTATATATTCCCTGGTTGTATTAGCCCTTAAGTAGTGACTTTCTGTTCTAGGAATGGAATTTATATGATTTCGGACCGATTTCACGACTTCATCGCTTAAATTACAATGGTTATTATGCTTTCCGCGATTATCGGCAGGACTCATTATAAACAAGGCTTGATCAGATATTTTGTCAATTACATTCCGCAATGTTTTTTCACCAATACATAAAGTATTCAGCAAAAAAGTCTTACAAATCCTGATTTCCTCACCATTTATCAGAAAATGATAGGTTGAGTTCGGTTTCCTCGGTGGTTTAAATGTGTTATTTGCTGTGATCTTGATTCTTCGGGTTGTAGGATTTTGTTTTTTAATACATGATGCAAGAAAATCTTTTTGCCTTTGGTGTGTTCCCAATTCCCAGTAGGATTTAAAAATCACACTCCTCGTTTCAAAAGAAACTTTAGTAGAACAAGACAGACGACACGAGGTTTTGCATGGAGGGCGCATGGATTTCGCTGGTGCGATCTTGCCTCTTTTGGTCGTGTATTCTTGGCCACTATTTTTTAAACGTTTTGAAACAGCTTGTTTCCATTGCTGTGTATTTTTTTGTCGCTTTCTTGACTGCTTTTTATTAATTACTTGCTCAGTGTGATCTTCACTCGTATCCACAAGGGGTCCTGGGTCGTTATAAACTTCAACACTTTCCGTATTACCATCAGCCTCATCAATATTACCCCTATTATCAGTGTCAGAAGAACTCGACGAACTAGATGAGCTGCTGCTGTTGGAACTAGACGAGCTACTGCTGGAACTTGAAGAACTGGACGAGGTGCTACGTTTGGGAGATCTAGTTTTAAATATACTCTTATGTTTCACAGTTCGTGGCGGTTTATAATCTGATCCTTCAGATGGTGAAAAATCTCCACTCTTTGAGGAGTTAAGCTCACTTGCAACCTCTAAAAAGGTGATGAAAGAATAATATCTCAGTTACTTTACACATGAAATAATCCAGATATTTGTATAGCAGTTTTATTATCTTACCTGTAGTATTTACCGCAGGAGAAATTTCTGTTCCAAAATTGTTATTTTCCATTTTTTCAACATCAGAATTCTCGAAATCTAGAAGAGGTGACGGTAATGATTCAATAGGTGTATCCGTTGTTTCTGAAATGATGCCTTCCATTGATTTAACAGGACCCTGGTTTTTTATATTCATATCTATCCATGTTTCAACCATGTTATTAGCTGTAAAAAAATATATATTTATATAAAAAACTTAAGTAACATACCAATATGAATTAAGAAATAGCAACAATATACTTACACATTGACGAGTTTTCGATTGAATTTGCTGCTCTGTTAGAGCCCACATCTCCTTCGCGACAAGATCTATTAGAATTTGTGTCAGTTTCTTTGATTTGCAAATTATTTTCGTCATTAAGCATCATTAAAATTTTTTTACTACGAGATCACATTTTAAATTCTGAAAATTTTATTAAAATTTAAATCATACAAAGAAACTATTCATATCACAATTCACAAATAATGCATACCTACTAGTCGTAAATACATAAAAATACCAATACTAATAAATAAACAGAAAATTTATCACAAAATTTGTATTAAAAAATAATACAAATTTATTTCATTAACTTAAATAACAAACATTAATATTAAATCAAGTCAATTTGGAATGACAAAAACGTAATTGTCATTAAGTCTAGCAAAATAGCATTGCAATTGGAATGACAAAAACACATTTACTTTTAAGACCAAGGAATAAAACAAATCTTGAACGGACAAGGGCATAACTGTCTGAACGACTTTGTCCTTCCAATTTTAAAATTATAAATTAGGAATAAGTGTAATAGATGTGGCATTGTCGCTCCAGAAACCAAAAAATTAAAAGGGCATATTTACCTTTACGACGTTAGCGGTCCAAGTGACGACTGCCTCTCTCCCCGCCGACGGCGCAACTGACCAATGAGACTATGTCCAGCCAAGAGAGCAGTAAAAAGGCACCAATAAGACAAAGTCACTATTTTCGCCTAGCGGATTTTTAAAGGAATTAAATGACTGTCTTTGTTCCTCCAGTTCAAATAGCATTTTTAAGGCATTTCTGTATACTTAACTCATTTTTGCAATTTTTGACAATTGTGCCCTTGTTCTACCGAAGGTGCGATAATATGAAAAGGCTAACGATATCTTGATTGTTGAAAACCCAAAACGAGTGAGAATGTTCTCGCTCTAATTGGGAACTGCCTTGAAAATTGCCTAATGTTTGACTAGATTTTAGGTTTCAGTTAATAGTATGATATATGATAAGTATGCCAGAAATCGGATATTTCAAAGACACTTTATGTTGATGAATCTTTTGGGCACTTGATAATCTATTGCAATCGATACGGTCGTAGTACTTATATGTTAGTAGTTCTTTTAAAAATATAGATATCTTATTAATGATGCATACAATAAATGCATCTTTTGACGTGAAAATATCTGAATTTTGTAAAACTTAATTATTATCGGTTACTATATCAATTTATTTAGAAAATAAATGTGAAGAACAAGTATCAAAATCTATGCAAATTAAATCTCTTTCAGAACAGTGTGCGTAATACGAGAGTGTACAGATGCACACTAAAACAATGTGTGTGTGCACGCCTAACAACATTCATTCATAGCCGAACCACGCCGAACGGACTTCGTGAAATAGATCAACTATACGAGCATTCACGTGTATTTTGTACAAACAAGGTACAAAAATATTTAATGAAATTAATAACGAATAATTAACCGATAACTAGGTAAGTAAGTATATAGTTTCCATCATCAATGTTTGTGGACCTACATTCATAATACCCCAAAAACATGGGAGTATTCATATAAACAAATATTTTTATTTATTCTCTCTTCTTTAGTCTACTTTCTCTCGCTAACAATATGACGTCTGTAACAATGATGTTATTAAAACTAATTTGGCAATGTTGAAGAACCATAAAGTCTTATTTTGTACAAATCCCATCGTAAAGATGAGATAAAGGCCTACAATGACACAGAGTAGATGTACGATAAACCGAAGATGGATTTGAGATGACTCAACAACATCATTTTAGTCTGTACGATAAACTTTTTCTGTTCAGTGTTTTGGCGCCACGTTTCATTTGTTTTTTAAATAATATCGCAATATCGTCTGAAAAACGCCTAAGTGCTACATGACTGTCTAATGCATGTAAAAATAAGCTTATTAGAGATTTTAGGTAAGCATTTTACGACAATCACACGAAAGTGTCATCACATCATCACGAAGTGGACTATCATGGAACCACGATGGAACCTGCTCATCTAGAATATAATGTGATTGATACTTGCTCTGAGACTCAAATATTCACTCGAGAGCTACCAAATAACTTTATACGCCGTCTGAATTTTAAACGAGTAAATAAATCTATTGAAACATTTGCTAAGAATACGCAAAATCACCTGATGTTCATCACCTGTAAGCTGTAAGTGTTAACGACCTCAAATAAGAATAATGTAATGACGAAAGAATAACAAGTGACGCCCAATCGGTGCAGTGACGAAACGCTTTCTCCCGCCGAGAAAGTAATCGTCCGTGATGGCCCGCCATGTTTGATTCTTTTTTTTTTCTTTTTCATCTGGTGTAAGGTGCTGCGTTTATTGTGATTAACTTCTTCTTGGAATGGAATTTTGAACATGATAATATAATTTTTTATGTAGAATGTTAATGATGTTATGTTGTACGCTTTGTAATGAATTTAAAATTGCTTAGTGCTGTAACTAATCCGTTGTTAATTGTAAAGAAGCTTTAACATTTGGTAACTTTGTGAACATCGAAAATAATCATTTTTTATAGACAACATTACAAAAATGTTAAAACCGATGCAACCACACGCTAACCCAGATTACACAAATGGCCGAGAAATATGCAAACGTCGTAACATCGCCGATCTCAAGGTCCATTGCGCGGTGACAAAGAGCTTCTTTGGATTTTTCTTTATTCTGTGAGAAATGGAACGTAGGCAATGATTGTGTCGTCGTGAGAAATACTATACCGGATCGCTAATGTCATCGCTCGCTTACCTGAAATAGAGAAGCAGATTTGATTAGAAGCGTTGCAAAAGTATTTCAAAAGTTGCAATAATAATATATTCTGTGCAGTGTTAACGCTTTCAGAAACTTTTAAGGAGCTTTTTGTACCTACTTATAGGTGTAAATACAGATTTCTCATAACTCATTTTAATCTACTGAAATGTTTACTTTATTTAGATCTCAGAAAGAAGATAAAGGTATAAATGACTTCTATGTTTGTCCATATCTGTGTTTTCTTAGTTTAAAATATATAACCACCCACATACCTAAAATGACTTAAGTTTTACATAAAATTACGTATTGAATTGAACTTAAAATAATGCTATCATATTCGATTCGGGTGCAAAATCCTAGAAAACAATATTTGCTGTAGTATAATTATACACCCATCATTTGTCTGTTTAAATTCATCAACGCCCGAGCGGCCGAATGCGGCCGGATAACAATGGAATATCTATTGTGTCTCATTTTCTGGGCCTTGATGGGTTAAGGACTCGTTTCACGTAGATAACATTACGCTATTGTGAAGCGTGCTGATAATTAATAACTAATAACAAAAAATGTGGATAATATTATGCAACAAGGAATCAAATTGAAATATGTCTTCGTGAATTGCGTGCTACAATTTTTTTTACATTTCAAACTAACTTTATTTCCCGCCGTCACTTGTAGATTCACGTAACAACGAATTATTGTTAATGATTGTATATTACTTTCAATATCTTCCGAAATTAGGATACCTCATTTTTATAGACGCACAGACGTTTATTTTTGTTCATTATTTTATTTTTATTAATAATTCCAAGTCATAATGAAAGTTTAGCTTAAGATATATCAATGTCATAAAAATATAAGTTTTGTTTATCACATTATATGCCATCGGAGTTGTCTGACTTGGTATGGGCATGTTATGAGAAGGGATGAAAGGCATGTTTCTAGAAGAGTAATGGATATGGATGTTGAGGGTTGGAAAGTAAGAGGAAGACCGCAGGAAAGATGGATGGATTGTGTGAGGAATGATATGAATGTAAAGGGAGTGGATGAGGAGATGACGAGTGACAGGAAGGAATGGAAGAGAAGGACACACCCAAATAAATTGGGATAAGGGTAGGGGGATGATGATGATGCCATCGGAGTTGTAAGTATTCGGGATGTTGTTATAATCTTGGAATGTATTTTTAAGTGATTGGAGTTGAAAATTCTATTCATGTTATTATTTCTATTTTTTGAGAAAATATTCGATTAAAAATGTTTGAGTTAAAACAATGTTACCTACTTGCTTCAGAATAAATCCCAAGTTTTATAAGCGCTTCTTACTACTTATTCGAGATAAAAAAAGTAATAAAACTTAATAACTCTATCACCAATAAAACAGTATTGTTCACATTTCCTCCCACGTTCAACCGTTTAGCAATCAATTATGGGTTAATCGACTAAAATACAATAAAATCGACTAGAATACAAAGAAAATACTAAACAAATAATCGATTCTCCGCTAATCGCATTCCGACGAGCCCAAGAGAGAGCCGAGTGAAAGTGCTCAGCTATTTGCCCTTGCGAATCTTGCGCGGGCGCAGACGATTTACTTGTAAGCTATGGATCGTTATGTTATTGTTAGTTTACTGTGAGTGGAAGCTTTAAGGGTTACTTTCTTTCTGAAAAAAAAACCTTTAGATGTGTAGCGGCGCGATCATACCGCTACATAAGCAAATCGACGAATGACGAAGAAATGCAGGATCAGCTAAAAGTACAATATGTAAACATTACGCAGACGTGACGTCGCACTACGTCAAGATAATATCAAGGCAAAAATGTATGGATACCTGACTCACGATATCGAAGTTTTCTAAGCGATTTGCATAAATACAAATTCCAACATCGAACAGATGAAGCGCGGTCCCCGAGCACAGACACCTAGCTCGGCGGAAGTACTTCCCTTTTCGGTGAATATATGGTGAAGAGATCCTGCCTCTACAAGGTGCATAAAAGGAAAATGTGCTGAAATATGTAAACACAATACAGTGACGGTCTTCGATTCATCGGGTTAGCAAGGCAAGTGACACCTGTCAGACAGTGCTGCCACAGTGACAAATTTGATGCTACTAACTTTTAAGGATAGCATAGCAACCTTTTTTATTGGGCCCCCTTATTGTACCGTAGAACTATTGAGACTTTTTTTCTCACTAGTGCTACGATTTAGTTCTTAGTGGTAACAGTGTAACGCTGATTAGAAAAATGTGTTGTAAGTTTTTGTAAGTAAGGAGTTCGGTGGCGCAGTGGTAAAGCGCCATCTCCTGCAGTTGCGGAGGCTAAGCAACTTTCGCAAGAGTTGGTCATGGGATGTGTGACCAATTATTTCATTATCTCGAGTTCCTTCGTGATTCGGAAGGCACGTGAGCCGTTTTGGTCCCGGCTGCATTTGCAGTCGTTAACACCCACCAATCCGTATTGGGCCTGCGTGGTGGGTTAAGGCCCATCCTTTTTGTCCACCCAAAAGGAAGGCCTGTGCCCCAGCACTGGGGACATTAAAATTAGCTATTGTCGAAGTTCTACGGTAGAATTGCCCAAGCAGGATCAGAATTATCTTTTATCTCTGGAATCTTGTTCTTAGTGTTTAGGTGGTTATTTTTGTATATAATTTGTAAATGATGCGATAATATAAACTCCCAAAAAAACTAATAAAATAAATCTACCAAAGTTCACCAAAATGACGTCTCTCCTATTAGTAAACATTTGATTACACTCACAATCAGATCGTTGCATGCGCTCTTGCAGTTCCCACGAGTGCCGTCATACCTCGGTGCGCGCGCGCAGCCATGCAATATGGATTACTCAAATCAGCGCTAGTAACGTAACGCCCACTGTCTAGTCTAATTGTTGCTGATTAAATGCCATTTTTATGGATATTTCTGACTCAATATTTATGTTTTTTGTAAGCAATCCCAAGTTTAGTTTATGTAATTTCTTCGTGTCATGTCAAAAATTTAAATGCCACCTGAAGAGGGAAAGTGATCTCCTTGTGTCTGTTACACATAAAAAAGACCCCTCCGGACCATCTGACCACCAAATCCCACCACCAGTGGTTGGTTGGTACTCCAATTTTTCCACTGACTACCAGTGACCAAATAACACAATGATACTCCTATTTCACCCACCAGTGGTGTGTATTGTCCCATTTCACCACTGGTGACCAATTGGGTATATGGTGATCACATGGTTCACTAGATTTCACCACTGGTGGTCAGTAGTTTCTCAACTGACTATCATTAGTGACCAAATAACACAATGGTATACAAAAAGTAAAGTTTTTTTAATCTACAACGCGATAGTGCTTGGCCTTCACCTCACCTGATGTTAAGTGACGATAAGGCCGAAAGTGTAAGCGCACTACACCCGGAATCCTCACCATTCAGGAACCGGCTATCTTACCTCTAACTTCCAAAACACATTTTTTTTAAATTGATGTTATGACGTCGGACTTGGGTAAAATGGTGGTAGCTAGCCAGGCGGACTTAAAACCACCAACAAAAAGTAACAAAATGGAATAGGAATTGGGTTGAGAAGCCATAGAGAAATAGAGTTCCTTGTTGCAAGTAGTCATAGGCAACAAAGATTTATTGAAAGGCAATCTAAAACACTTGATCATCACACAAACCAAGTAACCCAAAAATAAAAATAAATATTTAAAACAACTAGTTTTGTTTGCGACTAGTCTGCTTGGACTGGAATGTCAATCCCTTGAGTTTTCGGGAATAATTATAGCCTATGTCCTTCTATAATCCATACCAAATGCATTTAAAAAAAACTACAGTTTAGACGTGAAAACATTAAAAGTTTAAAACAAACAGACTTTTACTTTCGCCTTAACTATTAACTTAATTACAACCAGGTTTTGACAAAATTATTTTTCCCATACCAAAACCGTTATTTAATTAGCAGCCATTTTTATCGCAATGAAAACTGATTAATAATCCAAAGCACATAGTTATGACCCACTGACCACCCGGAAGTAAGTAATTAATGCAAAGACAAACGGACAAAATACTTTCTATATAAATAATTGGGCGGCACGTTGTCAAGTACGACTGGTTATGTAAAGAATTCGGTCGAGAGTAGGATTACCAGAGGTTAAGATTTGTCCTGACATGTCAGGATTTTCTCAGGATTAATGGAATAGGAAGATGTTAAGGTTTTTTGGATTATTCACATTATAGTAAAACATAATATACGACCTGAGTGGTGTAGTTGTCACCATGCCGGTCTACCACACAAGAGGTCCCGGGTTCGATTCCCGGCCGAGCAGAAATTTCGTGAGAGTTTTATAGGGTACGAAAGTGGGTATGAAATGAAACTTATATCGTTATATATTAGACAACATCACAAACATTTCTCTGATCCAAAAGTAAGCAGCTAAAGCACTTGTCTTATGGAAATCAGACACAACGGTGGAACTACAAACACCCAGACTTTAGCCAACATAAAAAACTTCGTTTTCTAAATTTACCTAGCCGGGGATCGAACTCGGGACCACAGAGATTGCGACACTTTGAAAACCGGCGTACAGAGGTCATCAAAATATCATAATGTATGTTAAATATCTGAAATAAATATTTGAATATGAATATGAATATCACAAAAAAATATGAATCATCGATAGATAGTTCGATGACCAATTGACATTGATAAAAGCTTAAAGCCTCATAAAACTACGATTTCACCAAATTCTTCCTCTCAAAACTTAGATCATCATCATCAGCCTATCGCAGTCCACTGCTGGACATAGGCCTCTCCAAGTGCACGCCACTGAGATCTGTTTTCGGCTCTTCGCATCCAGCTCCTGCCAGCCGTCTTGCGCAAATCATCACTCCACCGTGTCTGAGGACGTCCTACACTACGTTTGCCGAGGCGTGGTCTCCACTCTAGAACTCGTTTACCCCAACGGTTATCGGTTCTACGGCTAATATGGCCAGCCCATTGCCACTTCAGCTTGCTAATCCGGTGTGCTATGTCGACGACTTTGGTTCTCTGACGGATCACCTCATTTCTGATGCGATCCCTAAGAGAGACACCGAGCATAGCCCTTTCCATAGCCCGCTGAGCAACTTTGAACTTGTGGACCAGCCGTGCCGTTAGTGTCCACGTTTCGGCTCCGTAAGTCATGACGGGTAGGACGCACTGATTGAAGACCTTCGTCTTTAGGCACTGTGGGATCGACGATGTTAGGATTCGACGTAGCTTTCCAAATGCAGCCCAACCCAACTGAATTCTCCTATTCACCTCGTCCTCAAAATTGTTTCTACCCAACTGCAATGTCTGCCCGAGGTATACATATTTGCGAACAACTTCGAGGACGGCGCCGTGTATAGCAATCGGTTCCGATAGAACATGTTCGTTGAACATGACCTTGGTTTTGTCCAAGTTCATCCGAAGGCCGATGCGTAGAGAAGATTCAGCTAGGTCGTTCAGCATTTGTTGTAAGTCCTCCAGCGTCTCTGCCATGATGACGATATCGTCAGCAAATCGCAAGTGAGAGATGTGTTCGCCATTGATGTTGATGCCTCGTCCTTTCCAGTTCAGCGTCTTGAACATATCCTCCATTGCATTAGTGAACAATTTCGGGGAAATGACATCCCCTTGTCTCACTCCTCGATGCAATGGTATGGGCCTTGTTTGCTGATTCTGTACTTGGACGGACATGGTGGCAGCTTCGTAAAGACATCTCATCACTTGGATATATCGCCAGTCTACTTGGCAACGCTGTAGGGACTCCAGAACCGACCAGATTTCAACCGAGTCAAAGGCCTTCTCATAGTCCACAAATGCTAGACACAGGGGCTGATTATACTCTTCAGTCTTCTGTATAATCTGCCGCACTGTGTGGATGTGGTCTATGGTGCCGTATCCGCTCCGAAATCCAGCCTGTTCCGGTGGTTGGAACTCGTCGAATCTACGCGCAAGACGGTTCGTGATCACTCTTGAAAACAGTTTATAGACGTGGCTCAGGAGGGAGATAGGTCGATAGTTCTTCAGCAGGGTCTTATCTCCCTTTTTGAAGAACAGCACGACAACACTCCTACTCCACGCCTCTGGAGTTCTCCCTTCGAACAGGACAACGTTAAAGAGCTTCTGAAGCTCCCTCAGTACGGGTTTGCCTCCTGCTTTTAACAGCTCTGTCGTAACGCCGTCCTCGCCAGGGGCTTTTCCATTTTTTAGCTGCCTCAGAGCGATCTCGATTTCGCCACTGCTGACTTCTGGCAGGTCTTCAGTGAAATGGCGTGTTAATGGAGCTCTAGAATCCTCATTTCCGGGATCAGGTCGAGATGCATGCGATGCGTATAACCGGCCATAGAAATTCTCCACTTCCGAAAGGACTGCCGGTACCGAAGAAACGACTTCTCCACTTGCTGTGGTCAGCTTCGTCAAGTGGCTTCTTCCAAGAGATTGTACGAACACCTTTGACCCCCGATTCTGCTCTATTGCTGTCTCAATAGCAAGGGTATTGGAGCGACGGAGGTCACGTCGTACGTGCTTGGTGATCTCTTGGTTTAGAGCCCGCTTTGCGGACGAAGTGACGGGTGGGTTTTCACGTCGTTTCTTCATCAACCCTAAAGTCTCTTCGGAAAGCTTTGACTTCTTACCCTTACGCTGCATGTTACAAAATCTCGAGCCTTCCTCCCTGAGGACCCGAACCACATTTTCGAGGTTCTGGTTAACGTCTGTTGTAGTTTCCACGGCGGCAAATCGGTTCTCCAGATTTGACTGAAATGTTTCAGACCCGGCTATAGTTTGGAGCAGTGTTGGTCGGAGCCTGGCCTTCATCAGACGGACACGTTCAGCCTTGAAGTTGATATTCAGAGAGCCTCGGACAAGTCGGTGATCGCTACCGGTATTGAACCTGTTGATCACTGAGACGTCCCTGAATATGCGCTTCTTGTCCGTCATGATGAAGTCAATCTCATTTTTAGTCATAGTGTCGGGGCTTTGCCACGTCCACTTCCTTTGGGGCTTTTTCTTGAAAAAGGAGTTCATCAAGAAGAACCCCTCCCGTTCGAGGAAGTTGACAAGCATTTGCCCCCTATGATTCCTGCTTCCAAAACCATGGGATCCTACTGCCGATTCACCGCAATTCTGTACTCCCACTTTAGCGTTGAAGTCCCCCATGACAACGGTGTACTGGGTTTTTGTAGTGAAGTGGAGGGCCCTCGATATGTCATCGAACATATCCTCCACCTCATCGTCCGAATGTGTCGAGGTCGGAGCGTACACTTGCACCACCTTGATGCTATACCTCTCGGTGAGCTTTACAATGAGGTACGCTACCCTGTTCGACACACTAGACATTTCCACAACGTTGTCAGATAGGGACTTATGGACCAGAAACCCAACGCCACCTTGGGACAATCGGTCTCCCTCTCGGAAGTACATTAGGTGGCCTGATTCGAGGGTTATGGTGTCCTCCCCCTCTCTTCGGACTTCACATAACCCTAATATGTGCCACCTAATCTTTCCGAGTTCCACTTCTAGTTGCGCCAGATGCGAATCAAGCCGCAGCGTGCGTCCGTTGTAGGTCGCAATGGTCAGTTGTTTTTGGTGGCCTACCGTAGCCCGGGGATTCTTCGCACCCCCTGTCCCGCCGTTACCATGGTCGCCACCGTGACCAGGAATAGCGGGACTGCCGGGAACTGGGGGCCGTGGCTTAGTTTTCCTATACATTTGGAGGATTATAGCCTACTGCTATCACGCTGGCCAGACGGGTTGATAGAGGGTTTGTTTCAAGTTTTCCTTCTCTCACACTGGTGTTTGGTGTATTTGCCTCACAGTCGGCTCCTACGACTTCCTGGGCATGTCAAGGAGTGGTGACACTTGTATTCTTAGGCCGTCACCACACGGCATAACTTAGATTGCGCACATTTATTTTTAAACAAACATTCAAAAACAACTTTTACTCGAAATTTTTTACACTTCCTTTAAATAACGACCTCAAAGCGCTGCCTCAAAATGACCTCCGAGAATGATTTGCCACGGTTATTGAACCAAAATGATCTTGATAATCGAATTGAATCGAATCGATAAGCGATTGTCAACTTCCTGACGGCCTTTGAATATTTGGACATGATGACTGAAAAGGGGAAGAAATAGTTGAATTATGAAGGCTATAGGAAACTGATATAGTTATCATTTAATTAAACAATGATTTAAAATTGTAAAAACATACAAGTCTTTATGAAGGAGAAATAACATAAGTTGAGGCAAATAACTTCATTGCAGCTCAAAATATCTATAAAATTGAATTAAATTAAATTGTAACAAAGCCTTGATATAGACGCGTGTTGAAATAAAACACTTTTATAAAACAAATAAATAGTTAATAATAGATAAATACAATGAAGTACCTGTTTGGAAAATTACGTTAGTCTCAGATAATAATAGTGTTTTATTTCTTTTCTATTTCATATATAAAGCACTGAGTCTGTTAAATTCTAAATTATTTAAGTACATTTGTATTTATTCAACAACTAGGCATTACATTTGTATACTGTTTCAAATTTTTTACTTGTTTTTTTTGGCAAATAGTGAAACTATTAGTCTGTAAGATGAATCTTGTTAATTCTTCTCAATGTTTATGTAAGACTGTTTGTTTTCCAAATTAAAAATAAATAAATAAATAAATATAGAATCATACAATGTAACAAGCGTCATGCGCTTTGACTTAGAAATTTTACGGATGTTACAACAGACAAAAACCTAATATTTGATATTAATTTTAATTTCAATACATCCACGCGTTGACAAACGGAGACGCAGATCTTGTTAGACAGACATACAGATTACGAAATGATTCTATAAGGGTTTCTTTTGCCTCGAAGGTATGGAATCCTGAAATATGCTAGTATACATTTTAACGACCAATTTGTTTGAATTACTTAACAAAGTCTTGATATAGTATTATAAAATGTAACAAACGCATGACATTCACCATATAGAACCAATTCATTTCAACTATGATATAACAAAAAGTACTGCATTGTATTTTATAACGTCTATTATCTAACAATCCTTATGTCAGCTTATTGTAACAAGGTTCGAACCAAGTATGGCATAGAATATGTTACACCGTTAGCAAGGGAATTGATTTTTTTTTTTAAATGGAATATTAGTACGTTTGAAACAAGAATCGATGTTTGTAATCTAACCATTTGTTTCCAATGTGAATTTCAATTTTTTAGTTGAGACAAATAATATTAGAAAAAATCGACTCACCCGTAGCACCTCAGACGGGATATAAAAATAGCATCGTGAATGCGAAATTTAATAGATAATAGTTTTTATTTGATCCTCGACAGGTGCCGAAACGTTAATCAAAGGTGATTATTTATCTGTTGCTGAATTTTCTTTCTAGGTACTTTCTTCCCCTATACCAAAATTACACACATGAACAGGCGCAGTTATTTTCATATTTATATTATTGTAGTATAGATTAACTATATTCCTATCGTTAGAGAGATGCTATGATACTCGTACTATTTAAATTAGAATCTTTACAGACTTGGCACAGAATTTCCATATTGTAAATTTTAGTCATAAAACTTTGCAACATTTTTTTTCACAATAACCAATTAATTATGTAAAATTTTAACATCATCTCCGCTTAGAACAACAACCGGACCGGACTTTCACAATCTTCGATGAAAGGTCAACTATACAATAATGTGCACACACACGTAGTTGTGTACACATAGATAGCTTCACACATCAATGCTATCCACTTTCTAATTTTTAGAGTTCCGCACTCATCTTTGACCGTATCATTGTGTATCATGATAGTATCTCGATATTGAACAAGCAAAAGATCAAAATTTTGTTAAAAGACCTCCGTAGTCAAGTGGGTTGCATTATGTGAGACGACCTCCGTGGTCGAGTGGCTTTGTACACCGGTTTTCAAGGTGTCGCTATCTGTGAGGTCCCGGGTTCGATCCCCGGTTGGGTCAATTTAGAAAACGAACTTTTCTATATTGTCTCAGGTTTGGGTGTTTGTGATACCACCGTTGTCTCTGATTTCTATAACACAAGTGCTTTAGCTACTTACTTTAGAATTGGAGCAATGTATGTGATGTTGTCAAATATTTATTTTTTATTTCATAATTATGGTCTTCATGGTGTGTCGCCTTGTTCAATCAACGCCTAGCCATTGATCAATGCGGATAACATTTTCTGTATTGTTTCGAGTCTGGTCGTGTATGGTGCCATTGTTGTTTTTGATTTATATGACACAAGTGCTGTTTTCTATGGCACAAGTGCTGTTTTCTATGGCACAAGTGCTGTTTTCTATGACACAAGCGCTGTTTTGCATGACACAAGTGCTGTAGCTATTTATTTTCGGACCAGAACAACGCATGATATTAGGATGTTGTCTTATTAATTTATTATTATTGTAAGCCCATCTATTTTTTTTATTAATACTCCTCGTGGATTAATGATTATTAATCCATAATGATGTGTGTCTTCCTTCACTCACAGCCGAAAATATAACGGATCGATTCTCCACAAGAATTGGTGGCAGGTTTTGTCTTGTTATTACATCATCTCTGCCCCTGCCCTTGACCATCAGTCATTTTTATTGTCCCCACTGCAGGGGTACAGGCCTTCCTTAAGGGTGGATAAGGAGGATGGGCCACAACCTGCTGATTTAGTCTTCACGTTCCATTTCGATGACACAATGTAATATGTGGTTGATTGTACTTTCAAATTGAAGGGAGCAATTAAAACTATCAACGAGATTGCACTTCGTGCGGAGATGAAAGAGAAAGTAACTATTAGGTCTAAATAAACTCAGCACGATGTAATTGCAACGTGTAAGTTTAAAAATTAAAGAAAAGGACTACCTTGGAAGAAGTTTACATAACATTCTTAGATGAGTGTTTAAACATTTTAGCTTGGCAACTAAATGTCTTTCAAGCCATCGTTTTTGGTTTAAAAATCAAAAAGTTTTTGAGCTTTGTCAAATGTGGAACCATAAATTAATACAAAATAAAATAAAACTTAATGCTATGGTCTTTTTGAAACTTGTGAAGCACGCATAAGCGTCAGCGCACGCGAGCGACTTTTTGTAGCTGCGATTATCGCGGCGTTTTTTTGTCGCTGGCTAAGTAAACCCTTTGTCACTCTTGTCAGTGCCATTTCGCGGGCGATTAGTCGCTGAGCTACTTTTTGTAGCTCGTGGGCGTTTACGTATTGAACTCTGTATGTTCTATTCTCGGTGAGAAAACATCGCTCAGCGATTAATCGTTCGTGGGCGGGAAGCCTAACTGTGTCCATTAACTTATTAACTCTTTAATAATAATAAAACAAGATATAAAATAAAAGTTAATTCAACAAGAAAGGGTGTAATAATCGATATTGCTTGAAGGAAGTAAGTTTAATTTCATTTCCTTACTTACAAAGTAGTTATGAATATTAAAAGATTTGCTTCAATAGCCATCTGATTACGAAATTGTATCGTAATGTTGAGTTAATAACAATCATCGTGTTAATACTGTAATCGCATTGTGAATGGGTGCTGTTAGGGTTGCCACCCGTACTTTATAATAAAGTATAATACTTTATTTCGGGGTAATTGTACTCTATACTTTATGAGGAAAATAAGATACGTGAAAATACTTTATTTCACATGGCTTGTGACAAAAATTTGTTAAACATTGCCAAAAGTAATAAAAAGTATGTTTCAAAGGTAAAAATAAATAATACTTTGTTTCCATACAATGTACTTTTTTTCTACGTTTAGCAACAAATGTACTTTATTAGTCCAAAAAAAAAGGTGGCAACCCTATGTGTTGTGTTAATGGACTGTGGATTTTAAAATTGACGGACTGTACGATTATCGGCGTCGTCTCTGGAAGAACGATACGATTTTTAGTTGTAAATAGGACTTATTCCCATCTTCCAACTTACCCCAAGTTGGTTAATGGGAATCTATTATCTTAACTATTTTTGTTCTCAACTTCCAACCTGTTATCAATTCATCAACGCCCGCATGCGGCCGGATAACAATGAAATATCTACTGTGTCTCATTTTTCGGCTTTTTAATGTACTGTCAAAACTTATAGTCGATTATTATAGCACATTTTTGATAGGTTGGAAGTTAAGAACAAAAATAAGTTAAGGTAATGTATTCCCATTATCTAACCTGAGGTAGGTTGGGAGATGACAGATAAAATCTCTTAGTCATAGATGACTAAATAAAAAAATAAAATATTTGACAACATACATTGTTCCGATTCCAAAGTACATTGCTAAAGCACTTGTGTTATAGAAATCAGAGACCACGGTGGTATCACAAACACCCAGATCTGAGCCAATATAGAAAAGTTCGTTTTCTAAATTGACCCAACCGGGGATCGAACCCGGGACCTCAGACATGGCGACACCTTGAAAACTGGTGTACAAAGCTACTCGACCACGGAGGTCGTCAAATAGTTACTGATCATGCCTGCCTACTTCTTTTTATCTCTGTCTATTTATAATATATCGTTATACTCAACAACTAAATCAAAACTCACAGTCTTAGGCGAAATCGATTCAAATCGATACATCGTCTCGAGAGTACCGTTTAATACGATTCTCGCACGAGACGAGAATGTCGCTGAACGCCATCGACATCCGTGCCTCAAGAGGCCTACCTGTGACCCACTGTGGTACAGGTTTCTATGAGGGTGTGGCTACAGTGACAGCGACGCGTAAGTTTATGTACACTTCACACTTCTTAAAGCCCTAAATATTTAGCGCAACTCTTTATAAATTTTATGTTATAAATGGTTACTGCTGAGGTTAGGGACCAAACGTATCTTTATATTGAAGTTGTATTGTATTTGTTAAAGACCAGCAAAGCTATAGCCTCTTTGGTTTATTTTCTTCTAAACTTTAAATTCCTCTGTATTTTTTTGTAAACATTTCAATGGCAGGATGACAGAAAATATATTCCTCTTGGTGGCCCTGCTATAGATGGAAACCGTGAGCAGTATGCATATGGGTTATGTTCCCGGTTATTTTTAAATTATGTCTAAAAATGGTTGATATTAATTATCATTATTATGGATATTGGTCAGTAAACGAATTAAATATCGAAGAAAACCAAAATGTGTTAGAATATAAATTGATATTTACGAAAAATCACTACCAATATCCAAAAATTTATAGCAAACAACAAAATTACAGGTCTACATCTATACTAGCGCCAAGTTAGCGGTAGTGCGCCGATTGGTGGACAATTTGTGAACCAACAAAATTATCCTGCCATTTTAAAACAGTTGATAATAAAAGATCATCAGTACTGGTCGTGGTTTTTTCATTTGCAGTGCTCGATCCTAGACAGTTTTTTTTTATTTGTTTTCTAGCCGAATTTTCTTTTCTTTCTTCCTTACTTTTCAAAATTAATACAAACTGTAAGTATATTGCATGGTAACATTTTATTCTATTTCAAAACTAAATAAAAAATCTTGATTTCAGATTGAAATAAAACTTTCTACGTGTGTGTATAGGTAATTCTTTGACCGCGTAAACATAGCACCAACCTAATCAAAATCTATATCTTTCTTTTTTTACGTTCCTGATTAAGATGGCGCTGTATAATGGTAAAACTGTTAATTACTTAATCGCTTACACTGGGACCCTACCTCACTCACCTCAGAATGGTCATTTCTGTTCCACTTCTGACGCTGCTCGTGCTTGTTCATAAAACATGGCAAATAGTGACATTTAACAGCTAGTATTCAAATGTAATATTTACTATTTTATTCGTTTAACTAAACGTTTAGTTTTTAATGAAAGCTCGAAAATCAAGAGTTACCTACTTTCTATAGCTTACTGTATAACCTCAATAAATACGCATCACGTACGAAGTTTTATTAATCAAATAAAATTTATTATTATTATAGTGTACCTAAGTATGCTATTAAACAATCAAAGGATTTTATCTCTTGGCTATGCAATATAAATAAATAAATAAATATTTGACACACATTGGTCCGATTCCAAAGTAAGTAGCTAAGCACTTGTAATATGGAAATCAGAGACAACGGTGGTATCACAAACCCAGACCTGAAACAATATAGAAAAGATCGTTTTCTAAATTGACCCAGTCGGGGATCGAACCCGAGACCTCAGAGATGGCGACACCTTGAATACCGGCGCCTCTCGCTCGACCACGCAGGACGTCAGTGTGAATTAATGTGTAAGTTTTAAAGTTTGGATGTCATAAAAATGCTAATAAACGCATTATTATTGCAACACTATTGAGATTTGCTATGTTTGCACAAACATTAAGTTGCTAACTTAAAGATTCACATGTATTTGCTTAACACTAGTGAGTTATATGCGAAAAAGGTTCGAAGCCGAACGAGTAGTTAAGAATTTTAATATTGTTTTTCTTTTAATTCAACTGTTTTCTTATCGGTGAAATATTCACATAACTTTGCTATTGGATTTCCAAATATTATAGTGTGGAACTATGTGCATCTGAACTGAGAGCCCAACGATGTAAGAAATTCTTTAGTAAATTCTAAAATGAAAATTATTATCACAGAGATGGTACTTTCTGAGATCTAAGTTATGCCTCTTATTGCAACCGTCTGAATTGAGGGCCCAACACATTCGGTTATAAAAGTTTTAATTCACGTTTTAGAATTTTTTTTAACTATGCTTTCAGTTTTTTTCACTAAATCCCCTCAGTTTCATTTGCCATGATTTAAAAAATGGGCTCTTAGTTCAGATGCACATTGTGGAACTAGCAGGCCTATTCATAAAACAATTGCTATTATCGGACGATGTTCGTTCCACTCCGTGACACTATTCACTCAGAAATAAGGTTCAATATCAAGTAAATTGAACGACGACTTGCGTCCGATTATCGCGTTTTTTTATGTAAGGCCTGCTGATTATGATTTTTGGCAGCAATGTACATTTTATACTGTTTTCTTTTGATCGAATTTGTATGCTTCTTTGGCTTTACTAACTAACAGAGAAAAAGCAAACAACAGTAATTAAAGCTCTTGTATTCGTTCAAGATAATGTTTGAGGTAACTGAAACACAGCATAAAAAAATTTACACGAATTAAAATCGTAAAATAAAGATGTCACAAGTATAAACATAAACAGTTATTTACTTTTCAAAATCATTCAATAAACTTAAAAGCTCACACGATATCGTAACCGCCATCGTAATTACAACCACCGATAAATCGTCAAAATCGTTTGTTTACCCAAATAACGGCCATTATTTGTCAAAAACATTAGCCTAAACGCCGAATAGCGTTACACACACTATTGGAGTGTTAAAAAAACCTATTTACATTGACGCAACAAATGATTTCACTTTTGAAACAATCGTGACTTGTCCGGTGGCCTGAAGCCGGTTTGTCTATGGCATGCCAGATAATAGAACTGCCTATACGTTATTTTTGGTCAAGATTGTTTTATTTTAGGTAGAGTGGAGTGGAGTGGTGGAGGTAAAGGTACACATACAGTATGTAATGATGAATTTTTTTATATATTTTTTATTGAAATGTATAATATATTAAACAACTCAGATGGGAATGTCGTAAGAGTTCTTGAGTTTGAGTCCCACCTAAGAGGTTTTTTAAAGTCGAGTTATTTTTCCAGTACATTTAACATACAAATATATTATATTCAGTATTATACAAATATAATTTTGAATGCAGCAATTTCTTGTGAAAGGGACTTATTTTAAACTAGCTGATAAGTGTTGTTTGTATGAAGCTTTAATTATTTATAAATACCTACCCATTAAAAATTTCGTAAAAAATAAAAAAAACATGTAAAGAATCGTAAAAAGGCTAGGCAAATAGTAAAATTTCATATTCATAGTTCATCTGTTTTTCATTATAAACTTGTTAAAATATCGGCATTGTTCTTACTTTGTGTGAATAAAAACCGTTAGATGTTTGGTCTGATTCTTTAAGATTTGTAAACGTAAGTTACCCCAAGTTGCTTATGTAAAACGATGCAATAAGTACAATGCGATTAAATTGACAATAGACAGTGATCCGCTGCAACTTCACTCGAGAATGTATGGCAAAGAAAAAAATACTGATTAAAATACGTCGTTTTGTGCCGCTCTGAAGCTAGTCACTTCAGTTGTACATCGTTAAATTAATCGCATTGTAATCCTATGGCTTAAAATTTTAGTAACCTTTACTTCACAATTTTAGTAACATTAATAGTAATTATTTTGTCACCTTATAAAAAAAACTCTAGATATGAATAAGAAAAATTGCAATGTTTTGTTTACCAACATTCTTACAAGTTCCACCAAAATCTTTTTATTCAATTTACACGGAATTCTTCAGGAAAAATATTGACAACTCAAATCAATACAAATATTGATGCCTAGTAGGTAATATTGGTATGTAATTGCATTTCATTTTTTTTACTGAACAGACGCAAGGCAATAAAACGAGATTTAACAGTAGAATAAATTCAATAGACACTAATTACTTTAAACACAAATTGTGTAGCGAAACTCGTAAGCCTGAATTCGTCAATTAAGTTCTTACTTAAGCATCGATCGCCTTTTTAAATTCTTTTGTTTAGGTAAGTCGTGCGCGACATCAGCATGTGATTATCGGCATGTCACTGGCAACACGGCTGTTTGTCACGATTCTTTTCAAGGTTATAATGTCAAAACCAGTCTTATGGGATTAGAAGATTTTGTTGTTATCGAATGGAGGTTTTAAGGTTGTGATGAAAGTTACCTTAAAAGCACTGAAAGTTTGCTAAACAAATAAAAAAATGGAAGTTAATCACAGCTAATATTGAGAAGAAAATATATTTTGAAACCTACTGTTGTATGTCTATAAATATTCATAAAAATCAAAATTTTTGGACACAATCAAATATTTTCTGATTCAGGTATTCCCCAAAATGTTTTATTTGATTATACTTACCACTATTATAAAAAACTTTAGTTTCACTGCCATTTGGCAGAGAAATTCAGAAGTATAATGAATTCAAACGACCATTATGTTTCTAGGTTATGCAAACACCCAAATAAGTATTTAAAAACGGTAACTCACTGTGTAATCTACATAACTGGTCTGATTTACTGTTAGCGAAATAGCAGGCCTGCTAAATACTACAAATAATTTAAGATCATAATGTTGCCAACATAATAATCATGACAATGAAATCCAAAATGTAGCAAGGGCAAAAAAGTTGATTACGAGTTAAATTCACAATTTTTGAAAGGTTTTTAAAATATATCGTGATGTTTCGACTCATTTTCAGTGTTGCAAGAAGAATGTTGTGTTATTATGGGGTTATACCTAAAAAAACAGATAAAATTTGAAACTATATAGAACCACATTCATTTATAATTAATAAATTAATACATACAGATACAACCAGTCTTCTACAAAGTATAGACTCTCTTTAAATAGCCTCAACTTATTGTAATTAAAATAAATTAATCTTAATCTACACTAAAATATCTTTACTCTAATGTCAGATACATCATTAATTATTTAACTGTCAATTATCAACCATTCATACAAGATTCAGTGCCGTTATTTATTAATAGTATTATAATTTTCTCCAATCTATCAAAGTTACAACTAGACGTAGTACTTAATTGCGTAGTTAACATACATCTTACTTAAATTAGCAAGTAATTTTAAGTGAATTTCACAAAAACCAAAGTATGTCCCCTTAATCTTAAAAGAGGAACTAGTTTAAAACAGTTGCTGTCACTATCTTTTTTTAAATAAAAGGGACTTTATTAGTTTAAAAACAGGTCTTACTTAATCCATGGTTAAAAGTGGTAATTTTAAAACAGCAAAATATATGAGACTGCAATATATTTTTAGGAAAAATCATGATTTCCCGACAAATTAATCGTGAAATAAATTAAGAAAATTTAACGCTCTCTAAACGTAATAATTTTTAACAATAAAGCTAAAATTCGGCGTGAAAAATAAAGCAATCTACATTTTGTAGAGTTGGTTGGACACTTGTAATTTGTAATAATCGAAGTTAATTCAGAGTTCAATCGAGACACTTTTATTATTTTTGCAGACATTTCGCAGTATTATTCATGAATTGTTGTTAAATTAAAAAAACATTTATTTTATGTTGGTCATCACAATAAAAAATCACTCATATTATAAAAAAAAATGTCATTAACGTTTTCCAACAAGTATTTATTTGTTATCGAAATCAACTTTTCTAATTGACCGTTGGGATTTATATTATCTGTGCCACTTTTAATTTTATAAGTGTGATGACGTTGGAAATGATTTTTTTAAGTGTTTCACGGCACTATGTTAAAAGACGTCCAAACTTACAAAATTATAGTCAATCCTACTATTGCGTGACATACACAGAAAAATTTTAAAAAAAACCTCGCAGTTTTTTCTATATCTAACATATTTTTTGTCACTTACGAATTTCATATCTATGCAAAAATATTTTTTGTAATTTGTCGCTTAAAAAAAATCGAACTCACAATAGTGTGTTTTATAATTTATAGAGTCACTTAACCATTTGACCTTAGTTTTCACCATGACCATAGAATACATAATAATACCCATGACAAAGTACAACTCCATGTAAAAACAGTAAGCACTGAATTTTTTCTATTTTCGTTCGTAATATTCAGTAACTATCACTGCTACTGAAAAAAAAACTACATAGTTCTTAACAAGTAAGTACTAAGAGCTCAATCAACAGGTCATGCGATCCGATCCTGTTGTATTTTTTTTTATCCACTACGGGTTAGTGCTTGGCCTTCATCTCACTTGATGTTAAGTGACGATAAGGCCGAAGGTGGAAGCGCACTACACCCGGAATCTTTAGCACTGAGGAACTGGCTATCTTACCTCTAACTTTTTTTTTGTTGTAACAAGAGAAGAATGCGATCTTTATGCATACCAAACGGCATGTTGGACTCAGTCATACCAAGGGTACGTCCCTCGCCGCACCCAGCCCTCCCGCCAAGCCTGATAGGCTTCGCGTCAGGACTGGGTGGTTCTGACCCCTGCCCCACCCCCTAACGAGCTCATCTTACCTCTAACTGCTGGAACATAACAATTTTTAAATTGCTGTTATGGCGTCAGACTTAGGTAAGATGGTGGCAGCTAGCCAGGCCACCACCAACCAAACCGAGTAAATGTACCCTACTGGGAATCGAACCCGGGACTCCTTTTTTTTTTGATTAGAGTGAGAGCAAATACAATCTTTAGGTATACCAAACGGCATGTTGGACTCGGTCAGCGCGCAGGAAGAACCCGGGACCCCTGCGTCTTACACTGGTAGGCGAACCTCTAGACCACAGAGGTTAAAGTTTGAGCTCTAACATAAACTTTGAATGTCAAAACTAGACATCGACCCCGGAATCGATGTAACGAGGAGTTACGTTACACACTCATTACACAACTAAGTTTAAACTTTAGTTTTGTCATTTCAACATAAACATTTTAATGTTCTATTGTGGTGTTGAAAAATTGTACATCTTCAACAAGACGCTTAAACATGTAATCAATCTTATTTGTTAAGTGATTTTGTGTGTGGTAATATTACTTTTGCTACTGTAAAATTTAATCATACTTCATCGCCCTAACAGCATATTACCTATATCATACCTAGTCCATTGCTATCCTGTATTGTCTTTTAGTATCTTATTGTTTTTATTTTTTTATTGGATAAGGGAAACATACAGCTCAATGTTATACAAATGAATGATAAGTATTATGTTTGTACATAGGCTAACACAGTTTCCACTAAGAGGAATTAAGTTGTACCGATTTTATTCTCCGCGGGATGGGCCCTGCGGGTCTACCACGTAATATTGATATGAAGTTCATGTTCTTTTTAATAATATTTTTTTTTATATTTGACAACATCACATACATTGCACCGATTCCAAAGTAAGTAGCTAAAGCACTTGTGTTATGGAAATCAGAGACAACAGTGGTATCACAAACATCCAGACCTGAGCCAATATAGAAAAGTTCGTTTTCTAAATTGACCCAACAGGGGATAGAACCCGGGACCTCAGAGATGGCGACATCTTGAAAACCGGTGTACAGAGCTACTCGACCACGGAGGTCGTCAAAGATCGTCGGAGATCTATGTGATGTATGGAGTCCTCTTATCCCTTCCACACTGGTTGCGTTCCGGTCCCATATATCGCATTGACCGCAGCGATCTGCGATCGGATCAGATGACTGGAAGGCATCCTGTGTTTGAGCTCTTAATTCTATACAAGGTGTTACAAAAGTACCCCTAATGCCGAATATGATAGATAGGGACCATCAAACTGAACAACTTTTACTATGGGACCAACTCTGAAATCGCAAAAAAAAATCAGCTGTTTCATACATTTTAATATTTTCGATTTTAATTTTTAAATGAAACAGCTGATTTTTTTTTCGCGATTTCAGAGTTGCTCCCATGGTAAAAGTTGATCAGTTTGATGGTCCCTATATACCATATTCGGCATTAGGGGTATTTTTGTAACACCTTGTATACTGATAAATAGTATAAACTTTTATAAACCGCTGATAGTTAAGTCCCATCATCTGACATACATTTTGCAAGTGCTTGCGTCAGAGAGAACGGTCATCTAAATGTCACTGTGTATCTAGAGACATTATTTGGGTGTTAGGTAAGTCGTGGGATCTACTTGCCGTACGTTCACACAGCAGCCCTCTTACCGCGTAAGAACTTTGATATGAAATTCATGTGAATGTTGACATTTTAAGTCCCTATTTTATAAGGTTTTGTGGCAATTTTTTTGGGTTTTTTTAACGACGTCTGTAATAACGAGACCAGCTCGGTTGCAAAAACAAATCAACAAAAAAAGCTATAAAAATAGGGACTTTAAATGTCAACATTTACACGAACTTTATATCAATATAGTTAAGCTGTAGAGGCTCGTCCGTTTTTACAGGACCGTTTTTAACGGATCTGTCGCTATTGGATGTGATTTTCACACCGCATACAGGACCGTTTTATCGTATCCGTTGCTATGGATACAGTACATACGGATCCGATATACTGTGTTGTGTGTGAACACGCTCGTACAACATTCGCTGATATCTGAACTGATCAAATTTTACTATAGGACCAACTCTGAAATCGCTAAAAAAAACAGCTGTTTCATACAAAAATTAAAATCGAAAATATCAAAATGTATGAAACAGCTAATTTTTTTTTCGCGATTTGAGAGTCATAGTCAAAGTTGTTCAGTTTATGGTCCCTATATTCGGCATTAGGGGTATTTTGGTAACATGTTATATATTAATGACCTTCCTCACTAAACCAATTACTTTTGTGGAATAGTACTATTTGCTGATGATAAAGCAGGATATCACTACTGAAGATGTGACTGCAGTGACGATGAAAACAGCACTCTTTTCAAGGTGATACATTGTTTTACTATTGATAATCTAAATATGACCACATTCCATTTAAATTGCCAAAAATTGTTAGTTAATACAATGCCCTAACGAGCAATGTAATCAAAAACGATGCGTAATCGATAATCACTCGATTGCGAATTGTTTGATAATGGTTTATTAATGCTCTGAACAAACAAGAATTGGTCATTTTTATGAATTTAATTAGATTTTAATTGTCTTATTGAGGTCAAAATATTGTGCAAAATCATATTAATAATATTAATCAGTTAATCATTTTCAAGAGAGCTCTATATTAGGTATTTACGCCGGTTTTAAAGCTCCTATATACCTCAAGTGGCGCCCTCATTTTTATTAAGTTTATTGCTCGCTAAGTACATAGTGTATCGAAAATTGTGGCCACTTTTAGCACTTTTGTGAACTACTACTACAACGAACAAAATTTTACTGAGGTTATTTATTGTTTGTAAATAAACTATAGAACATTAGCTTCAATCTGTACATGTGAATTTTTAATACATTATGTACTTAGCGAGCAATAAATTTAAATAAAATGAGGGCGCCACTTGAGGTATAAAGGGTCCTTAATGGTGTCACCATCTTTGAGGTCCCGGCTTTGAATCCCGATTAGGACAGTTTAGGATACGAACTTTTCTATATCGTCTTAGGTCTGGTGTTTGTCGTGCCGTAGTTGTTTTTGATTTCTTCGTTGTTGCTTCTTAGTTTAGAATACAAGCAATGTATTTGATGTTGTACAACATTTATTTTTGATGAAAATCATTAAATTTCAATTTCAAAATTCAAAGACTTAAATTTTTTAAACAATAATATTGGAAATTTAGCAAAGTTTGGCAACCTGTTTAATAAAGGTTCTAAAACTTTGCATACATAAATAAATCTTGTGAGAAAATCTTCTTAATTATTTAATCGGTATCTGTCGAAACGACTAGAAACTTTCATATATCCTTGACATTAATGCCCGCTATAGTATGTTGCGATACTCATATATAATGTTATGTAACTATAGTTATAGTGGATTATTTATTATTTCATATCCTAATGAATATATAACATTGACGAAAGAGATCTTGTATAGATATTTCTACGTAACTAGAGTGTGTAGATTGTAATACGTAATTTTTATAATAAAATTTCGTTGTTTATTTATCATTTAAGAACTACTTGTCTCTATCTGTCTAAGTATGTAAGGAACCTTTGAAACTAGACCTATATCACATTTATTATTTCAGATATAAACTATCTGCAATAGTTTAAATTTGTAATAAAACAATAATAGTAATATGTCTTGACAATTTGTCAAATCATTTTAAAAATTAAAGAATAAGATGTAGAGATCTTATCTAGATCTGTACATTTTATTCTTTAATTTATAAAATTTTCAAATAAATAAGATCTTTGTAAAAAAAAAATATAATACGTGTTTATTAAAAAATCTGTATTGGCCTAGTGACTTCTATTCAACCTGTATGAACAAACTCGTTTCACGCGTTGATGTCTTTTCTTAACAGAGCTTTTCCACTAGCATTGATAAGTTATTTTAGGCCAACTTTACATTCAAACCTTAACCTTTATAATCAGAAAACAGGAAAACTTTAAAATACACCTTTTACCACAGTAAATATGTGACAGTTTGACATTTAACACGAATAATAAACCGCCTTACCTTGACATGTCACTAGCGAAGCGCTCAAAAGAACCGCAACGCACACAAAGCTCCATCTCGCACTTTTCTTGACAGCCCCCATTTTCCCACCAAATCCGGGTAATCTTGGCTGTAGCATAATTCACTTTTGCACTAAATTCTCATAGTAGTTATTAAAAAATAAAAAAGTACGCAACCTATTTGTCACTGCACAGATAAAACAAAAAGTTCGTTGCAAAAAGTTTGTGTTACTTTAGAGGGAAAAGTGAAAATTCAAAAATGGAACGACGGAAGCATCGCGCTGTTAGGTGCGGGTACCGTTCGAAGTTCGAATGGCGAGAGAAAGTGGCACTTGAGGTCCGCGGTGCGGCGCTGGCGGCACTCGACTGGCGCTGTGGCAACCATCGCCGATCGCTGCTCTCTCGCCTTCTTTCAAGCAGGTGAAATCAACATTTTTAAGAACTTTAAGACCCGCCTCATACTGACGGAATCCCGATTAATAATTCTGATCCATACTATGGACCTAACACAAACATGCGGTAGCTTTCCGTTCAAAATTTTCTTATACATATTTCTTCCGAATAGATATTCCGTTTCGGAATTCAGAATCAGATTCCGTCTGTGTGCCGAGCCTAAGGCTCATTGAATGTCGATAATGTATGAAAATCGAACGGAAAATTACCGTATTTATGTGGTAGGTCCATAGAATTGTATGGATTAGCTGCGTTCGGAATGATTCCGTTTCGGAATTCCGGATCAAAATTCCATCTGTATGTAACGGGCCTTAATGTATCACTTCTAAGACTTCCGCCCGTAAATTTCATATATGTATATGTATAATTATACTAATACTAAATAATTCTAAAACAACGCCTGAATTAATAATATACGCGCTGTAATCAGTAAAAAGTGTTTTATTTCTAATGACTAGTCTCATTTTATATTTGTGTCAAAATATAGAGAAGGTAGAGAAGGTCGCATTAACACGTAGCTCTACATTATTTAATTTTGATGCCAAGAAAACTCAATAAGCTCAAGAACTCCGACTGATTCTAACGACATACTTACTCATAACGTCATCACTGAAAATGAACACAAAAAACATTAAAAAAAATGTGTTGATTGGCTCTTTTAACTTACTTTAATATTTGTACCTAATAATATTTTAACCTAGGATTTTCATTTATTTTTTAGGTTTTGCTGTCGGGTTCATTTTAATTTTATTTTTCATTTTTATTTCATACTTTTTAAATTACAAATAGATCCGTACTATCAACACTCTATTCCATCATTCACGTAAATACTTCTCGGGACGAAATATAAAATTGCAATAGAAAATCCTGCGAGCCGAAATCGTCTAAATTTATTAGGTGTAATACATTTTCCACCATGGAGCCCCGATCACTATCTAACATCTACTGATTAAGACTAAACCCGGACATTTTTTTTAAAACCCCGGACATTTGAGTGGAATAAATAATTTTACCCGGACGTACTTGAAGCTAAAAGTTTACATTAAAATAAAAATCTAACACTTTCCCCTAACACAAATAGTGTCCCGGTAAAACACTATTTAAGAACCCCGCCCGGACGCCTAGCCGTTTGAAAATCATCAGCTCCTCAAGCAGGAAATGAGCTAATGATATTCATAAGTTGATGATCTTCACACACACACACAAGCACACACACAAAAACCCACCCACACACTTCGACTTCTGTGGTCGAGTGACTTTGTACACAGATTTTCGAGGTGTCGCCATCTCTGAGGTCCCGGGTTCGACCCCCGGTTGGGTCAATTTAGAAAACGAACTTTTCTATATTGGCTCAGGTCTGGGTGTTTGTGATACCACCGTTGTCTCCGATTTCCATAACACAAGTGCTTTAGCTACTTACTTTGGAATCGGAGCAATATACGTGATGTCAAATAAAAATAAAAAATATTATTAAAAAAAAACATTAATTTCATATTCCCATAAAAACTGATTCATATGAATACAGAAAATGATAAAATTGTTAAATTGAAAGAACTGTACCTACGCCATAAATACCTAAACCCATAACTCTAACCGCATTTATAGATCCTAATGTGTTTTGATGATAATTTAGATTGAATTTTGGTTCTCAAAATACTATTAATATTAAAGTTCATTTCATATCAGTTTTAATTCATTCAAACAGTTGAGGACCCCAGCCTGTCGCTTGAAGTCGGTCGGCACTCACTCGCGATCGGTGAAGGCGGCGGCGGCGAACGGCGTCCGCGCAGACATGACCAAAACTGGACACCAAACCCGGGAACTGGTTGAAAAACAAACATTGATAGAAAGTTACTCATTCACGTATTCACCTCTTAGTTTTACACGTCGACCACTTGGTGCAGCGACAACGATCCCGTCGCGCCTATTGACCATAAGCACAAGTAAGTACACTCGACGGCACCTCAGACTATACATGTTGACCTTGAGACCGCCTTTATGCCCTACGTAATTAAAGCTGTTTTCGCAGTTTAACTGTACAACCTGACGTGCTGTCGTGTGTACGTTAAGTGCGTACTGCAGTGCTAGGGCGGATAGTCATGAAAAAAAAAGACTTGAATATTATATCATAAATTTATAAAATTAAGGCGCTGCGCTGGCTTGCAGCGTATGAGTTGATATACTAGAAATTCGACGTTCCCACTAGTGACTCGGTAGCTCAACGGTCAGAGCATTGAACCGGATATCCAAAGGTTCGATTCCTGTCCGAGAGCACAATCACAATTTCGCCTTTATTTAAGCAATATGATTTAAACGCACGAACGTATAGTTCGGATTGTATTCGGACGTCGGAAGTAGGGCATCCAATCTCGGTATACCGAGATCTCGAAATACCGAGATCCCGCGTCATTTTCCAGTCCCGCAAGGAGCGAGATTACCAGCGCGGGATCCGCGGGATTTGCGGGACTGGAAAGTAGCATAGAAACGTCATCTTGCAAGCGCTGGCGCGCGAGTACCGAATGACTGGCTGCCGTTTGGCGACCACGCGCGGCTCGTGGCGCTTGACCCGCGCATGCGCCGCGCTGTTGATATCGCCATGTTTGGTTTTGTTTGATGGTTTTGTAGACAGTAAGAAGAAGTAAATACTAAAAGCAATAAATGGATACTTGAGAATTTTATTTTAACATATAAATACCTCTTTACACAACACTTAATAGGCAGCTCATCTTACACCTGCGGGATCCCGCAAATACCGAGATCCCGAGGGATCGTAAATCATCGATCCCGCAAATACCGAGATCACAAATAACATGCGAGATTGGATGCCCTAGTCGGAAGTATAATAAATAATAAATAAATATTTGACAACATCACATACATTGCTCCGATTCCAAAGTAAGTAACTAAAGCACTTGTGTTATGGAAATCAGAGACAACGGTGGTATCCCAGACCTAAGACAATATAGAAAAGATCTTTTCTACATCGACCCAGCCGGGGATCGAACCCGGGACCTCAAGAGATGGTAACGCCTTGAAAACCGGCGTGCAAACCACTCGACCACGGAGGTCGTCAATATACGTACGAACACGACTAACTCGCACCCAGGGGTCGTACCGGCTAACGCCTCGAATTTCAGAAAGTCTGCCGGGCTTCAAATTAAAACAGATAAACCGAGCCCTAATCGGGCCAAAATGGCGAACCCCAATTCATGATGTCACACGAACACGGATATCTTTTAAATAACTTCGGCGAATAGTACAATACGAAACTCCTTACTTCGATTTATCTGTTTTAAGTTGAAGCTTGGCAGACCCGCCGAGGTTCGAAAAGTTAGCCGGTAGGGCCCCAGTACTTGTTCGCCCATAGTACTTGGAAGGTCGGGATCGTTATCGTTATCGTACGTGTTCGCACGAGTAAAGTTCTTACGAAAACGCGTCCAAAGTGCTCACGGCCTAAGGGTGTAGTTGAGGTAAATCCATAGGAGGGAATAATACAACAGATATCGTTATCGATAACAGACCACTTCCACATAAAAACAGTCTCCTTTTAGCGTGAGGCGAGGACTTAGTTTTCAAAATTTAAATTTATCAAGATTGATAGAATTGATTACAAATTATATAAAGATAAGAATCAGGCCTTGTAGTGGCTGGCCCTCAGTAGTGGAATCCTCATCCTCAGTCGACTTCCTTCGTAACGATATCGACATTATTAGGCAATATCGATATAATTTTCGATATACGGTTACAGCCCTAGCATCCTTACTTTTTCAAAACCTACTACTTTAATTCGAATTTTGAAAAAAAAAATGTAAAATTAACACCATTTATTCAATCAAACTTACACAACAGAACGATAATTTCAATGCATAATACAATTACTGGTTTACTTCACGTTATTTTTCTTCCGGTCTCTTTCTCTTCTTTTCCAAAAACTTGGTTTGTATTGTTGGTGGTATTGCTTCGATGGAAGCTTCATCTTTCCTTTAATTTCCTTTAGTACTTAAGATAGAGTAGGTAAAGAGTTATTTATTAATATTGAAAAGTAGGTATAATCCGCGCACGATGAGAATGGGATGGAACCTTGTCAAACTGAGATGCGATTGTTCCCCGGCCAGCCACAGGGATATCCGAAAACATCCGAGGTGAGGGAACTTTTGCTGCATCAAGTAAGATAACTAGTAAACAATTAGTTGATTAATTAAATTAAAATTAACCAATTAGTCAATTTTCGGTTTACTTTGATAAGGTTCTATCCCATTCTCGTCGCGAACGGTTCATAGTAATTTATAATAAAAGTAATTTACGTACCTACCATAAGTGGAACATTTTCTATCATCTCAGAACAAATTACTAAAGGCAGTTTTCATTTTCGCACTTAGAAATCCGAAGATATTTTACGTATATACAATCTCCAAAAAAAATTACAATTTTTATACTCAAACGAATTCAAATAAGTTGTCAGATTAGACAGAAACTTTATGAAACTGACACCTTCCTTAAGTTATTTTGCTAAGAAGCCTTTGAGTATTCGGCTGTTAGCAATGAAAACCAAACTATTATCAAACTAAACACAAACGAGAGAAAAAAAGAAGTGATAAGGACCAAGAATAATTTGGTCCATGACATAATTAAAGATAATAGCGCTATCTAGTTTGGCAATTTGGTACTAAACTTACGTCAAATCCTACACAAACAAGTCCTCTTAACAGATGGCGCTTATTTCAATCACAATAGGCTTAGTTTGAATAGCGGGACATAGATGTCGCTAGTAGATAACTTGTATGCTTTTCTATTTTTATTACACAACAATAATAGATGGCGCTACCAGTCTCTTAATTCAAGAACTTTGGCACATAAAGTTATTAATAGGTGATTAGAAATTTTCTTTAAATCACGTTGTCATACAAATGCAATTTGTTCCTAGTTTTATATGACCCCATATCGCTCGTCCATGGGGTAGGTAATTTTGCAATTTGTTCTAGGTATAAAGAACTTCCTCTTTCAGAAACATTCGATATAGGTAGTCATTCTGTATAGGAAATTTGTACAGCGCCATCTACCGCCGAAAAGTGAAATGAGATTTTCCATAGAGAATTACTCTATCGAGTACTTTTACGCGTGTTTTTTCTATCGACTAAAATGAAGTTAATGTTAACTGTATTTTGACAGATGTACCTATATGATACATTGCTACTTTTCTTTGGTAAGTTTTTATTTGTGCCAAAAAAATGTGGCAATGTATCACATACATTTTTCAACGCCAAAGCAATTCTTTAACATGAATTTCAATATTTTTTGTTGATAGACTCGCTGTTCGTGCTTAGGAATAAGGTTAAAGATTTTAGAAGCCTCTTTAGTACAACTCTTTAGATATGGGTTTGCTTACCGTACGGTTTTCTATTCTAACGTGGTTGGTAGTACTTCTTTAGAAGGGTTGATACTTAGGTATGTTGGTATATATACCTACCATAAAATACGTTGTAACCGGCCTTATTCAGTACCCTTAGCACGAACAGCTATCGAAAAAAATAGCGCGCGTAATAACATTCGATAGAGTAATTTTGTATGGGAAATTTGTACAGCGTCATCTACCGCCGAAAATCAAAATGAAATTTTCCATAGAGAATAACTGTAGGTATCGAATACTTTTACGCGCGTTTTATTTCTCGATGTCGTGCTAAGGGTACTGATCGAATCAATTGTTACTTCAGAATAATGATTTAAATACAGTCGTGAAAACTGGTAGCTTTGTCAATTAGATAGCCATGTAACGATATATTTCTTCAAATCAAGAAATACTCAAATGTACATTTCATAATTAATCAAAAAACAGCCATGACCTTATAAGGTGTCCATTTATATCTTGTTAACTACATGCAACCATGACATAACGGCATAACCACAATTTGCATACAAACTCACATCGAAATAAATACTCAAATAATCTGTAGGTACTCGGTACTAACTATACTGTTATTTATTCTGTGCTCAGACCAAGTATTTACAGCCAATCGAAAAAGCTGTTAAGACCGTTCCACACGCAACGCGCTTGCGTGTCGAGCTAATAACTTGTTTAAATATGTGGTAGCGCGTTGGTTAAGCTTCTTCAGACCAATTATGCTTCTGTGAGAAACTGATAATTTTGGGCTGTTTTACTAGCAATTTTAAAGAATCGAATATTTTCAAAGCGAACATGTTAAAATTAGCAGCCTATCAGTGCAGTGGAACCTAGGTACCTACTCGTCCATCACAGATCACAGATTTAAAAGTGGTATGCTTGGGTATGATTAACTACGTCCTGTATTATTTATTTTTTATCATTCTGTGTCCTACCCTGTCCTACCTAACTCCTTTTTCGACGCTCTTCTTGGTACAATGGTAGCAATCCTGCTGCATATCGATCACGGATTCCTGAATCCTGGTGGAGCATAATTAGAGTTTTGTGATGGGATAAGCGTTTTTCCGAGTATAGTCACGGTATAGTATTATATATTATAGCCACTCAAACGTCCGTGCTATAGCTTAGTATAGTCACTATAAGTACTATAGAAATATAATTATATTCTGTGCTCTATAAATTGACAATAGAACAGTGATCCGCTCCGCTGTACCCACTTCACTAGAGAATGTTATGGCAAAGAGAAAATTTTACACCAAGCGCTGTAAAGTTAGTTAGGTACTAACTTCAGTTGTACATTATTAACCGCATTGTATGTACACAAGACGGCACCTCAGACTTTACATATTGACCTTGAGACCGCCTTTATGCCCTACGTAATAAAAGCTGTTTTCGCAGTTTAACTGTAAAACCTGACATGCTGTCGTTTGTACATACCTAGGCTTACCTAGCATATTATAAAACTTTTAGATTATTTGAACAATTATGTAGGTATTATTTTTACTTGAACAATAGATTCATTAATTTTTTTCCGATAGGTAGGTGTTCGTACTGGGTACACCGTACAGCTGAAATGATCACAACACATTATAGGCTAGATGCCCCGAATACCAGCCCTGCTCTTTTGCCCTTTTCTTTTTTACCTAGGCATTGGCTTACCTAAGATAGTAAGTACGTAAGTATAATAGGTACCTACATAATTTTAAAACTTAAGTACAAATTATGCTACTTACATTATTTGATGATTGACTTGACATATCTATCTATAGTATAGTACCTAGATACACTTTATCTTTCCATTGCAAGTTGAGATACCTAGTGTGTATTATTACAACAACCCAAGCAAAAGTCAAGTCAATGACGCTTATTCATTCATTACAGTTTCCATTTCTAAGAGATGAAAACACGCGCCAACCAATACGACTATACCATACCACGGTAAGTGACTATACCTTCTAAAATGTCACCCGGCCGCCACTCGCTACCTAAATACATCAACATTCATTCACAACTCCGGCAATCAGCCCGCCAACACTATCAATGTTGCCAAAATAACAAGCCGAATCGCGCAAAACAAACTTTATTCGCCATTATAATTTTATTCCGCCCGAAGGCGTCAGAAAAAAACAAATCCTTCCGCAAAGAATTTAGGAGTGTCCGCGCTGAGACGAAATCCGACTTTACTCGTTATAAATTTTGTGTAAGATAACAATACATGCGTGTGGGTGTGTGGCACAGTCGTTGACGAGTATAGTTACGGGCACGCAATAACGCTAACAAGCGTGCGAGTGAGAGACACATAAATTAATAGAGCGTTATCTCTGTCACGCCGCCGGCAATATGGCGCGCTGACTCGGGCGCAGGCTCGAATCGTATCGCCTGCCCACTCAAGGTTCGCTGACTGCCGTTCTTTTGTTTTTAATGTTGCCACAAGTAGATATTTCCCCGAAGTGGAGTAACACAGGTGAGAAAGCTAATTAATATTTTTTCTTAAATCATTGAAATGTTTCGTTAAGTTTTTACACGACTCTGGTTGTAGTTGCAAAATATCATAGATCCTTAGGATACCACGACACGATAAGTACATACGACGGCGGCACCTCAGACAATACGTGTTGACCTAGAGACCGCCTTTATGCCCTACGTAATAAAAGCTGTTTTTGCAGTTTAACTGTATAACCTGACGTGCTGTCGTGTCATCATCATTTGAGAACTTGAATAGAATTTTTATTGCATCAACGTCAACAGTGAAAAAAGTATGGCGCACTTTGCCTCCCTCACCTTGTTGCTATAATTTATTCAATCAACAGACAGTGGTAAGTATCTAATGTACTTGTACTATTATGTATTCTATGGTAATGTTGGAACATCCTATCGTGGAGATTCAAAGTGATCTCCTTGGAACCCCGAACCGCAGACGAAAACAGCGTCAAGCCGAGGACCTGCTCAAACCGAACGTCTGCATACCGATCGTTCGTTTTTTAAACGCGGTTGTCGTTGTCGGTGCACAGCGCGCGTGTGTGCGTGCGCGTCTGTGTGCGCGACTCGTTCTCCCGCGCTATTGTTGTGTGCAGTACACTCGCGACCATCGTTCATGCGGCACGAACCGCGCGAAACGAAACTCCTCGATAAACAAAATAATGAGCAAAGTGACGCGAATCGCGAGTGCAAGCGACTAGTGTGTGATAAGGAGTACGTAACGTGGTGTTGTGATAAACGTAGTGTTCTACGTGTTGTGTTGGCGTGAGCCATGCTCGTGTTTAGGTATGTTCTGATTAATTATGCCATCACCGGGGTCGGTGGCCGGTGATTTCGCTACTGAGATCGGTTTGTGTATTTTTGTAATATGCTCGGAAGTTGCTGTAAGTTTCATTACCGTGGAACAAACTAGCGACAAAAGTCGTTCGCCTTCAGCCGTTATCAGTTCGTATGGCAGTGCGTCGTGTAATTTATAATGTAATTACATTGTTATCGGTGCCGGTAAGGCGGTGAGTGGTGAACTTTGCTATTACCATCAGTTCACATCGAGTGAAATACTGTTTTGAAATCATAACCACTGTAACTAAAATCCACGCGCTTTAGTTCCTCCAAGCAATTCAAAACTCATTTCGTCACCATTCCAACGATGTTAAATTGCAATCGTTTTTATTATCACTAGATTATGTAACACGAGTGAAAATCATTTACCGGTACGAAAATAAACATAACCTAAAAGTTGCCACACGCATAAAAGTGCTTTCGAATGTAAACATCATCAAATTCATAAACAGCAAGTTATGTCAGTCAGCGGTAAGCAGGGTACTAACTACAGTCTGTACCCTTAGCACGGTCATCTATCGAGAGAAAAAACGCGCGTAAAAGTTACTCGATAGAGTAAATTATCTATGGACAATTTCATTTCGCTTTTCGGCGGTAGATGGCGCTGTACAAATTTCCCATACAAAATCACTTTATCGAATGTTTTTACGCGCGTTATTTTTTCGTTTCGATAGCTGTGCGTGTTAAGGTTACTGTATGTATATCCTTACTTGTTCTATTTGGTAAACAACGTTCTCCCAACTCTTTATTCATTTTTAAAATACAGCAGCAATATTTCGATGACACAGCAAATGGTTCTCCACACACAGATTACGAAAAAAGTTGATAATAATGTCAATTTAATATAATAATACAACATATTTCTAAATAACGATTATAAGTTACACAGTCGTACCTAGTATGTCAACTGTCAAAAACTGTTTTCTAAATAAGACAAGTAAGGATAAACAGAATTAAAGCTGCTATTCTAATGTACCTTATCTAAACAAGACAAAAATACTCCCCACACGGAAACAGCACAAAATATTATAAGTACCTACCTACCTAGTTACTAGTGGCTCCAGTGAACTAGACTTCGCGTTTGTGAGTTAAAAAGTAGCTCAAATAAGGAAGTTTCCTTAGGTCGAATTTTGAGGAATAAAATCATAAATATTTTAAGCATAAGTGTTTTATTGTAATAATGAAAATATATTTTCAATATCTAAAGTAAATATATAAATAATAAACTTATATGAAAGGAGACTTGTGTATGACGTCAAAATTCCGTATTGTATGCAAAATGCGAGTCATTAGAACTGAACTGCTATACATAATAATATGTTATCGTTTTATGTTACATTAAAATATGTTTTACTGTTATGTGAATAAATATAATTATTAAAAATAAATTTTAAAATCACAAAAACAAATTGGAAACTTCCTCACTGTATGTTGTTAAAAATTAATCTAATAGATGTCGCCACGAGATTTTATTAAAGCAGTAGGTATTATGTTTCTTTTATTATATCTATTCGAAGCTAGATGGCGCTACTAATTTTGAACATTTTTCGAAAACGCTGAATCAATAATAATATTCTATACTATAATCGTACTCTAGAAGTAGTAGAATCAGTTGAGAAATGCGACCTGCAGAGGAGAACAAACGGATAGCCGGACTGTTGATTTGATATACATATTTTAGACTTATTAATGTGACAAATGACAAAAAAAAACCTTTGACAAAAAAAGGTTGTTGACTATTGACATTATAGGAAACTTCTTTTTCTCTTTTTTATTAATAAAAAATTAACCCACTCAATATAGATAGACCTTTATTTCAGGAGGTATTGTAATTAGAACTTTTGCCACAGAATAGATAAGTATTTACGTAGGTAGGGTCATACAACTCATAGGTAGGGTAGGAATCGTGCGTTTACCAAGAAAGTTTGAAATAAGTACAATGCAATAATTCTTTTACATTGAAAATTTTAATTAACCTCATGTCCGTAGAATAATTGAAATGTTCATCGCGGTTGGGTATTAAAACGACGAGGACATAGTTGATAATTGTAATGCCATTTGCTTTTTTATTGCCAGGGACCCCAGTAAATAACGCCGTTCGCCTCGTCAAATGTGTTCCAATGCACCTGCTTTGAGAAAAAGCTGGGATGTCCTTAACAAAAATTAATAGCTTTCATTATTTTTGTAATGATACGTTAGGCGTAATTAAGGACTATCATACATTCTTTTAATACCTTCCTTAAACATACTTATGTTACATTACAATTGCTACAAGTACATGAATGATTTTTTAGTTTAGCTCTTAGAATAATAACACCTAAAAGCCGAGTTCTTGTATGTGAAGTGAGGCAAAAAATACTGTGCCAAAATGGCTTTTCAGATTTATATCCTTCATACGTTACCTAATCGTAGGTAACTAAAATCCAGTAAAATAGTAAATAATCCCTGCCCTAAAGGTAGGGAAATTGAAACTATTTCGTTCTTATAGGTACGATTAGGTAACATTATAATACGAAGGATAAAAATCTGAAAACCAAGCCATTTTGGCTTAGTATTTTTTGCCTCACTTTTGACAGTGCGCTTTGTAGGGAACTATTGTTCTAGGTTGTTATTATTCAAAGGCTTAGCTACTGTTTATTTATGTACAAATTAATAATTATTTTCTTCTTGCCGCATTTAGATGGGTGCGTACGTACGCTACGCGTTTATTTACGGATTAGGCAATGCAAAAGTTTGATTACCTACGAGTATGTATGGCTTTACGGCATCGACAAAAAATATACGAAATCTTTTTTGTAAAATCTCTTCTGTAGACGAAGTAGTAAGCCTCGGAGAATTTATTCTAAACTGAATTATAAAAGTACAAAATGAATCCGAAAGTTTAACAAAACTTTCCGGAATCCGCAAAAACTTTTTGATGGTTGCCTCGTTTCGAAAAGGGGATACTTTACACGATTCTTTTTCTTATTCTAAAGAAATCTTGCGCCACAACCATTTCTCAATAAGGTGACCGTCGCGAAGGAAAAAAAGGAATATTTATAACCCTTTTATTCTTTTTAAAGAAAAAATATATTTCAAAAAACCGTTTTCTTTTTTTACGGCGCGCAGTAAAATGCGGTAGAATGGGTCACGCGAGTGGCCAGTTCGAAAACCGAGTTTTGAAACGCTTTAAAAGGACGATTTTACATAGAAACGTTGTGATTTTTGTTTTAGAAAAATTGTTTAGAATCATGAAACAAACGTTGAAACTTTAAGCATTAGAAGAAAACAATTTTTCATATTTTGATGCGGTTTTCGTTTAATGTGTTTGTTTAATGTCACAATATTATTAATTAAACATATTAACAGTAATTAAACAAACAAAAGCACTTACGAATCAAACTTTTAATACAAGTTATTTCTAGAAGCTAACAATCGTTTTATTTGGACACTAGGTACCTATCTGAATGAATAATTCATAATGTTAATCGAATTGCCTGCGCTCTTTACTTTAGGCATTGCTGGATCAAATCAAATGAGTTCAGTTCAGTGTTGAAAATATAAAAATAGCTGTTATTTACAACGCGTTATATTATAACCGGTTGATTTTCAAATTTTAAATTTTACAAATTGTTTTTTTTTTAATAAGATTTAAGTAAAAAAATACCTGTTCCAATTCCAATCCAAGAGATATTTTTTTACGCAGAAGTTAAAAGAGAGCATTTTCTAGTACAGAATTATAAATATTAGTAAGCCATGTTTATGGAGACAACTTTTGACGCTCGATATGAGAACCAGACCAGTGCAAGACTTGAGAATTTTAATGCGCTCGTGTTGTTCAATGGCAGCCATTACACACACAATCCAGACCGTGCCAGATTGACAAAGATTGACAAAGATTGACAGAGATTGAATGTGTAACGTTGTTTGCGATCTAGCGCAATCTGGCGCGATCTGGCGTGATCAGATTGAGCTGGATTGTCAATCTACGTCAATCTGGCTTGGTCTGGCTTAGGGTTGGCACCTTTTTTTCGAGGTAAATAGTATTTTTTTCAAAACATTGAAAAGTATAGTACTAACTTTTGGGATTTTTATAAAAAATGAAGTCCACATTTATTTTTAACTAGCTTCCGCCCGCGACTACTTCCGCGTGGGTGGACATTTGAAAAATCACTACAAAACAATCATACAAACGAACAGAGAACCTCCTCCTTTTTTGAAGTTGGCTGAAAATATCGGATCGCAGATTGCAGTCTTGCTGTATGTTTTTTTTGAAGGCTGAACTGATTTAGATGAAATTTGGCACACAGTTTATAGCCTGGATTAAAACAAAGGATACTTTTTATTTCGGTATTTTAATTTTTTTTCAAACATTGAAATGAATATGTAGTACTTTTGAGAAATTTATAAAAGAATATAGCCCATATAAATTTTTAACTAGCTTCCGACCGCGACTACATCCGGGTGGACATTCGAAAAATCGTCTCAAAAAAACAAACATACAAACGAACAGAGAACCTCCTCCTTTTTTTTGATTGACAATCAACCACGGTAGATTGACATTCTACCGTGGTAGATTGACAATCTACCAAGATCTACTGCGATCTTTTTTTTTTTTTTTATCTGATATATTAACCGACTTCAAAAAAGGAGGAGGTTCTCTGTTCGTTTGTAGGTTTGTTTTTTTGATTTGATTTTTCGAATGTTCACCCGGACGTAGTCGCGGTCGGAAGTTAGTTAAAAATAAATACCTATGGGCAATATTTTTTTATAAATTTCCCAAAAGTACTAAGAACACACGACGGCACCTCAGATTATACATGTTGGACTTGAGACCGCCTTTATGCCCTTCGTAATAAAGGCTGTTTTCGTAGTGTAACTGTATAACCTGACGTCCTGTCGTGTGTACATATAAATTTCAATGTTTTAAAACAATAAAAATCCTTAGGATACCTTTAACCGAGATAAAAAGTATCCTTTGTTTTAATCCAGACTATAAACTGTTTGCCAAATTTCATCCCAATCGGTTCAGCCTTCATAAAAAATTAACATACAGACAAACAAAAAACCTCCTACTTTTCCTACTTTTTTGAAGTCGGTTAAAAACATCAGATCGCAGTAGATTGTGGTAGATTGTCAATCTACCACGGTAGATTGTCAATCTACCACGGTAGATTGTCAATCTACCAAGATCTACTGCGTTCTGATATTTTTAACCGACTTCAAAAAAGGAGGAGGTTCTCTGTTCGTTTGTATGTTTGTTTTTTGATTTGATTTTTCGAATGTAGTCGCGGTCCGAAGCTAGTTAAAAATAAATATGGGCAATATTTTTTTACAAAATTCCCAAAAGTACTAAGAACATATTAATATCAATGTTTTAAAACAATAAAAATCCCTAGGGTACCTTTAACCGAGATAAAAAATATCCTTTGTTTTAATCCAGACTATAAACAGTTTGCCTTTCATCCAAATCAGTTCAGCATTCATAAAAACTAAACATACAGACAAACAAAGAACCTCCTCCTTTTTTAAAGTCGGTTAAAACATCGGATCGCAGTAGATCTTGGTAGATTGACAATCAACCACGGTAGATTGACAGTCTACCATGGTAGATTGACAATCTACCATGGTAGATTGACAATCTACCAAGATCTACAGCGATCCGATATTTTTAACCGACTTCACAAAAGGAGGAGGTTCTCTGTTCGTTTGTATGTTTGTTTTTTTAAGGGAATTTTTGATTGATTTGATTGATTGGTTTGATTGGATTGATTAGATTGATTGAATTGATTGGATTGATTGGATTAATTAGATTGATAAGATTGATTAGATTGATTGGATTGATAAGATTGATTTGATTGATTCGATTGATGGGATTGATTGGATTGATTTGATTGATTTGATTGATTTGATTGATTGGATTGATTTGATTGATTGGATTGATTGATTAGATTGATTTGATTGATTGATTGGGTTGATTGATTGGATTGATTTGATTGATTGGATTGATTGGATTAATTTGATTGATTTGATTGATTTGATTGATTTGATTGTATTGATTGATATGATTGATTTGATTGATTTGATTGATTTGATTGATTTGATTGATTGGATTGATTTGATTGATTTGATTGATTTGATTGATTTGATTGATTTGATTGATTTGATTGATTTGATTGATTTGATTGATTTGATTGATTTGATTGATTTGATTGATTTGATTGATTTGATTGATTTGATTGATTTGATTGATTTGATTGATTTGATTGATTTGATTGATTTGATTGATTTGATTGGTTTGATTGATTATGTTTTTATACAATATGCTAATTTAAAGACATGTGTTATGTTACGTATTTATGCTTTTTGCAAATATTTCATTCAATGTTTCAATCAATCAATCAAATCAATCATATCAATCATATCAATCAAATCAATCAAATCAATCAAATCAATCAAATCAATCAAATCAATCAAATCAATCTAATCAATCAAATCAACCAAATCAATCCAATCAACCTAATCAATCAATTAATCAAAAATTCCCTTAAAAAACAAATATACAAACAAACAAGTTCTCTTGTTTGTTACCAACTCCTCCTTTTTTGAATATCGGATCGCAGTAGATCTTGGTAGATTGTCAATCTACCATGGTAGACTGTCAATCTACCGTGGTAGATTGTCAATCTACCACAATCTACTACGATCTGATGTTTTTAACTGACTTCAAAAAAGAAGGAGGTTCTTTGTTTGTCTGTATTTTTTATGAAAGCTGAACTGATTTGGATGAAATTTGGCAAACAGTTTATAGTCTGAATTAAAACAAAGGATACTTTTTATCTCGATTAAGGGTACCCTAGGGATTTTTATTTTTTTAAAACTTTGAAATAAATATGCACACACGACAGCACGTCAGGTTATACAGTTAAACTACGAAAACAGCATTTATTACGTAGGGCATAAAGGCGGTCTCAAGTCCAACATGTATAATCTGAGGTGCCGTCGTGTGTTCTTAGTACTTTTGGGAAGTTTATAAAAAAATATTGCCCATAGGTATTTATTTTTAACTAGCTTCCGACCGCGACTACATCCGGGTGGACATTCGAAAAATCAAATAAAAAAAACAAACCTACAAACGAACAGAGAACCTCCTCCTTTTTTGAAGTCGGTTAAAAATATCAGATCGCAGTAGATCTTGGTAGATTGTCAATCTACCATGGTTGATTGTCAATCTACCGTGGTAGATTGACAATCTACCACAATCTACTGCGATCTGATGTTTTTAACCGACTTTAAAAAAGGAGGAGGTTCTTTGTTTGTCTGTATGTTAATTTCTTATGAAGGCTGAACTGATTTGGATGAAATTTGGCAAACAGTTTATAGTCTGGATTAAAACAAAGGATACTTTTTATCTCGGTCAAAGGTACCCTGGGGATTTTTATTGTTTTAAAACATACACAGAAATTAAAATTCATCAAATTAATTTCGGCCGGGAATCGAACCGGTACCTCTAGCGTGGTAGACTGGCATGTTGAACACCTGTACCATTCAGGTCATCGATCGATTGCAAAGAAGTTGGCAACCCTACCAAAAACCACATAAGATCGTGGTAGATTGACAATCTACCAAGATCTACAGCGATCCAGATCTTGCTGGATTGACCGTGTAACGTCGCAAACCAACCGCATCAAATTCCATCATTCTGCTACGATCAGCGGTTTTGATCAGATTGAAACCAGATTGACGTGTGTAATGGTCGCCAATGCTCACACGCAGAATACAGAATGCGTTTTCAAAATACACTCGGGCAACTAAGGTAACGAAGCATTAATAATGTTGTCAAAACTTTTTTGTTTAAAAAAACATTCTGTAATTTTCATGTCACTTATCGCATTGTTTATTGTGTAATGTGGCGTAATATTAGAAATAAAACGGAAATTCAAATATCGAATTCCCTTATCTATGTGCAATTTTATATGGCGTAGGTAGCCTACCTACGCCGTATAAAATTGCCATAAACTTAATTACGGAACTGGACAAAAATTTCAAAAACACCGGACATTTGAGTGAAATAAAGAATTAAAAAAAAAATACAATATAATAAAAACCTAACCCCCTTCCCCCTAACACAAATAGTGTCCGGATTTAAGAACCCCGTCCGAAGATCCCCGGACACCCTACAAACTAGGACAAATTCGGGGAAACCCGGACGGGTGGCAGCCCTAGGCGTAGGTAGGTACTCTAAATACAATTAGATTTAGTTTTACTACCTACATCGAGTGTGGTTTTAGTACGACGAAGGCGAACATTATTGGCTAAACGCAGAAATCTTCTCTCAATAACCTACTTAGTTTTAAGCGTCACTAAAATACAGGATCTTTTATAGTCATATAAAATCGGAGAAACTCGACGTACCTACCTATAGCAAAAGGTTTACGATCAAGGCAGTAACACCGAGAACCGAGTCTTCTCAATTTCGAATGCTGTCGTTTCAGTTTTGTTGTGACGATTTTAACACCTTCCTACTTATTCCACAGAATAAATAATAGAACTAACGTTTTATATATAGTTTTAAAATGGCACGGCCTGGAGCCGTACCGGCTAACGCATCGAACTTCGGAAAGTCTGCCGGGCTTCAAATTAAAACAGATAAATCGAGCCCCAATCGGGCCAAAATGGCGAATCCCAATTCATGAAGTCACACGAACATCGGTATCTTCTAAATTTATAACTTTGGCGAATAGTACAATACGAAACTCTTTACTTCGATTTATCGGTTTTAAGTTGAAGCTCAGCAGACCTGCCGAGGTTCGAAAAGTTAGCCGGTAGGGCCCCTGGTCCTGCCCCATTCAGTCTTTAAAATGAGACATTGTAAAATCCTTAAATTTTTAGTGATTATTGTGAATAAATAAAAGCAGCGGAAAGGAGTAGACATAAAAGTATTGTGTTCATTTCGAACAAGTAATAGAGTTCGCGTCACATCACCACGAAAAAAGTCCCACAGAATCTAGATGAAACTAAAATGTAATGGTATCTAATTGCTATTAAAATAATGTTTTTATCCAACCAAAGACGTAAGTAAACTATACAAGCGCTTCATGCTTCATCCAAAGAACTTCTTTTTTTTACCACTTTTAGCAGTTTTGCGAACTACTACTACAACGAACAAAATTTTACTGAGGTATTGTTTGTAAATAAACTATAGAGCTTTAGCTTTAATCTGTAAATGTGAATTTTCGATACATTATGTACTTAGCGAGCAATAAATTTAATTAAAATGAGGGCGCCACTTGTGGAAATCTTTTTTGGTTAAAATCATTTTCTTGAAAGGAATACAAAATTCATAATTCAAATTCTATAAATATGTGTGTTCTATGGTTGAACATTACCATTGATTGTCATTTTTTTCTGTTTGATTAAAGTTCGAATTCCATCCGTTCTCGACTCGTCATCGTGAAGCGAGTTTTCGTGGTAGTTAATCTCGATTTATGATTACCATACAAGCCACGTATTCAAATTGTTGGTTCTTTGTTGCTCCGGCCATAGGTTGTTATGTAGGTATGTCACATAAATAGCGGCTGATGTGTGTGATTAATGTGATATATTGTACTGGAGTTTTGTGAAATGTATTTATTAAGCTACAATTAAATACAAAAGATAGAAAATAAAATACTTAAAAAGTTAAATGGCAATACAAAACTTTGATAATGATTATTCTCACACAAGTCTTGCCTAGATATAAAAAACCATAGCTAGCGGAATGAAATAATAATTTGGTTTTAAATGCATAGTATGATTTCATAAACTCCTTCATAAACGTCATTTCTGAAAAAATAAAAAACTGGGAGATGTTCGCAACATTTTTAGTCTGCGTCTAATTATAAGAATCCACAAATAAAATGTGGCATCGTCACAATAAATTTAATTTTGCTGCCGTTGTTAATGAGGGGTTCCTAGAAGACGGGGACGATTTCACGCTGCATCCAGCGACCATTGTCCCAAAAAAAACAACAGGGTTGCCAACAAATGGAAATAAAAATTTGTTTTGCCAAAACATACTCAAACTCAAGGTCATTTATTCAGTCTAGGCTATCACAAGCAGGAGGTATTCCAGTTACTGAAATCTTAATCTGAACCGCACCTCCCGAACTGCAAACTGTGTTATTGATGTTTTTTTGTTAACACCTCTACTTAAACCATTGGTGTCGTAACAGGATTGCTTTAATAATATTTTTAATTCATTTTTCGAACAGCACCAATTGGTGCCGTAAATTGAATTCTTTTGGTGCGGTTCGTGTGGTGCGGTTCAGATTGGTGCGGTAACTGGAATACATCACAAGCTTAAACAAATGATACTAAAATGTCTAACTCGTCTTTAAATGTTTGCACAAAATATTTTGAGAAAAATATTGTATTGTCCTTGTCGACAACCCTGGTGATTAATTTTAAATGTCCTTAGTTTTTTCTGAAACATCATTGGCATGAAACGGACAGTCTGCAAAGTGATAACATGTGATGATGACATTTTTTTCCAAATACTTTCGGAACAGCCCTGTGTATGCAATTATAATACTTATTGCCATGCAGTAGCGTTTACTTCCGTAAATCTGTTGTTATATTCACATGTGCCAGAATTTGTCCTTTCTTTCGTATTAGGTCAATGAGTATTTTAAAAGAATGGTTGCCACGATTTATACTTATATTTTTTTTAATTTTACTTGAAATTATTGTCATACCAAAACAATGTTTCAACTTAAAACTTTTATTAATCTGTCACAAGTATTATTAAAGAATGGTTGCCATATTTTATACTTATCTTTTTAGGGTTCCGTACCTCAAAAGGAAAAACGAAACCCTTTTCACTTTGTTGTCCTTCTGATTGTCTGTCTGTCAAGACCCTTTATCACGGGAACACGTGGAGGCATCGAGTTGAATTAAAACCATAATATACTCAGGTCTACAGTCTCTTGAATCTGTGAAAAAAATCAAAGAGCTAGAGCTAGAACTATGAAATTTGGCAAGTAATCTTGTCTTAAACTACAAGTACAGAAAAGTCTGAAAACTATAAATTTGTAATTAAATCATAAAAAATATAGTATTTGTTTAAGTACTTACAAATCTGTACGGAACCCTCGGTGGGCGAGTCCGACTCGCACGTGTCCGGTTTTTTTTTTATTTTGCTTAAATCTCGTTTCATACCAAAACCAAGTTTCACAACTTAAAACCTTTTTAAACTGTAACGAAATTGAAATAATAAGGTAGTTGCTAAATAATAAGTAGAGTACGAGCTTACTTAATTATTATAATAATACTTGCTTATAAATTCAATAATTAACATTTGATGTCTTCAAAACTAATTATTATTGTTTTATAAGGGTAAAACTGGTTAACTACACACTTCAAGCTTTGAATAGCATATAATTTTGTCGTGAACAAGTAAACTAGACGCCATTGCACTTACCTGTGGTACAAGTTATACTGTTTTGCATATATTTTGTGTAAACACGATGAGTCGCTATTTTTAGGTAAGCGCACTAAGTTGTCCTGTCTTATTTTAGTTGCTACTTTTATGACACATTATATAATTATAACTTTTATGCCATATACCTAACCCGAGGATAACCTAACATCTTTTTTTATATTACTTCTTTATGTAAGTGAAGATTTAAATCTATACTGATGAATGATATGAAAAGTATATACCGGCATTTTGTAGTCGTTTTTTTTAACGGAAGGAGTGTTCTACCAATAAAACTTAAGTTTTTGCCAGAGGAACGGGTCGAAAACATTGACATATTAACTAGACAGCTAAAACATTGTATTGTATTAGTATGGAAAAGTACTTTTTTTTTATAGTTTTTTGGCTCATGTTTCTATGGCAAAAAATTTAGTTACTTATAGGTATTAAGATAAATTACTAGAAAAAATCGACTCAGACGGGCGGGACAGACGTCAGACGCTACGAGTGATTAGTTTTTTTCAAGTATTTATCTATCTAAATCTAAAAAATAGTATTGAGAAAAACAAAAAAAAAGTATAATGTTTAGTTTCATTGGTGAAAATGAAAATATCGTTTTGTTGTGGTTTTAATTAACCTGAAGGAAAGTTAATTAAAACCAGAACAAAACGATATTTTCACTTTCATATAAACTGATGGTAATCTCTAATGATTATAACCATAACCGTCAAGTCTCATAAAAGTCAAATATCAGTATAGAAGAAGCAAAATTTTTCATAGCTCTTTTAGTGGTTGTACACACGACGGCACTTCAGACTATACATGTTGACCTTGAGACCGCCTTTATGCCCTACGTAATAAAAGCTGTTTTCGCAGTTTAACTGTATAACCTGACGTGCTGTCGTGTGTACAAAATAAGTTTAAAAAATAGCATGATTTTAAAGGTTCCCGCCTTTTTCACGAATCGTTGAATGACAATATCTTGATGAGAGCGTAGTCTGTGGCTTAGTCTACTGACCTTTGCCATAGACAATTTGTGGTTTTAATTCTTTGAACAAGTCTGCTAATGCCGAATAAAGCACAATTAGACTCCCACATCTAAAACGCGGGCTTCTAAAAATGTGATGTACTAATATTAGTATACGTGGCTTCCTTAGAGCATAAGTGGCTGCCTGATGTTTCGCGAAATAATAAATGGCAAACGCATTTTTTTAAATCGCATGTTAAGTGGTCATGTATTCTACTTATACAAATTCAAAGCTGATTGAATATCACTGAGATCGAAACAATTGCAATTAAAAAATGCTTTTCCGAGTTTTTAAACGAATCTGTTTGTATTTATCTACTCTACTCTAGGACTTTTACTGGTTCTGACTAAGTCACTGAATTAATCTGTCCTTTATTTAGTTATATTAATATTACTACTTGTGTATGTATGTAATGAATTACTTAAATCTGGATGATAAAAGAAATGGGAACGACTTTGGGGAACATATTTAAAAAAATGGTTTAAAACTTTCAGCATTTAAATAGCTTTTTCAAATATTAAAACAAGAATATTCATTCAACTCATCAATTTATAGTACACACGACGGCACTTCAGATTATACATATTGAGCTTGAGACCGCCTTTATGGCCTACGTAATAAAAGCTGTTTTCGCAGTTTAACTGTTTAACCTGACGTGCTGCCGTGTGTACAAGACAGATATTTAAAACCTAAACAATAACGGTTGGAGTGGTGCCAATAATTGTAATATTAAAACTCAACTATAACACACTCGACACTACAGTTTTCATAGTCTCTAGAATACAATGATCGGTTTATCTAAAAGATCGAATACGGAATGACTGGGAAAAGTCACATTGGCTGAATAATATTTTTTAAAGGTAGACTCCCTTAATAATCTCTGAACGGTTTGTGTGTGAAGTGTTGAACGAAGCGAAAGGAAGGAGACGGATGAATGAGGAAGAGAGTAGCTTAGCTAAACTCCTCTTTTTACCAGCTGGTAAAAAGAGGATTAGGTTGGAAATGGAGATGTGTGATGACGTTATAATGGCTTGTTAGCCACTACGGAACCCTAAAAAAGTTAACATATGCAGAAATGACATAAAGACTAGTTGTCAGTTGACTTTTTTAATATGTGGTAATCAGCGAATAATTTCTAAATAAATAAACTTATTCCTACCTATAAAAAAATTTCGACTATTTTGATTTTTTCAGACATTTTTATTAACTTGGATTGAAATATATTTTTAAAATTTACTTTTTTGAGGTATTATTATTAATTGTACATGTGTTTTTAATTAAAGTATTTATAGAAGTTGTGAAACAGTTGCGTATAACCTCTCGTTTTCACCAAGAAACAAGTAAAATACTAGTAGTAAACAAAACATGTAGGATACTTGTCTAAAACCAAACATGTAGAATTATTTGTTTTATACATGTATTGCAACTGTCTGAAACATTGTTTCGTTCACACTGTGTCGCCAACAAGTATTTATACAAGTTTACAACGCATTGGTGTTTACACTTATGTCTGTGACATGTTCAAACTTGTCTAATACACTGACAGCGTTCTCACCTACAAAACACAGTCGTGTTAACTCGTGTTTTAGACAAGTATAAATTATTTTATTGAAATTTCTGTAGAATACTAATTACAAACAAGTTTTAAACTTTATCCATGCTTGTTGGATAAAGTTTTAAACTTTTTCAACACACTTGCTCATAAAGTTAGCATTAATATCGCCTAGGTCCATAAACCGAGCTATAATAACACACGTGCGTAATATATTATGCACTAGTGCGTAGAAATATCCCTACAAAGTTAAATTACTGCAAGTTATATGCGAGAAAACAGTACATTCTCAATTTAACCGAGAGGTTTTAAGCCGCTGAAAATCCATATACATTTTTGGAATAAATAAATGTGTACGTCCTTAATTAAGTCAAACAAACATTTATTATTATCACTTTGTATACAATATACAATACAACAAAAATTCGCTTTTTAACCGACTTCAAAAAAGGAGGAGGTCGTATTCTACAAGTATTCACTACTCGTTTTCTACAAGTTTAGCTACAACATGTATAAAACATGAGATGTACATGTAGACAACTAGAAGCAAAACCTGTCCGAAACTTATTCACCTCAACCAACAAGTTTCATACAAGTTTTGTATACAACATGTTTGATACATGTTTATGAATGAGAACAAAAATCAAAACAATTGCATAATACTTGTATTATACTTGTGTTATACTTTGGTGAAAACGAGGGGTAAAACAGCGTTATAAAACAGTTGCCGCCGCCGCCCGCCGGCGGAAAAGGATCATGATATAAAAAATATCCTTATTTCCCGAAAAATACGAGTGATAATAAAACCTTCTAGTAGGTTTTAAATCAATGCGAGGCATAAGGTATTACTATTAATTATTAATAATGTATTAATAAGAGAAAAAAAGGCTTAATTAGTTGTTAATAAATTTTAAATGTAGTAACAATTATGTGTTCTGTGGCACGGTAAACCGTGTCTGTGGTATTATAATAAATGAATATAAATATAAATAAATATTTGACAACATAACATACATTGCTCCGATTCCAAAGTAAGTAACTAAAGCACTTGTGTTATGGAAATCGGAAACAACGGTGGTATCACAAACACCCAGACCTGAGCCAATGTAGAAAAGTTCGTTTTCTAAATTGACCCAACCGGGGATCGAACCCGGGACCTCAGAGATGGCGACACCTCGAAAACCGATGTACAAAGCCACTCGACCACGGAGGTCGTCAAGTCACAGTGGTAGTAAGTAACTGTAAACGACCAACCAGTATTTGTTTTTCTCTAGCTAGCCCAAATACCATCACCACCATTCAAAGCAAATCTACCTGACGATGTTAACGGGCCACAAGGTCATTAAAAAAAAGCAAAAACTATCCCATTGTTCTTCCAGGAGGCCATTAAAATTTATAACCTTTTGTTCTAATTCTAGAGTCCTATTTTACTTGTTATTTTTACAACATTTCGAAGGAGAGATTTAATTTATTAAGGCTTGAAAGCTTTTCCACTGAACAAATTAATAGTAAAAGTCCAAACTAATTTCAACATTTAAATTTATTCGCCGAGATATATATATTCTCTTTCTATCGCCTAGCTCTGATATTTTCTGAAGACGTTAGCCCTAGGAAATTGTTCCGTCCGGACGCAACCTTCCGCCGGCTACTTGCGGTAAGAAGCTACAAGTATCCGGTGATGTTTGTATGAATTATACCTAAAGCGCGGAGTGCGCCCTGTTCTAACTATGTAAGGGTTATTAATAAGGGGTATTAATTACGTTTTTGTATGATGCCAGTTTCAATAGATCGTGAACACCATTGTGTTGTGATCGATCACTGTTATTGTTAGTTGCGTCACACTCCATAACATCATTTAATTTAACTGATCCATCTAGGGTTGCCACCTTTTTTTTCAGACAAATAGAGTACTTTTTCATTTGGGTTTGGGTAGAACTAGAATAGAGTACACAGCTTAAAAAATAGTACATAATTTTTTTATATACTTATTTATCCTTAAAAACATATTTTGTGTTACTTTTCGCAACTTTTGAGTCTCTTAAGTAGGTAGGTACACCTACTCACAACCAGTAACAAGCCAATAAGGGTGGGTACCCACTTAGGTTCGCGAACCTCGTGCTCCGCGAATCTATGTTGCAGGTTCGCGGAGTTAGATGGTTGACATGTCCATAACTTTTGAGGCGCGTAGGTATGACAGTTTCATTGGAACGGAACCCTAAATAATAACGTGTCGGATCCCACAGCTGTCTATAATAATGGTACACTTCTATTAATGTCAAAATTTTCACCGAGGTTTGCACACGTACACACTATGGCGCACTGTTGCAAGTTCGCGGAGCGCGGAAGTTGGCGAACCTAAGTGAGTACCCACCCTGTGTGGGTACTCACCCTAACAGTCAAGAGTTACCTAAATAGAGTATTTTTTAGCATACTCTATAATATTGTTGTCGTAGATTATAGAGTACACCTACACAAAATAGAGGCAATACTCTATTTTAGAGTACTAGTGGCAGTGGCAACCCTAAATCCATTTGAACGTTTTTTCTATACAATAACAAAAAGCGGACAAGTGTAAGTTTGACTTGTGCATTCAGGGTTCCGTATATTAATACGGATTTTTTTTCCTTTTTATGTTAATTTATAAGCTTACATTATATAAATTATTCTAGTTCAACGGGAAATACTCTATCTATAGTTTTGGTTTTGAGTTCAAAAATACAACATACCATACCTAAATGACCACTAATATCTTATGATTTAGTTGACATAGATTTTTGATTTTGTCACAGCTTCAAGGGACCATAGACCTTAGTATTTTATATTTAAGGGCTCTATATCGTTACATTATGTACTTAGCGAACAATAAATTTAAATAAAATTAGGGCGCCACTTGAGGTCTATAGCTATAGGAGCCTTAATTTCAATGTCTAAGGACTCACATGCCAACGCATGCAGATGCGTTTCTGAAAAAAGATTTTTATAGACAACATACTAATACGATTTTCGAGTTACTGACATCTCGAACAAAATAATTTCGCAAACTTTGTCCGAAATGCCACTTTTTAATTTTATTATTTTTTCACTGACGATTCGGACACTTTATAGTTATAACTTTTTTGTACAGTCAGACAAAAAAAAACTTTAAATTAAGTTAAAGTGTTGGAATTGTCAGTGAAAAAATAATACCGATTTTCCACTTTCAGTATAGAACCCTAAAAAAGCCCAACTTATTCAAGCTAACAAAGCTAAGTAAGGGCTATAAACAGCCAATCGACCACCAATAGCGAAGCAGCACCATATTCGATTTTACGACGAAACCGCCTAGTAGGCGGTAATTTTTTCCTCGTTTTCCTCCAATGAAAATTAAATCGTATGTCGTAGACAGCAAGAGCTTTGATGTATCTATGTATGTTATGAGTTTTCGCAGTAGCTTGTTAAATAAGTGCTGTCTGATAATGGCTAATCAAGTAGACAAACAAACAAGCATCAGATTTATAAAAAAGAGCAGATCAGATTTAGTACAAATATTCATATTGTAGGTGGGTGATTGATTATTTATGAACGTCAGATTAAAGCATCTTATGTTTTTTGGTTTAACTGTTCTCTTTTATAATGTTTTTGTTTGGAAAATAATAATAATATTGCATTCACGTCTGAAGAACCCGTAGGTACTATTATGTATTCTGTACCACCAGTATACCAGGTACACCTATCCCTACCTAGGTATCCCTATAGAGTAGAGGATAAAAGTAAAATTTAAAATGAAAAAAAAAAACAGGAATATAAAATAACAATAACGTTATTATTTGGCAAATGGCTTACGTAGTTGACAAGTTTCTTAAAGGAGTGTTGACCTCCGTGGTAGAGTGGTTCAGTCCGGTTTTCAAGGTGTCGCCATCTCCCGGGTTCGATCCCCAGCTGGGTCAATTTAGAAAAAACGAACTTTTCTATATTGGCTCCGGTCTGGGTGTTTGTGTCACCACCATTGTCTTCGATTTTCATAACACAAGTGCTTTAGCTATTTACTTTGGAATCGGAACAATGTATGTATGTGATGTTAATAAACATAGATAATATTTATAGTTTGGAATTGGATGGAACGACTTCGCAATTAAAGAAATTTACGCTAACCAAGGAACTACCACTTCCTTAAATGTGAAAAAAGTAAAATATACCCAAGTGCAGTGTAGTGCAACTAAATATACCGCGGGCTTATTATTGATTGCAAGCATAACTGAAAATTACTTTCCAATGTAAGCCGACAAAGAAAAAAACTTTGTTTCTATTGCTTACGCTTAAACTTAATTAATGTTGAAGTAAGCAAGAGGGTTCATAAATTAAATTAAAATCGAAAAGCAATATTGTACGAGGTTTTTTTACTGTTTTAGATCAGTCAGTCAGTTAGTATTAAAACGAGCTCGAGAGCAGTTTAATGCGGTTTTTAACCGACTTCAAAAATTAAAAAGATGGGTGTTATCTGTATTCGTCGCGTATACAGGGTGTTAATGAATGAACCGAAAATGAAAAAAATCGTTTCTTCGGACCATCAAACTGAACAACTTTTAGTATGGGGCCAACTCTGAAATCGCGAAAAACAACTTTTAGTTTTTCAAAGTAAGAAATAGATTATTAGTAATCTGTTAAAAACGATGATGTGAATAACGATGGTTAAAATGTCTTCCAGCATTGTACACCAGTTGTCTGCCTCCCTAGGGGCTAAAGACAATGTAATAATACACTACGTTTTAGTAGGAGCCAACAAACACGAAGAACCAAATTCAAAATGTTTTAACGTCAAACGACGCTTATCAAACGCAACGTGACCTGAAGTTGTAATGTGACACTGTCAGCTACCAGTGACGAAATTAGGGCTACAATGACCACATTAAATTGCATAATTATTATATCTTATTACATAACAACTAAAGTCTAAAGTCATTTGACGGTATCGTCGAAGAATGTGACGAATTCGTAATATGACACGGAAGAAACGCCTGCGCAAACGGACTCTCTTTAAAAAAAAACAACACGTGTATTCTTGTTTGAGGTTCGAAAGAATATTTGGAATTGTGGTCACAGAATGTATAATAGTAGTTTTTTTAATTCAGTTTCCTTGATGAGTGATTATGAAAACTTGAGTTCTATAACTGACTAATTTGATTTTGGACTAGACAAACAAACTTTCACACTCATAATATTAAGTTCATGTTGAAGCACATGTAGCTTAAAATTTAGTAAGTTAAACCACAGAATACCGTATTCTGTGGTTTAAATTAATACGTATTCTGAATACATAATAGCAAGTATAAGTACTAAACATAACAATCTGTAGAAATAAGATCCTTATAATACCAAAAGTGAATAATATATATACTCTTCGTAGGTAGGTAGGTAGTTTTTTATTTTTAATTATTATTTGTAAATTATTTTAAAGACCCTTTACCAAGAGAAGTTTTTGGGCAGGGTGGCGATATTGTATGGAAACCCATACAAAACAGTCTAAGATCAAGGTGTGCTGTGCTGAGTTGATGGATGAGAGGTGACAACCCTATACCACCTCCGCATAAAAATAACAGTTGCTATTTCGTCCTCTTGAATTTTCATTAATATTAACAAGCATTTTAATACTTAACGCGCTTTAAAGCTAAACATTAAAAATGACTACATTAAAATGTACCAGGACTTCTAAGTACCGATAATATGCGAAATGAATGGATTTACAAGGCATTTGCAGTTGTAAGGTAAAATGCTCATTTGCATGTTAACTGCGGAGCGGGGCGGACGTCTGTACGTACATTAGGTGAAGCTGTAAATGCCATTGCTTTAGTGATAGTCGGGAAAACTAAAGAGAAACATTTACGAGAAAACAATTGCTGAACCTTTGTAATTTATTGACCGAAGAAAACATTTCCTTTAAACTATAAATAATAATCCTTCGAAGCACTCACCTACATTGTTATATTATAGTCTTATATGCTGATCTAAAAATATGAGAAAACTATAAAGGCGTTCCCTCACCGAGAGCATTCGCCTGTAATGTAACAATCTAAGATGGTCTATGACATTCACTGTAGTTGTTACAAACTGTATTATAACTAATTACAAATACTGTTATGGTTGTTACTTCTCACTCAGTCACTGATGTAATGCTCGAGTCTGAACTGTAAAATTACAGGCGAATGTTCTCGCTGTAAGGGAGCACCATAAACTGTTTAAATAAGTAAAACTGCATCTTCTATTTCTGTACGCTTTCCGCCCGCAGTGCTTATATCTTCTGTGCCATCAACTTTTTTTTTTAAAGATTTTTGGCTTGGCACGCCCGCGTGGACTACAGGTTATCGTGCGGGCAGAGACCCGTACCCAGCATTGAAATAAAAATTGCCATGGAGTGGGATATAAAGTGCCCAGGAGTGGGATAAAAAGTAGCCTGTGTCCTTCCCCAAGGTCCCAAGTCCCATCTATATCCGTTCGTATCTATAAATTTCGTCAAAATCGGTCTAGCGGTCTAGGCGTGAAAACGTAACAGACAGAGTTACTTTCGCATTTATAGTATTAGTACAAAGCAACTCGACCTCCGTGGTCGAGTGGCTTTGTAGGTGTCGCCATCTCTGCGGTCCCGGGTTCGATCCCCGGTTGTGTCAATTTAGAAAACGAACTTTTCTATATTGGCTCAGGTCTCTGATTTCCATAACACAAGTGCTTTAGCTACTTACTTTGGAAACGGAGCAATGTATGTGATGTCAAACATTTATTAAGTATGGGTTTTTTGTGGCAAGATTTAAGCTCTTATTCGCCCATCCTTAGGACAAGAAAAGTACTAGAATATTTAATTTGTTCGAAGCCAATGGTCGTTTTAGTATTCGTTTGGTAACATTAGCATTGAAACTAGCACCTCGAGGCGGTTCTCAGGTTTGTACAAGGCTTAAGTTACGTACTTTGGACTTTTATATCTTTTTCTTATGGGTTAGCAGATAAAAAATGGTTAACTATACTGTATTCGTTATAATAAGATACTTTAATGTAAACAAAACTGTTCCATACGTTTTTAAAAAAATATTTGACTAATTTATTTGAAGTTATTAATCTCGATGTAGGTTTACTTACGTTAAAACAATATTTCTTATTTTTAAATTAATATTATTATTATTATTATTGATAATGTATAAGACATGCCAAGATTGCTTATAATAAATTAGTTGCAGTAATCAAAATACAATACAGTTATTGTCACATCTTCGTGAAAGAAATGGCAGATGGTGATAGCGAAATAAATGAAAGTCGAGAACAAAATTAAATATACAATTCACAGTATATTGTTTTTGCCATAACCAAAGACAAGACTAAAAATCAATCAAGCAAGACAGGGCCACACTGTGTGCCTTTGGACATAAAAGACAGTTAAGCAATATTGACACATTCTTAGTGAAAGAAATGGCACTTAGTTTTCAGCGAAGTTGATTATGATTTTGTTACTTCGTTTTCAGTTGTGTTAACAAAACCAATGAAAGTTAAGAATAAGTACAGTCGAGGAGAATATCAAACCATTGTTTTTGCCACTAAAGACATGACTATCCAGTAAGACTGAGCCACACCTTTGGACATAAAACGGCAGTAAAGCGACACTCACCCAGGATCCCATTAGGTGTAAGTGAGATATTGCCATTCTCTATTTTACTGTCCGTTTGTGGCGTATTAACTCCAGTCATTTATCATTTCACGCTTTATAGACTTTCAGCTTGTAATTTAGTATTAATCGACAAATTGAGTATTGACTATAATTATCTATTCAAAAGTTTTTACAGTATACTTTTCTTAACATATTGTATTTTTAATTAAACTCTTATTTATGTTTATTTAAATTAGAAATAAATCATCAATTAAGCTTTTAAAAATGACAAAAATCTGTAGGCTGTATTGATGGCGTTGATAAACAGTCAAGTGTCAAATGTTGAAAATGTAGGAAAAAGAAAACACAAATCACATGAAAACACCGCTAACAACCAAAGCACGCCAAGAAATGATGACTTTTCGAAAAGCACAGAGCGTTTATTTTTCAAAGCCAATTTTGACACTTCACTTGTCCTTCAACGCCATCTAGTGAGACAAATAGTTACTATTTTTTGGTTTTTCATTGTCACTTTAAAAAGCCTTCATGGATAAAAATTAAATTAAATGGGATAATGCCCACTAATGATACCACCTTTTTAGGTGGTATGCCTAACAAAAGAAAATCCATTAATATTGTATTCTTTTTCCATTCCTAACGATATATTTAAAACTATCTTTCGTTTTCTGAGATTGATGACAGTTTTTTTAGTAGCTAATTGATTTGACTTATCTTAATCAACATCTTACATATTGTCTAGTATAGTAATCTAGCCTCAAAACGCTACAGAAAATACAAATATGCAAATAATACCAGGAAAAAAATAATTAAAACTAATTACTCATTATAGCTTAAGCCTTTTCAGCTACTTAAATCAATTACAATCACGAGGGCACGAAAAAAAAAAATATGGGCAATGTATTTTCATTTTAAAATGTTATTGGTAACTTTACGAAAGAATAAACTAAGTATTTGGTGAATAAATCTTTTTAAATTCAGTATTCAGCATTGGTCTTCTAAAAAAATGTTTCATAATTTCACAATTTTGGTTTAAACATAAACCTATAAACCTGTCCCATTATTGTCAAGAGATTTTGAACTTTATGTGCCAGGATTAAAGTTGAAGAATCTCTATTTGCTCATATTGCTTCGTATTGTACGATACAGTTTCGCCTCAAGTATAATGTATTCGAGTTAGGTGTCGGATAATCGTCGCAGCGATATCGACTTGAGAATCGATTAGACATGCAAAAGAAAATAAAGTTATTTTCCGCTAAAAAAAGGCAAAAATGGCTACGCCACACACAAGACCTCGGGTGAAAACTGGCCTTATTGAAACTCGCTCGAAACTCTTATAATGGTCACAGCACTATCCTAACCAAATACCATTTTTGCGATAATATGTATTCGTACTTATTTGTCGGTTAAGTTTCTTAAGTTCTTTTTAAGTTACCAGTGAGTTTGATTGTCATAGCTTCCAAGGAGATTGGTTTCAGATTTAACAACGCTGTGGTTTTTGTAAATTATTATGTATTAATTACCCATCTTGCGAACTAAAACTTTGCTAGTCTTGTAATTAGCAACAATAGTAGAAAATATATCTGTGCGTTTTCAACAGTATGAAGACAATGAGAAAAGGAGGTTTTACCGATCCTAAAATAAGAACAAAATGATTCGGTGATTGCTTTCAGCTTTAAAAAAAAATCTTCATGTTTATTCGACCATCAGCCATTTTTAATGTCCCCACTGCCGGGACACTTTATGGGTGGATAAGGAGGATGGGCCCACCACGCGAATTGGTGGGTGTTAACGACTGCAAATGGCAAATGCAGCCGGAACCAACGGCTTAACGTGCCTTCCGAAGCACAAAGGAACTCGAGATAATAAATTTTTGTTCACCCATCCCATGACCGACCCTTGCGAAAGTTGCTTAACCTCCGCAATCGCTGGGCCAGGCGCTATACCACTGCGCCACCGAGCTCCTCAATATTTATTACAAAAACAAAATGCTTTCACATTCATGTCGATATAAGGAGAAATTATACTAATGGTAACAGTGATAGTGATAACTTGACACAAACAAGACGTAAACGATAACCGCGTTATCATAATGTGAAGGAAGCGGCCCGTTTCCTGCCCACGAATTATTTGGTTTTGATTTGATTTCTGTCTATCAGGTCTATAAATGATGTAGTAAGTTCCTACCTTACCTTCAGGTGTAGGCGTAAAAAGATAACGGCACAAATTGATTGTATCCGTATAGTTCTACTAGTAGAACTAAATGGAGAAAAAAGTCCTTTTATTTCTATTTATTTCTGTAAAAAATTTAATAGGACTAAATCACTAAACGGACAAAAAAGTTCTCTTGTGGCTACACCCAAGAATTTTATAAAGTTCTTGGCTACACCTAAACGTAATTTTTCACTGATAAACAAATGTTTGTCTCCACCGAAATGTTTTTTTTTTTAATTTTGGGGTAGACCGCTTGCAAGCTCATCATGCTACAGTTTTTTTTTAAAGACAATTGTTCGAAATTCCAAATCACGCTTCCGATCCTAGAGACAATGTGAACCGTTCCAATTTCAAAAACATTGTCTCCACTTCTAGACCTGCTTAAGCCGACGGCATCATTGACATGCATAACTCTCGCCAGGCGTGTCGGCCGCCATTATTCATACGATCACACCTAAGTGACATACCTGATATGACAAATGCATTCTACATAGTAACTATGCGCGAGAGCATTCGAACGTATCCTGCGATTAAACTTTGTACTTGCGACGACACACCTTCCATTACACTCGTTATTTATGACTCTCGGTTTTGAGTTCTTATTCCAGTCATATAATTTTGTCTGTCTGCGTAAAAAGGAAGATACTTTGAAGTACGGTTTAAAATGAAATATCCAAAATACGTTCACGTAAAGCAGAAGTGTCACCGGATACGTGTTTAAGTGGTTTCCTTAAAAATATACAATAAATTAGTCTTCTGTATTGTGTATAATACCCGAAGATGCTATATCTTGGCGGTGCGCCAAAAGTGGTTGTTGCCGTACACTTGAAAGCGGCTTGACCTAAAACGACGTTGTGTCTCGTCTCGTAACCGATTTTGACCTTTAGCCCTTTAGAAACAAGAGCCATCAAACGTTGAATTAATAACGATTTTTCTTTCTTTTCAGATGTATACCGGCACACATTCAAACAGAACACCTCAGCTTTAGCATTTTAAGTTCGACCTGACAAAAGTTATCTGTGATCTCAATTTAGTTTAGGAGACAGTCGCCTAGTAGTTTAAGTTAAAAAAAACGATAAGCGAAATCAATGTTGATACTCGGTTACCGGCTCAAAGGACCAAGTTTGACGAGTCCATTGCGGTACTAGTGCTGTCATGGATGACAGATAGTTTGGACAGTTCGGAGGATGGGATAATGGGAGTTGGTTTAGGTTCATGAAGATGCCGCATGCGCACTCGAGCTCCGCCGCGAGCTCGGGGGGTGATGACCTGGGCTCCACGGATGAGGTCAAAGTTTTCAAGGACGAGGGGGACGGAGAGGACGAGAAGAGAAGCTCCGAGAACCTTCTGGAAGAGAAGTCTAGTCTCATCGATTGGACTGAGAGTGAGGTAAGTGAATTTTTAAAGTATATTTACAAACTTTTAGGTGCGGTTACTCCTTTTTATTTTTTTAAGAAAAGAAGAAAAGTTATGTTAATTATTAAATCGAATCTACTTTCAATTTCTAGATCTTTAAATATTATGTGGTATTTATACGAGTCGATTTGACAGGCAACTTGGCAGGCGATTTTAATCAATTAGCGCTTTATATCGACAATCGCTTGTAAAATCGAATCGCAAACCTAATTTCAATGAGGTGGGCGATTCGATTTTACAAGCGATTTACGATAAAAAGCGCTAATTGACTAAAATCGCCTGCCAAGTTGACACGTGTAAGTACCGCCTTAAGCATTGCCAATCATAGACAGATTAACTTCCTGATTTGTAATGTCGGTATTAATGTTATGTATAATAAGTTTAGCTATGTACAGAAAATATCGCCATAAGCTAATTATTATAAATCATAATGTTAATACTTGTAGCTTTTATACGTGAAGCTAACGCGTAAATTGATAATTAACATTTTTAACTTTCCAAATGTCGGTATAAAGTAAAACAATTATTTGAAATAATACCCATAAAAGAAACTCAACCATTGTGATAAAGTCCCATCGTAAAATACTGACTCCCACAAATTTATCATTTAGTACAGTTAATTTTAACGACCCAGTTGGTTGTGTGGTATTTAAAAAAAAATTGTAAACGTCTGGCGAAAATTAATAAATTTACCATAGACAACAATCAGGCCTACCAACCTATAAATGACTTCACGCGGCGCTCCGATTTATACTCTATACTCTCTGGCCAACCATAGAGGAACAGCAGGTGTCATGCTCAGGTAGGTCTGCATTGATCCTTTACAACGCATTCTCCGTATTTGAACTTGAATAAGGCTCAATGAGATCACAATAATATTGAATCGCAAGATCCTCTTGCCACCAAATTGTGTAAGTAAAAAATAAAGTGCGTTCAAAAATCTAACTTAATACTTGAGAAATAGAGTCATAGCAAATAAAAGTGAATGCAGAATTAAGTTACCATAGCTACCAGTTGTATTTCGTTTGTGTATTACGATTTCACACTTTCAAACATTACTGGAAGGAATTTAAAGAAACGCCCTCGATTTCAAATTGCTCTATGGAGTTACCGAGCTGTGAACAACCTTATTCTATAACTTAAAAACTTAACAGAAACATAAAAAATAACACGCTCAATGCGCGCATCAAAAACCATTTTAATAAAAAATAAATATAGGATCGGGTTAATAAAAAGATAATAAAACAACTCAAAACTTTTTTTCGTCAACGAATATGTGTCGAGGTATTTTAATATTCATAAGGCGTCGCGGTAAATAACCTCATTATGTTTAATCCGGTAGATTAACATCACGTTTTGTAATTAAATGAGTCAAACAGTCATTTAACTTAGGCGTCGCCACAAATAGCCGAAGATACTATCTGTAGACATGTCTCTATCAATGCCAAATTGGCCGTAAAACAAATAAATACCGCCGCGCACGCACCGAAACGAAACGCACCCAAAACAACAATTGTCAGGCGAATCCGAACGGCGCCAAAAAAAAAAAGAATCCACACAGGTACGTTTCCGAAAAGGTTTTATATGAAATATTGTATTTCAACCTACATAAATTACGAATTCATTGTATTATTTCCTAAAATTCTATTATTCGATAGGGATGTGCAACAATGAACGTCTACCTGGGCAGGCAGGTATTTCTAATAAACAAACTCCCACATATCTTTTGTCGACGAATTTACCTGTCGTGTGAGGCGAGTGCAAACAACTCCAAAGTTTAGTATCTACATCTCTTTCACACTTTAAAGAATCACAATAAGTTACGGGGAACACAATGCTCGAATCCGAACGTCGAAGTCACAGGGATAAATATTGGATTATAGTTAGGCGCAATTCTCCCGTGTATGTCATAATAGCATCGATTATCGGACGTGATACCATTACAATACTCTTTGTACGAACAATTTTCTGAGTTTCGATTTGTTTTCGATTACAGTTTCCGTTCGATCGTGAATTGGATTCGGTTCGTGTCAAAATTTTTACGCGCGTTTTTGAATGTCCGTCCGAACTTATTGTATGGCTGTTTGTTGTTTGTCAGGCATTTTGCTTAAGTGTCCATTCTATTATTTCTTTTCTTCTTTTTTTCCGACTTTCCGGTTTAACGATCTCCCCATAAATGTATTCGGATTTCGGACTTAATGAAACATTTGTTATAATGTATGTTTTCCCTGAATCAAAAATCCCTAAAGAATATTTTTTCACGCAATCTGTATTATATTAAGTGGATATTCGAAACTTACACTTTTTTCGCTTGTTTACACCGAGCACTTGATCTTGGTTGTAAAATGTACAAGGCTGTATATCGCAGATGCCTTTGACTGCAGGCACAAACAAGTCAATGACTATGGCTGGGCCATTTCCGTTGCGGTCACAACTAGCAATAGCAAGGCAGCCACTACAGGCTAAATTGTGCAATGTCTAAAGCTTGATGTTACTTGTTGAAACTGTGATAAGGATACTTCATAATATTGTTTTAGTAATAAATCGTACCTCCAAATAACGAATTATAATTGAAGAAGTAGGGAACAACGATAAAAAACCACCAAGAGAAAAAATATGCTTAATTTCAATACTATTTTGAGTATCAAATCAATTCCTAAGCCTCAGAGTTGGCATTACCAGACCAGACATATGGTTCCAGTTACGACATCTATACGACATCAGCCATTTGCAATGTCCCCACTGGGGCATAGCCTTCCTTATGGGTGGATAAGGAGGATGGATCATAACCCACCACGCGGGCCAATACGGATTGGTAGGTGTAAACGTCTGCAAAGCCGGGACCAACGACTTAACGTGCCTCCCGAAGTACGGAGAAGCTCGAGATAATACATTTTTGGTCACTCATCCCATGACCCTTGCGGTTGCTTAACCTCCGCAATCGCAGGGCCAGGCGCTAAACCACTGCGCCACCGAGCTCCTCAATAGTTTCAGTTACTAAACTAAAATTTGTTTTATCATGCAATTTGTATGCCTATTATCTATACCTGAACGAACGATTAAACGACTAAACCTAGCACTTAGCAACAAAAGCCAGGAAGTAATAAAAATAAAATAAAACCTGTGTAATGCGTAAAAGTGTTTTATTTAAATGAATAGTACGCGTGCTTAAGGGACAAGATACTTAAGTAATAGTTAGTGATAAAATATTCCTTTTTTTAACTTTGGAATTTACATTGCAATTTTATTATTTAAAATAAAAATATCCCTTTTTATTATATTTATTCTACGTCATAGACTTTAACAAAGTAGAAACCCCAAAAAATTCTGCAAAGGCTAAGAATTCACGACGCGTTTTCCGCCTGCGGTGTGTGCGATTGTTTTCGGTTCCCACTACACCGGCGGGCAACTTGTCGGCCAAGATACGATACGACGCGGTTTTCGCCCGCGCCCGCCAAGTTTGCGGGCGGTAATCGCAACTGCAGCGGCTGCGTTACCGCAAAAAACGGTCTCGTGAGTTTGGAAATAAAACTGCGGACCCGCAACCGCGGCGCGCGGGCTAAAACAGCGTCGTGGGTTCTTAGCGTTAATGTCATAAGTACTTTAAAGTTTTTAAGCCTAAGAAAACTTTACTGATGTTATTGTTTATACTTAAGTTTAACAGTTTTATTACAAAATTCTTACAAAATTCGCGGCCGCCCGTGACTTATCGTGGACTTTGTTCAAGGTCTCAATACAAACTTTCATTCCAATTTGTTCCTTTAATTTCCGTGACAAAGGGTAGCCTACCTTCTCCGTGGTCCAATCTATCTCTATACTAAAATTTATCAACTTTGGTTTAGAAGTTGAGGCGTAAAAAGGTAACAGACAGAGTTACTTTAACATTTATTTTCGACTAGCAACCGCCCGTGACTTCGTCTGCGTGGACTTTCTTTTTCTATCCCTCGGGAACCGTACGTTTTTTCTGAATGAAAGATAGCCTATGTCCTTTTCTGTACCCCTGATAAAGTGTATGAAAAATTTCATGATGACCAGTTGAGCAGTTAGACGTGAAGGCGTAACAAACAAACTTCATCATCATCATCATCACAAGCCGTTTGGGTCCATTTCTGGACTTAGACCTCTTCAAAATTCTTTCGCTGGGTCCAGTTTTGCGCCTTCGTCATCCAGTTGTGTCCTGCTTGTCCTGTGATGTCGTCAACCCATCGTTTTGGAGGGCGGCCTCGTGGTCTTTTGTTTGCCCATGATCTCCATTCAAGGATCCTTTTCGCCCATCATCTTCGATCCTGTCAACAAACAAACTTACTTTCGCATTTATAATATTAGTAAGGATATTGAAATTATGGTTAAAAGCCGTGCACACACGAGTTTCCCGTATTTAACATCATTGGCAACAAGTAACATGTGTTCCCGTTCTATATTTAGAGAACAACACACTCTTGTCTTTGCTTCCGTTACTGTTTCTTAGTAGTTATCGGTTGTACTTTTATTATTAGAATACAATTATTTATAAATTATTTACTATCCTTAATTTTGTTTTTATTTTTATTTTCGTCGTAAACATTTAAGCAGCTAATTAACTACATGACAAGTAAGCAATCCAGTGAATTATTTTTAGTTTACTTAATTAATGAATTTTATATAAGCGAATGTACATTCTTACCATCTTATTCATAAAAATTTCTTGAAAATCATTATTCACAATCGCTCAATAGTTACAAACGCTCTATAAACCTTTGGTAAAGTTATAGAAGGGCGCTGCCTATTTTAACCCTATTTTAGTAAATAACATGGCTGATTGAAGTGACAGCTTTCTCGTTATTTTGCAACATATTGACATTAAATGACAGATAATCGTTTTCTTTTTTCGGAAGATGTGGATATAGATTTGCTTGTTTTGTCTATGGATTTGTCGGAACGACAACATAATAATGCTTAAGTAGCGCAATGCGAACATTTTCTTAAAGTACGTTTATAAATTCATAATTTAAGTTATAGACATCGTACGTTTAATAAGCTTTAACAGCATTTTAACTGAAAATTACTATAACTCAATTTAAGGTTTTGTAACGAACAAGGCGATTATTCGACAGCCGCGCGACTGCATCGCGACACCAGCGATCTCGATACGTATCGAGAAATAGTTTAAAGGTAGACGATTTGAGACCGTATTGACACGGTAATATCGAAGCTGCATCACGACTGAATCGCGACTGTGTCGCTGCAAAAAGGACTTATGCTATATAATAGCCCCCGGGGGCAGTTTAATATTTTATTAATTTTCTTTTTTATTCCCTTCTGAATCCTATAAATACCCACTGCCCCCAAAAAAAAATATTTTTTTTTACCCATTGCCCCCAACTCATGCTCAACTGCCCCCCATATTTTAAATATTAAACTGACCCCGGGGGTTTTGGAGTATAAGTCGCAAAAAGTCGCAATGTGTAAGGGCCCTAAAACAGTTTCATTCTAAGAATGCTTTTTACAACAAATCCACGTAAACCATTTTTTTTTTTCTAAGAAAATAGCGAATTTGTTCGCTATAAGAATCTGAAATATTTTAATGGTAGTCTATACAGAATAAAATTACTTATAAAAGTACTCAGAGTAAGTTACGTTTACAATTAAAACGTAGGTCAATGATATTACAAAGTGTCACTATTGTCATTTTTATTGGTCATTAAATAAAAAACGTATGCAGTTAACGACAGGTCAGCTCAGCAGTAACTTTTTTACTGATTTTGAACTTAGCGTTTAATTTTTTTTTAAATAAAATAAACCTTAGAGTTGCTATAAACAAGTTTGAGTTGGTGAGAAAATAGAATAACTGTGGCTGGTAACAAAAAACTATTTTTTATACTACCGACGATTCTGAAATTACTGAATATGAGAATACTGTAAGCATCTGCGAAATAAAAAATAGTGCTCTTAAGCTTTTATATTGTCTGTTTATCCTTACTTGTCTTATTTAGTTAACAGGTTTTGACAGTTGTCATGCGTCTTTTAAACTTTATTTGTCATTAAAAATATATTGTCCTATTAAATTCAATTGTCGTTAATAATTAACAACTTTTTTCATTATCTGTGTGTGGAAAACCATTTGTTGTATTTTAAGGCAAGGCAGTTCACGAAATCTGCTCTTTCACTATCTCTTTAGCATATGGTTGATTATTGCATAACTTTAATGGTCGCTTTGCCAGAAATTGTTTAGTACATTTGATTGATTTCTGGAATACTGGATCATTTATTGAAAATGTACTCGGTTATTGTGGTAGATCAATAAAAAAGCTATCCTTTTTGCATAAAAAATCATATCACTGTCGTTGAAAATTACGAAATCTGACGATTGGAAGTTTATTTTTATAAGTTTTTATGATGTTATTCAGGATTTTTTTGAATAGAGTAACCAAACCATTTTTCATAGTCTGTTTGGTTATAGTGTTTCTTTGTTTCTTTATCAGTCTACAGTAATTTTTGTGAAGTAGAAATTCTACATCAGTTCTTCACATTTGAAGCTCAAAAATCAATCTTTTCATCATAGCGTGAACTGGCCTTGCCTTAAAAATTAATATTTCAATAAAGATTTGGACGAAGATTGTTTACCAAATAAGACAAGTAATAATAAACAGACTATAATTTCTTAACGCTAAATCCTTATTAATTCAACCTTGACTGTATATTTAGATAATTGGTATTTATTAGTCGTGGTGTCACTGCGTTAAGTTGTGGTTTTATGAGCACAACATTTTAACTAGAAATAGTTAATAGAAATAGTAGTTAGCTCACCTCCTGTTAGGTATTCAGATGGGAATATAAAAATTAAAAATCGTAGAGCACTACCCAAGTTCCCAACTATCTATTTAATTTTATTTTACAGATAGCTGAGAAGATAAGTTTTCCTAAATTAAGTATAATAAAATGGCGTCCATTATTGCTTAACCCACAAATGTTTTTTTTTATTTTCTTATTGTAGTTTCGTTTTGTATCTCTGTGATATTATGTAGGTAAATATCTCCTGCTGAAATTCTGAGTTTAAAAGATACTTGTTTTAATTGAATTTACCTCTTGTGAAATAAATTTGCCTTTCCATCTACTCCACAATTTTATTTCTGTTTGTCAACCCAGTTTGACATTGATGGCCACATCTCCGATGTCACTTGCGATTTAAATGTCTTTGTTTGCACTGAAGATACCACGTTACATACCCAATTTCATACTGAGTACACTTCTTTATAACCGCATCAAGTTGTCATAATCACTGTGTCAATGTATCGCATGACTCGCAAAGTCGACATTAGTTGTTAAACAATTCAGTACCATGTCGCAGTAAAGACCACGTTCCAAGTAGGGTTCCAACTTACAGAACAAGCTATGTGGTTGGGGTGACAAAGTGTTAAAATGCTCAGCTACTTCTGTAGTCGACTGTACATGTTGACTGTACAATGCTCAGAAATATCGCGTTGTGTAACGCTATACTGTAGCGTAAGCAAAAAAAGCAGTAGCAGTATCGGGTGGCGGTTGAAAAAACACGTTGTGCTTGTTCATCCGTCTTTCTTGGGTAAAGGCTGGGACACACCAGATGCAAAATGTAATTACAATTCAATTAAAAGTCAAAACAAGAAAACGTTTATCTTTACTTGTCCTATTTAGTAAACAGCTTTTGACAGTTGTCAATTATGTCTTCTTCTTCTTTTTTTGTTATGGCAATCTACTTTCCTCTTGGAAGTAATTTTTGCCAGTGTCAAGTGGTAAGTAGTTCAGTGGTAGATATTGTTTAATTTTTCATTAGAATGCGGGTTCATCGCATTCCAATGCTGCTTGGAGCATTTGGCACCAAGTATATCAAGACAGTTTACTCGGTTAGTTCTGCCGAGGAAACCAATTCAATAAAAGTCTCAGCTTCACACAACCAAGATCGCGCCTATTTCAATTATCCCACACATTGTTCAGTTGCGTAGACACTAATTGTACCATATAACTGCACCAATGTTAAGACACAATATCCACTATGAATCAATTTGAAAATTATTAAAATAGACGCCAAACCGAACTCGACAAAATGGCGCCAAAAACTCCCCATATGTCTTTTAAAATTAAATCGTTATTTAAAAATATGTTGTCTTATAATCAAATTATCACTAATTATTAGTAATTTCTTTTTTTTTATTCATTTATTTAGGTAACAAACAGTCATAATACAATCATTCTTAAATTAACAATTGGAAACTAACCGACCTTATAGTACCATAACTTGAAATAAACGATATAATTGTGCAAGATTATGTCAGATGCTATCATCTTTAACAAAGTACCTACCGATACAGAAGAGTAATACATAAATACAAGAAGCTGAGACAAACCCATCTGCAACTATTAATTTAATATATCTATAATAATTAACATTTGTAATCTATGTGTGGAAACCATTTATTGTATTTTATAATTGATTTCTTTCAATAAAGAGTTGGATGAAGATTGTTTACCAAATAAGACAAGTAAGGATAAGCATACTATACAGGTTTATGTGTTTTTAGTACACATTTTGATCACATTCCCTTAACTTGGCAGTAATTTTGTAAAAGGCAAATGAACTTGATTTGCCATTAACTTAGCTTAATTGAGAGTTTGATTAAAAAACATTGAAATAAATAATTAATCTGTATTTAAACAAGCCTTTCCCGCTTCCTTTTTAGGGTTCCGTACCAAAATGGTAAAAAGAAACCCCTATGGTGCGACTCAAGTCTGGATATCTCGAGAACTACTAATGATATCAACTTGAAATTTAGAATAGTTTTAGATGACGTTTGCCCAACTATTTTGTAAATAAGAGAGATTTTTTTTGCAACAATGAGGCTACTAGGACAGCAGCGCAAAGAGTGCTGCTTGCACGTTATCAAAAAATTTTTTTAGGCTGCATAGTTTACGCCTTTTGAAGAAAAGGCTGAAATAATTTTATGTGATAGAAGTGTATGTCTAAATAGTAAACTTTTTCAGAATGATGGTACGGAACCCTCGGTGCGCGAGTCCGACTCGCTCTTGACCGTTTTTAATTTATTTATTGAACAATTGACAGTGAGTGAGTAGAGTTGATTTAGTCTGATTATCTTGTGGTTTTAGAGTAATAAATACTTTGTTCTTGAAAATTATTATTATTATGTTAAACAAGTAGATATTCCCATTTGCAATTCAAAGGTTTGTTCTATAGTTATTAATTTCACGGGCCATATAGAGAGGTGCGTGGGCGCAGCTTCCTAATAACTGCTGCATGTGGGCAGTTGCATTGGCCTGTATTGCTTGCACTACTTATGTGTGTATAGATGTGGCAAAACCATAGCGCAGTGTTCCCAATTAATGGTACATGTACCCCCAGGGGTTCGCGAGGTTGCATCAAGGGGTACGTGCAACAATCTCATCTACATGATTTCTTCCGTCAGATTTCATTTTTTATTTGTCATTCCTATAATTTTTTCTTAACTGTCATTGCCCTCATTGTCTGTCACCACGGCCCAGTACCCAACTAGTACTGACTAGTAGTAATCAATTAGCTATGGCAGTGATTCCCAATTAGTTTTTTCTACGTACCCTCCGAGAATGACCTCAAATTCGCGTATCCCCTATTGCAGGAAGGATGAATCAGACGTATGAAATCATATAGACAAGATTGCTGCACGTACCCCTTGATGAAACCTCGTGTACCCCTGGGGGTACACGTACCACTAATTATGAAATACTGTACTTAACATTTAAATTAAACCATCAATGTCCTTTATCCAAGACATATTATCCAACAGATGCAACTTGTAGTTACATTACAGTTCACCTTCGCAAATCAATTAGTTATGCAAGTTAGTGCATCTGTGTGCAGCCATTTGTTGTCGTTTACTGCCGTGTTTCCGTTACAGGCATTGAATATGGAAATAGAATGCGCAATGTACTGTACTGTAGTTAAAGATGTGCATGTTACTAGTCTGGTTGACTTGTATCCAACTATGTGTGTCGACAATTGCACACTTCAAGCAATTATTACTAGAGGCAAATTCATTCCAATAATTTGTTATCCAAATAACAAAGGAATAGCGAAAGTTTTTTTAAACCACATTGAGTGAGGAGGTTTGGCAATCATTTTTTCAAATTCAGTTCTGGAAAAAAGGTTTTTGAAAAACTGTTAATCTCACACAGAACTATGAAGACCAGAACCAACTTAACAAATAAGTACTTATCAGACTCCAAATTAAAATGACCCGCATTTGCAATAAAATCTTTTACAATAACATTTTTATTAATGAATTGAATGCTGTATAATGACATTTCAATTAATTAGGGCCAAAGTCGACATAATTGTGGCTTAAAAACTAGCGATCATGTTGTTTTCCACTCACGAAGTTTTTGATGACTTTTATTGAAATACTTCTATACAATTTATAATCATATAATGTCCTTAAAATGTCGAGGTTTATCTATATGATTGTCTAATAATTCGTCCGTTAATTGTTTCGTCGGTGAGAAGTTCTAGATTTTTTTTTATTTAGTATTTTTAATAATTTCGAAGTATTTAAGTATTTGTACGAATAAAAATAATAGGTAGTCGGAAACGGGAACGTAATATGTTATTTGACAGCTGACTTTCTGCTTCATAATATTTTTAATATTTTTTATTAGATACGTTTTGCATTTTTTTTCGATATGGTTTCAGACCCTTAACAATGATTGCTGCTAATGTTCAAAAAAAGATTTGAAATGTTAATAGAGAAGATGCTTCGTCGAACACTACTGCAAAAAAATTGTTCAACAGATTCAGGTTTTGTAATTTTGATGTTAAAGATTTTCTTGTGGTATCTTTATTATTTTTAGTACAAAAAGACTTTTCCGACCACCTAAATGTTCAAGCATGCATGGTGTGGTATCATAAATATAGTGCTACTATTATAATCAAATACAGCTTTATGGGCCTCGTAAACACGAACCCCCCAAAACTGGTCAAATAAAAATCTGTACTCTTTAGAAAGTACTGACTTATCAGCAAATCAATAATGTACTATCCAATATCGGAGATAACGTTATCAGCTGTGTCGTAGCCCTAACACGTGCCACAGAGTAAAAGCTTACAGTAGCGTGCGTTTGGACAGCTGGTTGTGTTCGTTTACGCGTAGGCACATTTTGTTTGCATGTGGCGTCCACTGCGATTTGGGTTGTCACTATCAATAATTTTTTATCTGTTTTCTGACAGCCTTGTTGGATTTTTCGGGGATAATGGCCTCGATACTGATATCAGCTACTTACGTATGTACGTCGATATGTGCGATGTATGTTACTCAAATAATGTTACATAATTTTGTGTGTGTCTGATTTTGTACATTCTTGTCGAATATCATTTATCGCCATTACGTTCTCACTTATATCACAGTTAAATAAATAGTAACCTACTTCTGTAAATTATTGTACAGAATTTAACTAATAAAAATAAAATATACTAAACTAAGTACTGAAGTTATATATAATTACTTAATTGCTTTATACTTACTTTGCCCACGTGTAGGCAGATACTTGAATTTTTATTCTGAGATCTTTAAAATATGGCCAAATTATTTTTTTCTTAGATTTACCTACGTTTTTATACATTTGAGTTACTTATTAATTATTAAAGAATAGTATTTTCACCTTTTTATTATTAATATATATAGATTACTACTTTTTGTTTTTTCTAATTCATCTTTATCATAACTTCAAACCATTTTTAATTATAGTTTACTAAAAAAACCTAATCTCATTTCCAAGTAACGACTCCGTATTTTTTATTACAGTCGATAAACGATTTGGCTGCACCTTGGTTAAAACTTTAAATGCTCATTAACCGGGAAAAAGCCGGGTTAAAAATAACCAGTTTTATGTACAGTCAGCAAAACGTTAACTTACAAAAACATGACCAAAACTCAATCGATTTTGAACTGCACGTCTAATCTATACACTAACAATGTAATGATGTGTGGAGAGTTAGCCTTAAGCACAACTTAATAATTTAGTACTTTGTCACACTAACTATAACGCGTTTTCAGCAAGTTACAATCTTTATGATAAAAAATTAGATTGACAACACGGCCCTAAAATGTGCAGTAACTTTTTATTCCGACCGTACTTATATCGTAAACGATAGCTTGGTAGCGGGTGAAAACAATTTTATTGTACTCTAAAACAGTTTATGTTGTCTAATGAAGCGGCTGTTATAAATAGATCCGATAGAATAGATCGTTACGATGAAATCACTCGTTTTTAATGCACTTGTATGACGCGAATCCTGAAGATATTTTTTTATCTAGAAAACAAAATGTGCCACTCAAAGCAAAATGAGTTTGCTAAAAAGGTGACAGATTGTTTTATATCATCATCTTAATAAACAAACATCCCCTTATACATCATGTTACAAAAATACCCCTAATGCCGAATATGGATATAGGGACTATCAAACTGAACAACTTTTACTATGGGACCAACTCTGAAAAAAAAAACAGCTGTTAATACATGTTGATATTTTCGATTTTAATTTTTGTATGAAACAGCTGATTATTTTTTGTAGTCCACTGAGACGTGGGCCTCTCCCTTAGAAGTTTCAGCTATTGGCGGGAGGCGGGTTGAAGTTAGCATTAGTGGACTGTTTTTATTAGAAGACACTTTTCTGATCCATGATGACTGACTGATTAACGACCTCCATGGTAGAGTGGTTCGAACGCCGGTTTTCAAGGTGTCGCCATCTCTGAGGTCCCGGGTTCGATCCCCGGCTGGGTCAATTTAGAAAACGATCTTTTCAATATTGGCTCAGGTGTTTGTGTTACCACCATTGTCTCTGATTTCCATAACACAAGTGCTTTAGCTACTTACTTTGGAATCGGAACAATGTATGTGATGTTGTCAAATATTTATTATTATTATTTATTATGATGGCTTTACCTCTAAATGCAATTCTACATCAGCCATCTTTAATGCCTCCACTACTGGGGCATAGTTACATTTCTTGTAAGTAATTTAAGTCTGCCAACCTTCCCCTTTATCAAAAGCGTCCCACATTGTCCCACAAACATCAAATGTATCCCACATTGTCCCACATTTAAATATGCGCACATACTTAGATAGCTAAGCTAGCATCATTGTAGTCTCTAGACCACAGTAAAATCAGCGCATTGCGCACGATTCTCACTTACCAACAGACTTATTAGAGAACTAGGTTGGTACCTAGCTAGGGCGAAGGGTCCACACATGTCGATTCCTATCGGCTTACCTATAAGAAATCCTACCCCACCGGTCTCACTATGCAGATCGTAACATTTTTGTAGAACAGCTTTTGTTCGTCATAATTTCACCCCTCGCCACTGCTAGGTACAGTCGAGTTCATTAATGTGTTGGCACTTTTGACAGGATGTTGACTTTTATTACAAAGCCATAAAGGTTGATGAACTGTCAAAAATGCCAACATATTAATGAACTCGACTGTACCTAGTTCACTTACCAAAATGAGTAAAAAATACAAGATGGCGAATCATGCGTTTTGTTGGCCATTGAATTTTAGATATTTAGGATTGTCCCCCATTTTGTTTTAGGAAATTTGGCAGCTTTATTCAGAAATCGAACCCCCACGATAGGTAACCATTGTGCCTACAACGTAGACTTGTCATTTTAGTCTTCGCTGCTACTCAGTATGCAATAGTTTACAATGACATTTTGTAACGACCGACGATAACAAATTAAATGGTTTTTTTTTAAAGATTACATTGTATTTTACAAAATTATCCCTATTTCACAGTATAAAAAAGATTGGGAACCTCTGGTTATCTTATTTTATTTCCATTATTTTCTGATGACGTACACATCACGCTGGAAACTTCTCGAGTTTACTACCAATTGTATATTTTGCACTCTGAAATAAATAAATAATTATGTAAAATTATGTAATGTGTGGCTATTATGACGAAAGTAAAAAAAACGTTTAAGCGTGCAATAGTCGACAAATAAAAATGACTGCCAATCGATTAAGGATTTTTCACAAAACAAATAAAGAAATAACGTTTTCGTTACGAAAGAAAAAAACATCAAGCGAACAATAATACCCGTGGAAAAACAAATCGTTTCCGCTGCCGACTCGATTGAGCCGTTAAATCGATTACTCGTCTGCTAATCGATTAGATTTCTCGAAATAAACCCGATTTAAAATAAATATACTAGTCGTGTTTCAGTTTTAATTGTGTAGGGTATGGGTTTGATTATATGTATTATTTCTAAACCTAGTTTTTTCCTAATCTCACCTACCTGCTCAAATGGCCATTGTACTTTTTCGCTAGTAGAATAGAAGGACAATGTATGACATTGACAGGACACACAAAAGCACGTCAGGTTACACAGTTAAACTACGAAAACAGCTTTTATTGCGTAGGGCATAAAGCCTGTCTCAAGGTCAACATGTATAGTCTGAGGTGCCGTTGTGTGTACCTACATTAGCCTAGTAAGCTTCCAAAGTTAGCTTACTCATAATGTTGACTAATTAAAAGCAAGTGCGAGAGTGAGAAAAAAAATTACTCATTTTAGAAAACAAAGGTTAAGCTTGATAACAAGTTAGAACTTTTACATTTTGAGATTTTAGCATTCACAATGCTATTTTTATATAATACCAAATAATATACTAGAAAAAATACGACTCGCACCAGATCCGTCCGAGAGCATGATCTGGTTACAAGTTAGAATTTTGAAAATGTGTAATTAAAATTATGATGTGATGACCGCTAAAAGAGGGCAGTGGGAGTGCCGTATAAGGAGTTAAGAGAGTTAAGATGATTGCTTTTTATTATAGTAACTTATTCCATATTCCACTTTGCTATATTATTAGAAGATTTTTTAATAAAAACTTTTTCCGCTTTCGTCCCATAAACAGACGGCTCGTTAAGAAACCGCAGTATCCGCCAGCAAATGGTCCGAACTAGTCAATTACAGCTTTGACTATTTTAGGATTTTAATTGCTGCATCCTAATGCAGGTCGGCAGTTCTGTGAAAATAAATAAGCTGAAAAGCAGGGAAAATCGAACAGCTGTATGTCGTAGTATTTGTATGTACAAATTTGTCGTAGTGTTGTGTGTTTGTAAATCATAAAAGTAACAACATTTTACTATATTATTTAATTTTAAACTTTTTTACTAAAATAAAACTCATGTATAAATCACCCAGGTGAAAAACGAGTTTTTGCATTATTAAAAAATTACATTGTGAGTTAAGAAATCTAAAACAAAATTGCAAGCTTTGTTTATGTAACTAAGTTGAAAATCTTTTTTAAACAAATCTTTTTGTGAATTTGCTGTACGGTACGTATTTAAATAGAAAAGTTTTATAAAGGAAAAATATTTTAAGTAAAAATATTAAAGGTAGGTAATATTTAAGGTCTCAAATATTATTTCCCAGCTTAGATAGCTTATGTATGAAAAAAACCGGCCAAGCGCGAGTCGGACTCGCGCACGAAGGGTTCCGTAAAAATCACGTTTGTTATACGGGAGTCCCTCTTAAATATATGTTTAATTTGAATTTAATTATTTATTTTTAAAGTGAATATATAACTAAATGTTCTGTGAATATTTCAAGGTCTACCTGTTGCCGTTCTCAATATCGAGCAAAAACGAGCAAAAAAATCACGTTTGTTGTATGGGAGCCACTTAAATATTTATTTAATTCTGGTTTTTAGTATTTGTTGTTATAGCGGCAATAGAAATACATCATCTACGAAAATATCAACTGCCTAACTATCACGGTTCATGAGATACCATGAGTTGATGCAAACTATTTACGTTACCGTAAACTATCGTTTTCTCTCTTTCACTAGCATTGACAGTGAGCAGTATATCCCATAGTTTACGGTAGCGTAAACAGTTTGCACTAACTCATGGTAGGGCCACTGGTGACAGACGGACAGCGAAGTCTTAGTAATAGCGTTCCCGTTTTACCCTTTGGGTACGGAACCCTAAAAAACGAGTGTGTTTTTTATAGCTGTCAAGTCGTTCGCTTCCTCTTCCCAAAAGCCAGAATCTGTATGTTCTGAAATAAATTCAAGACTACAAGAACATCAATCGTCTCTAATAGCCCTGTCAGTCGTTGCTCGTGAGAACTAACATATTAGATTTAAACTGTGCTGCGGAAAATCTGGATTTATATTGCGCCAAAAGTATTGTACTTAGTATCCGGTCGATTAGTGTTTGACTGCAGAAGATATAATAAATAAATATTTGACAACATCACATACATTGCTCCGATTCCAAAGTAAGTAGCTAAAGCACTTGTGTTATGGAAATCGGAGACAACGGTGGTATCACAAACACCCAGACATGAGCCAATATAGAAAAGTTCGTTTTCTAAATTGACCCAACCGGGGATCGAACCCGGGACCTCAGAGTTGGCGACACCATGAATAGCTTAAGTCTTAATAGCTTAAGTCTGTGCCACAGGTTCCAGATAACTCCTTTCTTCTGATTTTATTAAAAATCTGATTAGATAGAACTTGGAGAACTGGCACAAATCTGCAAGTTAATCGGATCTATGAATTGGTTTTTGTTTTTAATTTACAATGCTATATTTCTTTTACTCTTGAATTATCTTTGGCTAAAGCTGAGTCTGAAAATCTATTGATGTTGTTCTACACAAAGGTTGGATTGAAACACTAAGACCAAAGTAGGAAATTTTTTCAGGATATTGTCAAAAGTAAACGCATAGGTATTAATATTCCATGTTAAATCTTCTTCTTACGTTGAATAGTGAAAAATACTATTTTTTTTACATTAAAAAATCTACCTACATATTTTAAAAGTAAAAAACTGTACACTTTTCAGAGCTAAGTATTTTAAATAGAATTTACAAAACATAAAATCAGTTTTACTCGTCAATTTGATGTGGCCCAGCTATTTGTGGATGTTTAATTGCCGCGGCACTGCGCGTGCGCCGCTGTGCGCTGCAGGAGTCGAATCGACTACCCGAGGATAGATGGTTGGTGAATTTATGAGATTTTTTTTTGTTATGTTTTCATCGCTTTTGTTCCTGGTAATTTTGAGTAGGTAGGTATTAAACGTTTGTAAGTTATTTTTTTGGCATACACTTTAGGGTTGCAACTTTTTTCAGACAAAAGAGTATTTTTTCATTTCAGTAGAACAAAAATAAAGTATGCAGCATAAAAAAAGAGTACATTGTTAATTTTATACTTATTTAATCTTTATTGATGACCTCCGTGGTCGAGTGGCTTTGTACACCGGTTTTCAAGGTGTCGCCATCTCTGAGGTCCCGGGTTCGATCGTAGTTAGTAAATTAGACTGAATTTACGCAGACATAGTTATCGCGTATTCAAGTAGAAAACTAAATAGTTTGTTAATAGATTTGCTACAAGGAATATATTTTACATACAACTTTGTTTGTTTGTTTTTTTTTGCTTTCAAATAGCTATTAATCTTATTGTTATTTAAAATATTTTGCACGCCGTTTGTATATGGCAGCATGTTACGGCACATTTTATGTTTCAGACCTTTGTCAAACCACATGTTTTGCAAAAAACGATTGATTTGATTTGATTTGCTGTTTTAATTAAATTCAATATTTAAGCGTTTTCTGAAATCAGATTCAGATCAGATCAGATTGTGCACGCGTTAGGCGCCTTATAACGCTCGCCCGTTGCCCAAAAAAGACAAAAATACTCCTCGGTGTCGCAACTGCTGAGCTTTTTATCTAAATACTCACTGCATTTATCTGTGTAACCGTTGCAAGTTAAATTCCTTAAATATTAGCTTCCGCAGTAATCTTTAAGCTGGGCATTAAGGGGTGTCGACAGCCGTCTCGGTGGCATTTTTATGTGTCGGGTCGGGATACCAACCTTATCACTGTAATGCTATAACTGTCAACGTTAAATACCTCGCTGAGGTTTGTACCTGCTTATATTTTTATAAAAGTTATAACAGAAACAAGAATATAATCAAATTCCTTTGCTACAAAAAAGTATTTAAGAAAAAGAAATTAGAAGAGTCATTCGAAATTCGAAAAAAATTGACAACTCGGCCTTATCTCCAAAGAACTCATTCTAATTTCAAATTTAAAAAAAAAACAAGATTAGATTGACTGACGCCTCGAAACATTTTTTAAAGTTTCAAATACGGAATCACGATCATTTCCCCTCGCGAGCAAACAACCCAACCCGTTGACTCATGTTCTCGAACAAATGTTATCTGTCTTCTTTTGTTTGTTTCTCGAATATCATACCGAGAGGGCACCAAATGTACCGACCATCAACCAAGATCTCCCCCTCCCCGCGTTTCTCTATCATGGACCTGGCGATGAGACGGCACATTCAAATCCTCCAGCGGTCATCGTTGATTGGTCATTTATTTCTGTGGTACGTGTTACTTCTCGCTTCGTATTTGAAGCGAATTTTTCATTACAACTCTTGTGCCTTTTGTAGGACGCAATCATGAGCGTAGCGATATAAAAATGTTTTCATCACACTTTTGTGTTGGCGCTTTTTATGACAAATTGATTTTCGACGAATTAATCGGTGTTGTTTTTTATATAAAAACATGTATGTTGTTGTTTTTTTTTTATTTAACTTGATAGCTTGAAACGACACATTTTACTTGGTCACATTTCGATTCTGAAACATAATGAAGCAAAAATGGGAAACCGTTTCTTCGGACCATCAAACTTTCATCGAACAGCGATTTCAGAGTTGGTCCCATAGTAAAAGTTTTTCCGTTTGATGGTCCGAAGACTTTTGGTTCATTCATTAACACCCTGTATAATAACAAGCAATTTTTTTAACACCTTACTTATCTAAGACTTACAGCCACTTTTTATAGTTAAGAAAGACGCATTAAAAAACATGTCCGTTTAAAACTATACCCATTTATTTGAGAACGAATGTGCATTAAAATAACTCCGATATAATTGATAAATGGAACTCATTACAGTTAAAATTAAAACAAGATAACAAAGTATGCTCCTTCGGTTAATATCAAAGAACCGTTTTTCTGTACAGTAGTTGCTTGTAAAAAAACAATTTATGTTGACATCCATTACTCATGTCACAAAGATAAGTTTTGTACTATAGATAGATTAGACTTAGACTTAAGATTAAACATTAGATACTATCTTTGTTAAAATTATTTTAAGTTAGATAAGAGTTTTTACAACTATTTTTATACTTAATACTAGTAACCTACTCTCGCTTCGCTTCGGTGAATTTTTTTCTTAATATTAAGTGACAAAACATATAATTTTGGAATGTGCTCATCAAGACCTTTCATTTGATACTCATATATAAAAATTGAAAAAAAAAATGAATATCTTATATGAACATAAAGATCATTGTGGTAACTCATTGCTTCTGATGACTGTTCCTTGCCTGTGACTTGCACTATCATTGAAAATATATTTCCAGTTTCCTTTCAATGTTTATATTTTAGGTTTACTATCAAAAATACTAAATTACGTTTTAAAAACCTCATCAAATGTATTCCATTATTCGCAATAAAAACTAAAATACCTTATCTCTATTGGATCCAGTCTAGTTTTATTACTTTCTAGCTTTCCCTGTTTTTTTAAATAGATAATTTCGAGCTATTTAACTTGAGCAATAAAATGCATCATTAGTATTATTACATATTGTTAATTTTATAACATTATAAAAAATCCAAAACAGTATTTTACTATTTATTAACACTTGTATTGGAAAAGCAATCATATCAGCACACTCACAAAGATTATATTCCATACATATAATAATAAATAATAATATTAAATGCTTGGACAATTTCACACAGCGACATCTAGCCCCAAACTAATAAATCTTGTAATATGGGTGCTAGACAACTGATATACTACCTTTTTTTTAAATATATACTTATTATACAAAGTAACACCCAGACCCGTCACAGAAATTAAAATTCAACATTTCAATTTTTGCCGGGCCGGGAATCGAACCCGGGACCTCTTGCGTGGTAGACCGGCGTGTTGACCACTACACCACTCAGGTCGTCAAAAGATGATGAAATGCTTTTGATTGAAGCATTTCATCATCTTTTGTAGATATAATACCCTAGATAAGTGTTTCCCGATTAGTGATGCCAGGGACACTCCACACTTTAGGGATGAAGCTATAAGAACCTCCTACCTTTTGCGTGGTAGACCGGCATGTTGACCACTGCACCACTCAGGTCGTCAAAAATAAATAATAAACATTCCTTGAATCTGAATTCTAATTAACAAACTTCCAATCATCCTTTCGCGTAATCTCATAAACATCCAAGATACAGCTTTTTATAATATAACGAGATTTTATTATAAAAACCGAGAATAAACCGATATACAACACCTGCTCCATCAAATACGAACGATGATCATTATGTTAATGCTCCTAAAATCATAAACAGCTTATCGATTTATTTCAGACCTTAAGTACCGAGAAATTTGAATGAATATTGAGTGGAGCGTGAGGATGGCGAGAGGTGAAAAAAAGTTGGACCATGTCGAACTGAACGAGCCGTCGGACAGACGCCAATTAAGCGAAATTAACGCTTATTCCGTGCGCTATAAATCGATATCACGCCACACCAAGATTTACAGTTACGCTCTTTAAGGGATTCGACTCGAGACACTGTGCTACGTACTATACACAATATGGAACCTTGTTATGAAAGCTGAAAGTGTCAGAATTACGTAACGGTGGAAGCGTCAGTTACGCCCTGTTAGAACGCCCTTCCCGCTAACGAGATAGACGGAGATGAATGGATGCAGTTTTTGTGCGTGAGAACGGGGAGGAAGATAAACAGAACTCTTGAAAAACACTTGTGAGATAACAAAGGCTGGCTTCCACGAAGACGTCCTATAATTTGTCTTTTTAATTTTACGGCGGACTGCCATAGCTTTTAAATATAGTTTTTTTTTTCTCTATAACTCGACCTCGGACTGGTCCATTAGGTCGAACGACTGTGGGTATTGGGGAACTCATTACAACCTCTCCTTTACTCTGGAAACTCTTTTATGACTTATTGTTTCGGTGGCCTTGTACGGGAATGAACTATGTCTTTTAGTAAAAACCTGCTTATTACTACGCTATGGATGGAGTCTCTATGCTCACTCTTGAAAAAAATCTTGACGCTAATGTTGTATGTATGTATTTCCATTCCACTAAGTTAACATCAGTATTATAGTAAAAAAAAAGATTTCTGTAAACGAAGTTACAACAAACGTGTCACAATAAAAATATAAAATATAACTCCGACTAAGACCTATAAAATGGACTCAAGGAATTGAAAACCTGTTTAGCCCTTGCATTCGGTTTAGCTGTAAAAAGCTCATTCCATATAATATTACCCATTACTACCCCGACAATCACTGTTCGGCCAATCGTCGGTAAGAATTTGAAAATGGAACGCAGGTTCGATTTTTAATTGTTTCGAATGAATTTTATACCATTTTATTGTCAGTGTTTTGTTTCGAATTACACATTTTATCGCTCTCATTTACATGAAGAATTCATTCATGCTTCTTTTCTTTTAGGAAACCTTGTTGATTTTAGTTACACTAGGGACACATTAGGGATTTAATTAATACCTTCTTTTGAGAGTTCATTATTATAATGTACCATATTTGGGGTAATGAAGCGCTTAATCTGTCGTTTATGGGTATGAAAACGCAATCGTTCCCACAACGATTGCTTTGGGGTGAGCGGGCAACCCTGGTCGTGTGGCCGGAACTCGCTAATGAGCGATTAGTGTTGCCAGTTTCGGATAATACTTTACTAATAGTTGGGGTGTTATTGTGAGGGTTGGTTGAAGTGGACTTTTTTATTTAATTGCTTCAATTGCTTTTGAGATTTCTGTACGTGCTTAAAAATTTATTGTAATTTTAATTATTAGTATTTTGCTTTTTTAACTAATTTATAAGATACTTCCCTTAACATTATCTATACTCCTCTTACCCCATAAATTTTAAACTAAGGTAATATTTTTTTTGTAAATAAGAGCTCAAAACGTGACAAAATAAGTTTCAACCTGGGTGGTCTGCTAAACCACAAAGCCAAGATGCCAATAGGACGATAACGAAACTGCAGATGTCCCATAAAACATATCAACTTGCTTCCAGTATTTAATGCGCACTTTTTGGTTAATATTTTTTCTATAACCTGAAAGAAAAGGCGCAGCAGATTTTTTTTTCTCATAATGACTATCTAAAAAACCTAAAACCACAGATTAAACAGTTACTGCTTACAAAATCGTGGCCATAGGGAGGTCTACTAATAAGTCCGTAGACGCACAGACAGACAGACGTTAACTGGGAAAATAAAACTCGTGATGCACTCGAAACGCCGCGGGCGCTGCGCTGGTACTGGTACGGATGGCAAAAAAGTACGGAGAAATTAAAGGATTTTTATTTATTTTTAGTTGCTTGTTAATCTGTCACGATTATTGTTGACATTGAGTTTGGATTTAACAGTACATATTTGTATTTTGTATGACCTTTTAATATTTAGTACCTAGACGGTTACAATGTATCTATGAATAATACATTAAAAAACATGACTAGGCAATCAAAAGCAATAAAATTTATAGTAGAATATTATCAGCTTAATTTATAAAAGTATACCAATATTGAAGAAGACATTTCGATCTTACTTAACAGTTATTACCTCCTTGCATTGCATTAAGTCGTAAAAATAAATGTTATAACCAAGATGTTTTAAAACTCGTAAATAATTTAGGTGTAAAACTTTGCGAGCTTCTTAATTTTAAAACGTCTTACACCCGTAACACGTATTCACAAATATTACTAAAAGGTCTCACACTGCCGGCGGACGCGCAGCGTCCCACGAACCAATCGCACTGAATACGTAAAATAAACGAACCAATCACTGATCTTTATTTCAACGCAATGCGTTCACGTAATCAAGGGTCGTTTGACTGTTGTTTGTGAATACGGGTGAATACTAAACACTAGATTTTCCCTGATTTCTCCCATATGGAATATTGTTATTACTCTATCTCTACACCCAAATTAATCAAAATTATTGTATATTCAATGTAAAATGTGTCAATGGGTTGCTTGCTGCTCAAGGGGTAGACGGAAATTAAACTTAAGAAACCACTAGATATTAAGTTTTATTGTTTACTTATTATAAGTAAAAAAGTAAAAACTAAAGCAACGCTGTTTTTTTTATTTGTAAAGCTGTAATAAAATATTTTTCTTGAATAGCGTTGACGAAATAAGGCATTTCATACAAATTTTCAAGTCCTTATTTTTTGAAATGATTATAATGAAACTTTAAAAACATAAGCCGAATACATAAATTTAAAAAGTTAATTAATAAAATTTTCGATAAATACTGTTACAGCTAAATAAGACTGATTTTAAATTTGCCATAGAAATAGAAATTTCCAAATATTTAAAATAAGACATCTAATAAATGTTCTTAACTAACTATTTAGACCTATGTATCCTGCTTATGCGTCTGAAGTTTCATTAAAATTGGTTCATTCATTTCGAAATATAAGGACTTGAAAGTTTGTATAAAATGACATTGTCGTCAAAACGCTTATAATACAAATCATAGTATTCCGATTTTATCGGAATTGGTCAAAGTAATAAGTTATATTTTGATCTTTTAATTCGTTTCAGGAACTTTAATTACTATCCTTTAATCGTATAATGGATGGGTTTTGAATCTGATAGTAATCACTGTTTAAAATTAAATCAACAAGTAAATATCTAAATCCCTTTTGTCTTGTTATTGAAACATGAAAATTACAATGTTATCTAAAGATGATACTAAAAGATAAGTTATGTCTTTTGATTTTTCCATCGCGTAACGTTTAGAATAGCGTTATCAAATGTCAATTTAAAGATTTATTGACCTAAATTACAATGTTAATAACATGTTCAAACCTAGTTTTTCATGTAGCGCGTGATAAATCATTTCTTTAATTTCTACCGACTGAAAGTTTATCAATTTTTTTTATTAAGCCGATCTCAATGATCACATCAATTACAATTAGGCAACAGCTTATGTGTATCTTTTTTCTATATTTTAGGGCCTGTTTCACAATGTAAAAGTTAGTTATGAGTAGAATACTTGAAAGTCGATTTGACACTTGTAGTATGAAAAATATGTCAAATCAAGTAAGCTAAATACATCTGTCAAGTAAGCTACTCAAAACTTACTTTTTGATTATGAAACAGGTCCTTAGTCTTACTAAAGTTATTAAACACATTTTATTTATTTTAAGGTTTTGCTTTAGAGAGCTGCCTAAAATAGTTGCTTTTAGACTCTCCCTTTTTTAAATACGACACTAACCAGCAGGACATATAAACTATAAAACTATAAATCGACCCAATTTTTTCGTTAAAAAAGTTAACTTGTTTCTGCTGACCGTCCCCCAAATAATCCAGGGAAAGAAGTATTTGCTCCAACGCCAGGCCGCGGCCGGCGCAAACACGCGTGTGGCCAACACCGGTAGTCGGCAAACATTTCTGTTGACTGTACATTGTCGAAGAATTTCCACTGTTTGATCGGCTACCTGCTAGACCGCGTCAATATTAGTGACCGAGGAACACCTGGTAAAGAACTGTGATAAAATATCGGACTGTGATTTGGGAGTTAAAGTAGTTTTTCTAGTTTCCTTTACTAAATATTACACACAGTATCATCTATGGTATGTCTTCATCGAGTCGCTTCATCTTTCAATTCAACTTGCGCCAAACGCATGCAATATTTTCCGTGCGCTTTTCTTTTCAACTTTTTGCAATTGACATTTGATTTTTTATTTTGAGAAACCTTTTTTGTGCATGCCTCTGTTGAAAGCACAAGAGGAACGTGAAGCGCCTGTGTGGACTTACCTCATAATATTCATCACAGCTCCAGATTCATTACTTAAACGACAACAAATTTACAGTGACAACAAATCATAGTTTATTTATTTATAAAATCACCAAGAACTTCCCAGGACTTCTTTAAAGTACCCACCCGATATAAGAGTACATATACTTACATATTTTTTTAATTATCATCATCCGTAGGCGTCAGTCAAAGAACTATAAAAAGTAGATGAGGTATCTGACGTACTGTAAAAGCGAAACTGACGATATAGTCAGGTGACGATATATGGTATAATATAAAATGGGACTTAAAATTAGGGTTTTGCCACCGTATCACAAGTTTCAATGGTAGTCTGAAATTGGATTAGTGTTCCAAATGTGTCAAAATGGTTCGTTTTGACGACCTCCGTCGAGTGGCTTTGTACACCGGTTTTCAAGGTGTCGCCATCTCTGAGGTCCTGGGTTCGATCCCCAGTTGGGTCAATACAGGAAATGAACTTTTCTATATTGGCTCAGGTCTGGGTGTTTGTGATACCACCGTTGTTTCCGATTTCCATAACACAAGTGCTTTAGCTACTTACTTTGGAATCGGAGCAATGTATGTGATGTTGATATATAAAAAAATATATATATGCACTCTAACTGGTTTACGCACTTTACATACATACATCCTAACCACAAAATATAGACACTTCTAAGATTTTCGCGCGTACAGTTCATTAGAAATAAAACACTTTTTACGGATTACAGCGCGTATATTATTATTTTATTTTTTTGCTTTAGTCCTCCCGTGACCACGGCCCCTGGAAAGGTGCCGAAACGTCGGGAATTCTAAAAAACCAATAAATACAAACTAAATAATTCCAAAACAACACCTGAATTAATAATATACGCGCTGTAATCCGTAAAAAGTGTTTTATTTCTCACAAAATATAGGTTGTGCCCACTCTGATAAAATGACGCATCCGATCACCCAGCATCCAACATCCTTGTCCAATGCTATCCGATTGCCAGTCACGGTCCGTAACGAACGCCGGTTTTTTATATATCCACATAAATACACATTATTCGTTTTGTTTGTCCGTTAGTTGTTTTCGTAAGACTTCTCTCCTTTATGCTATCTTGTACCCGACATGGGGCGAGAAAATTTCTGTGTGCCATTTCATTAAGTTTGCGTATTGTTTCGCTAATTGTATTCGAAGTTGTAGGTCTTCAGTAAAGCGATACAAGTTTTTATTTGGTTAAAGCTTACAATTAAGGGTTTTGTTGGTGAAGTAAGCTTTTATTTCACGAAAGTTTTGTTAAATTGTGAACAAATAAATAATGGGAAACATCAAATACATAAACCCATATTAAAACTACTCAAACTCCAAGACAATATAGAATAGACAGAAGTAGATTTTAATGAACTATAACCTCATTTTCGGAGACAACGAAATTCAAGACAACCAAAAGCTATAGTTGGCAATGGCATACATGAAAAAAAAATTTATTCCATAGCTCAAATTGACAATCGTCACAAAGTTAATAGGATTCCAGAATGCCTAGAAAACTGAATAATTGACAACAGTTTCATTTTTGGACAGAAAGTGGACAAGAAGATGACTTCTGTCCAAAACTATGTACTGTTGCGTTGGCGACGCAGTGGTTTTTTATATCTTCATATCATGGTCATTCATGGTAGAATGTTTTCTTTCGAGTGGGGTAGTTAAAGGGAGATTAATTGCCCACTCGTGAGCAATTTGTGTCCCAAAATGACTACTTGAACTGAACTTAAGAGAGGTAAGGGGACGGAAGAAATGTTTAATGTAATTGTGCTCTATGCGAGTATGTTGAGCCCCCTAGAGAAAGTCACATTCGTAAAAAACATAACAAACTTTTGCAAACGAAAAATGTTTGGAATTGACTTTTCCAATCGTTATGGTTAGTGTAAAGTTATGTCAATTTCATGCATCTTGCTTCATGTCTTTGAAGACTTGATGTCGGTCATGCGATGGGTGAACAATGTAATATCTTGAGCGCTTCTTGCAACGGAATCACGGAGGGCATGCATGCTGTGATTCCGACTGCATTTGCAGTGGTGAACATTAACATCCATGGAGTTACGAACTTCATCAGTATCCATCCTCAAGGAAGGTCTGTGCCCCTAAAATGGGGACATTCAAAATGCCTGACACATCTTTTGTTTTCGTGTCATCTTTCGTTCGTCCCGTCCTATTCGATAGCTAGAATCTAACACTAATAAATGTACAATAAGTTTAGGTATACCTGTCATCATAACCACAACTATCCAGATTCTCACCTAGAGGTCATATTACTTTAATCCTATAAGATAGCCCATGTGTTCAAAAGGTTCCATCCAATCCAATATCAAAACAACAAAAAAAAGATCTTATCTTCTGTGACAGAACATGTTCGTTATCTTTTAAAAGCATAATATTTAGGCACTTTTGGTTTCGGCTTTAAAGCCATTAAGATATTAGAACTTGAATTTTTTTAATGACTTTGCAGTTATGTGCTGGGATGGGAAACCTCGAAAACATTGGTTTTAAGTAAATTGATGAAAGCTAGGTTTCATATTTTCTATTTAATCGGCATAAAATAACACGAAGAAACATTTTTATCGTCCGAATTAGTAGTTGCACACATACACTGTAACGAACACTAGAATGTTAAGAAAAACATAAAATGACTCTGGAATTGTATTTTAGGTCAGTGGTTAGGTCACGCACGGAATACTCGATACGAGTAGTACCTACTTGTTATGTATCAACTTAGTCAAAACATTTTAATGAAATACGTCACAGACTTGTTTTTAACAAATCTCAAACAAAAACTTCTCAATTTTTTTATCGACATTCTCCTTGGTCAAACATAGTGTTGGTTTGTTTAGTTTCGACAATAGCCTACTCTTATCTTTTGATCGAAACCACAGGATAATTCTTTTTGCTCACTTCTCTTATCGTCCTTTGAGTTTTTGTGAATTATTGTGGACAAATAGAGGTAAACAAATTGTCCCCATCCGGCGTCTTGACAGTTAAGTTGAGACCACCTTTCTTGTATTTTTTTGTGTCTTAGAAATCGAACAATAAGTTCCTGGGTTTTGCTCACTTGAAAACTATCTAAATGAGTCATTTGAAAGATTCTTTGGAATCAATGGTGACATTGGTATTTCTTCCGAAGTTTACTAATGTTCGATAAAGAAAAGAAGAAACAGCACATAATCTTTATTTGAAATAAACTTTATTGTTTTAAAAATTACTAAGTCACAAAGCTTAAAGATATGTCAAGTTTTTTCAGAGCACGTGTTTTGAGACAGCACAATGCTTTGCATTCTTTATTGGTCTCTTGTTTGCCATATTTGTAATAAAAATATATTATTTTCAAGACACAGACAACAATTTTCATTTCAGAAGCTTGAATGCTCTTCATCACCGCTCCACCACATGTCATGATACAGCCAAATTACAAAAAAATATTGTCCATGTCTCGAATATCGTCGTCGAAAATATTAACAGCATCTCGAATTTCGTCAGAACGGTCAATTATCTTTCGGAATTATGACCGAGGACTTCGGCAAGGCGTGGAGCGATAAATCAACTGGCAAACTATCCTTGTTTCCTGCCTAGAGATTTTTTTAGCCTTTCTCAGTTTTAGCTTCAACGAATGAATCAGAGTTCTTGTTTTTGGTTGTTGTTAAAATATGAATAGATTCCTACTCACCTAACGTAGTTACTTTGCCTAAAAATGGATTAGCTTCGATTCTCAGCAAAGCTGATTAAATATTTATTTCAACCTTTTGATACATTGTTAAACTAACAACGGAAGCTTTCAAAACAAAACACAAAAAGGCCACACAAAATTATAGTACCGGCATTTTTATACGGGGCATAATCATGTAAATCCAAACAGTCTAATTGAGGGAAACTAACAGTTATCCTAACAAGGATTTTAAAACCGCCTCGTACCACGTGGTTCGCGTCACTGCACGAGCCAGTAGTCCTACCAAGCAGATCAAATGTTAACGATCTGACGTCCAATTTGTTTTACATAGCTGAGTTTGCATACATCTCTCAACAAGCAACGGTAGTCACACAGCAATGTATTGTCCACTATACAGTATTCCGTTTTCCTTCCTATTCTCGAGGAGGCTCGCAGGCGCCATAAATACAGGGCTCGTCTGCGTCCGCGCAGGTACGCCCGCCAAACGAGATCGTTCCTTTTTTAAAAAATGACATAACACGCCGCCATTTTGAGCTTTAAAACCGCCGAGTCACGTTCTGAATTCGAATGTGGGAAAGGTATGCGGTAACCATAATTCACTTTGGGCTTTCTCGCTTCTGAAATAGAGCTCTTTTTTCGGGACGGACTCCTTTGACCGCTTCTCGGGTTTTTCGAACAATTGTCAGCCTTGGCGCATCTGTTTTAGGTTTGAAATTCCGATATGTTTTGCTGTCTTGTTTTTTCTGGTCATACCAGATTTTGGTGTTCTTTTAGTCTTTTTTTGTGACAGCACTGGTGCTGGAGCTGTTCGGTGGGTGTTTTGCGGGGTCACCGAGGATAATAACTGTAAACTATCGTCGTTGGTTTTATTGAAATTTGCTGAACGTTTAGTGGGAAAATTTCAGTACTTACCTGCCATAAAAATTATAGTTAAAACCTTTTTGAAGATATTTTGAACAGATTAAATACAAACTTGAAAGTTACATAGTGTCGAATAACCATATAAGCTCAACGCAAATAGTCAGAGTAAACTTCAACACCAATCGTTTGGAATTAGGCTGGCTAGACAATCGACATCCTCAATCAACCAGTTAGACAGAGACAGACGAACCTGTTCTACCTGTCGGAGAGGGACAGGTGTAGTTTTGTCAGCTCCCGCTTCGGTGTTAATGAGACACGAGGGTTCTAATTGCGCGTGGACAAACAAACGACGTGATAATACCTATTGAGCCACGCGTTTGCTACTAATTTGTCGTAAGAGATGTAACGCTTGTAAACCTGTGATTGATTCTGAACTCTTTTTGCAGGGGCAAAGGTTGCAATTTGAATGGTAATGCAATTTGTTGATTAATATGACACATGATTGAAACATGCGACTGCGTCATTATATAAATCTTATCGCGTGATTTTGTTAGTGTGAGTATTTGCATATGTACTCTATCTACAAACGTTTATAATCTTGACTTAATATGCAACAGGTTCAATTTCAGAATTGTTTCATAAAGAACGGTCGCAGAAGTAACTATTGTCGAAGATTGTTTCTGGATACAGACACAGTATTATAATTTAATGATTCTTCTGTATTCCACTTTTGCTAAAGAAAGGAAGACGATGATAATATCAACTAGTAGAGAAATAAAATAATATGATAATATAATGTCCTATAAAATTTTCTTGCAACATGTTCGCACTTAACTTTTTTTAACACTAACCAAATAAATGGAAAAATGGGCATTGCCCAAAAAATAGCTTAGCCATCCATAACAATTAGGGATGACAGGCCAAATTAAGCTTACAGTGACGTCACTTTTATCTCGTTCTCGACCACTCGTGACCAAAAAAAAACGTACCAAGACCGGTCCGTTCCGAGAACGGAACACGGCGATGCCGATGGTACCATTTGTTACACCCCGGGTTACAGGGCTACGATGTTGTGCGATGATTATTCGGATACCTATTGTTACAATTGTTAACTGATTCTGTGTATTGTATTTGTGAAATGCTCAAGTAATATCAAATGAAGTCTAGCGGTTCTAAGCGTATCTGAGCAACCAATTTCTTTATCCAAAACTTGAGAAGAACTGAATTTAGACTTGGACCAACTACTAAACACGGCCGTTCATAATGAACATACTTTAAGATTTTTAATTATAAACTTCTCCCTATGAAATCGTTATTATAATTTAAAAACATTTCTTTATCAATAAGGAGTTCCCCATTAGCAGTACGGAAAGTTTAAAAGTTTATTTTTCTAATACTTCTGGGAAAAAATGTCACCGGAAAAAAATTGTCCTCAGAATTAATACAATTAGCTCCTAATTCGCCGATACCAAATTTCGGTACCCAATTAACATATGTAATACCCGTTTTTCGCGTCGAATTTAGTACCGTACCCAAAATTTTAATCGTTATGAGGTTTTTTCGTTTTAATTTGAATACGGTCTCGGAACTACACCAAATACATAATAGTCACTTTATCATTTTTAAAAGTTTTTATCATCAAATAATTTGTTTAATACTTGTAGTTTGTTTGCAATTTTTCTTCTCAAAGTTAAAACCTAGAACATAGTCTGGGTTATTCGGACGAAATGTTGGCAGCAAACTAAATATGATATCAGCCATCTTCAACTCATCATCATTAACATTATACACTAGCTCACACACCACATCCAGTCGCAGCGCAGATCGATGCATTCCGTCTGCAGAATTTCAGATACAGACACAGAGTATTGTAGAGGCGTCTTTCATTGAATTGCATACTTTACTGGTTCTCACAAACTGCGTCTGCAACGAACACGGGTGGGCCATCGTCAGCCATTATAATGTCCCATTGGAGCATAAGCCTGCCTTATGGATAGGTAAAGAGGAAAGACTATAAAAAAAAATCAGCTGTTTCATACAAAACTTAAAATCGAAAATATCAAAATGTATGAAACAGCTGATTTTTTTTTCGTGATTTCAGAGTTGGCTCCATAGTAAAAGATGTTCAGTTTGATGGTCCCTATACAAGGTGTTACAAAAGTACCCCTAATGCCGAATATGGTATATAGGGACCATCAAACTGAACAACTTTTACTATGGGACCAACTCTGAAATCGCGAAAAAAAAATTAGCTGTTTCATACATTTTGATATTTTCGTAATTAATTTTTGTATGAAACAGCTGATTTTTTTTTCGCGATTTCAAAGTTGGTCCCATAGTAAAAGTTGTTCAGTTTGATGGTCCCTATATACCATATTCGGCATTAGGGGTACTTTTGTAACACCTTGTATACCATATTCGGCAATAGGGGTATTTTTGTAACACCTTGTATAACCCACCACACGAGAACAATGCTGACCTAGTGCTAGCGACTGCAAATGCAGCAAGAACCGACGGCACTTGCCTTCTGAAGCGTGGAGAAGCTCGAAACCTTTTGGTCTGATGTTCCACCCTGGCGACAGTCGCCGTCTGTTGCCTAGGCACTACGCCATCTAACTCCTACTGCGAATGCGTAATAGTACGCACGTAATAGTACGTGGTTAGTTATAGACTGAACCACAAATGAATGAGGGACAGTAACGTAAGTTTTCATAAAATTGAATCGTCCTTCGTCGTCCAGGATGCGTTCTGGTCCTGCGAACCTGTCTGAGATCGCTGTGATCTGCGATATATGGGATCGGAACGCAACCAGGGGCCCTACCGGCTAACTTTTCGAACATCGGCGGGTCTGCCGAGCTTCAACTTAAAACAGATAAATCGAAGTAAAGAGTTTCGTATTGTACTATTCGCCTAAGTTATTTAGAAGATATCGATGTTCGTGTGACATTATGAATTAGGGTTCGCCATTTTGGCCCGATTGGGGCTCGATTTATCTGTTTTAATTTGAATCTCGGCAGACTTTCCGAAGTTCGATGCGTTAGCCGGTACGGCCCCCGTGTGGAAGGGATAGGAGAACTCCATACATCGCATAGATCGCATGACCGGAACGTATCCTGTGTGTTTGAGCTCTTTCGCTCACGTGACTGTGCTAAACTACATCAACCTCGAAGCGCCCGTATCCACTGTCCCTCGATAACATATCGTTTTGACAAATGGACGACAAAATCGCATCAATCATATTCTAACCTGGGGATTAAGATAGTTCTTATCGACGTGTTATTTTACAAATCAGAATCGTTGCTGTAATTCCGTAATTTTTTTAAGGCAATATGATAAGGTTGGTTATATAAATAGTTGGGCTTTGGATTATGTGTTGGGGTTCCGTAACATTGTATGGGAAATTATCTGGTATATTTTTAGTGAGACGTTTAGAAGTCACATCAAATCGTTTGATTTTTTTATACATTTTTGATTCTTTTTAGGGTTCCGTACCAAAATGGTAAAAAGGAGCCCTTATGGTGCGACTCAGTCTGTCTGTCACAGCTGAATATCTCTAGAACTACTAATGCTATCAACTTGAAATTTGGAATAGTTTTAGATGACGTTTGTCCAACTATTTTGCAAATAAGAGAGAAATAAAAATATTATACATTTTTGCAACAGGAACTGAAAGGGGGGTCTTAAAAATTCGAAGTGAGGCTACTAGGCCATATGGGGTATATATGAAAGAGACAACATCACATACATTGCTCCCGATTCCAAAGTAAGTAGCTAAAGCACTTATGTTATTTAAATCAGAGACTACGGTGGTATCACAAACACCCAGACCTGAGCCAATATAGAAAAGTATGTTTTCTTAATTGACCCAATCGGGGATCGAACCCGGGACCTCAGAGATGGCGACACCTTGAAAACCGGTATACAAAGTCACTCGACCACGGAAGTCGTTGACCAAAATGATATCAAGCTCTGGTTGTATACTTAAAAAACTTAAAGCACAGTTTAAATATTAATAATAAGTACTATAATATTACATTTATTACAACTAGCTTAACTTAGCTTACAGTCCTTGTTTCAAAGGTAGCCCAAATTGGCATAGATTGTTCAGATTGTAGTGACTCGGTAGCTCAGCAGTCAGAGCATTGGACCGGATATCCAAAGGTCACGGGTTCGATTCCCGTCCGAGAACATGATCTGGTGCGAGTCATATTTTTTCTAGTATATTATTTGGTATTATAGATTGTTCGGTTTCTTAATTCTTTTTAGCATATAACGCTCGCTCAATTCTGGTTTGCTGCAATTATTCATTGAAACAGCTGAAACATGTTTTGATAAGAATAATTGCAGCTTATTTTAATTACTATTTAAGCCACTGGCCGCCTCTTAATTTACTAACAATTAATTAATCCTTAATGACATTCAAAGCAATGTTTGTTCAGGTTTTTTCTTCTAGCTTTCGTTTCGCCTCATTATTTCTCGGTAGATGTCTCTTTAATTGTATTTATCTTGTCATCTAGCTAGATGAATGCCAGTTGTGCAAACGTGAATGTTGCAGTTTGTTTTATTTTTAAACTTTTAGTCAATGACTGCACGTGCAGCGATCGTAAACCTTCGGCTTGAATTAAAAAGAAATAACTAAACAAAAAATGATAATGTTAGTGTACGCGCGTCGTAGCTGTGTAGTTGTTGTATGTTGTTTTTTAGAGTGAAACTTTATACACATTATTTTATTACATCACCTGTATGCATCATAAAAAAGTAGCGTTTTTGTCTGATTTCGAAGGCAAATCGTGTGTGCTATTAAATTTTACACGTTACGAGTTGAGTAATTACTTACTCAAGTCAGAAAATGGGCACACGTCTTCTACTAACCATATTTAAAAAGTATTTTAATTGTTAAAGTAATTCATAATTAATCACTTAAATCTTATCTTATCAATTCATTTTAAATCAATAAAATTAAATTAATTCAATTTATTTTAATCTAATTCAATAATTTACTGTTTTACTTTGATTATACTAGGTGTACAAAAATACCTAGCCTTAACAGCAGATTTTTTTTTCGCGATTTCAACGTTGGTCCCATTGTAAAATTGATCAGTTTGATGGTCCCTATAAACCATATTCGGCATTAGGGGTATTTTTGTAACACCTTGTATATATTTTTATAAAAATGTTATTACTTATAATTATTATTTCAGTGCTTTGATTATTTGTTTCTGTGACTGATATTTAATTGGGAATGCTATGTACGCCGTTATTGTGGCATGCATCAGAGCTTATTTGAACTAATTTGTAATCGATGTGTTAATGTTTGCCATGTGGCTGTACTAAGAATAATTAAATAAATAAATAAAAAAACAGTAACGCACTTACTTATAGTAAAAATAATTGTAGGTACCTTTTTTCATCCAATTCTTGATAAACGTGTTATAACATTTGCTCTTTTTAACGAGATATTACGCATACATTATGTAAAATTAACAAGAATCGTCACGCCTTTTAAACCGTACTGACCAAACACAACAACCGCTAATTAACATCCGTAGAGGTGCACCACAACGTCAAATCATCGATATCGATAAAATGATAAAAAGCGCGCGAACCGAAATGTTAGGGTTGTCACTTTAGCTAAACAGGGTAATTGATATGAATCAGAGAATTTCCTGGAAGGGTCGGTCATCGTAATTGGTCGCTTCGAGCGGAGCCTGTTCGCTTCATTGAGCGACGGGATTAAGGGATGGAGCTACTGTTCTGTAAATAAACAGATGACTGATAACTGTTGACGTAATACAACTTGCTAGTTTCACAGGTTCCGTATATGTTCCCGATATATTATTTGACATTTAATTTCATAGAACTTATGTAACATTTTTAATTGAATTGCACCTATTTTCTGATAGGTCAGATAGGTGCTGAATGGTATGGAACATATGAAAGAAGCTCTTGTTTTACTATCTGATTCTGCTATTCCCTTTTCTTAATCAAGACTTCTTTTATATACTTACGCTAAATATTTATTATTAATTGGAAATAATATAAAAGTACTGCTAAAAACAATTTTTAAAGTAACCAGGTAAACATTTGGAAAAAAACGATTAGATATTGTTTGCTACGACATAATATTTAATTATAAAGTCTGTCACCATGTGAAAATATTATTCTCCCCAATATAAATAAAAAAAAATATTTATTCAAAGTTACTGCAATTTTATTTGGAATAATAGGATTTTTTCCCCCAGCATATTTCCATCAAACCTGTTTTCCTGATTTCTTGTGTGACAACCCTGACATCTCGAATTGTCCGTCGAGCACCATCATTATCAGTGGGATTGACTTGGTGTCTAGACGTGTTTTTTTCACACGCACTTCATCACAGCCTGGCAATAAAAGATGGCGTTGATGCTTTCGATGGTTTAACTACATTCCAGCAGATGTATTACTCTTTTTTTACGTACAGTAAAGAGTAAAAGATTAGTAATGTTTTCACCATTATTTATTTTGCGTTCACAGTATCTGGTCAACTGATTTATTTAAGTCCTTACCAATGAAGTGGTTAAAAGATTATCTCCTTTGTTTGATTGGTGGCCTGCCTAAAATTGTGGCCTGAGTCAGATATACATTATTTGGCTGCTTTTTAGTGAGATATCAACAACAATTAACAATGTACTCACTGAATGGTTTTTTTATAATATGGCTATTGGGACATTTGATTAAAATTTATATTTAGACTAAAACATTATTCATCAAACGGCAGCCTCCAAAAATTTCATATGAACAAAATGATTGGAATATTTCCATCGGGTAATGAAAAACGGAGTCCTTTGTCACGCGCCGACGACGTGTAATCTGCGTCCAAAAAATACCAACAAATTGGGGAAATCCGTTACCCTTGATTTGGGGTAAACACGTCCGAGTGGGGTAAACTGATTCGGACTCATCCAATTACGACCCTCCTGCTGATGCAAGGTGATATTAGGGTGCAATCTTAGAATCAATCGAAGTGGTCAATCGACTTTCGCGTGCGATTTTCAGAGACAAAAGTCGAATACTTATGTGATCACCACGCATAAGATTGCACACGTTTTAATTCTAGGTTTTTTTAAACTGTTGAAACTGCAACTACATGATAATAAATAGATAAACTATAAAGATGTCAATAAAATCACAGTAAAACCAAACTATCAAGTTGTAATATCGTTAAATAATCCAAACAAATAGGTTATCTGCGCTAGACCGCTTTACTACGAATCTATGTCTAGTTTATCTTCTTGTATGTTTGGCCTTAGATAACAACTTCACTATTGTGTTTACATGTAATAAAATCTCCAAATGTTATCGAATAATTTTTCTTATATCACTTGATAAGCGTGATTCTAAACAAAGATGTAAAATTGTAAACAGTCCAGCTTGCTTGTGAAACGATTCGCGTGTTTGCTTATAATCTTATGAGTATTTTTATTGAAACAGTTTACAGAAAACGCTAATTGATTATCAATTTATCTTAATTATTTGTTTTTGAGGTATAAATTTTTCTCATCTAGGCTGTCTTTCGACTTCGAAGACTTCGAAGCAGCACTATTGAGTTGAGTGATACTACAGAAATCACTGGCTCAGATAGACAAAAAAACTACAAGATGGTGACAATAGTTTAGGTTTTTTCAATGCAAACATGCGTACCAAAACTATTGGCAGGTTCTGGATATGTTCCAACTTCCAACTAACATACGTAACAGATAGTCAAATAAGTAACTTATTTCATAGAAATTCTATTCCATTTTTAAAACTAAACCAGATGATAATGTCTCAGTTAAACTGGGACCTGTCCTGTCAAACATACACTAAATCCAAAATGATACATTCTATATTCTACTCTTTGAACAAAACATCTGACTTGATAAAAAACCTATTCCCATCCTTTTTACAATAATTTCGAGTGGTTCCATATTAAGACCCAATCTTGATAAGGTGTTGAGATTTGAAACGCCCAATTGGTCGTAATGTGGCTGATGTTGATGTCTGAGCTCAAAATCGGCGGAAACGTGTGCAATTAACTAAATAAATAACCCACTTGCCATATATGAACAAAAAAATCACATCTACTTTTTGAGATAATCCGATCCGAGTTTAGATAACTTTTAATAAAAAGGATGCTTTAATTTTTTTTTCATACTTGGTTTTGGTTTTTTCTTTACGAATCCAGTTTCAACACTAAACTAATCTGATACAAGCTAAAAAATGTTTCTGTCACAAAAGAAGTTAACCTATGAATTCATCATATCTATATGCTCGCAAGGTTTTTAAAGTTCAGTTCACTGAAAGAAGAAATTTAAAAAAAAATATTAATTTTTAGTTGAAAAATTATATTAACAATTACAACATTAAACTTGTTTTATTAAATGACATGACTAGGCATGTGTAATTGCTGATCGAGTTATCGATAAAATTGTTAAGCAGGAAATTATCGATACCGAATTACGCGTTGACCTTTATTTTCAATGTCTCGATTCATCGAAATGGACATTTATTTATACCGCGTGTAATATGCACCTGTCAAGAAAGCTTAATATGGCAGGGAATGTCAAATGAGCATTCTGCTAAGTGACACTGTTTGATGTTGTAACTGGAAACAATTTTGTGACAAATACGGCACTCCAAAGAAGTTCCGAACGAATTTTTATTAGATTACGCTTAAAGTACAGTGAGGTATTTAGTTCTTACCCGTACATAAGTTTCTAGGGGAAACTGTTAGATCGGTATTTTAATTACTGTGTGGAATTAAGGCCTCTTGATACTTTGTGCTGAAATGTAATTCTAACTTAAGTTTCTTCTTTCTTTACAGGAAAAATCTGGCGAGCCTTATTCCGGCAAACTATCGGTGAAATCGGATCTAAGTCCAGTTTTTGGTGAGTTTTTTTTATGAAACTTATAAACGTTATAGTTATATCACGGTTATAATTATGAAGTTAATTTATCGCAGCAGCTCTTACAACTCGACGTAGAAATATTTTTATGGCTGTTTCGTTTCTCAATTGCTGTTGTCCGTTGCGCTGTTTGATTAAACATTATTTATTTTGTTTACTACAACTATATTTCGCCCTATTTTATTGTCATATGAACTAACAAATTGAACTACCTACTTATTTTCTTAAAACCACCACAAATCTTGCACATTTTAACATTATTATCACATTACGATTAATGCTCGTGTTAGCCAAATCGATAAATCTTAAAAGTTATCGTATAGTATTCAAATTCCGGAGCGACGTTAGTGATGTGAAATTGATTCCGACGAGCGAGGTGAGAATTATCGTCGTGGTTGCGCCTGCGCCGCCATTACGAAGAATTATGTATTTTGCCGCCATCTCGTAATCATCTGTCACTATAGTTAAGATTATTTTGTATAATTTAGTTTGACCTCCTGTTGTGGGTATAGTATAGACCACTAAAGACGGGTTGGTTTTATGTTTATTATTAAATATTTGAGATGTTTTATCAAGTTTCTTTGGAACCTTTGGAATGTCGCATTTTGTTGTATTTTTACTTAGCAAACAATCGTCATACTTTAATATTGATTAATGATTAGTAAACTGGAATATATGGAATGTATTTATGGAAATTTGAAAAATTACCCTTTCTAAAAATCCAACGAAAATAATATTTGGTTCTTAATAATTAATTTAAACAATTATTGTAGATAAGGCTTGGAGTTTTTGTTAAATATGTTAGCATACGATACGTAATACCATACCTATACTATACAATATAAATAATGATAAATTACTGCTGGCTACATAGATAGGATACATAGCATCTAAAGATTTATAACTAGCCAAACTGTGATCAAAAGAAAATACTAGTTTTAAACACTAGTGAGCCTGTTAGTCATCTCACAACGAAATAGGAAGGTGGCAAAAAAAGCTAAAACTCCAAATTGATTACAGATTGGTATAAGGTGGGAATTACCATTGGTCTGTTCCGGTACGGGATGCCCATTACCGAGGAATTATGTGTGTTTTATCGCCAGCTTATAATCATCTGTCACTATCGTTACAATATTTTCGTATAATTTTATCTGGCTACGCCTCCCGTAGGCATGTGAAAGGATATAGATTTTTGCATCGATAAAGTTCGGCTTGATACGGTTCTCTGATTTTTTTTCATTTTCTATACCTATCTATACTAATATTATAAAGAGGAAATATTTGTTTTTGTATGTTTGCGTGTTTTTTTTTTAATGATAAACTCGAAAACTACTGATCCGATTTTATTTCACCCATAGAAAGATACATTATCAGCAAGACATAGGCTATATTTTATTTTCAAAAAAATTAGAGATCCCTACGAAAATTGCAATAATAAACCCATGGTATCAAAAATTTACCTATGAAAGTAATTATTTTGCGTGCGCAATTAACAAATGATGATACATAAAAATAATATACTTTTTGTTTATAGTTCTCATCATTACCCACAAAAAGTCAGCGAGGCTATAATATGTCTAACTATTATAGTTTAGTCACAATATTAACCACTTTTTGTTCAAATTAGTCAATCAAAGCTAGGTTTGAATCGAAAGGTGATGACATTTGTATCATGATATTAATCCTTATTAGGTTTTCAGTGCAACTGTGCATTATTATCCTCTTCAAAATGTTTGTTCAATCGTAAACATTTCTTGCGCATATATCGACATTTTCCCATCCCTTCGACCGACGGGCGAACGCCTCGTTATTTGTTGTTATTAGCTTCGTTTTTTGTTATTTTTTACCTCGGGATGTTTTCGAGGACCGGTTAGAGCCTAATCTGATCAGCCGGCCACGACTTGTTACGCCGGAAAAAATGTTATCCGTCGAACGCCGGAGTCGAAGCGCCGACCACTGAATGTATTGAGAATGTTTCTTTAGGATGATAGAGTTTAGGAACTCCTAAACTCTATCAACCAAAAGAATCTAACTAGATTTTAGGAATACGATATAGTCCTTTATATTTTGCGTATATTATATTTTTTATGATTGGTTTTTAGGGAAGATTGGCAAGAAATTGTTTATAGGTACCTCTACTCGAAATTGAGATGTTGTTGTTTTTTAACAATCAGGCATAATTCTTATCTTTTTACGGCGAAAAAAAAGTACCTAATAGATATTCGTCGATGTTAAATTTTGTCCAACTATAGGGATCGGAATATCAGTTCTTAAAAGTTAGGGACTTGAAAGCTATGTCATGTAAGCTAAATTTTTCATCACTTGCCTAAAATGGTAGAATAGACTTACATACAGGAATAGCTTAACCAAGTGTATTGCACACAATAGTCAGAGATTTCGTATTAAATCTGACGTCTAGACACATCTCCCGTCCTTATCTCACACCCACCTCTACACTCTGCCTCTTTCGCACAGTACACAATTTGCGAATCGTATTCCCGTCTCGATTACTGACTTCAATAATAGCGCTTGTAATTTCAACTCTTTGTCAAAGTAATAAAGTTGTTTTCGCTTTGTGGATGTTGTAAAAGTTTTATGTCATTATAGCCGGTGTCTAATTGGAACTTGATATGCGTACACAATTAGACTTTGTAGGTAGTTTAGATTAACGAGCTTTTTACACTTAGCTTTTTGGGTTCAATTTTCTACAGTACTTCTGGTGTTATGGAATGGAAGAAGGGATTTCATTTACTTCCCAGTTGTTCTACTGGTCAGTTCTACTGTAGAACTAGTGAGATTTTTTTATCTCATTAAGAATATTCCTACCACAAAGTACTAAATCGTAGCACTAATGAAAAAGAAAGGATAGCTGTTATAACAGAAAAACCATTCATTTTACTCGCAAATCCGCACGAATTATGGATTAAAACATACCTATTTTAAAAGGTCTTTTAAATTTGTACCTTGATTTATTTTAGTTTTTATTATGTAAAACGGTTCCGTATTCAAATCCCATGAATTATGTACTTAAATAACTTAATATTACGTGCAAGTTAAAAGGGAAAAAAATATTATCCTTTATATTGGTCTTATAATTTCGTTGTAACATACTTGTCGTTCACACCCCTAATGTATTAATCTATTGCTATAAGTGAAATCCTGTCATTGGCTTTCTGTTTAACATATTGTAGCTTATAGTAATATTGTTGCTGTTGGTTTTCCAATCAAATAAATAAATAAGTAATAAATAATATACGGATTTACAAGGTTACATAATGTGGACGTGGTATAATACACGGTAAATAATATGTTACATAGTCTGTACGCACCTTTATAGACATTTTTTTAAACATAAAATTTCAGCTTTGCTGTTCAGCAAAACGGGTAGCATAATTTTCTTTCATTATGATGTGAATAGGGCTGTCACGGCTAGCTACTGTAGTTATATGTACACAATAAACTATTATTTTAGGTATAATAATTAATTTATTCTATAAAAGATGAAGGTACAGAAATTTGAAAAATTAAATAATTAAGACGGCCTTCAATTATTCTTCAGTAAGTAAGAACCGATAATCGTACTTTATGTAACTAGCGCTTTGTTAACAAATTTATACAGAAAATTGCACATGATTGATTAATTAATAATTATATTTACCTACCTGACTTGACTATTAAGGACTTAAAAATACATATTATCCTAGCTTTCCGCCAGCAGCTTCGCCCGCGTGGACTACAGGTTATATCCTGCGGGCGGAGACCCGTGCCCAGTAGTGGGATTAAAAATAGCACTTGTCCTTCCCCAAGGTCCCATCTATATCCGTACCAAATTTCTTCAAAATCGGTCCAGCGGTCTATGCGTGAAAACGTAACATAACAGACAGAGCTACTTTCGCTATTAAAGTATGGATTATACATACATATGTATATCAACTTATATTGCCCAAAGCCACAAACAATAGGGTTGTCAATATACCAATCCTGCTCTCCGAGTTACACGTCTGACCGTGGTCCGTCAATATTTGTATAGGTCACCACGACCACCAGCGAGAGTTCCCAGAAGTGCCACAGGAATTTTATGGGAAATGGTTGTTTTTTTATTTACTTTTGCCTACTGTAATATTATGCATGCGGTCAAAGAAAAATAGTTTGTCAGCAGTAGTTAAGAAAAAAACATGGGATACTTATTTCGTTCAGGCATTGATGGCTTGCTTGATCTTAGCACAGTTTTAAAAGTAAATAAAAGCACCCTTACTAATATGCATTGTATTTTTTTTAACATCACATACATTGCTCCGATTCCAAAATAAGTAGCTAAAGCACTTGTGTTATGGAAATCAGAGACAACGGTGGTATCACAAACACCCAGACCTGAGCCAATATGGAAAAAATCATTTTCTAAATTGACCCAACCGGGGATCGAACCCGGGACGACACCTTGAAAACCGGTGTACAAAAGTCTGAGGTCGTCAGAGTATAGTTAAACCGGTGATGACAAGTCTGTGGTGGTGACACTCTGTCAAACTTTAATTTGACATTAAAAAGAAAGGGACAATAAATTGTGTAGCTAATCACTTGGTATGCAACGTTTATTTGTAAGCTAATAAATCTCGTAGGTATGCTTACTTGCTTGTCAACCCTATTATATCAAAGACTAAACTTCTTGCAGACACGTCACCTCGCATTTTTAGACGAGAACCAATTAAACAGTGAACATGATTAATAGTTTTACGGATCGGTTGTAAATAAAAAGACCATCATTCTAGATACCACTCAGTTGTGAAAAACAATCCTTTTTGGGGCTGTTTTGATTGACATTCGTAAATTAAAAGTTTAGTAAAAAACTCGGGTCTTGGAAGCGAAACTAATTTTGGTTGATACTTCCTTTTTTATAATTTTTATGTTACAAAACTTATTTTCAAGTGTGTCATGCTCAGCTATAGCTTTGTCGTATTGGATTTAGGTAAGATGCTTTTGAGAGATAGGTGGCGCAGTGGTATAGCGCCTGGCCTATTGATTGCGGAGGTAGAGCAACTTTCGCAAGGGTCTGTCATGGGATGGGTGACCAAATATTTATTATCTCGAGCTCCTCCGTGCTTCGGAAGGGACGTTAAGCCGTTGGTCCCGGCTGCATTTGCAGTCGTTAGCACCCACCAATCCGCATTGGTGGGTCATGTCATGGCCCATCCTCCTTTTCCACCCATTAGGAAGGCCTGTGCCCCAGCAGTGAGGACATTATGATGGCTGATAGTCAAGATGCTTTTGACCACATATAATATACTTAACCACAATAAATACGCAAAAAGATAACGTAACAACACGCGCAACACTATACTAGGTGTTACAAAAATACCCCTAATGCCGAATCTATATATATAAAAGGGAAAATCACTCACTCACTCACTCACTCACTGATCACGAAATCTCAGAAACTGCAAGTGCTAGGAGTCTCAAATTTTGCATGGGGGCTCCTTTTAAGGCGTAGGTGCTCACTAAGACGGGATTTTGCGAAATTCAACCCCTAAAGGGATGAAACAGGGTGGTAAAGTTTGTATGGGAGAACGCGATTCCTTGGCCCGATTGACTTGGAATTTGGCATAGACATTCTTTCACAAAATTAATTGAACACGTGTTTCGTATTTTTTAAATATTTATTACCTAACAGGGTTAAAAAGTAATAAAAAGCTACTTTTGCTGTGATTGACTTCGACGTCGGAATTGAAACTTTTTTGTGCATTTGATTGATTAAATAAGAAAAATAAATATCATTTGTCATATCAACGTAGTATTACATTCTCTTTGGTCATTTCCCCTGAGAGTAGGTAGAATGCATTATCGCCATAGGCATTGAATAGTACCTATGGCGTTATGTTGACAGTGCTGTCATTTTTTCCTTATTGCGTTGTAATAACGTGCAAAATTATTCCCTCTAATTATCAGTTTAATTTTAAAAGAATACAATATTCGGTCAAGTCGCCTATGCTATGACAATTAATAAAGCACAGGGACAAAGTTTAAGAGCGGCTGGTGTAGATCTGCGCAGTGATTGTTTCTCCCATGGCCAGCTCTAATGTAGCCTGCTCGAAAGTCAGCTCGCCGAATAGCCTTTTTATTTTGCAACCGGATAACATGACAAGAAATGTGGTAGGTATACAACATGTTACAAAAATACCCTTAATGCTGAATAATCGGATCAATGGTTTAGGAGTCCCGTCGTCTGTACACTTAGATCTTTTAAACTATGCATAAAAAACAGCATCAAAATCGGTCCATAAGTTTAGGAGCTAGGTTGTCTCAGACAAACAGACACACACAAGTCAAACTTATAACATCCCTTGCGTATATTGTGTATGTCGTATATACATATAGTGGTGGCTACATAATTAAGGACACAAGTCGATTTTCATACAAACGAGGTAATTTTGAAGTCTTGGTTTTCAGCTAGGGATTGAACTAGCTGTGATCTGATGATGGCCATCCAGGGAGTGAATGGAGAAGATTATGATAGCAATACACACCTAACTGATCTGGTCAGCATTCTAAGAGATGTAAGCATAAGAATTTTCGGTTGCAAGTTTTCATACATTTCTATACTATATTCGCGGTTTTTTTAAACATATCCTTACATCTCTTAAAATGCTGGTCAGATCACTTTGGTGTGTATAAAAATCTGGATCTCCTCTATTCACTCCTTGGATTGCCATCACCAGATCACCGCTCGGTCAATCCCTGGCGGAGAAGCAATGCTTTAAAGTTACTTCGTTTGTAAGAAAATCGACTAGCGTCCTTCATTTTGTGGCCACCACTATATATAGTTATCCTGTAGTATAGTCTAATAACTTCACACTCACCTCATTAGTAACTACATTGTACCCGTGCGAAGCCGGGGCGGGCCACTAGTATGGTATATAGGGACCATCAAACTGAACAACTTTTACTATGGGGCCAACTCTTAAATCGCAAAAAAACAGCTGTTTCATACATGATATTTTCGAATTTAATTTTTGTATGAAACAGCTGATTTTTTTTTCGCGATTTCAGAGTTGGTCCCATAGTAAAAGTGCATCAGTTTGAACCATCAAAGGGAGATAGGGACCACCCTATCTACCATATTCGGCATTAAGGGTATTTTTGTAACACCTTGTATGTAGAGTCAGTATAAAGCTAAACTATTCTAAGGTGAATTAAAACATTTCGAAAAATAAATACAGTGAAAGTAATACTATTATAATTGAATGCAAAAAACAATATTTAGCAATAACTTCTAATATTGTATTTGTTTTTGCATCCATTATTATTCCATCCTTTCTATTAAACAAAACTTAATATCATTCCTTTCTTCAAACCAGATATCCAAAGGTCGCGGGTTCGATTCCCGTCCGAAAACATGATCTGGTGCGAGTCCTATTCTTATTCTAGTATATTATTTAGCATTATATAAAAATAGCATTGTGAATGCTAAAATCTCAAAATTTTTCATAATCCTTTCTTGATAATTATCTTTGATAGGTTAATCATTAAATACTCGTGAACATTATTATTCATGGTTTTGGCCTTATTTTCTATCTTATCACCTTTGTTTTAGATTTCAAGGTTTTGTTCGGTATCGATTGCATCGGGAAATACGCAATGTTATCAAATGTGTTGTTACTTGTAAACATGCCGTTTTTAATTTTAAAACGACAACTCAATTTTCGTTCAAAAAATATAATTTAAAAAATGCCAATATTTGAATGTATGTCTCACCTTTTTTTTCAAGTTACTAATAAATGTTTGAGCAGTTCGAAAACATGCATCCTGATAGCTTAGGAAAGTAAAGTAAGTCATTACAGCCCTACGGTCTAGCCGGGTCATAATGTTGAACTAAATATCATTTTTTCCCATGGGAAATAATGAGATTTGAATTTGGAATGCAACCCATGAAGTTTGTGTTTCAATGTTTTATTTTTTATTTTATTAATAATAATTGTTTGAATGAAATGACATACTTAATAATGTTTTAAGTACTTGACAGTTTTGAATTTATTATGACATGAAGTTTATATTCGGTTTATTTTGTAAAACATGTACCTACTTTCCTTAATTAATTAATCTTTTAAGCGCTTTGGATGACTCATCTGTTAGCTGTAGGCTGTAAGTCTACAGCCAGTTTACAGTCGTAAAGGCGAAACGCAATGATCGCACAGAGAAAGTGACATTGACATTGACAATGGGACGTCACTTCTGCTCTGTCACTACTCCGGCGCTCTATCGGCTAAAAACATTGAAGTTCATGTTAACTGTGTTTTGACAGATGTATGTGATACATTGCTACTTCGTTTTGGCACAAATAAAAACTTACCAAAGAAAAATAGCAATGTATCACATACAGCTGTCAAAACACAGTTAACATGAACTTCAATGTTTTTAGCCGATACCGCCGCCCCGGTGGTGGTGTGCGATGCTTACGCTTGATGAAGGACGGTTTCTTCTGATGCCAAGATGTCTGTTTAAATAAATAAATAAATGTCATGACTAACAAAATCATTCAAGTGAACAGGTATTATAATAATTCAAGATTGTATTCAATCATGACAGGTGATATAAAACATTAGTTTTTAAATACGATTATTTTAAATTCGTTTTAAATACTTATATAAATCGGCAAATCAAAGCTACTAAGTAAACGATAAGCTGCCAACGCATGTAATAACACGCTAGCAAAACCCATGCCTAGTATTACATTTAGGGTTGCCAATTAATTAATTGCGAAAATACTTTATTTCTGGCTTATGCATGGAATGAAACGGAATATTCTTGTTGTAAGAAATAATTGCTAAACCTAAGACCTGCTAAATTCCTCAACGTAACAACTGTCGAACAAAAGTGTAAGTTCAGCTGTCAGTCAATGTTCTTTGTCTTGAAACTCCTTTTTTGTTTGTTTACAAATAAATACTTTTTTTACTCTTCCGAGAGATACATAAAAAAGTTGTCAACCCTAGTCACAGATAATATCAAAATGAATTATCGATAAAACATCGAACTGTCAGATGTTATCGATAAAATGTCGCGATCTTGTAGCTTATTAACGAAATATTGTCAGCCGTTATCGATACATACATAGTCGATTTAGTTACATAGGTTTTGTGATCGAATCTGGGTAGATGTGAACATTTTATGATAACATCTGTTTTTGTTTGTTTTTATTGAAGCTAGGTGTTAAACTTGACAACTAATTTTTTCGACAAAATTGGAATAACTTTATGTTAGAAAAAATTAAATATAACAGATAATCCCCCGGTCAACAACTATAAGGACGTTAAATAAAGTGTATGTAAGAAAAAATGTTGCCAACGTATAAATCTTAAAATTATATGACTATTTTATGATTGCTTCCATACGTATCACAGACAAGCTTTTATCACAGACAGGTTTTAATTGGTTTTGGTTTTTTTCAGGTAAATTCGAGCCTCACCCGGCAGCCAGCTTCAACATGGGTTATCTGGTGACGCCGTACCCTTACGCCAATGGTGGGGCGCATCCTCTACCCGTCTCTATGGTAAGTTTAGTAGTTTTTGTTCCACACCTGGTAGAATTTGGTAGTTTATGATATTATAATGTTTTAAATTTCCATGGTTTTTGACGTTATTAGAATAAATTATATCGGGATTTACACCATGCACCTGTTTATTTTTGAGACTCCGATATTTCGGCGCAGTTGCATGCGCCATGGTCACGGAAGAACTAGTTCTCTAGTACATGGTTTAAATCCCGATATAGTTTATGATATTGAACAACTTTTTGACTTCATAGCCTTTTTCCCTGCGAAAGCTAAAGAAAAAAAAACGATCAAGAGTGAGTCGGATTCGCGCACCTAGGGTTCCGTACCATGTGAAAAAGTTTACTATTTAGAGACATCGTTTTATTTTTCCTGTAATTTTTACATAAACTTATATCACATAAAATAATTTCCGATTTTTCTTTATGCAAACTTCGGAGATAAGGGGGGGATAAATATAAATATATTTATATCTCTCTTATAAATAAAATAGTTGGACAAATGTAATCTAAAACTATTCTAAATTTCAAGTTGATAGCATTAGTAGTTTTCGAGATGTCCAGCTGTGACAGACAGACAGACTGAGTCGCACCATAAAGGTTCCTTTTTAGCATTTTGGTACGGAACCCTAAAAATGGACAAGGCTTGTATTTGTACAAATTGTGAGAAGCGAAATCATCACAAGTTACGTCTCAAGATATGATACAGATAATGCATTTTATCTTGTCAAACTGTCAGCTACATAAGATTTGCTTGTAAGCATAAGCACTACACGAAAATTATTATGAACTATGATTACTTTTTGCTGTGTTTGCGAGATAAAAATGTTCCCATCGGTATTATTAGCAGAGATACATGTGTTTTAAATTTTTGAGATTTAAGCATTCACAATGCTATTTTATATAATACCAAATAATATACTAGAAAAAATACGACTCGCACCAGATCATGTTCTCGGACGGGAATCGAACCCGCGACCTTTGGATATCCGGTCCAATGCTCTGACCGCTAGTGACTCAATAGTTCAGCGGTCAGAGCATTGGACCGGATATCCAAAGGTCGCGGGTTCGATTCCCGTCCGAGAACATGATCTGGTGCGAGTCGTATTTTTTCTAGTATATTATTTGGTATTAGAGATACATGTGAATCACAGTTATTGTGATTTTCTAAATACACAATAAATACCTAACTTTAACACCCGTAAAATATAATTATTTGGTCAAATCTTGGACCAAAATAGTGTCCAAGGAAACTGGATGAGTCTTATCAGCCTTAACATTATGTTTAAGCCTCTACCCTACTTTTGTACTCTCTAAGTACAGTACATACATGCACGACATAATACTATACAGCCGTACTTTCAGAAAACATACTGAAAATCAGGTTTTTCATAATTTCAGAAGAATTTTCGTACTATTTTTACAAAGATTCTTGTTCAAAAGAAACGAACCCTAAAAACTTAAAACGTTACTTTCAAAAAAGTATGATCTTCTTCTTCTTCTTTTTTTTTGTTATGGCAATCTACTTTTACTCTTGGAAGTAATTTTTGCCAGTGTCAAGTGTTAAATAGTTCAGTGGTAGATATTGTTTAATTTTTCATTAGAATGCAGGTGCATCGCATTCCAATGCTGCTTGGAGCATTTGGCACCAAGTATATCAAGACAGTTTACTCGGTTAGTTCTGCCGAGGAAGCCACCACTTCAATAAAAGTCTCAGCTTCACACAACAAAGATCGCGCCTATTTCCATTATCCCACATATTGTTCAGTTGCGTAGACACTTGTACTATAGTTGGTAGTTCTTTTAACAACTGGCTGAACAGTGAACACGCAGTTGGTGTCATAAAGTATCAAAGCTTACTAGCTACACTAGGCCTCGATTCACGAATAAAGACTTTTTAGAATGCATCTTTAAGAAAAAAGAAAATTTAAAAATAAAAAACAAAAAACGCTCGATGAAACTGTGCCTCACCCCAAAACAGTACAGTCTCGTCGAAAAATGACACGTATAAAAGTTTTAGCGGGGACTCCCGTCTGCGTTGAAGTTACAATCTTGTCACAATGGTGTTATATATATAAAAAAAAAAACTTTTTGGCACAGTTCTTGTTACTAAAACACAAAAAGCAATACTATTGACCATTGAGACACGATTTTTAACCGATTTCAAAAAAAGGAGGAGGTACTATGTTCGTCTGTTTATTTAAAGTTTGACGACCTCCGTGGTCGAGTGGTTTCAAGGTGTCGCCATCTCTGAGGTCCCGGGTTCGATCCCCGGTTGGGTCAATTTAGAAAACGAACTTTTCTATATTGCCTCGGGTCTGGGTGTTTGTGATACCACTATTGTCTCTGATTTCCATAACACAAGTGCTTTAGCTACTTACTTTGGAATCGGAGCAATGTATGTAATGTTATCAAATATTTATTTATTTACTTTTAAAAAGTTAAATCGGTTCAGTAGTTTTCGAGTAATCCTGAAAAGACTGTAATTTTTTAGGTAACTTTTGCACGAGTTTTTACGGATCTTCAGACATAACTTCAGACATAAACCGATTTAGATGATTCTTGTTTTGTTAGAAAGGGGATACTTTAAGGGTGTTCTCATTTATTATGTTAACATTAGCAGAATCGAGGCACTGAACCATTAAGGCGGGCCGTATGCAACCCTACATCATCTGGAATAGTTTTTAAATTTTGAGATTTTAGCATTCACAATGCTATTTTTATATAATACCAAATAATATACTAGAAAAAATACGACTCGCACCAGATCATGTTCTCGGACGGGAATCGAACCCGCGACCTTTGGATATCCGGTCCAATGCTCTGACCGCTGAGCTACCGAGTCACTAGTGGGAACGTCGAATTTCTTCTAGTATATCAACTCTTACGCTGCAAGCCAGCGCCATCTCACCTTTGTACAAGGAATAGTTTTTTGTTTCGTCGGTCTTTGTCACATTTATGTGCTGTTGTTCGTGTAACGTTATCTAGGAAATTCTTGATCGACTATAAACAGTAGATTGTGTTTAATCGGCGTGTATAGTATACTATTTTTATTGGTACGTTTCTCCGTACGCCACGTGCCCTCGCCGGAAACGGTAACGCAAACAGTTTTTATTTCTGTGCATCCTGCCGCCATCTTGCTTCGATGAAGGGGTAAAAAAAGGAATTGAAATCTGAGGTGTTGTCTGTCAGAGTTTACATTAAGGATTAATTTAGTAGGCAAAAGTTACATGTTAAAAAAACTATTAGGGCCTGTTTTGTTCCAGTTAATTTCAAATGGTACTAATATATATAGCAATAGTTATTAAAAGTTATTGTAGACTTGAGGAGCTCGGTGGTGCAGTGGTTTAGCGCCTGGCTCTGCGATTGCGGAGGTTAAGCAACTTTCGCAAGGGTCGGTCATAGGATGGGTGACCAAAAATTTACCATCGCGAGTTCCTTCGTGCTTCGGAAGGCACGTTAAGCCGTTGGTCCCGGATGCATTTGCAGTTGTTAACACCCACCAATCCGCATTTGGCCTGCGTGGTGGGTTATGACCCATTCTCCTTATCCACCCATAAGGAAGGCCTGTGCCCCATCAGTGGGGACATTTAAAAATGGCTTATGTCGAGTGCAGACACGCAACATAAAAGCTAATATAATTCTGAATATTCCTAAATCTAAGTACCTGACAGTAACATGCCCCTTGCCAACCTCTTGCATATTCATTTTTCAGGGCAACAAAGATTAAAAATACAACTTTATTTTTGACATGGAATAGTTTGTAAGTATAATTTTTCCAACACATGTCTATATATTGTTATACCTACCTACTAATGAATGGACTAAATAAAAGTGAGTAAGTAAATTTGAAACATTTTAGTTTTTGTACTCGAGAAAAAATATATTGTTTTTAATATTTGTTATCAAATTCGTATGCTCGCAATGAAATCAACGCGCTAAGTACCATTATTTGTAGTGCTCAAAACAAATGCAAATAGCATTCGTAATTTTTACGGTGAGTGCTCTAAAATTTGAATTTAGAACGGGCGAATGACATTTTAAAAATCGAACGTCGCTTCCCGTCGCGTCAATATCGTTCAATACCTAACCCTAGTACGCATGCACGTTCCTCGCCATACAAATCCTACGGAACATGGTAAGAAACGAAAAAAGAATCCTCTGCGAAAATATGAAACTGTAAACGCAACAGGTGGACATACGACCGTCTCATTCTTTTCTACGACGTTTTAAGTTTCGTCTCTGTTCTGCGGAAGCCGCCCCTATGGACGCCGCCCCCGCTCTGGGGCGGGAAATTTAAATGAAGGAGGGGATAGGATGGAAATGCTTTTCTTTTTGCTCGCGGTCGCGGGGTGTGTTTAGGCTTTTGTCTGGGTGAATGCGGCCAGCAATTTCGGGGTCGCTTACGCTCCGTCTCGGTATTTGAAAATCGAATGCTTTATTTTTAAAATGATTGCTCTACTATAGACAATATTATTTTCCTTTCACTGATAGAACTTACGAACGATATAAAACCTATTTCACTTGCACACTTAACCTTATTAAGAGTCTGGCGAACAGTGAGCTTCCCATACAAATGTAATGCCAAAATGATTAGCAATTTCAGCATCTTGTGATGTTTTTCGGATTAAGCTAGTAACTATTTGTCTAGGGTTCTATTTAAAAAAAAAACAAAAATACCAAAGCAAATAAAAATTAATACGATTTACAGTTTTGTATGAAAAAATTCAATTGGCTTTTATTTTGTATTATGTTAGTATTATGGATTTTTTATTTGATAGAACCCTAGACAAACACTGTCTTAATCCGAATAACATCACAAGAAGTGTTAATTATGCTCAAATTGCAAATCATTTTGGTATAACGTTTGTATGGGAAGCTCACTGTTCGCCAGACCTTAAGGTCAATTCAATTTTTTAAACAATGCATACAAAGCTCGCCAGAACCGTCAGTTATAAAATTAATAATTTAATACTTCCAAATGTTGTCGTCAAACTTCATAATTTTCCCAACAAACTATTTGCGGTATTCGATAAACTTAAGTATGTAATTAATTTATATAGGTACTTGTTATTGTAATATTCTTATCATAACTCGTGTGTAGTCATACTGATCAGTTAAGTTTTATTAGTAACTTATTGTTCAATAAGTGTCTAATAAAACAAATGATTTTATTGTTTCTTAGACAACAGTGTCAAGTTTCAATTAAATCACTTTTAATGTTTACATTGATTTCAGTAACATATTTGATTGTGAAAATAGAAATAAATTACCACAAAAGATTTTAAAACACTGTTTAAATGTGATGCCGTCTCTTTTCAACAATATTGTTAAAAAAGTGACAGCACCACATTTAAACAGTGTCTAAGTTAGACACTTGTTGAACAGTGTTTTAAAATCATTTGTGATAAGGCCGCTGTATTTTAAAATGTCTGGAAAAGCACTGGGTTGGGTACTGCTATACTAATTCTGTGGTACTGCTTATAAAAAGTCAGTCTTCCTTGCTGTATGTCCGGCAATACTTGGTTCGAAATATTCCCACTTCAATTGTAAAACAACAGTATGCTAAACAATGAGCTTTGACATCAGGTGGCTATAAAAAGTTTCACCGTTAAGTCTGTCTGTATGCACAAATCACTATCTCATCCTAGGGTGGCTCACGCCGCCAGCACGTGTCTTCGATGGATCGTGAAGATATACTCTGTGGCAGCTATAAATTTTGATAACTATGCAAAGTACTAACAGTCTTTTTCATAAAAAGTTATGGAAGGCATATAAGCTTGTTATAAGAAATTTCTCGAAAATCATCATTCGTAATCGCTCAATAGCGACAAAAGCTGTATAAACTTTCTATGAAGTTATAGAAGGGTGCTGCGTGCTGCCTATTATATCCCTATTTTAGTGAATAACATGGCCGACTACATAACAGCTGATTGAAACATAAATAATATTAGAAAGAATACTAAAAAAAATCGACTCACTCGTAGCACCTCAGACGGGACTCGAACCCGCACCCTTGGGATTCCGGCCCAATGCACTGACCAATTATGCTACCGAGTCGCTAGTGGGAGCGGCGAAATTTTCTAGTAAGTACTTTTAACTTCTTCGCTGCAAGCCAGCGCAATTTCATCAATGTGAGGAAATACCCCCTCATTCGAAAGAAACATCTTTCCAGATGTTTTGACAATCGATAAAGATGAAACAGCTATATAATTAAAAATATATCTTAATATAAAAATAGCATTGTGAATGCGAAAAATCATAATTTAATAACCATATTGACATTTAATGACAGATAACTGTTTTCTTTTTTCGGAAGATGTCATCCAGTGGATTTGCCCTTTGCCTGTTTTGTCTATGTATTCATAAGAACGACATAGACAACATAATAACTGTAAGTAACATTTTCTTAAAATACGTTTATGAATAATGAAAGTCATATGACGTTTAATAAGCCTTACCAGCATTTTAACTAAAATTGACTGTACTTAGAATAGAGCGGTAAGTTTTTGTTATCTGTCTGTACTTAAACTACCTAAGTTTAGTACAGACATAAAAACTTTTTATTCAAGCCAGTTTAAGAATTCTAATCATAAAAAAATGGTTAAAAGTTTTCATAACTTATAAGAACAAAAGACGATTTACATTTTTTTAATGATTAGTCCAATTTCGAATCTTTTCCATTTTGAAGCGGTAGAGGAATGAAAACTTGTGTTGAAGGATTTACGAGTAATCTGTAGAGACACAATTGAAATGTATTGTGAATAATGTCGATATAAATTTAAATGAGTCAAGATAATAGCCAAGATTCAAGTCCCGTAAGAGCTCAACCTAGTTCGATCTCATTAGAAGGATCATCGAACGGAAAAGCTCCAATCATCTTTTTAAAAGACCATCCAGTTCGTCTCCAATGGCCATAACTCCCGGGAAAATCATTACACACGCCCTGGTAATTCGGATTTCGAGTACCCCGTCTCCCTTCCCCCTAAATCTCCCCTTACCCACCCATTGCATCTCATTTTCAAATGTTCTAACGACTATGCCTCGAATGCTGTAAAGCGGACCGTCCGGACGCTACGCAAGATCGTATCCTATCCCTTCGGAAATAAGACTTACTTTTCTTTATTAAAAATTTCGACTTTGATATACGAATACAACCTTTATTGTGTCCTTGTATAAAGTATTTTTCCCATCGCTGTTTCTTGGAGCTGTGCACGGGATATTAAGCTCCATAGTCGTTAGGTGGGGTTTTCACGGAATAATGGTAGATTTTCCCCTCTCATTTTTTCGTGAATTTTTTATTTAAGAAAGGGATAAGATTTTAATGTGGGCGCTCTGGCTTTATTACTGCCGATTGCGAGATGCCTTCTATTGTTGTCAGTCTTCATGCGTATGGGGTTTCCGCCTAAAGTGTTTTGTATGGGAAATGTGTCCTATAACATCGTTTTTGGGGATATTTTTTGCCGCTATTCCTTGCTTAATAAAGGATTGTGTATTCTTTTTGTTTTATTTGATACTGGTCGTACTCGTGCATACCTTGTTTGCGGTTAAGAGTTATTAAGCGCGGTCTCTTGGATATTATTAGCGATTCCATGAATGGCAACTGATATAAAAACTACGTTATTTATGAGCCAATACGGGTTCTAAACTTATGTTAATAAATTACAGTTATTATGGTTATAGGACTTTCGAGTGTTGTGAAAATGCAATAATATACTTATTTTTAAAACTTTATTCTAAAAAGAATCTACAATTTTACTAAATACTTGTCAAAAAACACTTTTTATTTATCTTTATAACTTCAGGGGAAATGTCACAAAAAATCCCCTATGATATTTATTTTGAAAAGTAATACTTACTTCGGTTTTTTAATTAAATTATCATGGCTTTTAATTTATAATTTGGACTCGCCTTACTTCAGATGTCATAAGGTATGTAGGTAGGGTCTGGATCATAATATCGACAGTCACTGCATCGACAGGCGCTGTATCGACGAGTTAATTAATCGATGATACTCTACATCGATAGTATAGCGTACTGTCGATGTAGCGTACAATCGACAGTACACCAAATCGATAGTACATCAAATCGATAGTACGCTATATTGACAGTATGTTGTAAGGTTTTATGTTATCGCTTTTAATATTCTGCGCTTAGGCTTAATATTTCCCATAAAATGCTTATTCATAATTTGAAAAGAGATTGTCGGGCTCTAGCGAGACCGTCTCTCACAGGAGATGAGGGGATATTATATTATCATATCACCAATTAGTAAGTCAATAGTATGACTCATATACTACCATCCATGATTACCGTTCTTCAACTGCATAATTATGTATTCCACCTCCACCAGTAACTGCCGAATCCTCCGGAAGCTAGGCCACATTCCCGGCTCCGCTCGCCCTTGAACCTTGTGGCTCCTCACAATAGGTGTTAGTCGCTTGCCATAAGTTACAAGCGCAAGCGGAAATTCTTTTAATTTATCAACGCCCGAGCGGCCGCATGTGGCCGGACAACAATAGAATATGTATTGCGTCTTATTTTCCTGGCCTTAAAGGGTTAAACAAGTTATAATTATTATAATTCATTGATTTACATCAATGAGATTTTTGGAGACAACGCAGAGAGTTATCGACGTATTTCAATCAAATTTGAGAGGCACACCAAGAACTTCATTCTACATTGCGAAAAAAATTCCAAAAGGGGGAGTGGAGGGTGTAAAAGGGGGAGAAGTTTGCTGTAGCGTTGTCCTTGGTGGGCGATATGACTGTATAAGCCGTATTCAACCGAAATGAGGTTGCATACAGACCTCGAAAGATCAAAACCTCTTTCATTCGTGTTCCTTATACGTTCGAAGAAATGTAAAACAATTGACTGTATGGTTGTCACTAATTTTTCATGTTGAAAACTGTTATTGTGTAAAACTTTTGGATTAAATAGAAATTTAAAAGCCACTAGTATTACTTAAAAAAATACGGGTCGAATTGAGTACCTTCCTCCTTGATGTCGGTAATCAGGTCTTTTATACGGTACATTCTCATTTGCCACGTTAGTTAGGATACAAAAACTTGCTACAGTTCGATACCTGAACACTTTGCATATATTATGGTCTAACATGAAATTACGTTACAAAATTGAGTTTTTCAATACCTTGTTGTTATTTCTTCAAAATACAAAATAAATAAAATTTGTCAGTGTCTGAAAAAAACGTGTTTTTCTGGCATGACTTGACAATGATAGTCTTTGTTATTATAATAATCAAATAACAACTGCATTATGCTCAAGGACTAGATAATATGGTTAATATTTTTTTAGTATAGCACTAATTAAAGTATGCAGTTATTTCTAGCAAAACTTAAAAAAAGTCATTCTACGCTCCAACTATCAGTCTCTCGAAAGGTGAATTCTGAAAAAAAAACGCTGTATCGTTCCCGCGACCTCTCATGACTTGCGTTTACAAAATAAATCGGAAGCATGAACGACATCACTTTGTCGGCTCATTTTTGGTTCGCGCACGCGTGGCAGAACCTTTTGCAAATGCCGCCGATGACTATCGGTTATTGTTTATTTATTTTTATTGGCTTGGATAACTTGCTGGTAGTGGTAGCTGACCTTGTTGGGTTAGATGATTTATTTAGCACTTACATAGCGTAATGATTACTATGGTAGGGTAACTCGGCCGTGTTGACAGAGCAACGATGGGGTGGATGGGTAATGTACCACGCAGCGAGTCGTACCTAACTTTTCCCTACTGAAGGTGCGGTATCGTAGTACAAGTCGTCATTTTCATTTGTATGCTTTGTTCCGAGACAAATGAATTTCCTCACTTAAGGCTCCTATACCCCTCAAGTGGCGCCCTCATTTTAATTAAATTTATTGCTCGCTAAGTACATAATGTATCGAAAATTCACATGTACAGATTGAAGCTAAGGTTCTATAGTTTATTTACAAACAATAACTTCATTAAAATACAGTTCGTTGATGTAGTAGTAGGCACAAGAGCAAAATGTGGCCACTTTTAGCACTTTTCCAAACTATACTACAACGAACAAAATTTTACTGTTATTATTTGTAAATAAACTATAGAACCTTAGCTTCAATCTGTACATGTGAATTTTCGATATATTATGTAGTTAGCGAGCAATAAATTAATTTAAGATGAGGGCGCCACTTGAGGTATATAGGGGCCTTAATGATAAAGTATTATTACAGTAGGGCTTGTTTGTGGAGCGGTTAGCCTTATTGGTTGGTTGATTACTGCCGAGTTTTATTTTAAGGTTGATGTTGGTTGGTAGTACTGGTTTTTACTGCACAATTAGACTAAGGGCCAGTTTCTGATTGATGTGTTGTCTGTTGGTTGTCTGCTACAATGTTGATAGGATAACCGTTCAAGTGACAACTTGACAAGCTTGTCCGATTGTCTAACTAATATCACGAAAAGAAAAGAGTAGTATTTAAGTAACAGTAAGTAATTGAAATTGTCAAAGATTGTGGGGGGAGTTGGAGTGTCAATAATAAGATTTTTATTTAAATATTTCATTTATAAAATTTTACTTTACGAATATAGTACCTAGTTTCAATAAAAATCAACTGAACATTTATAAGCAAGGGTTGATAGTATCACTGCTAGGGATAGTTTTAGAGGTGGGAGGGAGTAATACTTTTAAAAGCATCGGCACCCCTGTCGTAGCTTTGTATGGCGGTCTCATTGTGCGTACAGACGAGAAAGTCTCCTTGTCTGTGAGATTGTTAGGTCTGTGGGTTATAGTTCTTTGAATCAAAGTCGGTTAAAAGGTAAACAATATTTGAAGATTAATTTTGTTTACTTCTTTTTGATGAATAATATTGAAACAAACTACACTTTTAATCTTCATCTATCAATTTAATTACTTTTTTTTTTAATAGGTGTCTTTCAATCGCTTTATCAAGTTAAACGAATAAAAGATATCATTAATAAAATGCTTATTGTATAAGTTAATAATATATAACTTAGAAATATACTTATCCGTTTTCAATAGAAACTCTTAAAGAATTCAATGATTTGAAATCTAGCTTAGAAACGAAATCATTGCTTTCACTTAAAAACTTAAAAGTACTTAGCTATTAATTGTGCTTATTTTATAAATTATTAGTCAACAACACAACCTTTTAAGAACGACCCATGTAATGTAAAACTTTCATCATCGTAGGTACTTAGAAATTTACTAATCCGTTTTCATAAAAAAACATATTCAAGAATTCAATGAATTAAAATCTATTCTATTCTAGAAGTTTCTAGAAACGGGATCGTCGCCTTCACGTAAAAACTTAAAAGTAGTCTACAAACCCGCCCGTTTGCACCGCGCTCAATAGATGCATCCCGGGTGGATGGTAATTGCCTAGAAAGTCCCATTTTACCCCCACCACCCCCCCTTTACCCCCTTACACCCCCACCCGTCTGTTCTACATTCTAGATGTCATTCGAAACCTAATCTCGTTTCGAATGCAGTTATTCTATACGTTTTTAGGTCTACTTTATTTGTTTCAATTCAATTTTGAACAGAGTGAGTTTCTGTCTAATCTTAGAATGTAAGTATAAGCAGGGCAGTAGGTTTTAAGATTTTTTTAAAGAAAGCCTTTTCTTACTGTATTTATAAAGTATGTACAGTCGAGTTCTTAAATATGTAAGCACTTTTGACAGATGTTGACTTTTATTACAAAGGCATAAGGTTGATGAACTGTCATAGGTGCATACAAATTTTTGGACACTTGGACTTTCACAGTTTTCATCATAATCAAATTTACTTTTTCAGGATTGAGTACTAACATGGGCAGTTGTTTGTGTATGATGAGCATTATCAAAGAACAAGTAATAACTAGTGGCTCTGTGAGATGTAGACCTCGCGTTTGTGACTGAAATTTGTTTTTTTTACGTTTTGAAACCCCTTATTTCCGCCATTTTGAAAAATTTCGAATAACTGAATCGATAAAAAAAACATACTTATACTCAATTATCGAAGGGTCGACTTGACGATGACGCGATTGAGATCGAGTTCCAATCGAGTGAACGTCAAAATGGTACTACGGAAACCAGCCAAAAAAACATATTTTTACTCATAAAATTACACGAGAATAGATTGAGAAATGCGACCTATAGAGGAGAACAGCCGGACATCCGGACATACTAAATCATTTTTGCTTAAACTGAAACGGAGACGCTTCGATCGCGCTTCGAACTCGCTCGGTGAGCAAATAGCAAAATAGTTGCTCTAATAGAAGTTTTTACTAGTGAGACTGAGAAAGACTACTGCATTAGTAACGAGTTCTCAATACACTTGCTGATTATTAAAACGAAATAATAACCACATAATCCTTACCCCAAGTATCTCATGGGGATACAATAGCTCCGATTAACCCTATCCCATAACACTTAAACGGCCGTTCAATTTCACACCAAGTGTTACCAAAAACGAAAATATTAAATCCAATTTATCAAACTATCCCCACATAATAAACCCCTCGATTATCCACTCGAAAAATAACACGAATTATGACTATTATAACCTCTCCGGACCATTGTGCAGCGGTAATCGACAATCGTTATAAACGCACAGTGGGCCACCCCGCTTATTTGCACGGCCAAAAAAATGAATATGATTTCATGGCAGGTTAAATCTATTATAACCGGGATTAAGTTATGAGTAATATTTCTATTTGGTAGGGGCTTTTAACGAGCTGTTTGACGCCTTTTCGTTCGCGGGGAACCATTCAATGGCGGATAACCTGTAATTATATATCTCGCCATAATGGTCGAGTTTTATAAATGTTTGTTTTCGTGACAGGTGAATTATAATGATCGGACTGATTAAATAAATTGATTGAAGCGTTTCGTGCAGTTTTTGTATCCCCTGATTTATTTTGAACGGATTAATCAATTAATCTGTTATTTTGTGATTTCCATTTGGTTTATATTTTGAACTATTTGACCCTGTGAACTTTATATCAATTACACTTTATATGATTATCAATTTTACCTTGAGAATTTTAAAATATTGAAAAACAGCGCCATCTATTGAATTAGTTAGTATAAAACAAAACAGCAATGAATACTAAAAAGAAAGCAACACTACGTATGGTTTATTTCACCGTGTGCTTTTTATAATTATATTTACCGATCTTTCTGACTAAAACCTCTATTTGATTAAACCTCTTTATCAAAAGTTAGCTGTCAAAAGAATAAAATTGCTTATGTTGAATTGTTGAGCTGTTCTTATGAGTTTTTCCTACTTTTTTGTTTCTAAACCACTCCAGTACAATGTACAAAACAAAATTAATAATATTTCAATCGGTCAAGCCTTTTTTAAATTTTTAGCCATACTAAAGAATGGAAATTTATTTTTACATATAATGTGGGCGAATACTTGTACGCTTTTTTATCCAATAAAGCTTAATAAATACATGCTTAATCTAATGTAAGGAGTGGCATTAAGTATGTACCCTAAAAATATACGTATAATTTCCATCAAATCGAAAATCAAAGGAACTCGGATGGTCCCCAAGGATACCCAGTGGACTAATGTGCCTATTTTGTGGACAAAGAGGATTATATCCAACGTTGTCATATCTTGGTCCTATTAACATAATGTGTCGAGAGATTCCCTTGTTTAGGTTTTTTGTTACGTTATTTTTTTCACGCCTTTGACGCACTGTGTGGTCTAATAGGTAATATGTTTTGACGTTAGTTTTTTACTCCGGTTATTCTCAGAACCAATGAGTCGAACGAGCTTATTAGCGTCTTATGGACTTATATTACGTCACGCTAGATTAAATGTTAACTCATTTTTCCCAGTAATAGGGTGGGCAATGTAAATAATATATTATATTGAGAACATTACCTGTTTTATTTTTTCATATAAGTAACAAAAAACGTTTTATTTTTGAGATTAGTTTTCAAAATAACTTTAATATTTTATATTATGGATCCCCACTGTAGAGGAATAAGCATGCTAACATTGCTAAGTCATCTTTGAAGGCCGAGTTCGATTCTAGGACATAAATACGCAATTTATTTTTATTTTTAAAATTTTTATGTAGAACGTAGTTAAGCAGAAACAGTGGAACACTCACAACGTTGACAGAGCAATCGTCGTGAAACAATATTTTTCCAGGGATATTTAAATTGCTGAAACGATTACGGCCCCTTACGTTTGTTCACAAAATACTCAATTACGTAAACAAGGAAAAGAAAATAAAAACTGTCCCGCACAGGCGGACAACATTGTAAATGTGAAAGAAAACACAACACACCATTACCTCGGCGGCCGGCAGTTGCTAAACAAGCGGAGTTTTCCCACAAAAACGCGAGTTTCAACGTTAATATTTCAAGGGTTATTGTTGAGTAATTGCTTACATCGCAAAATAGCGTAATGGGCGTCACTTGAAGCGTTGAAAAAAATCGATTCACCCATATTTGTTGTTAATTATAGTCGGTTGAGCCGTCTTTCCGCCTCCGCTGGTTCGAATACGATTTGAGACCCTCCCTGGTCCAATTACGAGTCCTCAAAAGTCCCCCCTCTTCCTCCCCTCTCATTTTTAGATCGAGTCTCGTTTTAATGACCTCTCCACTCTGCCGATGTTCATTTGTCGCGAGGGTTTTGCGTACGATTATTTCACTTTTGATTTTTTATGTTCACGTAAGGATTGCTGAAGTTGCTGAAGCACTGTGCAGTGCAGGTATGCCCTTAATGGATTATGAAGATTGAAAATATCTTTAAAACCGACAAAACATATTTTATTTTACATATTACTATTCAGTACAGCAAATTTTCGAAAAAAAAAGTTGTTGATTCCAATGTTTTTATAAAATAATGTTAATTCTTAATAATGAGTCTAAAATTAAATTATTAAAGCAGTAAAAAATGTATCTATGGTCTAACAAAAACTTAAATAGAGGTTGTTATTTTAAATCCTAAGTTAAAACCCTTTGTTCGCATTAAGATAGATTCGCTTTACGTCAGATTCGCGTTAAGTCAGATTCGCGTTAGGTCAAATTCGCTTTAAGACAGAAGTATAGTCAGCTAAGTAATAATGAAATACTTACAACTTAAAGTTAAAAAGTTAACCGTAAGTAAGGCTTCATTTCTTTGTTCGCTATTCGACAAAATAATACTGTAAGTAAGTTTTAAAGTATTAATTTAGCTTTTCTTTAATTGGTTTATGTCGAATTAACACAACTTAGCAGAACAACTTACGGGTTGGTAAATAAACGCAATAAAACTTATACTTAGGTGATGAAAAAGTATGAATGTAAAATGTTTAAAAATTAAACGACGTTGCCTTAATGCCTTCCTATTATATTACTGATTACAAGTATCTTTTAAATAAATTAAGAGTATCTTTTAAATAGATTGATAGTATCTTTTAAATAGATTTAGAATATCTTTTAAATAGATTGAGAGTATATTTGAAATAGATTGAGGGTATCACAAGAAAGTGTAGTAAGCAGAATAAAAAAAAAATGCAATATCAGAAAATACATCTCCATTTTACTTCAAAATCCACCCTATATTAAAAAAACCCCAGCAGTACGTGAACTAAGGGTGCTTCCATACCAATTGTTTAATATCCTGTAATTTTCTATGAATCTGCAGTTTGGCCCGGTTCACAGTTATTGTGCATAGGCCCCGGTATTAATTCTGTCTGAATTACTCCCTTTGTTGGTGATTTTTAATCTCTCTTAATTTTTTTTCTGTTGATTGGGAAATTGTTTTAGACATCTGTGTTTTTTAGATTTGTAAGTGTTTGTCTTACGATTAACGAAACATTTTTGAAAATGCTTTACGAGTTACAATAACTATTTCAATACCATTTGAATAAAAACTGGTCAAGTGCGTGTCGGGCCACGCGCACTATAGGGTTCCGCAGTTACCTTATACAATTACCATATAGCTATAATCTTATATTGACTTCCTGTTTACATACATAAGTATATAGTTACATAACTAACGACTATTTTATAAAACCTACCTAGCAGTAATATTTTTCCTTTAACCTTCATTATAATTATGTACTACTGTCCAGAATGTTTTCACATTTCCAAAAGCAACCGTTTACCTGGTAGGAAAACTATAAGAGTTCCTTGTTGACTTGACTACGGAACCCTAAAAAGCGTTGGTTGTATGTATCTTCTTAAGGAACTTTATCTTAATCTAAATAAATTGCCCAATATCTTTATTTTTGCTAATCCACATTCTACAAACTGTCTCAATATATGTTCCTGAAATCCCTCTGACAATTTAAGTATATTTTTTTCATTTATTTGTGTAAAAAAATATATATAAATGTTTCTGTACTTACTTCAATCGATATCGCCAACTGATAAAACAGATTCGTTCTTAACACAAGTTAAACAAATAAGTATAAACAAACATTTAGTCGAAGAACTAAGCTCAAACACTGATCTTCGTTCACAAACAGTGCTCTACATTGTGAACTGTCTGTATTATACCTTCCCAGGGTCCACAACATTTATTTGCAACCAGAAATGCTAAATTAAACTTTATTACAAAGCAATAAGGGCGGACGACTGAAATTTGAGCTTTGGCACGGATGAGCTTTTTAAAACGACATTTTAGAACACGACTACACGACATGTGTCATCACATCACGTCAATGCTGGGATTATGATAACTATCGTTCGTTCATCTACAATGGGGAATCGCCCTTGCGATCTCGTCAGATAAGTCCAACCGAAAAGGTATATCTTTCAAAAAAACCCAAACGATTTTTAACCTTCATCTGTTGTTATAAGGTTTATTTCACATTGTTTTGAGATTTCAAATTTCGTAGGGTGATTCTGAAAGACAATTTAACCCTAAAAAGTGGTGCACGCACATTAATCCGCATGTAATATCGCAAATTTGTCATCGGCCCATAGAACACTGGGGCACATCTGTCATCAAACGCAATTCTATTTGCAGCCATTAGCCATAACTATGACGTAAAAGGGACACTTGATTTGATAGCAAATATTTCAACAACGAAATAAGGTAATGATATTTTTAATGATATTAAAAGCGTTAAGTAACTAATTAATTGAAATGCAACAAATTGGTTGATTTTGGAATGAAAATTTAATATTATTAATAATTAAGTAGAAATATCTGATTAATGCATTTCTGGTTTGGATAACTTTTGATCTAAATACTTAACAGATTAAATGTTTACTAACGTTCAACATTAAAACATTTATTGGTCTTTTGTGTAATAAAAACTTGCGGTATGAGTTTGTTATTCCTATTATGTGTATGTACTGACTTAGTTTATGTTTTTACCGACTTCAAAAGGACCCGTTTTTTTTGTATTTACATCGATTACTCTGGCGTTGGTGTGCCGATTTTAATAATTGTGTTTTTGTTCGATTAGGTATACTTTCAATTTGGTCCCATATAAGTTTTTACTAAATCTATTTTCTATAACTCATCAAGCTGTAAACAGTTGATGCCCGATATCATGGAACTCGCGAACTTTTAGATTTTTTAAACCGATTTAATACCAAACTACCACGAAACATATAAAGTGCCGTCTTCGATCAATCAGACGCCCGATTTCAGATTAAAATATAAACAGTTCAAAGAAAATTAAAAAAAACTCACATTTCGCAAGCGAGCCAATTGCCCTTTTTAACGACTTGCTCAATAGACACGGCGATTCAAGGGTTGGCTTGACACGGTAATAAAAATGTATTCTATAAACGACACGCGCCGGTGTGTCGTCTTCAGGTGTCAGGGGGGCCACCCCTGACTTGACGTCGCACTACGTCAAGCTAACATCCAAAAATGTATAAAGATCTGACTCACGATATCGAAGTTTTCTAAGCACTTCGCATAAATACAAAATTCCAACATCAAAGAGTTGGACCGCGGTCCCCGAGCAAAGACACCTAGCTCGGCAGAAGTACTTCCCTTTTCGCTGATTCTATGGTGAAGAGATCCTGCCTCAACACTGTGCAACTATAACATTTGTGATATTCGTCTTTTTAATGCACATTTTAAAAATATATTTTATTACAAGACATAATGGGTCTTCTTCATCATTCCGTTTTGGGTTAAATCCAATTTCGAGAAAGTAGCGAATACAGCTCAGATGTGCAGCATTCGGGAAGCAGAAAATCTTCGAAAGTTTATGACCAGTGATGACTTACGGCAATGAAACGTAGTCACTATGGGTCTCATGAAGGCTCAAGGCCCAGCGTGGAATGGAAATGAGAAAAAAATGGAGAGCCATGCTCGGCGTTTCCTTGCGTGATCGAATCAGAAATAAGAAAATCCGTAGGAGAACTAAAGTAACCGACATCGCTTGAAAGATTGCACAGCTCTCGACATTTTCTCATTGAAACTTACTGTGTTCTGTATGCATTTCACATTATTTTGGGATAACAATTTTGTTTTATTAAGTCAGTTCCAGAAACTTTGAAGACACAAGTAGAAAGTAGAGACCAACCCCCGAATGTAATAGGTTTAGTGGAACTCATTTAGTGCGATAACTTAACGCCCATTGCCCCCGTCTGCCGCACGCGGCGCAGACGCGCGCAGACATTATGTTTGATGAGTATATTATAGTTGTTAACTATTATATAATTAACATAGAAAAATAATTTAACATAGAAAATGGAATTAACATAGAAAAAGGGTAAAGCAGAAGATAGAGTTGTTTGAAATTGGTGACTGAAAACTTTGTCAACACAAAAAATCTGCTTAGGAATGGTAGTAGTTTAAACACAGTAAAAATAACTATATTACCTATATACTCCCTAATATTAAAGATTGTATAACAGATGTATAGTTACACAGTGTTTTGTCCCTTTCTTTTTAATGTCAAACTAAATAGTTTGACGGAGAGTAACCATTGTGTCACTATGCATCTGCTATACATAAAATCTTAAACATTTTTTTTCTTAAATCTTGCGTTCATTGCGGTAAAGTTGATTATCCCATTTATGTCTCAAAACCACACATTGGACTTACTTATGCTTTTATTAAGATAAGATTATTAATCGAACTAACCGCAATGATTAGCACTACACTAACCGATCTAAGTCTTGTCTAGACTATGCCGTTTCCGCCTAACCAAAACTTAAGCTTGTGCGACGAATAATAACTACTTCCGTATCGTATATATGTATATGTTCTCGTGACATTACGTCATTAGCTTAAGGTTAGAACAGAACAGTACAATTAGAACTGTACACTATTGGGAAAAACAAGTCGAAGTATTGTACCCTCTTAAAAATTAAGTTGAATTCTGGGGAAAAGTGCTGATATGAAAGACTTAATGTGATATTACTTTATGTTAATTTAAGCGTATTTATTAAGTTTTAACTACTTTTCTTCAAAATGAGAAAAGACCAATGTTAGATAGAGTAGTATGAAACGCGCTGCAGAATACATTTTCTATAGTCAAATCACTTATACAAAGGAAGATGTTGAATATAGACAAGGACCAACTAATATGTTTTTTCTGTCATCTATTTCTAGTACTTTTTCCAATTATTCATTAAGTAATAATGAATTAGGTAATAATAATTTTGTAATTATTGTAAATTAATTAAGAATGAACTAAATTATATTATTATTATTTATGAAATATATTTATGTTTTAATGTGTTATGTTAATGATAGTAAATTGAATGTGCTAATGATTTTTTAATTTTGTTAATTGATATTGATAAATTATATACTTAGTTACTCTATTGTAATGGGTTAATCCTGTAAAGATAGATAGTAAGAGTGGAAATAAATAAATAAAAAAAAAGTTAATATAGTATAATATCATAAAGAAATCTAATAAACTAAAAAATCTGTCATTCTAGTAGGTCTGTATTTGTGTACTGCGCTTTATTATTAAAATAGTAGACACATTGTCGCCTATTTTGCAATTTGAATAATTATTTGTCGCTTCCGAACTGCCGTCTACGTCCATTGGTAGGAAATAACTGTATTCCTTGTCTTCATGTTTAAATTGCAAGTAATCAGGTTCAATATTCCTGATAGTTCCTGATGAGTGCAATTTACAATGGATAGTAAAACTACATTTTATTATCAGAACTGCCGCGGCTTGAGAACTAATTAATTATAACTTGACGACCTCCGTGGTAGAGTGGCTTTGTACACCGGTTTTCAAGGTGTCGCCATCTCTGAGGTCCCGGGTTCGATCCCCGGTTGGGTCAATTTAGAAAACGAACTTTTCTATATTGGCTCAGGTCTAGGTGTTAGTGATTTTGTTGTCTCTGATTTCCATAACACAAGTGCTTTAGCTACTTAATTTGGAATTTGAGCAATGTATTTGATGTTGTCAAATATTTATTTATTTATCCTTCCCCTCAAGCATTAGCATCTAAATCTTATTTTGTTTTGCTTAGATTATTACAGTATAAAACTAATTGAAATACAAAATTGATAATTTTTCTGTGATTTAACCACTACTGCCACCTCAGCATGAACGACGAAATACGATATACAAGATGTTACAAAAATACCCCTAATGCCGAATATGGTATATAGGGACCATCAAACTGAACAACTTTTACTATGGGACCAACTCTGAAATCGCGAAAAAAAAATCAGCTGTTTCATACATTTTGATATTTTAGATTTTAATTTTTGTATGAAACAGCTGATTTTTTTAACATCTTGTATATATCGCGTGATATAGCGTTTTATCGACACTCAATTGTCAAAATCCATTGTCTTTTGACAGTATACGTGATAAATCGCTATATCATATTACGTTTCAGTGGTCATACTGGGAGGCTGAAGCGCACAGCATATATTTACATAGACTTTTAAGTAATTAGTGGATAATGAAGTTGGTTGTACAATAATATAAGACGTCACCTGAAACGCATAATTGTGTGTTTAAAACACATCGTATAACTGTTATTTTGTCCCGAATAAACTAATATAAAATAAAATGATAGCCTTCAAGTCGCGAGTGAATAGATTGCTCTCTGTATTAAAATTAAGTAGCCATTTTTTACTATGGCTTAAAAAATGTACACATGACAGCATCTCAGACTATACATGTTGACCTTAAGACCGCCTTTGTGCCCTACGTAATAAAAGCTGTTTTTGCAGTTTAACTGTATAACCTGACGTGCTGTCGTGTGTACCTAATATTAATAAAAGGTAACCTACACTTATATAGGTACCTCAATTTGATGATTCAAACTTTATTGGTAGAAAATACGAATTTCTTTTATTTTATTACGATTAGAAATAATAAATTCTTCAAGAAAATGTGGTTTATGATTTTAAGTCTAGACCTTTTAGCATCTTTTAGTTTTTTTGAATCATTGATCACATCTGCATGTGTTTTGCAATTTTTGTTAAGATTCATTCAAACTTGTGTCAAATATCTACAGATTTATATCTTTAATTATCAAGCCACCTCCCGCAGTGCCAAAGACATATATTATCAAAATAATAACACTATGTTTGACTTTCAACGATTTTTTATGATAAGTGTGGAATTTTTTGTCTAGATAATTATGCATATTATCATACAAATTAAACAAAATTTAATTCGGTGAATATCGATAAAAGATAACTGTCTATTTTTTTTTAATAATGATGCAGATTTACGGAGCTAATAAATAAAAAATCAAGGATAGCGCATCTAATTATGAAAGTTTGTTGGCCTACAAATAAACGTAACAGACTTTTATGTGTGTGTTATGTTTTTGTTAAACTTGCACTACTTTGAATTGTCTAGATCAGGGATTCCCAAAGTGGTCGATATCCCCTTGGGGTCGAAATCGATTTCCCAGGGGTCGAAATAAACGAATAATTATAATATTAATTATGAATTACACTTGATATTTGATAAGACTGTTAAAGTAATTTGGCTATGGGGGTCTGTGGTATCAGTTCATTTTGGAAAAGGGGTCTCTTGCCAAAAATAGTTTGGGTATCCCTGGTCTAGATGTAGCGGTTGATTTCTGGAAAAATTACATCTTACTATTCTTAACTTTTGATCTCTTCCTTATTAATAAAGATCTGGAGACCTAAGTTATATTTTCATGGATATTTAACCTATTGAATATGAAATAAAATGACCTCTTGGTCTAATGGTCTGTCTTCACCGAGTCGCGTCAATTTGCGTCAAACGCATGCAATATTGCCTCCAAACCGTGCGCTTCCCTTTCAATTTGACGACCTCCGTGGTCGAGTGGCTTTATACACCGGTTTGGTGTCGCCATCTCTGAGGTCCCGGGTTCGATCCCCGGTTGGGTCAATTTAGAAAACGAACTTTTCTATATTGGCTCAGGTCTGGGTGTTTGTGATACCACCGTTGTCTCGGATTTATAACACAAGTGCTTTAGCTACTTACTTTGGAATCGGAGCAATATATGTGATGTTGTCAAATATTATTATTATTATTTATTTCTTTGTTATACAAATTTAACGTTTTTTGAGAAGATATGCGCTATCGCATGCCCTGAGCCTGAAGCATGCCTCTGTTGAAAGCGCAAGAGTAACGGGAAAGCGACTGTGTCAAAACACATCTTAAGATATTAAATTTAGATTTTTCGCATTCACAATGCTATTTTTATATTAAGATAAATAATATTAGAAAAAATACTAGAATAAATCGACTCACCCGTAGCATCTCAGAGGTGAGAGTCCCGTCTGAGGTGCTACGGGTGAGTCGATTTTTTCTAGTATTTTTTTCTAATATTATTTATCTTAACATCTTAAGATAGTCTAAGTCCGCGTGGCCAGCTATCAAATCACATTAACTACAAATCTTGCTTTGCTGTTCCCGTAATAGTAGTCAATAGTCAAAATTCTTTATTCAAATACCTAAACTTACTAATTAAGCACTTTTGAATCGTCTATATTTTCCTACCGCCCGTTCCAGACTTTTTTAACTGACAAGAAGAACAGGCGCAAGAAACTTATCAGCTTTAATAGAAATAAGTATGACACGGTTAAGGCTGTACTTAAAACCTAGTCACCCAAATCTCAAGACCGACACCTAAATCTAGACTGAAACCCAGGTTAAGATTTAAAAGCTAGGCAGACTGATGTGAATTTTTGATGCGCGACGCTTTCAACCCGCGACGGCGGCGCGACAGCTTTTAAAAGCTTATTGGCAGAAAAGCTTACCTAAACTGCGACTTTCGAAAGCTCTCTAAAATGCCTTTTTAGGGTTCCGTAGTCAACAAGGAACCTTTATAGGTTTTCGCCATGTCCGTCCGTCCTTCTGTCCGCAGCCTAGGTCATGGAATTTTAATACAAGAAAGATGTAATTTGGCATGCATATTAATCACGCCGACAATGTGGTGAAGTAAAAAAATACATACCCACTTCACGTGGGTATGTAATTTTTTTTCTTGTCTACCCCATAGTGTGGGGTGTCGTTGGATATCAATTTTAAAAATATTGTGGGTTTGTGGAAACAGTTTTTTTATTAAGACATCCGTTTGTGAATTATTATTAAGCTTAAAAAAAAGCAAATTTTATGAGTCAATTGTCGTCGTCCGTCCGTCCGTCCCCAACCCACTGCCAGCCAAATGGTTGTTTTTGGATACGTGAAAAAAATCACGGTCACATATATGACGAAGTTAAAAGGAAAACTATCACAGCTGAGTAGGCTTTACAAGTTTACGAGTAACAGTCGACCAACTTATAAAATGTAAAAAAAATCCTCATTGGTAACTACTTAAATAAAGTTGTCAGGTGAAACCGGTAGTATCTATATTTAAGTATATAAACCAAGATAGGCTACGGAACCCTACACTGCGCGTGGCTCGACACGCACTTGGCCGGTTTTTTTGATTGTTCATTTCTTAAGCTTGTGAAGGTATAGTGTTTTGTATATTTCTTTGTTTATTTAAATGATACGATTATTAATTCCGATATAAATAAATCAGCTCCGCCTCAACCCGTTCGTTGTGCTAATCGGCCGCTAGCATAATGAGAGCTGTTATAACACCATTGGTCAAGTTGTATCTGACGCGGTCGGTCACGCCCTCTTTCGCATCACTTATAACTTGACTCGAATAAACATTGCAATTTAAATGTTTGCTTGTTGGTCGTATTGCAAAATTTTGAAAATTCTTTTGAGGTTTAGGGATTTGGAAAAGGATAGGTCCGTCTCTCGTATGAAATGATAATGATAATGATAATGAAAAATTCTTTATTCAAATAAACTTAGATATTAAGTGCTTTTGAATTGTCTATATTTTCCTACCACGTTGTATTACGTTGTTAAGTTGTATTACTGATAACTTGGCAAGCAAAAAAAGAATTTTGGAAGCCACTCATACTATATGAGCCCTTTTTTATACAGATATTTTAATGATCTACACAAAATCACTAAATTAAATAGAAATCGTCTTAAATTAATTCTTATAACTAGTTTAGTTGCACTAGAATCTAGATTATGATAAAACAGAAAATATTCTTAAAATAATAAAATAAACATGCTTACAACTACGCAAAAACAAACAGGTAGTCATGTTTACACACGCACACACACACACACACACACACACACACACACACACACACACACACACACACACACACACACATACGTACATACGTACACACATACACACACTATCTTACTGTTTCCATTTTTAAAATGTTAATGTACAATTTATATTTTTATGTTCTTAAAACAACTTGTATTTTCTAGACCTTTTCTGAGACGGAGGGTTGACTACCTGAGACACAGAACTCGTCCTAGTTTAGGTGGCAGCCCACCATAGTAATTTTTCCAATAGATTAAAATTAGATAAGTTTTTCAAACTGTACAAGTAACAAACTCTTGCATTCCAAACTAAACATTATGTAACTTTAAGATTATGGTGAGAAATAAAGGTTATTATTATTATTACTGTTCTCTCATTACAAGATTGGCGTAAATTTTAGTCAAAAAGGTAGATTGAGATGTTATTCATTCGAATGCAAGTTACAATAACCTCTGTTTTTGTAATAAAATGTCTAAAAACATTTAAACTTATACAAAATGGCGGCTTTAATATATTTTAACATTTTATGGACTTCGTTACTGGTGGTCGTAATTTAGCTTAGAGATTTTTATTACAGAACACCCGGCTATAAACAAAAGCTAATTCTAAATTTAGATTCGCTAAAATTGTATTAGACATCTCCATTTTAATTTTTAATAATTGTTTGAATATATTAAGATACAACTCAATGATTATTAAAAATGGTCGTAATCTCTCATCTACAAAACAGTTGTATTTAATATTCCCAGTATATCAAATTCCTAAAAACACCCACAATTTGACACAATCTTGCCCAAATCCTTGACCTGTCAAAATTAAGATTTTTTTATTTTATTTTTAAACGGCCGTGTGAAGTAAGCTTCTAAAATATTTGAAAGGTGCCAACAAAAATCGCGTGGAGCTTCTTATCAGAGCTTTAAAGCTTGTATCAGAGCTTTAGAGCTCCAGCGTGTCACGAAACGAGGAAAAGATTAAATTCTTGATAACATAAGTACTAATGGTAAATAGCTTTGAAAAAAATGTTAAGATTTGTTTGAGTCAGATTAAAACTAGTTGAATTTTAAAGTAATATCATGCAGTGAAGTTATACAGTGCAAAATGAAAATGTTTCTGAATATAAACTAATGAGTAAATTTTTTGTTTAATGTTCTATTCTGTATTTAATTGTATTGTTTTGTTTTTTACAGGTACGTACATATTTGAAAGATTTAAGAAACAATTCTCATGGTAAGAATTAAAGTATCCGGAAATTATCAAACAGACCATTTTCAGTAGTAGAAATAAAGAGAAAATAACATGAGGCTTATCACGCCTCCTATATTAATTTATTTTAATTTATTCTGGGCTTTGAACTTGAGACTTTGTCAGTCAGTTGCCCCATCAGAAGGCTTGCTACCGCTGCGATTAAGCAAGTTTCGCAAGGGTCGGTCATGAGATGGGTAACCAAAAATATACTATCTTGAGCTCCTCCGTGCCTCGGAAGGCAAGGACGCCGTTGGTCCCAGCTGCGTTTCAGCATTGTGCCCGCGTGGTGGGTCATGCACGGCCCATCATCCTGGCATATTCCCGTTGTCCCCCCAGTTTGTCTACTGGCGGATATCGGGAAAGAAAGTATGGTCGGTCTATCCCTGTTCTCGACCACTGGGGAATATCAGAAAGAAATGTAGAGAAAAAATTTTTTTTTTCCCGATATCCCCCAGTGGTGGACAACGGGAATAGGCTGTCATCCTAATCCACCCATAAAGAAAGACTGCCCCAGCAGTGGGAACATTAAAAATGGGTGATGACTACGACCAAGCTTCGCAATTAGCGCGGACATTCCCATGCGCCGCGCGTTCTCGTCCACTGTGCCTAATCTGTGTAATCTAATTGCTAATGCCGGTGCTGCGTGGACGACGAATTTTATCACATTTTTTTAATGGGCATACCGATAAAAATTGTTTCGTTTTATATCTGAAGTCCTTTTAAGATTTTTTCATACAAAATGAAATATTCTCATTATTTTTTGTATAGTATAGCTTGTTTACGTTACGGACCTCCTGATTGGTGTGGTAACGTTAATTAATAAATAAATTTTACTCACCGTAGATGTTAGAGATGTGGAGATAGAGTGATATGTACATTTTAAATAGGAAGTAGATTAAACAAAGAAATGTATTATCAGTAACAAGTTATAACTCGTAATAAATAAAATTCCTTTCAAAAGCACCCACACATTAATTAACATAATAAAAAGCCCGCGAAACACCACAATAATTCCCACTGTGCATGCGACTTTTTTCCTATTTCAAGTCGCTACACTTCTTATCCAGTAAATATGTCATACATTTCCTGAAATGTCACAAAGTGGCGTTTAGTTTCCCCTATTAATAGGCAAGAACAAGGGGTGGCATAAAAATATTAAAACACGGTCAAAGGTTAAACGACACTGTATGGAAACATCAAAGAAAAACGGCGTACTGAATAGATTAGTGAAATGCAAATTGGTAGATAATGTAGTTATACGAAGAGGTCGTGACGCCGCGAATGTTTTATTTACGAAGCTCCGTATTAGCTCGTAGGCTGGAATGTGAGGCTTTATACGGCTCATGTGTTGAGTACAAATTACGGCGAAAATATTGGTATTTTAACAAAATTAGGATTTGTAGCAGGTATAAAGCAGCGATTATCAGAAGTTGCTATAATATCAATAAATACACAAATTGTTTGACAAAAGCTTTGCGTTAATAGACTTTTGGAAGAGTGTGGGTTAAGATCATATAATTTATTACCTAAAGTTTTCGTATTCTATGTATTGACATTGTCAAATATTATTCGTAACTTATAATAGCATTGTGCTCACACAGTTTTTTACACATATTCTAAAGTTTCCGCTTCTCTCACCTTTTTGTATGTTTGTTTTTCTCACGTACCAAAATTATTTTTAGAAAAAAAGGTAGACATTAAGCAATCCACATTAGCATGTCAAAGGGGCAATTGGCCGAACTGTCCCGTATCCCGCGCGAGCGCGGTCACCCTACGCGATACAATATTCATAGCACTTTTGTGAGTGAAATTACTTCAAACCTACGGATTACATTTTCATATTAACTCGAGTAGGTATGTTAGGAACTATTAAACAGTAAGACTGAAGAATGCATCAGTGGTTGGTGTGCCGACTTAAGTATGATACTAAAGGTACAGATAGACATACTCTTTAATGGCACAAAAGTGTCTCTCATCTGCTAGAAATAAGCATGCTCTTAAGCAGCATTTTCTCATAGTTCATTTTGACAGCTGACATAAGCCTACTACTAAGCATGCTATTAAAAAGCATATCCATCCACGCCTTAAAGTTAAAGTAGTGTGGCGCCTATCATCTACCAGATTCTTTTGACATTTTCTAATTTTAACTTGGTTCCAGCCAAGCAATCATATTAGGTAACGAACCCAGTCAATTTTACCTTTTGCCAGCAGGAGGCCAATTTGCCCGCTCGCTATCCGGCTCGAAGGACCAACGAACCGTCCAAAACAGTAGTCATTTCTCGTCTATCATTTACCTAGAAAACAAAGCTAAGCGTTGGTTACCCAGCTTTCGTTCGCAGACGCCGGCGGCGGCAACTTCAAAGGGATGGCAACCGCACGGCACCCCCTCCCCTCCTGCGATATACCCCCCTCGCCCGCGGCAAAAATGCCGTATACATTGCGGTTCTGTATATTTGAGGTTGGGATCAGCCTGTTTACCTTAAACTTACGTGGAGGTGACAATCTATTACTTGTCCGATCCGGCCCGGACCGGATCAAACCGGTTATAATACTTTTCATGGAATAAGTATTTATTAACCCTACTTTTCCTTTGATAATATTACACTAATAAGTGATCAATCACATTTGGTATCTAAATGCATTTTTTTTTCCTCAACCGTTTAATCATTTAATGCCTTTTAGCTTGGTTTTACCTTTTATTTAAAATGTCTTTGAATATAATTCAGAGAAGGTCGTCATAAAGCTGCCATCACATCACTGCCCAAGTGCCCGAGCCACCAACGTAGAAACAGGAATAAAGAAAAAAAAGTGAATTAAAATGACAATATCCTTCGCGCCAAACAATAAACAGAAGAGCGTTCGAAATTTAAATGTAGACAGGACGCTCCCAACGAGATTGTTTCGAAATTAAAGTGAGCGCGAGGGAGAGAGGCATCTCTTTTTATGGTGTTGTCTCTTTCCTTCCGGCACGTGTCCGTCTCGGCGTATGAATATTGATATCTCTCGTTATAGGTCGAAGCTTGTATTGTATAGTCGCCGGGGAAATTTATGTCTGATGGTGTATGTGTATTCTTTATGAAATGAAGCTAGGAATAATTAAATTAAAGTAGCTATTTGAGACCGTATTTTAATATAAGGATCGAGAGCAAATGTCGTAAATAGATTTAAATAGTGAATGTTTTTAAAGTAATCATGTTAGATGTTGAAAGGATCAAGCATTATTTATTTTTTGTATGTTGTAAATCATTCGGACGATATGTCTTATATGTCTATTCTCCCATCATCATTTTTTTTTCGCATCCATCCTTTTTAAACTTTCAAAAATGCCCCCTGCGGCATTGCGCATGACACTGTTAGCCATTCCTTGCTAATACGGCAGGCCACGCACGGTAATTCTTCTAAGCGCTGGTCCAATTAGAGACAATTGCTCATTGGCGCCCAACGTGGGGCCCGTGACGATGAATATATCACACTAATTACTGTTGCGGCGGCGAACTGCAACCAATTGGTTTTTAAATTTCGGAATTTTTATTTTATTTTTGGTATGTTTAAGAGGATAAAAATATTTTGATTGAAATTTTTACTCAAGTATACTGTTTACTGACTTGAAACTGGTTGTCTTTGAAGTATGATACCTCCGTATTGATAGCCGTAACTGTTTTTGCTTAGCATCGTATAAGACGATACATTGAAAGTCAGTAATGTTACAGCTTTGTGTGTGACTGTCTCAAATATTGTCTCTCGTATACCCACCCATCTCGAAGACATATTTCACACTGAGAAATATTTAATATTTCATTTGATGGATTGATAAACATAAATGGCGACATCGAAAACAAATACCAACTGCAGCACAATTAAATGAAAAGCAGATAGAAGATTTGTGTATCCATCTAAAATATTTGTATGACTAGTAATTTATACCAGCAATACATTCGGTCGTAAATCAGTTTTGATGAGGGTCTTCAAGTTATCCATTACTGTTACTCTCGTATTTTATTTAGTTAATTAATAAGACCAAATTCAAACAAATCCGACTATTATTGATACTCTAACCGAGTACGGTACGGGGGATCGCTACAGAGATAGGGTTGTCACAAATTAAGATAAAAAGTATATTTGTATAACAATGTGATTTTGCTACTATCTATTCTATAGCATTGTATTTATATGATAATGAAATAGTAAACCATAATTCAAATCAAACCACGCTTATAAAACATCAAAATTCAAAGCGATAAAATTTTATGAGTAAAACCGAAGCACGTTTACCTAACTCTCAGTCTTTTGTACAAAAAGTTATTTTTAGACCCGTATTGAATACTAAAAAGGTGAAACCGCTTCATAAAGATGTCACAAGCAAAGTCAACAAACTAAAAATTTCGAATTCCCATCACGCAACCCTGTTTCGAGTGGGCACTAGGGCCCCGGTTCGAACCCCATTGTTCATTGCTTCCCACTTGTTTTTTAATACATCGGAGGGTAGTTTCTATTATTCGCATTGTACGCTACCCACTGTTTTCGTGCGTTGACATGCACTTGGTATTATATGGCATCTAGAATGGGGCTCTTTGGGGAACACTGGTTATGGGACATTTTCGGTTATTAATTATTTGGCATGTTTGGGGCGGTCAAGTGATATACTAGTCATTGAATACCAGGGGTTTGATTAAAGATGGGTTTGTTTGACTTTGCGATGGGTGTTTGAAAGACTTTTGATGCTCAATGTAGAAGACATTAGTAAATTTATGAGCAGAAGCAGTTTATATATTTATTTATTTATAGCAACACAAACAGATAGTTACAACAATTTTACATTAAGTTAAGAGTTACAAGTTTTGATCTAGTGTTGTCCCATAAATAGTGTTGACACTTTAGACAGAGCAATTAACGATCAGTGATAAAAATAAGTTTATATATAATCTTTAAAATTAAGTAACATTAAAAATACAAATAAAAAAGGAAGGGCGATTCAGTAACATATGATGAGTATATAAGTTTGTGGGTGGATTAAAAAGTTATAATCCTGCTGGCCTATTACATAAGAAGAATCGCGAAAATCGGATGCACGTCGTTCAATTTACTTAATATTGAACCTTATGTGGGAGTCAATAGTGTCACGGAGTGGGACGAACGTCGTCCGCTTATCGCGTTTGTTTTTATGTAATAGGCCTGCCGGATGTTATAACATTATTTCAGACAATTAATATTAAGCCATGTCTTGATGAGTCAAATTACAGTCAGAAACGAAATAAATATTAACAATAGTAATGATGAAAAAAATGCTGAAATCAGCCTCATATATCACCGTTCTCTTCCGTACACTTAATTGAATCGCAGCACTTGTGTGTAGTGTTTGATTTTCTGTGGAAAGAGCACTCGGGGGCATGTATCCTCACACCGAGGAACGTAATATTTTTCCTTTTAACTCTTAAAATAGTCTGAATCTAAATTACAACTGTATTTGACTGTTTTTATAAATTAATTACTGTTAAAATAATGGTGCAATATATTGAATCGAGTTTAAAAATAATTAGTTCTATTTATTGTTCAGTATCGTAGTATTTTGTATCTTTTCAGTAAATTATTGAATTATGGTCATAATTTAAATCATAAAAAAATATTATTAAATTTAGTGACTTTTGTCTTTTAGATACTCTAAACTGCAAGTAACAATCAAATGATGATTTATTTTTTTCTTCAATACAAGGTGTTACAAAAGTACCCCTAATGCCAAATATGGCATATAGGGACCATCAAACTGAACAACTTTTACTATGGGACCAACTCTGAAATCGCGAAAAAAAAAAACAGCTGTTCCATACATTTTGATATTTTCAATTTTAATTTTTGTATGAAACAGCTGATTTTTTTTTCGCGATTTCAGAGTTGGTCCCATAGTAAAAGTTGTTCAGTTTGATGGTCCCTATATACCATATTCGGCATTAGGGGTACTTTTGTAACACCTTGTATAAGCTTTATTAAATTCTGAAATCGTTAGAGGGTTTTTCCTCTTGTTTGTGTTCAAGATTTCCTCCACTCGTGTTGTCCTCCAAATTACAGTCCGTGTTCCGGTCTGTCGCGGACACTCGGTGACAATTGACAAATTTTCAAACGAATTTAAGTCTTCTACCCTTAGAAATACATGTCACGTTCGAAAGATTGGAATTCCTGAACACTTCCGAAGGCTATTTGCTGAGAGGGAAGCCTGGAATTCACAATACTGCCGGTACCGGATGGACCCCTGTTACGAGACCCTCATTTCCGTAATGGAAACTAATCCGAAAGTGAGGCGTCACTAGACGTAGCTTAATGTTAATTCAGTTTCGTAAACTAGAAAATTTGAAGCTTAACAAAAAAAATGGTGAATATACCAAGCAGTCACGTATATGACTAGTGAATACAGAACATCAAATAAGAAGCATTTTTAATTGAAAACCGCCGGAAGCCGCCATGTTCCCGCGCATCCGCCGCCGCCATCTTGTGGAGGCCGTTTGACAAATTGGAACGGCAGAGTGACGCGCAATTTTGCCGCCCATTGTTCGCTTTTCCCGCGCAACAAAATGAAAAGTCGCGTTCCATTTTTTATTTTTCCACTTTTTCGGAAAATGTTACGCTCGAGTGTTGTACAAAGTGAAGTTATTTTAGTATTTTTGCTGCTGTTTCTCGCTATTAAGTTTCATTTGAATTTGGACGTGTTGGAATAACACGACGGTGATTCGTGTTATTGTGATTTTTTATGTGCTTGCTTTTCAGTCACAGCTTAACTGAAAACATTTTCCGTGTTTACAGTGTTGACGTGTCAGCAGCAGCTTAATTGAACATTTATTTATGAAATGTTTTCTGCTTGGATTACTTATTATGTGAACATTGTAACTAAGTTTTGGTCTGTTTAGTTTGTATTTTTAAAGTTTATGTTCGATATTAAAAATTGTCTGTATGAGACAAAGACCATATGGAAAAGAAATCTTATTTTATATATATTATTGATTCGTCTTATAGGTATTATGTAAATTCAAACCCGAGACTTTTGGAGTAGTGTACTGCGTTAGTACCAACTGGCCACCTGCATTAAACTTTTCCATTTGTTTCAATACAGCCTTATTGGGTGGGTCATATCTTAAAATTCTACACGTCAAAGTAACAAATAGTTATTCCACCAGCGTGGGACAGTAGGTGGGGTTCGGACTAGTTGCCGTGTATCGCCCAGCTCATTAAACCGACCGGCGAGATCAAACGAGTCCAAAATACGCGCCGCAGACTTAACAAATGGTAGAGATGATCTTTGGTAGTCACCAGTTTGGCAGGAATAGATTGTCGAACGATTTACGCTGAGACTGATATCGATAGTGATCACAACGGCAATCATCGGTTTGTAGTAATTATACTTCACCTGATTTGGGTGGTTGCTGTTTCTGCTTTTCGTATTACATTTCAACTTCTTTGTCACCGACTAAGGAATCAAAGTAAAGAGCAATATTTGTCTATGACAACCTCAATAAATAGAACAACAATTAACGACTATAAAATATAGCCATCAAATTAGCGTACATTAGTATCTTCCGAAGAATAGTATTTAACTTTTATTTCATATACCAAATTACTTGGTTTAGTAATTGATATAACATTTGATACATTATCATAGAGGACGTCAATTGTTTCTAATTCCTCCAACTTATTATTAATACCGTGTACATTATCCTAAACAACAAACTGTAGATCTTTATTATCAAATCTATCCACTTCTTAGTTCTAAGGCGTGTATACAAAATAAAATAATCTCGGAGGAACAGATTTATGTGCTCGTGTGGACTTGCGCTTGTGCTGTTTTATTATTGCAACGCCATTCTGGGCCACAGCTTTGATGGACACAAATCTGTTACCGTTCGACAGATCTTTTATTAAATATAGAAGGATATTACATAAAATTCAATAAATAAGAAGTGTTATAGAACTTTTTTGACTTGTGTTGTTAAATAATCGACAAAGCTTAAAATATTGAAGAATCCTTGCTCCAAATTATTAATCACCATCTTTCTGCCATAAGATATAACTTCTTTCGTTTTGTTATCTGATTCGAACTGATACAAATAAGAATGAATCAGTATTATCAGCGATCTAAAGAATTTAATTCGACAGGCGATTAATGATTGTAATCGATCTGATCGTAATTGAAAGTTAATTTGTTTTCATTTATGACTTCAAAAAAGTACATATCTTGAAATCTCTAAATAGCACATTTGTTAAACTCAAAAGATATGTAATTAACGTTTCCTATTCAACCAGTTTGGGATCGTCAGAATTTTCTCCAGACCCATTAAATTCGACAATAAATTCCATCGTTCCGTCATATATCGATAATATATTGTGCACTCACGATGTTAATGCTGTATCTGGGATTGATTGGCCCTAATTGGGTCGTTACTTGGAAGAATAATGGCCAATTAGTAAATTAATCGACTGATTCGGTCTAGGGACAATGTATTATAAGTAAGTTAATATGTTGAGGGAATAGTAGCGGTTCCAATAACAGTCCTTGAGGTAGTCCGATTCCAACATGTCGACGGATGTCAAGGAGTAGTTTAAGTATAACGAGAGGTACATATTGACTATACAAATGAGAAGGTATTGTTTTAACCGGTAGTGTTTATTGGTTGAATTCTTCAAACGCTTTATAAAAAACGCATTAGATGAAACGTGATGTTTTAGCACTACTAATCTGTTTATCCAACCATTTACCAAAACGGTGTCTAGTTGTGGTTCATCCGCTATAAAATTAATCTCCTGCGACTTTATTCTGTAGAAGCATCCAGTTATTTTTTATTATTCGCCCATAAAACTGAGAGCTCGTAATTCTGTCTCGAGACGAGAACTACTTTGTTCCGTAAAGTTTTTAAACTTCTTAGCTTTTTAAAACTCGGATTAACCTATTTTTGGTTGGAAGCCATAAATCTGAGACAATATGGTAAACGCCATAGAAGTCACTCTTCTAAAGTTAGAATACACATTGTTTTTGGCTAAGTTCATATGAACGCGCGGTACCGCGTGGAACTAGTAACCGCTTGGTACATGGTACAAGACTAAACTGTATTTATCGTTACTACATTACCGCGCGGCACAGCGCGGCGCGTTGCAACCTGTTTTTATCGTATTTGTCATTGTTTTAATTATAATAATAAAAAAGTTTATAGCCTCAAAAATTACAAATTACAAGACTTACAAGATATTAGTTTACAAAAAAATTTGCTACAGAGGCAAAAGGTTTTCTTAGCAAATGAATTGAAAAACGTCGTATGAAACCCGTGAGCTCTGCTCATTTGTATAATAATATACTATTATTAAACAAGGTTGGTAAGGAGGTTTTTAAAACGATAACAACAATAATCGTCACAAGATTAAAAAAAAACCTTAACCTTACGACGTTTTTCAATACATTTGCGAGAAAACTATGTACATAACAATTGTAAGCAAAAAATCGCTCGGCGTGCGGTAAAATCAACTTTCCGCACGCTGTACTGTCATCGAAAGCACACATTCGAGCTACTGTATTGAAAAGACTTTTGTAACTGACTACCAATTTTTGAACTAGTATCATTCAACACATTAATAAATTAACGTTTTAATCTTTGACTTATCTCGTGAATGATTTTCCTTTGACTTCAGTTCCCAGTTCTACAAATCGTCTACTTTTTCATATAAACCTTTTAGCGTCTATAAACATCTAAATGTTTCATCGGCTCTGAATTTAGTAAATGAAGAATGTACAATACGCTTTAAGTCCTGTTCCCGTATTTTATTTAAACAAATCGTCGGCGCATAATTTATTCAAAAGTTTATCATTCGTTAAAACTAATTCCGTATGGCATCATATGGCCTCATGAATTTCATCTTTTGACGTTTTTATGCATATTTAAAATTTTACTTTGAAGATCTTCGCTGTAGATTTACGGTGGTTGGCGTACACACAGACATCGAGTTTAGAAAACAAAATGCGATGAAACAAACGAGAATCGTATGTAAATAATATTGTAGTAAAAGGAAAGATAACTATTGAAGATAACTGATAATTTTGAATTATATTATAATCGGAATAATGGTTTAAGGATTCATAGAAAAAGAAAAATTATAAATCTACAACAATTACCACGAGTCAACCCATACTTATATTATTTGAAAAATATTAGCTTTGTTATATTTTCCTTTTCCTTTCCGTTCCTTAAAAGTATTTAAAAAAAATAATCAGAAGCAGAAACTATAAATATAACCGTAATGAAGCGATTTATCCATGGAACAATGTAAATTGTTTGTTTGCTTGATTATAAAGTTTGTCGTTCTTATCGTCCGTGTGTAACGTGCTTTGTTTAGAAATATTCTATGATTTATACAGACGCGACGCAATTTGGCATTGCCAACTGATCGTTATATTTTTAACTTTTATAATAATCTCATATTAAAGTTAATGGCGGGTGAAACTGTGGAGATTTTCAAATTTGTTATTATTTTTGTTTAAAAGTGATAAACTATCATTAATGTGAAAAGGCGAGTTTATGTTTATTTATTTAATCACAACATGACTGTTGAAAGATGTGAATGATTTTTATTTTTTATTGCATTAAAATAATAACTTACTTTAGTTTAACTTAATTTTCCATAATTTCAATCAATCCTTTAATCATTTCATCTAATGAGTAGTGCAGCTGCAGATTTAAGTCACCTTTTAAGTGAAGTTTCATTTAAATGCTCAAGATCACTGCGTTCTTGTGATACGTTTTCTGTACCTCGGTGTCGCACGAAGTATGTAAAAAATCGATTTATTCCAAAAACTTTGCATATCTACAAAAATACCCCTAATGCCGAATATGGTAGATAGGGACCATCAAACTGAATAACTTTTACTATGGGACCAACTCTGAAATCCGCTATTTCTTACAAAAAATTATTACGAAAATATCAAAATGTATGAAACAGCTGATTTTTTTTCGCGATTTCAGAGTTGGTCCCATAGCAAAAGTTATTCAGTTTGATGGTCCCTATCTACCATATTCAGCATTAGGGGTATTTTTGTAACACCTTGTATAATAAGAAGTATGGTCGCATTGATATTTACAATCTTAAACTTTCGAAATTGAAATCTGAACTATTAAATATATAAGTGTAAGCTCTTAAATGCACTGAATAATTTTGGTACTGATTAGTTGTAATTCGATAGAGCAAAGAACATCATAAGTCTTAAGTAGTTACTTAACGTATTCAATGTAAATTATTATAAGTGGAAACTCTTTTGGCAAATGAGTTAGCATAAATTAAGCTATTAATATGTATTATATAAGGCTGTTTGTTTCCCAATAAACGATAAATAAATAAATAAATTTATGAGTGGTGGTCAATTCAGCAGTTAGGAACCCTAGAACACTTGATTGTCAAGAAAACTCAGAGTCTGAACCTTTCTGAAACCCTGGTTGTGTTGTGATATAGACTCGATAATGGGAAAGTAATGGGACTGTTTTTTTTTATTTGATTAGCTACTTTTTTCAGAAATTGCATTACAGAACATACTACTAAGCCTCTACTTTGCATACGAGGCTATTGTCAATTTGAGCAGTAAACACAGTATTTATCTAAATGCGAAGTAGGAAATATGCTACAGAACGCGGGTGTGACGCAATTTGTAAGGGAGGGGGTGGGTAAGCAAACTTCAAAGGGACGCCGACAAAGCGCTAAATAAGATGAAAAAAAAATACAAACGACCATGGCCAGGGAAATCGGGGCCTTTCCGAATTTTCCCGAGTCGAGTTTTCCGCGCGAAAATTGCGTTTTGCTCGTTGTTAGTTCGCGTTTCGATCTTCGACGTGCGATTTGATAAAACAAATAGGAGTTGACGTGTTTGCTTCGCTTTTTTGATGTGTCAGTGTTTGTTGGCTATGGAAATAAAAATGGCGTTTGTTTGTTGCGAGCGTTTGCTTTTGTTTATGGTACGCTGCATGAATAGTGTTTTGTTTGGTAGTTGTTAGTAATTTTTCTTACCAAAAAATGTTTTATCATTACTTATCTCATTAATTATTCTCATTGAAAAGATTTAGGATGATGTAAATATAACTACATAGGTTCTTTAATGTTGTCTTTAATTTTCCGTGTATTAAAAACCCAAACGTTATAAAACCTCACTCACTGTTAATAGAAACTAGTTCAGTGAGCTGTAGACCACGCGCTCCAATTGTATGTTGTTTAAAATTAATCTAATAGATGTCGCCACGAGGTTTTTAAGCAGTGCTGTTTGGTAGGTATTCTATTATTATATCTAGCTAGATGGCGCTTCTAATTTTGAACATATTTCGAAATGGGTGAATTATTTTTTTTCGAAAAACTGTCTTGACTTAAAAGTATATAATTATTATCGAACCTGCTTACAAAATTTTACGAGAATCGGTGTGTGACCTGTAGAGGAGAACAGACGGACAGTCTGACAAGTCATACGAAAGCATTATTGCTCGCGCTACGCGCTCGCTCAGTCAGTAAATTCTAGATAGGGTACGGTTCTAATACTTACTTGCATTTACAGAAATGTGGGATATTTCTGTAAATTTCAGGATTAGAAGCATAACAACCCGTGATTCCATACCAACCCACGAACCTCGTTTATTACGATTCTTCATACTGATGATGTTTGTCGAGAATAATAAAATTCCCAATTCTGTAAGTGTGAAGTAATAACAATTCCATCCACCTTTTAATTTCATAATAAATATAGTGAGACAATAAAATAATAACTTCCTTATCCTATCAGTAATGAATGCGCGAGAGTGGCTGTTATCAGTGGGATTAAACTCCTTATCAGTCCTTATCAGTTAATCCGATTTCGAGTGCAGTGTGATGTATCGTTCGGACGTCATTATAACAGTACTGCTGTTTAACTTTATTCACAAAATACTTTTGCCTAAAAAACGCAACAGTCATTTTCTTTCTCTCGCTTTGCTCAGGCGAGAATCTAACCCGCGCCCCGTAGCTTTGGTAGCGCAGTCAGAGCGGTCGCCTGGATAAGTCGTCGTGGTGTTTCATTCACGCCAGCAACTTTTTGGTAGTTTTCGTAGCTTGCAATGACTTCGGTAGCTTTTCCATTTTCATGCCTTTGTTTTCTGATATTTAAAACAATAGCCTTTGTCTACATAACAACTTTTAAACAATGATATGCCTACACGTTAGGGTAAATTTTTTTCACGCCCCTCTCCAAAATATTTAATATATTATTTTATACTTTTTATATTGTTTTATTTGGTCAATTTCACACAGCGCCACCTAGTCCCAAACTAAGCAAAGCTTGTAATATGGGTGCTAGACAACTGATAAACTACTTGTTACAAAAATACCCCTAATGCCGAATATGGTATATAGGGACCAAACTGAACAACTTTTACTATGGGACCAACTCAGTAATCGCGAAGAAAAAATCAGCTGTTTCATACATTTTGATATTTTCGATTTTAATTTTTGTATGAAACAGCTGATTTTTTTTCGCGATTTCAAAGTTGGTCCCATAGTAAAAGTTGATCAGTTTGATGGTCCCTGTATGTATTGTAACATCACATACATTGATCCGATTTAAAAATAAGTACCTAGCATTTCTGTTATGGAAATCAGTGACAACGGGTTGGTACGAATTCAAACAAAAGTTACATACCATCCCATTGTTTATTTCTATTATTGAACTATGAAAACTTTATTAACTCGTAGATATTTGTTATAGATAATATCATTGCATTCAAATATTTAATAGTACATTACAGCCGAGAACTGGAAGTCAGCATTTACGTTGTTGAGGATAGTAAAAAGCCCGAGCCGAGGGTTTTAATCATTCGAGGCAATGTAAATAGCTTTCGTACAAGGCTTGTATAGTGCTTTTCTCAAGAAATGCGAGGAAATAAAATGTTCTTATTAAAATTTTAATTTTTAAATTGGTTCATTTGACTAGATGCAGATGCAGCCATAAAGTTTCGTAAAATTAACGCTAGCTGATAATTTCGATTGTTTTGATTTGGAATAGGTTTGGGAAGTAAGTATTGAAATTCATTCCACGCACTGAATTTCAAATTTAGAACGTGTTGAACCGACCACCACGTAAATGTCGAACGTCCTGCATTCTTTTTTCAAATGATATTTCAAGGCATAAGTAAGAAACATTTTAGAATTAAATAAATCCCTTTAAGGTTAAAGCGAATCAACTTACGTGTAAAGACGGAAATTATAATAAAAGAGTATAATAACGTATGACGTAGAAAAATAAAAGAAAATTAAACAAAAACATTGTTCTTATAACTTCACTATGGAAGGTTTATCAATTGTTTTACTGTATTCTTTAAACAATTGAACAGCGAAAACAATAACACAGCAATTCCTTTCTTTTGGAGTTTCTGTGAAAAACAAAAGAACGTAAAAATTCTGTTTTTGCATAAACAAAAACAAATGAAGCGAACTTTTCTTATTCTTTTGGTTTATAATTAAAAGGTTTTTGGATGAAGTAACCTGTTATAAATAAAATCATCTTGTAGATTGTGTTTCTTACCGCACCGTGCGATTCCACTAATCAATTAACAATATTTCGTTTCGAATCAGTCTGACAGATAGTGAGAACACAAAACCCTGTCAAAAATGTTTATTTATAATTGACATTGCAGTGGAAACACATGGTCATGGCTTTTACTTAACAAATTGCTTTTTATTAGTTTCCTTACCTTATTAATAAATAAATAATTAGGCAAGTAGTGAAATTACTCATTTCGATTACCTAATCAGGTTTTATGCAAACAGTATATTGTAGCGTTACTGCACTTACTGCAAACCATTCATAGCATTTCTTCTTCAGCGCATATCCGCCCACCGTTGAGCATACGCCTCCAATTTTCCTTCAAGCAGCCCGGTTTACAAGGCCAGGGGCCCAACCGGCTAACTTTTCGAACTTCGGCGGGTCTGCCGAGCTTCAACTGAAATCGAAGTAAGGAGTTTCGTATTGTACTATTCGCCGAAGTTATTTAGAAGATATCGATGTTCGCGTGACATCATGAACTGTGGTTCGCTATTTTGGCCCGATTGGGGCTCGAATTATTTGTTTTAATTTGAAGCCCGGCAGACTTTCCGAAGTTTGATGCGTTAGCCGGCCGGAGTGGTCTTTCCTGCGAGCTGCGACTTTTGATATAGTTAACGACCTCCGTGGTCGAGTGGCTTTGTACACCGGTTTTCAAGGTGTCGCCATCTCTGAAGTCCCGGGTTCGAAACCCGGTTTAAAAAAAATGTCGTCAGACTATCTGGCTGGTGGTCTGCCTACGTTTCTTTTAGTGCGAGGGCTCCAGGCGAGAAAGCACTTGCTCCACCTGTCAACGCTTCGGCGACACACATTCATAGCATTGGATTGGAACTAAACTCATACACGTATATGCTTGCCATACGTCTGGATTTAGTCCGGATTGTCCGGATTTCACAACCGGACTTTCGTCTGGACTCGTAAACTAATTTACGTTTGGATTTTGTAAGATTGCTCGCACATCGATTAGATTACAGTGCATTACACTATATTTTTATTTTAAGAAGTTGATTTTCATTAAGGGTATCGGATCCCCCCCACCAACCACCCCTCCCTATTTATTTATACTAGTATGAGTATATAGTACTCATACTAGTAATTTAAGATAAATAAATAGGCACTAGAAAAAATCGTCTCACCCTTATTTTTTTCCTAGTATTTATTTACCTTAATATAAAAATAGTGTTGTGAAATGCAAAAAATGAAAAATTTATGGCTACAAATTTATTTTTCTTGTGAAACCCTAAAGCCTACTTCCGTCGCCGCTTAATCATTGTTTAACCTTATTATGTTCGTGATATAACGAGTGAGTGATGTGTGACCGAGTCCATTGCCGTTTTATGCTAATTGTGCTAGTAAAACTAATTTATAGCCGCTGCGCCTCGAAATAGCGTCGGAAAAGCATACGTGCTACACAGGATGTTCTAAATTGTGTATTTTTTTTTATGGGAAATTTTTAAGGCATAGTTGTACCTGGGCCTTAAAAATTTAGCCAAAGCATTAAAATTAAAATATTTATAAAGAAATAATATACTTAATGTGCCTAAATAGGAGGTTTGAAAAAAGCTTTTGCATTTGTATGGCTTTAGGTGTGACAATTAAATTCCTAGATTGATATTTCACTCTCATTCATCTTTTTGAAAGTACTTATAGTATTAAATGTATAGTTAGTGGGTAATTGTAAAAATTGCAATAGCACAGAATACATACTAACTCGTTAGTAAGAAAAAGACAAAGTTAGTATTTTTAAATGAGCCTAGGAAAATTAAACAAAAGGATATTAAACGTCTTCAACGTAAAAACACATGCTCTACAGATTATTGACTTAACACCACCGGTCAAAGGTACAATAAAAGTTCGAATCAATTAATTTTAGCGCCAAAATTTCAACATTAGATTCTTCCAGTGTACAACACATAAATCTTTGCAATTATCAAATTCTCAGCCCCATCTCATCTGCATACACACACACGCGCAAGCATCGTACGCACGCGCGCGGCTAGATCAAAGAGATCGCGACCCCTTTGTGCGCACCGCCGGTCGCGTGCTGTCTTTTTCCTTTCTCTACGTAACAGCATAAGAGTTTGCGAGTGCGAGAGAGATGGAGAACAGACTGATTATGTAGCGCTTGCAACGTGAATATTTCACCTCGTTATAGAGTCTTGTTTGTGTTAGATAGTGGTGTTCGATTAACGGATGCTGAGTATCGATATCGACAATTTTATTGACACTTTGTATTGTAATTGCTGATTATTATTAGTCGGTAAGGTCATTAGGTCATTAACACCAATATTTACAAACATCTATGAGGTCTCACAGTGCCCGTTGACGCACAGCGTCCCAACTATCCAATCACACGAAATACGTAAAACAACCGAACCAATCACAGAGCTCTATTTCAACGCAGTGCGTTTGCATAGGCAAGGATTCTTGAATACGGGACCATTACCGTGATACGGGTGTAAGATACTGTGCTGTGGTTTTCCATTTTCAAAGTGTGACTGGTAGTATGAAGTTTGAGCTAGAAGAGAAACATATCATTAATTGTGAAATAAAACGATTAATAAATAGTTTATACCCAGCATTGGTTTTTTTTTTATAAAATCGTTTTACATTCTATTGGTACAGAAGTATTTTGCATACGAACAAGACATGATTTTGATATTTTTTATTAGGAATTGTGTAATAAGCACTCCTTTCAGCTACATGCTGGGCCAAACGAATGTGAACTTGAAAAAAGGTTTGTTAGCAATATCAAGTCCCTTATCCTCCTCTTCAGTCGTCGCAAGGATGTCTCGCACGAGGTGTTTCCACCTGTTGCTGTCTTCGGTTTGATGCAGTGCGACGTTCACTGGCATATCCAGATTCTTGGACACCTGGGGGCTGATAACGTAACTCTGTTGCTAACAATTCTCGATTGAAACCGCAGTTACATTGCTGCTTTAAGTAAGATATTTGTCACATTGGTTCTTACTAAAGCAGCAACGTAACTGCGATTTCTGTCAGAGTTGATAGCAACAAAGTTGCATAATCAGGGGGCTGGTCTGACCAATGTTTTGAGTTTCTGCCCCTCGGTCTTCTTCCTTTTATCTTGCCCGTTACGTTACGATGTGCCTTTCTATGTTATTTGTATCTCTACGTGCGATGTGGCCAAAGTATCGTAGGATTCATTGCAGGCAGACGGAGGAAAGGCGGTCTTTTCAGAAAAAAAAGAAAAATATTTCAGATTTAATGTAAATTCCCACGACCATATCGACTTTACCTCATCCCTAGAGTAGTAGAGTACAGCTCCCGCGTAGGCAAGACAGGAATCTGCTGATATCGATGCTAGTAATTAAAATAGACTTATTGCGTCTATACGTGTACAGTATGGGACGTGTTTTTAGGGATCCGTAAATGGTAATAAACGGGGTTTTGCGCGGGTAAATTACTTGGGTAATGTGAAATAGGCATTTTAAGTTGGATAGACTTAAAATTGGATATTGATGAATAATGCTTCAATGGACTGCAAGTGGTAATGGATTTTCTTGCACATTTAAATGTGTTGGTCAATCATAACAGTTTGCATTGCATTTGACGACCTCCATGGTCGAGTGATTTCTGATTTCCATAACACAAGTGCTTTAGCTACTTACTTTGGAATCGGAGCAATGTATGTGATGTTGTCAAATATTTATAATTATATTTATTTATTACTTAAATTGACTAGAAAAGTCTATAACTTATTCGCAGTTTATATTATGAGAAAACATTACAAAACTATATCTGTTTATTAAGAACCTACACAACTAAAAATACACTTACCAGTATTTGATAAAGGTTAACCCTACGGAACCTTCATCAATCAGTGTGGACTCGTCCTTACATGAGTCTTTCTTTTTACAAGAAAATGGTGGCTCTGGGAAAAGCTTATACACATCCGTTTCGCATTAACGTACGTAACGTAGCGATTTTGCTATAACTACCTATATATGTGTTGTTCAAACAGGATATTAACTACAACGAAACATTTGTTGACTAAAGTTTGAGAAAAACTAGTCTTTGAAATTTAAGGCCCCTATATACCTCAAGTGGTGCCCTCATTTTAATTAAATTTATTGCTCGCTAAATACATAATGTATCGAAAATTCACATGTACAGTTTGAAGCTAAGGTTCTATAGTTTATTTACAAACAATTGCAAAAGTGGCCACTATTAACACTTTTGCGAACTACTACTACAACGAACAAAATTTTACTGAGTTTATTTTGTTTGTAAATAAACTATAGAACCTTAGCTTTAATCTGTACATGTGAATTTTCGATACATTATTTATGTACTTAGCGAGCAATAAATTTAATTAAAATGAGGGTGCCACTTGAGGCCTAAAGGTAATGTTATTTATTGACCGAGCGAGCGCGAAGCGTCTTTGGTTTAGCTGGCAAAAATGCTTTCGTATGTACTTCCGGTATCCGTTTGTTCTACAGGTCGCATTTCTCAACCGATTCTCGTGTTGTGAGCAGGTTCCATAATTATATATAACTTTTTGGACGATTCAGTTTTTCGAAGTTTTTCAAAATAGTTGAGATATGTACAAAAATCATATTTCAGCCGTTTTGAAAAATGTTCAAAAAGAACACAAACCTTTTTTGTTAACGGTGCAATGCAAATTTTGTTTTTTTAAACGCAAAAGTTTATAGTTCAAAATCAATCAAAACATTTCTGGCCTATATTCGAAATTTGAAAATAATAAGGTTGTGACAGAATTTATGACTGCGTATATTATTTATTTGTTTTTAGACAACATACAATTTGAGCTACTTTTTAACGCGTGGTCTACAGCTCACGGAGTCATTAGTTTATTAATTTAGCACCCACCCATCCGCATTGGATCTATAGATGTTTGTGTGTAAGTGTTGTACCCCTATATCCATTCATCCCCATTTTAGTGAAGAAAATGTTGTACTTACATTTTATTTGCAATGAAGAATATTATGAATGTTTTTAATTAATTTTTTACCCCAAAAAATAAATGATAATAAAAATCTTTTGTCTTATGAAAAGTAGTATTCTCAAAACTTTAACTAGAATGTTATGTTATAATTAGTTAGTATATAATATTAATGGGGGTTTCAATGCTATGTTAAATAGACAAAAGATATAGAAAAAGTTAAAAAGACGTAAGACAAAAGATTTTTATTTTTATTTAATATGAAATTTCATAAAAAAAGTACAATGCGAAAAGCTTAAAATAAGTCACGAGCTCGTTAAAACGGATAATACCATGGAATCGCATAAAGAGAGCAGTGGCATTACTTTGTATTAACCCTGAAATGACAGGGCGGGTCCACGCGACCCCCGTTAATATTGCACGGGGAAGTGGCGGCGGCGCATTAGTTTTTCCTTTTGATGTTCACTCATGTCTGAAGGCAATATAATTTTGTTTATTTCCCGTTTTGACGCGGTTTTCGGAGCCGATTTTCGTTTTATGTTACTGGATTGTCGCTAAGTTTTGTGTAACTCGCGAAACTCGTTTGGCTGGCAGCTTTTGTGTGAATTTTCTCTATGTAATCTTTGTAAATTGTTTCAGAATACTATTTAACTGAAATTCGTATGAGTAACAATAACCGATCATAAATAACTGTTTTGTAGTTCATTCGCGTTTCGTACTTCGAAGGGAGGGGTTGACTTTGTAATGTTTTCATTGTGGATAGTATTTTAATAAAAAAAATATACCTTGTGGATGAACTGAGACTAAATGTAAATAAATGCGTTTAGTACGCATAGTTCAATATAGAGCTGGGCTTATTAATTGTTAAATAACAATTGGAAAGCTTATTTTTTTGTGTTTTTCATCAAAAATTTCGCTTATCTAGTATCTAATCGAGGTCGGCTTAGGTCGATTCATAATGAGTTGGATTTTTCCTGTGTACTTTTATACATTGAATCGAAACGTTTATGATTAGGATAAAAAAGGGCAGGATGTTATAATTAATTAACACAACCGGGTATATGTATTTGTCGTTCGTTATAATTTTAGCTTCAAACATGGTTTATATTTGAATATGTAACCAACTTGGCTTTAAGATCTAGATTTTTTACTAGACAGACAGCACCACTAGAATGTTCGAATGCATTAGACTAAAACTGAGGTAGAAGTGAAAAAACCTAAGTACATAATAAAATGATAAAATAAATAAAAAGTTAATTATTTTTAAAATGTTTTATATCTAATTTCGTATTTCGGATTCCAAGGGACCCTAATGCCGGCGGGTGGGTTGGCGCTAAACAATTCATACATTTATATTTCCTTTGAAGTTGCGCCGCAGGCGCTACGTCAACTGCAGGGTTAAACCAACCTGTTTGTTACATGTACGAAATTGACTAAGCGATATATAAAAAAAGGATAATGTGTAGGGTAGGTATTGATACGAAATTTTTAACGACTCGGTAACTTTTATTCAATTAAAGATCTTTTTTTTTTAAGAAACACACTAAGTTAACTTTTACTTAGTGTGTTTCTTAAACCCCCTTACTAATAAAGATTGTATAGCCGATGTATAGTTAGTTACATAATGGTTCCCATTTAAGTTTGACATTAAAAAGAAAGGGACAAAGCACTGTGTAACTATGCATCTGCTATACAATCTTTATTAGTAAGGAGATTACTGAACAGTATTGTGTTTCTTCAATAAAGTACCTATAACTTTTTATCTCGTTCTTTACAGAAAGGGCAAATCAAATCAATAGTAGTACTAAACCGTAAACAAAAACGCACGGTGGTGGCGTGCGGTAAAATCAACTTACCGCACGCTGTACTGTCATCGAAAACACATATTTTCGAGCAACTGTATTGAAAAATATATTAATTGCTAATACAGGTGGTAATTAACATCGGAAGCAAAAGCACAATATATAATAGTACTGCAAAAGCAAATAACTATCGATATTCTATCTAACCCTTAATAACATAAAGTGCTTAATCATATCACTTACTTATCTGAAATTTTATTTTACGAATGAAGTCATGTTTATGTATTGACCTTTAAGTATCTATAAACTATGTTTTTTGGTTTATAACTTTGCTTTTAACAATTATGCCGAGATTTGTATAGTTTGCTATAATGGCATAAACAATACAGTAACATTTTGTTAAAACAAATGAAAGAGTCATCATACCAAATTTTTTTTTCTTGAAAATCTATTCATCGTAAAATGCTACCGACGACGTGCTGCCACCTATACTTGACGTCAAATCAATTTGCCGTCCACCGCCTTATTAGGGCTGCGACAACCCGGCATTAACCCTTTGACGTGTCGTGGGCCTTAATTGCCGACCAGCTTGATACCCGGGCGTCTCACACAACACTATTAGTCTATAAATTTCCCACAGGTGTATTCTATAAAAAAAAACTGTTTTAAACATTTTTATGACGGACAGACTTATAATAAAGTAGTTTATACACTTTTAAGATTTTCGCGCGTACAGTTCATTAGAGGTGTCTAAATAAAGGTGTCGAAACGTCGGGAATTCTAAAAAACTAATAAATACAAACTAAATAATTCTAAAACAACACCTGAATTAATAATATACGCGCTGTAATCCGTAAAAAGTGTTTTATTTCTAATAAAGTAGTTTGTTTTTTTTTTCTCAACGTAATTATGTAAAAAATATTTTATTTTTATTTTGAATAACTGTTTGAACTGTTTACAATTTTTTTCAGATATCTCTTTAGATTTTGTCTTTTGTTTTGCGTATTCAAAACTAAAAACAACGGTATTTTACAGTTCTTCAGACAAAAATAATCAAAAATATACTTACTTATTTTTTTTTAGTAAGCCAAAGTTTTTAGGCCCGACCCATCCTGTAGATACTTATTAACTCCCTACTACAATCAGAAAATGAATAACACACACATTTTTTTATTCTTTTCAACAGAATAAGCCTTCCTGTGACAATTTTCTATAATTCAACAGGACTAACAATAAGACAAGCCTCGATTATACTGCTTAATGAAACATCCATAGGAAATTAAACGCGCCGACAGCCTGTTATTAAATCTAATAGGCCACTTTGTTGTAAGTACCCGATTGTCTGATTAAATCGTCTTGCTGGAATCATTTTTCAATTTTTGTCAAAGAAACTCGGTAAATAATTCCCGCGAGGTCAGCTAATGAGTTGAGGGTTAAATAAACAATTGTTACAAAATAATTTCCAGTTTTTTCCAACGAAATACTCGAATCGTATAGATTGTTTTTCCTTACTTGTCCTATTTTGTAAACAATCTTCACCTAACTCTTTATTGAAATAATCATTCATAAAATACAACAAATGGTTTTCCACACATATACGAAAGATATCATTAGTTATTAGTGACAATTTGATTTAATAGGTTAACATATTTTTAAACAGTCATTTAAGTTTAAAAAACGTATGTCAACTATCAAAGCCTATTTATCAAATAGGACAACCTATTTGATAAATAGGCTTTGATAGTTGTCATATATGGATAAACAGACTATAGGAGACTACATTTCGTATAAAATACAGTTCAAGTTATTTGATTGAAAATAACGATTTTACAATGCCACACTACGAAACGGTGTCGTTAAATGCGTTAGTGCGCCAGTTCTATAAAGAAATTATCGCGCGTTATCAGTACGGTCATCGCATTCGCCACCATTTAAAAAACGAGGAGTTTCGCAATTCTGTCACCGGAAATGCCAAGCGCCAAGCACCGAGAATGAGACAAAAATATAATTCACAATAACGAACGAGGGAGAGAGGATGTTCAATTTAAGAATTTCCTTCACGATGTCGCGTTCATTTTTTACTGAGTTATTTTCGATCTCTTAACACCTAATTTAGCTCAGCAATTACAGTAATGAATGTGAAAACGTGTTGTTGATGACTTAGTTATTGTTCAGTTGTTGATATGTTCACACGAATTTATTCATGTCCTTTTAAATAAATATAAATAAATGCCATTCTGAAATAAAAACGGACCGTAATTTTTGATAATGCAAACTGTTATCCGAGTTCAAAGTGGAGACTTGGACGGATTAAAAATCCTTCAGACTTTCTAAAGATTATTACCTGAAATGGTAGGTATTCCTTTCATTACATACAGGTTTTTAGTTGTCTTCGCTAATAAATACCCATTAGCCTATGAATAAATAATTGTTGAATTATTAATGTGTGCATTAAACAATCCGTTACGGGAATAACAATAAGGAATTTTATGACCTCCGAAGGATGTCTCGTCTGAACGATTTTAATTCCATTACACATCGTTTGTAGTATTATCACCTTTGGGAAGCAGTAAATAAGGTTTTAATTAAGATTGAAGTATGTGTTATATTTGTGGACGCGCCCGCGATCTTGTGAGTTCACGGCGCAATGCTATGCGACGCATGCGTAGCTGAAATGTTTAACACAGAGAAAGCGGCAATAAAAGGCAAATAAGATGGCTTGTGCCACTTTGACCTTTGAGGTGGCGCTTTTTGTACAATAATTCACTTGGCGTAATGCTCTCAATGTGTACAGTCAGCAAAAGCAAAATACTGGAATGTAAAAAACACCAAAGATTGCAGATAGTTAATAAATTACTATTTTTTTATATCTTTAGTTTATATTATTCAAGCAGTTACATCCAAAATGTAGGTAGGTAATTAGGAAAAAAAACCTCGTTATATAAATAAAAAGCAAATGCGGCTAATATCTCTACACTTGTGAAATGATTGAATTATTGACTAACTTCAAAGAACTAACTAGTAATCTTGATTAGTAGCGTAATCTGAAATATTCCAAAGCATTTTATTTTTTATTATTTTGGCACATAACAGTCTGTTGTTAATACAATTTGTTTATTAAATAGACAAAACAGTGCCGAATGTTAATAAATAACATAAAAAGTGCAGGTAAAGCAAAAGATATAGGTAACTTTAAAGTACATACGACAGCAGACTTAGGTTATACAGTTAAACTGCGAAAACAGCTTTTATTACGTAGGCCATAAAAGAGGTCTCAAGGTCAACATGTATAGTCTAGTGCCGTCGTGTACAATAATTAGTTGCTAGCATTAAACTATAAACATTCAACGTTGAAATCCTTGTTTCTTCGCGCGTTGGTATTCTGAGTAAAGTCCTATATTTGATCGCGAATAATTTGCTGTCGTTACTGAGTCACCGTGACTCAGTAGTCAGTGGGTTTATTACGAGAGTTGTAACGCAAATGGACTGTTCCATGAATTCATTCTACACTGCTGCTTTAGCTACAGGAGTTCTTAGATAAAGGCACGGATATGAGGTAATGAATGTCGTGCTCTAGTTGCATTCAGTTTTTGCTTGTCTTTTAGCCATGATTGAGATTGATGAAAGATCTGTTAAGCAGTATGTGGAGGACAAATAACCTAGTTCGCACTTGCTTCTTTTATGGACAGATTTGCCTTCAGTAGAATGTTTCCAATTTGTTTTTATTCACATCTAAAACTTTAACATTAACTAGCGAGATGCGCCAAAATACTAACGCGCGGAATACTATTGGGGCGTTTGGAGTCTTATTATACATTAACTTCAGAATTTTTTATTTTATTTTTGTAGGCCTAATTACTAAATTAGAAATAGAATTAAATAATAGATATATACAATACGATTAATCCAAAATTTATCTAAGTACCTTGTGTTATATTTAGATATCAAATTAATCACTAAGTACTAAAAATTAGTTACGAGTTACGGCTACGTCAGCTTAGTCACATGGTACAGCTTTACAATTGTAGATTTTCGATTAACTTTCGATTAACTTTGCATGTTTGTTATTGTTAACTTTTTTAATTCTATATTTATCCATGCTGTGTACACTTTTTATTGGATAACAGTTTAGATCAATAGTTAAGTCAATATACCCGATTATGTGATAACTGTTCTCTGTCTGTGTACCAAATTATAAAATAAAAATAAAATAAAATAATTTCAAGGTTCGCGTCATAAAAATTAAAACTAAAATAACCCTTATTTGTTAAGAAATAGGAACCTAAATTTATATGAATTCTCGATTTAATCTGTATGGATTACATAAGATTAATAGTACCTATTAATTTGTATTCGCCATAATCGAAATGGCGGATTAAGCGACAGACTGTGGGTTGACGAAAGTCGACAATATGATACTAATTAAATAGGTACTCGAATGGATTGAGGCGTTTTCGAGTACGATCGGCAAATTACGCGCTTTACCACTTTGCGAAAAAATTTGTGTGTGCGCGTATCGCTCCTGCATGAACTAAACGTATGTTAGTGACGGCGCGACGTCAAGCGAATTTGACCTAAGCGGAAATGTTGTCGATAGAACATACTTAGATTAAGGAATTCCAGATTTCAGAAATCAAAAAGTAGAACAAACTTTTATACCTACTTAAGGCTGCATAGTCTGCACACTAGCGCCGCTATTGGGAAAAAATCATAGTGCTTAAATAAAGACGAAATTGTGAATTATCTCTCTGTAGTGCACTCCGTAGAAGCTTTGCAGTTTTGTTAGTTTTAGTTTGCGCTTAAACAATATTTTCTAGCCTGTCGTTTAGTTGAATGGAGTTTTATTGTTAAAAATGGCCACTTATCGCAAAAACTTTCCATTCAACTAAACGACAGGATAGAAAATATTGTTCAAACGATAAAAAGAACCACAAAGCTTCTACGGAGTGTACTACAGAGAGATTATTCACAATTTCGTCTTTATTAAGCACTATGATTTTCTTTTTCCAATGGCAGCGTTAGTGTGCAGACTACGCGCTCTTAAATTCACACACAATTTTGAATTAGAAAAAAATATAAGTACTTTTTACACAGTTTTAGTATTTCTATTTTAGGTTGTTTTATAGTTGGTAAATTTTTTCATCATAAATAATTATCATTAGCTAGCTAATGCACTCCATTTCCATAGCACAAAAACGCAAAAACTTCGTTTGGGCTCAAAGCAACTTATGTGATAATTAATATAGTCGAATACATTTTTATTTTATAAAGTTATAAATTGTAAAATAATCCGTTATGACACAAATCAGTAACGCCTTAATCCCATCAAATCTGTATAATTGATTTCAACACTTAAGTATATTCCGGTGATTAGTGTAAAACATAAAACGAGGATTAAATCTGATACTAAAAACAACGCGCATTTACCTTTTAGTAAACGTTTATATTATTTGTCGTCCATTACATTTGTTTGAAAACTATAAGTACTTTTTTTTAATTTAAAACTAGTAGACCCTGTGAACTTCGGATCATCTTCAATATTAATATAAATTTTACCTCGCGAAATATAAAATATTAAAAACTAGCGCCTTCTATTAAATTAGTTAGTTAATGACAAAGATAGCGGAATACTAAAACCAAGGGAAACCCCAAGTTAAGTAGTCATATTTGTATTTTAAGTCCCTTTATTTCCATGTAATCGACATCAGCCATTTCTAATGTCGCCACTGCTGGCACAAGCCTTCCTTAATATGGGTGGATAAGGAGGATGGGCCATAATCCACCACGCAGGCCCAATGCGGATTGGTGGGTGTTAACGACTGCAAATTCAGCCGAGACCAACGGCTTAACGTGCCTTCCGGAGCACGGAGGAACTGGCGCTGTTCCTCCGTGCTTGCTCCGGTGTTTACCACTCTCCAGGCTCTAACCACTGCGCCACCGAGCTCCTCCTGTTTCCATGTAATATTGTACTGTAATGTATGAAAAAACCGTTTTGTCGAAGTGGCAGTCGGTCTCACCCTTCTGACAACAATGAAATCCCTCCCTATTTAAAAGAATCTCTTAAAAATTTGCAAGCTATGAAACTCGAAGAAAATCTAATCCCGTAAATTCGAGAGGGCCGCCCGATATTCAGATTTGCAAATATCGGAGGAGGGGAAGGAGGGTCGCTTAGGGAGGCTCTGGGTTGTTGACCTTTTTCCAGAGGCTGCCAACTTCGCATATATTTATATTATGTTTACGTACATTTCGGACAAAAACAAGATTTTATGGAAGTGGTACTTTACTATACTTTATTAACTAAATCTTAATTGAACTCTTATTTTTTTTCCGCGACATGGATTTTCCGCGTTTGCCGTGGGAATTTCGGGAATTTTGTCGCCTATGCCCTTTCTCCAAAGTCCAATCTGACTACACCAAAATTCATCAAAATTGGTCATACTATTATATTAGTCTGTCTTCCTTCGCCAGGTCGCTTCAACTTTCAATTCAACTTGCGTCAGACGCATGCAATATTGCCTCCAAAACGTGCGCTTTCCCTTTCAACTTTCTGCCATACTAATTCGGATTTTTTTAAAAGATAGGGCATGCGCTATTGAATGCAATGAGGCATGCCCGGGAAAGCAACTATGTCAAGAAGACACACCTTATATTCAGTGTCAAGCAAGACACACCTCATGTACAGTAATTTTTAGTCTAGAAGAAATTATAATAGTGTTTAAGCATGAATAGCCACAATAAACTTATCCATTTATAGTGTTTTCTTTACACTAATTATTATCAGCTCACTTTGAAATGTTTGTCGGTAGCGTAAACGCAGTGTGTTATGAACACTCATGTTTCTTATTGCTGTGCTGTGTTCATAAACATAAAACACTGTCATTATGTCGACTTATTTAGAAAAGGTGGTCGTAGCTGGTCCAGGGTCTGGCACCGAGCCGGTTATATTTCAAGTGATCAGCCTGATTGATTGAATTTAAACTGCCATTATTTATAATTATGGATAATACCCACCCTGTTTCTGCATCTTATGATCTGCAAGAATTTCTTTAAATCGTAGACATTTAAAACTTGGCTAAAATTTAAAAAAGAGGCTATTGCAATGGCAACCCTACCTCCAACAGTGCCACTTCCTGCACAACCTAAATCTACGTTAAAGGGCATGCCAATTATGTTTTGACGTACCGGCTAGCTTTCGCTAGAAAATTGGGATGGCACGGCACGGGTGAATTTACAAGGGGCCCGTATGTAGTTACAGGGTTTTATGTATGTACTGAATAATTGGGGAAGCTTCAGGGTTAGATTTTTTTCATAATTTTCTTTGTGGAATTTTTGTTTGTTTTTCAAATTGTAGTGTTTGGAATCGAATAGCATTTTTACATTTACATATTTACATTAATTATTCTATTTCTTCTTAATTGTTACATCTTAACACAAGACCTAGTTTACTGGAGGTGTCCATTTGTCGTAAAACTCAAAGTTGGGCATCTCTTTCCAACTTTATTCAATTTACACACAAATTATGCTACACCTTACCTTACCATAAATAAATTAGAACAATCATAGAAATCAAAAGCAAAATTAAGACTAGAGCTTTGTCTAAACAATTGTAAATTAGATAGCACATTTTGCTTTTGCACATCGATTGTGGTAGTGTTAGATGACGCAACTTTAATATACTTACTTACCTATTTTAGTAAAGTACCTAACGATTAAAACGATTTTGTTTTTCAAATCTGAAGCGGGATTATAAAATCCGAATCGGTTTGTTAATACCGTTAATGTGTTTTTAATCCCTGTCGATTTATAGATAATTTGGTTTTTCATGTCATGTGTTATTGTTAATCCGTAAATCTTCGCGGAAATTTTTATTGAGTCTTCTGATTTAAGGCCGTTCACTCTGTCAAACCGACAGTGTGTGTGCAGACCGCCTTACGTTTAGCTATTACATTTGGTTTTTTTTAAATACAATCTGTTAAAAACTATTATTAATAAGTTGAAGAAGAACAGTAATTACAAAACAAGAAATAGAAATCAAGGTAAGTGAGAGAAACTACTTTATGACATTCGTAATCACCGCTTTGTTGGTAATGACGTCATTTAATCACATCTCACTGAGAGTCAGCAATGAATATCGATCTCAGCCTGATTTCAACGGCGAGATGTGAGTTAGCTAATAATATATATAATAATCATTATGACACCCTTTTCTAAGATGACACCATTCACCATTCTAAGACTATATACAACGTGTTACAAAAATACCCCTAATGTCGAATATGGTAGATAGGGACCATCAAACTGAATAACTTTTACTATGGGACCAACTCTGAAATCGCGAAAAAATCAGCTGTTTCATACAATGTGATATTTTCGTAGTTAATTTTTGAATCAAACACAAACTGTTTTTTTTTTCGCTATTTCAAAGTTGGTCCCATAGTAAAAGTTGTTCAGTTTGATGGTCCCTATATACCATATTCGGCATTAGGGGTATTTTTGTATAATGTTGGCATTTCTCATATCAAATATTATAAAACTCAAATATTATGGGAAAGTAATATATCTCTATCATATCGCCGACCCTCGTTAGGCGCTTCCGGCTGGTATCCGGCTCGAAGGACCAATCCCGGAAATGGAGAAATGGCGCGACTTCTAATAGGGATGACGGCTCTGGATTCATCTCAAGTCTCGCTATTTAATATTTAAAATTATACTTCACTGCATAAATATGACACTTTTCAATAAGGAATGCTAGTTTATATTTGTTGTGAAGAGGCAAAACAAACCCAAATAACAAGACAGCTAGAAATAATGAAGTTAATTCCGGTAACATAATCCAACTAACCCACTCTCGAAACAAAAAGTGAAAACTCAAACTAACCTGAGCGTGAACATCTCCGGATTTAAGGTTCAAAAGTCAGTTCTGCATTTAAAAGAAAACTGAAACTAGACCAAAACTTTCAAGGTCGGTAAACGCAGTCGCACGAACCGCAGCGATCTCCACCTACCCCCATACCCCGTCGCACACGTGTCCGACCACCCTACACATGGTCGCCATAGCAACGCAGCATCCTACTTCCACGCCCACGGCCCGGGGGCGAACTCTCAAGATATTACGCCCTACTTCGTCCGCATTGGTGAACTAAAGGGGTGTAGGCACCGAGCTAGTGTGCGTACATTTTAGGCTATAACGGAATTCCAATTTGCCGGTATCGACTGTCAAAATTGCTCCGGAAAAAACTTAAAGCTGTTAGCGAATGCAAACCCAACTCGAGTGCTCCCATTCGTAACATTCAGTCGGCCGCTCGTTAACAAACCTATTCAATTCTGAAGTATTAGTCGATTGAGGCAACATTTCTCGCGTCCTATCGCCGCGAGTTCCAATTAGCGACTGAGGCTTGTCGCTCGAGTGGCGGTGACGTCACGCGCTTTCATGCCGCAATAACTACCCACTCAGCGATTCCTTCAATAGCCGACTACTCCACCTGGGCCTTCATTAGGGACCTTCTCAATGTGTACGCAAACGCTGAAAAGGCGAATCTACTAATTTAAAAATGCAAGTTTTAACGAGTCAACTTGTTTAGCTAATAAACCCCTTGCCTGAATTTTATAATAGTGCGATCTAATTGCTTGATTTAATTTTTTAAATTATTACGATCTGTCAGTCGGACAAAGCGAACTGCGCCTTTTGTTTCTGCCGGAGCCATAGACAAATCTTATTATGGAAATATTTTCAAATTAAGACCGCGCTCCCGCATTATGCGTCTCGGCTTCGTCATTGTCTATGCGCTCTTTTTGTTCGCCCTCGCATGTCGAGATTTTTCGACCACCGTTTTGGTTATTTTTTTCTCTTATTGTTTTTTAAGCTGTCCCGAGCGTGAATGGAAGGCTTTGTTTGTGCGTGTTTTATTATTAATTAGTGAGGCTCTTTTGTCTGTGGTAATTATTGTCTTAATAAGCAGTTCCTGCTCTTCGAAATATGGACGAGCGCTGAAGGAATTGTCAGCTCCTTTCGTTTTTAAATAGAATGAAATGACTGGGGGATTTGGAACAGGTTTTCTGGTTTCTCTTCCACTTGCTTTTGTTATTCGATTCAGTTGTTAAGTAATCTGTTTATTCATTGCGTCACAGTTGTGCTTTTAAATCGCTACGATGAAAACTGCTTTTCGACAAGATTCATTGAAACTGAAAGTTACTTACGAAATAAAATACTTCTTCAAAGGGTATTTTATTTATAATACCATATTTTCCTTTTTATTTCTTATTTTTTTGTTTAAAATAGCAGGTATTTCATAACTCTATTAAATCACAACACTCACGTACAAGATAATTAAAAAATTATGAACCGTCACGAACACTACCGTTTATTTCGCATAATAAAGTGCTGAAAGAAGTCCCGTTTAATTAGAGGTGAGACACTCGGGAGCGGCGCGCCTGAATAGCCCCTCGGTGGGCGCCATTTTGCATAATTGGCGAGAGCGCGGGAAAATTTATACGGCCAACCCGCCAATTTACTTGCTAATGACTCGTCGTCTTCCCGTCGCCCGAAACTCAGTTTTTTGGGTTACAGTTTCTAGTTTCGTTCGGCTCGTTATGAAAGTTCAGTTACCTAGTGTTCATTTTAAAAGGATTGAACAATTGGTTAATTGGAAACACCTGCTTTGTTTTCTGAATTTCAGATTTGTTACAAAATAAAAATTAATGGATTTCTTTTAAATTGTGAAATCTCGTTTTTCAATAGAATTCCTAGTGCCACTTCTGTATAGGTAGGTAGGTATAATAACAAAACTGGACAAAAAAATAAATTGGAATAGGTTTTTAAAACCATGCGTTGGGCGCCAATAATTTTAATAGCATTTTATCGCCTTTTAATCACTATTTCCATACCCTTGCAATTAGATTTTATCCAAGTATAGTTTATTATAATTACCTTTCAAATTATAAGGTAGGAAATTACAAGAAATACATCGTGGCAGTACTTTTGGTACCATCGTCAACAACATAACTGACAACGCAGCGTGCAAGCGATTTTAAACCTTCGTAGATTGTCCTCCATGGTAGACAGAAATTCCATATCTACTTTTCCTTTCTTCTACTTTTATTCAAGATTCGCCTGGTCTAATGAAGATATTTCCACTTGTTTCAGACGGGGAAGATGGGCCTCCCAGCTGGTGGCAGCCTATCGCTGTTCTGCCCCGGCGGGGACTTAGGGCAGCCTCCACCAGCCCACATGGGCATCCCTCCTCCTTACCAGCTTGATTCTAAGCTTGGTGAGTATCTTGGTAATGACAACTTTTTTTACTTACTAGTTGTTAGTTAGTAATTAAGATCATCCGCATTAGGACCGCTTGGTGGGTTATGACTTATGGCCCATCCTCCTCATCCACCCATAAGAAAAGTGCTTTAGCATGCAAAATGACTTATGTGGAATTAACGATGTAGGAATAACGTTTATCATTAGCCATTTTGACACAAACCTTCCTCGTGGGTGGATAAGTAAGATAAGCCATACACCACCACGCGGGCCCAATGTGGATTGGTGGGTGTTAACGACTACAAATGGAGCTGGGACAAACGTTTTAATGTACCTTTCAAAAACGGAGGAGCTCGAGATAAGGTGTAAGGTTGGTCACCCATCCGATGATTGACCCAAGGAGCGATAGTTGTTTAACCGCCGCCATTGCAGGCCAAAAGCGTTAAGCCATTGAGCTCCCCAAATGAATAATTAATTATTTTAACTTAATTTCGGATATTTTTAAATTTTGAGATTTTAGCATTAACAATGCTATTATTATTATACTATATATAGCTCGATTACCACTCACTCACTGACTGACTGACTCATTGACATAATTGTTCTCCCAGAAGGAGGTGGAAAAGGGTATAATGATGTTTGGGGAAAATGTGCAAAACCCCAATCGAACTGGGGAAAAATTATGACATTTGGGAAAAACAAGATGGCGGCTGTGGGGAGATTTGTAACTTTTTTGTTTTCCAACCGATTTTGTTGAAACTTTCAAGACGGGTAGATTTTGACGTATAATATTTAAAAAAATGAGAAAAAGTGACAAAAACAAAATGGCGGCCGCGCTGGAGAGCTTTAAAAAAAACGATTTTTGGACCGCAAACTGCGGGGCCACAGCTCTGAAGTGTTGTTTGGTTTGAGAAAAATATTTTTACCGTTTCACCACAATAGCCCTCAATTTTGACAAAACTAGGAAATTTAAAAAAAAAACAAGATGGCGCCTGTTGTAGTGGCCATTTTGTTTGAGGTACGAAAACATGCCATTTTCAGAGTCAATTTTCTTCCAGATGGCAACACTGGAGCGTTTTGAGGTTCATAGAACAGTTGTAGGTATAGACACAGTGTATATATTGGTAGAATATTTTTACCTCATTTCGGGGTAATTTTCGAGATTTACCCCAAAATGAAAAAAAGTGAATCGACTACTTTTTGGGAATTTCGAGTATGAGGGTTTATGTATTGTCTGTATACAAATGACATTTTGGTATTTTGGTTGACAACGTCTGGCAACCCTGGAAACTGCTGAAGAAAAAGTCATTTTTGAGATACCCTTTTTTCAAGTCCTATTGCGGCGGCTGGGTGCAAGTGAGAAAGAAAATAAAAACGTGGTTGCACGCAGTATATGCTGCAGAATATAGGAAAAATATGAACAATAGAAAAATCAATATGGCGGACGCAGTGGCGGCCATTTTGTAAATTTTATACATTTTTAAAATATTCTAAGGCTATTTTGAGGCAGTTCACAACACTTGAGAAGGTTGACATGTATTGTCGAATTACGCAACATATTAAGAAGTATTGCCATGTAAAAAATAATTACCCATTTTCGGGGTACTTTTTGAGATTTACCCTAAAAATGAGAAAAATAGAAATAGCGCCATTTTTTAATATTTTTTATCAAAAACCATTGGATTTTGCCAATACTAATGACATTTGACTATTTTTATATCGATCAGATGCCAACACTGGAATTGGAAGTAAGGTTTAATTTCCGGGTACCGCCTTTATTATTACCAAACAGGAGCAGTTTTAGAGGGGTGTAATGTATTAAGAAAGTATTCAAGATCTAAAAAACTCTCAGAAAAATAAACTAAAAGTGGAAGACCAGGTTAGGATCCTCATGATGGGGTGCTGCCCGCCAAAATGGTACTACATAGGTAGATGGTGCTCAAACTAAAGTTGTAGAGAACTTTAAGCAGATTCTGAAGCGACGAAAAAATATTCAAAATGGCGGAAAAACAAAATGGCCGCTCATTTTTCAGGTACCGCATCATTTTTATTACCAAAAAAGAGCAGTTGTAGAGGGGTACAATGTATGAAAAAAAAAATTAAGAATCTTATAAACTGTCAGAAAAAATAAAATAAAAGTGGAAGTCCTGGTTAAGATCCTCATGACGGGGTGCTGCCCGCAAAAATGGTACTACATAGGTAGGTGGTGCTCAAACTAATGTTGTAGAAGACTCTAAGCAGATCCTGAAGCGACGAAAAAATATTCAAAATGGCGGTAAAACAAAATGGCCGCTCATTTTCCAGGTACCGCATTATTTTTATTACCCAAAAAGAGCAGTTGTAGAGGGGTATAAAGTAGAACAAAGTATTTGTGATCTAGAAAACTCTGAGAAAAAATATTAAAAGTGGAAGTCCAGGTTAAAATCCTCATGATGGGGTGCTGCCCGCCAAAAGGGTACTACATAGGTAGATGGTGCTCGAGCTAAAGTTGTAGAGAACTCTAAGCAGATCCTAAAGCGAGGAAAAAATATTCAAAATGGCGGAAAAACAAAATGGCCGCCATACAAAATTACAGAAAACCCAGCACGAGCAACTAATTAAGAAGGAGATTTCTCTCTCAAAGTTAAAATCAACAAACAAAACAATAAAATTAAAATGTTTTGATCTGATGACATAGCATGAAGCGGAAAAACAAAATGGCCGCTCAATTTCCCGGTACTGCATAATTTTTATTGCTAAAAAGGAGCAGTTGTAGAGGGGTACAATGTATGAAAAAAATATTCAGGATCTAAAAAACTCACAGAAAAAATAAAATTAAAGTGGAAGTCCAGGTTAGGATCTTAATGATGGGGTGCTGCCCGCCAAAATGGTACTTCATAGGTAGATGGTGCTTAAACTAAAGTTGTGGAGAACTTTAAGCAGATCCTGAAGCGAGGAAAAAATATTCAAAATGGTAGAAACACAAAATGGCCGCTTATTTTCCAGGTACCGCATCATTTTTATTACCAAAAAAAGCAGTTGTAGAGGGGTATAGAGTAAAAAAAAAATCATGATCTAGAAAACTCTCAGAAAAAAATATATTTAAAGTGGAAGTCCAGGTTAAGATTCTCATGACGGGGTGCTGCCCGCCAAAATGGTACTACATAGGTAGATGGTGCTCGAACTAAAGTTGTAGAGAATTCTAAGCAGATCCTAAAGCGAGGAAAAAATATTCAAAATGGCGGAAAAAAATGGCCGCCATACAAAATTACAGAAAACCCAGTACGAGCAACTAATTAAGAAGGAGATTTCTCTCTCAAAGTTAAAATCAACAAACAAAACAATAAAAGTAAAATGTTTTGATCTGATGACATAGCATGAAGCATAGTAGCAAGCTAGAAATATGAAAACATTACTTTTTAAAGTACACATTACTGGGCATCGAGCGTTTAACTTCAAAACGTTTACTTATGATAACACGTAATGAATATTCATCGTCATTCCACGCACATACAGCATAGCAAAATGATCGTTCACAGATTAAATAAAAAATAATGGGGTTATTCGTTTTTTTTAAATATGTATCGATAACCATAATTTCATTCATTGACATAATTGTTCTCACAGAAGGAGGTGGAAAAGGGTATAATGATGGTTGGGGGAAATGTGCAAAACCCCAATCGAACTGGAGAAAAAGTATACCAATTGGGAAAAACAAGATGGCGGCTGTGTAAAGAGGTAAATGTATAAAAAAGTATTCAGAATCTAAAAAACTCTCAGAAAAAAGGAATTAAGTGGAAGTCCCGGCTACGATCCTCATGAATAGGTACTGCCCGCCAAAATGGCACTACACAGGTAGATGGTATTCAAACTAAAGTTGTAGAGGACTTTAAGCACATGCTGAAGCGAGAAAATAAATATTCAAAATGGCAGAAAAACAAAATGGCCGCTCATTTTCCAGGTTTAAATTATTTATCGATTACCATAATTTCATTCATTAATATAATTGTTCTCACAGAAGGAGGTGGAAAAGGGTATAATGATGTATGGATAAAATGTGCAAAACCCCAATTGAACTGAAGAAAAATTGATATTTGTTCAAACTTTCAAGATCGGTAAATTTTGAAATTTAAAATTTAGAAAAATGAGGTACACTCCGCACTAGAGTTCTGAAAAAAAAAAAAATTTTTTACCGCAAACCGTGGGGCCACAGCTTTGAAGTGTTGTTTGTTTGATTGGAGAAAAATGTTTTTACCGTTTCACCACAAAAACCCTCTTAATTATAATCGTAATCGTGAAACCGTACCTAACCGTAACCAGAACTGTAGCCAAAACCTTAACCGTAATCGTAATCGTAACCGTCACGAACTTTCGGGCTCGGACACCGACTCGGGCTCGGGCTCGGGTTTGAGTTCGGGTTCGGGTTTGGGACTCCGTAACTGTAGATCGAAGCACGAGAGGGCGATGCACGCTAGATCGAAAGCACTGTAGATCAATAAGATCGAAATCAAAGACAATGAGTAACAATATAGGTACTATTTTATGGATTAATGAGGACCTCCTCCTTTTCGATCTAGCGTGCATCGCCCTCTCGTGCTTCTATCTACAGTTACGGAGTTCGGGTTTGGTTCGGTTTAGTTTAGGCGTTGTGTTTTTTTACATAGAAAAACAACGTCACATTCTCATATTTATCAATATCCCATCTTATTATTTATTTATTTACAAACATAAAACACTAATTTGTTGTTATATTTCATTAATTTTCCTTATTCTATATTTATTTCATACATGCGACCTCATTTCATCCATACTCCAAATTCAAACTATCAACCTCCTTGTATAAAACTTCTTGGTATCTATGTATTTATATTTTATAACATTTTAATTCATGTTCGACAACATTTAAAAATATTCAAGTATTCTACTATCCTTTTCTCACACATCCATTTTACATCATTCATCCTTTTCACTTTAATACTTTTTTCTTGCGTTGGCCGTTTTCGTGGTTTTTCCCGCCTTTTATTGGGAAAATTTTCACTGTTCACGGCGTGAAGCTTATTTTTACTCCGAACTTTAAGGAGACTGATATAATTTTAAAACAAATGTTGAAATTTTGTTGATTCCTTTTGAGAATAACATATTTTTATTCAGTAAGTATTTTAAAAGTAAATTAAATGTTGATTTTTATAAAGTCTTCACATGTTCGTTTGGTTTTTTAGGCTTTTCATACTGTTTTGGAAAATCTCGTTGGAGAAACACAAACAGCTAATATTAAATACTGTGAAAAACCGCTGTAAATATCATTTTCATGACAATTGCATTAATCAATAAAGGGTATGTATGTATTTTCTTTTAACAGTCGCAGTTCGCATTTATTTATCTATATTTATTATTCTTTTTATTAATTCTTTTTATTAACTCCTTTTTTTCTTTTTCAATTCCAGGAGGGAAGAGAAGGAAAGATATCGATTAATTTTTGTTTTCATAATGTGATGTTTATATTATTATTAATTAGTACCTACATTATACGGGGCAGCTCCAGTCCTGATCTTGGAAGTTTTTATACGTGCTTTTCGTCTGTTTCAAGTAAGGGCGTTCTTATTTTTATGATTTTATTTAGCAAGAAAAACTGCGACTTCTGTGCAGCGAGACTACGGTATTAAATTGTACCATAGAAGACCACGATTTCGTAAAAACAACTCTTAATTTCAACAACCAAATATTTTTTTCATATTATTTCATAATTTAAAAGAGCAAAAGATAAGGTGCCCACCCCATTCATTTTGTACAGTTAGTGTAATACCAATTATTTCATCACCTACCTACTTACCATACATAAGTCTTTGTTTTAAGTTTTTCTTCCATCTCTTTTAATGTTTTAATATAACATACTTGTACATCTTTAGTTTACATGTTTTATTTGTAAATATTTAAAAATCTGCTCACTATTTCCTGTTTTTTCGCCGGGCCAGGAAATACTTGACAAGGTTCGAGTTCGTGTTTGCGTTCGGGTCGGGCCAGTTTTGTGTTAAGATTCGGTTCGGTTTCGGGTTCAGGTTCGAGTTCGGTTTCGAGATTAGGTTCGAGCTCGAGTTCGAGTTCGTGTTCGCGTTCGGTTCGGACCAGTTTTGTGCTAAGATTCGGTTTGGTTCGGGTTCGGGTTCGGGTCAATTTTGGGTTCGGGTCAATTTTGGGTTCGGGTTCGGGTTCGAGTTCGAGTTCGGGTTCGAGTTCGGGTTCGGGTTCGGGTTCGGTATACTTGACGAGGTTCGAGTTCGTGTTTGCGTTCGGGTCGGGCCAGTTTTGTGTTAAGATTCGGTTCGGTTTCGGGTTCAGGTTCGAGTTCGGTTTCGAGATTAGGTTCGAGCTCGAGTTCGAGTTCGTGTTCGCGTTCGGTTCGGACCAGTTTTGTGCTAAGATTCGGTTTGGTTCGGGTTCGGGTTCGGGTCAATTTTGGGTTCGGGTCAATTTTGGGTTCGGGTTCGGGTTCGAGTTCGAGTTCGTGTTCGCGTTCGGTTCGGACCAGTTTTGTGCTAAGATTCGGTTTGGTTCGGGTTCGGGTTCGGGTCAATTTTGGGTTCGGGTCAATTTTGGGTTCGGGTTCGGGTTCGAGTTCGAGTTCGGGTTCGAGTTCGGGTTCGGGTTCGGGTTCGGGTTCGGGTTCGGGTTCGGGTTCGGGTTCGGGTTCGGTTTCGGGTTCGGGCTCGGGCTCGAAATTGGGTTCGGGTTTGGGATCAAGTTCGGGTTCAGGTTTGGGTTCGGTTTTGGGATCCTGTTTGGGTTCGGGTTCAGGTTCTGGGTTCAGGTTAGAGTTCGGTTTCGGGTTTGGGATCGAGTTTCGGTTCGCGTTCGGGTACTGGGTTCGGGTTCGGGTTCGGGCTCGGGTTCGAGTTCGGATTCGGGTTCGGGTTCGGGTTCGGGTTCGGGTTCGGGTTCGGGTTCGGGTTCGGGTTCGGGTCTTGGGTTCGAGTTCAGGCTCGGGTTTGGTCTGGATATGGTTCGGGTTCGGATACGGTCTGGTTTTGGGTTCAGATTCAGTTCGGTCTTTCGTTTGGATTCAGGATAGGTTTCGGGTTCGGGTTCGGGTTCGAGTTCGGGTTCGGGTTCGGGTACGGGTATGGGTACGGGTTCGGATTCGGGTTTGGATTCAGCTGACTTCGGCTTTGGTTTCGGGTTCAGGTTCAAGCTCGGGCTCGGGTTCAGGCTCGGGTTTGGTCCAGTTTTGGGTTCAAATTCGGTTCGGTCTTGGGTTCGGGTTCGGATACGGTCGGGTTTTGGGTTCGGACGGGTTCGGGTTCGGTCGTGTTTGGATTCGGTTCGCGTTCGGGTTCGGGCTTGGCTTCGGCTTCGGGTTCAGGTTGGTGTTCGGGTTCGGATTCGGTTCGGTCTTGAGTTCGGTTTCGGGCTCGGGCTCGGGCTTGGGTTCAAATTCGGATTCAGTTCGGGTTCGATTTGGCTCGGTCTTGGGTTCAGAATCGGGTTCGGGTTCAGGTTCGGTTCGGGTTCGGATTCGGTTCGGTCTTGGGTTCGGGTTCAGATTCAGTTTCGGGTTCGCGTTCGGGTTCGGGTTCGGGTTCGGGTTCGGGTTCGGGTTCGGGTTCGAGTTCGGGTTCGGGTTCGGGTTCGGGTTCGGGTTCGGATTCGGATTCGGATTCAGGTTCGGGTTCGCGTTCGGGTTCGGGTTCAGGTTCGCGTTCGAATTCGGGTTCAGTTTTAGGTTTAGATTCGGGTTCGGGTTCGTCAAAAAATAGGCAGACTACGCTGGGCCCACTACTTTCTCAATGTGATTGGATGTTTAATTACTATGATTTTAATATCAGCCAGCGAAACTCTAAGAAAAAAATATATATAGAGCATTAATTTCACCGGGCTGCAACACAAGTTAACCACGCACGCATCACCACACTGCACTGCAACTTGCAGACAAATCGCAATGTGATTTGATCTGATGGCAATACCGCATTTCACAATTCGCATTCCGACTCCCCAAAGAACGCCACTTAAAGACCAACAGAACGGTGCCCGCGGGCTGCTTCAGCAGCCCGCGCACCAGGGCGAAATACTAGTTTTTATATAATACTAAATAATAAACTAGAAAAAAAAACCTAAAAACAAAAACAGTTTCAAAATTAAATACCTCTAAAAAGCAAGAAATAATATTAAAATTATTAGTAATTAGTGTTTTATTAATATTAATAAAACACGTCTATTGAAGTCGGGTGGGGCGGGAGGATCATCTTTTCTTTTTCTAATTCTAAAAGCCCAACCGGACTTCATTAGACGTGTTTTATTAATATGCGTAACTAATAATTTGAATATTATTTCTTGCTTTTTAGAGGTATTTAATTTTGAAGCTATTTTGTTTTTGTTTTTAGGTTTTTTGAAGGAGGTTTTTCTTTGTTTTTTTAAAAAGCTTTTTTATTTTCTACTTTTTAGTGGTAGGTATGTACGCGTGTAAATATTTTTTTACTTTATATAGTATTTGTGGTAAGGTATGTAAGCGTGTAAATATTTTTTAACTTCATATAATATTTTCTATGATACAACGCCCATAACTCAATTTCCAAATTCACGCTGTTTGTTTTTAAGGAGTTTCGTTCTGCCTTCCTACTCCGTAGTCCAAGTCTAGTCCAAAACGTCGCAGACCAAGCTCGGTTTGTTTTGGATTGTCATAAACCTACCAATATCTCAATCACTATACATGTCCTATTTGACTTTGAGGAGTTCCCTTATGTATCTTCGAAGTCCAAGGTCCAATACCAATGCAATTAAAATGTGACTACTTTTGAGGTATACCCTTTCTAACAAAAAAAGAATCATCGAAATCGGTTCATAAACAAAGAAGTTATAGGTACCTGAAAATCCGTAAAAGCACGTGCAATGGTAAGCTAAATAATTGATATTTTTCAGGCTTATGAAAAAACTACTAGCCAGATCTCTGTAATTTTTTTATGGGACCACACACGAACTATGTTCTTTCAAATAAAAAAGAATAATTGTAATCGGTTAACAACTGGTGAAGTTATGTTAAAACATACATTAAAAAAAAAAAAAAAACTGTCGACTTGATAAACTCCTCCTTTTTTTGAAGTCGGTTAAAAATACAACTCGCACCAGATCATGTTATCGGACGGGAATCGAACCCGCGACCTTTGGATATCCAGATGGCGCTGGCTTGCAGCGTAAGAGTTGATATGCTAGAAGAAATTCGACGTTCCCACTAGTAACTCGGTAGCTCAGCGGTCAGAGCATTGGATCAGATATCCAAAGGTCGCGGGTTCGATTCCCGTCCGAGAACATGATCTGGTTCGAGTCGTATTTTTCTTGTATATTATTTAGTATTAATTTCGGATAGTTTGTTATTTCTTTAGTAATGCACAATAAGCACTAACACATTTTTTTCAATAGATACATTTACGATACAGTTAAAAATATGATTGAAATATAGAGTAATATTTTTAATTTCTAGCTGCGGGTTTGGCGAGGACACCCATGTACCCCTTTCCTGGGGGCACGTACCCCTACCCCATGCTTAGTCCAGAAATGTCACAAGTAGCTGCTTCGTGGTAAGTTCTTGCACATAATATTCCGTTAATGTGTTTTTTTGCATACAGTTTTTTTCATCTTTTATTTTATTGTGACATCTAATCGTTTGGAAAAAGTCTACAGTTGTCTTTCATATTTTATTAAAATATTCGAGCTTTGACAACGTCCGTTAATAATGCTAATTAAATGAATACCTTCTTACGAATTTAGGTTACACGATTTTTAATTAAAATTCTTCAATCAAACTATATTTGCACGTTATCCATCACCATCTTTTTTTTTATTAATTTAAATCAGAGAAAAATGTCTATTCAGCTTTTTGGGATTTACTACTTTTAGCATCGGCGATCAGTTTTGCTTTTTTATGCGGCTGCTCCTCGCTTTTTGACAGGATTTTTTTTGCCATTTTTCTTTTCTTTTCTTATCCTATCCTATTTAGCTTTAAGGCTGGCCCCAGACCTACCGGATTCATTTCTTTGCTAACGCATCAAACTTCGAAAAGTCTGCCGGGCTTCAAATTAAAACAGATAAATCGAGCCCCAATCGGGCCAAAATGGCGAACCCTAATTTATGATGTCACACGAAACATCGATATCTGCTAAATAACTACAATACAAAACTTCTTAGTTCGATTTATCTGTTTTAAGTTGAAGTTCGGCAGACTTTCCGAAGTTCGATGCCTTAGCCGGTACGGCCCCCTGTTCTACTAGAATAGCAAAGCAAAGAAATGAGACCGGTAGGTCTGGGGCCAGCCTAAGAGCTCTACTTTGAGAGTTTTTGCTATTGCAACGATTCTGCATGCACCGCATTTTGGCAACGATTAAAAGTGTGGTTTTTGCGACTGCATTAATGTTGCATAACTTTTTTATGCGTTCTATGTAGTGTGGAGTGTTTGATCGCTGCAACTAAATCTTCAATTGCTGATATAAGGCTCTTTACTCGTTTGTCGACGCAGCAGCGCTACAACATCACCTCGCTATAGTAAGCAGGTGTGGTTGCCATGGTTACCGAGGCGAGTACCATTGCGAGGCGATGTCGTACCACGCGCCGACAAATTAGTAAAGAGCCTTAAAGTACCATCTCTGCTACGCTACAGCCCTTATCGTTGGATCGTTTTTTTTTGCTTACTTTCTTTTTTACGTTGTACCCTTGTCGAGTAATGTTTGTTTGTGTCCAGGCATACCCCGAGCATGTACCCTATCTCTTCAGCGGCGAGTGGCTTCCGGAGTCCGTACCCCACGTCGCTGCCGATACCAAGTTCTAGTCTGTCAAGGTAAGATTATATCCACATTGAGGCATGGTAACATGGAATTATCGTGATTGAGGTTACAAGGGTACAGACCACCTAGAATCTATCTAGATTCTAGGTGGTCTAAATAAAACATGAATAATAAGAATAATAATAATAATTTTAGTACCACACACACTTTAAATGTTACATATTAGAATATCTAACAGGTAAAAGCTTAAAACATTGAAAAACAATCAACAAATGTAGCATCTGCTGCTGAACTAGGATATTAAATCCTGTATTTCAGCATACAGCGCCCACTATCCTCAGAGTTATAATAAATAAGTTACTAAGCCATATCCATATAATTTTTCCAGAGATATGCAAACTTAATTGTAACAACTTTATTTTTTCTGAGATATTCATGTTTTATTTCAATGATAAAGATTATCATGAATACTGGCGATGCAGAGAATTCACGGTTATTATTTGAGAGTTTTCAACCCTGAAAAGTAACCCGTCTTTACCTGGTAGAGTTGATGTAATTATCAATAGGCAGTTACAAATGAGCATCATGCAGCTTTTTTAGATTTTTCTGTTTACGATGCTTTTGTTTGTAATCAAGCCCTGATTGTAAATCTTTTGCCCACAGTGAATTGTACCGGTTCTCCCCAACGCTGGGCGGAGGCCTAGGGCTCGGCTTGGGGCCTGCGCTGGTGCCCCCGCCCTCTTCCAAGGCCGACGTCGACTCATACCAGTCTCGATACGCTAGGTAAGAACATGTTCATCATCATACCTGCCCCTACCTATCCCAACTCATATTTATTATCCTGAAGAAAATAAAATAAAAATACCTAAGAAATTTTAAATTCTTGACTGTTAGGGAACAGGGGGTATTACAACCTAACTTGCCAGGCTTATTAATTGCTATAGTTCCATTTCTTCCTCACTGTATAGCAAATAAAAGAGACTCATTGATAGCCATGGCTTTATAGATGGATACGGAGAATAACCAATGCTTGTCAGCCAGTCCTAAGACTAATTAATTTTGATTTTATCTAGATTCAGCTTATACAGTATTTCTATAAGCTTTTTATTAGGTATCTCGTTAATAAGAATATATAAACAATAATATGTATGATTCAATTGTATGTATACAAGTATCACCAATTCTTAGTAACTTGACAAGTTCCTTTTATTAAGTCCATACAATGTATTCTATCAAAATAATAAATTTAGACATAAATTTTCTAATACCTACCCTTTTAAATGTCGATAATATCTTGATCACATCTGCCCTCTATCTGCGATCTTTCAGGGTGGGTATTATCACTATAACATACTCTGATATGATCGCACCGATATGACACGCGAGGGGTGCTTTTAGGGTTGTCACTTGTGTATATTAAAAAATTTAAAATTGTAATGTAAACTGTTATTAAATTGAGATTTTCGCATTCACAATGCTATTTATACAAGGTGTTACAAAAGTACCCCTAATGCCGAATATGGTAGATAGGGACCATCAAACTGAACAACTTTTAATATGGGACCAACTTTGAAATCGCGAAAAAAAATCAGCTGTTTCATACAAAAATTAATTACGAGAATATCAAAATGTATGAAACAGCTGATTTTTTTTTCGCGATTTCAAAGTTGGTCCCATAGTAAAAGTTGTTCAGTTTGATGGTCCCTATCTACCATATTCGGCATTAGGGGTACTTTTGTAACACCTTGTATATTATGATAAATAATATAGTAAAAAAAATACTTGAAAAAATCTACTCACCCGTAGCATAATTGGTCAGTGCGTTGGGCCGGAATCCCAAGGGTGCGGGTTCGAGTCCCGTCTGAGGTGCTACGGGTGAGTTAATTTTTTCTAGTATTTTTTTCTAATATATTATTTATCTTAATGTAAACTGTTGTTAATTTTGTAGTAGTTGTCAAAAAGTTAGTTGTCGTCTGCTTGCTTGTCTAGTTTTTTTTACAATTACTGAGTTAAAAAGGTTATAAATTGGCTTATTACTTACAAGTATTTTTTCACTGTTTATTTTCACGGTCAGATCTAGGACAATCACATATAGTTTATTCCCAAAAAAATTATGAAATAAATATTTTTGTGAATGTATAGCATTGTGCTAATCATAACATACCAAGGCATCGGCTATTCTTTAACGTTAATAAAAAATACATTTTTTTTTTATTGATACAAAGTTTGGTTTATATTTTTTTTGTTTGTAGTTTTCAAAGTATTATTGATTTTTATCAAGAAAGAATCCTCTTTATATCGTATGTGGCAACCCTAAAAAACCTGGTAACAATAGTTCGACGCGTGCGACAGTTTATTGAATCGTTTTGTAACCTGTTATTACAAATTGCAATTTGACGTGGATTACACGTTTCAATAATATAATTGATGTGTTACGATCATACGATGATACCGATCTATGTATTACATTACATACATACAGCGGACTAAAGTGAAATCATGCTATTAGCTTTAGTGCAGATTTTTATCTTGAAATAACTTGTCGACGATAATGATGGACTTTGCTAAAATATTAAATGAACAGGAAGGGACAGGGACATTTGCAATTCACACTTATTTATTAAATTCATTCAGATACAAACTAATAATAAATCATAATCATAATAATCATAATCATAATAATTTATTGTGAAACATAGGTACATACAGATGTCATAATACAATATTGTTCAGCTATGTCCTGCCGTGATAGCATACAATGAAGGGTTGAATGGAGTTTTTGGCGCCATTTTGTCGAGTTCGGTTTGGTGTCTATTTTAATTATTTTCAAATTGATTCATAGTGGATATTGTGTCTTAAAATTGGTGCAGTTATATGGTACAAGTGTCTACGCAACTGAACAATATGTGGGATAATTGAAATAGGCGCGATCTTGGTTGTGTGAAGCTGAGACTTTTATTGAAGTGGTGGCTTCCTCGGCAGAACTAACCGAGTAAACTGTCTTGATATACTTGGTGCTAAATGCTCCAAGCAGCATTGGAATGCGATGCACCCGCATTCTAATGAAAAATTAAACAATATCTACCACTGAACTATTTAACACTTGACACTGGCAAAAATTACTTCCTAGAGGAAAGTAGATTGCCATAACAAAAAAAAGAAGAAGAAGAAGGGTTGAATTAACTATACTACAATTGAAATAATAATGACAGTAAACACCATATTTGATTTTATAATCCTTTTCTATTGATAAGGAAGATGTTGTCGCGATGACTATAGCTTATAGTGCTATCCGTAATAGGCCTTAAGGACCATTTGCGCCAAGCTGGGTTAAAATTTAACCCAAAGTTAGTTCATATAAAAGTAGCACTAACTCTGGGTTAAATGTGCTAACCCAGCGTGGCGCAAGTAGGCCTAAGAGTACCAAAATTTAATAGAGTAAGGTATTCATTTATTCGGTGAATTAGGTATTTGACTTGGGAAGAGATTCTACTTTTATCCCCTTACTAATAAAGATTGTATAGCCGATGTATAGTTGTGTTTTGTCCCTTTCTTTTTAATGTCAAACTTAAATAGTTTGACAGTGTCAGCATTGTGTCAGTAAACATCTGCTTCTTTAATCTTTATTAGTAAGAGGTTTAAGGAAAATTAGAGCAAAAAGGGAAGCAAAATAAACCCCTTCACGAAATTTTGGTTAGAAATTACGAATTTTACTATGATTTCTAAGACTCCAAAGTTGGTTAAGTAGGTAAAAATCGAAACGCTTCAGTGACAAAATAGTGTTAATTATTAGAATCCACACGTAATAAAAAAAATGTTGTTTTAAACATTATTGTAAAATAATTTTTTGCTTGGATAATCACAAATTTCTTTTGCGCGCCATACATTATGGGCCGCGTGGTTAGAAATGTGACGTCACTTTTCTGATACTTTTTCTATGGGGCGTTTTCACGGCCGCCATTATGTCAACATTCAAAGCATCATATCTCAATATGATAGTCACGCGCGGAAATCTTAAAAGTGTATAATTTACACGCAGTTCATTAGAAATAAAAACACTTTTTACGGATTACAACGTAAATTGTTAATTCAGGTATTATTTTAGAATTATTTAGTTTAGATTTAATGGTTTTTAGACGTTATTCGACACCTTTCCAGGGGCCGTGGTCACGGAAGGACTGTAGCTGTAGCGTTTTAGCTGGATGCAGCTAGAGCACGTTATAATATTATTTTTAAATGCCCTGAGTATGTGCGTAGAAACGCTGTATTCGACTGGTACTGATAAACACACAGACAGCAGTAATCATCGACATTATTCGAAGGAACTCGTCATGCTTTTAAAGAAATTCCATTTTAAAAGGGAATATGTAATCTTACACGTTTTCAACGTGTCCACTCAAGTGAGCGTCACTCAAAAAACACATAATCATCGTCGATAAAGGTGTGGGCCCACTTACAGCGGGGAAAATATTTGCTTTTTATATATACATATTGTCAGAGGCAGTTATTGGAAAGGCTAAAGAAAAAAAATAATATCGTTTGAGTTAGGCTCATGAAAAAATGCTATCAAGGTGCATAACACCACATATTTTATTATTTTACAGTGAGATGGATATTTGTGTTTCTAAATCTATCTCTGAGTTATTATTTCTTGTTTGTTTAATTGCTCCAGAGTATCAAAAAAAGGATAATAATATACATTAATCAGCATGAATTCTACTTAATTTTAAAATTAAAATAAATATTTAATAATAATAACACACTCCCTCAGGCTACACAAAAAATGTCACAACATAATTGCATTAAAATTTTATGGTTTTTAACAACGAACCCGTCACCACTGACGCCACACGTCCACATACTCAAGTACAGTCATGTAAATAAGTCTCAGGAGAAATTTAATTAAGATGATATATGAGCCGCCCCGCGTTAACGGTCGCTGTGACGTGCACCGTCAGCAAATAAACGATGACACTTTAAGATAAACGTCATTTTTATACGTTGTCATTAAACGAGAGTTATTGGCGAATGCAAATGTTCCGGTAGCCGTGCAGGTTAAAAGTATTTATTGTGCTGTCAATGAAATCCGTTACGCAAAACAAATCATTGAAAACCTGTGTTTATATCAACATAAATTAAATTTACTTTATGTTGCAATTATTACATATCATTAATATGATTATACTTGTGACTGTAATAGAAATATAACCAAAATATCATTTAAGTACCTACTCTTAGTAATCATATTAATTCTCAGACCATTGACAAACAAAATACAATGATTTTTCTATAGATGATCGTTGCATGCCGCTCCAACCAGTTACTGTTTCTTATTACACCTTTTTTTAAATATTTTTTAAGTTGAAACGCAAAAGTTTCAACACTGTGTTAATCTGCCGACGGTACGTAACAATCATCGCCACCGAATGCCTTGTTCATTGTGTCCAGATTCCTTTTATATCTTTTCTTTTTTTACCTTTCTCATTTTTAAACTAAAGGAAGTCATATATTTAAAGTTCTCCGAACTAATTTACTGTATAAAACCGTGCATTAGTAGTACTAAACTACTAACTCACAGTTATAATGTCACAGGCGTTTTATTTTATAGATTTTATTTTGGAATAGTTGAAAATTCGTCCATGTTCAGGAAGTCATTCGTCAGTGATCATTGGTTTTTTTTGTCATTAAAATCTTCCAAAAATATACCTATATTGTATCTAAATAAATCGAATTAATGAAACGGATTTTCTTGTCATCTATTTAGGTAAGATAGAGTATAAAACAGAATATGCTACTACAGTGACCTTTATTCCAAATGTAACTCGGAAAACTTGTGATCAGTGACGTGATGGTGTACGTACTGACAACCCAAGCGGTAGCCTGCAACACACTTGTCACATAGCTTATTATTGTGATTTAAGTGGCAGTCAAAAAAACAACCCCGAGTCAGCGATATGGAAAATACCAATGTATATGTTATAGGCAATGTGTATAATGCAGGCATTCTATACAATACCTAGGAAATGTATAGAATGCCGGGGTCGTCCAGGCAATGTATAAAATGATATTAAATGTTCAAACTATTTTACACTTTACCTAGGAAATGCATAAAATACCTAGGCATTGTATAGAATGCCGGTTGACGCATAGGTAATGTATGTAATCGACTTTTCTTCTCTATGATTTAGTTAGACAGGTACTTACAGGTACAGGTGATCTTTTGAGAGCTATCCTAATTTCAACTTCCACCAGCAGACAGCGCTGATAAGACGTGTTCTATTGGTTGGTATGCCTAAGTGTCTACGTTTTTTTTTTTTGCGTAGACAGCGTTTCTCACACAGCAGTTCCCTTCGGATAAACAATTACATTTACAACGTACCAAAAAATTGCTGCAGAAAGTCGCTCTGTTCATTTCTTACCACTTGATTATGGAAATTTGATCATGATACAAAAAAAAACAACAGTTTTTATTTAAAATAAGCTTTTATTATACTTTTAATAAACTGTGGGTAACATAATTGCAATTTGAAAGGAAATAAAATCTTAGGTAACATCTTTGAACAACTAAAATAAGGTAATATTAAAATTGCAATACAGTTACTACCTACTTGTAGGTACTTAATAACAAAAACAAAGTCTTCATATGTGCAGTAATCGACACAAAACCTATGCGCTACGCTATCAAAGTAATAACATATTATTAAAAAAATACCTAGGTAAAGTTTGCTTACACCGTTCAAATTCAAAATCAACATTATTAAACTTTAACACAAACATTAACCTGAAAAATATAAAACTCTTCTAAAAAGATTTCTAAAAAGTCAAATTGTACATTGCCATTGTCTTATGCACCTAACTCTACTTTTAAGATACAATTAAAACGATAAAGTTGTTATGTTTAATAATAAAAGATCTTCCTGCAAGTAAGTTATTAAAAGCAGTTACTTATTCTTACAAGAAGAACTATTGTGACACTTTGAAGTACACAGCAACTTATTCTTAAAGCATGAACATTTTTTGGTTTCACAGTTTACTTTGCAAGTACATTTGAAAAATCCCTGACCGGTTCCAGTCGATTGCAAAGTAGCAACTGAACGCACTGTTGTATCCTGATTAGCGACATCTTCCACGCTTATTAATTTCTGTTGACAAACAGTAAATTGTTGTCTAGAAAACAGTGTTTTTATGATACCTTGCTTTGTGCCAAGTTGATAAAGTTCATCTTCCGTCTTTTTCAAGACAACTGCAAGTATATTACGGGCGTCACCACGGCCTCTGTCGACTTCTGGAACAGGAATCCTAACCGTGGTACCGGGTATTACAGGAGGAAATTTTTTTCCTGAAGTTTTGAGCATTTTCTTGGCTTGTTCTTCTAAATTATCTTTTGAACTGTTGCGGTTTTCTAAAGTTAATGCGGTTTTCATGCACAAAGGGCAAATCACTTTAGACCCATAGCCTTCTGGTGCGTTTGTTTCTGGGGCGGCACAAAAAGTATGTATAGGACTTTTGCATGTTCTACACGAATGAGCACCCGTGGTCTCTCCAGAACAAACACAGCATTTGAGTACGGACGAAGGTGATTGGGGGGAAGGTTGATTCGGAACATTGTCAGTTTCAGCATCGACGTTTTCAAGATTCGCATGTTTGTTCTTGGCACTCAAAGTTTCTGTGTGGACTTCGGGATTTTCTTGTATAGCGTCATGTTTTTCCAAAGTATGGTTTTCAATCTGTTCATTTCTTTCATTTTCAGACCCAACAGGGTTACTTTGTGCTAAATTAATTACTTTTTCAAGTTGCTCTTCGGTCTCTACATTAGCATCATCAAACGGCAAACAAATACCAACCTTGATTTTTGAGCCGAATAGAGCTTCGTATGGTGTTCTTTTTATACCTTGGTGAAAAGCCCTGTTTTTCATAAGCTGAACAAATCGTAGGCCATCACTCCAGTGATCAGTATTATTATCTTGAAGCCAAGTTGTTAAAATATTTTCAATATCCTGGTTTGCTCTTTCTACACTACCCTGGCTCTGGGAGTGTCTAGGCTTACCATGGACTATTTTTAAAGTTGGCCAGTATGTTTTTAGGTTACTAACGATTTGGTTTGAAAACTCTCTTCCATTGTCGGATTGCAAAATTGCTGGTGCACCAATCAATGTGAAAATATCCAGTAAATTGTATGCTACTTCTTCTGCACGTTTTGTTTTGAGTGCTCTGAGGATGACAAATTTGGTCAGGTGATCTTGGTAAACCATTATAAACTTATATTCTCGATCGGGGTGTGACTGAAAGTCAATTAAATCTACTTGACACCGGGAATTGAACTCAGATGACAGTATGGGCTTGACGACAATTCCCTTTTTTATACCTTTTTGTTTTTGCTGGCACGGTTCACAAAGCTGCAAGTATAGTTCAATATCATGTCGGGTTATATTCTTGTATCGCTGGCTAAGTTCTTTTAACATCCGGTCTCGTCCTCCATGACCAATTTCCTTGTGTGCATCGTGAATTACTTGAAATAAATCATCATCAGAGACATAGTATTTGATAACAGCGTTCGGAGCATTTACAGGGAAGATCAACTTACGGGTTTGTCCAACAGTGATCACGTCGTAATGCTTCAGCAACCAATAATCACGCGGAGTTTTCTTGTCTAACGTTTTCGCTTTTCTTATTTCCTCCAACAATTGTGTGTAACGTAAATCATCAATGAACACTCGATTCTTTGTAGAAGCCGATTCTCTTTTAGTACGCAGTTCTAAGTAAAACCTTTCTTTCATTAGTAAGTACCGCTGATCTGTAGCCATTTTCCACTAAATAATCACACACACAATGAATGATCACACTCAATAATTCAATTAAGAACCAATGCATAAACTAAAAAAATACGTCTGCATAGAACAAAGGAGTGCTGCGTACTAACACAACGAACGAGTTGCAACTTGTTTACGGGATAATCCCGCACGCCGCGCACTCGTCTTCTTCCCGTGGTCGTTCGTTATACACATTTCCTGATACGCTTCGGGCATTTTATACAATACCTAGGCAATGTATGAAATTAATCTTATTATATACATTGCCTGAACGTTTCAGGCAATGTATACAATGCCTAGGCATTCTATACAATGCCGGATTATACACATTGCCTATAACATATACAACATGTTACAAAAATACGATCGATTTCAGCGTTGGTCCCATAGTAAAAGTTGATCAGTTTGATAGTCCCTATATGTCATATTCGGCATTAGGGGTATTTTTGTAACACCTTGTATATGTATTTTAAGGTTATGATTAGGTACCCTGCATTTTATGGATCGACATAAAACAAGCAGTTATCACGTGAATTTTAACATTTATAACAGCTATAAATAAATCAACAAAATAAAATATTGTAAGTACCCTACGAGTACTATAAATATAGTACTTACATTTTTATCTTTTAACTTAATATGATCAAATTTACCTATCTGAATTTCTTTATAAGTCCTTGCAAAATATATTTTTATCATACCTACTGTAAAAATGGTTGACTGTTAGTATGTAACCTAATAGGTAGATATCTTGATTGACGTCTTTAATTACAAAAAAGTAGAGTGTTGAAGGTAATTCTAGATTTCTAGGATTAAAAAACATTGTAAGTTCAATGATCGAATGTAGCCTTTACAGCTCAAATGATAAGAGTTACTGACAACATGTGCAATTTATGAAGAACATTCATCGACTGCAGTTTTAAATTCTGCTAAAGTTATCACGAGCTGCAGTTCAGTTGAAAAGTCGCTCTTATTACAGTTAGATAAGAATCACATCGACGACGTCGTAACTAAAGCAAACCAATGTGACATTGAAATAAGAAACATTTGCATTCCAAGAAATCTAATCTTATTGAATGCCATTGTATCTTTTGTTTTAAGTCTTATTTCTCACATCTGAAGTCTCTTTTTCGAATGCAGCCTTCAGACCATATGATTTCAACAACTGCACATGATAAGTTGTAGAAATGCGTGCGCGCAGCGGAAACGGTGCGTCTATTTCGAACCGGACGCCCGTTTGTTTACTGTCTGTCTGTTTGTCGTTAGCACCTAAACTCGTTAACATATTGATCCCCAGTCGGCTAGATATATCCAGTAACATCACTTGTTTACTGTAAGGTCGACAATGAAAATTGTGTCGAAGCTATAGATTTATCAGTTACTGTGATTCAAATAGCGTTAATAAGCAATTAGAGCTAACACTTATTTAAGTAAATATGACATGTTATCGGATTTGTAGCTAATTACACTAGCTAGCCCTATATGTATACTTAACTAGGGAATGTCTGAAATAAAATCGAATAAGCTGAATATTTTTTATAGGTAGGAATCACGTAGGAATAAGCTTCCTTATTAATAAAATCATAATTTTTGGTCGCGTGATCATCATTTTCGTTAAATATTAGAATCGACACATAATAAATGTATAGACTAGCTAAAACTCATTTATTTTACTATAAAAAATAAGTTATTTTTTTTATATATAATAGTAAAATAAACGAGTTTTCTTATTAAACCGCTACTCATGTACAAACCATTATCTTTCCAGGTCACTAGACAAGGGTGGTAGCAGTTCAGCTAGCGATAAGCCAGCCGATAGTTCCGCGACGAATAGCAAGGAACAAAACAAAAAACCCCACATCAAAAAACCCCTCAACGCCTTCATGCTATACATGAAGGAGATGAGGGCGAAGGTTGTAGCGGAATGCACCTTAAAGGAGTCCGCCGCCATTAACCAAATATTAGGCAGACGGGTAAGTTCCCGCCAAAAACTTTTAAACGTGTCATTTTCTACGTGACTGTACTTTTTTGGGGTGGGGCCACAGTTTCATCGAGCGTTTTTTGTTTTTTATTTTTAAATTTTCTTTTTTATTAAAGATGCATTCTAAAAAGTATTTATTCGTATTAGGAGACTGACTTGTAAAGCTAACTGTACTGATTCTGATTTCCTCTGATTAAACGACTGGGAAGATAATCGACCTATATTGAGGCCCGCGGTTGCTTAAGTGGCTCAATAATTGAGGAAGACCTATGTCTATAATTTTAATTGGACTATGTGGCCTCACTTTTAATCATGTCTTTCATAACTCTGTTTCTTCCCAATAATTTTATTGTTCGGTGTATTTCCGTTCGGTCAATAAAAACAAATCGATTGTTAATCTTGTTAGGAATGTGAATCACCGCAAGCGAACCCATAAGTTAGCAAACAATGCCCTCTTATCAGCGATCACCACAATGTATTGAATTATAAAGAGAAACACGTGAAATCGGTAGCGGAAATCGAACCCGAGACCCGTTCTTGGAACTGACCGGCTCTCATTCCCAGCAAGAGTAACTGTTGAGTTCAAAACGTTGTCAAAATTGTTTTTTATTTTTCCCGTTTGGTGAATTCTCGTTTGGCCGTGTTTTATGGGTAGCGATTATCTAATTCTAAACCGTTAAGATAAATTATCTTCTTTTTTTTTACTTTAAGTTACGGAGATGCGCCTCTGTGTCCTTCTTGAAGTTGAGAATGGCCTATGCTTATTCAATTACAATTAGAATAAAGTTATATAAGCCGCATTCTTTTATTAAATTCAACAAATTTGTTTGATGTCATAGTATAGCGACTAATTTCTGCCTTTAAAATCTCTATTAGGTCAACAGTATTATCACACAGTTCCTTTCGAAATTGCAATAAATATTTCTTGTGAATGTCGAACACAGATCGAAAACAATAGTTCCATTCGAGCGCGTTTTAGGATCACGGAAAATTGTCGCTTTAATCAAAACAATCAAAAGCAGTAACTCAGATTTCACTACCCATAAAGTGAGTACCAAACGAAGGGCCCACCAAACGGGAGGGGAGGCCCGTTGCAACGCGCGAGCATTTGTAACGCACCTCATGTAACGCAGTGGCACTCGTTGAGTCGAGAGGAGCAGGCAAAGTACTATGAAAAAGCGAGGCAAGAGCGGCAGCTGCATATGCAGTTGTATCCGGGATGGAGCGCGCGCGACAACTACGGTTACGGTTCCAAAAAGAAAAAGCGGAAAAAGGACCGAAGTCCAGCCGAGCTGGGAGGTACTTGGTCTTGCGAACCGAGGGGATGGACGCTTTGTACACTCGCTTCCCTCCCACCCACGGGCCCACTAACCTCCCACTCCCGTATATGAGTGTGCGTGTGTGTGTTCTGCCTGTACCCGCGGCGCTGTGCTAGAAAAGCGGCCGCTTTGCGGATCGGGAGTACGGCGCCCGCGCATTGGTGTTAGTCGTCGAGTGTCACCCTCCCTCGAAAACATTGGTTTGTTATATGTCTAGAGAGCGCGACTCCTGTGCCGCAGAATAGGTTCTGAGAGGAACGTCACAATTGGCCATTCTCATTAATTAGGATCAAAATTTTACTGTTACGGGTAGCGCGGGCTGTTTTTCTAGCACCTGTTGCGCACGGCGATTCACCGTCGAAGTGCATTTCTCTTTTTTTCCATATTGCGGCGCGTTTAGTGGCATGCGCTCGGACGCGAGGAGCAGGCAAAATATTACGAGTTGGCCCGCCGGGAAAGGCAGCTGCATATGCAGCTATATCCCGACTGGTCGTCTAGGGCTAATACGCAAAGGGGCAAGAAGAGGAAGCGAAAACAGGAGACAACCGATGGAGGTACTGCCTTTCAGTCGGTCGCCAAGCGTACACCCGCACGGAGCGACGCCCGTCTCGCTCTCATTATACAAACGAGCTCAATTAATAGAGGATTAAGACGGAGACGCTCGTCGCTCCCCTCCCGCACCCTCCCCTCCCCCCGGGTTCAATTGCTTTGAACTCCGGAAAGAAGGACAGTAATATTGCCGAATGTCTTTGGTTGGGGTACAGGTTGTAGATTTTATACCAGTATTATTATTTTAAATATTTATCGCATTTATTTATTTTGTTTATTTTTCTTTTGTAATTACGAACGCTATACTTTATTATATATTGAGACACGTGTAAGTGGCACTCCTTCGAAGGTTGTCCCGGTTTTTGGCTTACCATTCTGCTCCGTATGGCGCCAGAGAGAAGTAAACTAGGGGATCGTGCATGTTCACCGGTTTGACCGTTGCATAACGCTTTGCAGGGACGTAGAGCGCGTCAGTAAGGCGGGACAGCCTTCCCAGAGGACCTAGTATGCAAGGAGTATCAGGCGGGGGACCCTCCCTACAATGCAGAAAGCCTCACCGTTCAATGATATTGGCCAAAGAAATTGATTTATTTTGATTCCGGAGAACCTATTCTGCTTTAAATTTTGCTTACAAGCGTCATCTTTATTTGTGGTTTTTATTTGAAAAGCAGTAATTTGTAGTTAGTTATTATTTTTCGACATGCGCGTAGTATGTTTGGTTGAAACCAATGTTTTTTTTCCGTTTTCCCTTTTCTTTTCTCCCGATCCTTTCCCAGCATGTACTAACATTGTCAGGGGTTTCTGCATGGCTTGTTTCGTAGTGCATAGTTGTATGAGTAATTATTTTTAAGTCGCTTCAAATATGATTTCAGGTAAATTGATTTTCGCTGTATAAGTTTTGAGGACATTCGCAATATTCTTTTCCGATCATTTCTGCCGAAAGAATTTACTCGACATCATATTTTTTGACCAGTCTTCGTCCAATTCAAATTTCATTTGAGATGATTAATTTCCGAATTATTGCAATACCTTTTTATTTGCCGATGAAGTATTTAAATGACTAGACAAAAGTACATTTTGGGGACATCTTTTCAAGGGGTGTGTGCTAATAAATTATTTGTGAAATTTGCAGGAAACAATTTGAAGAAATGTCGTGCGAGGTATGGGCTCGACCAGCAGAACCAATGGTGCAAACCCTGCAGGTGGGACTATTTCCTTGTTATTGTTATTTGTTTTTATTTCGCTTTCTTGGTCCGCGTCGGCCAATCAACTGTTACCAGCTGATGGCCTAATATGTTTCTATGTGGAAAGACTTGGCTTATCTCTTAGTGTTACTACGACAAAAGCCTAGTCGTAAAAGTCTTCTTTAGCATTTATTTTTGTTTACATAAACATTTTTAAGTAGTTGTTTATTTTTTTTTATTGTTACAAAATGTTTATTATTTAATTTTAAAAAGGTATTCGCTCTTAAGATTTCTAGACTAAGTTTAAAGAGCGATGGCAGATTCAGAAAATGTGTCTTTTCACAAAGAAATAAAATTACGATGATGTAGCTTAAAAAGACAGGATAGATTTTTTTGAAAGTAGATCCAAGTGTGAAAACGTAGATCATAGGATCCATAGACTAGAATAGAGGTGGGCAGAGGAAGGGCAATCATTTGTCGATGAAATGAAGAAAGCTTTCAAAAAAATCTTGACACATTTTCTGAATTGCACGCGCTTTTGTCGGTACCTGTTAAGATATGTTGTTTATGAATACAAGAGGATATTTTACTGATCAAATTGTTTTCTCCACTCATGATTGCCGCTTCTCACGGATCGATGCTGATGCGCTGGCACTATTGGTGAAATAATTACGTTTTTTTTATCGATATGGTTTTTGTTTTCTTTGACTCTTGTTATTATTTTATCACCGAACGCTACTTGATTCTGTAAAACTATTGTGTTTTCTTTTATACTTCCTTATTGTATTTTGCTTATTTCTCTTTATGGTTTTACTTTAATTTCATTAACCTTCGTTTTCGTCTTTTGGAATGACAAATCACAAACTTATCAACCACCATCATTTATAATCCCTACCTAATCAATCATGTTTCGTAACCAATCATTTACGAATTTATTCATACCCATCAATTAAATACTAAACTGACCTCATAATTGAAAACGAAATTCATCTCTTTCATTCATAATTCATCAACGCATTTAATAAATCTGTTCGACATTTTTATTCTATTATCACACCGACTTTTTTTCTCTTCATCTTCGCGTCTTTCCAATACTAATAATTGGCTTCACTAATTGTTTCGCAATACTTATTTTATCATCAAATTCATTATCCAACTAACCGACACCACTCATGACAAAATCTCTGCTTAATTCAATCTAAACTACCTTCACCTCTTCCCAATCCCAAATTCATGACCCCTCCAAACGAAACCATTTCTAATTAATTTCTAACTTTGATCAAATCCTCCTAAACTCCTCCTAATGCCAAATTCTAAACAACGGCTGTAACCCTCATCACTCTTAAACTCAACCCCATCGCACGTCGGTTGTACAAGCAGTCCAGAATCAAGTAGCGTGATGGTATCTGGGGGGCTGGGGCTGGTGCGGCCCGAGGCGCTGGGCGCGGGCGCGCTGGCGGCCAGCCCCCCGCAGGAGCCCACCTACGTCAACCTCTAGTGCCGGCGGCGCCCCGCCGACACACACACGGTCAGTCCACGACACTACTGCTATTAGTATTTAGGTTTCCGACTTTTGCAACGCATTCAGTACCACTAAACGAAATCTAATCAAAATTAAATATTACAGTCATGTGGTTCGCAAAGATGTAAAATTTAGATTACAGGCCAAAACGTGAACCCTGCCTAGGGTATCGCAACATCAATAATAGTACTTAATTATAATGAATTGAAGGAGCGAGCAACATTAAATTTGAAATTAAATAAAATCAATATGCAAAAACAAGCCTATGACAAAAATATAACTTTCAACAAATTGGCGGGAAATTATGACTTAAAACTAACTACCTACCTACATACTCAAAATAAAGTATAGTATAATGGACGGTTTGGAATATCTATATATTTATGTAAGTACTCGATACCTACAACTTTAAAAGTATTTCATAATTAGGGTACGGTATCTACATTATGAGTTTGCAGTTACCTTCACTATATTCGATAGCGACTGTAGTAAACAATTTTGTATGCAACTTGGCACAGCGCCTCTGACGGTAACTATACTAAACTAAAAGTTGTCATACAAATGTAAACTACAGTCTCTATCGAGTACTGACCATCAACTGCGGGGCACAGGCCTTCCTTATGGGTTGATAAGGAGTAAGGCCATAACCCACCACGCGGGCCCAATGCGGATTGGTGGGTGTTAACGACTGCAAATGTAACCAGGACTAACGGCTTTGATAGTGCCTTCCAAAGCTAGGAGAAGCTTGAGATGATAAATTTTTGGTCACCCATCCCATGACTGACCCTTGTGAAAGTTGCTTGACCTCCGCAAACGCTGGGCCAGGCGCTAAAACACTGCGCCATCGAGATCCTCTATTGAGTACAGTAAGCGTTAGCTCATACTATATCTACAGAAATCTTGAGTCTCGATTCTTTACCATAGTTTTTAAAGCTATAATAGCTATTAGCTGTGCATAACTTCATTAACGTTGAAAACAAGAATAATGTAGGACAGTACCAGTTACATGTACTTATTAAGTTTCAAAAATGCATATATAAACAACTTTTGAAAAGTTTAAAATTTCAAAACAATTGACTGCGTGCGTTGCAATAGTTACGAAGTTTAAAAATATCAGTGTGGTCGTGCTTAGAGAGTCAATCGCGCTTGTTTTGGTTAAAATGCGGACTTGTCTTAGAATAGCGTGAACTATGTACGTGATGTTGGTGTATGTCTACCTTAAATTGTGTAGTTTATGGAATCGCATTTCATTATTTTCATTGCTGTGTAAGAGAATCAATTATTTCCTTTTGATGTATCAGAAATACTTGCAAACACCAACAGCACTTTACGATTTTGGAATGTATAGATCTGTGTTATCGATGTCGTTCCTAGACTATGAATGTGTTTTTGTTGTAGGTAGATGTTAGCTTATCTTTATTTAATTTACTTTTTAATTCTGTTTTCTCTATTGATACTGTATAGTATTGTTTCGATAGATTTTTCTTTTATGGCGTAACTCCGCATGAGTGTTCATTTTTTGTATTTTAGGTTGTCAGAGTGTTTTAATTTAACAATTATTTTAGCATGATAATATATGACGTGTTGTATTCGTTGTTGTCTTTCGTCGTTAAGTAGAAAAACATATTTCTATGTTCAACTAATGAAACCACGCGTTTGGCTTCTAGTTTTCGTGTTTCGCATGAGAAAAGAAGCGGCCTTAAAACGCTTCCCTGAGGGACTCAACGTTTCTCTATTACAGGCGGAAGAAAAAGTGCGTGCGTTACATGGAGGCGCTCGCGGCGGCGGCGGGGAGCGGCCCGCTGCCGCTGGCGACGCCGCAGTCGCCCTGCTCTGAAGAAGACGTCAAGTTGGAGGAGTTGTCGGACGCGTCCAGCGACGGAGATGCCGACACTCCGCTCAACTCCGCGTCGTCGCCCGGAGGGTTGAGCGCGCTGTCCTCGCTCGCGTCCCCCGCGTCCGACCCCCCGCCCCCCCGCCACCCCGTGGGGACCAACCCCCGAGACGCGAACAACCCCCTGTCGGTGGGCCAGCTCACCTCCCAGTCGTGGCCGCGCGCGGCGCAGCCCCGCCCCGGACACGAGGTCATCTCCGTCTCATAGTCACAGTGGGGACGGTGGCCACCTACGCTGAACTCCGTACCGATTTTAGCTTGAGAGACTCGTTTGGACCGAGGTACGATCGTGACGGAGTGTTAGAAACTTTCTAAGGTGGTTATCACTAGCGACATCTGTTGGCTGCTTAAATATAGAAACGGCGCCATCTACCGACGGTTTCCGGAGTTTTGGTTGTGATGCGGAAAGCATGGTGTTCGGAAACTGCTACAGACTATTTCTAGTGCATTACCTCTGAACTGGCGCATATCGGGTGCTATCGTGAAAGCAAGGAATACCGACATTTTCGTGTGCTTTTTCGTTATTTTCTCATCCGTAATAACCGAACACATTACTTACATTTCTTTTTTATTCTATAATAAATTGAATAATAATATGGCCTAATAGAAAATGTTCTACCCCTCTCAACCAAATGTATGGTATTTCTTGTCATCACGCAATAACATAAGGGAATGTTACATTAATTACATTAAAATACCATGAAATAAACTACATTATTCCCCATGTTTAAAACTACCCAGAAATGAAGTATGGACAGTCGCCTGCTAATGATCTCAAAATTACGAGTCCAAATCAAGTCATTTACGTTGCATTTTTAACGTTCATAAGTTTTATATCCGACATATAAATATACTTTCAAACCATTATTATATTTGGCATCTTAAATGAAGTTATAAATACGAAAACAAATAAAATCAACTGAAGTTTTCTATAACATAATTGCTGTATTTTGGATATAAAAATTATGGCCAACAACCACGCCTGCAAAGGTCTGTGGGTTAGTCACACGTTTAGCCATTGATTATAGGAAATCAATATTTATTTTTATTAAGCAAGACATTCTTACTTCAAGAGGTATCTTTTAATTTAATAGAAAATATTTTACAACATATTAACTAAAAACTAGCATCGCAAAGAAAAGTGAAATAAGTGTAATATTTAAAATACAAGATGAATATTTTGAATCAACAAAACGATTTCTATCGTTCCAAAGTTGATGTGAAAACATTCATTAAGAACTAAGTTAATTATTTTTTTATTAAATTAAAAGTAATACTCGACAACGACTTTACTCGGGCGATTCAGGCCTCTGTTGCTCTCTTAATAAGGATCATCCTCACGTTTCAAAAAACTTAGTTTTCATTTTAGGTAAAAAACGTTCTTGCATTTTAACTTCATTAATACTTTTTACACATTGTGAAAACTGAGTATTTTTCTCAGGTGATTGCGTGGTAGGAAATGTGGAAAAGTTACTGATAAAAAGATAAAACTATTGTTAAATAATAACGACGATGGTTACATAATTCATTCGCTTAATCCAAACTGTACTTAAAACTTGCTTAAACTCGTGTCTTTTGTTGACAACGAGGATTATTGGAATTTAAACCCTATCTTCAACGTATTTTCTTTCATATCACCTTACCACGTAAATGGCCATAAACCTTGCTTTCCTGTATTAAGCGGCCTGCACCAGATAGGTTCCACGTAGCATTAGAAGTTAAATTTTAGTTTATATTTTCCCTTCGCAATCGGCTCTGTATAAAGTTAATGTTAAGGCGCGGCGGAGGGAAAATTGTTTTTCCGTTGTACGGAACTTGTTAGACTGTCATAGGTTAGTTTAGAAGCGACGTACGAGTGACATTATTAGATGCTGTACCGAACTGCCCTTTTATATGTCCAATGTATTTCAATTGTAGAAACAAAACGGGAAAAAAGTTTTCGTATGTAGTTACTACGTTTCTTGTTCAAGGACGTGTAAATAGCGCCATCTATTGAAGTGGGATGGAATTAAAACACATTATGTTTCAGTTGTGATGAAATCGGTTGTATTATGTTTTGAGTTTTGTTGAATTGAAGTTGCAAACTATTTTGTTGTACTGAATGTTAAGTTATATTTTCTTGAATGATCTTACTTTGTGCATGCAGTTGTTTCATGATTTTAAAGTCGTTTATTGAAGGGCATTTGGGCGCAACATCAAACTTTGTATATGTGTAAGTACATACATAATGTAAAATGTATAAAATATAGGATTAATCTAACTGTGTCATATTAGATTGTAAGTGTACTATGCTACTTACCTATACAATATTATACTATAAAAGAAATTTAAAGAAAATATTAGTTGAATACTGACTTCGAACGAAATTAATTATCATACATATCTGGTGTTTATAATTATTTTATTATTTCGATGAACCCCCAGAGTATATAGGACTGGAGTTTGTAAATAAATTTGTAATTCATGAATAAATATTTAGAAGTTTTGGTATAAAAAAAATTGCATTTATATTATTATAAAAATATTAAATAAAAAGTGATTGAGCCCTTGGAATGTTCTCGGATGGTTTGTTTTATTCAACGCAACTTTTGTTAATTACTTTTTTATTGTTATTATTAAGAATTTTAACGTTGTTAACTGCAATTTCCAAGAACATGACTTGTCAACAATTGTGCACGTTTTGATTGAAATATTTTTAAAATTATCGAATTTTGCGACCAGATTAAAAAGCATGTATTTGAGAATGTATGGACAAAATGCGTATTATCATTGATATAGTTACATATTTACAAACTGACCAATATTCCTGAATTAGACGGATCAGTCGTACGATTTGCATGAAAAAGAAATTTGTGCAATAATGAAAATAATGAATACCTACTGTAGTCTTCTAAAATATAAATTAGAAATTTCTTAAAATTAATTTTTAAGGTCTATTTTCGAGAAGAAAATATTGATTTTTAGATTTGTTTGAGTAACTATGATTTTATTTTATTTTTCCCCTACTCTTTTATTTTATCATTATATTTTTTGACAGTAAAGTAAGGAAACCGTGCCAAAACCATCTAGAACTGTTAACGGAAAACGAGGGATTAAGTTATCATTATTATTTTAAAACCACGAAATATGGAAACAGGGAGAAATATAAAGAAGATATTTTCGTTTTTAATACAAAACAACACTTTTGAATTCAAGTTTGCATGGCTTTATTTATACCTTTTAGGTGGCAAAAAATATGTTTCATATTTTTTCCTGGTTTCAAATTTCGTGCTGAAACATATAGGAGTGGACAGTAATCGTTTAATATTATATTATCTGTGCCAAATTTAACTTTATGAACACCGTTGGTTTATGCCCTCTGAAGGTCTTATGTTGATATATTTTATAGGTTGTTTTTATAATTAAGATGGTAAAGACACGCGGCTCACGTTAGCCGTTTATTTTTTCTGTAGAAAGAAATTGTCAAATTAGTAAACTCAATTATTAGGTCTGGTCCCGTCGTGTCTTGTGTTCAGTTGAACGAATATTATTTTAATAAACAACTTAAAAATTGTATGCGTTCGTTTTATTTCCAAGTGTCTACATAAAATGTTCATCAGTCAGCAGCAGACTCCGAGGGTACAGCCATATACAGCGAAGGGATACAGCTAAGAGATGACGTTAAGAAAGTCTTCAGTCCACGGTCAGTAGATGAAGGGCAAACCATCGGCGACGTGGTGATCCAATATCGAGGAGTTGAAAAGGCGAGACCTTCCACTACTGACAACCCAGGATATAGCAGCGTCCTGGTGGTGGTTCTGGCGCAAACGTACAAGGAAGCTCGACCCCAGCTGATTTGGGAAGACTTGTTACCAACTGACCACTCAATCCATCCACCCAGTTGTTCGGTTAGGAATTAGGAATATTTAAACTAAACAACCATTTTGAATTTTTGTTTATGTTTAAGACAAATTGTAGATTTATTATTTATTTTTTAATAAAAATAAGTCATTTTTTCAAAGTCAAATATAATCAACCACCCAAGTCACAAGTGGACAGTAGGTCTGATGGGAATAAATATTCCTAATCGACCACCCAGGCGGACATTGGTGGTTTGTTAGGAATAAAATTCCTAACTGACCAACTAAGGTGGATGGATTGAGTGGTCCGGTTGGTAACAAAGGTGGGAAGAGGGCAGGACAAAGAAGAAGATAGTGTTCAAATCTGGATTTTGCATTTCTGTCAGTAGCTTGCTTTAGCCGAAAATCTTTACTTGCTAACTGGGGCCTATTTTATAAACATTACGGTAATTAAATTAGCATACATTGCAGTGTTTGAGTAGTTTTTTTTTACTGCACCTAATTAATTTAGTTTAAATACTAACGGTGAGTAAGTTTTATTGTTACTAACCCTCTGGACTCTGTTTCCCAAATAAAAACATTTTGTTTATTTATTAAGGTCCACTTGTAGCAACATTTACTAAATCTCGATTTTGTTACCTAAATTTACTAAACCTAGAGTAACCTAGTTTAACCTAGAGTTTACTCATACGAATATGTTAAATTTTTTAATCGACATTTAATAGTTTGACAGTTTCATAAGGGCTACATCTAGGTTTAACAAAATCGAGATTTAGTGAATGTTACTGCAAGTGGGCCTAAGATTAGGTTAGGATTTTGAATTCTCCATAATTATTATGCGTCTCCTCGCGGGGGGAGAGGTACTAGCAGTATCCGTCTCTTCCCCAGCCCCTTTCCACTTGCCACTCCCCTTGCAGGCGCCCCAATTCTAAAGATTACCCAAGTCCAAGGGAAAAAGATGTCAGAACAAAAAAAACAAAAGTTACGAGATTACGTTGTTTTATTTTGTGACAATACGATACATTTAAGAAACATTTAAAAATGCAAATGCTATAAAAGATGCGGATGCAAGACTAGTTGATTTATTAGGAAAAGGTAAAAAATACAAGATTTAAATTATTTGTACTGTTGTACTAACATTCTAATGATTTCAGTTTTGGTGATGTTTTAAAATCACTTTGTAATTTCACGAAGAGCTTTATTTCTATAGAATTAAGTGAGGGTGACACAGTCGGTTAAAAATACATGTAACATTTGGCCACAGACTAAACATGAGTAAGACTACTTTTACTGCTAATTGTGTAAATGATTTTTAAGTTATAAAAACAATGAATTACCCTTACCCTTATCACGAAAAAACAAAACGAGTTTAAACATTAAACGTGTTACATTGAACCACACATTCATTCATACTATAATGACAACATTATAAAAATAAAACTTAAATGCTTTAATTATATTTTTGGACATAAAAACCATATTGGGAAGATTCTAACATCATACTGAACACCGTTTAAATAGAACTACATAATATTAGTAAAATTGGTCAGTCTGTTTATAACAAGTACTGTATTAGCAAAACTGGCCCTAAATAAATGTTTACATTACTAATGTAAATATTAGCTGAACTGATTATTATTATTACTATAAATAATATTAATTACACATTATAACGAATCAACAGCAAACATTCTGAGGCGTAGAAAATGAAATTAATACAATTTTATCATTTTGGAGGATTTTGGCCCGCGCCCACTGACTTTAAAGGATTTTTTATGAAACGAGCAAAATGCAACTTATTTGTATCACTATAAGATTTAAATTTTCACGACACGGCATGTCGACCGAAACTTACAATGAGATTTATTTAACTTTCCGCATTAACCAACTTCAGAACGCTTACGGTACAAAACCATTGTGAAAAGAGAAATATATGTAGCTTACTCAACTATCTGATGGACATTCCTATGAGGTTTTACATACTTGTAGTAAAGGTCTACGGCTGAGCGTGTTGGAAAACCTAGAAATTATCAAACACAATGTTGATGGAGCCATACCTGATTGTTAAAATCAACTTGACGTGTCTTCCTCGCCATTGCCTCGTATTTTTTCTAATCGAAATAATAATTCTTAAAAATAAGTGATTAATAATTAAATATTAAATTAAAAATCATTTCTTCTTTCTTTTTTTTCTTTTTTATTTGAAGCTGGCAACATTCTTCAAAGGTTGTCAGTCACTTGGTGCGGAGTGGGGAGGAAGAGACGATAAATACGGTGTCGGGAGGCGTAGTTACTCATTCGGTGTTGTTTCACGCACGATCTAACTCCTGAGGATGCTCCGGGTTGGGGCGAAACACGTGTAGAGTAGTCTAATTGGTGAAGGTGCAAGTGGTGTCGCTGTCATGCTAAATGCAGGTATTGTGTACTGATATTTTTGTGGTGTGCATGTGAATTTTTTTGCTTCGGTGCATCTTGCATATATTTTTTGCGGGAGTAAGCTACATATATTTCTCTTTTCACAATGGTTTGGGACTTCCGCCAAGTAATGCCTGAATCAATCAAATACGTACAAAACCATGTTATTCTATTCTGTTGAAATCTGTCTATCAATCATTCTCGAGTGAAGTTGCTGCGGATCACTGTCTATTGTCAATTTAATCTCATCGTATGTCACCTTGATGTTTGCACCTACGAATACTATCATTGAAATTTCAATCTTATCGGATTATTATTAAGTTATATTTCTGCTCGTTTCTTAAAAGTTCCTTGCCGTGCCATGACGTCAGTGGGCGCAGGCCAATTGGCGATAATTATAGGTTTTATAATATTAAGGATAGACGTTCCCCTAATTCTCATTTTCTAAACCTCTTAGGGCCACAGCACACACTAGGCTTACTTTTAGCATCAGCTGTCCAACTTCCATTATAATAACTGTGATTATGAACCATTTTTAGACATAATTGAAAAATAACCGGTAACATAACCCAATATGCACACGTACAAAAGATATCCATCTACAGCAGCGCCACCAAGCGGGATAAATTTTCAGTTATCCTGCTATTGCATGCATATGTTATAACCACATTAAAAGTAAATAATATTTTAATTACTTAGGTGACAATTATAATTATCTGACGCGAGTTCACAATAGTAAAAACATAACATTCATCATGCTCGCACAAAAAAAAATACATTTTTATCATGTTTTACAAAATGTCGGTCTTTATCAGTCTATTAAGAACTTAAATACCAATAAATAATAGACCTCGTTATGTCATGCCCTATGTTAAGCCTAACTTAAGATTTCAACTTGTAAAGTTGCTGACACATACTAATGTCACTTTTTCTCATTTAATATTGAACTCTATATTTTATTAATTAGAGTTTTTAATTGGTTGTCATAGTTTTGTATAGCGGATAAAAAAAGGTGGGTAACTATGCCCTTAGGGATAAACTTTGGCCCAAATTAGGAAAAGTTGGACTTCTTGTATTCTCTAACTAAACGGCTCGAGTAAAAGTTTGTGCCCAATTGGCCAGTTATTCAATTTAAAGTACAGTCGAGTTCATAAATATGTAAGCACTTTTGACAGACGTTGACTTTTATTACAAAAGCATAAAGTTGATGAACTGTCAAAGGTGCATACTTTAATATTTTTGAACTCGACTGTAGATGTATGTAACTCACTTTTATGCCTACACGAGCTTAGCTACTAATGCTTAGTACTTGTCAAAAACACTAATACCTTGCTTAACAAACATACTGAATAAGCACTTATTACACAACTATGTCCATCAACTTTACTTGCTTGTCAAACATTGCTTTGGATTACAAGTTACAACATAAATAAACGTAAGTTGGCGGTCACACACGGCTACCAAGCTTGGAAGGCCCGCCCAAAGTAACATTTGAAAATTTTCGTTATCGCTTCGCTATCGAGATTTATGGGTTTACTTAAGTCAATGTCAAACGTCAAATCCATACGTTTCGAAAGCGACGCGATAACGTTTGCAACTGTTACTTTGGCTAGGGGGTAGTTCCTTAATCAAAGTCCCATCATCTATCTCTGTTACTCATATGATGAACGATAGTGATTCACCTGGTTAAGGATGTCAATACGCTTGTGGAAATAAATCTGAACATATTTTTAGGAAAATAAAGTGCTTTCTAATCATTACCTATTAATTTATCTTTTTAGTGGATTAAATAAACATGCCAGCCTACTTTACTTTGATTAGTATAGTAGTAACAAAAATATTAGTAACATTGGCGAACATTACTAGTTCGCTCGAATCGAGTTCGCTTGCGACTTTAGATATAAATTAATTCTTTTTAAAAACAAAGTAAAAGAAACGCTCTTTTCAACAAGTTGCATAAAGCTCAAAACTATTAATTCAATAGGAAATAATATAAAATACCCAAAAAGTTGTCGATATTATTCCACAAGCTGTAGTTTTCGACGCGACTTGTCTGTCCAATGCGTGGACCAGCTTACCAGAGGCCTGAAGACTTGCCACCCGGTGGGTTTCGGACGCGAACTGAAGTTTTATTGTCAATCCCTTCGGTTTCCCCTGCAAGAAGTAATATAAAAGTGATCGTACTGAAAACAGATCTTAGGGCTGGCATCATCTAGAGCAGAAACGCGCTTCAGAGTTTTGTGTACTTATTGAATAAATAATGTTGTCTGAACCGGGGGCTGATTACGTAACTCTGTTGTTAACAATTCTCGATTAAAATCAAATGAAACCGCAGTTACATTGCTGCTTTAAGTAAGATAGTTGTCACATTGGTTCTTACTAAAGCAGTAATGTAACTGCGATTTCTGTCCGAGTTGATTGCAACAAAGTTACATAATCAGGGGGCAGTGTTGAGTTCTGTCTATTGAACACAGACTGCAGAGTTTTGTATATTGAATGAAGAGCTTTTGTGTGTCAAGTGCAGAGATTTGTGTAACGAGTGCAATTTTTGTCTGGCGAGTGCAGTTTTGTCTGCTGAGAGTAGAGCTTTTGCAGTCTTGTTTAACGATTGCAGAGTTTTGTCTGTCAAGTACAGAGTTGAATCTAACTAGTGCAGATTTCTTCTATGCATGCAGTGCTATGGTTTATGAAAAGTAAAGTGAATTGTCGTATGAAGAGGCGAGACAATTAATAAGCGAGTAAATAGTCGAGTGAAAAGTAGTCAAGTCACAAGTCAAAAGACAGTCTAGAAGGGCGTTGACGAAAACGGCATTTCATATAAACTTTGAAGTCCTTATTTATCGAAATGAATGAACCGATTTTAATGAAACTTCATACGCATAAGCAGGATCTAAAAAGTTAGTTAAGAACATATGTGATACCTGCCTTATTTTAAAAAAGATAATTGGAAATTTCAGTTTCTATGGAAATTTAAAATCGGTCTAATTTAGCTGTAACACTTTTATCAAAAATGTTTTCAATTTACTTTTTAGACCAATGTATTCTGCTTATGTGTTTGAAGTTTCATTAAAATCTGTTCATTCATTTCGAAAAATAAGGAGTTTCGTAAGTACAAAAAAGTTTGTACGAAATGTCGTATTTCGGCAACGCTCATAAGAGGACAGAAGCGAATTGTCGAGTAAAGAGGCGAGTAAATAGTCGAATGATGTGTGTTCGGTCGTGTAGTATGGGCCACAGTGTATGGCGATGGTGAGTATCGGTATCGTGGAGTATACTGACTGCTGATGGAGAAGGTGGAGTTCTGCAGGTCGCGCACGCCGGGCTCGCGCATCTTGCGCCCGGTGGGCGTGCTGCAGCCCGACACCGTCACGTTCTCCATACGGTGCTCCACGTAATGCAACTCTGGAATGATACATTAAATTTTTATTTTTAAATTTTTGATGTTTGCAAATACTAACCCCCTTACTAATAAAGATCTGTTCATCAGTGAGGGCCTGGTAGTGTATACTGACCCGGCATTTTGTCGCCGTTGGCGACGTTGGTAAGATTGGCGGGCTCGTGGCGGGCGCGGGGCGGCGGCGCGGCGCCGAACACGTACGGGCTGTTCGGGGGGGTCTTCAGGAACCGCCCGAAACCTGAACGACAGGATATTCATTCAAGAGGCCGGTGAACAGTGAGCCTCCCATACGAACGTTATACCGAAATGTTTTGCAATTTGAGCATAATACTCTTCTTGTGATGTTATTCGGATTAAGACAGTATTTGTTTCTACTAAATAAATAATCCAAAATACCAAACCAATTAAATATCAAAGCGACTTACAGTTTTGTATGAAAAAATGTAATTGGCATTTATTTCAATCAATCAATCAAATAATTTATTGCTGAACCATAATGTTTACAAAGATGTTACACAATAAAAGACCATTATTATGGACCCTGTTGGGCACGCAAATTTGGGGGCGGGCATTTAACTAAGATAGGATAGTAGGTACTTTTATAATATTGGTTTTAATTTGCATTATGGATATTACATTATTATTTCGTAGACCCTATGTATGAATTGTCCATACAATATTCATTAATGCTGTAATAGCATTTACTAGTTAGTAGCTGTTTTAATTTACTGGTAAAGATGGTATCATTGGTTTCGTTTTTTATTATGTCAGGTAATTTGTTGTATATTTTTATAGAAGAACTGAAGGTACTTGAAGATGTTAGTTTTAATCGGGCATTTGGCAAAACTAATTTATTTTTATGACGTAGCGTGTACTTGCATGGTAAATCTTCACGTTTTGTATAAAATTGTTTGTTTTTTCTGACAAATTTACAAATCTCCAAAATATATAAGCTGGGTAGGGTTAATATTTTATATTTTAAAAAGTATGGCCTGCAACTATCAGTCTGTTCTATATTTGCAATTATGCGGATTAGCTTTTTTTGGAGAATGAACAATGATGCTGCATCTGTGCTGTTGCCCCACAGAATGATACCGTAGCTCAGCCAGGCGTGTGCGTATGCATAGTAGGTTGTTATTGCTGTTTCTACGTTTGTAGTCTTTTTAATTTCGCGCAATGCATATGAGAAGCCTGACAATTTGGATATCATTCTATGAACATGCGCTTTCCAGTTTAAGTGGGTGTCTATATCTATACCTAGTAATCTAAATTCTTTCACTGATTCTACTATTGTACCATTGTAAACAAATTTTAATTCACTTTTTTGATGCGGATGAAAAGTCAATAATTTAGATTTTGCAAAATTTATTTTTAAATTATGATCAAGTAACCAGTCGGAAGTTTTAGTTAGAAGTAAATTTAGTTTTTCATTGATATCTGTATCATTTTGACATGAAGTTAATAAGGATACGTCGTCGGCGAATAAAACACACGTTTCCTCTGTTGCTTTGGGAAGGTCATTGATGTAAATCAAAAATAGAAGACTTCCGACTACGCTTCCTTGAGGAATCGATGCATTTATTACCTTGCAATCAGAGCGCACGTATGACATGTTCTTGGTAGAGGTATCGAAGTGTTCAATCTCAACGAATTGCTGTCTATCCTTTAAGTACGAAGCAAACCATTTATGGGTTATATTTTGAATGGGTTAGTATTTTGGATTTTTTATTTCACAGAAACCTAGACAAATACTGTCTTAATCCGAATAACATCACAAGAAGAGTTAATTATGCTCAAATTGCAAATCATTTTGGTATTACGTTTGTATGGGAAGCTCACTGTTCGTCGGAGTCTTAAGAGCGCGTAGTCTACACACTAACGCCGCTATCGAAAAAAAACATGGATGCTTAAATAAAGACGAAATTGTGCATTATCTCTCTGTAGCAGTGACGAAGGGTCCATAAAAGTCGATTACCATCGACTTACCTGGGGCCCTACCGGCTAACATTTCGAACTTCGGCAGGCCAAGCTTCAACTTAAAACAGATAAATCGAAGTAAAAAGTTTCATATTGTACTATTCGCCGAAGTTATTTATCAATTTATGATATCGATGTTCGTGTGACACCATGAATTAGGATTCGCAGTTTTGGCCTGATTGGGGCTCGATTTTTGTTTTAATTTGAAGCTCGGCAGATTTCCGAAGTTTGATGCGTTAGCCGGTACGGCTCCTGTTACAAATCCCACCCCACCGATCCACTATGCAGATTATTACATTTTTGTAGAACGTCTTACCTTCGCCACTGCGTCTGTAGTGTACCCCGAAGAAGCTTGAAGAAGAAAAGTGCCCACTTTTCGAAAAAAAACTTCCATTTAAATAAACGACAAGCTATTAAATATTATTTAAGCGATAAAAAGTACCACAAAGCTTCTTCGGAGTGCACTACAGAGAGATTTTTTTGAAATCTTGACATTGAATATGAGCCCCAAATCGGATGCTATTTGGGGCATCGTTCCCCAGATCGTGTATATAGTTACCTTCAGCCACGCGCAGGTTGTCGTCGTCGTCGAGGCACACGCGCCCGTTCACGATCACATACTGAAGACCACCCATCACCTGAGTACCCTGGGAACAAATCAAAGTAAACGCTCAATTTTTGGACCCCATGTCAAAAGTAAATATGAAGAGGAAGTATTAAAAATAATGATGAGGAAATGGTGAGTTATTTAACTAATTAATAAATATAGGACAACATCACATACATTGCTCCGATTCGAAAATAAGCAGCTAAAGCACTAGTGCTATGGAAATCAGAGACAACGGTGGTAAATAGTGAAAAGTTTATTTTCTAAATTGACCCAGCCGGAAATCGAACTCGGGACCTCAGAGGTAGCGAAACCTTGAAAACCGGTGTACAAACCACTCGACCATGAAGTACGTATTTTTTTTCAATCAGTTTGCAGATACTTTTCGGCCTCACTCTGGTCGGAGTGCGGAGTGGAGTATGTATAATTTACCGACCAAACCTAGTGCACTAGTATAATCTTATAGTACTAACCTCGAATATATTAAAATCGACCGCATGATAATTGCGTAGCGGTAGAAATGGTTCGTTATCATTTAAGGTCCCACCCACACCATGACGTCGGCGTCAGAGCCTCCTTTAATGCGCCCCTTTTGAGGCCATAAGTTGAAGATCTTGGCCGCTATGGCGCTTGTTACCGACCAAACCTAGTACACTACATTTACCGACCAAACCTAGTACCACTAGTGTAATATAATGACCAAACCTAGTACACTAGTATAATTTACCGACCAAACATAATACAATAATGTGATTTACCGACCAAACCTAGTCACTAGTGTAATTTAATGACCAATCCTAGTACACTAGTATAATTAACCGACGAACCTTATACAATAATGTGATTTACCGACCAAACCTATTCACTAGTGTAATTTAATGACCAAACCTAGTACACTAGAGTAATTTAACGACCAACTCTAGCACACTAGTATAATGTTGTATTACTTACCTCGAATACATTAAAGTCGACCGCATGATGATGCGTAGCGGCAGAAATGGTCCGTTCCCGTTTAGGGTCCCACACTATAATGTCGGCATCGGAGCCCTCCTCGATGCGCCCCTTCTGCGGCCACAAGTTGAAGATCTTGGCCGCTGTAGAACTAGTCACGGCTACGAACCGGCACGGGTCCATTATACCTGGACGTTAACGAATAAACATTGTTAAATTAAATAAAAATTAAGAAAAATACATTATAAAAAGAACTGGACCGATTCTGACGAAATTTGGTAAGGATATAAATGGGACCTTGGGAAAGGACATAGGCTACTTTTTATCCCACTACTGGGCACGGGTCTCCGCCCGCACGATATAACCTGTAGCCCACGCGAGCGAAGCTGCGGGTGGAAAGCTAGTAAGTAAATATATATAGTACATTATGTTACGTTATACTATATTTTAACAAATTTCGTCCACTTATGTTTCTAAGTTTAATTGGATGATTATACCACAGTATTAGAGATTAGTGCTGTCACTTAATATTCATTCAGTCTCCCACCCGAGTTGAATTTGCCTAACTCCTTCGATCACTTATATCTATTCTGTACTCTTATCATAAAAACAAATCTCTGTATATTATTTGAAATTTTGAGATTTAAGCATTCACAATGCTATTTTTATATAATACTAAATAATATACTAGAAAAAATAGGACTCGCACCAGATCATGTTCTCGGACGGGAATCGAACCCGCGACCTTTGGATATCCGGTCCAATGCTCTGACCGCTGAGCTACCGAGTCACTAGTGAGAACGTCGAATTTCTTCTAGTATATCAACTCTTACGCTGCAAGCCAGCGCCATCTCACTAATGTAGAAGGAATTAACCTCGACATTCAACTGAACATCTTTCCAGATATTTTTAAACAGTTGATTAAGATGAGAAAGCTATATAACTATTTGAAATTTTGAGTTTTCAAATAGTTCCTCTGTATATTGTGAAAAGAGAAATATATGTAGCTTACTCCCGCAAAAAATATATGCAGGATGCACCGCCCGCCCGCCCGCAAAAAAAAATTACACACGCCAGTGTACCACTGAGTTTGAAGATTTGGTGTTATTCTAAAGACTGTTATTCATAATGTGTTTGTAAGTTTGTTTGTCACATACCAGAGTTGACCGCCTTATGCCAGAGGATGACCATGCGGTCCTCGACGCCGTTGACCCCGTTCGGGATCATGGCGAAGTTGTCCTTGCCCTTGAGTTTGTCGTTCTCGTGGAACGTGCAGTTGTCGCTGGCGATCAACTGTAGCCGGTCACTGAAACAAGTTGTGCAATGTTAACTAAACTATTTATTTATTGTTGAGAAAGTATGACGAAAAAAGAATCAACAAAAAAAGTCTGAGAGAAAATTATAAATTTAGCATTGTCTTCTAAATATTTGTTGTTACAAGTCCCTGAAGTCCTGGCATTAGTCTTATACTACCTTGTACATAGTGTTTGCTTATCCTTCCTTACTAATATTACAAATGCGAAAGTCCGTTTGTTGTTTGTTTGTTTGTTACGTCTTACTGAACCGATCATCATGAAATTTTGTATACACGTTATCAGGGGTATAGAGAAGGACATAGGGTACTGTTATATCGCCATTTGCGGGGTTAACTATATAAAATAAAATTGCTTAGTTTCCCATTGCATTGACGTCAATGCAATAGGAAACCGTTCTCCGGTTCATTCAATTATTTCATTTTTCTAGTTAGTTCAGATTGGACCTCCGTCGGGCGCGAACCTTTTCAATTGTCATAATACTATTTTTCGGAAGTAAAGTTCGTGTGTAATTCATTTAGTTTTTTTTTTAAAAACTCTTCGCTGACCCGCTCCGTAACAGTGGTGTCAGAAGTGGGATACCAGTGTTGATTAGCCGTTTCCATTCCACTGGTATTCCAACGGGTCGCGAAAATAAAACCAGTCCATAAAAAAAAAAAAAAAAAAAAAAATCTTTCATCGTGCCAATCTGACTCCGGAGCGAGATTTTTCTCTGTGTCCGCTTCGTCAAGTTCCTGCACATCCTTGACTGAGTCTCGACAGTAAGCCTCACTTGGTGAGCCTGCAGACCAGTACCAAGGCCGTTTCACTTCACTCTGTATCCTGCCGGTGCGTAATACGCGCCGCCGCTGTTGCCTGCCATCTCGACCGCCGTCGCCGCTGAAGGTGTCGCTGTCCTTGCAAGGGCCGCCTCCTGTACGCCGCCCTCGCCATCGCTGTCTCCGTGACCGCCGCCCTGTTGCGCGCCGCCCAAGGTGCCGCCCTGTTGAGCGCCGTCCCAAAATCTTCGCCGTTGCTGCGAAACTCTTCACCGCACCGGTGCACGTCGCTGCCCCGCTGCTCGTCGTCGCTGCTACTCCGCCGCCGCTCCTGAATCCTGTGATCGCGTTGCTCCAATCTCTTGACATGAAGTTCGTCCTGTTCGTGCTATTCCTGTAAGTGAAACATATTTTATTATCTGTTATTGCTACAATTTTCTCGCGATAAAGAGTAAAACGTATTACGTCTCAATTTATATCCTTATTCCTATATCCTTAAAAATCATAATTATCCTTGATCCAAGTAATTTCCTAAGTATTATCTAATGTCATACATTATCCTTATTATAATACAAATTTAAATATAAATATCCTTAACTAATTAATCTTATAACAACTTACATGCGAAATTAGTATTTTAATCCTTGTACTTACCGTTATCCTTATACCTAATTACTTACCTTATTTTTTTTGTCGGTGTTTATCTATAAGTTACAATGTCGGTCGAAGCTAAGAAAAGCAGTGAAATAGTACTAAGCGAACAATTTCCCATCAATGTGCTATGCAATTTTATAGGCACTTATAAAGGTGACCGCGAAACTCTCACCGCTTTTCTTACAAATTGTCAAAACGCTATAGATCTAGCATCACACAGCCAAAAGATTTTACTAACGAAATACATTTTATCTCGTTTAGAAGGCAAAGCCCAAATCGCGTGTGCGAATAAAATTTTTGATGATTTTAACCAAATTAAATCGTTCCTAAAACAAAATTTTGGTGAAAGAAAACACTACAACCATTTGCTGCTAGATCTACAGTCGTGTAAACAACAATCTAACGAAACCGTATCTCAGTTCGCGCTTAGGGTCGAAGGTTGTCTCACAGACCTTCAAGCCGAAATTTATAACTCTGAATCTTTAAAGAAAGATCTTCCGGGTCGCGTCGCAATGACCGAAGATCTAGCCTTATTTACTTTCTCCTTAGGTTTGCATCCGCGTCTAGGCAATAACGTCAGATGTAGAAGCCCGAAATCTCTCAACGACGCAATCAATATCGCTCTTGAAGAGGAAAAGATACAAAATCTCTTATTTAAAACGGCAACTAAGCCGAAATGCAGAACCTGTGGAAAAATCGGGCATTCGGAGTCTGAGTGTTTCTCCAAAATAAGACGTGCAATTCCGCCACGTGCTTTTCCAGATCGTAGACCGCCAGCACCAATATCAAATGACAATTCCCGGTCCCACGTTTTCTGCAGGTATTGCAAAAGTAAGGGGCATGACATTACAGAATGTCGTAAAAGAAAATATAATAATGAAAAATATAATAATTCAAACAGACCGGCAAACATGCATCATATTACTTACGAACAGCCGTCAACGTCGGCACCGTCGTCGCCGACACCGTATCAAGTTTCACATGAATTTACTAACGATTATGATTTAAACTAAATTATCGGAATTCGAAGCCGTGCCGTCGCTTTCCGAATAGCTATTTAGGCACTAATCTTCCTCATACTAAATCTATTCCTAAATCTTATAACGCATCTCATCATGCTCCAAAGAGAGTTTCTATTTCGATGAGTCCTAAATCAAATAATGCATCTCGTCACGCTCCAAAGAGAGTTTCTATTTCGATGAGTCCTAAATCAAATAATGCATCTCATCATGCTCCAAAGAGAGTTTCTATTTCGATGAGTCCTAAATCAGATAATGCATCTCATCATGCTCCAAGGAGAGTTTCTATTTCGATGAGTCCTAAATCAGATAATGCATCTCATCATGCTCCCAAAAGAGTTTCTATTTCGATGAGTCCTAAGTTAAATAACGCACCTCAACACGCTCCACAGAGAGTTCCTATTTCGTTGAGTCCTAAATCATCATCTCTTACATCTCAGCAGGCGCAACAGCCTCTGAGCCATTTTGCATCTCGGACGCAAACGCCGCCGAGTCGTACAGATTGTACAAATTCTTATCTTAAATCGAACACAGCATCCTATAATACTAAATCTTGTGATGAATCTTGTGACACAAAGTCTTATCCTAACTCTTATACTATTTGTGATCAAAATAATAAATGTGCATCTCAAGACATAAACTTGAGTCAATCATCTCCAGTCTCGAATGATGTCGAACATTCTGCAACTGTCCTTGAAATAAATTTATCTATTAAAAAGATATCCTTGCCTCACACATATTTAAATACTAGTTTCTCTTCAAATCCTTTAAACTTTCTTATAGACACGGGCGCAAGTATAAGCCTTGTCAAACGCTCAAGCTTAAATAAAATACTCGATTTATCTCGTGAGATAGTTAAGATCAAAGGAATTAACAGCCTCGAACATTGCTCTGAAACATTAGGTACAATTCAAATGGATTTTATTTTATCAACAAAAATATATACATACAAATTTCACGTAACTAACGATGACGTCAGTCTAGATCATGACGGCATCATCGGCAGTGACTTTTTAGGTTATTTTAAAGCGAACATCGATTATGATACAAAATTATTGAACATTCTCGGACAAAGTCTGGAGATTAAGTATAATCAGCCAACTTATATTATTCCTGCGCGTTCCGAAGCAATTATCGAATGCGCGATATCAAATTACTCGCCCGAGTCTTATCATAATAACGAAGCTCTCGTACTAGATCAAACAATAAGTGATGGTGTTTACATTGCAAATTGCATGGTTACTATAAAACCGAATAAAAGAATAAATATTACTGTTTTAAACACCACCGACTCTGAGGTCCGAGTCAAAGATTATTACGTAGAAGTGTCACCCCTTGAACTTAACTCGAACACTGACTCTTACGAAAATATTAATTCCATTTACGATTACAAATCTGATAGATCACAAAATGTTTTAGATCTCATTCGCTGCTCTCATCTTAATAACGAAGAAAGTAAGGCACTTTTAAACTGTTGTTCTGAATACACAGATATTTTCCACTTAGAAGGCGAACCTTTATCCTATACCAATGCAATCGAGCACTCAATTAACTCAGGAGATGCGCCTCCTATACATGTAAAATCTTATCGCTTCCCTGAATGTCACAAGGACGAAGTTGATTCCCAAATCCGAAAGATGTTAGACCAAAAAATTATTCGCCCATCAATTTCACCCTGGAGTGCCCCAGTTTGGGTAGTTCCCAAGAAAATGGATGCTTCCGGCAAAAAGAAATGGCGCATAGTCATAGACTATCGCCGCCTCAATGACGTCACTGTATCAGAGACTTATCCTCTACCTCTCATCACTGATATCCTCGACCAGCTAGGTCATTCCAAGTATTTCAGCACCCTTGATCTCTCAAGTGGCTTTCATCAGGTCAAGATGAGCCCCAAGGACGCGCCAAAGACAGGATTTACTGTCAACACAAATTCCGACGTCGCCGGACATTACGAGTTTACTAGAATGCCATTTGGGTTAAAGAATGCCCCTTCTACCTTCCAAAAGCTAATGAATACCGCTCTTTCTGGTCTCCAAGGTCTTCACGCTTATATTTATCTCGATGACGTCATCATTTACAGTCACGACTTAAAAAGTCATATAACTAAAATTCAATCAGTATTTGACAGACTACGTAAATTCAATTTAAAACTCCAACCAGACAAATGTGAGTTTCTTCGGCGCGAAGTCGCTTATCTGGGCCACATTATCACTGATAAAGGTGTGTGCCCAAATCCAGAAAAAATCAAGGCAGTCAGCCAATTTCCAATTCCCAAAAATCCTAAGGACATCAAATCTTTTCTAGGCCTTGTCGGTTATTACCGACGCTTTATAAACAATTTCTCACAAATAACTAAGCCCTTGACTTCACTCCTTAAAAAGGATGCCACATTCAAATGGTCATATGAACAAGAACGAGCATTCTCCTTATTAAAAGAAAAATTAACTACGGCTCCATTACTTCAATATCCTGATTTTAAACAACCATTCTTGTTGACAACCGACGCGTCAAACTACGCAATAGGTGCTATTCTTTCTCAAGGCGAAATTGGCAAAGATAAGCCAGTCTCATATGCGTCACGCACCCTTAATAAAGCTGAGGGAAATTACGCCACCATAGAAAAAGAACTCTTAGCCATCCTTTTCGGTGTAAAAACCTTCCGACCTTACCTATACGGTCGTAAATTTAAGATAATAACAGACCACAAACCTCTCGTGTGGCTATTCAATGTTAAAGATCCGGGTTCTAGGCTCATGAGATGGCGCCTAAAACTCGAAGAATATGACTATGAAATCGTATATAAAAAGGGTAAATTAAACGCGAACGCTGACGCGTTATCTCGATTCCCGGTAAATGTCCTTGAGGATAATACCGACTCTAATTCAATGATTTGCAACCCTACGCTGTCTCCTGATAACGATGCCAATCCCCATAGTCTTCCTTCTATATCGGAAACTTACGAACAATTCCTTCAAATCTCTAAACAACCCGGTGTTACCTTCGACACGGTCATCCAGGAACACAACGAGTCCTTATTAAAAACTAAAATCAAGTTGATCGCATATCCAACATCAATTGACTTAGATGAGTCGATACCGTATTGTAGTGACATCCTTAACGCAACTACAAACGATAATCCTGACATTCCTAATATTCAAGACATTGAACGCGAACTTCATACCTACTATTCAACTTCTAACGATAAGCACGTGTTTACACACTTATTTGTTAAACTAAATCATTTTGACGAAATGTCGTACAAGGATATATTTAATCTTATCCGCGATTATCGCGACATGGTAAAATACTGGTACTCAGAAGAGAAGGAAATAGCCATATCAGATTTTACAGATCCTTTCTCAAAGTTATCCTTTACGAAAATATACAATATTATAGCATTCCTTTTTCATAACACCAACATAAAGGTTAATATCTATCATAATTCTATAAAGTATCCGACGCCAGATGAGGTTAAGCAGATCCTTAAAGACAATCATGGCTCACCTTTCGCTGGTCATCCCGGAATCTCCCGCATGCTTGAACGAATTAAGTCTCAATTTTGGTGGAAAAATATGCGACAAGATATCGAAGATTACGTCAAAAACTGTCGTTCGTGTCAAATTAACAAACCTTTACGGCAAACGAATCGGGCTCCTATGATAATTACTTCCACAGCATCTCGTCCTAATGAAAAGGTCTATCTTGATCTTGTCGGCCCGCTCCCTGAAACATATGAACATAAATATAAATTTTTACTTACCATTCAAGATGATCTCACCAAGTTTTCTCAAGCGTATCCCATGCAATCCTGTTCAGCTGAAGAAACAGCCAAATTATTTGTAAATTACATTTCGCACATGGGAATTCCTAAAATGATTATCTCCGATCAAGGCACTAATTTTTGTTCCGATCTATTCAAACAGCTTGAAAAATTATTTAGCATCAAACATATATTTGCATCACCTTACCATCCCCAAACCTGTGGTGCACTTGAAAGAAGCCACTCCACCCTTAAGGAATACTTAAGGTCGTATATAGGTGAAAATCAAAACACCTGGGACCTTTACATCCCGAGCGCCATGATAGCCTATAATTCCAATGTTCACTCTACAACAGGGTTTTCACCCTTAGAGTTATTATTTGGCTTTAAGCCTTATCTACCATCCAGTATAGACACTCTTGATAACAATACCTACACCGATTACATACGTGCACTAAATCATCGGCTTTATTATAGCCGCCAAAAGGCTCTTCAAAACATTCAAGCTTCAAAAGAGAGAAGTAAGAATTACTATGATTCACACACCAAACCTTTAAAATATAACGCTGGTGATATGGTCTATATTCGCTGTCACCATAAACAAAATAAGGCTTTGTCGCCCGTCTGGAAGGGCCCTTATAAAATAATTAAGCTAAACAGCAATCACTCCGTGACGCTACTTATAAATCGTAAACATGTACGTCATCACTATGACGAAATAAAACGTGCTCATGATCATGACACGTCATAGTAACCTAGGTCAGTAAGTTATATAGTAATACATAATAATAGGTATGACGTAATCATAAGCCCTTTCGTTCTATTTCAGATCGGCGCTGTCGCCGCACGCGCAGTGTGATTACGTATCACCCATAGTCCGTAGTCCGGGCTTATATTTCGATAAGCTTTTAGACGTTAAGTTTACTAATAGCGACTGGAATGTCGTATCATATATAGATATAAGTCACATACAACCTAATCTAGATAAAATAGAATTCTTGTTTGAAAAGCTTAACGTATTCTGTAATTCCTTCACGTCATCTAAGATACAATCAGATTGCATCAATTCCTTATCGGCGCTGAAAAATCAGCATCTTACTAATGTTAATAAATTTTCCTCTATTTCATATTTGCTTGAAAGTGAAAAGCCTAAGAAACGTTTTAAAAGAGGTCTTCTTGATTTGGGAGGATCACTCTTAAAAACAATCTTCGGCACACTAGATTCCGAAGATGCAATTAAATTCTCGAAAGCTATAGATAATGTACAGACGGATGAAAAACATCTCGCTTATCTTATGAAAGATAATATTCACGTAATTCAATCTACTATTTCGTCATTTAATAATACTATGTCCAAGGTCGATCGAAACGAGAAACATCTCTTAGAAAACATGGAAATCATACACAAAACCCTAGAGACAGTTTCCAATACTAATGATTAATTAGAAATAAAATCTCAACTTAGTTCCTTATTAAGTTCCTTAGAAGCTATTATCTTAACTCTATCTTTTGATATCGATGACGTTAATAATGCTATTTTATTCGCGAAACTAAACGTTTTGCATCCGACTGTACTCAGCCCGCATCAACTATATAATGAATTAGATAAGAATAGAAATAATCTTCCTAGCCATTACGAACTTCCTATTTCTTTAACTTTACAAAATATTCAAGAAATAACTGATATTTCTCAGTTAGTCTGCTACTATCATTTAAATAAGATTATTATAGTACTTAAGATTCCTTTAGTCCTACCTCAAGTCTATAACCTTTATAATATTATTCCTTTACCAGTTCCTTACGATATCACGAAACCTGACACTTTCATACTCATCGAGCCAACAAGCTCGCACGTAGCAATAACAGCTGATCGTATGTTTTACTCACTAATAAAAGACATCGATAAATGCAAGCTTATCAGTGAGAAGTGTTATGTGTGTGTACTTATAAATATGTTTTCAGTGATTGCAAATCCAACGTGCGAGACGACTCTACTAAGTGAAGTGGTAACTAAACTCCCAGACACGTGTGTAACTAAGTTAATTCATGGTTCTATTGATGTATTTTATAAGATTAGTTTTAACCGCTGGATATTTGTTCAATCGGAACCAGGGAAATGCCACATTACATGTAATAACGAAGATGTAAGTCTAGACGTAATCTTATTCGGTACTGGCATCTTAACCCTACCGAGAAACTGCAAAGCGTTCTATAAAACGCTACAATTTACCGCTGTTGGCGAAACGTCACTCGGTAACGTAACTAATACGATTTCAAATTTCAATATTTTATTAGATGATTGTTGTGAACGGTCCAAGATAAATAAAACATTTGAGAAGTTACCTTTTTCTAAATTAAGTAACGTAGGCAATCTTGACTCTTTGGTACATGCCAGCATCCATCTGAATTCTTTAGAAGATGAAATTAATAAAATTGAAAATCCGTCTCACTTTGAGACCTATGGCATTCATTACATGTCCCTGAGTTACGTAATCAGCATCCTTTTCCTAATTATTATTTTAATTAAATATCATAAGAAAATATGTAATCGTAAGCAATCTTCATGTTGCATTCAAATATTCAATCAGTGTAATAACACCAAATCCAAAACAAATCCAGCCTCAATAACAATCTATGAAGATGTTATTAGAAAAGATGGATCAGAATCAGAAGATGCGATAAAAAATCCATCTCCGATAAAAACTCCTATAAAAAGAAACTTACTTCTAACTAAAAGTCTTTAATTATTATTTTTATATACTGAGAAAAATCTTCTCAATTCCCATCCATCTTATCTTAATAAAATAGTTTGTATTCACTTTTTGTTCTAAGCTAAATATAAGTAATTGATGTTATCCTTAATAAAGAAAAACCTTCCCTTAAACTATCCTATAATATTGTAGTAGTCTTACCTTGATTATTGTCATTGGTTTCCTTTGTAACTGTTTTAATTATATCGGTCAAACAGAAGTCCAATCTTTAGTTTTCGGGTTATCTTTTAATTTATCTCTCATCACTTTAAGATGTGATGATCGATCTTAACGGGGGGGTTGTTATATCGCCATTTGCGGGGTTAACTATATAAAATAAAATTGCTTAGTTTCCCATTGCATTGACGTCAATGCAATAGGAAACCGTTCTCCGGTTCATTCAATTATTTCATTTTTCTAGTTAGTTCAGATTGGACCTCCGTCGGGCGCGAACCTTTTCAATTGTCATAATACTATTTTTCGGAAGTAAAGTTCGTGTGTAATTCATTTAGTTTTTTTTTTAAAAACTCTTCGCTGACCCGCTCCGTAACAGTACCTTTCATCCCGAAAAAAAATATTGTTCCCGAGGGATAGCAAAAAAAATTTCTACACAGACAAAGTCGCGGGCGGTCGCTAGTAACCTTATAAAGCTCCATCCCATTTACTTTGACAAAGTTCTATCTCATTCTCATCGCGCGTGGATTATATCCCTCCCCTTATTAATAAAGATTGTATAGCAGATGTATAGTTTAGTTACACAATGGTTACTCTCTGTCAAACTATTTAAGCTTGACATTAAAAAGAAAGGGACAAAACACTGTGTAACTATACATCTGTTATACTATAATCTTTATTAGTAAAGGGGTTAATTTGTACCTAAAATGTGTGAAATAAAAATAAAAATAGTATGTTGATTTTGTGTGCCGGGGATTCCAGACTGCATGTTAAGTTTGTGAATATCGTTATTTATTTCTGTTAAAGCTGATAAGTTTCTTGCGCCTGTTCTTCTTGTCAGTTAAAAAAGTCTGGAACGGGTGGTAGGAAAATATAGACGATTCAAAAGTGCTTAATTATTAAGTTTCTTTTGTTTCCTGGCGATTACAAGCCTAAAAGGAGGCTCCGTTAAATAAAAAATAATGTAAGTCTCTATACAACATGTTACAAAAATACCCCTAATGCCGAATATGGTATATAGGGACCATCAAACTGAACAACTTTGACTATGGGACCAAATTTCAAATCACGAAAAAAAACCAGCTGTTTCATACATTTTGATATTTTAGATTTTAATTATTGTATGAAACAGATTTTTTGTTTCGATATTTCAGAATTGGTCCCATAGTGAAAGTTGATCAGTATGATGGTCCCTATATACTATATTCGGCATTAGGGGTATTTTTGTAACATGTTGTATAGAATTTTCAATTTTGAGATTTTAGCATTCCCAATGCTATTTTTATAAATACTAAATAATATACTAGAAAAAATACGACTCGCACCAGATCATGTTCTTTTCGCGGGTACGATTCCCGTCCGAGAACATGATCTGGTGCGAGTCGTATTTTTCTAGTAATTATTTAGTATTATATTGTATAGATTTTTTTTTTGATTAAAATAATGTAGAGTATATACTGACTCGGCCAGCGCCTGTATGATGGCGCGCGGCGTGTCGGGGTCGGGGCGCAGCGGCGGGGACAGCACGTGCGCGGCCGCGTGACGGAAGCACGAGTTCTGGTAGTGGGTGCCTGCAGACACGACAGGGGGGATTACATTACTTTTCTTAAAAAGTCTTTCTCTTTCAAACAAAAAAATAATCATCTAAATCGGTTCATAAACAAAGGAGTTATACTCGATTATCCGTAAAAATATGTGATTGAATATTGACTATTAAATCGATTTCAAAATAAACAATAATGGGACCGAACTGGAAGTATATTTTTACCTTTCAAGCTTACGCGCTCACTAGACATGAAATAAAGCACTTTTAACGAATTTTAACGCGGTTTTATTTAAAATAAGTATTTAGTTTGATTTTTAAACGGGGCCGCGGCAGCAGCCAAAGGTGCCGAAACGTCGGGAAAATAAAAAATCTAATTATTGCTCCCGTAAAATTATTTTATACTTTTTTTATCCGGGTTTTTTTATAGTTCAATTTTTGTTTCTAGTTCGTTTTAAAAACGTGTTTTTATTTTCATTTTTTTTAATGATTTATTAGGAGTTTTCAAAGTTCACCTTCATAACGGCTTACGCAGAGTTGTTTCGATCATTTACTATTGAAATTTAAAAAATGAAACGTGATCGAAATATAACGCTCCTAAGAGTTTGGTGAACAGCTAAGGAACTGCTTCGCTGCAAGTCAGCGCAATTTTTTCTAACATTATTTATCTAAATTTAAGAATTTTTAAATTTTGAGGTTTTGGCATTCCTAATGCTATTTTTATATAATATTAAATAATATACTAGAAAAAATACGACTCGCACCAGATCATGTTCTCGGACGGGAATCGAACCCACGACCTTTGGATATCCGGTCCAATTATCTGACAGCTGAGCTACCGAGTCACTTGGTATTAAATTTAAGAATTTAATTATAAAATTTGTTTAGGTATAACGTCAGGGCCGAATTTAGAGGTGTGGAGGCCCCGGGACAATAAGGGAGTGGAGGCCCCTAATTATTTTTCAAATAGGTTATATATTATTTTTCTTGCAAAGTATTTCAATCGTTTATTTATTTAGTCGTATGGCACTAAATAATATTAAAATCAAAATTACTTGGTATGTTTTCAAATCTTAAAATTAGAAAGGTACTCTTTCGTCGTGTAAGATTCTTTTTTTAATAAATACAATTCATGTGAAGACCCCTTTCTTGTGGAGGCCCCGGGCAGTTGCCCCGGTTGCCCTCCCTTAAATCCGGCCCTGTATAACGTTCGTACGAGGAAGTGGATCGATAGGAGTATGAACCGACCGTCGGTGCCGATGGTGGCGGCCAGGGTCTCGGCGTAGAGCGGCGGGCGCTGGCGACGCCGCGCCAGCTCCAGCGCCTCCACCGCGCTCTTGGACATCACGTGCACGACGTACAGCGGGGAGTCCGCCTGCGACCACAACTCGAAAATATCAAAATGTATGAAACGGCTGGAAACAGCTGATTTTTTTTTCGCGAATTGAGAGTTGGTCCCGATAGTAAAAGTTGTTCAGTTTGATGGTCCGTATATACCATATTCGGCATTAGGGGTATTTTTGTAACACCTTGTATAGATTTCTCATCTTAATCAACTGTTTAAAAATATCTGGAAAGATGTTCAGTTGAATGTCGAGGTTAATTCCTTCTATATTGGTGAGATGGCGCTGGCTTGCAGCGTAAGAGTTGATAATTTTACACCTGAAAACTAGCATAGCCGGTTCCGAGGTGCTGAGGATATTAGGTGTAGTGCGCTTCCATCTTCGGCTTATCGTCAATTAACATCGGGTGATGTGAAGGCCGGTGGATAATTTTTTTTTACGATAGGTGGCCACTTTTACCGATAAAACTCCATTCGACTAAACGACAGGCTAGAAAATATTGTTTGAGCGATAAAAAGAACCACAAAGCTTCTACGGAGTGCACTACAGAGAGATAATTCACAATTTCGTCTTTATTTAAGCACTATGTTATTTTTTCAATAGCGACGCTAGTGTGCAGACTGTGCAACCTTAATATATCTATATTTTTTCTCTTTTAAAATCTGCAATCGGGGCTTTCCACTATGAGCAAATGAGTTCCAGACTTTGATCGGTGTAGAATGTGTCCCTCAACAGGGACATCTCCTCCTTCATTAATAAATAAATAAAAAATACCGTCGACTTGATAACCTCCCCTTTTTTTGAAGTCGGTTAAAAATAAAAAAGTGTATGCATCAGTGACCTGGTTGGCGATGACGCAGGCGCGGTTGACGGCCTCCGCCTCCACCTCCTCGTCGCGCGACAGCTCGTGCCCGTGCGGTCCTCTAACACCCGCAGCTAGCAACTTCTCAGTGTTTCGAGCTATTATGTTACCATTTTCGGCGTGCACCTGGAACGAGAAGTGGTTTGATTAAGGCTCCTATATCCCTCGAGTGGCGCCCTCATTTTAATTAAATTTATTGCTCGCTAATTACATAATGTATCGAAAATTCACATGTACAGATCGAAGCTAAGGTTCTATAGTTTATTTACAAACAATAACTTCATTAAAATACAGTTCGTTGATGTAGTAGTAGGCACATGAGCAAAATGTGGCCACTTTTAGCACTTTTGCCAACTACTACTACGAACAACAACTGCGGTGTCAGTTTTATACACAGTCAGTCTGACTGAAACGAAAAAACCGCCAGAATACGTGAAGAATTCGCATCATACATTCTTTAAGTATGTACACTAATATTTTGTATATTGATAATAAGTGCAAGTTCTGTAAAACAAGCAAGCACGCATTAGAAAAGTGCCCCATCACGCGGTCGTATCGCTCACCGCACCGTACCGCGTTTAACTAGCATCAAGTGCCTTGAAGCCAGGCAGTTAGAATCTAGTAAAGAAATTAAATTAAAGTCAGTACAATCGCGCTAATAGTTAAGGATGTTCAAGGCAGCTTATGACTTAGGTAAAGTGTCTAACACTTCTTTTTTTTTAACAACATCACATACATTGCTCCGATTCCAAAGTAAGTAGCTAAAGCACTTGTGTTATGGAAATCAGAGACAGCGGTGGTATCATAACACCCAGACCTGAGCCAATATAGAACAGTTCGTTTCCTAAATTGGCCCAACCGGGGTTTGAATCCGGGACCTCAGAGATGGCGACACCTTGAAAACCGGTGTACAAAGCCACTCGACCACGGAGGTCGTCATTCACCTCTTGGTTGGACCTGAAAATGACGGAAGCGTTTTCCAATTTTGGAAAACACTGCATTCTCTAATCCGCCTGCCAACTGCGAGGAGATTATGACCACATCCTCCCTCGTCCTGCAGTAGACTAAACGGGCTCGTTAAGATGATGATTTAAGGTTGCTATAATAATGATAAATATAACAGCAAAGTGGCTATTCGCCTCGTAAATCGCGCGCTCGCGTTAGGAACGGCATTTCGGACGCGAGTCAAAGGGGATGAGCAGCCTTTATGGGAAAAAATGTAGTCTATGGACGCGTGCGAGCGTCCAATATCGTTTCGTCGAGTGACTCGCGCGAGTGGCGAGGCGAGCTCAAATGTGTGATTGCAGCATCAGCAGGCCTACCGCCTAACTCAAAATGATTTCAAATTGCTAAAGTTTATGACGTCAATGCGCTGTCCATCCTTGTAATCGCATTATATGACAAGGACGGACAGTGCATTGCTATCGCTATCGCTATAGCTTTGAGTTAGGCGGTAGGGCCCCATATGTGAGATACCTACCATAGACAACGCTCGTAACTCCGTGCAGGTTTCGAAGGCGCATGAAAGTTCATAGTCATCTAACATCCACGCGTCTTTGTAAGCCATGAACATCTTGAACGAGTTGACTCCATACTGATCTGACACTAGCTGTTCCATTTCCTTCTTCACGGAGGGAGACCACCAGGTCACACCTACGTGCAAGGCGTAGTCGCAACACACCTGGAAAGATGATGATCACTTTGTACCACAAAAAAGCCACGTATGCAAATATAAAATGGAGTGCTCTGATGAAGAGTGAAAATTTAATATCTCTATAGCCAATTATCACATTTAATACATGATTTTTTTCATATGTGCGTATAATTATTAATTTATGATTCAATGGTGGTATGATTAAATCACTTTGATTTAAATCACGATCTTTTCAATAAAAATCATTGATTAAATCAAATGGCTTCTTTTCTTTCCTATTTGTATAAAAAAAAATGAATATGGATAGACACAAAAATTTATTTAAATAAAATTAACTTTGTGTTAGAATTACTACTTAAAACGGTTTTTTTTTTTTTAAAAACTGCCAATTACTGTCCTTATATCTTCCACCAGGTATTTTTAACTATTTTTCGTCCGAATAAAAGAATTAGTAAAACAAAAGCGCGTTGTGGTTTCACGCACTATTTTAAGTAAATTTTAAAGGATCAAGACATAAAATCAGTGATTTATATTTTTTGCAAAAATCACTTTTTTTTAACCCTGATTTAAATACAATTTAACAATAAACAGCCATAAACGTTGAATTTATGTTGAAAAAAAAACGATTTTTTTATGCGAAAATTATAATTAAATTCATAGCTTTAACTCATGTTACTGAATCATTTAAAAAAATATACGCACATAATATATAATTCCTGTTTAAAATGTTATAAAAACTAGGTTTAATTAATGTTTACTTTTTTAATATCAAATCAGGTTAAAAATATTTCCTCACCTTACTGTCGGCTTTTTGTCTCCAGTGGTTATAGGCCTCTATGAGGGATTGTCCTTTTTGTGGTAGAACGAAGTCAACTGTGAACATAAAAGAATTTAAGTTACAATAAAAAAAAATATACGCGACGAATAGATAACCTCCTCCTTGAGTTTTTGGCGCCATTTTGTCGAGTTCGGTTTGGTGTCTATTTTAATTATTTTCAAATTTATTCATAGTGGATATTGTGTCTTAAAATTGGTGCAGTTATATGGTACAAGTGTCTACGCAACTGAACAATACGTGGGATAATTGAAATAGGCGCGATCTCGGTTGTGTGAAGCTGAGACTTTTAGTGAAGTGGTGGCTTCCTCGGCAGAACTAACCGAGTAAACTGCCTTGATATACTTGGTGCCAAATGCTCCAAGCAGCATTGGAATGCGATGCACCCGCATTCTAATGAAAAATTAAACAATATCTACCACTGAATTATTTAACACTTGACACTGGCAAAAATTACTTCCAAGAGGAAAGTAGATTGCCATAACAAAAAAAGAAGAAGAAGAACCTCCTCCTTTTTAATTTTTGAAGTCTGTTAGATCGTTAAGGCATTTATGCTGTACTTGATAGTTTAAATAATTACTACGCGTTCACTTCATCATTGCCGCTACCTCCCGGCCCGCCTCGTCATACCGCACCCCCTGCGTCGCCTTTCTAGTACGGCTAGCAACGCAAAGCTTAATTTTTATTTCTGTTGATTTAATCTTTACGTTCGTTATTTGTGTTGTTATAATGATTAAAAGAGTAAAGTTCCTACATAATAACGAACCTAACTTGTTATATAAATAAATGACACTCTTTGAACAAGAAAAAAAAAGAAAAACATGATTACTTTTTTGTCTACGGTACCGTTAGCTGTGACGTAATAACGGTCGTCGACGGCAATCACGTAGTGAACGCGTAGTACATAGATCTTTATCAAAAGGTAGAGATACACCATTAATAAAATTCTGACTTCAATAATATTATTACATTAAAAATATACTTTGTTTTATTAAGAAAAACTACCTTCATTTAATCGAATCTGGCGTTACCTGGGGGCTGATTACGTAACTCTGTTGCTAACAATTATCGATTGAAACCGTAGTTACATTGCTGCTTTAAGTAAGATAGTTGTCACATTGGTTCTTTTCTTACTAACGCAGCAATGTAACTGCGATTTCTGTCAAAGTCGATTGCAACAATGTTAGAAAATCAGGGGGCAGGGGGCTGGCGGTAGTCGGCGCCGGCGCCGATTTCTTATAACATGATGTTACGATGACTACAACCAAACACTTACCAAAGAATACTTTTACGACAGGTACTTACTGACAGTGGTAGTGCCCCCCGCTATAGCAGCTTTGGTGCCATGGTAGAAATCGTCAGCAGTCTTCGCGCCCATCATCTCCAACTCCAAGTGAGTGTGGGGGTCGATGCCCCCTGGCATCACCAGGTTGCCGGAGGCATCGATGGTCCGGGTCCCACCAGGGATGATTAGGTTGCGGCCCACTTGTCTGAAAGGAAGAGAAAGTAGGTATGTATTTACTAGATTATGTACTCCAATAGAACGCAATGGATAATACGACAAATATTTTTTTGTCAAATAAAAAAAAACGTTTCTAGATTTGCCCCTCAGAAGTGCGACAAGTTAGGAAGTAGTTTTAGAATTTATAAAGCAATATTTATGGAGAAAATAAATGAAATGTAAAAAACCCTTAGTGACGTCACAGCTCGGCATGAAAATAGGTCACTTAAAAATGTCACATTGTTTGACAGTGACAGCGTTTTCTACGTGTTTTCTGAATGTTTGTTAATCTTAGGCGCTGTGTGGCAATGACATCACTACATAGAGCCTCAGAGCTACGTCACTTCCGGCTAAATTTTTAACCTTTTAAAACATTTTTATTTTAGTAAAATAGTCATCTCTTTTTTATTCTCTCTTCAAAAACCAAATAAAAAGGGCATGTTATTTTTGTGACGTATTGTCCATTACACTTGTAAGTTTTGCTCACGTATACAGGGTTATTTGTATAACACCAACAACCTCATAAACAATAACATATTTTGTTCAACGACTTTTCCGAAAACAGACAAAAAAATAGACTTTTCATAAAACTCGATCAGCTGTTTGGACATTTGTATGTTGTATTGTTTTCGGAAGACGTAGAACAAATTGTTGTTTAAGTTCTTCAATTATATGATCAAGTTTATGTTGTTAAAATAGTAATCTACTCCTTGGAGGTTGTTGGTGTTATACAAATAACCCTGTATAAGGTAACTTACGTAAGTAAACTCTTTAAGTAGCTTTCCGTAATTTCTTATTACTTGCGTTACAGCCGTAAGTTACTTACATATTTTTTACATAAGCAACTTACAAGAGTAAAGGCGACAAACAAAGCCATACAAAATATAGTAAGTAGGTAGGTACCTAGTATTCTAAAAAAAAAATCTGTTTTAATGTAAGTCTATTACTCCGTAAATCTCAGAAGTTAATTTGTAATTTTTATGAACTACTTAAGAGATACCTATTACTTTATTTTCATTAAATGATTTCAAACATTTATAATATCTTTCTTTGTGGTCAAACTGGGCAAAATTGCCAATTTGCCCGCTCTGTAAACACATTTCAAGTGGTTCGTATTAACACTGACAGATGGCGCTGCAAGTTCTTTGCGTCGTGGTATCTTTAATCAGTGCCAGTTTCAATAAAGGTTATCTGACTTGATTCTCAATTATAGTTACGTACTATAATGTAAACAATTTTCTCGATGTATCTCGAAAGGGCGGTGATTAGTCAAAAGTCTGGTCACTGCGTTCCCTACATTATCATAAATATTTAGAAAAGTTTAATAATTATGTTATTTATGTATGAATGAATACCACGCCTTGTATAAGTAATAGTTTATATATTTTTTACTGCAAAAGGTGCAGAAACGACGGAAATCCGGGCTAGTGTAGTGTAAGTATTCATTTAAATGTATGTTTATTACGCGCGAATCTAATTCGATTATTTGTATGATTTATTAAGAATAGGAAATATACTAACTTTATTTCCATTAAATGATTTCAAATAATTAATTAAGCATCTTTCTTTGTGGGCAAACTTGCCAACTTTCCCGCTGTAACAACACATTTTAGTTTTTCAAGTGTTTCGTATTAACACTGACAGATGGCGCTGCCAGTTCTCTAAGTCGCGGTATCGTTAGTCAGTGCCACGATCGATAAAGGTTACCCGACTTCATTCAGAATTATAGTGACAAATTTATGTTACTGTGAAACTAAGATTTATCTCGAAAGGGTGGTGATTGGCCAAAAGTCTGGTCACTGCCTACATATAATGAAAAACACGAATTTAAACTTATAGATGGTATGGTATGCGTGTATAAGAATCGTCGTGTGCGCCGCGTTGCGTCATGCGTGCAATACAAGCAAACAACAAGCCCAGTTAAGCTGAAAAATCTAGTAGAAATCACTAAAAAAACATAAATAAACAGTAAATTCAGTTGGGCCTTTGAAATACTTAATAATTGCACTGGAGTTGATTAGAGAAAAGTGCTTTACTAATTTCAAGCAACTTTTATCTATTTCAAGTTCTTAAAAAGTGGCAAATGATCATCAAATTGCGAAACAAGAAATTAAATAAGTTTTTGCTCAGTTAGATAAAAAAATTTTTTTTTATTCATTTGATTACAAAATAGGGAATAGCTGTATTGTATAAATAAAAAGCTGACTCACGTTTCATTCCCCACTGAACCGCACAAAGCAATTTAATTTAATCAATTGTTAACACTGATTTAACGAAACGCATAACAATATATTGGGGTTAAGAATCTATTGACCTCGAAAATTAAATGATGCGGGAACTTCGTTATTTTCTAAACTAAACATTTTTTTTATTTAATATGAAAAATGGCCAATAGAAGAATCATAGTAACTTTTTTCCCTATAATTATATTTGTAGCTGTTTATTTAACCGACTTCAAAATAGGAGGAGGTTATCAAGTCGACGGTTTTATATGTATGTTTGAATTTTATAAAGATTTAACTTGATTACGTTTTTATTATATAGCTGAAATAAAAGCATTGAACATATTTTACGCTATCTAAGCAAAGAACAATTGTAACTTTTGTTAATTGATTCAACTTAAGTATTCCATTACATTTCTTTCTACAAGGTGTTACAAAAATACCCCTAATGCCGAATATGGTATATAGGGACCATCAACAACTCCAACCAACTCTGAAATCGCGAAAAAAAATCAGCTGTTTCATACCAAAAATTAAAATCGAAAATATCAAAATGTATGAAACAGCTGATTTTTTTTTCGCGATTTCAGAGTTGGTCCCATAGTAAAAGTTGTTCAGTTTGATGGTCCCTATATTATATACCATATTCGGCATTAGGGGTATTTTTGTAACATTATTCTAATTTTACTTTTTTTGCTGAAAAGAAGTACACTAAAAATAAAATTATAAAGGTACCAATTGCTCAGATGAAAATAGGGGCCACCATATGAATTTTCATACAAAAGAGGTATTTTTCTGATAAATTCAATCCATAGACTTATGTATTCTACGGAAGTATAATAAGGTTATGATTCAATCAGAGATATTGTTCAAAAGCTGTAATATCCAACATGCCGAATTTATTTTCTAATTTACATTTACTCCTTTTCGCTGTGTCAGTAAGAATAAAAAGAAATTGGAGTTTCGTACAAAAATACGCGAAATTTAACATTTTCTAATTCTAACTGACACGGTAAATAGGAGAAATTACACCTACAGTTATGACTATTACAGATTTCGAACAATAACAAATTCAAAAATAAAACCAAATTGTATTTTTCAGAAAAATACCGTTCAGAACATAGCTCTTTTGTATGGAAAATCATAATAAAGTAGCCCCTATATATTTTTTTTGAGTTAGTATATTTAGAGAAATTAACTGACTCTATGACAAAAATGTTATTCTGTGCTGACAAATGGGTTTCAACTGTGCTTAGTTAGACCCTAAAACTGATATTTTTACTCTGTGTTACCAGATGCTACTATCGCGAACAAAGGAAATTATTTAAGTAGGTATGTAAATATTCATAAGATTATGTGCAAGCATTGTTTCCTTTTCTTATACTTGGTCACTTTCTCCGGCAAAATCACCAACGGAACAATGGGTGAATGTTTTTTCTAAAACTGAAGCAACTTTTTTTGGGTGTTATTCTGCAATGGGAACGTGTACACCTTGTATAGTGTATGTATACCTTGTGGTTTGGCAAGTAAATGAGAAATTGTTGCTAGAAGAGTACCTAGGTTACGGACATGAATTATGGATTATGGAGAGCAAGAGGTGTTGAGTTGCTGGCAACATTTAATTAGAAATTTAAAAAGTAAAAAGGTACTTCCAAATTCCTCTCTCTCAGGCTCGGCAGGAAGCTTAACTGGCTGATTATGTCATTCTTAATTGAGTGCGCAAATAAACGTACGTACAGTTACGTCTATTAATATGCATACAGCTTTGTCACTCTAAGGCCTATTCCTTTTTTTAAACAGAAATCGATACAAATTGACAACTACAACAAAAGTTCTAAATTGTATACCGTACATATTTTTGTACGTGACTGCACATACCTAATTTTCATCAAGTGTTTTATTGAATTAACATTGACTTCAAAAACCTACAGTCTAAATCGAAAATCAAAACTCGTGCGAGCAAGGTACAGTAGAGTTCATAAATATGTAAATAAGCACTTTTGACAGATGTTGACTTTTATTACAAAGACATAAGGTTGATGAACTGTCAAAGGTGCATACATTTATTGAACTCTCGGTACGTATAATAATATCGAGAAATTATGTTCGATGTTGATCGTCTTCTGTTACCATTACTGGTGACGCACATTACCTTATAAGATATTTCCGGAACGCGTTGCGCATTCGAAGTCGCGCATCGCAAAGTGGACGTTCCTTTTATGAAAATTTGGAAGTGTTTCCTCGTTTGAAAAGATAAGCATAGACAAGACACAGGGTACACAATACTGGGCATATTTGTATACTACAACACACACATACACCACAGAGTTAAATGTACAAAGTTCGTCCAAATTAGATTTTTGAAATAAACAACCGTCTAGCTAAGTATTTTGTGATTGATAACCGCACCAAATCGAATTTTTATCGGTTACCTGCTCTACTTTACAACCTTGAAATTGTGTTTTGTCGTGAAAAAAACGCAACTCACTGTGTTATCGGGTCATTACCTGGGTGATCCAATAACCTTGGTTTGATTATTTGGCTTCTGTATTGTACACACGACATCACGTCAGGTTATACAGTTAAACTGCGAAAACAGCTTTTATTACTTAGGACATAAAGGCGGTCTCAAGGTCAACATGTATAGTCTGAGGTGCCGTCGTGTGTATGCCAGTATCATGTTGCATTATAAGAAACGGTTTTTAAAATCGAATAAGGTAAGTATTGGCAAGAAAGTCTTAAAAATGATAACAGTCAATTCCTGTTAACATTATTTCTAAGAGACAAAAGTTATAGTGTTAACAATCAACACTCGCAGAAACTATACGTGTTTCAATTAAAAACAATATGAGTACGGTTTTTGCTAAGCTTTTTCTCAATTCTCAAATCATTACGAAGAGTTAAGGATTGAGATCGTCTTCATAAATGTCATCTTTCAGACTAGATCTAAGTATCGGTCCATTCGTGAGTGTGTGAGCGAGCTAGCTAAGATCTATCAACGACAGTGTATTTTTAATAATACACTCCCATTGTGATTTCCTATTTATTACTTCATATGATTTCAGACAAACACACATACATCACGTTAGCACACCCATTTATTTACATCGAGGATTAAAATAAAAATGAATGAGTCGTAGTGTTGAATGAATTATATTGAAGACCACTTTTATTTATTAGATTTTTATTAGTTTATGGTCAAGAATGCGCTGATGCTTTTTTATTACGACGTCATAAAAATCTGTAAGTATCATTCATTAAGTAGCAAAACTATTATTATAACTATTAGAGGCACTTAATCACTTAATGTTCGGATCTGAAGTGGTGCTGATCTGTCAGTCAGTCAAGAGTCAACACACTGACTGACATTTTATAATATCTAACGATTTTCTAATTTTGGCATGGTATGTACTGTACTGGTATTTCACTGACAGCCCTACCTAACCCTCAGGCATGATGACGCATTCGTCATCACTCCATTTTATGAAATGTCGCGCGAGATAAAACAGCGCGCCGCCGACACACTTCATTGTTTACAAACAACTACCTACGTGTCCAAGCATGATATACCCGACTTAACACTCTCTCTTTCTGGTTGCCAGTAAGTGCAAGCAAGATGGACGTAGTGGCTGATAATATCGATCTTCAGGCAACACTCAATCTGTGAGGTAACGTGATTAGAGTGAAGAATGAAGACACAAAAATAGCAGACATTATAAAAGATGAAGTACACACGACAGTCAGGTTATAAAGATAAACTGCAAAAACAGCTTTTATTACGTAGGGACTAGGGACTAAAGGCGGTCTCAAGGTCAAAATGTAGGTGAGGTCTGAGGTGCCGTCGTGTGTACCCATCTAAACTTTGGTCACTACATAGAAAACAACCTCGTTACAGGAACACAGGAACCAAACATTTAGCTTTAACAATAGAGTTTATTTATTTTAACAGGTAATCTTTAACTTCAGTTCCCTATGTTATTTAATTTTAAACCAATGACACTTTCCGTTTAATTTTTTTACAATTTTGTAATAAGGATGCAATGAGACAAGCCCACCAGTTGGTCAATCATTCCCATTACAGTTGCATGCACCTTTTCCGAGTGACAAATGGTAATTAACACACATTACAGTAATCTATTGGAGACCCAGCTAGGGTTGCTACTTAAACCGAAAATTACATTTGGCTTCTTTTTTAGAGTTAATTTTGTCAGAAAGAAAAAAATATAGATAAGAATTTAATGAACAGACCTTATGATTATATTGTGACAGAGATTGTCCTTTAATAAAATATATAAAGGAAGGCCCAGTTCGAGTACCCCAGCAGTGGGGACTGTAGAGGCGGATTCCCCGAAATTTTTCCCCGATTCTTCCCTGTTATTTTAATTTCCATTCACTTTATTCCCCAAACTTATTTTTTTACCAATTCCACTTTACTAAAATATTTTTTCCATTAAATCATGTATTTCTAGTCGTTTTCAATACCAAAAGGTATTTTCACCCATCGAAATTTTGTCCCTATCTTATAAATTGCCAGTTGCATTTCTTCCAAACTATTTTAAGCTAACTTTTTCCTTTTTTTTCGTCGCATTATCTGGTTGGGCATGGCATAGGTATTAGCCATTAATTCTTCTGTGAAATATACTATTATTATCCGACCTATTCGAAAGACCATTAGTGCCATGTCTGCCACTTCTCATCATGAACATGATGCTGGAGTAAAAGTGACTACCTACCCTATTTTGGATTGTCATAAACCTACAATTGTCTTAATTACATACATTCCCCTTTGATTTTGAGGAGTTCCCATGTGTATCTTCAAAGTCCAAAATCCAATGTCAACGAAGCTAAATTAAAACTACACATAAGGTACTCCCTTTCCAAGAAAAAAAACATCTAAATCGGTTCATAAACAAAGAAGTTATATCCGAACAACCATAAAAAAACATCAGTGTAATAGTAAGCGAAATGATACTAATTTCAGGATTACTTGAAAACTATTGAACCCATTTCCAAATTTAAAAAATGGGACCAACTTGGGAACCAGGTTTGTTCACAAGTTGGTCCCATTTTTTATATAAGAATGAAATGACGTTTGAATCATTTCACCAGCCAGACGTTTTCGAGTAATCGGTAAACATACACAAAAAAACATACAGACGAACAGAGAACCTCCTCCTTTTTTTGAAGTCGGTTAAACAATACAACAATATTGGCTAAGATACACTTTCCTTATAATTGGATTTGTACACACGTACTAGAAGTTGATTTCTTCCTTTCCCACCTTAATATGTGTGGGCGCGTGCGCGCGCAAGGTGTGAACTTTTTTTTATGAAACACGCATATGTTTGTACAACACAATTTGTAGTTTTGGGAAGTCACAAGTCTGAGACCAAACAAAACACGAAAGTTGAGAAAACGAAAGTGAACGATCGAAAAGTATGTGTGGGAAAACTGGTTTGGTGAACAAAATACAACGTCATTACATTAAACTAGTCCATTAAAATAGAACACTTTTACTCCGGTATCATGTTCATGATGAGAATAGTGGCAGCCATAGCACTAATGGTCTTTTAAATAGGTTGGATAAATATGAATTGTTTCACAGAAGAAATACGAAACACAACTTCTAAGTTAATTTGTGTCTTCCAAGTATTTGTTATTATGGTCTGTGGTGTCTTTTCATCTAATTAAATCATAAATTTTCTGTCTGTTCTGTTGGTTAGCGAATTATAACTTCTTGCTACTTAAGTTTACGTTATTTTCCTAGATCTACGTCGACCTAGAAATGTTACAGCTTGAAAGATATTTTTATTTATTATAGTAATCTTTCATCATTACTGTCAGAATCGCATGAGTGCCGTCACACACAATCATGGTGCCGTTGTCTGTAACAGTATAGGCTCAATAACTATGCTCGGCATGAGTTTCATTATTGTCATTTTTGCACTCAATTGTATTTGAGCAATATGATTAAACGGTGTTACGGTACCGATATGAGTTACCTACTTTATGTCCAAGCTTAAATATTTACACCGTTGCAGTTGCAATAACCAGCTGTCATCTCATAGTCGATAGATGCTGGCTGGACCGATCGTCGTAGAGATCCTTAGGGCAAGGCCAGTTCACGAAATCTACTCTTTCACTATCTCTTTGGAATATGGTTGATTATTGCATAGCTTTAATTGTCGCTTCGCCAGAAATTTGACGAAATTTAGTACATTTTTATTGATTTCTGGAATACTGGATCATTTATTAAAAATCTATTCGGTTCAAGTGTTAGATCAATAAAAAAGCTTTCCTTTTTGCATAAAAAACATATCACTGTCGTTGAAAATTACGAGAACTGACGATTGGATGTTTATTTTTCTAAGCTTTTATGGTGTTATTCAGGATTTTTGTATAGTGTTATCAAGCCAAAATTCTGTTCGGTTAACGTGTTTCTTTATTTCTTTTTCAGTCTACAGCAATTTTTGAAGTAGAATTCTACATATGTTCTTCCCATTGGAAGCTTAAAAATCAATCTTGCTTAATCGTCGATGCAATCGGACGTGTCGATTAATTAATGTAATAAATTAATAAATCGCTGAAAAGTTGTGCCCTAGTTTTACATTACGCGGAAGAGATATTTACATATCTGTGTCATTTGCATTAGTGTTAAATGAATTCTTAGTTCAAGTGTATAATGTTTTAGTGTAACTTAGTAATTTGAAATAAATATGGAAGGTAGCCCCTTTAACCGGAGCGAGCTAATAGCTCGCAGCCCGCCGCCCACGCCCTCGCGCCGACCGCCAGCGCCCGCGCCAGTCCTACATGAGGAAGAGTCTCCGGAACTTGTATCCACTCCAGAGATCCAGAACTGGATGAAAACAATCGAGCAGTGTCTAAATGAGGTGTGTGCTATTTCATGCGAAGGCAAATTGAATACGGACCAAAAACTGCGGATTAATAATTTATGCCGAAAAGTTAGCAATGGGACATCTCAAATGGCCGTCCAATACCAGTCTCTTAAACAAAAAACTATTCAGGTCCATTTATCCAGTCAAGCCCACAAAGAAAAACATGACCTTTCGCAACGACTTAAAGAACTCAAACTGAGTATTGAAGAGTCCTCAAAACCTGTCGCGGGTTCAGTTTCTTTCGCCGATATGGTAAAAAAAAGCTCTAACACCCTCATCCAGCCTAGTGTCGTGAACTCCGTTGCCATATACCCCACTGACAAGATGAAGTCAAGCGAAGACACAAAAACACTTGTGAAAAAAATAATAAGACCTGAAGAAATGAAGTTGCACGTGAGAAGTTTGCGAAAAACAAGAAACGGCGGTGTCATCATCAGCACCGACACCAAGGACGACATTCAGAAACTGAAGCAGACAGCACAACTGACGATCTCTGGCCTCACTGTGGATGAACCATACAAACGAAAACCGAGAATCGTAGTCATCGGAGTGCCCGTGTGTATGCAGGATATGGAAGTTTACAATTGTATTTTTCAGCAAAACTTAGCTGATAAGCTAAATGGCCTGACACTTGAAACATTTTTGACCTCGATTAGATTAAGTCATAAGTCGGGTAAGAAGGACGCTGATACCTGTAACTATGTAATAGAAGTCACTGCAGATATTCGAAAGGCCTTAGTTACGAATGAGAGAGTATTTGTAAATTGGTCTTCGTGCCCTGTGAGAGACTTCACTCTTGTTACAAGGTGCTACAGGTGCCAGCAGTACGGTCATGCTGCCAAGACATGCAGAGAGGAGGTTAACACCTGCGGACACTGTGGTGAAAAAGATCACGCCATCAAGGACTGTACGAAAAAAGCCGATCCACCAAAATGTGCCACATGCTTGCACTATAAGAAGCCCTCCAATCACAAAACTGGTGATGCTGACTGTCCTGCTAAAAAAATCGCTGAACAAAGATACATCAACTCAATAGATTATGTAGGGGCCTAAAAGTACCATATTTTACTCGTTTTATTTACAGATAGTTTTAATATCGTTTTTCAAATATTGTGACTTCTGTTATTCTTTCCGTTATATAATAATTTACTTGTAGCATCAATTTTCTAATCTTACACAAAAATGCATAATTTATATTTCTGTTTGAATAACCTTAATACTAGTTTACCTTATCTAATAGTTTTAATACGTGCGCAAAATGAATCAAAATAATTTGTAAATAAACTGGATAGCAATTTCAGCAGCACTGACTATGACCTAGTTGTGGAATTTTGATGATGCGAATGTTATGTTTGTCTCAACACAAACAAAAACGAAAGTACGATTTTTGTGTTACAACAATATTGATTTCTCTTTCAGCGAATATGAGTTATTTTTTAATTTCAACATTATTTAAATTGTATTTTATTGTTTATTAATTTTAAGTAGTTATATAAGTACTTATACTTATTTTGCCTGAAATACAGGTTCATCCTAGTTCAGGCACAATATTTTTTTTTCCTATATGTACCTATGTTTAGAATAGTTGTAATAGTGTGATGTAAAATTATTTCAATAAATATTTATTATTATTATTATTATTTATTATTATTATTAATCTTTCAGCAGATCGTGAACTGGCCTCGCCTTAGGGAAGTCCTTATACCCAGGAGTGGGTATCGGGCGGCTGATTAAGATAGCAGTCTATAGACTGCTAAGACGGAAGAATTTGAGTTAGTATTTATTTAGTGATCAATGGGATTGGGAAGTTTGATTGATCATCACAGTCAATGCTATATTTTATGTAGAAGATTTACGACGTCATCAGAACCCAGAATAATCATTTGCTCGAGACTTAGTGATAAATGATCGAGTTTGACAAATACAAATTTGACACTCAGCAGTCGAGGCACATATGTACAGTCCTTATTCGACTCACAATACATGAATGCCAAATCCACGTATTTGAATGAAGCAATATATTTGAATGAAACAGTCGTATATATGTAACATACTCGTACATTATTGAATGATTATCCATATGTCCACTGCTGGACATAGGCCTTCCTAATGGGTGGATACCATATACGGAGGATGGGCCATAACCCACCACGCGGGCCCAAAGCGGATTGGTGATTATCTATGCCTTTTGAATCTCAATAGACTGCCCAGAGTGGACTGATGCGGTCGTTATACTGCTCTATTATTTTAGTTTTTTTTAATCTTTAATCGTATAACATATAGCTCTAAAATTGTCACACCATAATAAGGGGCAACCATATGTAAAATATTGATGAATCAAAACTATACTAACTATACTTTCGTATGGGAGATTTATAGATGGAAATTAAGTCACAATCACAAAGCAAGCATAGTCTATCTCTCGTATTCTTATAAATGGAACTTATTATTTTCAACAACAACACAATAACAGTTTCATGACTCATCATGACCTTAGTTCGGGGGACTGATTACGTAACTCTGTTGCTAACAATTCTCGATTGAAATCGTTTGAAACCGCAGTTGCATTGCTGCTTTAAGTAAGATAGTTGTCACATTGGTTCTTACTAAGGCAGCAATGTAACTGCGATATCTGTTAGAGTTGATTGCAACAAAGTTATATAATCGGGGGGCCGTACCCAAACTCAAGGCCCTTTACAAAGATTTTCTTTCCGATAACAACATCGTTTCTATCGTTAATTTAAAATACATTTCTGTGCGTGTTTCCGTTACCGATAAAGTGTTGTGTGCAAACTCCGTGATGTTCAGCAAATTCTATTCTTATTTATGTGCGTGCACGCAGCAAATCGTCAAAGTGGGGGGCTATTACGCTGTTATGATTTAACGAAGCGTATACGAAAATGGTGGATCGATTGAGGTTAGCGTAGCGTAATGTCAAGAACATTAGGGTGACGAGACGAGGGACTAGTCTGGCAAGTTAGTTGACACATTTAACTAACTGCAAGAGGGAATACAATCAGGATGAGCGATACAGTGAGTCAACTCGTTTTTTATTTTGGACAATCTGTTAGGCTGGCCCCAGACCTACCGTTTTCATTTCTTTGCTTTGCTGTTCTAGTAGCACGGGGGGCCGTACCGGCTAACGCATCGAACTTTGGAAAGTCTGCCGGGCTCCAATTTAAAACAGATAAATCGAAGTAAGAAGTTTCGTATTGTAGTTATTTAAAAGATATCGATGTTCGTGTGACATCATAAATAGGTTCGCCATTTTGGCCCGATTGGGGCTCGATTTATTTGTTTTGATTTGAAGCCCAGCAGACTTTCCGAAGTCCGATGCGTTAGCTGGTAGCCCCTGTTCAACTAAAACAGCAAAGCAAAGAAATTAAACCGGTAGGTCTGGGGCCAGCCTTAATAGTGGGCTTATAATGGGTTTGAAAGCAGTGTTGTTCGATAGAGATACTAGTGAAAATATCAATTGGATCAAATCTCCCACTGGGCGTACATACAATTAAAGATGTTGATGGACTGGATTACTTTAAAAAAAATCTCACTCATTTAGAGACAAAGTTGGTTTGGCTTTAAACAGGTTTCCATATAGCAATAGTAACTGAATATCAACTTTAGTGTATTGTCGGGAAAAGCAGGACAATTCAAACTTTCACTTGATTCGTGGTTCGTGGTCTATGCTGCTTTCAAGTTAACTAGACCAGGGAGGCGGACTGAATACTAATTGTACAATTTGAGATAAAATAACACAAGCCCAATTTTATTCTAAATATTTTTTTCAAAACATATAGTAGTCAAGCCCTCGATATAGTAGGATACTATATTATAGTAGGATAGGCAACAATTTTTTTTCCCCGAATGATAAATTGTTGATTTTATTCTCCTTATTAAAATGTTCCCATGGTGCCAGTAAATATGTTGGGCATGTTAAAAGCACGCAAGTTCTATTTGAATTTCAACAAAAATATTTTGCATATTTCCGTGCAATTGAAGTATTATTTTATATTTGTGGCGTTATTAAAAACCATAAACAACACTTCATCGCCCCAGAACAACAAAGCTCTAACTTATCTAGCAATTTAGGTTTGGTACAAATAGGAGTTAAGGGCTGACATGAGCCAACTAGCGCCGCCAGTCGATTTTATTTTATTTATTCAAAATAAGCCCAATTTCTTAAAAAAGGAATCAGTCAAGGTTTTGTTAATAGCGTCTAATATTTATTAAATAACATAACACAGTTTGAAAAGGCATTCAAACAGTTTAAAACGCGAAACGCTTTAAACGCGTTTTGTTAAAAGTGGCCACTGTTGTTTTTAAACTATTGCACGCATTTTGTAATGTTGTAACGTTATTCAATAAACATAAGACGTCATTCACAAGACCTTGACTGATATTTTTTTTCAAGAAATTGGGCTTATTTAGAATAAATAAAATAAAATCGACTGGCGGCGCTAGTTGGCTCATGTCAGCCCCTTAATTAAACCTCGTGGTTTGTGTGCGATCAAACTCTTTTCCCGCCAATAACTTAGTTTAGAATCGTTATGGTTGTTAAAACGTCTTTATTCAACGACAACACCAAAACACTTTCGCTATTTAAAACTAGTTATTGGCGGGAAAAGAGATTGACTCCACGCTCGTTATGCTCAATTTGCGTACTATAACGACGAAGTTAAACCGAATATCGCAGTCATATCTAATCTGTGACCGAATGTAGATATGGTCACGCGAGCGAATTAGTCACGACAATACGGAGCTTTATTAATGGCAATGAAAACGAAAGAAAACTAGCCGATCATAAAGGCGCTATATCTAGATTTTATGTATTCTGTGGTTTATCAAATAATAGTACGTTTTATGTAACGTGTACGCTTTACGTTACCATAGCACACTATCGCCATTGTCACAGTAGGTGGTTTTTAATTAATATAAACTTTTAATAAATCAAAAGTCTTTTTTTTTAATTTCAGATAATGCGTACTTGAATATGGTAATTATGCAGATTTGAATATTATTTCTTGCTTTTTAGAGCGGGTTCTTTTTGAAGCTGTTTTTGTAGGAATTTTTTTTTAGGTTTTTTGAAGGAGGTTTTTTGTTGTAATTTCTAAAAGATATTTTTGTTGTATGGCTTTACGGATGTCGGTACGTAAATTTAGTTTTCATGACGTGACACGTGAAAATCGAGTAATATCACGGTTTTTTGTAAATTACTATGACATGAATAAATTGCTTAGCTTAGTATGCTCAATTTCACTTCGTCTCGTCATGGACCAAAGATAATATCCATGACTTCGTCATCCGAAGGATCAACTTTTTTTTATTGTTTTGGGTCTCTTGATCTTCGAGAACATAAACCTCCTATATATTTGACGACCTCCGTGGTCGAGTGGCTTTGTACACCGGTTTTCAAGGTGTCGCCATCTCTGAGGTCCCGGGTTCGATCCCCGGTTAGGTCTATTTGGAAAACGAACTTTTTTATATTGGCTCAGGTCTGGGTGCTGTGATACCACCGTAGTCTCTGATTTCCATAACACAAGTGCTTTAGCTACTTACTTTGGAATCGGAGCAATGTATGTGATGTTGTCAAATATTTATATTTAAACCTCGAAGCTCTTGATGTAGTTGATTGGTGGTAATAACAGTAGTACCATAATGATTGTTTTCGATTTCTATAATTTTCACTTCATTTAGGCGCTTCTTTTGCTCAGAAGAAATGTACGTGATGTTTCTGTTTTTTATTTGTCTTATCGTAAAAAATTAAGTATGTAGTAGTTAAGAAATGGAAGACACGGTTAGGTTGGTATAAATTTCCACGTTACGTTTCCTCTGTATGCGAAACAACGTAACCTAACAATGTAACAAGCTAACTGTTAATATACCGCACGAACAAATAGCAGTTAATTTTAACTAAATGTAACTTGTAGATAGATAATACTGAGGAGCTCGGTGGCGCAGTGGTATAGCACCTGGCCCAGCGATTGAGGAGGTTAAGCAACTTTCGCAAGGGTCGGTTATGGGATGGGTGACCAAAAATTTATTATCTCCAGCTCCTCCGTTCTTCGGAAGGCACGTTAAGCCGTTGGTCCCGGCTACATTTTCAGTCTTTAACACCCACTAATCCGCATTGGGCCCGCGTGATGGGTTATGGCCCATCCTCCTTATTCACCCATAAGTAAGGCCAGTGCCCCAGCAGTGGGGACATTTAAAATGGCTGATGGTCTGATATACCTACTTACTGACTAATCCGAAATACTCAGTAAATAAATAAATAAATAAATATTTGTCAACATCACATACATTGCTCCAATTCCAAAGTAAGTAGCTAAAGCACTTGTGTTATGGAAATCAGAGACAACGGTGGTATCACAAACACCCAGACCTGAGCCAATATAGAAAAGTTCGTTTTCTATTGACCCAACCGGGGATCGAACCCGTGAACTCAGAGATGGCGACACCTTAAAAACAGGTGTACAAAGCCACTCGACCACGGAGGTCCCTCAGTGTACGGTCTTGATTGCGTGTTAGGTTAAAAAGCGTTTCTGTACGCGCCAAAAAGTCGCCGATAATATTATAGCTATACATTGTTTACATGACTGTATCTGTATATAAATACATTTTAAGCTAAGCAACCACGTTAAGGGGCCGTGCAACGTCAAATAGACATTATTGAGCAATTTCACACAGTAGTACTTGATTTATCGATCCAAAAAAATAATGTACTCATAGTAAACTATAATACTCAGCTATGTGATTGACAGAAACACGATAACTAGCTAAAAATTGTAAAAAATCGTAAAGTGACCTCAAATTTTGTAGTTTTCAATGCTGTGCCAACCATTTATAAACCTTTAAAAACCTGTGCCCTAGCTAGCACTCTAGTTTTGTCTCAGAATACATGGTTTTGTGATTGTCAGATTTCTAAAATAGGAAATAGTTTATTAGTAATAAACTAAAAACTATGTTTTCAATAATTTTTGTATGAAAATTGTATGCCCCCTTAACGGTGAGTACAAAAAACGTGCATGTGTAATCAGTTCTTCGAAGAACGTAAAGCACCAACTATTACTTTTTAATATTCTTTCTGTGGCCTGACTGAGAGCAGAAGAAACAATTAATAACTACTTTCGTCCATACTAATTATACAGTGGCAGCCCTACTCTTGGCATGAACAGAGACGTCACTAATTGGACTAGGCAGGTGCTTGACCTGCATTGTGCAATCATAGAGAAAACCGCGCCCGCGTGCGAACTTTTTTAATCACGCATAGACAAAAGCGCGAAAAAATGTTTTCTTAAAACGCCATAGACAATGATTCGAAAGAAGGTTTACTGTGAAAGTGGTAATAGCGTTATCGATCGACATAGATTGATGGGATGAAGTTAATAATGGCTTTTGTTGTGTTCGATTGCCACAGTTTGTTTTTATTAAATAACTGTTGATCTGATCACCGATTTCTCGTGCGAAATAACGTGTTTATTAAAACCTATTTTTAACTTATAATAAGAATTTATGAAAACTAGAATATTAATTAAAAAGGTTGTTTCTAAATAAAGATGTGTAGGTACTTAGATTATGTTGATAATCATTACAAGATTCTAATCAAATACTTTGTTGAGCTACAGGAATTTTCCAAAACACTCGACAAATACAACAAAAATAGAAATAAGTAACACTCCTTTTTGCTGTCTGCTTGATTGATATTCTAATTAACTAAGTGAAGTCTGAAAATTCAACAATCCGCCATATTCCATGAGTCAGCCTATGGTGATATCATCACGGGAACTGGGAGGGTGATAATTTATGGGAAACGTTTGCGAAATAGCATTTTTGGGGAAGGGTGGAGTTGAGGGCCATTTTTACCGACTTCAAAAGGAGGGAGGTACTCAATTCGACACGTATTTTTTTATCGATTGGTAACTGTCTTGTTTAGTTTATGAGACACAATGAATATATTCTATGATATTGTGTTTATAGAATTATTTAAATGTTTCAATTTATCATTCTGTACATACTTATTGTCAGAATATAGAATTCTGACTGTGACGTAATTCATTAGCAATTGTGAAGCAAGCAAAGAAAGTTATAATAGGGTTGGTTTAATTAGACACCAGTTAAGAGCCTGAGCGGAGAGAAGCCAACTGCGACAAGGCGACAAATAATATCTAGTCCGCAAAATACTGTATCTACAGGTGTAGAAGTGGTATATGGTGTGTGTGTGTGTGTAAGTGTCCTCATTTACCGTGCTTCAGGTATTTGCAAGTGCATTTGGGCGGGCAGCGGTATGCATGTTTTACAAGATAACATTACCGTGGTTTTACCGTCTATCATTTCTTGTACTTGTACATGTATATATTCTGTGCTATTGTGTGGAAGTTATTGCTAAATATTGTTTTCGCATCCACTGTATCTATTGCAAGTGCTGTTATATTGCATTTATTTGTAAGCACAGATTTCTTGCATGTTTTACCTGTGTGAAAGTTACTGCTTAATATTGTTTTCGCATCCACTGTATTGTATCTATTGCTTGTGCTGTTATATTTATATGCAACGTATCTATCAAGCAGCCAGCCAACATCCTATCGCTTTGTGTGGCGCGGACACAGTTATTGCCACTTCCTCTATAACTGCATCGCGTTGCCCATCTAGTTGCAAGCCAAAATGGGAAGTACTTACCTACATACTTTCAATTCCAACAGTTGTTCTGTACTATTCGTCATCAGCCATTTTTAATGTCCCTACTGCTGGGGCACAGGCCTTCCTTATGGTTGGATGGGGATGGAATATAATATAATTTAGTAAGTGCTAAGAGGAGCTCGGTGCCCAGCGATTGCGGAGGTTAACTAACTTTCGCAAGGGTTGGTCATGGGAAGGGTGACCAAAAATGTATTATCTCGAGTTCTTCCGTGCTTCGAAAGGCACGTTAAGCCGTTGGTCCCGGCTGCATCGGCATCGTTAACACCTACCAATCGCATTGGGCCTGCGTAGTGGAATATGGCCAATCCTCCTTCACGGTTAAAACTGAAATACGCCAAATTCGCTCAAATCTACTGAAAATTTTCTTCCATCTTTTACGCGTCTTTGACTTTAAGTTTTATAAAAAGATTGTCATACTAAAAGCATAATAATAACTTAATTACCTAATAATAAGTTTACTCTAGCTTATAAACAAATAGATAATGATATCTAGCTGTGTTTGTACCAAAACATCATTAATTTCCTTATCCATTAACGAAAGAAAAACAAAACACAAGCTTCGCTTGTTTTGGGAGTACGTAACAGTGAGAGTTGTTTAGAATTAAAAACAAAACTACACTGTCCCTTATACAGTGGGTAGAAAGCGGTGCACTCAGCCGATGAGACCGATGTTTCTCTCTTGCTATTTAGTCCTTGGCTAGTCACCGCCTGTCAGTTTTTCAGTCTGGAGACTATGATAAGACAGGTCCATAGCCCAAATCTTAGCCCATCTTAATCCCAACCCAATAGCACGCTAGACCTTAACCAGTAGATTCCATAGTTCCAGTGCGTTTGCTGGGGATAGTCTCTGAGTATATACATTGATGTGGTCAGAGATTAGATTCAGCACCTTTTGGCTTCATGAAAATCTTTGCCTGCCAAGACATTTGTTCATGTTTGGTAAGAGAAAAATCTCAGCGGACTAAATCTAGAGAAAAGGAAAGGTAAGGCAATAATTCGTTTCGTAATTCGATGACTTTTTGATGTCATGAGTGCAGCTGAGAAGGCCGACAGGGTCATTAAGAAAAGTTAGAAGTCGCTTGAGATTTTGGTTTCCAAAAGTAATAAGCTTTTGACAAATAAATAATTATAGCGGAAAGCTCCGTAAGGAGTTTCTTTTTAAGAAACAAAAAAACAATTAAAAAAAGTGTTTCTTCTTTTCAAAGTCATAGACTTATCAAACCGCACTTATGTTATGAATAGCATTTGCGTGTCTTGTTCGTCAAACGTATGCATTTACTTAACTAACGCACAGTTCAACTAACTGTTTCAAAAGGAGGAGCCTTAATTAGAATGCAACAGTTAAACAATGCCGGCAGTATAACTAAATTGAGAAAGTGTCATTCATAAGTGACCGACCTAAGGCGACCATTACACACGTCAATCTGGTTTCCATCTGATCAAAACCGCTGATCGTAGCAGAATGATGGAATTTGATGCGGTTGGTTTGCGACGTTACACGGTCAATCCAGCAAGATCTGGATCGCTGTAGATCTTGGTAGATTGTCAATCTACCACGATCTGATGTGGTTTTTGGTAGGGTTGCCAACTTCTTTGCAATCGATCGATGACCTGAATGGTACAGGTGTTCAACATGCCAGTCTACCACGCTAGAGGTACCGGTTCGATTCCCGGCCGAAATTAATTTGATGAATTTTAATTTCTGTGTATGTTTTAAAACAATAAAAATCCCCAGGGTACCTTTAACCGAGATAAAAAGTATCCTTTGTTTTAATCCAGACTATAAACTGTTTGCCAAATTTCATCCAAATCAGTTCAGCCTTCATAAGAAATTAACATACAGACAAACAAAGAACCTCCTCCTTTTTTAAAGTCGGTTAAAAACATCAGATCGCAGTAGATTGTGGTAGATTGTCAATCTACCACGGTAGATTGACAATCAACCATGGTAGATTGACAATCTACCAAGATCTACTGCGATCTGATATTTTTAACCGACTTCAAAAAAGGAGGAGGTTCTCTGTTCGTTTGTAGGTTTGTTTTTTTGATTTGATTTTTCGAATGTCCACCCGGATGTAGTCGCGGTCGGAAGTTAGTTAAAAATAAATACCTATGGGCAATATTTTTTTATAAATTTCCCAAAAGTACTAAGAACACACGACGGCACCTCAGATTATACATGTTGGACTTGAGACCGCCTTTATGCCCTACGTAATAAATGCTGTTTTCGTAGTTTAACTGTATAACCTGACGTGCTGTCGTGTGTGCATATTTATTTCAATGTTTTAAAAAAATAAAAATCCCTAGGGTACCCTTAATCGAGATAAAAAGTATCCTTTGTTTTAATTCAGACTATAAACTGTTTGCCAAATTTCATCCAAATCAGTTCAGCTTTCATAAAAAATTAAAATACAGACAAACAAAGAACCACCTTCTTTTTTGAAGTCAGTTAAAAACATCAGATCGTAGTAGATTGTGGTAGATTGTCAATCTACCACGGTAGATTGACAGTCTACCATGGTAGATTGACAATCTACCAAGATCTACTGCGATCCGATATTCAAAAAAGGAGGAGTTGGTAACAAACAAGAGAACTTGTTTGTTTGTATATTTGTTTTTTAAGGGAATTTTTGATTGATTGATTGATTAGGTTGATTAGATTGATTGGATTGATTTGATTGATTTGATTGATTTGATTGATTTGATTGATTAGATTGATTAGATTAATGAGATTGATTTGATTTATTTGATTGATTTGATTGATTTGATTGATTTGATTGATTTGATTGATTTGATTGATATGATTGATTTGATTGATATGATTGATTTGATTGATTTGTTTGATATGATTGATTTGATTGATTGATTGAAACATTAAATGAAATATTTGCAAAAAGCATAAATACGTAACATAACACATGTCTTTAAATTAGCATATTGTATAAAAACATAATCAATCAAACCAATCAAATCAATCAAATCAATCAAATCAATCAAATCAATCAAATCAATCATATCAATCAAATCAATCAATTCAATCAAATCAATCAAATCAATCAAATCAATCAAATCAATCAAATCAATCAAATCAATCAAATCAATCAAATCAATCAAATCAATCAAATCAATCAAATCAATCAAATCAATCAATACAATCAAATCAATCTAATCAATCAAATCAATCAAATCAATCCAATCAATCCAATCAATCCAATCAATCCAATCAATCCAATCAATCAAATCAATCCAATAAATCAACCCAATCAATCAATCAAATCAATCTAATCAATCAACCCAATCAATCCAATCAATCAAATCAATCCAATCAATCCCATCAATCGAATCAATCAAATCAATCAAATCAATCCAATCAATCTTATCAATCTAATTAATCCAAATAATCCAATCAATTCAATCAATCTAATCAATCCAATCAAACCAATCAATCAAATCAATCAAAAATTCCCTTAAAAAAACAAACATACAAACGAACAGAGAACCTCCTCCTTTTGTGAAATCGGTTAAAAATATCGGATCGCTGTAGATCTTGGTAGATTGTCAATCTACCATGGTAGACTGTCAATCTACCGTGGTTGATTGTCAATCTACCAAGATCTACTGCGATCCGATGTTTTAACCGACTTTAAAAAAGGAGGAGGTTCTTTGTTTGTCTGTATGTTTAGTTTTTATGAATGCTGAACTGATTTGGATGAAAGGCAAACTGTTTATAGTCTGGATTAAAACAAAGGATACTTTTTATCTCGGTTAAAGGTACCCTAGGGATTTTTATTGTTTTAAAACATTGATATTAATATGTTCTTAGTACTTTTGGGAAATTTGTAAAAAAATATTGCCCATATTTATTTTTAACTAGCTTCCGACCGCGACTACATTCGAAAAATCAAATCAAAAAACAAACATACAAACGAACAGAGAACCTCCTCCTTTTTTGAAGTCGGTTAAAAATATCAGAACGCAGTAGATCTTGGTAGATTGACAATCTACCGTGGTAGATTGACAATCTACCACAATCTACTGCGATCTGATGTTTTTAACCGACTTCAAAAAAGTAGGAAAAGTAGGAGGTTTTTTGTTTGTCTGTATGTTAATTTTTTATGAAGGCTGAACCGATTGGGATGAAATTTGGCAAACAGTTTATAGTCTGGATTAAAACAAAGGATACTTTTTATCTCGGTTAAAGGTATCCTAAGGATTTTTATTCTTTTAAAACATTGAAATTTATATGTACACACGACAGGACGTCAGGTTATACAGTTACACTACGAAAACAGCCTTTATTACGTAGGGCATAAAGGGGGTCTCAAGTCCAACATGTATAATCTGAGGAGCCGTCGTGTGTTCTTAGTACTTTTGGGAAATTTATAAAAAAATATTGCCCATAGGTATTTATTTTTAACTAACTTCCGACCGCGACTACGTCCGGGTGAACATTCGAAAAATCAAATCAAAAAAACAAACCTACAAACGAACAGAGAACCTCCTCCTTTTTTGAAGTCGGTTAATATATCAGATCGCAGTAGATCTTGGTAGATTGTCAATCTACCATGGTAGACTGTCAATCTACCGTGGTTGATTGTCAATCTACCAAGATCTACTGCGATCCGATATTTTTAACCGACTTCAAAAAAGGAGGAGGTTCTCTGTTCGTTTGTATGTTTGTTTTTTTGAGACGATTTTTCGAATGTCCACCCGGATGTAGTCGCGGTCGGAAGCTAGTTAAAAATTTATATGGGCTATATTCTTTTATAAATTTCTCAAAAGTACTACATATTCATTTCAATGTTCGAAAAAAAATTAAAATACCGAAATAAAAAGTATCCTTTGTTTTAATCCAGGCTATAAACTGTGTGCCAAATTTCATCTAAATCAGTTCAGCCTTCAAAAAAAACATACAGCAAGACTGCAATCTGCGATCCGATATTTTCAGCCAACTTCAAAAAAGGAGGAGGTTCTCTGTTCGTTTGTATGATTGTTTTGTAGTGATTTTTCAAATGTCCACCCACGCGGAAGTAGTCGCGGGCGGAAGCTAGTTAAAAATAAATGTGGACTTCATTTTTTATAAAAATCCCAAAAGTTAGTACTATACTTTTCAATGTTTTGAAAAAAATACTATTTACCTCGAAAAAAAGGTGCCAACCCTAAGCCAGACCAAGCCAGATTGACGTAGATTGACAATCCAGCTCAATCTGATCACGCCAGATCGCGCCAGATTGCGCTAGATCGCAAACAACGTTACACATTCAATCTCTGTCAATCTTTGTCAATCTTTGTCAATCTGGCACGGTCTGGATTGTGTGTGTAATGGCTGCCATAGAGAACTGACAATGTAGACGGGGGTGAGTGAACACACGGAAGTTATAGTAAACTTGTTTTAACTGTAGGTATAGTTGTTCTATCTCACGATGACCATTTTGCACATTATTTTAGTGTGCGTAATACGAGAGCGTGCAGACGCACACTAATACGATGTGCATGTACACGTCTAACACATCCATAGCAAAACGGACTTCGTGAAGAACAACTATACCTAAACTAAAGATGGCAATGTACACCACTATTTCTGTAGTTCCTGTAAAATACAGTTACTAAACAAGACAAGTGAAAAAGTTTCTCTATTCTAGGTAAGTCTGAAAAGGCGAAATAATTAACTGTTTTGGAATACCTACTTTTCATTCAATAGATAATCTTGACGACCTCCGTGGTCGAGTGGCTTTGTACACCGGTTTTCAAGGTGTCGCCATCTCTGAGGTCCCGGGTTCGATCCCCGGTTGGGTCAATTTAGAAAACGAACTTTTCTATATTTTCTCAGGTCTGGGTGTTTGTGATACCACCGTTGTCTCTGATTTCCATAACACAAGTGCTTTAGCTACTTACTTTGGAATCGGAGCAATGTATGTGATGTTGTCAAATATTTATTTATTTAATCTTACATAGAATCCATGATTATTAGCACATTCCAAACATTTAAATAAGTAGGTGACTATACATTAAAGTAACATAGGGTTTTTGTTTTAACTAAGCTGTTACAAAGAACTTGAATGAGTGCATGATAATTGCAATAAAAGAAACAAAAACCATTTTAAAATATTTTTATAGCCTACCGAATCGATAACAAAGCTATAAATTGTACTATAATTGCTCATATATATCCAATATGAAGATAACCGTTAACATTACATAATCAATCAATAAAAATCGTATTACGGTATCAATAGAATGATATCGCGTGATAATTATCGCGATAACTGTAAGAAAGCGAATGAGGCAATGGCGGAACGACCACTTTTACTCGATAAACAAAACGCTTCCTTAGTTATTTATATGCATGCACCATGCACGCGACGTTTCGTGATTAATCTGGAAGATTAATATGCAAACTTATAAAAAAGATTGCACTGGATAAAATTAACTACTTACCTACCCCGTTACTAATAAAGATTGTATAGCAGATGTATGAGTTACACAGTGTTTTGTCCGTCTCTTTAATGTCAACCTTAAATAGTTTGACAGAGAGTCACCACTGTGTAACTTATACTTTTGCTACACAATCTTTACTAGTAAGGGGGTTAAACTTTTGCGATCCGAGCTTAGCTAGTCAACCAACTATTGTTTCGAAATAATAATTATGATAAAGAAAAGATTTGAAATCGAGATAGACAAAGATCAAAGATAGTTTTAGCATAATAGAACAGTTCATTGTCCGCTGCAGGACTTGGTCTCTCCCGAACTCCCGATAAAAAACAGCTGTTTCATACAGAAAATTAAAATCGAAAATATCAAAATGTATGAAACAGCTGATTTTTTTTTCGTGATTTCAGAGTTGGTCCCATAGTAAAAGTTGTTCAGTTTGATGGTCCCTATATACCATATTCGGCATTAGGGGTATTTTTGTAACACCTTGTATAATAGTTTATTTACGACAACCTGGGCCCTATTTAATAAACATCTCTTAGAAAGCTGATCAGATCAGTTGGGTGTGTATAGCGACCTGAATCTCTTCCATTCGCTCCCCGGATAGCCATCATCAGGGGGCCCTACCGGCTAACTTTTCGAACTTCGGCGGGTCTGCCGAGCTTCAACTTAAAACAGATAAATCGAAGTAAGGATCGTATTGTACTATTCGCCGAAGTTATTTAGAAGATATCGATGTTCGTGTGACAGTATAAAATGGGTTCGCCATTTTGACCCGCTTGGGGCTCAATTTATCTGTTTTAATTTGAAGCCCGGCAGACTTTGTGAAGTTTGATGCGTTAGCCCATGGTACGGTCCCAGGGGCCGTACCGGCTAACACATCACGCCAAAATGACGAACCCCAATTCATGATGTCACACGAACATTGATATCTTCTAAATAACTTTGGCGAATAGTACAATACGAAACTCCTTACATAGATTAATCATTTTTAAGGTAAAGCTCGGCAGACCCGCCGAAGTTCGAAAAGTTAGCCGGTAGGGCCCCTGATCACAGTAAGGTCAATCCTTGGCGGAGAACCAAGGCTTCGAAGTTACCTCGTTTATATGAAAATCGACTGGTGTCTTTAAATATGCGACCGCCACTGTAAATGGTTTCTTTTACAAAATAATATAAGGAATTTAAGATTCATCGGCCTACTTCATAAGAAACAATAACGCTTTAAGAAAAGTTAGTATAATTTTTATATGTTTTCTCTTTTAAACAACAACGGTCGTCGAAACAAAAACTCAATGTTAAGAACAATAGGCGTAGTAAATAAACAAGTTTACTTCAATAGAAAACGGTTGACTATTGTTTGTTTTATTTACATTTTATTAATGGGTAGTATGTAGTATGGCATTATTTTATAGAAACATAATAATAATTTCAAATAATGTTGACAAAATTTAAAAGGATTACTGCGGCAAACAATCCGCTCTAATAATAGGTAGTCTGTGGATATTCAACCTGCTAGGGTTGTCATTTTTTAAATAACTAAAATTCAGGAACTTTTCTAGTACCAAATGCAGATGTGAAAAGAGTATATATACTTTCTTTGTGTGCATAACTGTAACTTTTTTTGGTGTTAATAGGTAAAACATTTCAGAATATAAAAGCATAGTCTTTCTTTTGTGTAACATAGTGAACCATCATTTGTTAGAATTAACACTAGTTACTATTATAGAATAGGGGTTACCATAAGAAACCTTTAGTGTATTTTTTTATTAAATGTTGGAAATACATCAAAGTTCATACTTACTTGATAATTCCATCTTCAATGTACACATCAGCATCTTCCATTCCATCGTCGTTGACAACCCTGCCATTCTTGATCAGCAAACGATTTTGCGAACTCTGAAAAAAAACAATATCGTTGAATGAAGCAATCATGGGAATTTTGCTAAAAATTTCGCTGTTATAAAATAGAAGTAATATTACTGGTATAAGATAACTTTTTGCGATAAAAATAGTTTGTTGTTACAATGGAGAAATCGATTTACCTAGAATGCGATTAAATTGACAATAGACAGTGATCCGCTGCAAATTCACTCGAAAATATATGGCAAAGAAAAAAATTTACAGATTATACGTCGTTTTGTACCGCAAGCGCTCTGAAGTAAGCCACTTCAGTTGTACATTGTTAAATTAATCGCATAACTACTTAGGATATATTTTTTTTATCAAAATATTGACTATAATAGTTGTATTGAAATAGGAAAACGCTTTAAGAAAATTACGAACCGTCTTAATTTTTTAGTAGGAAGTGTCTAATCGAAAAGAAAGCTGTGAGAGACAATAAAATCGAGATGTTTAGATTGTGTTTCGTGTGAAGTTAAAAAAAGCAGAAATCTTGTCTATCACAAAAATAAGCTTTGTGTTCTACATTCGGTCACAAAAGCTTCCATTGTGGTATTTTAGAGAGGGATTTCGTAAGATTAACTTTTTATATGACAATGATTATCGAATTGTTCATTTTTATCGTAATCGAACTCTTTTTATTGTTATCCGATTATAGAACCGACGATGCATCGCGCATTCCGCCGCTGTTGCAATGCCATCTTGGCGATTCAAATTTGAAAATGGAACCTTGCCTTGCACATAGACGAACTTTTTGGAAATTGGAACTCACTTTGATGTTGATTCCCGAAATGACAGGCTTCTCCACTGACATTTTTGAAAATCGAACGCCACTTAATTTTTAATTTCGTATTTCGCGTTTCGTTTCACGGCTTTGCCGGCGCGCGCCTCGCACGGGACACTGACTGGACTGGAAATGCGTGTCCGAAAATAGAAGGTAACCACGTTCCCCTCGCCTTTAGCCGTTTTCACTACTAAAACAAGATGATTGAATGGGCGCGATAAATGGATGTGAAATGTATGTATTGCCATATTGGGAATTGATTTTGCATTATTGGGTTTTTGTGTGGATTTGCTAATTTAAGGCGACTTGTATCATACATTAAATACTTACTAGACAAATACGACTGTGCATGTCGCCCTTACTAGGCTACGAACGTTTTTCGAGATTCAAATTACTTGTAAGTAAGTAATAAATATATAATTTGACGACCTCCGTGGTCGAGTGGTTTTCAAGGCGTCACCATCTCGTTGAGGTCCCTGGTTCGATCCCCGGATGGGTCAATGTCAAATAAATGAACTTTTTTATTTTGGCTCAGGTCTGGGTGTTTGTGATACCACCGTTGTCTCTGATTTCCATAACACAAGTGCTTTAGCTACTTACTTTGGAATAGGAGCAATGTATGTGATGTGATGTCATCAAATATTAAAAAAAGTAAAAATAAATACTTAGGTTATACTTAAACTGAAATAATAAAATTAAGATGCAGAAATCATAAAAAAATTAAAAAAAGATTATTTTCACGTTATTTAATTCGAAGCAACTAGAAAACTGACTTAACCGTCAGATCAATATCAAAAAGGAGACTACGCAAGCAAACGTCGTAGCATACGAAATAATGAAATCCAACCAAGCGAAAGGGCAGAAACTCAATAAAAATCCAAAAGGAAACGTGTAATGTGCTCTGGTCACGTCACGTCATATACCTACAGATATGGAGGAAAAACTGATACAGTTGCGCCGATATGACGGGAAAAACTAGGACGAGGGAAAATCGAAGACAGATAAAACGGCACACAGTACACATAACAGTCAGTAACATGCGGCCGCCACAGAGTCAATGTAAAAGTCAGTAAGTGTACTAACCAAAGAGTAAAGTAAGTATCCAGTCACTAACTGCAGAACATTATGAGGTTCCGAGCGACAACCGAACGAACGCAGTTGCTACACTACAATCAGCAAAAATCATTTTGAAACTTTTTATAAAGCTGAAAACATACATTCAATTTTTAACCGACTTCAAAAATGTATACAACATTACCAAATAATATACTAGAAAAATACGACTCGCACCAGATCATGTTCTCGGACGGGAATCGAACCCGCGACCTTTGGATATCCGGTCCAATACTCTGACCGCTGAGCTACCGAGTCACTAGTGAGAACGTCGAATTTCTCAACAACTGTATACAACATGTTGCAAAAATACCCCTAATGCCGAATTATAGTATAGGGACCATCAAACTGAACAACTTTTACTATGGAACCAACTCTGAAATCGCTTAAAAAAATCAGCTGTTTCATACATTTTGATATTTTCGATTTTAATTTTTGTATGAAACAGCTGATTTTTTTTTCGCGATTTCAGAGCCCCTATCTACCATATTCGGCATTAGGGGTATTTTTGTAACACGTTGTATAAAGATTCTGACCACACAAACAGAATTTACCTGATGCCAGAATTTGAACAATGCTACTGTTGCACCAAAACCACAGAAAATACCAAACGACCATCCAATTACTTACACGATACGTACTTAATGTACTGGTTACCGCCACTTTACTGTGGTCGGTGCAGTACCGTATATTCAACACGTCTTGATCAACTCTCTCCTTCGATAAGCGGTTTAATTGAAAGCTGTTGAACGAGATCATCCATCACCACACATAATGGCTTATGACACGGTGCGGTAATTGAGAGTCATCATCATCAGTCATCAAGCGTACAGTCGGCAGAAATAGCCGAACAAGTCAACACATAAGTACTTTGGCACACCAACTATAAAACGATTGCTCAGGAACTACTTTGAACGCAATTGGCGTGACATTGTTCTAAAGCAGTGATTCCCAAACTATTTTGGGCAAGAGACCCCTTATCCAAAATGAACTGATTCTTCAGATCCGCATAGCCAAATAACTTTAAAAATCCTATCAAATATCAAGTGTAATTAATAATATAAATAATTATTATTCGTTTATGTCGACCCCTGGGAAACCGATTTCGACCCCAAGGGATCGACCACTTTGGGAATCCTTGTGTTTACTTTAGATGCCGTGGTTGTCGGCATCTAAAGTAAACACAAGGGGCTCTCTTGAATATACATATTTTAAAGATGAAAAAAACAAAGAAAATAGTTACGCTATGTTATTGCTTAATACGGAAATTGTGAAATAGAGTGTGCCTCAACATCTTTTAATTAAAAGCACAGAAAATCTAGAAGTAAGACTTTTTGGTCACCCATCCGATAACTGACCTGAGCCAATGTTACTTAACTTGCGCCTGCACAATCGTAGACCCCTATCGTACGCGCGGCGTGGAAAATCGCCATACACTGCGCCATCGAACTCCTAATCGAGTGAGAGTAACTAATTACACTAATTATGTGAATTCTACGTTTTTGTAACTATTAATTATCTTTCACACAAAAAACATTGTGCTCATCATTGAGCTATTAATGCAATTGAGTTTGTATTGTTCAAGAACTTTAAAATCATACTCGTATTGTTATAATCTGACAGCGTAAATGTCTGAAACTTGACAGGTCACAGTGATGTTATTATATTGTCAGTTTGTGAATACTGCGGTGCCATACGAACTTTAAATTCATACTTAATGCACCAAGAAAACAGTATGTCAGTTTGTGAATACTGCGTGTCATACGAACTTTAAATTCATACTTAATGCACCAAGAAAACAGTATGTCAGTTTGTGAATACTGCGTGCCATACGAACTTTAAATTCATACTTAATGCACCAAGAAAAAAGTATGGCATTTGTCAAATTCTTTGACCAAGATCAAGCATTCAATCATAGATCATAGGCATTTGATAAATCGTTATTCAAAGTCACATTGCATAAAGATATCGGATGAGTGGCGTAAATGACAATGTTATCTGACACTTTATTTCAGGCACTGTAGTTACTTGAACTTTTAGATACGCCTCAAGTGCTTTCTGATTAATGCATCGTTCAATTGTGCAATAAACTACTTACAATCTCCTGCCACTTTTAAAAGGAAAAATCACCGAATAAATCATTCGTTCATTGATTCACTCATTCAAAAATATTATTTTTTAATTGAATTTTGACTATACTAATTAATAATATACTAGAAAAAAAAATCTAATTTTTCTAGTATATTATTGTACGTACCTATTGTATAAAAATGGCACTGTGAATGTTAAAATTTCATGAAAATTATCCAGCTGTTTCATCTTAATCAATTGTCAAAATATCTGGAAAGTTATTTCAATTGAATGTAGAGGTAATTCCTCATATTGATGAAATAACGCTGGCATGGCCTTGTATGCAAATGTACCTTATTTTAAGGTGAAGTACATAAGTTAAAAAAATTTTAACACTTTTTTCTTGACAATGGTGCAAGCTGACTTTCGCACCCCTACGCCCAAAAGGGTCAAGACAGCCCTACCACTACCACCAACCAAAAAATTAAAGCATAAGTTGGTCGAGTCGAGTAAATAACGTAGCTTAGAACCATAGCCAAACTTGGTGTGGAATATCAGAACGCAGACGACATGTTTGTTCTACTAAAAGCTAAGTGTTACAGTTCTGTTTGTCTTTCGATTACTTAGAGTGATTGAAGGGTCAATTTACTCGTTCATAAAACATTATCCTAAGGATATACCTCAAGGCCACAAACTTGGCCTAGAAAACCTACAAAGCCGAACTTCACAATACCCACATGACAATCACTTTTAACAATGGACAATTTCGAACACATACGTTTTGTTGTAATTCATTTGTATTACATACAACGTAAAATGTATTAATTTAACAGTTGTCATGTCATGAATGTTAGAATGCTGTAATATGATTGTGAACTTTAAAAATTGTATCCTATTTGAGTGATACAAAGATAAAGACGCGTCAAAAGCACATATAATATAATTATACTTATAATAGTTAACAGTACTAGCTTTCCGCCTGCAGCTTCTCCCGCGTGGGCTACAGGTTATACAAGGTGTTACAAAAATACCCCTAATGCCGAATATGGTATATAGGGACCATCAAACTGAACAACTTTTACTATGGGACCAACTCTGAAATCGCGAAAAAAAAATCAGCTGTTTCATACAAAAATTATAATCAAAAATATCAAAATGTATGAAACAGCTGATTTTTATTTAGCGATTTAAGAGTTGGTCCCATAGTAAAAGTTGTTCAGTTTGATGGTCCCTATCTAACATATTCGGCATTAGGGGTACTTTTGTAAAACCTTGTATAGCGCGGGCGGAGACCCGTGCCCAGCAGTGGGATAAAAAGTAACACATGTCCTTTCCCAAGGTCCCATCTATATCCGTACCAAATTTCGTCAAAATCGGTCCAGCGGTCTATGCGTGAAAACATAGCATGACAGACAGCTTTAGGTCATTATCACCATCCTTCCCCAATTTATTTGGGGTCAGCGCAGTGCGTCCTTCTCTTCCATTATTTCCTGACACTCGTCATCACTTTATAATTACTCCCTTCGCGTGACATCACATTCACATTACTTGAAAAATTATATTAATTTATTTATAATCCATTCCGTGCACAATCCATAAATAAAAGTTCATAGTAAAACCAAATACATGGACTCCACAATATGTAGGTAAGAATACGAAAACTTAAATGACCGATAAAAAAGTAAGTACCGTATATTTTATTTGTCAAACAATGATTCAATTTTGAACATAACGAGATATTCACAATTCAATATATTTATTGCTGTAAACTGTGTACGCAGGACGGCACGGTAAGTTAAACAGTTGAACTACGAAAACAGCTCTTATTACGTAAAGCATAAAGACGGTCTAAGGTCAACATGTATAGTCTGACGTGCCGTTGACTGTAAGTACAATTAATTGCAGGTTACATTGCAGATTAGTTGGTAGCAAAGCAACAGTATACCCATAACGGGCATGCGATATTTATCTTATAATAAACTACAGAAAAGTATAAAGAAAACTATATTGAGAGAAGAAAATGAACAATCTCACCATATTCGACTGACCGGCCGGCGTCCAATCTTAACACCCTTCAGTGAGAAACTGCACTGATAAGGGAGCAAATAACAATCGTACCTTATCGAATGCTTGTTAATCGCCGCCGACAACATAGCGAAAGATAAAAAAGGAAATATTAACGAATCTGATAATATTTGACGAGATTATCGGTATATTTAAACTTTGTTTGAAAACTGTTTAAGAAATTATTAGTGTTTTTAGAAGGGTCTGTGTAATCACGAGTTATGCGACACTTACGCAAAAAGCTGAAAGCAAATGCAAAAAATTATGCAATATACTATGCAATTAGTGAGTAAAAGATGGATTTAAAGCGAGGGCCATAGATGAATCACGAGCAAGTGAAGGATTCTAACGCTTGACTTGAAAAGTTTTAGAATCCTGTCAGTACAATACTAATTCTGTGACGACACGAGTGATTTATGGCCTTCGATATAAATCCGTTTTATTCAAGAGTTGCATACCTTTGCACAAGGAGTTTGTATCAAGTATTTTTTGCACAAGGAGGTTGTATTGTATTGAGATGGAGGTCGACTTGTGTTCTAAATTCCAATACCAAAATAATGATTAAAAGTGCTTTTTATTCACTGTTTTCATTTCAATTAATAAAATAGGCTTTTTAGAGGGGGAATGGTATAAAATAATTAGTGATACTACTTCACGTAAAAAAAAAATCAACCATTTTAAAATGACGTGTTTTTGGTCTGGCTGTCATGGGATCTTGGATTAAGTAGGGGTCCATGCAAGCCGATTTCCAGCGGCTTACCGTTTAGAAATCCCACCTCACCGATCTATTATGCAGATCATAACATTTTTGTAAAACGGCTTACCTTCGACATAATTTAACCCCTCACCACTATATAGTTATTTTAAACGCAATATGTAGACAATTTAACCTGACAGTTAAAGTAACTCTAAAATAAACGTTGTGTAAGGACGCCGACCCAGTTCCCACAATATTTACCAAGCTCGCTCATGATAAGATTATGACGACCAAACGCGGGATGCCTTAAACTTTATAAATAAATATTACTGCCAGATTACCGATTAACAACTTCGTTGAATATACGATTAAAGTGGTAAATAGGATCGGTTTAATGATAATCAGGATATGAGCTTTGAATCTTATGAGGTTTTGCATATACACTTCTAAGACTTTCGCGCGTACAGTTCATTAGAAATAAAACACTTTTTCGGATTACAGCGCGTATATTATTAATCCAGGGGCCCGTGACCACGGCCCCTGGAAAAGTGTCGAAACGTCGGGAATTCTAAAAACCAATAAATACAAACTAAATAATTCTAAAACAACACCTAAATTAATAATATACGCGCTGTAATCCGTAAAAAGTGTTTTATTTCTTAAAAGGGTTTTGTTTTAAGTATAACTAAGTATTCCAAAGTCCAAACCCGATGTTTTATTTGGAAGATGGTAAACACTATCCCCCTTACAAATAAAGATTGTATAGCAGATGTATAGTTACACAATGGATACTCTCTGTCCAACTATTTAGGTTTGACATTAAAAAGAAAGGGACAAAACACTGTGTAACTATACATCTGCTATACAATCTTTATTAGTAAGGGGGTATGAATGCACTTAGACATTTGGAATGCAATCGTGCCATAACGTAGTCCCCTTCTAGAAAATAGTGCTGACTGCTGAGGAATGAGAGAATGTTTTAATGTCGCCATTAGGAAATAAGGGAAAGTAGAGCCCCTATTTTATAACACGGTTACATACAATTTCAAAACATACATATGTATATTACATGAGTTGAAAATAAGTGTCAATTTTGAAGTTTGAACTGCTGAACCATCAAACCAGAGAAGTTATTTTTTGTCTTATTGCTAGCATTCAAAGAACTAAAGAGGAGGGATCTCAAGACCAGTTGAATGGATGGAATAGAACCTAGAGCCATAAAATAGAAGAAGAATACCTATCCTAGGTAACTAATGTTGTAAAGGTGCCATGAAAATAAAAGCAATCTAAAATTTTGGCACTAGTCCAGCAAAGAATATTGAACTTTTCGCAAAAGTCAATGAAACTGGAAGACATAAATCTTGTGAAATACATTGTTAAACACTAAAGGGTATCGCCACTACAATTTTTTTGAAAAAAGAATAACTTAGTCTTATAGTTCTAGTCACGTGACCAAAAACAGCTTAACTTATAATAGTCAGACATGTGAATTATCAGCTAATTCTTTCACCTGGGGATAGAAAATTAGAATTGAAGAAAACAAAATAAATGAATTACGTATCAACGTAGTGATCTGTGTTGATTAAGAGTCCGGCGAACAGTGAACTTCACATAATGTGTAATACCAAAATGATTTGCAATTTGAGCATAATTAACTCTTCTTGTGATGTTATTCGGATTAAGACAGGGTTTTACATTTGGCTAGGGTTCCATTAAATAAAAATCCAAAATATGAAAACAATTCAAAATAAATGTCAATTATTTTTTTTATACAGAACTGTAAATCGCATTATGTTTTATTTGGTATAGTATTTCGGATTTTACTGTCCTTATCCGAATAACATCACAAGAAGAGTTAAATTATGCTAAAATTGCAAATCATTTTGGTATAACGTTTGTATGGGAAACTCACGTCGTTGTTCGATGTTCGTCGGACTCTTAAGTATGTGTGCCCGGTGGATGACGTAATCACTCGACTGCAAAATTGTTTAATCCGAAGTTTCCGAAGTTAACTATCGTCTGCAAGTCGACTTGGAACAAATATGAAAAATAAATTCCTTACATGCATGATGAACGCGAAAATGTTTTTTCTACATGAAAATGTCATTTTTGACAGATAAACAAGAAGTTCGTCTATGTGTCGGCATTTAATTTTTGACAAATCTTCTTCTTTTTTTTGTTATGGCAATCTACTTTCCTCTTGGAAGTAATTTTTGCCAGTGTCAAGTGTTAAATAGTTCAGTGGTAGATATTGTTTATTTTTTTATTAGAATGCGGGTGCATCGCATTCCAATGCTGCTTGGAGCATTTGGAATATCAAGACAGTTTACTCGGTTAGTTCTGCCGAGGAAGCCACCACTTCAATAAAAGTCTCAGCTTCACACAACCAAGATCGCGCCTATTTCACTCATCCCACATATTGTTCAGTTGCGTAGACACCTGTACCATATAACTGCATCAATTTTAAGACACAATATCCACTATGAATCAATTTGAAAATAATTAAAATAGACACCAAACCAAACTCGACAAAATGGCGCCAAAAACTCCCTTTTGACAAATCACTCTCGAGCTCGTTCATACTACAGGGGCAATTGGAAACTGGAATGCTCAATTCAATCTTCAAGGATAGAGTAATGTCATTCTTGCTTGTCTTGCTGAAAGGAAAGATCTAGTACAGAGTACGGACTGGACTGGACCCTCAAGTTTCCATCCAATTTATTTCAGGTGTCTCTAGGTAAGATGCATTTTTGGAGGTCCAATGAGTATACCAGTTTATGATAGGAGATAGAATGGGTACGTTTGTACAGGTAGGTATATTAATCAATGAATTTTGTTCTTTATGACTATTGAAATAAGCCACTAGTTCACAACTAGTTTTCATTGCCCACGCAGTACTAAATTGGCAACGCGCAATATAATAGGTCAGCGGATGATAAACGCGAGAAAAGCTGGTGGGTATAACATGATTGAAATAACTAGTTTAAAATAGATACGTACATATTATTAATAGTAGATATATTATTAATAGAACTACTTCTATTTATGTGAGTTGCTTTATTTAAGGTGCCAAATGAGTACATCAATCAACCTTATGTACTGGTCACCGTAGACAGTGGGCCATCGAAAATGTACTGTAATGCCCACGAACGAACATAACTATTTCCTAAAAAAGGAAATCTCTGTGCCGTTTTTAATTTGATACAGCTAGATTGTAATAGATTTTGAAATTAGGTAGGCAAGTCCTTTCTATTGGTAAGGCAGGTCCTTTCTATTGTCTAACTTCAAAATCTATCGCAATCGCTTTCAGGATGAAACACATTGATGCTTCTTTTTGACACAAATAAAAACTTACCAAAGAAATGCAGCAATGTGTCGTATCCAACTGTCAAATGAAAGCGATTGCGATAGATTTTTAAATTAGACAATTAGCTCCCTGGTCGCCCTAAGTAGACCATCGAAATTAAACTACAATACAACAAAACTACATACTGCTAAACTGAACGTGTTCCCGAAGGAAAAGTTACATAAGTTGACAATTTGTATTTTTTCTGTTGCGCCAAGGACTGATTGGGGATTGGCTTTGGACTGATTGGTTATTATAAAGTAGACGATTATCTGAAAGACCGAAATGCGTGGAAATGATGTAACATGTAACACATAACTTGCTAGTATAAGTTCTTTGTTAATAATAAGTGATAATACTGTTGTACTGTATTTGGTTACGATATCTTTAAGTTTGTAAATATCATTACTTATTTCTGATAAAGCTGATAAGTTTCGTTTTTCTTGGCAGTTAAAAAGTCTGGAACCTACCACCCGGTAGGAAAATTTAGAAGAATAGCGACCGCCCGCGACCTCGTCTGCGTGGAAAGTTTTTTTGCTATCCCTCGGGAACAATTCTTTTTTTGGAATCCTATGTCCTTCTCTGTACCCCTAACAAGGTGTATGCAAAATTTCATGATGATAGGTCCAGTAGTTAAGACGTGAAGGCGTAACAAACAAACAAATAAGTAAGGATTCAAAAAAAGTGCTTATATTCAGTTTATTTGTATAAAGATATACTGACTTTGACTTTTGTCTTCTTAATAATTATTTGCTTATATTCAGTTTATTTGTATAAAGATATACTGACTTTGACTTTTGTCTTCTTAATAATTTGTGCATCTTCCTCTACAAATTGTCTCTATTACTACAAACAATAAACTAACCAACATGTTGCCGTCTCATCATTATGTACCGGACCGTAAGAAATCGCGTACTTTCTATTTGTACCGTAACTTAAACGCGGCAAGTTTAACGCATGCATAAATCATGGTTTACGACCCTTTGTATGAGGGGGAAGAAGTTCCCTTCTGACAGCGCGAGAATAGAATGACGTATAGTGAAGCGGAGAGCAGTATAATAATACATATAATAGTTAAGGTTAGTGATGCTATCAACTTGAAATTTGGAATAGTTTTAGATGACGTTTGCCCAACTATTTTGCAAATAAGAGAAAAATAAAAATATTTATGATTTTTTTGCAACAGGGACTGAAAGGGGGTCTTACAAATTTGAAGTGAGGCTCCTAGAGCATATGGGGTAGGTATGAAAGAGCGCTGCTTGCACATTCTCAAACATATTTTTTATCTAAAGAACATAGTACATATTATGTGTAGTGTAGTCCCATAAAAATTACAGAGATCTGGCTAGTAGTTTTTTAGTTTATTCTAATAAAACTTTAGTGTCATAGTAATTTAAGTAGTTTTTGTAAATACATAAATATATAAGTAACATAATTATTTTCGGAATAATAAATAAATAAAGCAATAAATACTTGCAAAAATATGTATCGAGTAATTTTCCATGTTTGAAAAGTAATCACAAAATTGTTAAAAGAAAATTTTAAAGAACAGAACGAGATACTTTTTAGTTTGTTCTATTATAAAAGTTTAGTATATCGGATCATCGGATCGGATACGATTATAGGTTCGTTCATGCTAACTTCATAAAAAATACTTCCTCAAAATGTAGTACTGATTCAGCGTTTACTATGACCATTTCCGTTGACTGCGTGCGCGCATAGGATACGCAAAGTAACCAAACTAGTAAATAGTTTTATTATTCATAACAGGACATACGAATTATGATTTGGATGAGTTTATTTATACACAATGATGATAGAGTTATAATGAAAAGATACTTAACTGGATATGTTCAGGCTAGATCTTGAGATGGTATTTCTCGAGTGAATGAATAAGGTATTTAATCATCGTTTAATGGATTTATATATTTTGTAAATTAAATTTTAGGCTTATAACTGGCAGTTTTATCACTAAAATACTTGTGATGATACGAATCGCGAATAGTTCTTTTTGAAGACAACAATTTTTAAACTTAGAATAATAACAACCTAGAACGATAGTTCCCTACAAAGCGCTCTGTCAAAAATGAGGCAACTAATACTGAGCCATTTTGGCTCAGTTTTCTTATATCCTTCATACGCTACCTAATCGTAACTGAAATCCAATAAAATAGTAACTAATCCCCTAAAGGTAGGGAAATTGAAACATTTCGTTCTTATAGGTGGGTTTTTGGATATCTCTGTGACTGGCCGGCAAACAAACGCGTCTCAGTTTGACAAGGTTCCATCCCATTTTCATCGTGCGCGGATTATACGTTAGAAATTAGGTTCCTCACTTTACTTACACACGACGGCACCTCAGACTATACATGTTGACCTTGAGACCTTTATGCCCTACGTAATAAAAGCTGTTTCCGCAGTTTAACTGTATAACCTGACGTGCTGTCATGTGTACAAGGACTCGGCTTCTAGGTGTTATTATTCTGAGGTTTTGAAAACAGACGAACATAGAACCTCCTTTTTTGGAAGTCGGTTAAAAAGCAGCTACAACTGCAAGCACGGAATACAATCTGCAAGGTGCTGCAAGCTTTATGAATGAACAACTGTCTACTATAGGAATTTTATGGTCTAGGCCACGAAAGAAGTCTCATGGTTTAATCAAGTTATTGGAAAAATGATTTATATCAATTTAGCAATAATAGCAATAAGATGTCGTGTTATTCCTTGAAAATTCCGTGGGACTCTCAGCACACTTTTAATTTTATTCCTAGTCTGTATTTAGGATCTACGACTAGACTTGTGTTGTGTAACCTTTTTATTTAGCCTGTGATGTACTTACTCCGAGTGTGGGTTGAGTGTTGATGGTAATTGAATTAAATTCGCGAGTCTCTATAGTAAATATTATTCGTCTGAAGCACAGAATAATGAAATCTATTTCAAGGCCAAAGCCAAATACGGTACGAAAAACATGGCGCCCACATATTGACCAAATAATACGAAAAACAAAAGCGAATCGACACACTGAGGTCGATGACCCTGTAGCAAACAAATTAGGGTTCACACATTGTTTAGAAATGTTTTGATTGTAATGTGACTAACATTAAAAAGTAATGTTTAACTGAGTATAAATAATGAGGTTGTTGCCATGATAGTGCTGCCGTTTTATATACTAAATGCATGGACTTTATTTATAATTTAAAGAGCATAAAGTTTCATTACACCGCGTGATGGACTAGCTGTTTTGAGTTCAAAGAGATAAGTAAAAATGGTTACTTCAAAAATAACTATAGGGTTTTATGTAGAAGCAGAGGATCGCGTAGCGTACCTATTTTAGCAGTTGGTTTTTTTACGATATTTAGTTGCTTTGCTCATAGCAGTTTCCCTGATGTTAAGTGGTTCCCAGTCCAGAATGCGCGGAATTCGCTAATAGGAGTGCCATCCTGGCCAAAGAACATACTTGACTGTGAGCAGTATACACATACATTACCATTGATCACCAGTATACATTACCGTAAACTATCGGATACACGATACACTGTTTACACGGATATCGATACACTGTTTACAGTGTGCATCATCTCATGGTAGGGCCACAGGGCTCTATTTAATAACGTGACAATTTGTCACTAGTCATGACAATTTGGTTTACATGTATTATCTAGCTACAACCGAATTGACCGAAGGAAGCGGGGTCACACAGACACAGTGCGCAATTGCTCTGTTTTTAACAGCCCGTATAGTGGGTGGAATATCTATGCTAGCAACCGTGACGAGAAAACAAGATGAATTGAGTCATGTTACGCTACGAGCGCCTTAAGGCGTTTGTGACGTAGTTGAGCCAGATTATACTATGAGGAGCTTCTTGGCATAGTTGGTTAACGTATTCGCCACTCTGTGAATGTCAATTTTGAAATATTTCATGGCTTGGATATAGTGCCATTTTGTGCCTATGTTAAAAAAATCTGCCATTCATAGTTTCTAAGATATTCAGCATAGCTGGTGATCAATGGTCAATTCGTACCTCACCTAGCCGAGGATATTACGGAAGCTTAACCGTCTTTACGTTAAATTGTTGAAATAGCTTCAGTGCGGTCTCAGAAACCGCGCGCGACTGCTGGAAGATTAAGCAACTTTCGCCAGGGTTGGCATTGTGATGGTTTCCCAAAAATACAATAATGTTATATCGAGCTCCTCGATTCTTTGGAATACGTCAACGTCGTCCCGAACACAGTTTTTGTATTTGTTAACATCCAACAATCCACATGGCCCAATGTGGCCGCGGCGTGGTGACTGGTGGGTTGTGGTCAGTCCTTCTGATCCATTAATAAGGAAAGCATGTGCTCCAGAAGTGGATATCATCTTTGCCATCCCAATTTTGGTAGAATTTGTTAAAAAATATGTTAGACATTTCCTAACCTATTTTAAAAAACCTGTGAATTTATAATCCTTTCAATTAATCTCTGACATTTAACATTAAGGGCGTCTTGCACCATAAATTAAATATTGTTTAAGTGCCACTTAAACACAATTTCGCAACCTCAAGCAATACTTATAGTTTTATGTGAAGTGTCAAGTAGTGTTATATAATATTGTTTGCAGAAGCTGTTCAGCACATATTGCGTACTTTCTCACCAGGTTAAGTAATTCGTAATGGTTAAGTTGAGGAGGATAATAGTGATATTTGTACGCAAAAAAATCCGCAAATCGATGTAAGCCTTTAACACACCTATTACTTGAGGTCAAATAGTATAGTTTTATGTAATTAGTCAATAAAGGACGGCTTTAAAGCGAGGGCATTAGATGAATCCGAGCGACGCGAGTGATTCATGGCATTCGATATAAATCCGTTTTATTCATGAGTGGTACTATACTTTATACCATGACTGCGAGAAAAAGAAAGATTTAAGCGAAAATATTATTTGCACAAGGAGTTTGTATGTCGAGTATACTGTGCACAAGGAGTTTGTATCAAGTATTTTTTGCGCATGGAGGTTGTATAGCATTGAGATGGAGGTAAAATTGAATTCTAAATTCAAACACCAAAATAATGATTAAAAGTGCTTTTATTCACTGTTTGTTTTCAGTAAATAAAATAAGCTTTTTAGAGGGAAATGGTATAATATAGTATATTATGCAATTAGTAAATAAAGGACGGATTTAAAGCGAGGGTCATAGAATCACGAACAAGTGAAGGATTCTAACGATTGAGTCACGGCCGTAGAGTGTAAATGTCAATATTTTCAAAATTGCTTTCTTGAGGTTAGATATGAGAATATTACGTATCATTTAAGGTATATTTTATGAAAAATAATTCAACCGTAATTAAAATACTTGCTGCAACTTCTTCAACTAACCGAAAGCGTCCGTACTTACCCCAACATACCATAATGTTTTGAAATATTTTATATACACACAGATATCATTAAAAGGCAGGCTATGTCTAGAAATCCTTACAAATTGTATACACCAAGATGTCGACTTGACGTGGCTAAAAAGAATACATATTACACCGCAATCCAGGTATTTAATAAGCTTCCTAATTCGTTTAAAGATCTCCCTATTCAATTTTTTAATAAGAAATTATCAAAATGGCTTATGGAACACAGTTTTTATGACATAAAAGAATTTAATGAATTTTGCATTAAAAATAAAAATTGACATTATTTTATTAATTCGGTAGTTTCACATTAAAGACACAATAATATGACATTGACATTAATTAAATCTGTGGTTATTGATCGACATTAGTACTTTTTTGTTCATTATTTTTTGTTTTTTAATCTTAAATTTTTGAATCTTTGATATTTTAACAATTTGTAATTTTGTACGCCATGTCTATGGTAGAATGTATCGTGGACTTATAAAATAACTCATGATCACAATTTATTGTAACACTACATTCTGACAAATAAACGATTTGTATTTGTATTTGAAATGTTAAATCCATTTATTGTCAAATGGCGAAGTTCAATATCACTTTACCAATTTTATGACTTTCTCTTTGACAGTTAATCCGTGACAAAATACGCTTTGCTTTATTGCCAACAATTCACGCGTCACCGGAACACAAGTCTTGTTCAGTTCCTTGTCGCACGCAGCGCTTCCAGTAACTCGTCAATGCGCATGCGCAAATGTTCCGCAAAACGGACGTTAAAGTTATAACGAGTGTAGTAACTCGTCGCCGCCTGTACTTTACGAGGCTTAAGAGGAAATATTCTGTTACAGTTCTCAGAAATGTACGAAGTGTTTAATTGGAAGTATTTTAAGCGTGTAACTTTTAGTATTGGCATGTTTTTTTTACGTTTTATTTTAATAATACTTATCTTATATATACAAATGAATTGCTGTTCGTTAGTCTGGCTAAAACGTCAAAACGGCTGGCCCGATAGGAATAATTACTTTTTTGTTTTGCTCGCTATAGTACTGGGGTGGTTTAGAAACAAACAATAGGAATAACCGAAAATTCAACATTGTCAATTTTGTATGGGAATCGCTATTTCAGATTTCATTTGACAGCTAACTTTTGATAAAGAGGTTTAATCAAATAGAGGTTTTAAGTCTGAAAGATCGGTGTACTGCTGTGACTATGAAATAAAGCACACATAGTGTTGCTTTCATTGTAGTATTCAACTAACTAACTAATGAAATAGATGGCGCTGGTTTTCAATATTTTCAAATTGTCAAGCGAAAATTGATAATCACATAAATTGTAGGTGATACGAAGCTCACAGGGTCCACTAGTTAAGAATAAAATAAATACCATTATGAAATTCATAAACGAAAATCGGTGTGAAACGATTGGTTCATTTATTTATTAATCATTTCATAGTGTTAAATTATTTCCTCCTTTGATTATTTTGGTCACCTCTGCAGAATTGCGGATCCATCGAAGACCCCATTTTTTTTTAGAGTGATGGCGGCACCCATCACTTTAAAAAGTTGCTTAAAAACATCACAACCACTAAAACGGTTTCAATACCGACGACCTCTGTGGTACAGTGGTTTCTACACCAGTTTTCAAGGTGTCGCCATCTCTAAGGTCCCGGGTTCGATCCCCGGCTGTGTCAATTTAGAACACGAACTTTTCTATATTGGCTCAGGTCTTGGTGTTTATAGTTCCAACGTTGTCTTTGATTTCCATAACACAAGTGCTTTAGCTACTTACTTTGGAATTAGAGCAATGTTGTCTAATAATTACACCTATTTCTTCCTTATTTGAAAGCACAAATAGATATTTATTATTTTATACCTAAATGGATTAAATTCAATCCCATAATGCCTCTAATGCTCCAAAATCTCATTAACACTATTAAGAGGGGAATATAAGCCGATATTCTTCACACTAACTGAAAAATGCCATGGGGCACTGTATGGACTCATTCGGCAATACTACCCCCAAAAAATTAATACCTCGTTCGGTGCGCCCTACAATTACAACATATTAAATTATGCAATAGGTAGGTACAGTCACGTCTATAAATATTTATACAGTTTAGACCTATGTCACTCTAAAAGCTATTACTTTTTTTTACAGAAATCAATGATAAATGACTACTACAACAAAGTAATAAAGTTCTAAACTGTATGTATATTTTTAGACGTGACTGTACCCCAAAATTAAAAATATTTAGTCGTCCCTAAATACTCTAGCAAACACAGCATTAACAATTTCGGATCGGATAAATTAAGGAAATTAAACAAAAAAAAAGAATTGGACGCATCGACCACATTCCTGACATTACATAAGTATTTCCAAAAATGAAAGTCTGTTTTCACACATCGTCCGGGTTAGGGTTACCAGGTGTCCGGATTTAGCCGGACATGTTTGGCTTTTTGACCTCTTGTCCGGCTAAATTTGACTGCGTCCGGCTTTTTTGTGTGGCTGCCGCGCCAGTCGCAAGTAATGCCACGACACGTATACCCCGCTGACTGACCGTTGTTTGCAATGCGGTTATAAATATTGTCCGGCTTCTGGAACATACTCGTATGTCCGGCTTTTAGGGTAAAATGTCCGGCCAAATTTAGCGCGAGTCCGGCTTTTGAGTTTTTGAACCTGGCAACCCTAGTCCGGGTCTTAGCGCTCCGGTAACGATTATTTGCGATTGTCAATTTTTACGTAATTTTGCTCGTTAACGAGAAAATTGATCGCTTACATGTGCAATTGAAGCGATTGTCAATTGCTCTAACAATGGCATTGACAGAAAAATTGACAATCGCAATTGATCGGTACCAGGGGCTTTTAAAACTAACTGTTTAAATTCATCACTGGCTTATGAAGACAGTCGGCGAAGTATTTGTGTACAGTACCGTGTATGTGTATTTCAAAATGGAAATGATTACGAAAGGTTATGTTACAAATGAAGTTACACAATAAACCGCGCTTAGAAAATGACCTTGATGAAGTAACTATGATGACTTGACGACCAAAATATAAACAAGAATTATTAAAATTCACATGGTAACGAATCAACCTTGAATTCAAACGGTCGAGGCGGACGAAGCGTCTATTCTGATAAATGTTGGATCATACGAGTAATGATATTATGTATGATCCGATCCAAATTAGCATGTATTTAGCAACCATTGCTTTACTTTGTTTAAATTCGTTTGGGAACATATACTCAAAACCAGCACAGTATATAAACAATCGTCGTTTTTTGTCATAAATTATAATATTATTATATCATGCCACACCACACACAACAACCTTTTGCGGAGCGAAACCAATAAAAAAAATAAAAAAACGACCACTCCAGAGTTGAATAAAAAATCACGACATTTTGCAAAAAATATAGTTTGTATGAAAATGTTGATGCATAATAAGTTGTTGCAAAGGTGACTATTGCTTTCTTTACATAATTTTTTTATTGAGATATTTTTTTTCAAAGTTCAGAATATTATCAAAACTTCAAGGACTAAATCCAATTTTTTGATTATTTTTAAACTCCCACACAGTTTTCAAGGTCGCAAATTTAATGTAAGTAAGTATTTTAAACAGCCCTTAGTCACTTAAGTGCTACCTGACGCACAAGAAAACTCCTTAAATAACATTATTTCCAGGCAAAATTATCTGACTACTGGACTTATAGGTAGACTAGTTTATAATGTCATTGTAGACTAGCAATTATTCTTACCTATCCATGTCCTTTGTAATTGTAAGTGGGAAAAACGTAAGGTTCGAAACTTGTTATTATTTAATAGAAAAAATTCGATAGATAAATTAAATACTCGATCTGCGCGTTAATAGAATAAGCATAATAGCCCCATTACACATCCATTAATTAAATATACGACATAAGTGATCCTCTTATGTGGACAAGTGGTTTAAATTGCACAATAACAACGACCTTGGTGACTAAAGTGAATATTGAGGTGGAAATCGTGGGAAAATGTTGAAGCAAAGTAAATATCAATCACAGGTGAAAGGTTAGGCAAGGAAAAGTAATTTTATGAGTTACGTACGTTTAACAATTAGTACTTACTTATCATTATTCGTTACGTAATGTTTCTATAAAGAAAATATTTCTATCAATCACTATGTAGACTTAACGGCCTTTGTGGTCTAGTGGTTTGCCTACCCCTGTAAGGGTGGTTACCTACTTAGGTTCGCGAACCTCGTGCTCCGCGAACCTGCAACACAGGTTCAATGTGGATGTTATTGCGAACTTCTACTTGTTCCCTCTTTGTGTTCATTCGCGACGCAGAGGTCCCGGGTTCGATTCCCAGAAGGGGGGTACAATTTGTACTCGGTTTGATTAGAGGAAGGACTTAATTAAAGTCCATCTGGCTAGCTACCACCATCTTACCTAAGTCTGACTCTGACGCCATAACAACAATTTAAATTTGTTGTGTTATGGCAGTTAGAGGTAAAGGTAAGACTCCTAGCTAGTTCCTCAGTGGTGAGGATTCCGTATTTATTCACCGATCACACAATAGGTACTACCGATTTTAATAATATAAATAAATATAAATAAATATTTGACAACATCACATACATTGCTCCGATTCCAAAGTAAGTAGCTAAAGCACTTGTGTTATGGAAATCGGAGACAACGGTGGTATCACAAACACCCAGACCTGAATATAGAAAAGTTCGTTTTTTTTCTAAATTGACCCAACCGGGGATCGAACCCGGGAACCTCAGAGATGGCGACACCTTGAAAACCGGTGTACAAAGCCACTCGACGACGGAGGTCGTCGGTAATAACAATTTATGTGGCGTAAAAAGATTTCTTGTTTAGTAATATTGTTTTTGTTCTCAATAGGGTTAATCATTAGATAATATACTTACTTACTTAAAGTAAGTAGGTACTCAATATGAATTAAATGCGATGAGACTATTTTTTTTACTGAAGTTAAGTACTTACACAATATTATATAGCCAATAGGAATAAATAAATAATAATTGAAGATTACGCGACTGACAATGTAAAGGTTAAGCAAGCTGAAAATGTTTCAGCAAAAAATCTGTATGGCCACGCGCCGGCATCGGAATATAACCTACCAAAAACGATAAAACTAAATTGTGAAATTCTCTATAGGCAGTCAGTATTTTGCAAATCTATTCTAATATAAGCGAGTTAGAAATAATTCGGCTTACCATTGCTTCAATGGGAAATACCGGTATTCTTTCGATGGAAGGCAATTGGGTGCAAAGAAAGTACTTTAATCACGGAAGCTACTGCCATATACTAATATACCTACTACCTATAATATAATACGCTATACGCTACTGCGCAGGTCACGTTCGGGGTTGCCATTTCAATGCCCGACTTCCAGAATGGTTGGTTGTAGTGTGGTAGGAATTTGAAGTAGGTAGTACTTTCTCCCAATGTTTATTTTTTGCTACCAAGCAAAAATAATGAAAATTGTCTTCGGTGGGAAAAGTACCCCAAAGTCAAATCTTTTATCTGACACCTACTGTACACTTCTGCTATCAGGAATTGATAAGTGAATGCATGACGCATTGACATTATCACAATATTATTTTATCATTGGACCTACTGGACTTCCCAAATTCTTTTCTTTTTGGTTCCTGATGATCATTAGTTTCTAGGTTGTTGAACATGGCTGGAAAACTTTGCCTTACTGATCACCGGACAATTGAAGCTGATGACTGCAGTCAGTTCATTATTAAAGCATGGATTTTCCGCATCGCATCATGTTTTGATGAGACGAGCTATGGTGTAGTGTCTGTCCAGTGTTTTAAGTGAGTAGTGCAGACCAGACCTATATGAGGCGACATTAATTTCTTATCCAGATCACCATCTCATCGTTAATGACAGTTGTGTGTGCAGATCTATAGGTACGAGGGCCACATTCTGTCTCTCATCTCTAGTCCAGATCACCGTCTTAAGGTCGATCCACACACAACAGTGCCGGCACGTGACCGACAGTTCCGTACCGTACAGTTCCGTGACGTTCTATTCATACATGCCAGTGCCGACATTGACGCGTGCAGTGATTTTTACCCTAGTATCGCAGCAGTTTCACGTGAAAATGCCTCGATATACAAGATCACAATTAGGAATGCTAGTGCTTTAATATTAGATGAAGACGAATAAATTTATGTGAGAAGAAGTCAATGGGTTCATAACGCGTGGAGGAAAAGAGAAGAAGGAGAGTTTGCCACCCTATATAAACATCTGATTGACGATGAATCAATTTTCACTGATACTGATGGATACGTTACTGATCGGAACCCGCGCCGGCACTGTGCCGGCACTGTTGTGTGCGGATAGGCCTTTATCGTCAATGACAGATAATTTACCGGCGCGTACTCTTGTGTGGAGGAAATAAGTGCTACAGCCATGCCAAAAGGCAAATATCGGGGCGTTTGTGTGAGGGGCCCATCATACAAAGTGCAGTATGGACCCGCATAAGAGAAATAACAACAATACTGCAATTGTTGACTCGATGCCCTTATTCTTTCGTACTTGATGGGAAGTGACCTCACTTTATTAGATGAAGGAGGTCACTTTTTTCAATAATTTAAAGATTCCGTAGTTCTGTACGAAAAGCCAGACTTTATTGGTCTTTGGTGAGTTTCTCGCCGGTTATTCTCGCAAGTCGCAAGGTCTCCAGTTTGTGGAATAGGTTCTTTTGACTTTCACAGTTTTAATGCAACAGAATTCCTAAATGGATTTGATTTTAGAATTTTGAAATTTAGTAAGCTAAGAGGGACATTATCGAAGTTGTTTCTCTTTAAGTTATTAGTGATTGCTTTGAAATGGGTTCGAGTGCAAAATTTATAGAACGTGTTAATGAATATACGCAAAACCTTTTAGGTGGTGATTGTGCTCATGAACATGAACAACTTTTACAATGGAACCAACTCTGCAACTCAACAAAAAAACAGCTTTTTCATACAAGTTGTCAATAGCTACTCGACCAGAATGTATGGAACAGCTGATTTTTTTTTCAGTTGCAGAGTTGGCTCCATAGTAAAAGCTGTTCATATTCAAGAGCACTATCACCACCTAAGAGGTATTGCGTTTATTCATTAACACGTTGTATGCTTTTCAAAAGTGCATAAATAAATATAGAAATAAATAAAATAAATAAAGTACATTGTAAACATGTTTTTCTATTTAATTAGCAAAAATAAACCTTTTCATGCAGAAAAGAGGGTTCATATTAATCTGGTCGCGACTGAAAGTAGGACACTGGTAGCATCACGAGAGGCACGCAGGCAACCCTCTGGTGAAATGATACACCTATCTACATAACGTATAGCTAAATAGGTTAGAGATGAAAGGTCATTGACCCGAGTGTGATATCCAAAAGTAATTTTATTTCAATTATTTTTTTTTTAATCTCTTTATTGAACTGTGATGAAACCCAGCCGGGGATCGAACCCGGGACCTCAAGAGATGGCGACACCTTGAAAATCGGTGTACAAACAGTGGTTTAATGGAGTGCGACTACGGAAGTTGTTTTTAGCCGATGGGCCCCACGGCTTTAAATAATATTCTTATCAATTCAAAAATAATAACCACAGCTATCGATTAGGTATGAATATGATGAATATCCTTTAAGTAATTACGAGCGAACAAACTATAAGTACCTATCGGTACACTATAGTGTAGTGTACTTGTTTAGCTACACTACACTAGCTGTAGTCTACACTACACTAGCCAGGTAGGTAGGTACAGGTACCTGTGTACCTGTAGGTACAGGTAGTTTACCTCCCAACTTTGCGCTAAATTGAATTGTTTTTATTCTTTTAACATGATTTTATTTTTTACAACAAATATAAAACACGATAATTTTGCGATAAAACAAAACCCTTATCTATAATACCTTCCAGTTATGAACCGGCTTACATTTTCCCTGAGGAAAAGCGAAGTTCTTTCCTAACCTAGGTAATAAATAAATATTTGCTTCGGTTTGTATGTAAGTACCTCATTATCGCAAAGGAGATTAGCAGAAGTTAATGAAATATTTTTTTGGCAATGCTCATTCTATTCGATCTTGAATCTTGCCAGTTTGCAAACATCCCACTCAGCCCAGGGCTCGGCCCGGCCCGGCACTATATTTTGCTTCAATAATCAGGTCATTTATTTATCTCTTCTTTCCATTATTTCATGTCAATATTGGGTCAGTAAGAATGAACCGTTTTTGTCACAAAAAGGGCTTCGCACGAATTTTGTAGTGCGAAACGTTAACAGCAGGTGTTAAAACATAAAAACTTACATGCAAATGTATCGGAACCTTCTTAACGGGAGCGTTAGTCATTATCACCGGGATAAATAACTGACTCACAAAACACAAACTTTATTTATTGTAAAACGGGTGTAGGCAAAATCACGTATGTACGATAAAATCTCACGTATTTCCGAACAGCACAAAATTAACCGTACTATCGACAACGGCCTACTGCTATGCTACTGATTATTTTTCTGTTTTCATTGAATTGAATGAATGAACAACAACCGACAACGCTCGTTTGGTGTTACCAGATAAGTTTTCACAAATTACCCCAAATTCAAAATTATTTTACCTAAATAGATACATTTTCAGATTAAGCTGGTTTTGTAATTGCCGCCAAATCAGGCGGCAATTACAAAACCACAAATTCATTTTAATATTTATTTTAAAGATAAAAAAACACTTTGTAAGGGTTTAGTTGGTAAAGAGTAACCCTTATCGTGCAACTCGGTCTGTCTGTCTGTCTTTCGCTGACACAGCTGGATATCTCAAGAATTAGTTAAAATGACGTTCGCCAACTATTTAGCAAATAAGAAAAAAATAAAAATATATCCTAATATGTAAATCTATCTATACATATTGTATATAAAAATGAGTCCCTATTTCCCTTGGTCACTGCATCAAGCGTGAACGGCTGGACCGATTACGCGATTTCTTTTTTTGTTGTGTTTGTTATTGTCAGGAGTAAATTATTTCTAATGTAACCTTAGCGCTTTTGACAGTTTAATTTTTTTTAATTTAACCTTTTTTGACAATTTAAACTTTTTTAATGTAACCTTATGGCATTTGACATAACATTGACAGAATGCGTTCTGCAAATATCGTCAAAGAGAATACAAAAAAAATATTGTTTCTGATTTTTTTTCATTAATTATACCAATTCAAAATCAATATTCATAGTTAAGACAGGACAATGTCTGTCAGGTCCGCTAGCGCTAGTATTATAATATATATTGCAACAGGGAGTGAAACAGGTCTTAAAAACTCGAAGTGGAGCTACTAGCACAAGTATGCTATTTAAAGACATTGTTATTTTTTACTTTGTTTTCCGAAAAAGTTTTCAGAAATAATTTGAAAAAATTACATTAGTTCCACTATCGGTCAAGAGATGGCGCTGACCTAAAACTGCAATATTTGTCATAATTATAAAAAAATAAAAATGATGGTATGGAACCCTTGGTGCGCGAGGTCGACTCACACTTGACCGGGTTTTTTTCTTTTTCATTAGCTCTGCCCCCTAGCAAAATACACAGTCAAGCAATAAAAACCCGTTTTTATCGTGCTGAGGAGAGTTTTTTACCCCAAGATTTTTTTATATAAAAATCCCCAAGCGTCCATTTTTTCCCCAAAAGCATGAAAAAAATCCCGATCTGGCAACTCTGCGCTCGTTACGCCCCTCCTATTGCGCATGCGTACATATTCGGCCTTCCTTCTCCTTGTGGTGTAGCCGTAAAAAAGCATGCCAACGCCATCTGTTGAGAATTTTACAAATAAATATCGACTCACTAGATGTCACTGAACAGAAAAATATATTTTTGAGACTTTAATTTATATTTGTACCTTCTTTTAAAATATAAAATTCAGCATTACAATAATTGAAATAAAATATAGAAGTTTTTTAAGAAGATAATTTAAAATCCATGATTTAATTTATTGATGAAAAAAACATGCTTGAGCTTTTTGTCATGTTGGAATAGATGGCGTTGGTAGCAATTTTGAAAGCGATCATTACATTGTTCAGACCGACGACGACGGACGACGCGGCGACCAAAACATTCAATCGAGACATGCGTTGGGCGCTACCGATTTTGGCGCCCGAAAAACTCGCAATTACTAAAATATAAAACGCTTACAATAAATCGGTAAAATAAATGTGAAGTGAAGTGCCAGTGCCTGTTTGAGCAGCACACATGCCAACTTTACACTTGAAGCCGGGAATCACGGTAATTTGCCGTAAGCGTTGCCCGTATTATTTTTGTGCTTCAACGTATAAATAGGAATTCCCGTTGAAATTTTACGTTTTATTTTTCTGGGTGCTTTAGCATATCTTTACCGTGGCTTTAGTGACGAGTTCCTTGTTCTACTTCTTGTAAAAAAAGATATTCCGCTAAGTATTTCGAATATATGCCGACCGAGTCAATTTGAGCGTTGCGGACCGAAAGCTCTATTGAACCATTATTGAATTTGAGCTCTATTGTTTAAGTAAATTATTATTTTAGTGGTTTATGTTTACATTTTATAGTGTTAACGTGATTTACTAATAGTAACACTCAACTTAATATTTTCTAATTACCAAATAATGGTATTGGTAATGTTCAGAAATGAATATAGAAGTTATTATTGTAACAATATAGTTTTATACCCAAATCGCATTAAATTGATTGGCTTGCTTATTCTATGATAGATTATTTATTACTGTTAGTGCTTTGAAAATATATAATATACTTACCAATCTACAAACTAGAATAAGTCTAGGTATTACAGGTTCTCGGATTTCAATGAACTAAAAAAAATCGTCTGTAGGTAGGTATCAGGTTACTTTAGTTAGACAATTTTTAGGGTACGTAATAATTTACTATTTTTAATTGGGGTTGATTGTTGAATAAGTTTGCCATGTCTTGTCTCTCTCAATTTATAAGAATAACTTCTGTTACTTATAATTATAATACGGTATTACTAGTTGGCTAACTGAGATACATCGTGCCGTTTCATCAAATCGTGCAAAATGCTGTATACAATATCAGATCTCCGATTCACATCAACCAAGATTTTCAAGTTAAAAAACTTTCAAATACCTAATCCATTGCGTTCGTCTAAGTACTATCTACAATCATTTAAGGATATAGGTTTAGGTAAGTGTAGACAGCAATGTAAATCGTATGCCTACTAAGTAGACGACTTACATTAGCTGTTCTAGAAATTAAAGATAAAGCTATATTTGTAACGCTATTTGACGTCACAGACGTTGTTGATTTGTTTAAAATAACCTAATAAGAATATTTGTATTTAACGCCTGTATATGATAAACGGCACGAGATAGTACCTATGTACAATTTTACATAATGTTAATTCAGTAAATATGTGCGAAACCTTTGGTCGTCTTGAGATAAGATCGCATAGTACTCAACAACTTACTTATGAATGGAAACTTCATAATTTTCAATTGTGTTATTGTAATTAAAATAGATTTGTGGATTTGGATCTTACTTAAATCTTACAGCAGTCTAAGTAGTACCTATGTGGGTTTTGGCTGGCGATTATACTTGTCATTAATTCCCTAATTCCATATTTATAGGATAGGTACTCGTAGTATTGTCACAGAAGAAATAACGTGTATTGCCATAATCATAATATCATTTAATCATTCATCGACATGGGAATTAGGTCTACTCTAATTCATTTGCTAGGGAACTTTATCGTAGTCTGCAAAAACTTATCTTACTTTTTTAGAATAGGTCGGTTGATATAATGAAGTTACTTAAGTAGGTACATTTGTGTAGCGTTGATAGCACTCATGAGGCTATTTATTCTATCTATAAAAGTAATAAATCTTTAAAATTTCGGGTCAAAGGGGTGAGCTCTAGCAAAAATATAACATCCACGTTCATTATAATACGAAACTTTCCGAATCTCTTATAAATTATTTAAAGTCATGAAACAACGTGTTTGCTATATTCATTTAATCTAAGACTTGTACTATTATGTATTTTGTGATCTAAGTAAAATCATGACAAAGGAACCACCCTTCCTCCATCTTTTAGCGCTACCTACCATCAGTTGAAGCAAACAGTTTTCGATATAGAGAACTGTCGTTTTCTCTCTTTCTCTCTCATTGACTATGAGCAGTACCTATATTCGATAGTTTTCTATAGCAAAAACAGTTTGCATCCCTCTGGCCACGTGGTCCGGCTGCCTTTGTTCTACCGATCGGAAGACTTGAACTTTTTTTCCTGTTTTAGAGGCTCTGCTCTATAGTAGAGCTACTGCTCGATTAAAGCATTGTATCATTTACATAAAACATTTTACAATATAGTAATCCCCGAGTACTACTAGAGAATTGTAGTAAATACCATCTAATCTAAAACAGGATTACGTCGATGATACCTATATCATCATTTACTAGGTACTATTCTCTAGTACCCACCTTAGTTACAACATCAGATAAAAGTGTTATATAGTGTTAAGAATGCCTGTATTTTTCTCTATTTCTTGAATTGTATGGTAATTATTACAATAATGCAGAACCACAAAGTATTAACTGAATTAATTCAAGGTTGCTTCGTCTAGAAATATAACCAAAGAATCCTGCTTAAGACTTGCATTATGCAGAGTTGCTAGAAAACGCTTTTTAAGGGAATTAGCCCTCAATATTAAGCATTATTTGAAAAAGCTATGACGCGAACTACGCTAACTAGTTTTAAACCGTAAGCGATAATGTCCGGATTACACGAGGACAGTTTTTGAAGCCAGAATACCAGACGGTATCAGTAAACCAGCAAGCCAGTAACTCTTGCTGAATTACATGAGGCTAGTTTTTGAAGCCAGTTATCTGTCTATGTCAGTCTCATATCTTTCGTTTTTAAAGTTTTTCATCACATTTACAAATATGACCTTGTCTCTAGGGCCAAAATTCAGCATTTCAATTACAGAGAAATGTTAGGTACCTACTTCAAACACTTAAGCGCTCTGAGGAAGGCGAAGTTTTTCTTCGAAGCTAAATGAGTATGTCAAAGCCATTTAAGCGAAGCAAACAAATTATTCGCTCCAATGATTGAACGTCTCCAATCCAATTGAAATGAAACGTCATTGCCGAATAACTTTTTCGATTTGCTTAAGGCATTCTGAAAGGCCACCCCGGCGAAAGGTAATTAAACAATCGAAAATAAAGGAACCAAAAACTAAATTTACTGAGAGAATATCAAAGTATTTTTCTAATTTGAGCCTTGAGTAAATCCGATTCCATTAGGAAGTTTGAAAGTTAAATAGAAATGTACCCATATTCATCTATTGGTAAGTATGTTAAAACATAAATTGATTTACCAAATACTCAACATATGTTACAGACGTCTACTTGACGATTCACAATTATATTATTTCGAGTTATTCTAAAAAAGGTCGATGCTTTCTGAATACTTACTTACTCACTTTTCAGATTTCGCACGATCACATATTTTTCATCTTTATTTATTAATTTTATCTAACCGTCGTCGCCGTCGACTTGAGTTAATAGGAGTCTACTGACTGCTGGACCCTATACGTACACGGGCGTACACGTATGAAGTTTTAGTCACCACAAGTACGTAGGGTGTAGCCTACTCTACAAAAATCTTAGTTTCAATGAATACCTCGCGCTGAACAATAAAAAACAGATACGTTTTACATTACAATCTACATGTACCACTTATCGCGTCACTTTCCATCCTGACACTCGAATACACAGTCATCAACATCAATCAATCAAATTCAAATTCTTCAACACTCACTCTTCCTTCGTATTTATTTACAAGACTTTGTATTTATTTCATCTAGTTTTATCAGTGCGTTAATTCTTTCTGTTCATAAAATTGTTCTTTATCAGGCGAAATGGTGTCAAAAATAAGCTCACCGGCTTTATTTTCGAGCAAAACATGTTTGAGGTCACAGACCAACTGTTTTTATTCGCGCATGTCAACACAACCGACGTCGACCCCAACCTTGGCGGTGCGGTAGGAGTTTATCATCTTATCTGCTGTTTGCGATTTGATATGCCAGACGGTTACTATGGTTACCATACAACCTATGTTTGCATAGTAAAAACTTATTTTAATAACAGTTTCGATAGATTGTGAGTTCTTGCTTAGCCCTTCGTCTCGAATATTTGGTTCAAATAAAAGATTTAAGTAGCTTATCTGAGTCTTTTGTTTTCATTTATCTCATTTTGATGGGAGGGACGGAGGGAGTATTTATTTATTTTATTTATTTATTTATACTTTATTGTACACACATATTAACCTTCTCTAATCCTGCTTTTTTGATGTCATTAACAAATAATTCCAGGCGTAATAATTCCCCTTAAGAATCATTATCTGCCTAAGATGAACGTCTTACTTAAGTAGTTAGTATTTAGTCAACATTTTACGATGTAAAGAGTCAAAATACGATAAGCAAGTGAATTAAATTAAACCTAAAGCAATAAGATAAACCGTCGGGTGGACTTGATTGTTTTTAATACGTGAACCAGTTTGTCATTCGAAACCAAAACTACATACATCCGGCATGATTTATTTGAATCTGTCAGGAGTTCATGACGCCGACGCCACATGTAGGTTCTGCCATGTTTCATTTTGTTAAAATCTCTGCGTGGAACTTTCTGATTGTGACATCGCAAGTCGACAGGCCATTAGTCTTAATTTACCAACAACGTGAATGACGCTGGGCGTTTAAAGTCGAAATGGCAGTGTTGTAGATTATTTACTATTATCGTTCCACAACCATTGGACAGTTAATAGACAAACGTGAGCTTTTGTAAACAGAAATCAAGACAGGTGTCTATTGGTTTTTAGGCGCCGCCGGCGCCGGTCTTTATTCTATGTATGCAGTAGGTGCTTTATTCCACAGATTTTCTTTTTAAGTTCTATCGTCGACTCAAATTGTCCGAGAGACAATTGTCAATAGGCAATCCGTTTATTAGCAAAATATTTTTTTATCTATAAAAGCCTCCTGGTTAATGGCTCGTAGTTATCAGTGATCAGTACAAAGTTCCACGTGTGTATTGGATGTGCCATATCAGATAAGCCCCGCATAATCTATATTGGAAAGCTTTCTCTCATGTACTCCACTTTATTTACTACCAGCTAGCGATGTGTTGTTTAATGTAGCTTTCGATTTTATAAAGTAAATACATACGATAGAATATGAAACAAAAGCGTCTTTATTTGTTTAAGCGTTAAGCACGAGCGTCATTGTTTGTGTGAATAACAAAACCAATTGAAACACAGGGTTCATTTCTCCCAAAGGGAGGAGAATAATGAGTATCTTCTGGACAAAATCAAATAAAAATATTCAATTCTAATAGGAAACAACTTTCAATTTCATTACAGTCATTTTTGATACTTATTAAATTTGGCTTATTCTTATAGAATAGCAGAAGAGAGTTTTATATTTTGTAAAACTAAAACTTTTCAAAGTAGATTTTTCGTTAATGACATCTTAAGTTATTTGTTATAAGATGCTATTATTTATTCTATGATACAAGTTAATCTCCGAGAACATGATCTGGTGCGAGTCGTATTTTTTCTAGTATATTATTTAGTATTATCTAGTATATTATTTAGTTTTAGTATATTATTTAGTAATCTCATAAACTTACATTTAATTAAATATATTTAGCTTTTTAAGCAATAGTCCCTATTGAATTTGTATTGAGTAAGTTATCCTGCATTGGACGGACCCATCACACTATATTACGGTAACAATTAACCAATCACTCAGTTTAATTAAAGTTCCTGTTAATTAATATCCGAGAGTTAGATTGCTGCATGAATGACTTTGTTTATAGAATATAATACTAAGTGATATCGAATAGGTTAGGTACTTGGTCCTTCTTTCGTCTATTACTTACTATACCTATCTGTATACTCGCTTTGGGTGTTTGTAATACCACCGTTGTCTCTGATTTCCATAACACAAGTGTTTTAGCTACTTACTTTGGAATCGGAGCAATGTATGTGATGTTGTCATATATTTATTTATTTTGTGAACCTGACTTCAAATTGTCAGGAAACTTCCCATGTTATTCTGCGCTTTTATAATTGTTGAGATATATTGAGGGTAAAAAGTCATAGCCTACTCTTGTAAGTGTTCATAATATTATCATTGACGCATTGCCAAAATAGATCACAGCAAGACAACAAAAAGTGTAAAATAGAGCAGGTTCTTTTATTCGTAAGTGGTGGGGCGAGAATTTGGGTAAAAAAAATTACTCCCGAAAAAGCTTTATTTAGTAGTCTTTATTCCAGAACACTTCTGTTCACTTCTTCTGTAGCCTTTACTGCTACTTTGGCGCAGCAGGCCATGTGTGCAATGTTTGGATCGTTTTGAGATCACGTCATTACAAATCCGTACATGAAAGAGATTCTTAAAAAGAACGAGGTGCTTTGAAAGGCAGGAGTGTGTTAAATAAATATAATTAAATTGGGATAATCTGCCACGTCTTGTATCTTGATGCCGCCTGGCGGCCGTAGATGGAAACAAAATAAAACAAACTAGTAAGCTAGTGGAAAACTATTTTATACTAAATGATAACTTTCATTAAATGATAATAATAATATGGCCTTTATAGGGTATATTATTATTTTATCATTTATGAAATGATCAACGCGTTGTAGTCGTAGTATACTGGGTAGGTCATTGAAAAAAAGTTTCAGCATAAAATATTGTGTAGTAATAAAATGAGCGCTATTTTGTCTTTGTCCACAGTCTGTAACAAAAAATATTTTGTTTATACATATAGAATGTACCTACATACTTATTACAGTACCTAAGTACTAAAATGTTATGTTTGCATATAAAATACCTACAAAACTATTTACCTAGGTACCTACTGCACGATGAGGCTGTTCTTAGAGCATGCTCTAAGATGCTCTAAGAGGCTGTCTGTAAAATTAGAGTTGCATTGCATGAATCAAAAATGCCAAAGACTATTTATTTGATTTTTATGTAGGTAGGTATTATGATCTTTTTGCCTGTCCAAATAAATAATTAATTATCTATATTTATATAGATAATTAATTATTTATTTAGTAGTATTTTAATACTCCTTCCGGGATTCGTACTCGGGACGGGACCTTTGGCGCAAAGGTCGCACTAGTGCCCCAAGAAGCTTTTACAACATTGCCTATCATCGTTCTAGTCTTAAATTATTACATTTACAAGAAAAACCATTATAAACAGCAGAAAGAGCACATTTGCTAACCCTTATAAACATGCACTCCGCTTGTGACCGTTGATAGCTGACAAACAAAAAAGCGATAGTGTTGTCACTTCAAATAATAATAAAATGGGTTGCCAAATATACCGATGGTATTTCTCCCATTATCAGAAGTAAAAAATTGATGGCGGATGTCTAGTAACGTAAGTTTTAAAAGATTAGGCAAACTTGAAGGCCTTGAAGCTTATTGGCAAAGTTGCAGCAGTTTGCGGTACCTAGTTAGAGTAAAATTATTCTTAGGTTGAAGTTTATAAAGTCCATGTCTTGTTGCAGATGGCGCGATATAAGAAGACTGGTTTTATGGACGATGATGCGGGCAGTGTGAGCTCCATACAGCTGAACGAGGGAGTCAGGTCGGGAGGCACGCACATACGGTATCATATGGTATGTTATATTATAAGATCGCGTAGTCTGCGCACTAGCGCCGCCGTTAGAAAAAAATCATAGTGCTTTAATAAAGACGAAATTGTGAATTTTCTCTCTGTAGTGCACTCCGAAAAAGCTTTGTGGTAGGTACTTTTTATCGCTGAAAAATATTTGATAAAAAGTGGGGTACCTAGCGAGCAATAAAAATTAAGATGAGGGCGCCACTTGAGGACTATAGTTGCCTTAACAGAATACACGTATATTATTAGTAATAATAATAAATATTCGTGAATTCTGTTAGTGGCGAAAAGTAGGGTACTTAGCGAGCAATAAAAATTAAGACGAGGGCGCCACTTGAGGGCTATGGTCACCTTAACAGAATACACGTGTATATTATTAATTTTTATTGCTCGCTAAGTATCCCACTTTATTAGGCATCACTTCAATATGGCCACACAGGCGCCATTGTAGAGCTGCCTGTCTACAATAAGTTGTGTACACTGAAAACATGAGTAGAATACTAAAAAAGTAGCCCGATGAGTCGTTTTCATATGAATTGGCATAGTAACTACCTACCTATACCTATCTCTATGATCAAAATAATAATTAAATGTTATTTTATTAAAAATCTATAGGTACTATAGCCTAATATAGCATCAAACGGAATCACTTCAAATTCAATTTATAACGAGCAAATGCGTCAGAGTAATAATTTTCTATCAATTTAATCGCTCAATTACCATCAATATTGTTCTCGCAGAAGTAATTCGAGCGAGAGAATATAACGCCTGCGGGAAATTGATAGGCAATGTCACGTGGAAGTTTATTTGCCGTGCACATTGCTATCATGTCATGTTATAGGTTTGGTTCAGTTTATTGCCTCGTTTGAGGACACTTGATAGCAATTTGATGTAACTAACGAACGGGGAAGAGTTGTCATAATTTTTCATAAATATTTTAAAAAAGGAAAATTTGCCAACTTACGAAAACGAAATAAAAATAAATAACCCTACATTCTAGATTGCAATGTATGGGAAAGACGGCAAAATTAATAGTTAATGTTTAATGCTGCTGTGTTAAACCGCTATAAGTGAATACCTACATTGTAATAATATACAACTCCCCCCCGCAACCACCCCTCCCGGCTCCCCCCCTTGAAAAGTGCCTCGATTTACAGATTTTCTCAATTTTCGGGAAAACGTTACAAGCTAAGACAAAATGTTCAAAGACTAAATTAATTATCAATAAATGACCTACAAATAAGTATAGGAAACTACTTCTATTCATTTTGATACGAGTTATAGTTTCTGATAATGTATAATACCTAGGTATTCAATGGAATTTATTTATAACTACGAAATGAAAAAAAAACTTATAATTTTATTAGGGTTACCAAAATAAAACGGGACACAGGGCTACGAATACCAATTCAATTTCAATCAGTTTTGAACTCGGGAGCAGAGACTTTAAGGTTGAAAACAATTTGGAGACTTTTAAAGTTAGGTATAACAGTAAGTAAGTATAGGATATTAACTAAATCAATACTGTGAGTGAGCCTGAAATGTAATAAATCTTGTAAGGATTCCAAATATATATAAGTCAGTAGGGTGACCAAATACAATGTCGATGTTTTTCGTTCACAAACTATTATTTGGTTGACTCCTCTACTGTTAATTTTTTAATTTCATAATAAACCTAATAGCAATCAAAACTAGTTCGTATGGACAGATTTTTACCACGCCTTTTTTTTCTATAGGTACAAACAACAGGGTGTTTGGTAATATCCCTATTCAGCCGAATATGACAAATGGGGTTCATACATACATACAATACCGGAAAATTATGACCCTGAAAACCACCACTGTTTTTCTTTTCATGATAAATTGGTGATGGCAACCCTAGAACGAAATGGTGTTCTGCTTTTGCCCATTAATGGAATTAATTATCGGAAACAATAGTATATTTGCGTCTTGGGTTGTCACGTTGCAGTTTTCCTCCATACAAATAAAAAAAAACAGCCATGTGTTGGTTTTCAGGGCTTTTAACATTTTTCCGGGGTTGCATGCATCCCTGTCTAGACTTTCACCATTTATTCAGCTTTTTAAGGGTATTATCAAACAGCCTGTATAAAAGTGACTAAAGATGCTGGTCACCCTATTGATGTTTATCCCTCACCGAAGGCTAAGGTAATCCGATGGAATGAAAAACCCGTAACAAAGTTGGATATTGAAGGTAATTCTTCCTACAAACTCGCCCTTGTAACTTAGTTATGAGTCACGAGGTCCACAATAGAGGTCTGAACGAGATGGAATTTTAACGCGGTGCTTTACATTTTGAGTAGGTAGGTAGTGTAGGTACACACGACGGCACCTCAGACTACACATGTTGACCTTGAGACCGCTTTTATGTCCTACGTAATAAAAGCTGTTTTAATATGAAGCCCGGTAGATTTTTCGAACCTCGATGCGTTAGCTGGTAGCCCATGTTCAACTAAAACAGCAAAGCAAAGAAATGAAACCGGTAGGTCAGGGGCCAGCCTTATATCTGTTAAAGATGATAAGTTTCTTGCGCCTGTTCTTCTTGTCAGTTAATAAAGTCTGGAACGGGTGGTAGGAAAATATAGACGATTCAAAAGTGCTCAATTACTAAGTTTTGAAAAAAAAAGACTGAAAAAAAAGGGAACAATATTTTCTGTCACCTAAGTTTAGATTTGTCACTAATCTGCAATACCCTAATTATAATATCTATCCCCAAGAAATATATTAGTCATCATATTTATCAAAACTGTCTCTAAGTATAAATCACCGTATTAATGTAAATATGTCTCTTAAATTATAGTTTGATCACTTTTTTCTATAGCCTAAATATAAGATCTGTCCTCTAAAAAGTAAGTCCCTGGCAGCAATAATATATTTGTACCTAAAATAGTAAATCTATCACCTTATAAATCTAATCAACAAACTATTAGTATCATTTAAATCGTTCTATCATCAAAATAATAGATGTGTCACTTCCTAAGTAGGGGCGGAGTCAAATTGGCGGGCTATGAAAATTTAAATGCACTAGGTAGGTTAGTGTTTAGACCATTCGCAGCGGAGCGAGCGAAGCGAGCGAAGCTCTATAATGCTTATATCAGGATCAACTAGTTTGGCCATAATGCTTATATCAGGATCAACTAGTTTGGCCTAGCCTAAACTGGTTAATCCTATCGGGCTTAGGACAAACTAGTTTAGTCTAGGCTATACCAGTTAATCCCATCGCGTATAGGAAGAACTAGTTTAACCTAGGCCAAACTAGTTTGTCCTGAAAATCGGGTTTGGCCGTTAACAAATATACCCAACTAACTCGCACAGCTCACACTTGACTGCAGTGTTTTGTTTAGTTTTAGATATGTAGTGTTTTTGTTTCGATTATAAATGTAAATTATATAATTAAAACCTATTGTAGTTTTATTTAATTAATTGTACCCATATCGTCAAATTTCAGTTGAATTATGTAATAAATTAATATTATTTTTCAATGATCAAATATATTTTTTAGGTAAACATTTTTAATTGTTTGGTGATTCAGTTTAAGTGACACTTTCATTATTTAGAAACCCAATATAATTATTTGATGACTGATATTATTTCCAAATAATGCTTAATTATTATTTAGGTAAGCGTTTTTATATTATTTGGTGATTTAATTTAAGTGACAGATCTACTATTTTAGGAACAAATATTATTTATTAGGTCACTGAAAATGCATTTATTAGGTAATCGATAAAATCATACCCAAAAAAAAGCAAAAAAAGTGCTTCATATTTGTGCTCGTTAGCGTAAACTTAGGCCAATTTAAATTATAAACAACTCTATCAGAATGCTTTTACTGAAACTTATTTTACCATCTCCAAACTTTAATAAATATCTGATTGATAATTATTTTATCATCATTGAACCACATTTATTTTGTGAACCTACTGAGCCCTATTTAATAAACTTGACAATTTGTCACCTGTCATGGCAATTTTATATCTATTGCGTCAACCAATTTGAAATTAAAACAAAACAAACTACTCATAGCTACACAGCAATGTAAGCCAAATTGTCACGACAATTCACTAACAAAAATTCATCATTTCAATTTCTGCCCGGCCGGGAATCGAACCCGGGACCTCTTGCGTGGTAGACCTGCATGATGACCAATGCACCATTGAAGTCGTCAACACTTGCTACATAACCTTGTTACTCTACATAGGTACCTAATCAGCCCAACGAAGTTCCGATACATCTTTTGACCATTAATTAAATTTCTTAAAAAGCCTCTAAAATGAAAATTTCAAGTTTGTCTGTTCGTGAAAAAGAAAAAAGTGGAATATACCGCAGAATTACAGAACACTGTTTTTTTCTTAATAAATAAATAATAACCTAAATTGATGGAAATAACCCAAAGAACAATAACGACAGGTTCTAAATATACTGCAAATATATGTACGTAGAGTACGCTAACAAGTCTGCAGTGAGCAGCCAAATAAGTAGAGTCAACACTTCACTAAGAATTGATTATTCCATACGTAAACAATTGTATTGTTATCTTATTCATACTGGTTGTACAGACGACAGCACGTCAGGTTATACAACGTGTTACAAAATTACCCCTAATGCCGAATATGGTAGATAGGGACCATCAAACTCAATAACTTTTACTATGGGACCAACTCTGATATCGCGAAAAAAAATCAGCTGTTTCATACATTTTGATATGTTTGTATCAAACAGCTGATTTTTTTTTCGCGATTTCAAAGTTGGTCCCATAGTAAAAGTTGTTCAGTTAGAATCTAACTGTTAGATGGTCCCTATACACCATATTCGGCATTAGGGGTACTTGTATAGTTTTATTATGATATGAAATTATGAAGCCTTGATTATGAATTAAATGTCATACTTAATTAATAGTCCTCGTACTTCCAACTTTAAACCCAATTAATTTATTTTAGCACATAATTAAAAGAGCAATTATTAGTAGATTATTTTAATAACATAAAGCACGTGATAATAATATTATTATGAGCTATCAAGTTCGGGTCTGACATAAGTCATAAGCTTAAGCGATGATACTCTGTGGCAATGAGCGAGTATAATTTCATTGAAAAAATTGAGACAAAAAATATGAATGAACTCGTAAGTTCTGAAAATAATATTGTTGAAAGTAAGAGCAAAGTAATAAAAATGATGATTTTTAATAGGAGTAATTACATGAAGGGCGGAAGTTCTAATTTTTTGAAGTTTTATTAGAATCTAATAAATAGAAAATGAAAAGTTTATTTTGTGTTGCGCTACAACTAAACACAACTAATGGTGGATTAGCATAGTCGACTCGGATTAAAAACCTAACTTTGAATCTTCGATTTGAAGCAACTAGTGCGGCTATGTCACTTTTTTTGTACTTAATGCTTTTTTGAATATTAAATGTGACTTGAACGATCACGTCACGGCATTTCCCAAATCCAGCTCTCTCTCTACTTGTACCACACTCGCATAGTTCACTTACATCATTGTTACAGTATCTGAATAGAGTTGTGTGCATTTCTATGCAATGCCAAGATGCGAGGTCAGTCGAGAAAAACAGACGATAAATAGGCTCATATTTACAGTAAGTAATTACGTTACATGCATACCTATTTGATTGATTGAAATTGGTCCAGAACCAGATTCCGTTTGTTGTGATTGTTTATAATGACAATTCAAAATGAAAGAAAAACACAATCGACGTAAAAAAAAGAAAAAAAATGCTTTTACCTTTATGGAAGCCGTTATTCCAAAACCAACAGTTTTTATTTCACTTCGCGATACGATAAGTATTTACAAAGTTATTATAATTATTAATCTGCGCGAGTCGGCGCCATGCGTCCATTCCGAACGAGATTAGCGAGAGAATGGAATCCGATGACGTCATCGTATCTTCCTGCCTGTCACCATGGTAGTGATTACTTGCTCAGTGCCTGTCACGAAAACAATAGCGCGTGGTTGTTTTTACGAAACTTAAAAAAAAATGTAGAAGGTCTACAAAAAAAAGTCATATTTTAAGTTTAAATGTATATATTTCAAAAAATTCATACTGTTTCCAGGCTCATTACGATGGCGTACAACCTATTTTTATTGTGAACAAGTACCTGTCTGACTGAAAATAGTCTAGTTGGTTTGGTTTGGAAATTATGGAAAGCAACCTATATCTTTCAAGAAATAATGAAACAGTGATGTATTCTTGATGTAGTGCTTGTACACAAGCACTTACATTTAATACTTCATATTTTGTTACTTGGACCACCGCCTTAGGTATGCGAGTACCCAACTTTTATGGAATAATGTGCAGTTTTAAAGTGTAGCAGTACACATTTGAATTCTACCCACCTCGAGACAAATTAATGTAATAAACTTGTTAGTATTATTCTCATGTAAGTGACGATTGTCTTAATAAGAAATAAAGATCTTTGAATCGAAATGCCGCTCCTGAAATACGGCGCTCTACATCTAGAGCAAACATTATTGAAGCTATAATTATAGGTACTTACTTTGGCCTCTCATTTTTGCCGTGTATTGTCAACCACACCACTGGACTACACCGCTTGTTACATTTTTTTAAAGTAACCACACCACCGTAGTGAAGTTCTAATATTTTACTTGCATTTATCGATCATTTGTAAGATCACGACATGACATGTTACACATCACTAGTCGGCAGTGGTGTGATTACCTAAAAAAATGTAAAGACACCACAGTGGTGTGATTTAGTGGGTGTGGCTGAGAATACACGATTTTTGCCACTGTACAGCAAGATTTCCACTGCGAGCTGAGTGGAAACCGTCCGTACTAGGGCACAGGCCTTACTATTTACAAGGCTAAGTGGGTTTTAGCGACTGCAAATGCAGCCGGGACCAACGGCTTAACGTGCCTTCCGAAGCACGGAGGAACTCGAGATAGTAAATTTTTGGTCACACATCCCATGACCGACTCTTACGAATGTTGTTTAACCTCCGCACTCGCCAGGCGCTAAACCACTGCACCATCGAGCTCCTCGAGCTATTAGATTTATTTAAATTCAATCCACACATCGATCTGACTTCCCAATCATCCAATGATCACACAGATGATCTCGCCCACAACTGGCAACGTAATAATTTACGTTTCGTTTCGCGCCAGATTGCCCGCAGTCAGTTCACCGGCGCCCGCGCACACGCGAACACATGCATTGATCGCTATCGACAAAAGCGACCTTCTGCCCCCATACATAAAGTCTAAACTCCAGTAATGTGCTATAAATAGACTTCAGAATGTAAACAGTTCTGTAGGATCGCAAAATTGACTTAGAAGTGGCGTCTAAAATGTGTACAGTTAAATAGAGTTATTATTTTTGTTAAGACTGATAAAAACAATTATTTAATTTAATTTCAAAGCAAACAGTTTAGTTTCTGAGACAAATTTTTGAAAAATTGTATTTGAAGAAAATTCAAAATGGCGGCAACAACTCCAGAGATTACCCCCACTTCAAGTGAAACCCCTGAAGACACCCCCTCACCTTCGCCAGGACCAGAGAACGTGGCCAAATTCAATTGGTTAAAGAATTCCAGACGAAACAATCCTTTTGTTAAAGCACGACCTTCTTTAACAAGAGAAAGTTCCACAGCAGATCTGGTTTCCAGGCAGAATTCAAGCAGCGATTTCTTCCAGAATTCCAGAATGAATCTCTTTGAAACTGTCCCCAAACCTGAAGTGCAGAACCAGGGTTATTTGAAGGTTAGCTAGATAATCTTATTTTTTTTTTATATTGTTAAAATTCCGTGTATCTCAAACTCAACCTAACATACAAACAAACACCTCTTTTTATCTCGCGTCTGGCTGGTATGACACAAACATACTGTTGATAGTTCTGGTAACACATGTTCTTTATCAGGGTAGTTAATTACGTTGTGTAATATAGTTTTTTTAGTTTATAACAGTTTTAATAGATGGGTATGTACCAGTGGCGAGGGGTGAAATTACGGCGAAGGTAAGCCGTTCTACAAAAATGTTATGATCTGCATAGTTGATCGGTGGGGTGGGATTCCTAAAAGGTAAGCCGATGGGAATCGGATTGTATGGACCCTCGCCACTGGTATGTACGTATACTTCTGGACGCAAAGATGTATGTATATACTACACTAGACAGGCTGTACAGTACCGAAAAATTGCTCACTAAGTTACGGTGCATGCACCGAAACTCCTTTAGTCTATTGCGAGCTACCGAGAGTAACAGTTGATGCGCCGCGAAGGTTGGTTGTGACACAATTTTATTTTTGAACAGCTCTTTTATGTAAATTGAAGTCATTGGGTGAACGTCTTCTCTTTTCTTCTTGTCAGTTAAAAAAGTCTGGAACGGTTGGTAGGAAAATATAGACGATTCAAAAGTGCTTAATTATTAAGTTTATTTGAATAAAGAAATTTTGACTATTGACGTCGCAAGAGAATCATAAAAATATAACCTGTTTATTTCCTTCACATACAGAACACAGAGTCATGCTCACAACCACAACTAACAAGGCTATAAAGAAAAATATGTTCATTATTAAACTGCGTGTCGCATCGACCGAAAAAGCATGAAAATAGGAAAATCTCAGTGATTACTTTGCTTCTTAGAGCAAAGCACTAACTGTTTACGGCAGGAAACGGCGAAAGCTCGCTTGTGAATGAGTTTTTGAGCTTTGTGCTTAGTCTCTTAATTTTCTATTCAAATTGTTTTCAGTAAAGGATTACTGTAGATACTTACAGAAATAAATGCTACTATAGTGTAAAAGAGTACTTGAATTATAAAATAAATGCCTAAAGACATACATATAAACTTAAAATAATATAAAAATATTATAATAAACATACAATACCATACTACTTATACCTATCTATTGTGACTAATATGTGACCATAGAAAATTCAAAACTATGTATTTTTGAAATACTAATAATTGTAATTTGTTTTTCTTGTAAATTTTAATAAGACGTCCTCTCCTCCTTCAATTGCTACTTTGCTATTCCCTTACGCCTTTACTAATAAAGATTGAATAGCAGATATATAGTTACACAGTGTTTTGTTTCTTTCTTTTTAATTTCAAACTTAAATAGTTTGTAAGAGAGTCACCATTGTGTAACTAAACATCTGCTATACAATCTTGATTAGTAAGGTGGTTAGTGATTACTTGAAAGAAAGAAAGAAAAGAAAGAAATAACATTTATTTGTGTGTCACAAAATAAATACAAAAAATAAAAACAAGCCTCAAAACGGTCCCGATTCAGCATAATACATAGTCTGCGACCAGCGCTGGTCTTCCTTTTTGTTGACGCTCAGTTGCTCCCTGAGTCAGTGAGCTCAGTTATTCACTTGCTGTGACTGGGTCCATAATGTTCTCTTGCTATAAAATTACCACCTATGTATTTACTTTATGATATGCAAAAAAATATTAAATTGAATTGAAAATAATGATAATTATCATTTGAAACGCAGCTATAAGCTTTTTTTTTCTATTGAAGCATTGAATTAAATTAACTGAGTCGCAAACTAACTAGAGTAAATAAGTACCGAAATGACCAAATTCACTACCTTCATTAGATATTACTACTTTCAAATGTAATTGCTTTTTGGAAGACCTGCTTCCAGGCCCATCTTTCCCACTGGGCACTATGGGCACGTGCCCAGGGCCCCGCGATCGATAGGGGCCCCCTAGTTCCTGCCAGATCGCTAAACGATAGCGGATGCTTATTACCAAAAAACATATAAAAGTTTATCAGCTATTTCAAAAACTTAAACAATAATTACTACAAATACTACATGCTTACTAGTTTAAGTCAAGATCATAGGGGCCCCCTTACCTTAATGTGCCCAGGGCCTCAAATAGGTTAAAGACGGCCTTGCCTGCTTCCAATAATAGTATACTTAATTATAATAAAATAATAGTCAGTGTATATTTCTAGAACTGCTTCGGATTGGTATAACATAGAAGTACTTACCTTACTTATCTAGAATTAAAAGGATTGACTTCCGCAAGATTCGCTTCTGTGACAAATTAAGTTTTAATGACAATAACTAGCCATAACTATTGTAATTACAAGCACGCGATGTATTGCAATTTCATTGTAATAGCTGTCATGTTTTCCTAAGTTGTCTTGATCTTGAACTTGATAACTTCATTCACCTAGTACTCTTACATCTAGTACCTACTTACAGGAAAATATGATATTTTAAAGGCAAACTTTGAACCTAGGTTACCTACATCAATGAAACATAGCTTGGCAGTGCATTTTTAAAATCAACCCTCTCCCCATACATTTAGGGCATTCTAGTTTTGGGCGGATATAACCTGATTAAATGAGGTATAAATATAATTTATAAACTACAAAGATACAATTTTATTATCAAAGTATAATTGATGTTGTACAAATGCCACTAAACTGATTTTTTTTATCGCAAGAGAAGCAAAAGTAATGATCGAAATATTTCCCAAACTGGGGCCTTTGTAATTAATTCGATAATTATAATAGGCACAGAATTAATGCCAATAAGAGTAATTTTACCCTGTTACAGAACAAATTGGATGAGAAAATAGTAGCTCATTATATTATGACAATGCCTATTAATTATTCAGCTACGATTAGAATGATGGGCAAGCACGTAACCCTTTAGAGTCAGAAGACACGTGCAAGACTTTAATTATTGTTCCATTCTGTGGTGCAAGGTACAACGACATATCGTATCTACAATGCGATTAAATTGACTATAGACAGTATTCCGCTGCAACTTCAGTCGCGAGTGTAATATGGCAAAGAGTTAATTTTACAGATTAAAATACGCCATATTGTAACGCAAGCGCTATCGAACGCACCTACAATGCGATTAAATTGACAATAGCAGTAATCCGCTGCAACTTCACTCGAGAATGTATGGCAGTTTTAATTTTACAGATTAAAAATAGGTAGTCACGTCATTTTGTACCGCTAGCGCCCTGAAGGCCTAGTACGAGTTGGTGTTTTCACTTTTCGAATAGTTAACTATCGTTTTCTCTCTTTCACTCATTCAGTTACTCAGATTGACTATGAGCAGTATATCCGATAGTTAACTATGCGCGAAGTGGAAAACACCAACTCGTACTAGGCCCTCAGAAGTTAGTCATTTCAGTTGTACAGTCACGTCTAAAATATGTATACAGTTTAGAACTTTTGTCACTATGTTGTAATTGACATTTTGTCATTGATTTCTGTTCAGAAAAGTAATAATGTTTTTAGAGTGACAAAGTTCTAAACCATATACCTACATATTTATAGACGTGAATACAGTACATACATTGTCAATTTAATCGCATAGGTACTACGTTATTATAGTGTGGTTGGCTTTAGTTAATTGGCGCTAAACCACTGCGCCATCAAGCACATTGTGGCTTCACTATTTAAGTAACATTTATTTATTTAAAACACTACCTATTCAACATAACTGCACTCAGCAGGCCAACTTCAAAATTCAGTAAGTGACTGGACAGTCGGTCGGTAGCACTTTATTTGACACAATAGGTAACTGTGTCAAATTAATGACAGATAAGGCAAAGAGTGTCAGTGACATGTTACTATAACAGAAGTTTCAATATGACAAGGTTCTAAGTATGCTCAACATTTTCATGGGCCGACTGTACATTGATGATAATCACAACATATGTTACTACCATGCTCTTTATGGGATACTATAGGTAGTAAACAATAACAATGTAGCTATCTGTTGGTTGTATTTTGAATATCTAAAACCTACCTACGTCATGCTATGACGTGAGCAAACGTGATCTTGAGATAATATTATGTTATACCTTAGAGTTTAGACTTATACAATATTTTAAGATTGAATTAATTAAGATGGGTCTTTAAATGCAATCAATATTGTAGGAGTCAAATTCAAAATATATTTATTCAAATAAACTTCAAAATTTATCGTCTATTCAACATGACTGTTACAAAAATACCCCTAATGCCGAATATGGTATATAGGGACCGTCACACTGAACAACTTTTACTATGTAACCAACTCTCAAATTGCGAAAAAAAACAGCTGTTTCATACATTTTGATATTTTCGATTTTAATTTTTCTATGAAACAGCAGTGTTTTTTTTCGTGATTTCAGAGTTGGTCCCATAGTAAAAGTTGTTCAGTTCGGCATTAGGGGTATTTTTGTAACACGTTGTATATTATTTTTCTGCCACCCCGTTCCAGATATTATTGATAAGAAGAACGGGCGCAAGAAACTTTTCAGTTTTAACAGTTACGATAATTTACCATTTATGTTTCTTATTCAAAATCTTAAAGCATATGACGAATGAAATGGAATATTTGAAATGTTTTTTTAACAATTCTATTAGTTGCATAGAATATAGGTAATAAAATAGAATTGCCTTATCTACTTTATGCTTATCAATGCTTTTGGTCAACGTACCTATTTGGCGTTTTTATCAGCATTATACAAACGTATAGTTTCGGAATGATAGTTTTGCCCGCCATTCACATAGCGAGATAATTTTATTTGAGACCGAGTCAATGTACAAACGAACTGTCTGTCGATTCTACAAGGTGTTACAAAAATACCCCTAATGCCGAATATGGTATATAGGGACCATCAAACTGACCAACTTTTACTATGGGACCAACTCTGAAATCGCGAAAAAAAAATCAGCTGTTTCATACAAAAATTAAAATCGAAAATATCAAAATGTATGAAACAGCTGTTTTTTTTTTCGCGATTTCAGATTTGGTCCCATAGTAAAAGTTATTCAGTTTCATGGTCCCTATATACCATATTCGGCATTAGGGGTATTTTTGTAACACCTTGTATAACCAAACTTGCATCTCACTTCGAACCTCATTTCGCGTGAATTTGTTGTTAGAAATTAGCGGAATATAAGCTACTTTACTGATTGCAAAAGTTATGAGGTAGCCAGCTACCTGGACCCAGGTCCCTCCACTATCCTGAGTGGAAAAAATGCGTCATATGTATTTTCCCAGCGTAAAAAATGGTAAAACAGAACCCCTCCGTCGCCGTAACCCTGATGGTGCGATTCAGTCTGCCTGTCTGTCACAGCTGGATATCTCAAGTACTGCTAAAAAAATTCAAAATTCAAAACTCATTTATTCAGTCTAGGCTGTTACAAGCACTTGTGAATGTCAAAGAAGCTACGCCATCGGTTCGCAAACCCTAAGCGGGAGACCTTGTAACGAGAAGAACCGGCAAGAAACTCGTCAAGGGCTGCTTTTTTCTCCCTGTATATTTCATACAGAGTCGTCAAAATTTGAAAAATGAGGTCGGCATTTAAAGTGACGTCATTTTCATCAGCCCTAAACCGGATAACTGGGCATAATACTGTAATTTTCCTCATATTTTCATTGTAATTGTTCCGACACGTTTCTATTGTATATTGTATCTCATATTGAAAGCATTCAGTTCAGCATGCAAACTGTCTATGATCCATTTTACGAGCAATTCATCAGCAGACCTTCAGTGCTACTTCTGACATCCGCCGTGCAACTCTCGACTTTAATAAGTTAACAATAGGAACTATTTACGGCGCACTTTTACCTTGATCTTGACTCACATAATATTATTTTTAGAAAACTTAATTTCTTTTTTTTGTAAATAAATAATCATTATAATGCACCTTATAACTCTATAAAGTGCATTATAATAATCGTCCAAAGTTTTCGCATGAAACGCTTAGCTTTGAACAATGAATCAATCAAATCAACTTTATCTAGCTAAACAGTTGTTACAATATTTACAAAAACATAATTTATCATTATTGCGTGCGACCAAACACAATTACCCATTTTTTTTAAACTTTCGAAAAGTAGAGATGGGAATTGATAAAGGCTTTGCGAATACCAAAATTTTCTAAATGCCACTGCGATCAAGTATTGCTAAAATATTGACACATCGTTTTTGAACCATGTTTGAAATCTCAAATCTATACATTTTCACTTGACGAAGATCGTTTTCGCTTTTTAAGTGTGCCTTTTTTAAGGACGCTGATGTTATTAAATCCACCCTTGCAGAATTTGCGTGTTTTTGTATGGTCCCTCTAATTAATTTTTTTCGCATTCGCAGCAGCTTTTGAGTGTCATTCTGATGACCGCTTGAAAGCTTTATTCATGCGGATATTTAATTGATACTACTTAGAATATTAAAACCTAGAAGCAGAGTCCTTGTATGTAATGAGACAAAAAATACTGAGCCAAAATGGCTTAGTTTTCAGATTATAATCCAATTCGTTTTTATAGGTACGATTAGATAACATAATAATATGAAGGATAAAAATCTTTTTGCCTCACCTTTGACAGTGCACTTTGTAGGGAACTATCGTTCTAGGTTGTTATTATTCTAAGTGATACTAGATGTGTGATTTTATTAAAAATATTTAGAAATGTAATTGAATTTTGTGTGGTTTGCTTGAATGCTCTATTTTATTGCAACGAATTCGCGACGCTACGAAATAAGTGAGATGATAGGTAACTTAACTAATAATTTGGTTTCAATTTTGTCTCGTGAAATATTAAAGTCTCAAAGATAGTTTTAATAACAAATAAATTGACTTATAAGTTGTTATGATCTATTTTTGATTAATTAATATAAAAATAAACATGTTTTTTTTAATAGAATGTAATTAATGTTACTTTTAATAACCCTGATTAATTTAATAACCCTTACTACCTTTTGAAAACCCCGACAACACACCATGTGGTTTAACTATCAATTACTAATCGGACTTTGCGCTAGACTAGACTGAAATAGGATAAACACTAGACTAAACTCTTAAGACAGTAGATTTTATCGGAATTCCTACACCGTGACCTTTGCTGAGATTAGAAAAGCAATCTTGCTATGTAAGTAATAAAAATGGCGCTGACTGTTCTGTTAATCTGTATTAGAATTCTTTTAAACGACGAAATTAAGCTCTGTTACGTGTTTACATATTTTTTTATCGTTAAGCTGTTTTTTTTTTGCTTTTCGTAGTAGACTTATACATACAAAAACATCGTAGGTACCTCTAGTGAAAGATATCTAATCTGTGGCTAAGAAGTCAAAACAAACACTCTACGTAAATGCTTTTCTTATAAACAACACTAGCAAATAGTGTTTATATTACACTCCTACAGTTACAACGATTTAAAACCTATATCAATTAATAATAATAGAAGTTTAAGTGTTTATTTCTTAAACCACAATAACAATAGTGTAGAGTTTAGTTTTTAAGTTGATTAAATAAATAAATATTTGACAACATCACATACATTGCTCCGATTCCAAAGTAAGTAGCTAATGCACTTGTGTTATGGAAATCGGTGACAACGGTGGTATCACAAACACCCAGACCTGAGCTAATTAGAAAAGTTTGTTTTCTAAATTGACCCAACCGGGGATCGAACACGGGACCTCAGAGATGGCGACACCTTGAAAACCGGTGTACAAAGCCACTCGACCAAGGAGGTCGTCAATTATGTAGTAGATATTAAAATTAATTTAGGGTATGATGGGACTAACATGACGTGACGTTAAAGTCACTATATTCAATTAATAAGAATATATGTTTAAGTGTTTATTTCTTAAACCACAACAACAATAGTGTAGAGTTTAGTTTTTAAGTTAATTATTTATGTAGTAGAAATCAGATTAGTTTAGGGTATGATGGGACTAAAATGACGTCATTTAAGTCCCATCATACCCTAAACTAAAAAGTTACGTTAAAGTCCTTAAATAAAATTAGAAAAAAATAAATATGTTGGCATTTAACATGTTGGCAGCCCTATTTTGTCCTTTCGGCCAGACGCGTACATCGAACCGATATAATTTGCTCTAAAACGACTCAAGAGATCCTTTGATCTCCTCACTACTCAATTGATTTCGTTTGGCGTCAGTGAAACTTATCACTTTACAATCCTCAGTTAGCAGATATCAGTCGGTTTAATTATTAACCAAATATAATAAAGGTCATTCTAAAAATATGACAGGTAAATGAATGAGAAACAGTTTTTTGACGATCTCCATGGTCGAGTGGCTTTGTACACCGGTTTTCAAGGTGTCGCCAACTCTGAGGTCCCGGGTTCGATCCCCGGTTAGGTTAGGATACAATTTAGAAAACGAACTTTTCTATATTGGCTCAGGTCTGGGTGCCTCTCATCGCTGCATTGCCCTTGACAAGTTCTTTACTTTTCAGTCCAACTGAAGGAAAAAGGAAATTACACTTCCGTCCCACAACGCTTTAGAAATTCCTACTATCGCGATGTAAATCTGACAAATGAGAATCGAGGATAATGTTGATAATCGTCTTCAGTGTGAACGACATTTTTATTATCTCGATGATTTTGTCAATTTAACTTGGAAACTTGTTATATTTCATTTCATTTCATTTCATTTCATTTCACTGTAGATATTGCTTTGGTTATCGTTTTTTTTTTTAAACGTGATCCGAACCACAGCAATTTGAAGCAGCGTTAACTGCGTTAGTGATGTTTATTATATGACACTTGAGTTCGACCGGAGATCGACCGTAAATATCACAAGACATTACCTTACCAGCCAAAACATTCCATTTTCATTTCCTCCACTCCCCTGGCTTTTAGTAAAAGTAAAAGTAAAAAATTTCTTTATTCAAATAAACTTAGTAATTAAGCGCTTTTGAATCGTCTATATTTTTCTACCACCCGTTTCAGACTTTTTTAACTGACAAGAAGAACAGGCGCAAGAAACTTATCAGCTTTAACAGAAATAAGTAACGACAACTTTTGCCAGTTCATAATATCGGTAGTATTTTCATTAATAAAAGAGACTTGCGAACATTATCTAGACTGACAGAGGAGACATTTTAGAGGGCTAACAGTTTTTGAGGTTTCCTATTTGCTTCCAGGGTGTGTCCTTCATCGGTTGGCATCAGCGCACGAAGCTGGAGCGGGTGCTGTTGGTGACTACAGCCATCCTGTTCCTGGGCATATTGCTGACGGCTACATTGTTTGTCGCCACGAGGGGAACCGCCTATCTACCTGTACCACCGTGCTATCAGCCAGAGCCTAAAGGTGAGGTCAAGAAGCTATGTATCAATTGAAAACTAATATCCGAAAGCTTTTCATAGGCCTTTCCTTACAAAACTACTGACGATCAGACAATCTCGGTCCAAACCAGCCCATATTCAGGGGCCGTACCGGCTAACGCATCGAACTTCGGAAAGTCTGCCGGGCTTCAAATTAAAACAGTTAAATCGAGCCCCAATCGGGCCAAAATTGCGAACCCCAATTCATGATGTCACACGAACATCGATATCTTCTAAAAACTTCGGTGAATAGTACAATACGAAACTCCTTACTTCGATTTATCTGTTTTAAATTGAAGCTCGGCAGACCCGCCGAAGTTCGAAAAGTTAGCCGGTAGAGCCCCAGAATTGTAGCAGGAGGCAGGTCACAATAAATGACAAGTGTTTAAGAATACGGCTAGAGCGGTTATTATACAACGTGTTACAAAAATACCCCTAAAGCCGAATATGGTATATAGGGACCATCAAACTGAACAGCTTTTACTATGGAACCAACACTGAAATCGCGGAAAAAAAATCAGCTGTTTCATACATTTTGATATATTCGTAATTAATATTTGTATGAAACAGCTGATTTTTTTTCGCGATTTCAGAGTTGGTCTCATAGTAAAAGTTGTTCAGTTTGATGGTCCCTATCTACCATATTCGGCATTAGGGGTACTTTTGTAACACGTTGTATAATAAATAAATAAAATCATTAAATTTATTTGCTAGAATATACATATTCTATCGAGTAGTTCGATGTGCAAATTATTACATGTCACAAGTTATTAATTAATTAATTTTAAATTCATTCAATATGAAAACAATTTAACTATTCATATATTCTTGTCTTCCATGAATTCTTTAACAGAATAGTAATAGTAGTATTAATGCTTTGTTTGAGAGTGAGAAAATTTTTGTTGTTACTAGCTTATCTATAGGTACTTGTGCCAACTCACGAAAAGATGTAAACAGCCTGTTTTGAACTAATGTTTTTTTAGATAAACGTCATAAAACAGACATCAACAACGTGTATATATTTTTAATGAATCTGGGCGCCACCGAGACCTGATTTTTTATTTACTTTATTGTCTTTAGGACTTAAGTATCGTTCATACCAGCTATTCCCAAAGTGGTCGATATTGACCCCTTAGGGTCGAAATCGATTTCCCAGGGGTCGACATAAACGAATAATAATAATTATAATTACACTTGATATTTGATAGGATTTTTAAAGTAATTTGGCTATGGGGGTCTGAGGTAACATTCCATTTTGGAAAAGGGGTCTCTTGCCCAAAATAGTTTGAGAATCCCTGGTTCATACTGTGATGTTTGCTACGTTTCCGTTTCTGTTAAATTAATTCAATTCAATTCAATTCACGATAATTATCGTCGTTTACTCCTGAGTTCTCAGCACAATTTGAAGGTCACCATGAAATTGTGATTGGACTGTGTGAGGAGATACAATATGTCTTATTTTCCTTACAGATTAATTTAATAACTATGTTTTATAATTACTTAACAAAAGTATAAATATAACCTTCATAGTTACAAATAAATACCCATAAGAGAAAACTACTTACGTCAAAGCATTCTAAGAAAACCAGTTAAGTTTTAATTTTACGTACTTTGGTGGTAAAACCTGGTAAGAGAATATAATGCATGGTTGCATCGTATAGCCCTCTCACCATCGCCACGCTGGCACCATCACCAGTAGGTAATGGTGCCAGCGTAGCTTTCCAAGGAGGGCTCATTACACTTAAATTATTGAGATGTGTCACCCCGTCGCAGCACCGAAGCGTATCACGCTGAAGTATCCCTCATGATGCTGCCAAACAAGCGAACATGAATGACACGTGTCAGTGCAACGCAATTGGGATGCGATACACCACAATGATTTATAGATGTACCCTGAGAGTTCCGTTTAGTAGGTCTTACTGCTAGACATGTGCCAGTAATGACTAATATGCCTAAATACAGATTCTTAGATATATATTTATAAGAGATTTTATAATACTACTTAACCCATCAAGGCCCGGAAAATGAAACAATAGACATTCCATTGTTATCTAGCCGCATGATGACGGTATACTTAATAAAGATTTTTTTCCTGAAAGTTGAGATTTTTCTAAACCGCGCTCTGTTCGGTCTACTGTGAGTCTTAGCTTTAAAAATACCCTCTACAACTACACTAAATTCTCCTTTCCAGAAACCAGTGTCTGCCTCTCCAGTTCCTGCATCTACACAGCCAGCGAGGTGATCCGAGCGCTGGACACCACCCAAGACCCTTGCGAGGATTTCTACGAGTTCGCGTGTGGCGGTTGGATCAGGAACAACCCCATCCCAGAGGGGAAGTCCAGCTGGGGCATCTTCAGTAAGATCGAGCTGCAGAACCAGCTCATCATTCGATACGCTCTGGGTAAGTGAAATTCATGTAAAATTGTAAAACTTTCTTTATCTATTTGCTGGGCCAATACACATTTCTTTGACAACTGTCTTTATAAGCCAGTGATGGATATCGTCATATTGTAAACGATCTATACGAGTTATCTGAATGGACTTGTTTAAGATCTCTCAAATTAACAGATTCTAGGTGAACAATATTTTTATTCGCATAAATACTAACTTCTGTCACGAAACCTTCGCAGATAAAATAAAACTTATAGATCCTACACAACAATAAAAAATGTAATTTAGTGAGAAGGCTAGACCTGTTAATTTTTAACAATTTACAAACTTATCGCTTTGACAATTTTTTACATTGATTATCGAAGTACGTAATGTTTCAAATCACATTAAAGGGGTCGCGTATAATATTCGAAAAGGTTGAAAAACACTGGATTAGAGCAATAAAAAAATGAGAGCTGTGAAATATCGCGGAACCGGTTAGGCCAATTTAGCTTATAACCCATAATTGGCCTAAAGTAGTAAGTTCTTGTAAATAGTAAATTTTTATAACAGTGTATTTTTTTGTCTCATGTTGGAAAAGTATAATTATTGATAATTTCATAGATGTTCTACGTTGGAATCTATTAATGTTCTAATTATTTGTAGTTACAATCGTCATAGGTGGCGAACACCATATTTTTTCTTTTTACGTTAAGGATATTTTTCCACACCATTTCAGTGGTTTTCAGTCTTTTAGGGTCTTCATTTAGAGTCGTTTGCATGGTACCGATCTACATATACCGATGTATGGTACCGATTTGCTGACCTCCGTGGTCGAGTGGTTTGTACGCCGGTTTTCAAGGTATCGCCCCTGGCTGGGTCAAATTATAAAACGAACTTTTCTATATTGGCTCAGGTCTGGATGTATTTGTGCGGGCTTTGGTTCCTGCCCGCACTATACTTGTGTTCGTTGTTAAAACTATGATGAAAACACTTCCAACGTGTGTTTATTATTTACTTCATAAATGCTATGTACAGTGTGTATTTACAAGGAGGAGTCTGATTAAAATAAGAAGGAACACGGACGAGTAAGGAAGGGATAATATTAATTTTACAATAGCAAGAAAGCAACAATAAAAATTCAGTGACAACAGTGTGTAAGACAGAAGTCAGAACTATCTTTTCTTTTCTGCTTAACCATAGAGGAGTGGTGACCTCTTTGCAGACGCCACATATTCCACCGTTGTCTCTGATTTTCATAACACAATTAAGTGCTTTAACTACTTAGATACTTTGGGATCAGAGCAATGTTTGTGATGATGTTGTCTAATAATGAAATATACAAGGTGTTACAAAAATACCCCTAATGCCGAATATGGTATATAGGGACCATCAAACTGAACAACTTTTACTATGGGGCCAACTCTGAAATCGCGAAAAAAAAATCAGCTGTTTCATACATTTTGATATTTTCGATTTTAATTTTTGTATGTAACAGCTGTTTATTTTTTCGCGATTTCAGAGTTGGTCCCATAGTAAAAGTTGATCAGTTTGATGGTCTCTATATACCATATTCGGCATTAGGGGTATTTTTGTAACACCTTGTATATAACATGTTACAAAAATACTCCTCATGCCGAATATGGTAGATAGGGACCATCAAACTGAACAACTTTTACTATGGGACCAACTTTGAAATCACGAAAATAAAATCAGCTGTTTCATACAAAAATTAAAACCGAAATATCAAAATGTATGAAACAGCTGTTTTTTTTTCGCGATTTCAGAGTTGGTCCCATAGTAAAAGTTGTTCAGTTTGATAGTCCCTATCTACCATATTCGGCATTAGGAGTATTTTTGTAACATGTTGTATATTATGTATATATACGGATTCATAAGGATATTACCAAACACCCTGTATCCGATTGATTTCATGGATTTCCATTTCTTTTAGACCGTGGTAAACACAGAATTGGCCACACTCGAACTTAACTGGATCGTGCGTCGATTGTTTGATACTCGTATTAGATTAGAAGCGAGACGGCAATTTAATGGTTGCGCCTAGCTAGATTAACTAGTCGTTATTCAATTGGTATTGTTAGCAGATAATATTTGGTTGAATCCAAGTGAAAGACGATTTAAATCAAAGATTAGATTTGGGACTTTCTCACAATATCTTTAAAAGTATCTGAGTGAGATAGATTTTTTTAAATCAATTCTTTACTATACAAGGTGTTACAAAAGTACCCCTTATGCCGAATATGGTAGATAGGGACCATCAAACTGAACAACTTTTACTATGGGACCAACTTTGAAATCGCGAAAAAAAAATCAGCTGTTTCATACAAAAATTAATTACGAAAATATCAAAATGTATGAAACAGCTGATTTTTTTTTCGCGATTTCAGAGTTGGTCCCATAGTAAAAGTTGTTCAGTTTGACGGTCCTTATCTACCATATTCGGCATTATGGGTACTTTTGTAACACCTTGTATAATACTAAATAATATACTAGAAAAAAAAGGACTCGCACCAGATCATGTTCTCGGGTTAATTCAATTCTTTACTAGGTAATGTTTGGTTCAGTGCTGGTTAAAGTTGTAAATAAGTTATACATTATAACTCAAAACTAACTATTGGTCTTCTTTTCCTGAAGGCCTAGTACCTACGAGTTTTTGTTTCCACTTTTCGAATAGTTAACTATCGTTTTCTCTCTTTCACTCAGATTGACTATGAGCAGTGTACTGTCGGGTTTATGGGGCGTAGCTACAGATTAAAACGTCTTTAATAATATTATTTAGTCAGTTAATTATAAACCCGTAATGAAATCACTCTAGACATATTTTTTCTTCTGTCTGTCAGGACGAGCTTTCAGCGATAATTATAAATAAAACATTATTTATTTGATTTACTACTTGCCAAATGGCCAAGAAGTTTGTAAGCGATACAGTCAAGCATCACAGTACCTATCCGATAGTTAACTATGCGGGAAGCTAAGGCGAGAAGTGAAAACAACCAACCACCAACTCTGGTGATTTTGGTTAAGGTTTTCGTTGCCTTCGACACTGTATGTGTTTCTGGATAGCTTCTTGAAAAACTTTTGCTTATTTCTATTTTTATGCCACTTTCTTATTGTTCAGTTCTGTGTCTTTTGTTATATTTTGATATAGGTCTATTCATCTATTGTATTTTTACGCATCTCAGCTAGTTTTTTGTTATATTTTGATATAGGTCTTCTATTGTATTTTTACGCATCTCAGCTAGTTTTTTGTTATATTTTGATATAGGTCTTCTATTGTATTTTTACGCATCTCAGCTAGTTTTTTGTTATATTTTGATATAGGTCTTCTATTGTATTTTTACGCATCTCAGCTAGTTTTTTTGTTATTTTTTGATATAGGTCTTCTATTGTATTTTTACGCATCTCAGCTAGTTTTTTGTTATATTTTGATATAGGTCTTCTATTGTATTTTTACGCATCTCAGCTAGTTATGACGCAACCTTTTATTATCTTTGATGAAACAATGATAAATGCTGGGCTGTTTTGTAATTGGCTTAGATATAACTTTTGATTAATTTTAACTAATAGTTAGTTTTGTACAATTTTCTATCTGTTGTCTGTAATTGTGTCGTAAATCATTCTTCCTACTAACCACGCTACTATCATTATAAATATTAAAGTTAGATTTTTTTTTAAATCTGCATTTATTTTGGAGCTTTTGTCTTCAGACATGGCAGCTCCATCGAGCCAAATCACGAGCTTATACTTAACGATAATACTTAAAAACTAAGTTGTGTAGCTTGAAGGCAGTACTCCACCAAACCACACAAGTATAGGGCGGTTTCAGAATCAGGGTTGCTCAGAATACTCTGAACAATCCCAATATCATATTAAATTTACTCATAAAAAAGTCTGAGTTTGATTCCGCTCACATTCCATCAGAAGGTGATGCACATCCTCAAAGTTTAGATGTTTGGATGTTTGGTACTCAATCACGCAAAAACGGCTGAACTGATTTGGATGGATTTGGCACACAGATAGTTTAAATGCTGGATTAACCCATCAAGGCCCGGAAAATGAGACAAAAATATATTCTATTGTTGTCCGGCCGCATTCGGCCGCTCGGGCGTTGATGATTTTTTTATCCCGGTCAGAAAATCCCTAGATTTTCCGAATGTCCACGCGGACCAAGCTATATACATAGTAAATATAAATGGACAACATTTCATTTTAGTTATAATGTAATTATAACTCAATGACCAAAGTAGACTTGACTGTAACTTTAAACCTTAGCATTGCGATGGCGGTCAAGTGTTGCCCTTGAGACGAAACCTTGGCTTATCGATTGAGACATAGCTGGGATATTTCCTCGTGGCACCAGCGTGTTGGAAAACAATGATTTGAAAGAAAGATTTTTTTAAAGTAGGTAATGAGAATGTGAGATTTTTTTTACGCTTTCATGTTAATATTGTTTCGTGTAATTGTATACTCAACCGTAATGATGCATACTATACACGGGGTCTGTATTAGAATCTATAATTAAAAAATTCCTTAATGAAAACACCTAAATATTAAATCACATAATCATTAAAATCCATAATTTTAAAATATATATTACATCGTAAAAAGAATTTATTTATTTAGGATAATGTCAATATGTATAACGATTAAAAAATATAAAATTAATAACACATAATTTTAATACTCATAAAAGTTAAAACCCCTACCCTTAATTATAATCAAAATTTCATATTTGCTGTACCTACCTACATAAATTTTAAAGCTGTGATATATATACCTCAAAGTAGACTAATGTAGTAAAAAATTTATAAAATTTAAGACTTGTATTTATAGAAAATATTACAAAAAAACTTATTCTAGTGCTTCTCCAACCGCTGCCGCAGCACGCTCTAGCGTAATTTTGGTCGCAGTTCTATGTATAACCTAACCTAACAAACTGAATATGACTTTTTTCAAGGTTTTTGGCCGCTCTGCTTCCGTCTCCCTGCTTTTGTGTTTACCCCTAAATTTTGCCATTTACTATTATTTCATATTTATTTATCAAACTCAAATATTTTAACGCTATGTATTTTTATAGTTATGGATTTTAAAATTATTGATAAATGAATATCCATTGTTATGCTAAATAATGGTATATAATATTTTTTATACATTCATGTTGTTATGCGAATTAACGTTATGTGAAGTCTGTTATAGATTTTCAAAATAGGATTAATGTTATGCAATTTAGGGGACACAACTAACACGTTGTCAGGGGTACATAAGAGTACTTAGGGTACATTTAGATTCAACTGTCCACGCAGAGGAAGTCGCGGGCGGCTGCTAGTAAGATTTAAAATAGATGAAAATCTAAATCTATAAGTACCAACTGCTCAGTCTTGACAACGTGACTGGGGTATTCTGAGCCTGGGGCCCTGAAAGGTGTAGCTGGCGAATAAAAATGAGAAGTAAAGAGCGCTCGACGCGTTTCAGAAATAGGGCTGATTTTCTGCAGATGCCTTTCAAGATAAGATACGCGACTTGCATTTAGGTCGCATATTGAACCCATCAATTATTGATGGGCTGCCTTAAATTTTTATAAATGACATCGTCCCTAGTTACTATTTGGCAATTAATCAATAATTCAAAGACACAACTTCTTTATAACAGCAGACCATAATTATTAAATTTAGATTTTTCGCATTCACAATGCTATTTTTATATTAAGATAAATAATATTAGAAAAAAGGGTGCGGGTTCGAGTCCCGTCTGAGGTGCTACGGGTGAGTCGATTTTTCTAGTATTTTTTCTAATATTATTATCTTAGCAGACCATAAGCCTGAAAAAACGATCTCTCAATAGTCTCAATTATAACTGCTGAAACTAAAACCTAACTACGGAAAAATCGCACTTAGAAAAAAAAAATCTAATGATGCCATCTTAGATACCTATCAAATGAAAGGGCTTAATTATTAATTAGCAATTTACAAATATAATATTATATATTGTTAGCTTTTGCTCGTAACTTGCATTCACCCGATTTACAACCCCAAAATATTTAAGTATAATAAATAAAAACCGGACAAGTGCGAGTCGGACTCGCGGACCGAGGGCTCCGTACCATCATTCTGAAAAAGTTTGAGACATTGTTTTATTTTTCCTGTAGTCTTTACATAAACTTCTATCACATAAAATAATTTCAGATTTTTTAGTATGCAAACTTCGGAGATAAGGGGGAACAGTATTTTTTTTCCAATAAGGTTTGAAATTTGCAAGCAGCGCTCTTTCATATGATACCCCATATGTCCTCATAGCCTCACTTCGAATTTTTAAGATCCCCTATTTCAGTCCCTGTTGCAAAAAATATACAAGGTGTTACAAAAATACCCCTAACGCCGAATATGGTATATAAGGACCATCAAACTGAACAACAAAAATTAAAATCGAAAATATCAAAATGTATGAAACAGCTGATTTTTTTTCGCGATTTCAGAGTTGGTCCCATAGTAAAAATTGATCAGTTTGATGGTCCCTATATACCGTATTCGGCATTAGAGGTATTTTTGTAACACCTTGTATAAATATTTTTATTTCTCTCAATATTTGCAAAATAGTTGGGCAAACCTCATCATAAACTATTCTTTTCAAGTTGATAGCCTTATAGTTCTCGAGATATCCAGCTGTGACAGACAGACAGACAGACTGAGTCGCACCATAAGGGTTCCTTTTTACCATTTTGGTACGGAACCCCAAAAAGAAGTTTAAAAACTAAAACTTAACTACGGAGAAATCGCGCTATAAAAAGTACAAAACAGAAAATATTCGAGTTCAAAATTCAATAAAAAGGATATGTCCTAGACACGTACGACTAGTATATTATGTACCAGAATATTACCTATTCGTTAACAATATTACTAAATATGTACTTTAAAATATTGTGAATAGTCACTTAGCACATTTACATAGGATTTCAGTCTTATAGGGAACATCTGCAAAAATTATCGATTGACAAAAATATTAGGCAAATATTCTACGTAAACAATGTTACTATATAAGACTTGCTTACTTTATGTATATACGAGAACAGAAATATAAGTATTTATATAAACAAGTACGGTGCGCAAAGAAATGGAAAAATATTATTTTCTATTTGTTCCATTTAAGACTAGAGTACCATACACAAAAGAAAACTAATCTTGGTTTATTAGCTAATAGAAAATAGACTTATTATTAGCTAACAGAAAAAAGGCTTATTAGCTATAGTCCAGTCAATAAAGGGGTTGTAGAGTGCGTGAGTGGGCAACCGTTAACCGATTCCTTCAGAAACTTGTTTAAGGTGCTTAGGGAGTGAACACACTAAAAGTCCCCTCGTCTAGGAGGTGAGCCGGAGTGGGGATGGGGGGGGAGAAGGAATTTAAAGTTTGAAGGTTTAACAATTTCCAAAACGGTGCGTCGTAGAGAAAAGTGTTCTTGTACCGAATAAAAGCATATATAATTTTCTACAACTTTTATTCCATACGTTTTGTTCGAATTCTCAACCGTTTTTGAGCTACTCGCTCAGGAAGTTTTAGGTCATTTTGACCTATAACTACAACAGAATAGGAAACCTGCCATGGTTGTCTAATGAAAATGAGTAGTACTCATTTCGAAGAGCGTTCGAAGCCTTTCAAATATAGGGCCTCTGAATGAAATGAGAAGTAAGGAGCGCTCAACGGCGACGCACACTCACGCCAAATGATTTCAATTAATAGGGCCCCTGTATTTAACATTTGTAATATAAAAACAAAATCACATCATGTTACAACAAATAAGTTTGCTTGACAGATGAATATTAAAATGAACTTAGCAAGGCGGCCGTGAACCTACGTCATAATTATTGACGTCACTCAAGCGTCACATTCGAGTTTACTCACTCACTCAATTTAAGCAGTGTCAAAGCACTCTTGATTTAAATAGGCTGACTGGTACAAGACAAGATGTTAGGTTTACATTAATTTTACATGCCCTTAAAATTTTTAGGGTTCCGTGCCAAAATGGTAAAAAGGAACCCTAATGGTGCGACTCAGTCTGTCTGTCTGTCACAGCTGGATATTTCGAGAACTACTAATGTAATCAACTGGAACAGTTTTAGATGACGAAAAAAAATGGAATTATTTTATGTGATAGAAGTTTATGTAAAGATTACATTACATAAAACGATGTCTTTAAATAGATTTTATTTTTTTTAGAAATCATCAACAAAATTTATTACATTACCACAGAATTCATGGTAGATAGGGACCATCAAATTGAACAACTTTTAAGGGACCAACTCTGAAATCGCGAAAAAAAAGCTTTTCATAAAAAAAATAACGAAAATCAAAATGTATGAAACAGCTGACTTTTTTTCGCGATTTCAGAGTTGGTCCCATTCATTGTAAAAGTTGTTCAGTCTGATGGTCCCTTGGACCATATTCGGCATAGCGGGTTTGTTTTTATAACACGTTCTAAACTTGAAATTTGATGAGGTCAACTTTATCAAAAGCTTGTCAGTAGGTACAGTTACAAAAAAGAAACAAGAGATTTTTTTTTAATTTTATATTATTATTATCACAAAATCCACAGCACATAAATATTAACAGTAATTATCTTACAAACTTTGCATAATGCCAATAACGGATTCTCATTTTGTTTATAAATATATTTTCTTGTAAACCGTACCATTTTGTATGATCTGTCGACGGTTAGCGAATTTTTATTAAATTAGACGGCCATTGTGAATTTCAGTTTATCGTTTTTCGTTTACATATACACAATCAATTAGAACTCGTCTTTTATGGTAGATTATTCTGTTTGTTCGCCTTGTAAGCGGTGTTTGAACAGCACATTGAGTGTATGTTTTTCTACGTATAGGACAATATTGTTAAGCTTTTTCCTGAAAATTATGTGTGAACTTCAATTGCGATGATCTCATAAATAGGTACTCTGAGTCCGACTTTGTCTTTTTCATGAGTACACTGAGAATTACTTTTTGCAAAAACATAACTTTGGACCCCATAAAATTACAAGAAGGCATGGCGCTAATCTACTCCACCAAGAATATTTTCTTTTTCTTGTCAATTATTGCCAAATTCAAAAGGCAATAAACAAAACTGTTTGTGACAGGCACGAAACAAACAGTTGTTATAATCATCAAAATTATGTTCTTTCTAGAAAAGGTAAACATCACGGATGGCGGAGCAGAAGCAAAGGCTCGCATCTACTATGATGCATGCATCGATACGAATGAGACTATAGAGAAATTGGGTGAGAAACCCTTGCTGTCTGTGATCAAGAAGCTGGGTGGGTGGCACCTGCTGCCCACGACGGCGGTGCCAGAGTACAAGTGGAATCTGCAGACGCTACTTCAAGATGTACAAAATACGTGAGTTTCTTGGATTTTTGAGTGGAATTTACAGGCCCATCATTCCCACTGGGCACTCTGGGCACGTGCCCAGGGCCCCGCGATCGATAGGGGCCCCTAGTTCCTGCCAGCTCGCTAAACGATAACATATAAAACATATTTAGGGATTTCGAAAACTTAAACAATAATTACTCACTACAAATACTACTAGCTTTTGCATGGGCATAACTATCCTACTCTTGCCCGAATATCAGGCTTTCTGATCTGATTTCAACATGCTTAGATAAATTTAAGTCAAGATCATAGGGGTCCGCAAATGTGCCCAGGGCCTCAAATAAGTTAAAGACGGCCTTGGGAATTGACTCATAATTATGAACATGAGTGTAACCAAAACCAAGTGATCAGCCATGTTTGATTTTGTTGCGTCATAAAAATCGAGGAGTGTTGGCATCTTCGCTTCATTTCAGATATAACTTGGGCGGACTTTTCAACTGGGCTGTGACAGAAGACGATAGAAATTCATCAGTGCATGTGATAGTGGTAAGTCTCCTTTCTCGGAAAGTGGTCATAAGTCAATTTATATTAGATTTACAATGAATACTTTATATACTTACTGTTTAAAAGAAAAAAGGGGTCGCTATATGGTTTTCTATACGAACGATTGAAAAGTTTTTTTTTCATATAAATTCAATCTGATTATATTTGTATTTAATATTGCTCGATAGCTGTAATAGTCAACTTGCGGACTTGAGTGACACACGGCGAACAGGATAAATTGAACAGGATAAATTATACAGTATATCAGACAGTAAAGTCCGCTATTACAGCTTTCGAACAATCAGATTGAATTTATATTAAAAAACCTTTCAGAAATTGGCTCGTTTGTATAGAAAACTATACAACGTGTTACAAAAGTACCCCTAATGCTGAATATGGTAGATAGGGACCATTAAACTGAACAGCTTTTGCTATGGGACCAACTTTGAAATGGCGACAAAAATATCAGCTGTTTCATACAAAAATTAATTACGAAAATATCAAAATGTATGAAACAGCTGTTTTTTTTTCGCGATTTCAGAGTTGGTCCCATAGTAAAAGTTGTTCAGTTTGATGGTCCCTATACACCATATTCGGCATTAGGGGTACTTTTGTAACACCTTGTATAGTGGCCCCTATTTTCTTTTCAGTAGTATACATTTTGTAAAGTCTTTCCCATTAATTGAATGTGTTATATGGCTTTTTTCCATTTAGTTTTAAATCTTATAATTTTACTATTGCCTAAGATCTGTACTATTGCTAATGTAAATATGTGAAAAATATGCTGAGTAAATAAAACTACTTAAGAACAAAAGTATAAAATTCAAAATTCAAAACTCATTTATTCAGTCTAGGCTGTTACAAGCACTTGTGAATGTCAAAGAAGCTACGCCATCGGTTCGCAAACCCTAAGTGGGAGACCTTGTAACGAAAAGATATAAGTTCCAACTACCTATTTATTTCAAAATAATTTGAGGAATAAAAATGTTTTTTCAGCTAGACCAAGGTGGATTAAACTTGCCAACTCGAGACAACTACCTCAACAAAACAGCGCATAAAAAAGTCCTAGACGCATATCTCGATTATATGACTCGCATATGCTTGTTGCTCGGCGCCAATAAAACTGAAGCTAGAATCCAAATGAGTAGAGTTATCCAATTTGAGACAGAGCTGGCGAATATAACAACACCCTCAGAAGACAGGAGAGATGATGAAGGGTTGTATAACCCTTACACTATAAAGCAATGGCAAAAAGAAGCACCATTCTTGAATTGGACTCTGTTCTTCAACGACGCATTTAAGTTAGTCAATAGAAATGTAAGTGACAAGAATTTCTTGATCCAGTTGTTTTATGGCAAATGAATTCTGGAATAGCTATTTGTATATTTCTGTTACAGATATTGGAAACTGAAAGAATTGTAGTTTACGCTCCAGACTATTTCAAGAACCTCACCAAAGTTATAGCGAAGTATAGCAAGAGTGAAGACGATAGAAGGTAATACCCAGCGCCATGATCACCTTTTAAAACGTAATGTGTTATTTTTTTGTTTTCTATAAAATATATTGTGTTATATTTCCAGAACCCTCACGAGCTACATGATGTGGCAAGTGTCCAGGTCGCTCTCTACTTACCTATCTAAGTCTTTCCGAGACGCTACCAAGATATTGAGGAAGGCTCTTTTCGGTTCTGAAGGAACGGAAGAGTCTTGGCGTTATTGTGTTACTGACACTAATAATGCTATAGGTGAGATTTATGTAAAAGTTTTTCAAAGTGTTATTACAAAAAAAAGACAAAAGATTAGGTAGCTCACCAAGTCCTTATATCCATCTTATTTATTTTCTGGGCAGTCAACAAAAACATCTCAACGTCTTAATTTAAGAACAGTATCTTAGATAAGACTTATTCGACTAGTGATGTGTGTCCTCCATAAAGTTTTGGACTCAATAAGCCAGTCATATCTGTCTACTGCTCTGCGTCTTTAAACCTTCATCATCATCATCATCACCATAGAACTTCAAAGATCTGAGCGGTTTTAAACAACTTACAACCAGATTGCTTGCTCAAATTATGGGAAGCCACTCTGCGTTTTCAGGTTGATTGATTGAAATAAATCGCCAATCTATGACTCAGGGTGTTATATGGCTCCAAATCTTTTCTCAAGCACAAAAGTATTTTAGGATTCGCTGTGGGTGCGATGTTCGTTCGAGAAGTATTCCACGGGGAAGCGAAGACCCAGGGCGAGATCATGATAGACCACATCAGGTCAGCTTTCAAGAGAAACCTGGAGAATCTGGACTGGATGGACACGGAGACTATGCGCGCGGCGGAGATCAAAGCTGACGCTATTACAGATATGATTGGTAAGTCGAATTTACAAGATATATTCCCTAACCAGATAATAAGAAGTCTTTTTTAGCATTTTTTAGCACTTATACAAAGAGATGGACATAGATAAGAGTTCTCAAAAAAAACCTCAATCTTGTTTAATTTTGTTCACGTCTGTCTTAGTTTTAGAAAGACAAGGTACATTACGTCGTTTCTGTATTTAAGTTCTTCGCCAATCTTCAAGAAAGTGTCGATCGTAGAATGCTCAATTTACCCAAGTTAAAAAAAAAATGGAAGAGATTATGCGATGCACATTATACAGTTGGGCTCGAAAGTAGCTGAACATTCATTATTACCATGTCGTACAGTATGGTGAAACTTACAGAACGTAAGTGTTATTGTCGCTGTGCAAAAGAGCTTAAGTGTTTAGCATTTCCTGAGTTACCCTACTGTGTAACTCCATCGTAATCGCTTTCAGTTTGACAAACTCTGTGCACATCCATTGCTGAAGGCAAAACAAAACTTTAACGACTGTCTTTGAAAGCCAGTTATGGATGGATGTACACCTTGAAAATGATCGTGGTAGATGTTGAACATCTGTAGCTAAAGTACTAATTTCTTGACAACCTCCGTGGTCGAGTAGCTTTGTACACCGGCTTTCAAAGTTTCGCCATCTCTGAGGTCCCGGGTTCAATCCCCGGTTGGGTCAATTTAGAAAACGATTTTTTCTATATTGACGCAGGTCTGGGTGTTTGTGATACCACCGTTGTCTCTGATTTCCATAACACAAGTGCTTTAGCTACTTACTTTGGAATCGGAGCAATGTATGTGATGTTGTCAAATGTTTATTTATCCAGGGTTCCCAGACTACATCTTGCAGAAGGAGGAGTTGGACAAACAATACGATGGTCTGGAGGTGAAGCACGATAAATACTTCGAGAACAACATCGCGTTTAACGTGTTCAGTCTCACCAATGACCTCAAGAAACTGGACCAGCCTGTGAACAAAACCAAATGGGGTGAGTAGTGAGATTTTTAAAGAAGATTGATTTTAGAAATGCCCTGGGCATATTGGCTTATAGCGCATTTGTCCTGCAATTGCAGCCTTAATCTTTTGCGCCACTGTTTTCTATAAAAAACAATCGTTTCCGAGCACTTCACGCCACGACTTTATTAGTTTTAATAAAGTCGTGGCGTGGAAAGGTTATGAGCGTGGACAGCAAACGCCATTTCATACAAATTTTCAAGTGCTTATTTTTCGAAATAAATACGTACCGATTTTAATGAAACTTCATACACATAAGCAAAATGCATTGGTTTAAAAAGTTAGTTAAAATATTTTTGATAAACAGTAATACAGCGAAATTAGACCAATTTTAAATTTTCCATTAAAACAGAAATTTCTAATTACCTTTTTTAAAATAAGACATTTAAAAATGATTTCAAATAACTTTATTGACCAGTGTATTCTGCTTATGCCTATGAAGTTTCATTAAAATCGGTTCATTCATTGCGAAAAATAAGTTTTTATGAAATGCTGTTTTCGTCAACGCTCTTAAAGTACTTAACTAAGTACCTATTTGTAGGGTCAGTCATCGAACGGGCGATCAAATATTTATAAATAATCGAGAGGTCATGTGATATAATGCACGTTATGCTGTTTTGGTCTCGGCTGCATTTACAGTCATTAGCACGTCCCAACCTTTGGACCTTCGTGTTTGCTTATGAGTCCATCCTCCTTATCCACCCACAAAGAAGGCTACCTCATCATAGAAATCAAAACAGAAGATATTCTAACCAGAATCTGTGAAAAATACCCGTTGAATTTTACTATTTAATTCGTATCCTTGATTTTTTTCTTTCTCTCTCTATCTCTAGGAATGACGCCATCAACAGTGAACGCCTACTACACCCCCACTAAGAACCAGATAGTATTCCCCGCGGGTATACTACAACTGCCGTTCTATGATGGAGACAACCCTAAGAGCGTAAACTATGGCGCCATGGGGGTGGTGATGGGACACGAGCTGACGCACGCGTTTGATGACCAGGGGAGGGAGTATGACAGGTCAGTTGACAACATAAATCATTTATAGTTACTGCTGTTACAGTTTTTCCATCTCACGAAGTCCGTTCGGCTATGAATGATGTTATATGTGCATATGCACATTATTTTAGTGTGCGTAATACGAGAGCGTGCAGACGCACACTAAAACAATGTGCATGTGCACGCCTAACAAATATAAATATTTGACAGCATCACATACATTGCTCCGATTCTAAAGTAAGTAGCTATAGCACTTATGTTATGGAAATCAGAACACAACGGTGGTATTACAAACACCCAGACCTGAGCCAATATAGAAAAGTTTGTTTTCTAAATTGACCCAACCGGGTATCGAACCGGGGACCTCAGAGATGGCGACACCTTGAAAACCGGTGTACAAAGCTACTCGACCACGGAGGTCGATATTATAAGAAGAACTGACTGAAATATACACAGAACATAAAAAGAGTGATGTTATTTTTCTCTGTTCAGTGGAAATAAGCACTTGGGTAAGCTTTCCGCTCAACTTATGTCTTATGTTAAGTTATTACCTAAATTACAAAATATATAATAGCCTAAATACATATGAATATATTTCTCTTTTTCTATGCATATGAACCAAGAATTGTGATCAAAAATTTATTATCTCGAGCTCCTCCGTGCTTCAGAAGGCACGTTAAGCCGTTGGTCTCGGTTGCATTTGCAGTCGTTATCGCCCACCAATCCGCATTGGGCTCGCGTGCCATAAGGAAGGCCTGTGTCTCAGCAGTGGGGACATTAAAAATGGTTGATGGTCATGCATATGAACAACATATGGGCATATTGGGTATGGACTAACGTAACGAAGTCGTCGCAGAATCTACGAACCACGTGATGAGAAGCTACTGAATTTGACGACCTTCTTGGTCGAGTGGCTTTGTACTCCAGTTTTCAAGGTGTCACCATCTCTGAGGTCCCCGGTTCGATCCCCGGTTGGGTCAACTTAGAAAACGAACTTTTCTATATTGGCTCAGGTCTGGGTGTTTGTGATACCACCGTTGTCTCCGATTTCCATAACACAAGTGCTTTAGCTACTTACTTTGGAATCGGAGCAATTAAAAGAAAATATATAAAGTAGTGAAATAATAAAATCTAAGCAGGTTTCGATTTAAATGGACGATACAATTGTTCCAGATTTGGCAATTTGAACCAGTGGTGGAACAACGCGACCATCGCCCGGTTCAAGAAGAGGGCCGAGTGCATACAGAAGCAGTACTCGGAATACGCGATGGACGGACAACATCTCAACGGGAAACAGACTTTGGGTAATTTTTATTTATGGACTGTCTGCGCATTTGATCTCACTTTAATCTGGTGGAAAGTGACAAGGAGGATGAAGATGGAGCACGCGCAGTTGGCTGGTCTCCTATAAAGGCCTCAACCCCTTACAGCGTCAACGCCACAAGGCTTACTCTTTCAAACGTTGATCTGACGCTGACGGCTTTGGCGTATGACATATACTTACAAGGTGTTTGGATGGATTAATAGAGCCGAATATGATTGGTAGGGAACCTCAAACTGATGAACAACTTTACCATGGGACCAACTAGGAAATCGCGAAAAAAAATCAACTGTTTCATACAAAACAGTAACGAAAATATCAAAGTGTATGAAACAGCTGAATTTTTTTTCGCGTTTTCAGAGCTATTTCCAAACACCCTGTATAGAAAAGTTTACGCTGACGTCAGACGTCGCGCTGTCCCCCACTTTTATCGGTTTGTTTCTAGTTATTTATATACCTACTTTTCTTCCCGATATCCCCCTATTGGGGTCAACGGAAATAGGCATTGGCATACTAGCCGTTCAGGCGCGCACTCGGTCGCACACTGACTAAAAGTCGTAAATTTGTGATAAGATACAGAATAGGTGATAATAAATTTGATTCCTCATGTTTGTGATACGCTTACCTGCTAGGTTGGTCGGTACGAAAATTTGTGAAGTCTTTATCGCTGTCCTGTTTGAAATGAAACCGCTCTCGAGCTCTTCATGCTACAGGTTTTATACGCAAGCACAAGTAGGAAGGCAGGAGAATTATGTTTGTATGTTTTTAGGTGAGAACATAGCTGATAATGGCGGGCTGAAGGCGTCGTTCCACGCGTACCTAGACTACAGCCGCGGCGCGCGCGTCAATTTGACGCTGCCGGGGTTGCGCTACAACCATCGGCAGCTCTTCTTCATATCCTTTGCACAGGTAAATCAACAAACCTTCATCATCATATCAGCCGCACGATACTCTCTGCAGGGTATAGATCTCCCCCAAGGATTTCTACAAATAGGTCTTGACTTGAGCTGCCCGCATCCAACGGCTTCCTGCGACTTACACCAGATCGTCAGTCCACTTTGTCGTGGGCGCAGCTTCATCCGCACCCTGATTATGTAACTTTGTTGCAATCAACTCTGACAGAAATCGCAGTTACATTGCTGCTTTAGTAAGAACCAATGTGACGACTATCTTACTTAAAGCAGCAATGTAGCTGCGGTTTCAAACGATTTTAATCGAGAATTGTTAGCAACAGAGTTACGTAATCAGCTCCCTGGTGCGCGTGCGCGGTTGCCATCCTAGACTTCCAGAACCTTACTATTATGGTACTCAAATTGGGTAAGATTTGTTTAAGGGGATCACATTGTTGTCAAATTATTCAGTTAGATTAGGGTAGAATAATAAATTGGTAGAAACATGTAAATAAAAAATACGACTCGCACCAGATCATATTCTCGGACGGGAATAGAACCCGCGACCTTTGGATGTCCGGTCCAATGATCTTACCGCTGAGCTACCGAGTCACTAGAGGCGTCATCGAATTTCTTTTAGTACTATATCCCACTCTTACGCTGCAAGCCAGCGTTATTTCATCAATGTAAGGATCACCTCGATATATAATTGAAATATCTTTCCAGATATTTTGACAATTATTTAGTAAAGTATACAAATAGCATTGTGAATGCTAAAATCTCAAATTTAAAAAAGCATGTAGGTAGGTACTCGTAAATCATTCAGTTTAATTTTTTTTTAGGTGTGGTGCTCAGCAATGACCAAAGAATCAACTAAGATGCAAATAGAGAAAGATGACCACACAGTAGCTAAATTCAGGGTAATCGGTCCTATATCTAATCTGAAAGAGTTTTCCAAAGAGTTCGGCTGTCGAGTTGGCTCCAAAATGAACCCGAAACATAAATGCGAAGTATGGTAGAAAGAGAAAGAAGTCACAAGAAGGATTTATTTTTGTAGAATGCGAAATATGGCGTACATTTCAACAGTGTAGTACCTACATATATGTATGTACCTTTGTGGTCTTTGAAAACCAGATAAAATTCAGAACGGTGAACATTTTCATTTGAGTACGAAAAAAGAAAGATTTAAAAAAAATCTGAATCGGGAAATATTGTCGTAAAATATTTATTTTTATAGAAACTCGTAGCATTATATTTTTTCCAATACTTAGATATTTCAAACAAATCTTTTTGATTTGTGAAACCTTTTTTCCTGTACAGAGTGAAAAAATATTCGCGTTTTTTTATTTTTTTTATTCCTAAGTTATATTGTCCTGTGGATCAAATACGTGGATCACAATCACATATAATTTTAATGTTGAACAAACATTTTAAGTACAGTCGACTACATAATGGGTAAGTAAGTAAGTACCTAGGTATTTGATGTTTCTGTTTAATTTTATAACTGTCATAAAATAATTATGTCATCTCTATAAAAAAAAACCTTTTTATAAAGTCAAATATTATCGCTACCGAGCTTGGCTGTGTATTTGTCAGACTAGACAACTACTGAATTAAATAGATTGTGTAATAAATAAAACAGCCTTTCTGTATTTTTATTACATTTTCTATTGACTTAGATTAAAATTGTACATAATATTATTATAGAGCTTAGCAATGTTTATAGGAAACGGGTACATTGTTGTTTGAAAGGTAAGCATCTATCGAAGTAGAAATAAAAAAAAAAATTTAGCAATATTCTTTATTATGTTTAGTTTTCGTACATAAGGAAAATTTTGTGTGAATTATCATGTGATACTTTACTCTCTTATACAGGTAAAAAATAGCGACACAATGGGACACAAAAACCGACGCCAAAATTAGGAAATAAACCAGAAAGTTTAATGCCCGTTTGCACTAAACTTAAAAATCGCCTAAGTCTTTTCTTAACTACAACTTGACCAAATTAGTTTTAGTGGCAGAAAGTAAATTTTTTAGTTTGGTAAATCTTCGATGGATGCCTGCCTTTAACAGTGCTTTCACTGTGTGTTACTTACCAATTATTTAAGGACAAACTAGATTTTAGTCATTTCAGTCGTTTGTGAATAGATCAAAACTTTTTTTATTTTGCGTTGTCATAAGTTTGCATAAGGTCGACAGAATTATATCAGTTCTGTCTGTGTAAAACGCCCTTTATTTAAGTCAAGAAATATTTTTTTTATTATAAATAATTTGGATTGGAGATATTGTAGCAATCCATAGCCTACTTTCTAAACGTCTAGCTAGGCTATTCAAGGCCCTATTTATTAAGGTTACAAATTGTCAATTATCATGACAATTTGGTTTACATTGCGGTGTAGATACAAGTATTTATGTTTGTTCTATTTTCTAATTGGTTGACGCAGTGGATATGAAATTGTCATGACAGGTGACAAATTGTCATGTTTATTAAATAGTCCTCTGGTTTATCCTACTAGTTTGGTTTGGGTTTGTAATAACTAGTTTGTCCTAATTGAAATTGGCAAGTTTAGTAATGTTATATAAAACACGGTTTGAGGTACAAGATTAAATTTTCAAATAATATTATATTATGAATGTATTAGAAATAATAATAGGCTTCCCTGAAATACCTATATTTAAATGTATTACGTGCTTTCTATAATGTTACAAACAAGTATGTTATAACGATGTATGTATGTTACATTTATTTTTCATATAAGTAATGGCGTTGCCGTATAAATGTTTGTTATTAATATTTATTAATATTTTCTTTGTTAGTGTGTACCAATAGTATTATAATAGTTATTATTGATGTGTGAAAAGTATAAATGTACGAGTACTTAATTTTAAGAGAATTTATATTTTGAATTAGTGCCATTTTGTTAAATCGATCAGTCAGCAACAAGAAGTTTAAATTCATATTCTATAGAATATGAATTTAAATTAAAAAAATAATTTTATTAAGTTAAATTAAATTATTTTTTTTTTTTTTTTAAATATTCATATTCTATAGAATTTGAATTCAAACTTCTTGGTCTAATATAGCCCCAAACAAAGCAAAGCTTGTAATATGATTTTCTACTTATATACTTTGTAAATATATACTTATTATACATAGGAACACCCAGACTCGTCACAGAAATTAAAATTCATCATTTCAATTTTCCACAAATTTTCAAACCTGGGACCTCTTGCGTGGTTGACCGGCATGTTGACCACTGCACCACTCGAGTCGACAACAAGTGCCAAATTATTCCACTAGAGGCGTTACTGAGGCAAATATGTTCTGCAAAGAATTAGCACAATGTTTGATTCTTGGTTTGTTATTTAAGGCCACATGTACAGATTTACATGTACAGATTGAAGTTAAGGTTCTATAAACTATAGACTAAATATAAAAAAAGTTTTTTTTTAATTACAGAAGTTTACCTTCTCCACATCTATGAGATCCAAGAATTTTAGATATCATAGAATATGATTATAAAGTTCTTGATGAGATCCTGGTACTTAGGTTTTCTTCATCTATCTCTAAAATCTGGCAAAAGTCAATTTGTCTGGTCAATCTGGTCAGAAATTCCTAGTGTCATAAAATATGAATTTAAGCTTTTTGGTTACCTAAATAATATTGTCGAATGTCGAGTCAGATTTAATCATTGACTATAGAAACTTCGTTTTGATTTGGTGGTTTTGACAGGTACAATCAACAGTAAAAGTCACTAAACAAAAATTTACCTAACTAGGTAACTGTTTTTTTATTGGTAACGAATCAACGAGATTTAGCGTTATTTTTAAATCAACGTTTTGATATTTTATTGACTACACGTTGCATGCTATCTTTATGATTAATTTACACTATATTGTTTTTTTTGTTACATATACCGTCAGAATAAAGTTACATCTAACTAGTTTAAAAATGCTGGTCATTTTTATGTAATGTATTGTAATGTAAGTGCATATATTTTTCGCTTTATTTGTTTTAGAATGACTTAGTTAACTTTTTACAAGTGAGTGAATGGTACATACAAAGTTAGATAGTTGTGTATTCGAAGTCATATATATTTTTATAATTAATTGAACACAATGATTATTTTTATCATTATCTTTATACTTTAATCCAAGTAATATCATTTGATTTTTTTATATTGTAATACTGACTATAATTAACAATAACACAATTATCTATTTACGTGAGTATACAATTTTTAAAGATTTGACAATTGAGCGGTTCGAAATTTTATCCATTGTCACATTTGCGCGAATGTGATAACGAACTTTGCTGTAAAAAGATGTATAAGTTTTCGCTAACCATAGATATTAAAAATGTCATAATATTTCAAAAACGGTCAGCTTCGGTCATCGTTTTTCAATGATGACTTTGTCTAGGGGGCAGAAAATAAGTATGAAGATTTAACAAGAAACGTAGGCAAACAGTATGGATTGCTTAAGTTGAAGATAAAGAAAAATTAAGCAATAAAATAAAAGAAAAAAAACTAAAAAAGAATTTGATCAGCTCTAGCGCTGGATTTGAGTCTTGACCTAAGTCAGTTTTTTCAGTAGACTCATTTTTGTATGTTAACATTGTTATTACGTCGTCGTAGTCGATGTTCCCATGACACAATACAAGCGTTACTATTCAAAATGCGACAATAATTTTGTCTCAATGTGTCCGATCAAACGATGCCTTTTAAATGCCTCAAATCACAAATCACAACAGTAGAATAGCTAGAATAGATATCATACACGAAAATTATATAAAGTTATCTTTGTTTCCTAGTTTAGTACTTATTCAGTCATTAAAATAATCATATCATGCGGATTTGAAATAGCGTAGTTTGAGACCAAATAGTTAGATAAATACAATATTAAAATATTACGATTAATACGTTAAACTATAATATATAGCCCGACCTGTGCCAAAGGAATCTACATAAACCGGAAATATTGAAAGAAAAATTGTTTTTAATTATTAAAGATTAGTTTCACAGTTTCCGGTTAGGTTCCAATTAGCTTACCTACTTGACAGAAAATTTTACAAAAAAAACTGTTTCATTTGTATATTAACATATACCTACCTAGGTACAGTCGAGTTCATTAATATGTTGGCACTTTTGACAGGATGTTGACTTTTATTACAAAGCCATAAAGGTTGATGAACTGTTAAAAATGCCAACATTATTAATGAGCTCGACTGTACCTAGTCAATAAAATTGTAGAGTGCGCGAGCGGATACCTTAGCGATTTCTTTAGAAACTTGTTAAGGGTGCTTAGAAAGTGAACAAACATACTAAAAAAAGGAACCCGCGACGAACTGAGAACCTCCTCCTTTTTTTTGAAGTCGGTTAAAAAGACCTCTCGTCTCGTCTAGGAGGTGAGCCGTAGTGGGGCGGTTGAATGTCTCAATTTTGGGGTTTTCGCTGATATTTCCGAAACGATGCGTCGTCTTAAAGAAAAGTGATTTTCTACCGAATAGAAGCTTATGAAATTCTCTGCAACTTTTATTCTATACACTTTCCAATTTCCCAATAGTTTTTCTCAACAATAATCTAAGAAATAAATATAAGTAGTTCGATTTTTTAATCAATGTTGCTCACAAAAAATAATAAAAGATAAAATATGATATTCTGCAATATAATAGAATAGTTAATATTTTTCTTGATCGGGTTATAATACTTCTTCGTAGTCATTTAGTTTGCTAACATATTTTCATTCCAGGTTTAAGTGACCATAATACCAGTATTATAATAACTATTGTAAGATTCACATAAAGCTGTCATCATGATTATAGTTTAATGCTCGGTAACTTAGAATAATAACACTTAGAAGCCGAGTCCTTGTATGTAAAGTGAGGCAAAACTAATGAGCTTAGTTTTCAGATTTCATATCCTTCATACGTTACCTAATCGTAACTTAAATCCAATAAAATAGTAACTAATCCCCTAAAGGTAGGGAAATTGAACCTATTTCGTTCTTATAGGTACGATTAGGTAACGTACGAATTTAAAAACTAAGCCATTTTGACTCAGCATTTTATGCCTCACTTTTGACAGTGCGCTTTGTACTATCGTTCTAGGTTGTTATTATTCTAAGCTCGGTAAATAATACATTTGTCATAGTAATAATACGTAAAATTTTCTGGCCTAGAAACTATAGCAACACCGCAATATAAAAAATGACAATGTCAGTTTTCTTCTTCTTTTTTTTGTTATGGCAATCTACTTTCCTCTTGGAAGTAATTTTTGCCAGCGTCAAGTGATAAATAGTTCAGTGGTAGATATTGTTAATTTTAGGCCTAGCACATTTGCAATTTTTTATTCCGTTGGCAATTTAACTAACAGGTGTGCAAGGTCTTAAATAACGAATTAAAATTATGTTTTAAACAATACCACAGAATATTCATGTTACAAAAATACCCCTAATGCTAAAATGTATGAAACATCTGATTTTTTTTCGCGATTTGAGAGTTGGTCCCATAGTAAAAGTTCAGTTTGATGGTCACTATATACCATATTCGGCATTAGGGGTATTTTTGTAACATGTTGTATATTATATATTATTATGTTCAAAGAGATAAATCACATATTAATGGATTCTTTACTTTTAAGTAGTCTAACACTTTTGTTATTGTTTATACAGATTTTAAAGCGATACCTACTGTCTTTTTATATTATTTTTTGATTTGACTGATTAATTTGGGAGTATGACATTATATTTGTGTTGTAAATGTCTGGATGTTTTATTTTGAATACCCTGACTACAGATAATATTAATAATACCATACTAAGTTATAAATAGGTAGGTACCTACAATGCTTGAAATGCTTCGATTCCTACAATACTTACGATTAATGTACAACTGACGTGACTAACTTCAGAGCGCTTCCGGTGGTACAAAACGACGTATTTTAATCTGTAAAATTTTCTTTTTGCCATAGGTACATTTTCGAAAGAATGCGCATGCGCAAATATAAAAAGTTTAAGCTCGGAGAGAGACCCCCTGTCTATACCTTAATTAGGAATTCGCTCGTCGCGCCGCTAGTCGCCTCTTCGCGTTGCTTTGCCCACGCCATGTTGAACATGAGTAATACAACACAATATAGATTAACTTCTTTAATTAAAAATAAAATAACTTGTGGCAAGTTAACCTATACCTAATGTAAGATGTAATTGTTTATGTTTATACAACATAATTGAATATCGCTTATTTACAACAATCAGCTATAAGTATATTTCTATTTCGGCATTTCATTACAATTAAAATCTACAATAATTTTAATGATGAAGATTGTAGATACTTAATTACAGCTCAAATCTCGGAAAGGATTATTGTGCCATGTATTTATATAATTATAAAAACAAAGTATATACGACGGCACCTCAGACTATACATGTTGACCTTGATACCGCCTCTATGCCCTACGTAATAAAAGCTGTTTTCGCAGTTTAACTGTTTAACCTGACGTGCTGTCGTGTGTACCTAAGTTTAAGAGAACTTCAAATTTATAAAAAAGCTGAAAGGAAGGAACATTCAGTTCTAAAAAAAACTATCAAAACTTGTAAATCAAACGGTATGTTCCGCACTAATGTCGGTAACGTTGGTAATTTCATTCTTTTTCCCAGTGCCGTATATTTTCTGGCACAATTCGTAAAACCGCCATTGGATCAACGCATCAGGAGTTTCTTTAATCATAGTTTTGTACTGAGTCCTTATTTCCGTCATTTTTTTAGAGCAAGTCAAAGGACTCTTCGCCAATATTGAAGAGGCCTCCAACCAAAGGTATTTACGAACGAACTTCGGGTTTTTAAATTTGTCCAAGTTGGCCAAGTACCAAACTAAGAGCTGTTCTATTTCATCATCTGACCAAGCGGCTTCTTCATTTTCCTCAACACTTACTGGCAATGTAATTTCAGTTGTAACAGCATCCTCTTTAGTTCTAATTTCCCTTAGCAGTTCACTAAAAAGAGTTTTCTCTCCGGCCACTTCATCTGTATCTACGTTATAATTTTGCTTCAAATAGTTGACTTTATTAAAAAGTTTATTGACCGGTTCAGATACAAAATTAGCCAGTTCCGTCCATAAATACTTCTTCTCGTACTTGGGACTCATGAATTCGTCAATATGTTGAAGGTAGTATTGCAACGCGAGCTCAACTTTATTTGCGGGTAATAACACATCTTTGAAAGGTCTCCCTTCCTTTAGTTTTTTTTGGGAAGTTTTCGGGAATTTAGGCTTCAGTGCTAGTATTTTCTTTAACACTGTATAATAAAGAGACTTTTTATTATTTTCCTCATCAAAATCTTTTAATTTCAAGTGGTTCGCTTTAAGTTTTGCAAACATCTTTCTGCATGATAGTGGTGTTTTTGAGGTTAACTTTGACGCGATTTCCGCCCACATTTCTTTGGGGTTTATCTCCTGTCCTTTTTTCGCTTTAACATAGTTGTGGTACAGGATCAGCAGTCGTCTCTTACTCTTTTTAGTCCACTTAATGGGGGTAGTTTTTGATTGCGAGTCTTGTGGACTTTCTTCTAATGTTAATTGAGAGTCTTGTTGACTTTCTTCTAATGTTAATTGCGAGTCTTGTTGATTTTCTTCTAATGTTTCTGAATTTCGAGAACTATCTTGCATAATTATTTGGGCGTCATTGATATCCCCCCCTTCAGGTATTACGATGATGCATTGATAATCTTCCTCTGAAAAACATAAGACATTTTAATCTTTTATTTTCATGCAAACTAAATTTTTTTTTCTGACCAAGGAATAGTGACTGCCTAATCTTTTATACAGGCTGTTTGGTACAGCTCGCACAATATAACTTGAATCAAACCATAGACAATGAGGCTAGCGTTAAAAACATTTTTGTACCTAAAATTGCTATTGCGCATGTCACGTGGTACTAAAATTTGGGTCAAGTTATTTTGCGCCAGCTGTAATCTTAAATGCGAAAGTCCGTTTGTTTGTTTGCTTATTACGCCTTCATGTCTTAACTACTGAACCGATCATCATGAAATTTTGCATACACGTTGTCAGGGGTACCTTTTATCCCGAAAAAAATAATTGTTCCCGAGGGATAGCAAAAAAACTTTCCACGCAGACGAAGTCGCGGGCGGTTGTTAGTAGCCTTACAAAGCTGAATATGGGTAGGATACCATGAATATCCTTCCTGTGGCCGTACCCTGAGTTGATGCAAACTGTTTACGATACCGTTTACTATCGTTTTCTCTCTTTCACTCGCATTAACTGTGAGCAGTATATCTGATAGTTTATGGTAGCGTAAACAGTTTGCATCAGCTAATGGTAGGGCCACACATCACGCTCTCTAAAAGGCATGAAGACTATGATAAGGGCAAAATCACCAAAACCCAGATTGACAAAATGCAGAACGATTAAAACGCCAATTGGCTAAAATGCAGAAGACTAGAATGCAAAATAAATGCAGAAAGACTACCCTAACAAACAATTTCGGTCTAGGGTTGCCACCCTAGTTTATGGTTTATTGTTTTGTTGTTTTCAGGGTTTAAAATATTTTTTCGGGGTTGTATGCATGGTACTACCCTATCTACCAATTTCGTTTTATAAGGCTATGACCAAACACCCTGTATTATCAAATAGATATGCAATGCAAGCATTAGCAAAAACTATTTTAAGTTTATATACAGCTGCACTAAATCAAAATAAATAAATTAAAAGAATTTATAAATAACTTCGACATCGGCCATTTTTAATGTCCCCACTGCTGGGGCTGGGCCTTCCTTATAAGTGGATAAGGAGGATGGGTCATAACCCACCACGCAGGCCCAATGTGAATTGGTGGGTGTAACGACTGCAAATGCCGGGACCAACGGCTTAATGTGCCTTCCGAAGCATGAAGGAGCTCGATAGTAAATTATCGTTTACCCATCTCATGACCGTCCCTAGCAAAAGTTGCTTAGTGCTCCTATATACCTCAAGTGGCACCCTCATTTGAATTAAATTTATTGCTCGCTAAGTACATAATGTATCAAAAATTCACATGTACAGATTGAAGCTAAGGTTCTATAGTTTATTTACAAACAATATCCTCAGTAAAATTTTGTTTGTTGTAGTAGTAGTTCGCAAAAGTGCTAAAAGTGGCCACTTTTGGCACTTTTGCGAACTACTACTGCCTTATTTTACCGCAGGGCCAGGCGCTAAACCACTGCGCCACCGAGCTCTTCCTAATTATAATTAACAACTTCAACATCTTTCAATAAACAGAAAATTATAACAAAGTGGACGAAATATCATTTCCAACTTTTATGCAAATTCTAAAATGATTTAATTTAATTTTTTTTACTTTTATTGATACCTTATTTAAAATATTGATCTAGTTTTAGATGCATTAAGCAGAATTAATAACCATAAATAGCTAAATAATGGTGTTGATTCAGTTGGCAACGACTTTAACTAAATGACAGGATTAAACTTAATTTTAGCATTCTGTTCTTGTCTTTTGGATACAAAAATAAAGGGATGGGAAACTAAATTTAGTTTAGCCAATGTAGTTAAACCGAATCGACACTAATGTCTTCTAATGATCCACATCACTTTCTCTACTTTAAATTGATTAATTAAAGACAGAATCACAAGATAAATAATATTAGAAAAATACTTTAAAAAATCGACTCACCCGAAGCACCTCAGACGGGACACGAACCCGTACCCTTAGGATTCCGGCCCGATGCACTGACCAATTATGCTACCGAGTCGCTAGTCCCGTCTGAGGTGCTACGGGTAAGTCGATTTTTTCTAGTATTTTTTCTAATATTATTTATCTTAATATAAAAATAGCATTGTGAATGCGAAAAATCTAAACTTAATAAAAGAACCACAAGTTTGATAAGTAATTAAAATAAATTACAGATATCAAATAATTTTACTCCAAATCATAGTATCTGTACTTCTACATAGCTTGTTACAAACCCCACTCCTACTAAGAGGGCATTTACACGGGTCGATTTTACGGCCGATTTTAGTAGTTCGCCACCTCATTGAAATTAGGTTTGTGATTCGATTTTACAAGTGACTAACGATAAAAAGTATTAATCGACCAAAATCGACTAGCATTCGACCTACATGACTTACCATCTTCATTTTTGTCCTGATTCAAGACTTCATAGGTTTCATCTATCTCCATAATTTGTCCGTCAGTCCGTTCATAAATCTCATCAAGCAAATTGAAATACTTCCACGAGACTTTGTATCGCGGATTATGCTCCTTTACAGTCTTAAGTCTTCTATATGATTTCCTCAATTCAACAAATTTGTCTTTAACAGCAGTTGCAGTCTTACGCATATCTTGAGCCAAGTCTTTCCACTTAGAAACGTCATCACTGTTCAATAGTTCCTCAAAATGCAGTCCAAAATATGCAATCAACTGTTTGATTTCTTTCGCAGACCATTCTTTGGCCTCATCGGAATCTTGACTGTTTTTCAATTTAGACTTTATCGCTCTGTACCCAAAGACTTTTTTGCAAAGATTATAGTACGGCCAGATGATAGGCATTTCAGGTTTGTTTATTTCACGTTGCAAATAAGCTGTGTACACTTGTTTTAAGTTCCTAAACCTGTGTGCACACTGCTCGCCAGTTATACCAATCTGCTTTGCGAGAACATCCCACAATGATTGTTTCTTTCTAAGAGATTTTGAGAACATAACCTTATTTTTCTGATAGTATTCTAGGATTTTGAAAGCTTTCGAATCTCCGAACGGTCTTTTAGTTCGTTTGGTGAAACCACGCTCATCAAACTCTTCGTCATCTGTGCCGTTTTCGTATGGTTCACTATCTAAGTTAATGATGACCTTCTTTGCTAAAATAAAATTACAAATTATTACATATACAAGAAAAAACTCTTTATGGGTTTACTTTAAGGAGAATATAAAAATGTGTAGATACTTATATTATAGAAGAATATTTTGTCTTTACATTAAGTTGACTTTTGGTCACGAGAAACCCATGCAAAGATTTAATGAAAGAAAACAAATGCAACATTTTGTTACTCATAAAAAATTAAAACGCTTGCTTGATAAACCTTTTTTAGTCACAAAGTGTTTTGTCTTTTTCTTTCGTATTATGAACTAAGTTTGACAGAAGAAGACAAAATACATTTTAATTAAAACAGGTTCATTAAGCGTTTTTATTTTTTTATTAATAACACGGTCCGTCTTTACAATAAAATTTAAACTTACCCCCTACTTCCTTTACTGCCTTATTTTGCAGGTCTTTCAATTTCTCATCTTCATTTAAGAGATTAGCATTCATGCCGTAATCAAATATTCTATCAAACAGTTCAATATATCTCCAATCAATTTGCATGTCCGGATTTTCCATTTTATCATTGAGTATTGACTTATATAGCATTTTCAATTCCTCCCATTGTTTGCGACAGCTTACAATACTTCTCTTCAATAATCTGCTAGTACAAGCCCAACACACAAAATAGCAAACTGAATCCTTTAACAGCTCCACGTTTTGATATAAAAATTTAACTAATTGATCTATTTCTTCAGTGGTCCATGTACCTATTATGAATTTGTCTTGAACTATCTCAGCCTCAACCTCCTTTGATATAATATTATCATATAGTATTTCTAACGGTGTACGAGTGCGTAAAGTATAAGAACCCGTGAAATACTTTTCGTAATGAGCCTCTTTCATTTCTTCATACTTTTCCTTGCATAAATTCGGTTTCTTATCTAACAATCTGCCAACTTCATTCCAGAGAAAGTTGTTAGGAATAGTAGCATCTTGGAATTCATGGAAGCAGTCAAAGTAATACTTGGCGAGAATAGTACACTCTGTATCATTCCATTCATCATTGCCCGTGATAGGAACTTCAAAAAAAGTTGTAGTTTTATTGTTTCTCACATCAACATATCTACTTTGGAAGGCAGGGTCATCGCTAAATATTTTGTCGAATAAATCCATGTAAACCCAGCTGACACTAGAAGGCCCATCTACAGATCTTTTTGCAAGCATTCGTAGGTAGTGTTGCTTGAAATTCAAGAACCGTTTGTGCCAATATTCAGAGCTCTCTTCACCAAGTTCCATAGCAATAGTCTCCCATAAAACTTTAGCAGACATTTCTTTTTGCCCATACTTTTTATATCTCAAGTATAGATTAAGCATGGTTTCAACTTTATCATCAGGTGTTGATTTACTAGAATTAACATTTCTTAGCACTAAAATGCCTTCATTTGGATCTTCTGTGGTTGATGGTACAGGTATTGTCACTTTTGTAATTGTTTGAGTTTGTTGTTCGAAATCTTTTAACAGTAAGTTAACATAACTGTCATCATTAAAAGCTCGATGGCACAGATTGTACAATGTCCAAGTAACATTATAGCCTTTTTGATGTTCCACTCTCTGTAGTGCATATTTCTTCTTCAAGTCATGAAGCTTGTTGCCACAATCATTTGCACTTCTACCTACTAGCATTGTTTTACACGCTACTGTCCAAAGATGTTGTTTCATAGCGGCCCCTTTGAGGAATGCCTCCTTGTTATCAACATAAAATATGATGAGTTTATGTAATTCTTCATCTGACCATTGGTCAAGATCTTGCATAGTTTGATTGATAGAAGCTTCATCATTATTGGCATCATTGACAGCTTCTAAGATCTCATCACCATTGGCATCATCGACAGCTTCTATGATCTCATCACCATTGGCATCATTGACAGCTTCTAAAATCTCATAATCAGTACCTTCTTCGAGTTGTAACACATGATCTCCGTCAACATCACCATTTTCTGAATGCAGAAATAATAGAGATTAATATTAATATTGTTAAATGTTACATTTTTGGTTTGTTTGTAAGGGTGCTTCCATAATGAAGCAGGTTTCCGGTGCAGGCGAGTTTGTGCGGGTTGGTACCGATCTGTGCAGGTATAATATTCTCAAGTTCTCAGGTTCTCTACCGACCCGCAACCCGCACAGACTCGCCTTCACCAGAAACCTGTTTCTCTATGTTAGCACCCTGAGTCATAAAATGAAACAAATATATATAATAATACAACAAACTGATGCCTTCTTAGGAGCTCCACCACAAATACAGGAGCTGGTATTAAATAGTCTCTTTTACTTATAGTTTTACCTTTTAAGGCAACCTACTGAGGTTAAATAAAGAATAATTTTTATGTTACATTCTTGTTTCCAGACTTTTACATATTTTTTCTCACAGCTATTGCTTACCATCAACATAGTAGAGTAATATTTCACCATTTGGTTGCACCTCAGTTTTAACCACAATATGTTCCATCTTTCTGATGGTGTGATTCAACCATCTGAAAATAAGTAAAATTCATTAACCCTTCAATGCCTGGAAAATGAGACACATGCAGCCGCTTGGGTGTTGATGAATCGAAAAGTAGGTACCTAAGTATTAAGTACCTACTAGAAGATATTATTTTGCACATTTTTTTACATCAGCCAGTTTCACAGTCACTTGATGATGTGTTGAAGTTAACTTTACCCCTAAAAACAAAAATCCTAATGAATAGATGCAGCAGAACCTATTTTGTATTTTGAATTCCTGTTTATGCAAGTTGTTTAATAAAGAGATATATGAGAAAGTAATTGCTTAGGTACCTACTTATAAGTTCTGTAAATTAAAGTCTATTAAGTAATTAAAATTGTGATTCCCAAAATTATGATTTGTGATAGGTTATCTTCATATTTTATTAAATCTAGCTACTTATAAGGTCACTTAGTAGTTATAATGTCCAGGTGTCATCAGATTTATTAAATACAACTGTATGACATAAATTATTATAATGTCACAAAAACGCATAAATAAATAATAGTCTAAATGTTAAGTAATCTGTAATAGGTAGCAATTTGGTGCTAAAGGTATTGTAGACATCTCAGCAACATTAAAGGAGCCGAATAACTTGTATTTGACCAACAAAAATACTTAACAATGCCTAAATCAATGTTTTAAAATAGTTGTTTATAAATACGATTTGCTTTTTTGGCGGCGACGAGGTTAAAATGTTAATTTAACCAAGCGTACTGTACTACATATTAAGATAATCTCTTAGCCGTTTGCTTACCAGTTTTCTTTGAACAATTTGTATTTGTTTATTTTCCACTTTCCAAAGTTTTTCTACTTTTGACAATTTGTTTGACATGAGCGGCAAATTATTCGGATTATTCGTTCCGAAGTCTCACAAATTATTTACGTTGTAAAGCGCAGCAATGCGTTAGTACAAAGCGTTTCGATCGGCCATTTTATTTTTTATTTGACATTGACTCATGTCATGTCATGACTAGGGCTGCCAGATGTCTAAATCGGTAAATCACCGAAAACCAGCCCTCAGGTAGCCCAAAATCTCGCAAATCCATTTCTGATTGAAGTAGTTCAAAATAGCAAACATTTTTATCGAAATAGCCCAAAAAAGTGACCAGTCATGATCAAAATATCGATTTAAATCTCACTCATGGACTTACTAGGAATATTTTGAATTTCCAACAAAATAAAACAAAAATACTTCAATGAGTAGGTATTTTTTATTTGAAATAATTTTAATGTACCTATACCATATTTAAACAAAAACAAATTGTAATCATATGGCTTAAAGTTAGGAAATCTGGTGGTTTTTGCATACGTGTTACTCACGTTTTTTTAATTGGATGTTAAAGTGAAGTCCTAGCCCGAAAATCGCGCAAAAATTTGTGAAAAAAGAGACAAAATTTTTCTTTAAGTAGGTATAGGTTGTGGATTCTGAAAAACTTTAGTTGGATCACTTTTTCTAGAAACTTACTAAATTGGTCAGGTTGAAAAAAAATTCAGACAAGAGTGGAATCTTCTTGAATTTATCAGCCATATAATTTATTAGAAATAGATTTCAAGATTTCTATGCTCCGGTTATTAATTAAAAGAAGCTCGCTTTCCACATTATTACTTGAAATGTCATTGGAGGTAGGTACACACGACGGCACCTCAGACTACACATGTTGACCTTGAGACCGCCTTTATGCCCTACGTAATAAAAGCTGTTTTCGCAGTTTAACTGTATAACCTGACGTGCTGTTGTGCGTACCTATTTACTCTTTATCTTTGTAAAGAATTTAATTGATTTTAGTACTGAATTTCTCATAATATAAGACACTGATTGCAAATATTTTACCCAAGACAATAAATAACTTACTACGCATTCACTTTGTGATTGCCGTCGACGACCGTTATGACGTCACAGCTAACGGTACTGTAAACAAAAAAGTAATCATGTTTTTCAACAGTTTTTTATTTTTTTCTTGTTCAAAGAGTGTAATAAATTTATATAACAGGTTAGGTTCGCCATAATGTAGAAACTTTAGTCTTTTAATCATTATAACAACACAAATAACAAACGTAATGATTTGCATTGCTAGCCGCACTAGAAAGGCGACGCAGGGGGTGCGATATGACGAGGCGGGCCGGGAGGTAGCGGCAATGATGAAGTGAACGCGTAGTAGTTACATTACTTTGTAGTGTAGCGTACCTACTGCGTTACTGCGTACACGACAGCACGTCAGGTTATACAGTTAAACTGCGAAAACAGCTTTTATTACGTAGGGCATAAAGGCGATCTCAAGGTCAACATGTGTAGTCTGAGGGGCCGTCGTGTTAAAATTATATCTATACCTAGTATAACTGTACGTTGTTATAAGAATATTGCACTTATTGTATTGAAGTGCAGACAGTTGTTCTGTGGAGTCAGCTCTTAGGTCAGCTAAAGTGAGTCGTGCGTTCGTAGGCGCACACAATAAATGAACCTTACTTGTACACGTTTTTGTTCCCTTTTGGGTCAACACTACTTAGGGTCAATTTCCCTCATCTATTGGCAAAACCATCACGTAGTGAACGACGCATTTCCTATCTACCAGCCTAACCATCATTTGCCAAAGTAGCTTAGGTACAGTCGAGTTCATTAATTATTATTATTATTATTATTATTATTATTTGGGAGGGGGGACGCCAGCGAAGCTGGACGGGTGATCGGCTTAGATAAGTATGTTTTTTAAAAATGGAGGAGGTTCTCTGTTCGTCTGTATGTTTGTTTTTTGAAGGGATTTCTTGAATATCCACGCGGACATAGTTGCGGGCGGAATTATTATTATTATTATTATTTGGAAGGGGGGACGCCAGCGAAGCCGGACGGGTGATCAGTCTCCCTAATCGGAACCATTTTACCCAGTTCCCCGCGGGCGGAATCTAAGTAGTTAAAAACAAATCTGGACTGTATTTTTTTCTAAATTTCCCAAAAGTACTACCAATTTTGTTTTCAATGTTCTAGTAAAATAGAAAGCCCAGGGGACCTTTGACCGACATAATTATCCAGGCTATAAACTGTGTGTATAAACTTCATCCAAATCAGTTCAGTTCACCGTGTATATCTATTATACAATAACTTTAATAGATCTACTCGCATCGGATCGCGGTAAATCGTGGTAGATTGACATGCAATCTATCGTGCGTGGTAGATTAACAATGGTAGAATAACAAAAAAAGAGGAGGTTCTCTGTTCGTCTGTTTGTTTGTTTGGTTTTTAGGCTGAACTGAACTGATTTGGATGAAATTTGGCACACCGATATCTGCCATTTTTAATGACCCTACTGCTGGGGCACAGGCCTTCCTTAAGGGTAGATATTATTCTACTAAATCTTATTTACTATTAGAACTATTCAACTTCAAGTTATAGGTAGGTAGGTTAGGTACCTTATATATCGTGTCGTAGGTAGGTAGGTAGCTAGGTAGGTAGTTAGTTATATGTATATCTGCGCCGCGTCGTGGCCGTATAGGGAATTAATCCGTTTATGTTTACATTGAATTAAAACTTACTAAAATGGACATTGAAAATAAAACGAATAAAGAAGTAAATTGTTATACAAGGGGCTAAAATTACCTATTGTATACGAGGTAGTTTTATTCCCGAGCTCTAGTGAGGGATTAAATAGAAACCGAGTTATAATACGTTTTAGCGCCGCGCCGTGTTGTGTCGCTACTTTTCACTACGTTTATTTTATTAAAAAATTGTACAAATGTGGATATTGTAAGCCAGTTCTATGCCTCCGCAGGCACCGCTGATCACAAAAAAAAATTAGGCAACCTGTAAAACAAAAAAAAAGTATTATAACGCTTATAAATGTAGGTATTTCGGTTTGATTTAGTTAAGTTGATGAAAATAAAAGGAAAACGTTTACAAAATGTAAGTAGGTAGCTATTTTAGCGTTGCACCTTCTAGATGTTTTATAACTTACACTCCTAGAGCTTTAGTTTAAAAAAATAACAAAAGTCGCGGCTATTAATACAAAAAGAGGGCGATTTCACTATTTTTAATTTACTATCTACCTCGAATTCATAACAACGTAGATCGACAACTCACGTGCTTTACCACTTTGCAGAAAAAATCATATGCGCGCGTATCGCCCCTGTACGAACTAAACGTGTTACGTGGACTTGAATTAAAACTCCAGAAGTCCACAGTAAACGTATAGGTAATCATAAATTAAAGAACCTAAAAACAGACGAACATAGAACCTTCTCCTTTTTTGAAGTCAGCTAAAAAGAATTACAAATATAATGACAACGATCGTCACATTCGAATCATTGGTTTTCAGAACAGAGGTAAAAATTTGATAGATTGTTTCGTATTTTCAAAAATAAGGTTATATTCTCTAAGAAGGAGGTCACACGGCAACGTTACAAATGTATGTGAGTGACGGTGCGGAGTGCAAGCAATTTTAACTTAGGTGTGGTTATGCGGAAGTGTTATCAATAGTACCTATATTACAGTAGACAGTGATCCGCGGCAACTTCACTCAAGAATATGGCAAAGAAAACATTTTAGAGATTAAAAAACTTACATCGTTTTGTCAACCGCTAGCGGTCTGAAGTTGGTCACTTTTGTTGTACATGGTTAAATTAATCGCATTGTAACGCAACGTAATTTTTTTTTTTTCACCTCAATATTCTCGATTAAGTTTATAAATCCTTATTAGACTAGTTAGAAGGTACCTATCTATACACATCAATTCAAAAGCAGAATATTGGATTTTGGGAAACGCTAACCGCTTATGTATAATTATAAAAACGCTGTTATCAAGCCCCGTCCTGCCTGTACCATCACATACATTCAGTCTAGTGGTTACTATTGACAGCTCTACTTCTCCTAATTCGGTCAAATAAGTATGCCATCGAAACATAAAAAAATAGTTGACACTAGGATTATGTTAGTGTTTTTGTGACAGTGAGTGCGACTATGAAATAATTAAACAATTTTGTACTTTATAAGAATAGTGTGTGGAAGTTTATGAGTGAAGTTGGGTACGTCGAATTATTATAAGTAACATTTTATTTAAGTACAGTCATTATTAAGCGATCAGTCATAAAAAAAAAATATGGCGCCCAACGTGGTACCACTATTTTGGAGAAAATTAAAATACTTACCTACTTAAGTTAAATACAGATGACAAACAACCGATGCGCCTTAAATTGCCTACCTAGAAGGAGAATGTTCTCGTAATTGGCAATGGACTTTTTTATTAGTTTGTTATTTAAGGGGCTGTCATGAGCCAACTAGCGCCGCCAGTCGATTTTATTTTATTTACTCTAAATAAGCCCAATTTTTAAAAAAAGGAATCTTAGAAAAGGCGCGCATCTGCACGAAGCCACGAACTAAACGTATACAGGGTGTTTGGTAATAGCCGTATAAAGTCGAATATGGTCGATAGGGTACTATACATACAACCCCGGAAAATTATTACCTACGTATAAACCACCATATTTTTGTTTTTTTTGTGATAAACTGCATAGTGGCAACCCTAGACCAAAATAGTGTTTTGCTTTTGCCCATTAATGGGATTGATTACCGCCACCCGCGACTTCGTCTGCGTGGAAAGTTTTTTGCTATCCCTCGGGAATATTTTTTTTTTCGGAATGAAAGGTACCCTGTCCTTCTCTGTACCCCTGACAAGGTGTATGCAAAATTTCAGTAGTTAAGACGTAAAGGCGTAACAAACAAACAAACAAACGGACTTTCGCATTTATAATATTAGTAAGGAAAGGATAAACAGCCTATAAATGACGGCGTGACATGCAAGCGATTTGAACCGACTTCAAAAAAAGGAGTAGGTTCTATGTTCGTCTGTTTTAACTTTAAGAGTGGAAAGCGGAAGTGTTGTCGATAGTACATTGAATCGTTGGGCAATGAAATGAAGCCATACAAGACATCCGTTCCTGTGCTACTGTGCTTATACACAGTATACAGTTATATAATTATTGTGAATTTGTGACTCGCTTGTGTATTAATTGGCTACGGTGTACACTACATTCACACTCATTTTTTTATTTAAATGTGCTTACTCTTTAAATACATTTTAATAATGAACCAGTACCTATTCTTATGAAATTATGTGTCAGTTCCAATATTTATCGGACGAATTTTGAAACTTAGGCGGAACATGTAAAGTATAGATGTAAAAATGTACCGTATTTAATAAGAGTATACGGCTTGAAGGACCATTTTTTACACGACTGCGATTTAACAAAATACTAATCAACTCACCCGTAGCACCTCAGACGGGACTCGAACCCGCACCCTTGGGATTCCGGCCCAATGCACTGACCAATTATGCTACCGAGTCGCTAGTGGGAGCGGCGAAATTTTCTAGTACTTTTTATTTCTTCGCTGCAAGCCAGCGCAATTTCATCAATGTGAAGAAATACCCCCACATTCGAAAGAAAAATTTCGCGACTCGGTAGCATAATTGGTCAGTGCATTGGGCCGGAATCCCAAGGGTGCGGGTTCGAGTCTCGTCTGAGGTGCTCCGGGTGAGTCGAATTTTTCTAGTATTTTTTCTAATATTATTTATCTTAATATAAAAATAGCATTGTGAATGCGAAAAACTAAATTTAATACTAATCGTGTTATTACAACAGATATTTAAACACTGTTTAACTTAGAGGCCTGTTTAAAATGTGATGCTGACACTTTTTGACAATCTTGTTTGAAAGAGACAGCATCACTAGTGGGAACGTCGAATTTCTTCTAGTATATCAACTCTTACGCTGCAAGCCAGCGCCATCTCACCAATGTAGAAGGAATTAACCTCAACATTCAACTGAACATCTTTCCAGATATTTTTAAACAGTTGATTAAGAAAGGTCCCAAAGGTCGCGGGTTCGATTCCCGTCCGAGAACATGATCTGGTGCGAGTCCTATTTTTTCTAGTATATTATTTAGTATTATATAAAAATAGCATTGTGAATGCTTAAATCTCAAAATTTCAAATAGACAGCATCATATTTAAACAGGTGTCTAAGTTAAAGAGTGTTTAAAAATATTTTGTAATAACACGCTTAATGTCCTTTTTATTGATTGCTTGTATACTTTTATCTTTGTAACATGCAATTTTATACTTTGAGTCTGATGCAATGAGTGTTATGTCGTTTGTCACTGTACACATTCACGCCTCGCCATACAAAACAACTCTTTTAACCGGATTAAGTTGTAGCACTTGTAAGTCTTCCAATTTTTTTAAATATTCATGTAACAAAGCTTCTTTCTTTATGGATTGCCCTTGGAAATTTATTGAAAGATTACAAATTATGGTTCCGCCAATAATGTTGTATACCTACTGAGATATAATCAGCGCGCGATGAGAATAGGATGGAACCTTTTCAAACTGTAATACGCGCGGCCAGCCAGCCGCAGGGATTTCAAAAAACACGGTGTCGCAAGCATCCGAGATGATGGTACTTTTGCTGCAGCAACTTCAAGTAAGATAACAAGTAAACAATTAGTTGATTAATTTAATTGAAATCAACTTATTTGTCGATTTACTTTGACAAGGTTCCATCCCATTCTCAATGCGCGCGGATTCCCTCCACCCGTAGGCTTTCCGTAGGTAGGAAGACATGTAACAGTCATATAGCAGCTCTACAATAAGTTGATGCAATCTGGTTTTGCTATCGAAACGGTTTTTTCTTTCACTCGCATTGACTAGGTATGACATGCGGCGGTATCGGCTAAAAACATTGAAGTTAATGTTAACTTTGTTTTTGTCAGATGCATGTCATAAATTGCTACTTTTCTTTGGTAAGTTTTTATTTGTGCCAAAACGAAGTAGTAATGTATCATATACATCTGCCAAAACACAGTTAACATTAACTTCAATGTTTTTAGCCGATAGGGCCCCTGGCCCTGTAGCCAAGTGGCTTTCTACAATTCGGATAGAATATACATTTGATGAACATATGATAATGGCTGATGGTTTAGTTGTTCTATCTCACGAAGTCTATTTTGCTATGAATGTGTTAAATTAGGCGTGCGCATACACATTGTTTTAGCAGACGCACGTCTGCACGGTCTCGTATTACGTGCATGTGCACGCCTTAAGGACTGTACTCACTGGGAGCACTCATTTCACGAACAAGCGTTTGTAGCATACTCCAGTACAGTCATCAATATGCTACAAATGCTCGTTCCTGAAACGAATGCTCCCGGTGAGTACAGTCCTAGCAAAACGGTCTTCGTGAGATAGAACAACTATAACACTTATCAAATTATGTTGTTGAAAGTTGACACAGTCATTGTGTTATTACGTAACTTCAAGCATAAGAATCTGTACCTATTTCTTTCTCTCCATTTCAAACTGAACGTTTTTGTCTAAAATATAAATAGCCGATTTTCTTACTAGTCAGTACCCGTGTCATCTCTGACATGAACATCTATCGAGAAAAAAAACGAGAAATAAAAATTTTATTCGTTTGAAACACGGTACATACTAATCTTATAGAGTTTTTAATTGTCTATGGGAAATTTCATTTCAGTTTTCAGCAATCGATGGCGCTCTACAAATTTCCCATTTTACGCGCGTTATTCAAAGTTCTTCTTCATAATTTTCTTAGCAATATGCCTATCAAATAAAGTAGCCGATAGCTCAGGGGATGTGGTCACATTACTTCAAACGGAAGGCCATGGCTATGGTTTATTTATATAAGTTATTTGGTAAATAAACAGCCAATTCTTAATTTGTTTGTTTTCTCCAATAGATTTTAACTTTTACTGATTTAAATTGTTCAAAGTGGAGCGGTAATCTGGTGTGTGTGAAGGAAATAATTATGCATTTTTTTACATTATCGACAGGTAATCAGCTAAAACTCTGAACTCCATAGAAAGGACAAGTCAGATGGTACAAAAAATGTCGCTCAAAGAAATTAGCATTTAATTGGAAGGTGATAAAGTGGTGTTTAGAGTAAAGATGGAAGCAGCGCATATGATGCTAGTGATGGCGCTGCAGTTCCTCGCCACTTGTGAAGGGGGGAGAGTCCAAGCTGCCGTTAGTTTCCTGTAAGTATATTCCATGGCTTTCAACAATTATACAAGGTGTTACAAAAATACCCCTAATGCCGAATATGGTATATAGGGATCATCAAACTGTCAAATTTTACTATGGGACCAGCTCGCGATTCCAAAGTTGGTACCATAGTAAAAGTTGTTCAGTTAGATGGTCCCTATCTATCATATTCGGCATTAGGGGTACTTTTGTAACACCTTGTATACAGGACGGAAAAAAGGCGGTAATTGGAGGGAAAGTACTTAACCTAACTATTTGTTGATGGCAAATTTTAAATTAAATTTGAAAGAAAACATTCCTTTATTTTTAGAGTTGAAGGATTTTTTTTACTGTGAAATTAGAGGATTGTTTTAAACTCAAGTATACGTGTGCCAAGCGTCTATCATGTACAAAGATTTGAGGTTTTAATCCGTACTCCTAGTTCTATGGTAGTGAAAAATAGGATAGAGCGGCGGTTGATTATTTTTATTTCCGTTACAAATTATCGTTAATTATTTCTGTTCAAGCTAATAAGTTTCTTCTTATCAGTTAAAAAAGTGTGGAAAAAATAGACGGTTCAAAAATGCTTAATTATTAAGTTTATTTAAATAAAGACATTTTAACTCTTTAACTCTTGATATGAATTTAATGGGATAATGAGTTGGCAATAAGTAGATTTATCTGTCTTGGTGTAATAATTATCATTTGAGATGTAAGCAAATGAATTTACTTTCAGAACAAACGCAACATACCAAGAAGCAGAATTGAATTTGGAGTCAAGTCTCTCCCTTAGGGACATCCTGCCAATCAGGGCGAAATACTACGACAAGAATAGGGCTCCGAAGCTCCTCGGGCAGCCCACGGTGGTGTACTTTCATGTCACCGTGTTATCTTTGGATTCTATTAATGAGGAGAGCATGGTGAGTCTGGTTAGAACAAAGCAAGTTAGGTTTGACGCTACTTCCATCATTTCATAGACTTCAAGACAGGCATAGGTTTTGCTAGACTTTTGCATAGGATACAGAGTAGTAATTGTTTCTTAGAGAAGCTTCAGATTCTTGATGCCGACTGGGAATCCCTCAGTTGTAACCCTTGACAAAATTTACCTGTCAACTGCATGGTATGTAGAATATCCTGTGTTATTATGTGTGCAGTCTTCTGTAAGAAGGAGGTTTTCCCCCCTTTCTGCCGCTTCAATGCGATCGTAAACTTCTTGCTACATCTTACTATTTTCAATACAATTTAACATTGGTGCAGATCACTTCCTCCCTTTTTTAATCGTGATGAGTTCCGCTATTAAATATCTACGTTGTGTGTGTACCTACTTTGTTTTTGCCTACTTACAGACATACGTAGCTGACATTTTCCTCGCGCAATCTTGGCGCGACCCTCGACTCCGCCTACCAGAGAATATGCACGAGGAGTATAGAATCCTTGACGTGGAGTGGCTGAACAGTATCTGGAGACCAGACTGCTTCTTCAAGAATGCAAAGAAAGTCACCTTTCATGAGATGAGCATCCCAAACCATTATTTGTGGTTGTACCATGATAAGACATTGCTTTATATGTCAAAGTAAGTTTTTTATATAGATAAGTGTTCCAAAATATAAGTAGCTGGCTAATAGATGCTTGCGACTCAATCAGAAATATCACTGATGCTGGTAACTCTCTTACCCCATCTCCAATGTCGATAAGCAGCTCTGTGGGTCTATTACAAAAACAAATTCGGAAAATAATCGGATCAGAATCATGGAGTCTGACGAACATCAGCCGATTATCGCAATTCTTTTTGTATAATAGGCCCTCTGGCTCGTTGTCACCATCAGCACAGCAGAGACCAAGTAGACCAAGACTAAAACTAGTTTACTTCGCCTACATTAAACATTTGCAGGCGAAGTAAACTAATAACAATCTCATTTTGCATTCTATTTCACGATTGAATTTTCGCGCAAATGCGCACTGGCCCCCTACTCAAATGGCCAACATTTTATTCGTTTGAACGCCATATTATGTATTTTGTGGCTACGCTAACTATAAAAGCTTTAAAATAAACTGTAAACTATAAAGCTACGTGCCGTAAGCTTGTCAATTCCATACGACACATAAAAGTCTGTGATTTAATAAGTTTGCAACTTGTCATCATGTCTTTGCTTTATTGGTTAGCGTAGCTTCAAACGGATAGAATGTGGCCATTTGAGTAGGGTAGGTAAATAAAAAATTAATGGAATTGCTTCCCAGTTACAAATTGAATATGCAATTCATTTAGAAGTTTGTTTTTTTCTTTAATTTCAATGTTTCAGATTGACGCTGGTACTGTCATGTGCGATGAAGTTCGAATCCTACCCACACGATACTCAAAGTTGTTCCATGATGATAGAAAGCTGTAAGTTGGGGTTTCTTTGTATTTTTTATCCACAATGGTAGTGCTTGGCCTTCACCTCACCTGATGTTAAGAGACGATAAGGCCGAAAGTGCAAGCTTACTGCAACCGGAAACCTCACCACTGAGGAACTTGCTATCTTACCTCTAACTCTAACAATTTTTAAATCGTTGTTATGGCGTCAGACTTAGGGAAGATGGTGGTAGCTAGCCACCAACAATACTAAGTACAAATTGTACCCCCCACCTGGGAATTGAACCCGGGACCCCTGCGTCTTACACGTATGGGTGAATCACTAGACCACAGAGGCGTTATGTAAGGAAAAACATCTCATAGTCCTTTATATATAGACGACTTGTGATTCTGTTTTATTATGTTATTTTATTTCTGTTATTTCAGTGTCCCATACGGTCCACGACTTGGTGTTTATTTGGAATCTAACGGATCCACTGGTAGTAAACCCAGACATCGAACTGCCACAGCTGGACATCTCCAATAACTACACATCTGACTGTACCATTGAGTATTCTACAGGTAATTTTTAGTAGTTGTCTCAAATAAACCGGACCGATGACAGAATGGCACAGTTTTACTATATTTGTTTGAGGTACAGAGGTGGTAATCGATAATTTTTGTGTAAGGCATCCTACGATATATTTTTAACTTGCTTCTATTTTTGAAAATTAAGATTGTATGAGTAATACTTTTCTTTACTATTCCATAGTGTTATTGAATTATGTTGTAGATCACCTAATGCTGGGGCCACACTAAGGCTTAACGGCATTCATTATGTTCATCAATTCCCCCAGCATAAAAAGTTGTTTAATTCTTTTAGGCAATTTCACCTGTTTAGCCGTGGTATTCAACCTGCGCAGACGGCTAGGATACCATTTGTTTCACACGTATATCCCCTCAGCTTTAATTGTAGTAATGTCCTGGATCTCTTTCTGGATCAAGCCAGAGGCAATACCAGCGAGAGTCACTCTTGGAGTCACGTCTTTGCTGACTTTAGGTGAGTGTTTAAATTATGAGAACTCCTGACATTTTGTTTTGGATTTGTAATTTGTACAATTGGAAGATTGTTGAGAGTGCTTTATTACTGACTAAATAAATACATACACACGCATGCTATACACCGATGATTATCAAACGACAAGTAAATTTTATGATTTCTTATTTAGTCTTCTAAAGTATTGATGAGCTTTGACAAGGCACTCATTCTTTTATTTTCAATATATCAAGGAATTGATCCCAAAGCTTTCTAGATGGCGATACTAGGCGCTATTACTTTAGATGATTTTCGATGGCTACACAATCGTTAAACTATCATTTCCAATCACTTTCTTTATGATTTCATTATCATTTTTTTACTTTCAGCGACCCAAAACACCCAATCACAACAAAACTTACCACCAGTATCGTACGTTAAGGCGATCGACGTGTGGATGTCGTCCTGTTCCGTCTTCGTGTTCCTCTCACTCTTCGAGTTTGCTGTAGTCAACAATTACATGGGACCAGTGGCCACTAAAGTTATGAAGGGGTACTCTGATGAAGATCTTTCTAGAGATCTGGATGCTTTTAAGGTAAGAATCGAAGAGTAGAACATATTCACGTTAGGTTAGCCAAGAGTAAGAGTCAACTTTAAGTATTTGTGGAATTGAATTAAAGGTAATCCATTGATGTGGTGTATCTGCGTAATGTTTACATATTGTACTTTTCGCTGATCTTGCATTTCTTCGTCATTTATCGATTGCTTATGTAGACAGAGGTATGATCGCGCCGCTACAATAAGTGTCAAAATACTTTTAGTCAAAGCTGTAAAGACTGGAGCACACAAATCCAGTTGCAATTCGTGTGAAGAACTGAAGACCAGCCCCCCTACTCAAATGGCCATTCTACTAAAATTAACGCTAGTACAATAGAATGACAATGTATGGTATTGACAGGAGCTAAGCGTCAGCTTACGTTATTCCCTTACATCGTTATTCTATTCTACTAGCGTTAATTTTAATAGAATGGCCATTTGAGTAGCCCCTCAGTAAAGAATTAAATTCTGTGAATGGTACCACACCATACCACATTCAGGTATGCATATTATTATTAATAATAAAAATATGCACAATATTGGTGTGTTGTGCTCTAGTTTACCAAAAGACTGGTTTGGTTTCAAACCTACAGGTTTTTTCCTGTGTGTAATCTTATATAACTTATTTATTCTTCCTTTCAGCACATATTTCCGAACACAGTAGATCCTCGAGCGAGCACATCAGCCTCCATACCCCAATACGATACCTTCTGCAACGGGAGAGAGACAGCAGTATACATCGATCGGTTCTCTCGCTTCTTCTTTCCGTTCTCCTTCTTCATACTCAATGTCGTTTACTGGTCTACTTTTCTTTAATTTATTTTATTGGAACAAATACAAGTTTTATTTTAAGAGATGATTAAATTGTTACTAGAAGCGCATTCATCATCATCATCATGTCAACTGTACGACACCCAGTGCTGGGTACAGGCCTACCCCAAGGACCTCGCTCCGCCTCAAGGGCAGCGCAGGATTGATCGTTGTGGTGATCCTCGGGGGAGAAGAGCATTGCTCGGTGACAATGAAATTGAAATTGAAATTGAAATTGAAAATTCTTTATTCAAATAAGCTCACATAACAAGCATTTTTAAATCGTCAATTCTTTTATCCTACCACCCATTATGACGTCTTTTAGCTGACAAGAAAAATGGGCGCAAAAAACTTATCAGCTTTATTAGAAGGAACGATATTTACAAATATGTATATCGTTTCCAGACATTACATTCAAAGTATTCATACATGTTACCATTAACATAGATTCATAAATAAATAACATTATTTAATTAGCTCATTTCTACTGAATCAATTTACAGGTGTCAAGCTTAATTCAAAATTTAAGGCTCAGCCTAGGCTATTACAAAAAAAATATATATATATATCAATTCATACAATTCAATAAACGTTAAGACAAGTAGGCAGAAGCAGACCCATTCCCAATGAGAAACGAAAGGTGATTTAAAATACTCAAACTAGCCTAGATGACTCGCTACTCGACTAAAATAATATTGTAGTCTAGTCTGTACATTTTTTGTTGTTTTTTATTGAATTCAAATTTTATTGAGTACAATGAATGAATTTCGACCTCCGTGGTCGAGTGGTTTGTACGCCGATTTTCAAGGTGTCGCCATCTCTGAGGTTCCGGGTTCGATTCCTGTCTGGGTCAATTTAGAAAACGAACTTGTATATTGGCTTAGGTCTGGTTGTTTGTAGTTCCACCGTTGTCTCTGAATTCCATAACACAAGTGCTTTAGCTACTTACTTTGAGATCAGACCAATGTTTGTGATGTTGTCTAATATTTCTTTATTATTTATAATTAATGAAGATTTTTGTTAAATATAATTTACGTACTTTATTAAATAATTGTGGGAAAAAAATGTGTGTTAGTGTTGCTATACAGTAAAACAGCTAAGCTTAAACCTAATAGTATTTAACAGAACTGTAAATATGTAACAAGTAGTATTATTAGTTACACATACGATACAGTGATTAACCCCCTTACTAATAAAGATTGTATAGCAGATGTATAGTTACACAGTATTTAGTCCCTTTCTTTTAAATGTCAAACTTAAAGAGTTTGACAGATAGTAACCATTGTGTAAACACAGTAAGTGGGTTAGAATACAATACAATGTTTGATGATTAATATCTTGCTTTTTTTAGGTATTTATTTACTGTTACCGTTGTATTCAAAAAATACGAATACAAAATCTATATTTGAAACTAAAGTGTACACAGATGATATAGATACGATATAAGTATCGATGAACGGATTAAGTAGAAATGTCGATGTAGATAATGTATAATGTAGATATTTGACAAAATAAAAATGTACAGAAGTTTCATAAGCTATGGTAGGCAGGCTGTACAGTCGCCGTCAGATAAGTATATTGTAGCAGGCAAGGTGAACAAATACTTAGTAATTTCCATTTACTACAAGTTACCAATAATATCTGAACAATCACTACTTCATTTATATTTGAGCAGATGCTCTATACACACAACTAATACAATACACAAAAACCAAACAAATAGTTGTGTGTATAGAGCATCTGCTCAGATATTAATGAAGTAGTGATTATTCAGATTTATTATTGGTAACATGTAGTTATGGAACTTATTGACATTTTAAACTGTTCAGTGCTCTTAGCACGAACATCTATCGAGAAAAAAAACGCGCATAAAAGTACTCGATAGAGTAATATTATCTATTGAAAAATTCATTTCGCATTTCGGCGGTAGATGGCGCTGTACAAATATCTCATACAAAATTACTCTATCGAATGTTTTTGCGCTCGATATTTTTTTCGATAGCTATTAGTGCTAAGGGTAGGTATGTACAGAAGTTTTTGGTCATCTTACCAGCTACAATATATCTGACGGCGACTGTACACATGATTACTCATAAATATTATTTAGTTTGAACAATGTTAATTTCTTTTCATATTTTTTTTTCTTATGCTTCAGATGCCTGCTTGAGCGTTTGTGGAATAAATAAAAAATTAAAACGGTACCTATTCTGTGTTTCAATTAAATAATTCCTAATTGATTTTTATTTATATCTTTGTACAACACAGCCCCCCATAGCATGACTACCTAAAGGCGATATAATAATGCGATTTATCACGTTTAACTGTCAAAAGACAATGGATTTTGACAGTTGAAAGTCGATAAAACGCTATACACGCGATATATATCGGTGGTCATGCTAGGGGGGCAGGAACAGCCCCCTGTTATGTTACTTATATACCCCCGCGATATATGTTACTTAAAGCAGCAATGTAACTGCGATTTCCGTCAGTTGCAATCAAAAGTTGTTAGCAACAGAGTTACATAATCAGCTCGCAGCCCCCTGATTATATTACTTTGTTGCAATCAACTCTGACAGAAATCGCAGTTACTTTTCTGCTTTAGTAAGAACCAATGTGATAACTATCTTACTTAAAGCAGCAACTGCGGTTTCAGTCGTTTTTAATCGAGAATTGTTAGCAACAGAGTTAAGTAATCAGCCCCCCGGGATCCTATCAGGAATCAGTGGAACTGACCTTTAGGATAAGTATTGTTATATCAGTGGAAATGCAGTGCGATCGCTCATCAAAGCTCGTCCTAAGTATTGTTTGTGAATTGAAAGGTTTGTCATATGCAACGCATTGAGAAATGCCTTACTTCGCACAGTAAAGGTACTCTACATAGACAAGTATTGTTTGTGAATACGGGCATTAGGCAATTCTTAAGAGGGCGTAGTCTGCACACTAGCGCCGCCATTGGAAAAAAAAATCAGTGTTCAAATAAAGACGAAATTGTGAATTATCTCTCTGTAGTGCACTCCGAAGAAGAAGATTTTTGGTACTTTTTATAGCTTAAACAATATTTTCTAGCCTGTCGTTTAGTTTAATAGAGTTTTTTTGCGAAAAGTGGCTAATAAAACTCCGTTAAACTAAACGACAGTCTAGACAATATTGTGTAAGTGATTAAAAGTACCACAAAGCTTCCTCGGAGTGCACTACAGAGAGATAATTCGTAATTTCGTCTTTATCTAAGCACTATGTTTTTTTTTCCAATGGCGGCGCTAGTGTGCAGACTATGCAGCCTTAAGTTTAGTGCAAACGGGTGTTAGTGTCCTATGCAAAAGGTGGCGCATTCGCGTCTGCTACTACTTTAACTTAAACAAAAAAAATATGTAAATCTCTTCCATTTTTGCATAAACGGGCTATTCGTTGTCTGGACAGACACTTTTAAAAAGGCAACCTAGACATCAACTTCGGCACTACGATTAGGCATGCAATTGAAAACCTCATTGTTAAAGTCTAGGCTAGACTGATAACGTTTTTAAGGCGGAGACATACTTCTTTTGGTATACCACTCTCATCCGATTTTAATGAATTTTATGAAAATAGAGATAAATTTGGACCATGATAAAGTCTAGTTTATTAATAAAAATAAATTTAAGGAATATTAAAAAAATAGTTTTTCTCTTTGTAAAAAAATCTCTTGTGTATTAATAATATCGTTGAAGACCTCATACGTATAAAAAGCAATACAAACATATTACAACTAGTGGCTCAGTGAGCTGTTGAGCTTGCTCAAATTGTCTGTTGTTTAAAAATTAATCTAATAGATGTCGCCACAAGGTGGACATTGCTTTTGAAAAGCAGAGCTACTTCTGTGCTGTTTGGTAAGTAAGGTATTCTTTTATTATGTCTATTCGAAGCTAGATGGCGCTTCTAATTTTTATTTTTCGAAAAATTTGAAAAAACAAACTAAATTCTCTTTAATTATGTAACATACTCACAAATTTAAATGTAGAGGAGAACAAACGGACAGACAGCCGCCGGACGGACAAACATACGAAAGAATTTTTGCCCATCCTGAAGCAGAGGCGCTACGCTTGCGCTTCACGCGTTAATAATTTCGTCAAAACATCAAAATTCTATAAAAATATAATATTCTTGAGATCCCGTTCCTGTGAGCAGGAAAACGCCTAAACTCGCTCTTTACTTCATACTAAGGATTCAAACAGTTTAGGCGTTTTGCTTGCTCACAAGAATATTGCCTTTCAGTAGTCATCAAACAAGCATCTAAACTTTTTATTTTTCACCTTCCCCTTAAGCGAAAGATGGCATCGAATACCAAACGATAGCCGAAAATCGCACAATCGCTATTTGCATACAACCGGCTTGTCTAGACTGGACGTGCCTGGACTGCCTAGACTGGTGCACAGACAGACGATGACCTTAGCTTTTTATGGTCTGCAGACATTGCAAGGAGCAGGCAATGCGACTTGTCTTTCAGCCCCCTCCACCTACCTAGTCTGGCAAAAGAAACGGAATCGACAAACAAATCTATACAACGTGTTACAAAAATACCCCTAATGCCGAATATGGTAGATAGGGGCCATCAAACTGAATAACTTTTACTACAGGACCTACTCTGAAATCACGAAAAAATTTGCTGTTTCTTACATTTTGATATTTTTGTAATTAATTTTTATATGAAACAGCTGATTTTTTTTTCGCGATTCCAAAGTTGGTCCTAAAGTAAAAGTTGATCAGTTTGATGGTCCCTATCTACCATATTCGGCATTAGGGGTATTTTTGTAACACGTTGTATGATTATAGAAGCTGCTCATAAAATTTCACGAGAATAGGTCGAGAAATAGGGTAAACTATAGAGTCATTGGCACCCTAAGCGAAATCTCTCCTTATTTTGTTGATTATTTTATCAGTAAGATATACAGGCGTAATTTACGACTTTTAAAAAAATCTTTAGGGTTTATTTATTACAATAACAACGAAAAAAACATGAAAAATAAACGTTTTTTATGGAAAAAAAAATAAAACTTCTAAAAACATCGAAACCTATAGTCATTGGCACTCCAAGTACAATCAGTGGCACAAGCCTACTAGTGATTGGCACTCATTTTTTAGTATGAGATACGGTGACGTTATTTCTCCAAAACTTAAGTTTTAAAGTTAGAAAGAAAGAATGAAGGTGAGAGAGGGAGGGACGGACTTAAAGAGGGAGGGAGAGACCTAGGTAGGGAGGGAAAAAAGACTAAGGGAGGGAGGGAGGGATAGAAAAGACTTAGGGAGGGAGGGAGGTAGGAAGTATGGAAGGAAGAAAATGAATGGATAGATGAATGGATGGATGGTTGCATGAATGGATGGATGTACGGACGCATGGATGCATGGACGCATGGGTGGGTGGATTTCAATGAAACTCGGTTCTTGTTACTACACACGGCGTCAAAAAATTCGCACCTTTTCAAAAAATTTCTTTGAAACCATTTTAATCATATCTAATTAATAGTAAATGTTGTCATATACTTCTATCCATTCGTATATAACCAAGAGTCTCTCAAACCGTTGGAACACTCGTCATACGGAATAAATGACTGAGATTTAGTTTCCCAGCAACATTGCACTGTCACATTTTTTGCAATATAACAATTTCATTTGACAAGCTTCATGGCCAATAGTATGCATCTTGGGTGTTTCTTTTCTTAATTGAGCAGTTGACGTGCGTTCTCTCTAACGTTTCAATAGTGAATTTACCCGATTTTCCTGGATTGACCCCTATTTATACCCTTATAATGAATGCGCAAGTAATTACATGTGTTTAATTGTGGTAACTGTTATGTTTTTTAAACAATAAATGATTGTTTAAAAGACCAATAAATGTACTTTCAATAGATATAAATATTAAATAAATATTACGTGTGCTAGCAGTAGCAGGTAGGCATATCTAAACTAATGTAATAGAAGGTGCGATTTTTTTGACGCCGAGTGTATTATGACAAGAAAACAGTAACGCAATGTTAAAAATATAAGAAATCCAAGATGGCGGCCAACTTTTTTGTTTGTGGTCCATTTTCGATGAAACTCGATTTTTGGTACTATTTTGACAAGAAAACAGCGACGCAAAGTTAAAAGTATAAAAAATCCAAGATGGCGGCCAACTTTTTTGTTTGGGGTTCAATTTTCTTGAAACTCGGTTTTTGGTACTATTTTGACAAGAAAACAACAATGCAATATTAAAAATATTAAAAAACAAAGATAGCGGCCAATTTTTTTCTTTATGAACCGATTTCTATAAAACTAGGTTTTTAGTACTATTTTGACAAGAAAACAGTAACGCAAGAAAGTACCAAAAAACGAGTTTCATCGAAATCGGTACATAAAAAAAAATTGGCCGCCATCTTGGATTTTTTAATATTTTTAACATTGTGTTGCTGTTTTCTTATAATGGCAGAGTATGCAGCTGGGGCTCGTGTCACTCGTTTCTCCCCCCTCACGCCCCGCACGATTGCCCTGACTAGATGTCTCCGTCGGCCTACTGTAGGGAAAAAATTGTTTATACTGTGATAATGCAAACACGAAAATGTATGAATAGCACCACTACATTATGGCGTACTTTGTTAATTTTAAGTCATCTGTATCGTTTATACCCATGTTCAAGCAAATAAATATATTGATTGATTGATTGACCACCTAAAGTATAGTGCCAATAATTGCAAGTACTGTAGCGCAAATGTTTTTTCAAGTGTATCGTGAAAATATTTTAAAATCTAAATAATTTGTGAGTAAAAACATTATTTAAAAAAAAATATTTTAAAATCTAGTGATTGGCACGGTTGCTAAAGAACTACACTTTAGTACAAGCTATTTAATCAATGGTTGGCACATTGTAAATTGAAGTTGTGTTAACAAAACTGGAAAAAATATTATTGAAAACTGTAATATAATTTATAATAATAATAATTAAGGTATTTCGCACCTCAAAGAAAGTCAAAATAATAAAAAACAATATTTTTTTCCATACCTCTTCCTTATTGGATCCGTTAAAATTAGCTAGAAAAAACAAGAAGTTTCTCGCGCGTTCTTATTTTTTAATACTGTGTTGCCATTAGAATCCGGAACAAATATCTATTATAAAAGATTTGAAGTGTAGTAATGCCTGATTAAAGAAAATAACAGATTAGTACGATTTTACCATTACAATTATTAATATCTGTGTTTAAATGTTAAAGTGCCAATCACTGCGGGTGTGCCAAGATAGGTAAAGCTTACCCTACATCGTGTAGAGGAGAACAGGGGGGTTATTCACGATTGTCGGAAATCAACTTTCTGAATCGAATAGGAGAGTCTTCCGATATAGATTGACGACATGAGTGGTGCAGTGGTCACAACATTACATTACGTCTACCACGCAAGGAGTCCCGGGTTCGATTCCCGGCCGGGCAGAAATTGAAATGATGAATTTAAATTTCTGTGACGGGTCTGGGTGTTACTATATATATTAAGTATATATTTAAAAGTATATAAGTAGTATATCAGTTGTCTAGCACTCATATTACAAGCTTTGCTTAGTTTGGGGCTAGATGGTGCTGTATAAAATTGTCCAAGCATTTAGATCTTATTTTCTACCTTATGCTATCAAACTTTGTAAATGCATGTTGCTTACCCGTCGGAAAGTGAATCGAATGCCTGTCAAATGTATTTGTGAATTGTATTCGAATCTATCGGAGGATACCCATGAGAATCGAATGCTTTCGAGTAGAGTTCCGACAATCGTGAATAACCCTACAGACGGACAGCCGGACAGATATATACAGATACATTTTGCCCAAGCTGAAACGATTAATAAAGTGAGGTGTCCCAGCAAAAGGGACATTAATATAGCTCATATTAAGGTGATATCTTTTAGTAATCGCCGTAACTTCCAAGGGGCATAGTGTGAAAGCATGAAGCTGTCCATTAGCGCTGCTAAATAAATTGTTTTTTTTAATTCTTTGACAGGTCAAAATTTATAAAGAAAGCAACCATTAATGTCTCTAATATTTTTAAAGCATTCTTCAATACTTTTGATTATTTTTTTATTACTTTTAAAATGGTTTAAACCAAAAGTTAGTCACTTTAGTTTTAATAAGAATTTGGTATAGAATTGCCACCGAATCACAGAATCAGTGACCGAATGTTCGATTTATACAGTAAAAGATTTTACTGTTTGTACTATGTTCAGTAAATAATGAAACATCAAAATCACAAACCAACCACAAATCGACTAATATAACTGAATGGTACTTTCTTCTTTAACTTTACGACATCCAGGAATACACGACATTACTCTCTGTCATAAAGTTAAGTCCTGACTGCGTCGTTTGCGGGGATATCTATTAAAAGATGACATTTTAAGTGACTATAATTTACTCAGCCAAATGAAAATGAAAACCCACATGTTTTTCTGATTACTGTTCATAACATAACGTAACCAATCACTCGCTTATACAGGGCTATCTGTAAAACATCAACAACCTCGCAGAAGTAGATTACTAACATAATAAACAACAACATTATTTGTTCTATGACTTTTCCGAAAACAGACATAAAATTAAAATAAATAATATTAGAAAAAATACTAGATAAAATCGACTCACCCGTTGCACCTCATGCAGACGCTACTCGAACCCCTGGGATTCCGGCCCAATGCACTGACCAATTATGCTACCGAGTCGCTCGGTAGCACTACCGAGCGACTCGGTAGCATATATTGTAGTATTTTTTCTAATATAATTTAACTTAATATAAAAATAGCATTGTGAAAGCGAAAATCTAAAAACAGACAAAATATTTGGCTTTTTTTACAAAACTCGATCAACATTTGTATGGAGAGTCGATTTTTTTGTCCGTTTTCGGAAAAGTCGTAGAGCAAATGTTGTTCTTTATGTTGTTAGTACTCCTGCGAGGTTGTTGGTGTTTTACAAATAACCCTGTATAAAGCTGAATTAAACTATTTAGATATTCACACACACACACAAACACAAACTCACATACAAAACACGTACGTAGCAATTCATATTTTACATTCCAATAAAAAAAAATATATATATACAGGGTGTTACAAAAATACCCCTAATGCCGAAAATGGCATATAGGGACCATCAAACTGAACAACTTTTACTATGGAGCCAACTCTGAAATCGCGAAATAAAAATCAGCTGTTTCATACATTTTGATATTTTCGATTTTAATTTTTGTATGAAACAGCTGATTTTTTTTACGCGATTTCAGAGTTGGTCCCATAGTAAAAGTTGTTCAGTTTGATGGTCCCTATATACCATATTCGGCATTAGGGGTATTTTTGTAACACCTTGTATACCATGTAAAGAAGGACTTCCGTCTCTTTTATATTTTTGCCTATGCATATAATAATAAAGGGAAACCTGTAATTGGCTATACATATTGATGACACTTGTTGTAATAATTTATTGTAAAATGCTGTTGGTTTTCTTAAGAATAAATAGATAAATAAATAAAAATAAATAAATATTCCCGCCTGAGAAATGATCTAGTGGCGAGTCCAATTTTTTCTAGTAAGACAATTTCAAAGGATTGTATTGCCATTAACAAATTAAGTATTCTTCAATTCAAGTAGTTTGAATACTATCATGATTTCATTAAGTTACTGTTCATATTTTGCCAACCGTACGTATCACGAAATGAAACTGTCTTGTGAATCCACTCTTGCGCATCGCCGCATTTGCACGACTTTTACGACGCTACTTTCAGCCACAGACGGGGAATAAACCTGTAAAATGGTATTTTACTTAGAATATGATATATAACCTACATAAAAGTTTAAAAAAAAAACTTTGAATATGGTTAACAACTTTGCTTGTGAGAAACAAAGCGAGATAGCAATGAGAAAACAACGTTTGCGGAAGCGAGACCGATTTATGGCGAAAAAATCACGAAATCAATTTGTAGTAAATGACTATAGTATAGTGATTAAAGAGAAATTGTGAATATTTATGATATATAATTATTGCTTAAAGCAATCTATACTTGAATAGGTACCTAATGTTATTTCTAAATAATTATAAACTTAAGAATATTTAAGAGGTATTTTCGAAATCAAAATGTATCGAGCTAAAATAATTGAATCGTGTTTCTGGTTCAGTCGTGTCTGGATAAAGATATAAATAAATATATATCTTAATTTCTGTTCCGTGGTATCTTTTAGCTTCTATGATATTATGATATATTATAGATATTACATCGAAAAGTGTTAATTTGTTATGCACATACTGCATTGGGTGGGTTTAAAGTAAAGTAAAGTAAAAAATTGCTTTATTCAAATAATTTATATTTTTCTACCACCCGTTCCAGACTTTTTTAACTGACAAGATGAACAGGCGCAAGAAACTTATTAGCTTTAACAGAAATAAGTAACGATATTTACAAACTTAAATATATCGTTACCAAATACAATACATATAACAGGTTATTAACAACAAGTACTTACTAGCAAGTTATTGTGTTACAACATTTCCACGCATTTCGGTCTTTCAGATAATCGTCTACTTTATAATAACCTTTACCCATGAGCGACATCTTTTTGACATGATTTTTAGATTCATGCAAAGGTAGATCAATCACTGTTGTTATGTATTGTATATATGTTATGTATTGCCCCTCCTTATCTTTCTATATGGAAGGCGTGTGCACTATTAGATGAATAGAAATTGAGTTAGTATTTAATATAAAACTAGTTTTCTGAAAAGTAATCAATGACGATCTGAGTGTTACAGTGGTCAACATGACGTTCTACCACGCAAGAGGTCCGATTCCCAGCCGGGAAGAAATTGATATGATGAATTTTAATTTCTGTGACGGGTCTGGGTGTTACTATGTATAATAAGTATATATTTAAAAAAGTATATAAGTAGTATTTTTTTGAATTTTGAGATTCAAAGTTTTTGAGGAATTATTACCTCGACATTCAACTGAACATCTTTCCAGATATTTTTAAACAGTTGATTAAGATGAGAAAGCTATATAACTTTAAGAATTTTGAGATTTAAGCATTCACAATGCTATTTTTATATAATACTAAATAATATACTAGAAAAAATAGGACTCGCACCAGATCATGTTCTCGGACGGGAATCATTCCTTCTACATTGGTGAGATGGCGCTGGCTTGCAGCGTAAGAGTTGATAAACTAGAAGAAATTCGACGCTCCCACTAGTGACTCGGTAGCTCAGCGGTCAGAGCATTGGACCGGATATCCAAAGGTCGCGGGTTCGATTCTCGTCCGAGAACATGATCTGGTGCGAGTCCTATTTTTTCTAGTATATTATTTAGTATTATATATATAAGTAGTATATCAGTTGTCTAGCACCCATATTACAAGCTTTGCCTAGTTTGGGGCTAGATGGCGCTGTGTGAAATCGTCCAAGCATTTTTTTAATCCTTCCTGTTTTTAATCTTCAGACAACCCTGTTATACAGAAATCTTCTAATTTTTTTCGTCATTGACCTACTTATATTCAAGTGGACCTCATCATTTAATGCAATAATGCACCAGACAGGTCAGGGATCGATGCAAGATCAATGACAATCGATTCGTCATTTGACAAACATTCTAGCTCAATCGGTCGAATCGATATAATTAACCGACTTCAAAAAAAGGAGCAGGTTCTATGTTCAACTGTTTATTTGTTTTTTTTTATATATGTCCATCGATTACTCAAAAACGGCTAAACCGATTGACATGATTCAAACGCCACTTTATCAGGTTTGGTCCTAAAATTGGTCACAATTTTTTAAAATTTTAGGGTCGGTTCACATCTGACGGAAGATGCGTCGAGCGTATCATCCGTCGAGTCTGTTCGGTCAAAATAGACCTTTCACACCTGACGGAAGATGCGTCGAGCGTATGATCCGTCGCGTCTGTTCGGTCGAAATAGACCTTTCACACCTGACGAAAGATGCGTCGAGCGTATCATCCGTTGCGTCTGTTCGGTGTCAAACACGGGGCGCGGCGCCGAGACGTTGGCGCTCTTACGTCGACCGACAATGCGTTGACGGAAGCGGATCAAACGCTGCGCTCGACGCACTAGGTTGAGTGTGAAAGGTTTAATGTATTTGTATGTATTTGTCTGTTCTGGCGTTACGCGGCCGATCATACGCGACGCATTTTCCGTTAGATGTGTACGGACCCTTGAATCGGTTTAGTAGTTTTCGAGTAATCCTGAAAATACTGTAATTTTTTAGGTAACTTGTGCACAAGTTCTTCGGATCGTTCTACGGATCTTCAGATATAACTTTTTTGTTTATAAACCGATTTAGATGATTTTTGTTTTGTTAGAAAGGGGATACTTTAAGGGTGTTTTCATTTAAAATTCCTTTACATTGGACCTTGGACTTCGAAGATACACAAGAGAACTCTTCAAAATCAAATATGATAGTGTATAGTGAGTAGTGATTACTCTACGGTATTGAAAGGTTTCGCATCACCGGACTTCATGAGACGTTTTTTAATATCAGATATGCGTAATGCTGTTGCTTTTTTAAAGCTGTTTTGTTAGAGGTTTTTCTTTTTTTTTTATACTTAGCGTTGTTAAAATTCTTATAATTGTACTGCGAGTTATTCCAATGACAGTATTTGTCTAGGTTTCTATTAAATAAAAATTTCAAAATACTAACCCCATTGAAAATAAATGCCAATTAAATTTTTTCATACAAAACTGTAAATCGCATTATTTTTTATTTGGTTGAGTATTTTGGATTTTATAGTCAATAGAAATCTAGACAAATAACGTCTTAATCCGAATAACATCACAAGAAGAGTTAATTATGCTCAAATTGCAAATCATTTTGGTATTACGTTTGTATGGGAAGCTCACCCGCCCGCCCGGTATACAGTGAAATGTGTTTTTTTGAAAGCATAGTACCGGACTTCTAAAAAGATTTCCTTCGTTATATTTTAGTATGTGTAACTTCCTTTAACTAAATATATACAGAACAGAAACACGATTAGTAATTCTCTATAGTTTTTTATTTTGAAAATATGCTTTTTATTTTAAAAATAACAAAATATTTGCAAAACTATGTCGAAACTAAGCAATTAAAATGCTGTATTCGATACTTCTCCGTTAAACTGATTTTATGAGCGAATATTGTAGCGATACGTTTATTATTTCTATTACTATTAATTAATTTGTGACTTTTTCGCCTAACCTGCAGAATCGGTCTCGCTCCCGAGCGCGTCGTATTCTAATTGCTATCTCGCTTTAGTAAAGGAGCACCTTAAGGCCAGTAAATTATCGAAATTAACCTATTTTTGATTTAATGTTAAACAATCTAATAGTCATTAGAAATAAAACACTTTTTACGGATTACAGCGCGTATATTATTAATTCAGGTGTTGTTTTAGAATTATTTAGTTTGTTTTATTGGTTTTTTAGAATTCCCGACGTTTCGACACCTTTCCAGGGGCCGTGGTCACGGGAGGACAAAAGCAACACCTGAATTAATAATATACGCGCTGTAATCCGTAAAAAGTGTTTTATTTCTAATGAACTGTACGCGCGAAAGTCTTAGAAATCTAATAGTCTTTATTTTGAGCACATCAAAATATATGTTGTAGTTTCATAAACGATCTTGATTATTTTACGGTTAAAAACACGATATTCTCTCTCTATCTTCACTCGACTATAACAATAGGCAAAGACAAAGAAAATTTTAATTATTTTTATATTTATTGGATAATACTTAAAGTTTTTCTAATTTCTAAGTCACAATTTAATAATAGAAAAATAGGTAATGATTTAAAGAAGAATATTCAACGGTTACTTTTTCGAAAAGTGACTTTATGCTCATAATAACAACAAAAACATTGAAAAAATTTAAAAAGTGAGGTTATATTCATTACTCTTCACATAAATAAAAAGACAGTGACAGAGTTTTTCGAATATACTGGCCTTAAGTATAATGCAGTCCAGAAAAACAACAAATTGAATACAATACATTGAACAGTAACGAGCACTTTTTCAATTAATTATAATAGATAAATGCCATCTGTCTGTCAGTTTGTATCCAACATCTGTCAGTACGAGTAAGATTTATAGCGCAATAATTATAGAATACTGATAACAGCATTATTATAATTGTGTTCGAATTAAGATTACTTTCTCGGAATGGTTGTTTACAAAACAATTATGACAAATCCGGTGAAATATTTACATTTTACTTTCGCACTTTTAATTTCCTTGCCATGACACATCACCATGACCATCAGCCATTTATAACCACCTCTGTGGTCTAGTGGTTCGCCCACCCGTTTAAGAAGCAGGGGTCCCGGGTTCGATTCCCAGGAGGGGGACACATTTTTACTCGGTTTGGTAGGGTGGTAGGGCTTACTTCAAGCCCGCCTGGCTAGCTACCACCATCTTCCCTAAGTCTGACGCCATAGCAACAATTTAAAGATTGTTGTGTTCCGGCAGTTAGAGGTAAGATAGCCAGTTCCTCAGTGGTGAGCATTCCGGGTGTAGTGCGCTTCCACCTTCGGTCTTATCGTCACTTAACATCAGGTGAGATGAAGGCCAAGTGCTAACCCATTGTGAAAAAAAAAATGTTGTCACTGCTGGGGCACAGGCCTTCGTTATGGGGTGGATAAGGAGGTTACTGATTGGTGGGTGTTAACCACCCACGATTGCAAATGAGCCGGGACCAACGGCTTAACGTGCCTTCCGATGCACGGAGGAACTCGAGATAATTAAATTTTTGGTCACCCATCCCATGACCGACCCTTTCGAAGTAGCTTAACCTCCGCAAGCGCTGGGCCATAGAGCGCCATGACACATAACAAATTTATATCGAGGGAGGGCGAAAGCTGAAATAAAAGCATGAAATACTAAATAATATACTAGAAAAAATAGGACTCGCACCAGATCATGTTTTCGGACGGGAATCGAACCCGCGACCTTTGGATATTCGGTCCAATGCTCTGACCGCTGAGCTACCGAGTCACTAGTGAGAACGTCGAATTTCCTCTAGTATATCAACTCTTACGCTGCAAGCCAGCGCCTTCTCACCAATGTAGAAGGAATTAACCTCGACATTCAACTGAACATCTTTCCAGATATTTTTAAACAGTTGATTAAGATGAGAAAGCTATATAACTATTTGAAATTTTGAGATCTAAGCATTCACAATGCTATTTTTATATAATACTAAATAATATACTAGAAAAAATAGGACTCGCACCAGATCATGTTCTCGGCCGGGAATCGAACCCGTAGTTTATTATTTAGTATTATATAAAAATAGCGTTGTGAATGCTTAAATCTCAAAATTTCAAATAAAAGCATGAAAATTTAAAAAAAATAATTGCGCATTGACTCAAAAAGTTTATCACAGATACTAAATCTTTCAGATATGTTTACAATTTTAGATGAAATTTCGGAATTTAATTGATGCATGTAAATACAAAACTCAATGAGACCTAGCGGTTCTAATTTATTTACTTTTTCTAGATATCATCCATTAAATGTATTTATATGGAACAATGTAAAAGACATGTATATGCACGCACTCATAATAAAATATAATTTCATTTTTTATAATACGACGATGATAGCCTAGGTACTCAATGTATCTTAGCGTGTTCGGGGAGGTGGGGTGGCCAGATGCGCTTGGCCATCTCCCAACACGAGGTAGGCCCGGTTAAACCGGGCAGGCTCCTGTACAGGGCGAGTGCGTCTGTTTCGGATCCCGCATGTGCAGGGTAGCCTTTGAGAGCGCAAAGTAGAGAGTTTAGGGGTTATGGTTTCATCAAGGCGAGTCCCACATAACCCGTTGCGAACCAAGCACGGGGCATGCGTAAATGCATTCTCCCTACTATAAAAAAAAAAAGGTACTCAATGTATCTCACTTAGCATCAGATTTTTTTCAGTAAAAATATTGTTTAAAGATGCGAGTTTTTTTTAAAATTTTACTTGTAAACCCTAAACTTGCGATTTGTTGTAGTTACCAGGGTTAACTTCTACCAAGTTCATAATAAAGAAGTAGGTAAGTAAGTATATTACGGACTCTTTTTGACCGACTTCAAAAAAAGGAGGAGGTTATCAAGTCGACGGTATTTTTTTTTTGTTATCAGATTCCCTGGAACAAATGTAACCCCTAAACTTGTGAGTTGTCGTAGTTACCAGGGTTAACTTTCACCAAGTTCACAATAAAGAGGTAGGTATTACGGACTCTTTCTTTGTCATCAGATTCCCTGGAAAAAATCGGCATATAAAAAAAAGCCACATTGTTTAATTAGAAATGGCCGCATCATATCTATGCAGTGCGTCTTCATTATGTGCAAATGTTTTTGGCATTCAATGCTAATATACCTCTCAAGGACCATTTGGCCATAGAGTAATGATGAATGGGGAATCAGTCTTTGATTATTTATATCTTGAATCAGTATATTAATAATAATAATAAATGTTTATTTACGTTTACAAAAGTTTACAACATAAGTGTTGACTTCTCTATTAGGTACAGAAGCACCAGTGAGCCACTCTATCTTAGCTTAGTTAACGTAACTTGATAGGTACCACTAGATTATATTATTGTAGGAAATTACATTTATTATTAATTTGTATTATAGTTTAAATGAAAAAAAAAAAACTAACAGATAATTTTGAAAATGAGAATAAGTTAAGTCCATAAATATGTTGCATAAAAATAACATTTTGACAAAAAAAAAATGTCTACACAGAAAAATTCGCTGTATAAAACAGGTATTTTTTTCTGTGTCAACTTATGTCAAATTTGGACATGAAAAATGCCCAAAGGTTAAGAAAACAAATATCAATACTTATATCTCTTGGAAATATCGTACTGGATCTACTTTGACTGTACCAGATTTGAGTTTTGTAGCACTATTATATATTCTGTGGTTTTGTGCATATTCCTGGACGGACGGACGTCCAGACGGGGGCCAGACAGTGATAGAAAAAAATGACAAATTTAAATTTGCTTCATTTATACACAACCAGTTTATCGCCTGTCCTTAGGTGAAGACAGACTCATTAATATAATCCCACTGTGTGACATCTGCGGCAGTTTAAAACTGCAAAATTGCAATTGTAAATAATTGCAATTTTTCAGTAGCAATTCAATTTTCTCTGATATTTTGTAAATACAACCAAACGACAGAAAATAAAAAAAGAGTGGTGCATTTAATTTAATGTCCCTAGTTTAATACCTCGATAGAAAAAGCAGATAAGAAATATTTACTAAATGGAGTTTGGAACTTTATAGAACTTCTTTGTTTGGAATAGAAAACAACTTCAACCACCGATTCTTAATAAATTTTTGGAAAGGTGAAAAATCAGATGGTAAAAACAATAATTTTCCCGAGATTTCGATGCTTTAGCTCTTAACCACGAAGGTTTTACTACCGTACTCAGAGACGTCTTTTAAGTTTAAACTTAATTGACTTAAGTCAGTCACTTAATGTACAAATATCTTATCAACCAGATACTGGGCAATGTTAAATTGTCTAACTTTTGTCTAGCCCAATGAACTTTTTGTAGAACTCTATCTATTAAACAAAACAAACAAACAAACATTTGACAACATCACATACATTGCTCCGATTCCAATGTAAGTAGCTAAAGCACTTGTGTTATGGAAATCAGAGACAACGGTGGTATCACAAACACCCAGACCTGAGCCAATATAGAAAAGTTCGTTTTCTAAATTGACCCGACCGGGGATCGAACCCGTGACCTCAGAGATGGCGACACCTTGAAAACCGGTGTACAAAGCCACTCGACCAAGGAGGTCGTCATCTAATGATATAAAAGTAATTGATTACCTACTGAGGCTAAACATTTAAATTGAAGTACCTAGGTAACTAATTGAATATTCCACAATCCTTGAATATCTTCGGAAGAATGGAATACAAATATTTTGAATCAAGAAGTCGCAATCACATTAAAGTGCAAAGTAAACTTTGCACCTCTCTTTCTCCCCCCTCGCTCTCTCTCTTATGTCCTTTTGCGAAATGACTATTTGCTTGCGTTTTATCTACTTACCCCTAACTTATAAAGATTGTATAGCAGATTTTAGTTACACAATTATTAGGTACTCTCTATCAAACTATTTAAGTTTCACATTAAAAAGAAAGGGACAAAACACTGTGTAACTAAACATCTGCTATACAATCTTTATTAGAGAAGATAAACGAAAGTAATGAGCAGAGCACATTCACGACTGCCCAAAAGAAGGAGTGTATTGTGTTCATGGTTCATGTTTGTTTGTGAGTTTCCTTAATCCACAATAAGTTTGAATGTGTGTGTGACACTGACTATAGATTTTTCGAAAAATCTCAATATTTTTCATTATCTTTGCCGATGCACCGAGTCGAGTAGCGTCACCGTAAACAAACTTAACCGCCAGTCTATTCATCAATTTATCTGTGAGTTAACCCATTGACGTGCATCGGAAGTGTGGGACCCGCATACCGCACATCTCGCTTTGTTTGAGGGTTAAGTTTTCGACCACCCATTAAAATAGGGCAAGTGTGAGTTGTTAAACGTATCAACGATTAAGTAAGAGGAAATAGATTAGCGATCGGTTGAACCGGAATTCTATGGGGCCTAAGGCAGTTTTTTTTAACAGTACGTCTAAGCTTTACAATTGTTCGTTACTTTTTTGCTACTAAGTAAGTATAAGTATCTAATTGCCCTGTTTTCACATTCGCCAACTTCCGTTTTCGCCAATTCTTTATTTGGCAATTCTTTATTCGTCAATTCCCGGTTTGCCTATTCCTTATTGCAGGGATCAGGAGTTGGCGAATCGGGAAATGGCGAATCAGGAGTTGGCGAATCGGGAATTGGTGAATTAGGAATTGGCGAAAAAGGAAGTTGGTGAATGTGGAAACAGGGAAAAAGGGCATAGAAGAAAAGAATACTTTTTTTTTATTAAATTCATTAATTTTTAATGAATATTATTTGTAATTGGTATACCAAAAAATCGTTAAGGGCACAAGATCTGTAAATTTTTTGATAACCAGAAAGAATAGGTCTAATCTGAATTAACGATTGACGATTAGATTAAATTAATAGTTAATCATAATAAACGTTTGAAAGTATTAATCTTAATCGTTAGTATATTATTTACCTATAAACCTTATAATATTTGTTATTTATTTATAAAAAAAAGATTAAACAAATTGTTTCTGTCTTACTCTTATTAATCTTAGTATTTTTTGCCAACATAATGTACGGGTTTGGCTGTGGGTCAGCAAGGAATAGGCAAACTGGGAATTGGCGAATCAAGAATTAGCAAATATGGAATTGGCGAACCAAGAATTAGCAAATAAGGAATTGGCGAATAAAGAATTGCTAAAAACGGAAGTTGGCAAACGTGCAAACAGGGTATTTTTATGGTGCAAAGGACCATAAAAATACCAATTGTTGAATATTATTTTCTTTATTTTAGGCGCGTACAAATTCATGGTCATTAATGGCCTTGATTGTAACCCGGGTGAATGCATTCTTCTGTGATCGCCATTAACCCCCCATTTCCTCTTATCCTCGGTAAGCCAATGATATCCTTCCTTCTCCCCTCTTTGTTATTCGATGTGAAGTCTGTTGTTGATTCGATGTTGGAAACGATAGAGATGGATATAGCATTACAATTTATTGTTTGTAAGTAATAAAGATATTTCTTTTTGGAAATGATGTTTAGCACGTTTAGCACTTCACAGGCAGGGTTAAGCAATTATACGGTCGGTCGGTATGATGGTAACCAAAAATGTGTTAGCTCATGGTCTTCCGTGCCACGGAAGTTGGTTTCCGCTAAAGCAATAGTTAACACTTACTACTTAATCAACATTGAGCCCGAGTGGTCAAGTATGGCTCATCGGTCCACCTTTTGGGGGGTTTATCTACGAAGTATTGTCCGGTGCGCGGGCACCATTCCAGAACCATTCACCACCCCAAAGGCCATTGGTTCTTCTCGCTATGTGACCCTCTCACTACCACATCAGAGTAATCCTTCGAGAAATGTCGATGATTTTGTTAAATAAAAGTTATAGTAATTTCTACCGCTATCGAAATAGGCCCCCGCTTATGCGAGCATTGTCCTTCACTAGCCTTGGAACGTTTCGTGGGGTCAATCAGCATGCGGGTATATTCTTTTTCTATGCGAAATTGAAATTTATTGTCGTTTATCGCCCGTATCGGATTAACGGAAGAGAGTATTAGGTATTATTGGTTTCCTGTATTCCATAACCGAAAAATATATTTTTTTTAAATTTTTTGACGTTTCCTTTCTGCCCCGTTCATATTCCGTCTCCATAAAAAGCCATATTATAATACTGTAAACTGGGGTGATTAGCAACTTGCGTGGTGAATAACAACAGCAACATTTTAGATAGAAAAATAGCAAAATTCCAAAATTAAGCCGCTTGGGCCTGTTCAAAGAACATTTTTCTATAAAACTAATAAGGTCATTTTGATATTATTTATTTTTTTCTATCGAAAATGTCACTGTTGTCAATCACCACGCAAATCGCTAATCACCCCAATTTACCGGTACCTACAACTCCCTCGGTAACTAAAATGGCCAACTCGGATCATCAATAAAAACCAATTCGGCAAATTCTGCGTTGACCCAAATGTTGGGGCCGACGAACGAGAAATTTCTTGACCCATTTTTAAACAAGTCCTCAATTTGCCAAAGAAAAAAACCACTTTAAGGATATTGTTTGAGTGATCCTTTAATAAAATGATTGAATAGGCACACAATTAAAAATGATTTGTTTAGGGCGAATGACCCTATTCTTTAGTAGTGATGAGACTTTCAAGATAAATTGCACGATAAATTAATTACAAAAATTACTAAATATAAAATTCAGTTCAGTACCATTGGGTATTTAATTTCTATTGTGAACCAATAAGAAATTATATATACAGTATGTAAATTAACTAAAGGCAATGGACCGGACTCCCAAAGGTCGCAGGTTCGATTCCCGCCTGAGACAATTCTGGTGACGAGTCGAATTTTTTCTTGTATATTATTTAGTATTTTACAAAAATAGCATTATGAATGCTAAAATCTCAAATTTAAAAATTACATAGCTGTTTCATCTTAATCAATTGTCAAAATATCTGGAAAGATATTTAAATTGAAAGTCGAGGTAAATCTCACATTGATGATATAACGCTGGCTTGCAGCGCAGCGTAAGATTGAGATATGCCTACTTGAAGACTTTCGACGAATTCACTGGTGAATCGGTAGCTCAGCGGTCAGAGCATTGGACCAGACTTCCAGAGGTCGGGTTCGATTCCCGAAGATTTCGATGATTTAAAGGCACGAGACATCACGATGGTTTTTCACCTCCACCAGTGAGAAAATTTATAGGTAAGAATAGTTCTTTTCACGTGATTTTCCTGGTTTAAAGCTAAATTCAGCATTAGACTTGTTCTCTCAACTCTTTTGGAGTTTGGACATGCATAATTTTCTTTAAAAAAAATTGAAATAGTTTATCAAATCTTTGCTGAGAAATATTGATTTATTCAGAGTAAAGTAGATTCCTGTATTTTGGTTAACATTATTTTAGTGTTTTTCTCTTATTTATTAATATTTCATCTTATTTATTCATTTACAATGTAAAACACTAATTTGTTATTTTATTTCTTTATTTTTTCTTATTTTATATTTATTTCATACATGCGATCTCATTTCGTCCATACTCTTTATTTCGTATTATCAACCTTCTTTTTCAACAATCCTTGTTTAAAACTCCTTGGTAGGTTTATCCGTTCCGTGTATTTTATTTTTTATACTTTTTAATCCATGTCCGACAACACAAAGTATTCTATCTATCCTTTTCTAACCTATCAATTTTACAAGTCTGATTCTTGTCACTCTACTTCTTTTTTCTTTAATATTTCAAAAGGTAGTGTTAGAAATTAAATCACTTTTTCTCACGTAATCATTAATTTTGCTGCAAGATTTTACGCGCCAAAAGCACTCTTTTCTGCTGTTGAGGTGAAAAATAAGCTACAAAATCAGCTTAGTAACAACCGCCTTCGAGATCTTATCATCAAAACTGTTTAAAATTCATCGTATACTCTTGTCTTGTATTATCTAATCGTTTGGGTTATGCAAATTAAAACATCCTGTAAAAGTTTGCATCCTTTTATGCACGAAAAAGCGTAATAAATTCCAAACATGATGTCATCAGTCATCGCGAATCAAACAGTTATTAGGACTATTTAAATTCGTTCTAGTAGAAAGAGCATTGACAGGATTTGAATTATATATATATTTTGACAACATCACATACATTGCTCCGATTCCAAAGTAAGTAGCTAAAGCACTTGTGTTATGTAAATCAGAGACAACGGTGGTATCACAAACACCCAGACCTGAGTCAATACAGAAAATTCGTTTTTCTAAATTGAACAACCAGGGATCGAACCCGGAGATGGTGAAACCTTGAAAACCGATGTACAAAGCCACTCGACCACGTCGTCAAATTAGCTATTAAGAGTTTCGTTACTTGGTAAAATGTAATGGAAATGAAATGTTTGAACTGTCATTAATATACTACAATCACAGACCATACAACAAATACTGTGAAATACAATACAACAATATCTGTGATTTTCATGAGCTTACGACATGTGATTTCATAGTCCTGCTTATTTTTATGCTTTAACTTACCGAACTAATCGAATGTCGGCCTTTTGAAAAGGGGGGCTCGTCCCATGCTTCAAAGTAGAGGTTGTTAGCTATCGATATGTTCCCTTCTCATCCCTACCGCTCCTGACCGCGGGCATCCGGCGAGGCCCGTGGGAATGGCCCCTTTGCGAACCTCGGCCTTTGCGTGTGCGCAAATACGCTAAAATCATTGGAGATAAATCTCAACTCGATTTTTTTAAAGTTCATTTATTAATGATTTTTAAAATTGTTTACCAATTTTAGAAGTATCATTTGGAGTCTACGAGATTCTGGGTACTACCAATGTTTTGATTTTCCAGTAAAAAAGTCTGTTGTATTTTAATTAGAAAGTTAGAGAAAACAAAACAACTTAGACCTCCGCGGTCGAGTGGCTTTGTATCTACACCGGTTTTCAAGGTGTCAGCATCTCTGAGGTCCCGGGTTCGACAAAATCACATTGCTCCAATTCCAAAGTATGTATCTAAAGCACTTGTGTTATGGAAATCAGAGACAACGGAGGTATCACAAACACCCAGACCTGAGCCAATATAGAAAAGTTCGTTTTCTAAATATAACCTAACCTAACCTAACCTAACCTAACCTAACCTAACCCAACCGGGGATCGAACCCGGGACCTCAGAGATGGCGAAACCTTGAAAACTGGTGTACAAAGCCACTCGACCACGGAGGTCGTACACATAAGAACCGATCCTATATTCTTGTTGCTGCATTGTTGTATATGTACGTTGTTGGTGTACCTTTTTTAATAAATAAATAAATAGGGTCAAGATAATAAAAGCGAGCGTACAAACCCGAATCCTCAACCACTGAGGATTGGATGTTTTACTTTCATCTACCGCTACACAATGCTAACAATCATAGTACAGTGAAAAACCTAAGTAGTTACTAGTGAAAAAAAACAACCGGACAAAGTAAAGTATTGAATATCATCTGTATCGACAGTGTAAGTAATGAAGATCTATGTAGCTTTTAAGTTGGTGGCCCTTATGATAAAAGTAAAAAAATACAAATATAAAAAGTCAATGTGGCGTTAACAATAAACTTCATAATGTATGACAACATTGTACGCAAACACAAATTGCAACAGCTAATAATAGAAATGAACCCGGGCCTCAATGTATGTGACGCACTGGGGCCAAATATTCGGCACTCCACCAGCGGTCACTTTGAAGTTTAGGTACGTCAACTTCCAAGCTCATACACAAAGAAAATTTGCTGTTAAAACCACTACCGAATTCCCTAAAACCTCCTTAATGGGATGGTAGGAAAGTGCAAATTCGGATGATTCTGGATTTTCGTGATGGTAAATGAATAATGGCATGTGTGCAGATACGTACAGAGTTCAATATTGGTCGTAATTATTTAATATAGCCGGCGTTTTCGCATTGCACGGTTCCTCTAAGGCTGTTTGTGGGTAGGTCTCTCATGTATTTCATTACCAAAAATCTCTTTACTTATTCTGGAATGGAAAATAAGCATAAACGAAAACACGTTAAAGGAAAAGAAGAAGATAAAATCGTTTACAATAAATATCATAATTGATATCAATTACTGTGCTGGCCTAGCATATGGGAAGTCTGGGAACATTAAAATATCTGATGATTATGCTAGGGATGATGGCATAGGTTTCGCAACTCATCTGTGAAATGATCGTCCTAGTCTGAATGTCTTTTTAAAGCGCAGTCGTACTCCTATCATGTAGAGCTCCGAAACTAACAGATAGTTGTCCTACGAGCGATCCCCTATAAACTAGTAGATTTTGAAAATTGACGATTATCATACGTCAATTGATTTGACCCAAAATCAGAAGAAAAATTAAAATTAAACAATTGACATGTTATAAACAAAACACTTATCTCATCTCTCCATTCACAAAAGCTGTAGGCATTGAGCGTTCGGTCACAAACCTAGAAATGACACAAGAAAGGACAACGCACTCTGCAGTGTGTAAGTACTTAAGTTCACTCTTGAGGTTTAAAGAATAATGAACAATACTTAAATAATATACTAAAAAAAGTTCGACTAACAACTTATTTGGCAACATTTCACTCCTCTGTTTGAACAAGATTATTAATTAACACAAGTAAAGGAGGCAAGTATTGTAATTTGAGAATTATTAAAAGTCTTCAACTGTTTTTTTTAAATGAGAACAAGAAAAGCACGCTTAGAGTAAGGGACTTAAATGCACAATATATTTACAATATGAGAAGATAATATAATTTATATAAATGTAGCGACGCTTTACAAGGTGTTACAAGGTATGGTTGAATTATGTTTGAGCATATTTATAGTTAGGGCATCTTTTACACCTACTCTAAATTGATATTGGTGAGAAAGAAAAAACAATAGATGTCACAGTCACAGTGTAGTTTTGAAACCCAGAATTTCTAGCGGGCCATCGTCCATCTACGACATCCAATTTTCTGATGGCACAATATCAAGTACGTCGTTACGCACATGACTGACAAAAATGTATGGAGAAAATCTTCAGGAGCTCTGCTGAGATTTGGAAAGGAAAGCGATCTCTACGAAGGTTCAAAGTTATGAAATGTAATAGGTAAGTAAGTGCTTACCCATAACTTTGTAAGAGATGCAATAGTCACAGGAAAACAGCGATTTCTAAACACGTGTTAGCTCCCCTTTAAAAGGAAGTGACATCGAATCAAAACACAATTTGGTGGTTGAGTGATGATGATGGTTCTTCGAGTAATTGCGTCACAAGACAATTTCGATAGTAAATTTATCCTTTGGTGTCATTGCAATAGGCGTCTTCTACAATTTATCTAATAGTATTTGCATTGGAATGTCATTGGGGTGATTGTAGGTCGGCAAAATGTCCCAAAGCCGTTTAGGAAACGTATTTCCTTAGCAAATCATCTCGGAAATGGGCAAATATGGTATCAAGGTATCAATGCATTCAGTACGATACCCCCTATTCAAATGGTCATCATTCTATAGAGTTGATATACTAGAAGAAATTCGACGTTCCCACTACTGACTCGGTAGCTCAGCGGTCAGAGCATTGGACCGGATATCCAAAGGTCGCGGGTTCGATTCCCGTCCGAGAACATGATCTGGTGCGAGTTGCATTTTTTCTTGTATATTATTTAGTATAACATTCTATACGTTTGAACGCTACGCTTAATTTTAAAGCTTAAATATGAGCAATAGATGATTTTCCCCCAGGTTCGGAACCCATGTTTTAAAGCGTTCAAACGCAGACCATGTAGCCCATTCGAGTATGAGGGCTGACTACAGAATGATATTGAAGTTATTGCCAATCTCTTAAACTAAGAATCTAACCGCAATATAAATAACAGTTATTGTCGGCCGTAAAATTTACCCGTGGGGGAATTTTATTAATAGGGCTTTTTATCGACAATCGCTTATAAAATCGAATCGCAAATTACAGCACTAATTTCAATGAGGTGGCGATTAAATTTTATAAGCGATTGTCAATAAAAAGCTCTATTATTATATTATTATTATTAAAGTCGCCTAGCAAATCGCACGGAAAAACGACCCGTGGAAATTCCCCCACGGGCTGATTTTCCGAGCGACTGTTATATATCGCGATTAGCTTTGGTGGGGGTAGAAACTATGAAGTCATAAAAACGGCGGTACAAAGAATTATTTTTTGCTTCGTTTAAACATATCAAGTGGGATATCAAATGAAAGGGCTTTGTAAAAGTAGACTTCAAATATATAGGGGGATTTCTTCGGACCATCAAACTGAATAACCTTTACTATGGGACTAACTCTGAAATCGCGAAAAAAAAATCAGGTGTTTCATACATTTTGATATTTTCTTTTTCAATTTATGTATGAAACAGTAGATATTTTCGAGATTTCAGAGTTGGTCCTATAGCAAAAGTTGTTCAGTTTGATCGTCTGACGAAACGTTATCAATTTTTTTGTTAAATTATTAAAACCCAGTCTCTATAAGACTGTAGCGGTTTCCAGCATCAAAACAAATAAAGAAAGTGTTTTCAATACGGCCGAAATGGCGCTTGTGTTGAAACACATTGTGTATATTTTTTTTTAATAGCATCTCATATCACAGTTAGTATAACGAAGTTATCGGTACATCAAAGCAGTGACAGTTATTCATCAAGCAAGATTGGCAGTCCCACGAAACGAAGATCATTGTCGTTTAGTCCTGCGTTTTCTGGCTGTGAACGACATTTGTGGATGCCAGAAGATTAAAAAATTACAAAATGATTAAAAAATAACAAACATTAGACAAGATCACATCATTGTTCTGCAGACCTATTACATAAAAAGAATCGCGAAATACAATTCGACGTTCATTTACTTGAAATTGAACTTTATTCGTGAGTTAATAGTGTCATTTAACATCGTCCGCTTATCGCGATTGTTTTTATGTAATAGGCCTGCAGAGCAGTGGCAGTTATTCATCAAGCAGGACTGGCAGTCCCACGAAGGTCGTGGTTGCATCCTCCCGCGTTTCCTGGCTGTGAACCGCGCGACCCTATTAAATTTCTGGGTGATAGATGGTTAACTTTCGCTTAGTTATTTTGAAGACGACTAGCTGTCCAATGACGCAAAATCGGAAGAATAATCACGTAAAACTCCAGACAGCGCATAGAATATACCGCAGCGATCGATGGCTCTTTCGGAGAAAAGACTCTTTTGATTGGCTGACAGAAAGTGACATTACCGTGTCAAATTTGTAAAGGAGACCCCCGTGTCCCCAAGTCATACAAGTAAATATCGTTATTTCTGTTAAAGCTGATAAGTTTCTTGCGCCTGTTCTTCTTGTCAGTTAAAAAAGTGTGGAACGGGTAGTAGAAAAATATAGACGATTCAAAAGCGCTTAATTACTAAGTTTATTTGAATAAAGCAATTTTTTACTTTACAAGCTGGGGCCTGACGTAACAGATCTGGAAATTCGCCATCATTTATATACATATAAGAGCATTATGAAATATCCTTCTAGAATGTTCTAAATGTTCAAATATGTCACAAACGCGAGGTCTACAGCTCACAGCCATTTTCAGTACAGTGTAGTTTGATTTAGTAGTTTGACGACCTTCTTGGTCGAGTGGCTTTGTACACCAGTTTTCAAGGTGTCGCCATCTCTGAGGTCCCGGGTTCGATCCCCGGTTGGGTCAATTTAGAAAACGAACTTTTCTATATTGGCTCAGGTCTGGGTATTTGTGATACCACCGTTGTCTTCGATTTCCATAACACAAGTGCTTTAGCTACTTACTTTGGAATTGGAGCAATGTATGTGATGTTGTCAAATATTTATTTATTTATTTTGTTTAGAGCACTTTGAAACAAATGTATATCTTGGATCGCCATACGGCGTAGTGAATTTCGAGATTTCCGATCTTATAGCTTGTGGAATATTAAAAAGAGCGCTATGATCGTATCATCTACGTGTCTATATATATGGGCCAGGGTAATTATTTTAAAATAAAATATCTTTACTAAAAAATCAGGTCGGAGAGCCAGTTTCAGAAATATGTACCTAAGTAGTTGTAATTTAGCATGACAATAATAAGCAGACTGCAATGAACCCTAAATAAAAGAGAAAAAAAGAAAAACTGACTGCTGGCCTATAATGTGTGGACAATTAAATGAATTGGTAAAATTAAAAAGGTACCGCAGCGATAACGAATTCGACTTACCAAAATCAGTTTTAAGATATACAATTTAAAGTTGATATTGCATCGGATTTGCGAATAGCAGTTCATGATTCAATCTGCTTGTGAGCTAATGTGAGTTGTGAGTCGTGAACCCACGCTTTTTCACAGCGCGCTTTATTTCGCCACGGAGTGGAGTATCTATCTCTGATACATCAGTGTGTTACTGGCTGGTCGGGGGCGCGCGCGTCACTAAATTCGAAAATGGAATCCGCGGATTCCGGGCAGATTCGAAATGCGAATTTTATTTTTAAGTTTAAGTTTCTTTTTAGGTGATTTGTGTATATGTACCTGTATGTACGTTTGTTTTCAATGTTTCGTTGATGCTGCGGGGGTGAGTTTTCTTTGTTTATTTGATTTTTATAAAAAAATAACATAGGAAAATTATTAAGCTTGTTAAAATAAGGTTCAGGAAGTAGAACGCTTTTATTTGCTGAATAAAGTTTGAATCGACATCTAAAATCGTTTCAGTTGAAATCATTTCAGGAGATTGCCTTACCTTGATTAATTTTATATCAATAATAAACATTAAATTGATTAATTTAATGTCATTTATACAACTGCATTTATTATATTATTAATAACTTTTCTTTTATTTTCACGATTTTATTTTTTTGCATGTGAAGTTAAGTTGCACTACTTCTGCGCTTTTTTCGAGAATTTTTTAATTGTTGAAAAAAGTATTAAGTAGGTACAATGCGAGTAAATAAACTATGTACAACAGAAGTGACTAACTTCAGAGCGGTTGCGTTACAAAACGATGTATTTTAATCTGTAAAATGTACTCTATGCCATACAATTTCGGGTAAAGTTGCCGCACATTACAGCATAAAATCTAAATATTAGGCATTCAGGTGAAAAATAATATTTTCGCAAATTCCTACTTACTTCAAACATGGTGGAGATAAAAACTTCACATTTCATTTAGAAAACATCATAAGAATCCATTTATAATCCTACTAGTAAATAACTGGGCAAAATAATATTCAACAGTATAAGTCCTAATAAGTAACTGGGCAAAATAGTATTCAAAAGAATAAGTACTAAGAAATAACTGGGCACAATAATATTTAAAAAAATAAGTACTAATAAATGACTGGGCAAAATAGTATTCAAAATAATAATTTATTATAAATAACTGGGCAAAATAATACTCAAAAGAATAAGTACTAATAAATAACTGGGCAAAATAATATTCAAAAGTTCAAAATGTGTAGAGACTGTAGGTCTTACTGTTTTTATTGAATGCTTGTTGCTAATCATAATAATATCCTGTACCATGAAGAAAAAAAACTTGCTGCCTTATTCATAAAAAAGCTTAAAATAGAGTTATGGTAAATTTTAGCTAAAATGCGGATAAGCCTTATTAAACTTCATATAACTTTCATTGTTCATTAACGTATTTTTAGAAAATGCTACTTTATAGTTATTACATATACTGTTGTTCTAAAGAATCCATAGACAAAACAGGCAAATCCACAGGCTATACACATCAATTATCTGTTATTAAATGTCAATTTGTTTTAAAATAACGTGAAAGCTGTCAATTTATTTAGCTGTTTTGTTGTCGGCCATGTTATTCACTAAAATAGTGGTGAAATAGGCAGCACCCTTCCTAAAAAAGGTTTATAGAGCGCTGGTCGCCCCAGGAGGCTTCTGCGCTTCTGGAAGGAGCTGGGATGGCTCGATTAGCCATACCGATGCTATGAGGTTTCACGCATAACGGACCAAATTGGTCTAAATGCGGAGAAAAGTGCCCACCACCAACACCAAGAGCGTTGGTCGCTATTGAGCCATTATGAATAATGATTTTTAAGAAATTCCTTGTAACAAGCTTATAGGTGTTCCATAACTTTTAATGAATAAGACGGTTGGTCATTGAGTTTTTTCTTTTTTTTTTAAATTAAATTCTGTACTTATTCGAACGTGCACGAAATCCTGTGATGCGTCTTTAAAGATTTTTGCTATTTGTTGTATGTATAAAATACCATGCATGCAACCCCGGAAAAGAATTACATATAAATACTAAAAACCATACGTGGCTGAGATTTCTTTATTTGTATGCAAAACTGCAAAGTGACAACCCTAGACACAAATAGAATATAGTATGTAACAATCAATTCCATTAACAGGCAAACGCAAAACACAATTTTAGTCTAAGATTGACACCAAGCAGTATATCATGAAAAGAAAAAATGTATTTTTTTTGCAAAAAGTGCTGGTTTTCAGGATTTATTATTATTTTCCGAGGTGTAAACATGATACCTTATCTACCATATTCGACTTAATAACGAGATTACCAAACAGCCAGACAGCAAACCTTGTTCGAGTTTTTTTTTTCATTTATCACTAGACTTCCTTAATACGCCACAGTTACCAACAATATATCGAACAATTAGCAAGTCGACATAAATATTAGTACAATCTTGTACAAAATAGCTCGATTGTAAATTATCACAAGCATTCAATAGTGAACAGAAGGAAGGTTCGGTTAGGTCATGATCGTCCACAGATTATTAATTATCTTAATATAAAAGAATGAAGCACTGTTTCAATTAAAATCATTTATTTAACGTGTGTAGTTAGGGAAGGCACAATATTTTAATAGAATAAGATAATGAAAAGACGTTTCGTTATGTTTATTGGTAATAGCGATAAATATATCAGAAAACCATTTGATAATAAAATTATAAAGGTGAATAAAAACAATAGAATGACTAATAGTAGATTACTGCCTCGGTCTGTAATCGACTGCGTTGCGGGCGGCAATGATGATGACCATAGGAGCTTAAACGCAGGACCAGGGCCCTGGGGCCCTACCGGCTAACTTTTCGAACTTCGGCGGGTCTGCCGAGCTTCAACTTTCAACAAATTGAAGTAAGGAGTTTCGTATTGTACTATTCGCCGAAGTTATTTAAAGGATATCGATGTTCGTGTGACATCATGAATTGGTGTTCGTCATTTTGGCTCGATTGGGGCTCGATTTATCTGTTTTAATGTAAAGCCCGGCAGACTTTCCGAAGTTCAATGCGTTAGCCGGTACGGCCCCTGTTTAATAAACGTTACAATCCGACAATTTTGTAAATATGTGACATATTTGTTGAGTTGTATGACAAGTACTGTTTAATAAACCTTACAATTATGTTAGAATTTTACAAGTGAAAATCTTACAAATATTACAATTACAAATGCTGTTTAATAAACGTTTACATGTGTAGAAAACGCATGTAGATTTTGTGTCTACAAATGTTGTAGTTGTAAGTTACAAATTACATAAAATGTTAAATTTTAATGAAGATTCTTATTAAATTTAGGTTTTTCGCATTCACAATGCTATTTTAATATTATGATAAATAATATTAGAAAAAATAGACTCATCCGTAGCACTCGTCGTTGCCGTTCACTGATATATTCATCTTACTTCTTCCACTTCTAATAACATTGTTAGAATCATTTTTTTGTGTAACTATGACAAACACTTTTCTTTACTTAATTATTAGGTTGAGGCACTAAATTCTAAAGTTCTGACACAAGACGAGTCCACCTGTTGGTACTAAAATTTTCAAAATATTGAAACTTGTAATCATAATTATGCGTTCAATAACGTAGTTTTCGCTACAAATGTGTAAATTGTGACCTGTATGGAGAAAATATTTATTTACAGAAATATGTAAAATTGTAAGTACATTGCAAATTTTCCAACAATGCTACGAAATTAAAAAAAACCAGAGCCAATTGATAGTAGATTGTTAGACAAGGGCATATAATTAGTATGACAAGGGTCAAAAGGAAGTAATTCCCGCGAGGGCGGCTATAGTTCGAGTATGGAATTAATGACTTTTACCCGTGTTAAACACTCTACTTTTCATTTCGAATATAAGGAAAGTAAAAAAATTATAGTTTTTTCAAAATATTTAGTAAAGTAATTTGTTTAAATGTTCAATTTTATTTCTTTCCATAGTTTAAATGTACTCTATGGCAATCGATGACTCGGCGATTAAGCTGTTGGAATGCACCCATTGTAAACGTTTTCATTGCCGATGAGGTAACTCTATGGTCTACTATGTAACCAAATTCAGAACTATTTATAAAAAAAATTACACCCTGGGGCGGAACGCAAAGTTTTTAACCCGCTGCTCAGTTTAAATATACCTACATCACTTTCCGAATATGAGAAATGAAAAATAATTTATGTATATTATGTCCCAAATATGCAATTTGATTTCTCTTAAACAATCCCCAACATTAAAAAAAGTTGTGAGAACGCGGGGCACTATTACAACATAGTGCGTTTGTGTTTAACATGTAAAAAGTTTTCTTACAACGTTACGTCAATATTTTGCGTATTTCAACGGTGATTATAATGAATATTATTATTGCATGATGTTGATAGGCTAATCTGTAATAAATAACAATGGTATTTAGTTTTAATAAAAACACATGTTTTGTTTGGAAATTTGGAAGTCTTACCACTGAGCTACCGAGTCACTAATGGCATCGTCAAATTTTCCGTCGATTCTCGTCCGAGAATATGATCTGTTGCGAGTCGAATTTTTTCTAGTATATTATTTAATATTGTACACATATTAATTTTATCACTTACTTTTTAAAATTATCGATGCCCGACAAGGTTTTATTTAAACAGCAAAAAGTTCGCATTGTAACCTTAAAAATATTATTTATTATGAAGTTAAAAAAGAAAAATAAGACGAATAGCCAGCCAGCTCACTGAACAATCAATTATTGGCGATGTGATAGGAGCTAATCTGGCTAATTTCAGTTCATGACCTTCCTCTGGTAACCTTGCATATCTACTGTTTAGCAATTTTATTCATTTTACTCACAATCTATTAGCGTGGTAGGTATACAAACTTTGTAACAAAAAATAATTATTTTAACGTGGTAGGTACCTACACGAAGTTTTAAGCTACGAATTAAGAATTATATTGCTGTAAATAATCGATATTTTGTTTTTGAACTGCTTAGGCATGACCTGACCAATGACCATCAACCACTTTTAAAGTCCCCACTGGCTGGGGCAAGGGCCTTCCTTATGGGTGGATAAGGAGGATGGTCCATGACCCCCCACGCGGGCCATATGCGGATTGGTGGGTGCTAACGACTGCAAATGTAGCCGGGAGCAACGGCTTAACGTGCCTTCCGAAGCACGGAGGAGCTAGAGATAATAAATTTATGGTCACCCATCCCATGACCGACCCTTGCGAAAGTTGCTTAACCTCCGCAATCACTGGGCTAGGCGCTATACTACTGCGCACCGAGGTTAAGCATACAACAATTATTTTTTAAATAGAACAAAAAGTTGCCAAGCCTATCCCAAACTTTATTTTTGTCTATTTTTAGTGAAGTTAAAAAATAAAATAAAAATGATATTATAGATAGCCAGATCACTGAAAATTATAATAATTATGCACTCGAGCGGAAAATGAACAATTCGCGCCCTTGATGTCGTAAGACTATTTCAGTATTAGATGGTTTAAGTAAATAAAAGAGATAAATAATATTATAAAAAATACTAGAAAAGATCGACTCACCCGTAGCACCACAGAAATCTATTTATTGTAGATTACGAGACAAGCTTACGAGATGTAATTAGTTATATAGTTTAGAATTGAACCCCACGGGAACATACAATATTTTTATAAGAATTATTTTATTTTATTTTAATCCGGATTTTGAACTATTTTTATACCAAGTTTAATCCAAATCTATTCAACCGTTTGAGCGTGATTGAGTAACGAATATCCAAAATTTTCACATTTAAAATATTAGTATTATTTTAAACTATAAAGTAAGCATTAGCGTTCAAACAAAATATGAAAGTTTGACACTTAACTATGGGGCAGCATATTTATCCCTATCTCTAAAATTAAAGCAATTTTTTCTCACTTATGTTCTGAAATATTATCATTACATCTGAAAAAAGAATGCGGGATGTTCCACATTTCAATACTTACTTTCCGCTCAAGAATTCCAAACTCAAAATGGCAAAACTTATCAGCTAGCATTATTTTTGTGAAACTTTATGGCTGTATGACTAGTCTTTACGCTCAAGTATTCCAAATTCAAAACGGTAGAACTCATCAGCTTGCGTTATTTTTGTGAAACTTTATGGCTGTATTCACAAAGCCACACGAACTAATTTAAAAATTAAATTTTTACTAAGAATATTTTATTTCCTCGCATTTCTTGAGAAAAGCACTGTATAAGCCTTGTAAGTACGGGAAGCTATTTACATTGCCTCAAATGACTATGGCTCGGGCTTCAAACCATCCTCGACAATGTAAATGCTAACTTCTCGTTCTCGGCTGTAATGTAATGTATTAATACCTAACCACCTTACTAATAAAGATTGTATACCAGATGAATAGTTACACAGTGTTTTGTCCCTTTCTTTTTAATGACAAACTTAAATAGTTTGACAGAGAGTAACCATTGTGTAATTATACATCTGTTATACAATCCTTATTAGTAAGGGGGTAAATATCTAGTTTTTAAAAAATAGCGCGCTAATTTGTTGAAAATGTTTACAGAAACTTGCAGCCTAATTGGGTTTGAATGGTTAGACTGTAGGTTATGTTTTTTTTGTAATATTATAGTTACGTGTTGCATATCAAGTTTCCCTGTGGTACCAGAAAAACCTTGGCTTTTTTGCTGTTCAAAGTTTAAGAGAAAATATATTTTTACTTTCAGGCCATCAATTATTGCATAAGAACATTCTCAACATTTTCCTTTGAAACGAAACTTTTCCTAAATGATTAAAGAAATAATCAAGATAAAAACTGTACATTGGGATAAAATATTATCTTTCACAGTATTTCTCATAAATTTCTTCCACTTTTTTGCACTTAGCGATAAAGATTGACGCATACATGTACCACCTGTTTTTTAATAAGCAAACCAACTTCTTATTGTAAACAGTCGATGACAGACTTATAAACAAATCGATAGAATTTTGTATCTCGAACGCTCCAGGTGTATGTTTATTGAAAAGTAATTGATTGCTCTTTGGATGAACGAACTTTTTTATTTTTAGCCATTTTCTTTACGCCTGGCCGGTGCGAAATGGTTTGTATCGATATAGTTTTGCGCAGCTGATTTGCAAATCGAATCGGGGCATACCTTTTTAGAATGTAGATACCGCATGCGGTTAAATGGACAATAGACAGTGATCCGCGGCAACTTCACTCGAGCGAGACGAGTCTTTTCAGGAAGAACATCGTAACTTTCATTTTGCATATTTTACAGGAAAGGATTTTTTATATATTTTTCATAATTATCGCAAGCGACAAGTATTTAACTTATGTTGCATAATTTATTATCGTAAGCGCCAAGTAAGATGCATGCTATATAACCTAAAACCTAATATTTTATTGTAAGCGACCTTGTATTTTGTTGTAAGCGACAAATACTATAATACTTACGATATGAGTCGATGGAAGTTACGACAAAATAATGAATGGGTTGTAACTTACGAAAAAACTTCAAAATTTAATAAAATTGGATTGTATTCTACTGTAAACTCTTGTTCCGATGTTCTTCCTGAAATGGCTCGACTATGGCACAGATTGCAGCAGATTATAATATACATCGTTTTGTAACGCAAGCGCTAACGGGCCCTATTTTTGAAAGGCGTCGCAAGCGCTCTATTTAAAAAAAGTAAAAAATTGTTTTATTCAAATAAACTTAGTAATTAAGCGCTTTTGAATCGTCTATATTTTCTACCACCCGTTCCAGACTTTTTTAACTGACAAGAAGAACAGGCGCAAGAAACTTATCAGCTTTAACAGAAATAAGTAACGATATTTACAAACTTAAATATATCGTTACCAAATACATCATTATAATGGGATGATTAAGATTTTTGCTGTCTGTTGTAGCAAAATAGAAAATTCCTATTACGTACCTAACACTGTTAAACCAAATCAAAAGAAAACAAAGCACTGCTTTTTTATGCTGAAATGAAAAAGAAATTAGTGAAAAAGACATTTTCATCCGTATTCAAGAACAAAGCTCAAACGATCCTTACCTATGCAAACGCACTGCGTTGAAATGGAGCTCTGGGGGTCTAGCCAAAGTAACATTTGAAAATTTTCGTTATCGCTTCGCTTCGAAAAATGTATGGATTTGACGTTTTAAATTTCGATTGATAACGAAACCTTATGTCAATCCCATACATGTTTCAAATGCGAAGCGATAGCGATGATTTGCAGATGTTACTTTGGCTAGACCCCCTGTGGTTGGTTTGTGAGTTCCAGTTTTTCGAAATTTATAAAAAAAATATCACCCATTTTGAAAAATGATTAAATTAGATGCGCCATCTAGTAAAACAAATAATATACTAAATAGCACGTACTATGTGCTTTGAAAACCTCGAGGCGACATCTCTTAGATTAAGTTTTAAACAACATTAAATTTTGCGGGGAACTCCTGACACAAGTGTTTTGAATACTTAATAGGAAGGTCCCAACCACTTGTATTATTATATTAAGACTTTATATTTAATAAATAATTTATTATTATTATTCTTTTGTTTTCAGGTAACGACGCTATCCTGACGGTCGACGATGCAGATTGTCATCATCATCATGAAACAAAATCATATTATTTCTCACTGAAATACTTTCTATTTCGCATTCGATACTACTTACATTATATATTTTTTCTATTAACATTCCAAAACATTATTAATAATAGTTAATTTTGCAAGTTTCAATAAAAAGGCGGCAAGATTGACATTTGTTTTTGTTTTCTTTTTAACATGCACAAAAGAGCTTGCAAGTTTGTGTAAGGATCTCTTTGGTGTATGGTCCTTTGGGTGGCGGCCTAAAGGTTCTATATTACCACAGATGATATGCTTGAGGATTGAATGTATGGTTTTGCGTGTGTTAATAGGAATTCAGAAATATTTGTTTGTACAAAATTACATTGAGAGGTGCCAGGAAATGTTGAGCTACTTTTCGCGTATAGTGTTAAAAATAGTATTTTATCCCCCGTTTATAAACAAAAATCTGTGTTTGAATGAAATGTCAAGTGCCTATCTAAGAAATATCTCTGCATTAATGTGCAAATGCGAAAACATAAAATGTTAGTTTTTTTTTAAATTTCTTGGCAAAAAGATTTTAATGTAAACTTTTTTTATTCCAGACGCTCGCCGCCACAGTCATTTCAAGGGGCTAAGCATCATAAACTTCAGGTTTAGCAATAAGGTTCTCCAAAATGAGGTCCACGAAGCTGTCCTGAATATGCACCTTCAAGAGTTGGAGCCACGGCAGAACACAACCGTAGATCCAGAAGAGCATATCACTGTAAATATGCAAATTAGTAGGGTGACGAGGAATAGTCAAGGATCTAAGGCATCAGTGCCTTATAGTGATAATTCAGTGAAGATGACGAGGAAAGAGCTGAGGGTTGGGAAGTGGCTGAAGGTGAATGTGACGAATATGGTAGCCGAATTTTTCAGGCTACCCAGAGAGTATTTAGCGATAGTTGTGAGAGTACAAGACTCGAGAAACAGAATGAGCTTAGTCGTACCGCACCCTAGCTCGGAGACTAACAATGCCCTGGTAAGTTTTTGTTTCATCTGCGTGACATTCCAAAAGTCCCAAGGCAGACTTTAAACAGGAACAAATATAACTTTCTCATCTTAATCAACTGTTTAAAAATATCTGGAAAGATGTTCAGTTGAATGTCGAGGTTAATTTCTTCTACATTGGTGAGATGGCGCTGGCTTGCAGCGTAAGAGTTGATATACTAGACGTTCCCACTAGTGACTCGGTAGCTCAGCGGTCAGAGCATTGGACCGGATATCCAAAGGTCGCGGGTTCGATTCCCGTCCGAGAACATGATCTGGTGCGAGTCCTATTTTTTCTAGTATATTATTTAGTATTGTATAGGAACAAATATATTATATTCTATCTTTAATCCAATATCTTCGCGCCATACATCCTAATCCATTCTGCAGTTTTGTCTTATTATCTGTGCGCCTCATTCTAATCCATTCTTGATGACTTCCCTGGTCGAGTGGTTTGTACGCCGGTTTTTAAGGTGTCGCCATCTCTGAGGTCTTGGGTTCGATCCCTGGCTGGGTCAATTAAGAAAACTAACTTTTCTATATTGTGTGTGTGTTTACCACCGTTGTCTCTGATTTTCATAATACAAGTGCTTTAGCTACTTGCTTTGGGATCAGAGCAATGTTTGTGATGTTGTCTAATATTTTTTTTTTCATTTATTTTATTTATTCTGCCATTTTACGTTTTTACTTTTTTTATCCACAAAGGGATAGTGCTTGGCCTTCACCTCACCTGATGTTAAATAACGATAAGGCCGAAAGTGTAAGCGCACTACACCCGGAATCCTCACCACTGAGGAACTGCTTACCATAACTCTAAGTGTCGCGACACATCTGCGGAACGCGCGGCGCCGACACTTCAGCGACTGAATTATCGGTCGTAGTATTCGGTTGGCATGACACACCAAACGCGCCAAACAGTCGATTTTACGCGACGGTGCCAGCGTTTAGTTCAGCGCGTTACACGACGAAAACTATGTGGCGTCGTCACCAATTTTTAAATTGTTGTTATGGTGTCAGATAGGTAAAATGGTGGTAGCTTGCCAGGCGGACTTAAAATAAGCCCTACGACCAACCAAACCGAATACAAATACCCCCCTCCTGGGAATCGAACCCGGGACTCCTGCGTATTACACGTGTGGGCGAACCACTAGACCGCAGAGACGGTTACACTTTGCGCTTACTTAAAATGCGAAAAAGAGTAGGTATGTTTGTTTGTTACGCTTTCACGTCTTAACTTTATAGTACTCGACCGATCCTCATGAAATTTTGTAAAAACTTTGTCAGGGGTAGAAAAAAAATACTGTTCCCGAGGTTTAGATAAATAAACTGTCCACGCTGACGAATCTACAGGCCTCTAGTATTATATTAATCTACACCGTTTTCTGTTACAGAACGATGTACGAAACAAAATGCGCATTAAGTTATTTTTAAGTTCACATAAAATGTAACGCAAAAACATACAGTAGCATCCTGTGTGAGTTGTTTACTGCACTTTACTAGTTTTTATAAATGATTTACGCAAAATTATACCGACAGTGGAAAGTTTTAGCAAGTATAAAACTTATATTAGCTCGATCAGGCAGTGGATTAGCGCATAGCTCTTAGATTACGGCAGATAAGAACTTTCGCGAGGGTCGGTCATGGGATGAATGCCCCAAAATTTACTATCTCGAGCTCCTACGTGCTTCGGGAAGTATGGTAAGCCGTAGATTCCAGCTGCATTTACAGTCTTTAACACCCACCAATCCGCATTGGGCCCGCGTGGTGGGTTGTGGCCATTACTTTTATCCACCCATAACAGTCCCGTGCTTTAACAGTGGGGAACTTATGGAAAATGACTGAAGTGCAAGCAGTGGCAGTGATCTTGTCTCCAGAGCCAAAGGTCGCGAATATGTCTCCTAGTAGGGCATATGTTCGTATGTACAGGCAACCTCCCAGACTTTAAATTTTTTATGCACGATAGTGCAAACTGCCCGTGATCCAATCTTCAGTTCAGTCTGAATCTCTCCTTCCTTTAAACGCCACGCTACCCTGATGATCATGGGCGTACCAACGTACCATATACCTCAAGTGGCGCCATAATTTTAATTAAATTTATTGCTCGCAAAGTACACACGACGGCTCCTCAGACTATACATGTTGACCTTGAGATTGCCTTTATGTCGTACGTAATAAAAGCGGTTTTCGCAGTTTAACTGTACAACCTGACGTGCTGTCGTGTGTATGTACATAATGTATCGAAAATTCACATGTACAGATAGAAGCTAAGGTTCTATACTTTATTTACAAACAATAACTAGCCTTCGATACATTATGTACTTAGCGAGCAATAAATTTAATTAAAATTACAGCGCCACTTGAGGTATATAGGGGCCTTAAGCTAGATATTTACAAAATTATTTATTCATTACTTTTATTAAAATTCAAAATAACCGCGTGATAGAACCTTCTTGTAGCTATACAATTTAAACGGTTTTCTGTCAGATTAACATTTAGAAATTATTTAAAAAGATAATGACGACCTCCGTAGTAGAGTGGCTTTGTACACTGGTTTTCAAGGTGTCGCCATCTCTGAGGTCTCGAGTTCGATCCCCGGTTGGGTCAATTTAGAAAACGAACTTTTCTATATTGTCTTGGTGTTTGTGATACCACCGTTGTCTCTGATTTCCATAACAGAAGTGCTTTAGCTACTTACTTTGGAATCGGAGCAATGTAAGTGATGTTGTCAAATATTTATTTATTTATTACTTACCCGGACAGGCTGTATAAAAAATTTACTGTCTCGCTTCATACAATCCGCCGCCAGTGTTTAATTCAATAATTTGTTGATAAGATTTCTTTGGTGTTCGGTATAAGTGAAAAGTGATTGGCGGAGAATCTATCAAGCACTGTGTGTGTACCACATTGTACTGACCTATTTCAGTATAGCGGAAATATTAAATATACTTCTCGGGTTTAGGAGTATAAGCACAGAGTTTTTATATCAATCAAAATAGATAAATAATATTAGAAAAAATACTAGAAAAAATCGACTCACCCGTAGCACCTCAGACGGGACTCGAACCCGCACCCTTGGGATTCCGGCCCAATGCACTAACCAATTATGCTACCGAGTCGCTAGTGGGAGCGGCGAAATCTTCTAGTACTTTTAACTTCTTCGCTGCAAGCCAGCGCAATTTCATCAATGTGAGGAAATACCCCACATTCGAAAGAAACATCTTTCCATATGTTTTGACAATCGATAAAGATGAAACGGCTATATAATTATTATGAATATAATTATTAATAATCAAAATTGTTTTTTTTTTCAACTAAGTGGTAATGAAAAACTATTGTAGAGCACAGACCATCAACTTTGTAATAAGTTTCTTTTCGGTTTTTTTTAGAAAATGAGATAAACAATTTAGTATTTTTTTTACCTTAATTTCTGTTTTAAAATGATACCACCAGTATAGTATAGGTAAATTATTGGATCGGTTTAGCAGTTTAGCAGACAAGGTTGTAATTTTTTTTTGCTTTAAATATTTTTGTTGTAATTTTTAGCCAGGTTTTAACAGATAATAAAATTTTGAATGTGGTTTTCATTCATTCGACTGATTGCCGCTATCGCTTATTACATTAGTCGAGGCTTTTGCCCCGGCAATGACCGTATCTCCTTACGTCAGCAAATGTATCTAAAAAATTTGATTAGCGGCTCTTCAGTTAAGCTTATTAACCTAAAACTTAAGTGTGACATTCTGCGTATTTTAGCAATGCCTGATGGCCTTAAGCTAAGCTAAGAGTAATGGTATTCAAAGCCGTCTTTAATTTTCTTTTAAATTTCCTTAAGGCCTTAAGGTATATAAGGTGAAAAAAAAAATCAGCTGTTTCATACATTTTGATATTTTCGATTTAAATTTTTGTATGAAACAAATGATTTTTTTTTTGCGATTTCAGAGTTGGTCCCATATTAAAAGTTGATCAGTTTGATGGTCCCTATATAGCATATTCTTCATTAGGGGTATTTTTGTAACACCTTGTATAGTGCAATGTGTTTTTTTGAAAGCATAGTACCAGACTTCTAAAAAGATTTCCTTCGTTATATTTCAGTAGGTATGTGTAACTTCAGTCCTTTAACTAAATATATACAGAACAGAAACACGATTGGTAATACTTTTCTCGATAGTTTTTTTATTTTGAAAATGTGCTCTTTATTTTGAAAATAACCAAATATTTGCAAAGCTATGCCGAAACTAAGCAATTAAAATGCTGTATTCGATACTTTTCCGTTAAACAGATTTTATGACCGAATATTTTAGCGATACGTTTATTATTTCAATTACTGCGAATGAATTCGTGATTTTTTCGCCTAATCTGCCAAATCGGTCTCGCTCCCGCGCGCGTCGTTTTCTCATTGCTATCTCGCTTTAGTAAAAGAGCGCCTTAAAGTCTCATTTAATATAAAGATAATTAATGTATAATCCACAAAAGTAATTATTTTAGAATTTGAAAAGTTAGTCATTAAAAATCTACTTATGTATTTAAAGAGGTATTCTTCTAGATTTGAGATGGGCAAAATCGTTAATTACCTCTTTGAAATCTATGTCTTTAAACATATTGCATTCTAAGAACATCAGCGACAAACAGGTTATTTTTTCTTGAAGCGATATAATTGCATAGTAATTTTTTTCTAAACATGTCGGAATCAGATCAGAAAGCCTGATATTCGGGCAAGAGTAAAACAATGCGTATACAAAAGCTAATAATAATAATATATATTTGACAACATCACATACATTGCTCAAGTTAGTTTTCTAAATTGACCCAACCGGGGATCAAACCCGAGACCTCAGAGATGGCGACACCTTGAAACCCGGTGTACAAAGCCACTCGACCACGGAGGTCGTCGCTAGTGGGTGAATCTACGTTGTTTCTTACTTTCTGCGTCATTGTCGTTACTCGAAAATCTTTAAAAATCCAATGCGTCAAAAGGAAATATGCCATTATTTACGTTAGAGTACGATAATAATTTTTTTTTTTTTAAATTTTGAGATTTAAGCATTCACAATGCTATTTTATATAATACTAAATAATATACTAGAAAAATATGACTCGCACCAGATCATGTTCTCGGACGGGAATCGAACCCGCGACCTTTGGATATCCGGTCCAATGCTCTGACCGCTGAGCTACCGAGTCACCGTAGACTCGGTAGCTCAGCGGTCAGAGCATTGGACCGGATAATAAATTATATAAATTTGCATATTTGTAATTTATTTATTGCGATGCATTGGAATTTTAAAGATTTTCGAGCAACGACAATGACGCAGGAAGTAAGAAACAACGTAGATTCGCCCTAGTATGTTTTATATGTTTTAGGCAATAAGCATCTGTTATCGTTTAACAATCTGGCAGGAACTAGGGGGCCCCTATCGATCGCGGGGCCCTGGATATATGTTTTTTGGCAATAAGCATCCGTTATCGTTTAGCGATCTGGCAGGAATTAGGGGGCCCCTATCGATCGCGGAGTTCTGGACACTGGGCCTGGGCCCAGAGTCACAGATTAAAGATCATAGTTACTACGTCCAGAGTGCCCGATGGGAAAGATGAACCTGATGGCATTTATGATAATAATAGGTCTTAGTAGGAAACTGTAGAAAATTGTATGTGAAAAAAGTACTTAATAACTTAAAAAAATTAACGTCTTTTAATACCTAACGACATTGATGAATAACACAGTTAATTTTTGATCCATTTTTAGGGTTCCGTACCAAAATGGTAAAAGGAACCCTTATGGTGCGACTCAGTCTGTCTGTCTGTCATAGCAGGATATCTCGAGAATTACCAATAAAAAAAATCTGAAATTATTTTATGTGATAGAAATTTATGTAAAGATTACAGAAAAAATAAAACGATATATCTAAATAGTAAACTTTTTCAGAATGATGGTACGTAACCCTCGGTGCGCGAGTCCGACTCGCTATTGACCGTTTTTTATATGTATTTTTAGTTTAATCAATGATAGTTTTGTTTTACGTCATGTGCTAAATACTGTGAAGCATGTGATAAAAAAAGCGATGTGCTATTTTATTTGTACTACCGAGTGATGCCACTGACGGCTGTAAAAAATATTAATTTGTGTTCTCAATTAATTGCAAGTTCGTATACTTCAAAACAGTTCTTTTTATCTGTTTCCATGTGTCTAAGGTCCCCCATTATTGTCTCAGTTCCGAGTGTTTGTGGTACTTACCGTCATTTTTTCTAATTTCCTTATCACGAGGGCTTTAGGCTTACTTTTGTATAGCAATATAAAGCGAAGTTGTCTAATATTGTTTTTTCTGAAAATTTTGAAATGTTGCTATTTCTTTATAATAACAGCCATTGAATTTAATTTCCATTGTTACAGATACCGTATATAGAAGTAAGTCTAAAGGACAATTCACACACACGTACTAGGCGCACCATCGGTATGGACTGCACCGAAAACACGAAAGAGGTGCGCTGCTGTCGGTACCCCCTCGTTGTAAACTTCGAAGAGTTCGGTTGGGACTGGATCATAGCCCCAAAACTGTATGATGCTAATTACTGCAGTGGCGAATGTCCTTACAGTTTCTTACAGAAGTTTCCACACACACATTTAGTCCACTTAGCTGCCCCCCAAGGCAGCGGGGGCCCCTGCTGTGCCCCCAGAAGAATGAGCAGCATATCAATGCTCTATTTCAATAATGACCTCAATATCATCTATGGAACTATACCAGGAATGGTCGTGGACAGTTGTGGTTGTTCATAGCATGCAATAGTTCTCCAGCTCCTCGTGATCAGTGATAAAGCTTTTAAAAAATTTCCGTTATGATCTCTTTAGTGTTGCAAGTCGCAAAATTTTAGAAGAATTTCGATCTTTCTTTTTTATGTGCTCTTAAGTCACTTGGAGCCTTATGTTGTGTGTATGGCTATGTGATATTTTGATGGATGAAGACTGTGGACCTTAGTGTTGTGTGCGGTGCGTGTGACCATGTAATATATTTAACATTTGTACCTACAAATAGAATAAATGTCATTTTCTCTCATATTGCCTACAGTTAAGGATCACAAATGAATGATTACAAATTAATCTATGAATTTATTTTTGGCGTACAGTGTTACTATCAGAAAAAATATGATCGGCTAGATAGTATTATTGATCTAATAGCTTAATCTTAGTGTCGATAATTTTTAATGTGTCTTGTCTGTACCTTCTTGCATTTAATTATTAGTTTGATTTCCGTGAATTATTAAATATAGCAGCGTCAGTTATCAGAGAGAACAGTTATTTTTATTAAATCAATAATCTTATTTTTTATAACATTTCAACCTTTGACAGTTTTATGTTCGAACTACTGATAGTAATGTATAAAAGTTCAAAAAGATAATGCAATATCATTATTTTTAATGCATTAAGTGGTTTGTTATCAAGCGTTGCTACAGAGCGCTACAGAGTTAGCTTCGATTTAGAAACGGCATTTTTTTTTCAAACAATAAGTCTTATTTGCTGTGTTCTTAGGAATTTAAATACATTTGTATTACCTATGTATGGATATATTTTTTATTACTTTACATTTTTTTTTAATAAGAGGGACAAATCAAATATTTATTATAAATTGTGTGCGTATTGTAATGAGTTTTGATAAAAAAATATACTCACAGAGTTATTTGAAAAATACCAACAACCTCCCAAGATTCGATTACTAACATCATAAATATTTGTTCTGCATCTTTTCCGAAAACAGACAAAAAAATCTAATTTCCATACAAATGTCAAAAAAACTGGGCCTCGATACTTATAATGGTAACGTAATAATCATCTCTCAATGGTATTTTGGGTTTAGGAAACAAAAACTATGTCAAAAAGTATTACCATTCAAACACAATCGAAACATGATTTTGACGTAGAAAATAGCAGAATCGAGACCCAAATCGGGTTTTGTATGAAAAATAGTATTTTTTTCTTTTCTAAAAAGTCGTAGAACAAACGTTTTTGTTTATGAGGTTAGTAATCCACTCCTGAGAGGTTGTTGGTGTTTTACAAACGACCTAGTATATTTTCGATTAATTATGTTCTAATCTCTCTCTAAGTCCCAAGTGTACTTCTTCACTGTTCTCTTTATTGTATGATATGAATATTATATGATAATTATATTTTAAGTAGGTATTCTAAATTAAATTGATGTGTCTCTATTTGCTACTGGTTTATATAAACTTCAGACAAAATTAAATCGCATTTATATTTTTGATATGTATTTCTAGCGGGTGGTACTTTAATAGGTTTTGTTTATTTAAAATATATTTTCAGTGCCTACCCAACAATTAGAAACATAATTTGTAATGTGACGTATTATTTTGGCGTAATTAAAAATTATGATATTAAGTAATAATTATTTTGAGATACTTTTTAAAATTAAGTTTTAGAAAAATTGTCGGAAGTTAGCATTTCAAAAATTAGATCTCATTTTAAGGCAATTTTTTGTGCCTTCATAAAGATCTCTCATAACTTTTGGTTAAACTACGAAAAAAATGATGTTTTTATAGAAACATTTTTAGTTTTTAAGTAACTGTCGTCGTAACTTGATGATTTATGTCGAAAAAAAATTAAATAAATAAAAAACTAACATTTTCCCTTGTTGTAAGTTCTACGGAATTTTCAACTCATATTTTACGATTTGTATTATTTTGTGGGTGTAGTCTTTTTGTATGGAAATATATCTCTATCAAATATGAACGACCGCTTTTTTCATCCCTTTTTATATTCATCATCATCAGACCCTTTTCCCACTGCTGGGGCACAGGCATTCTTTATGACGATTGGCTGGTAAGGACTGCTAATGCAGCCGGAATAGGGTTACCAGACGCCCTGGATATCCGGGATTGTCCCGGAATTACGTGCCTTGTTCCTTTGTCCTGGAATTACACCTTACTGTCCCGGATTTCAAATACCTATCTTTTTTCTTCATTATGTAACGAGCCGGTTACGATGCGCTTCGTGCCTAGCGTAGGCATTTCATATATCGGCTCGATATTATCGGGAGTTTCATATATCATTCCATTTCATTTGTTAACTTACAACCCCCACGCTAGTTTTGTCCCGGAATTGACGCTAGCAAATATGGCAACCCTAAGCCGGAACCAATGGTATAATAATGTAGTCGGAAAAGTTCGCGGCCTTTTTGAAACAAGAATTTTGCGTGTATTTCTGGCAATACCTACTTAACTTAGGTGGGAATGTTATACAAGAACTTTTAAAGTTCTTGATGTTGTTTATTGTTTGACAGCTGTCTATCCAGCGTTTTTTCATAAATTATTTTCCAGATTACTAGTAATAGCGGTACAATTGGAACAAATTGATAATTGTCTTGCTTTTTTCATTAGATACGTTTTGCATTCCGCAATTTTAGCAAACGAACATCTCATTGGATCCTGCACTATTTATGATCGTATTAGTTTTTGCTGATGTATTATTTTTCAATGTAATGTTTATCTGGGGGTGGAAATTGAAATTAATTGAAAAGACAGAAATTAATTTGTGGTCATTCTCTCAGAACAGCCACTCTTTATTTATATAAACTTTAAATTATTTACATGTTCCGTTTTTCCTACTTTACATTAATATAGTCAACGATGTTAAAATACAATCAAAACAAAAAATATATTTAACAGAAATACACAAGACAAAATTTACATTTAGGTACTATATTTAATAGTGGGAAAAATAGATGGACTAGTATACCCAATTACAAAAAATAAATTCCCACAAATTTCTTCATGTTCTTTTCATACCATTTAAAGAAAGTATTCTATAAATTACGGCAATGTTTGCTAAAATTAATATCTTTAAAAATTAATGTAACGCCGTTAATTTATTAAATATTTCAGTCTAATGTATTGCTTAATTTGATTCAAAATATACAAGAAATTATAGTCTGATTTAGATTTACTGTGCTTGCATCAATTCACTTAAAACAATTCCATTATATAGTGGTACTATACATGGCATTAAAAAAAACCTATGCTATTGTTGAAAACATAATAACTTCAATAGACGGACATAGCTTTGCGACGAAAACTGGGTGAAAAAAATGTACTTAGTGTCATTAAGTCCTTTGGAAAAAAAGGATTTAAGTGTTACCACAGAATATATAATAGTACTAGACGTAACCAGTAAAAAATAAAAATTGACGTTTATTAAGAGAGCATAGTCAGAGAGCCGCCAAAAAGATCCGGAAAAAAACGAAATTGTGAATTATCTTATCTCTATGTAGTGGATTCCGAGGAAGCTTTGTGGTACTTATTATCGCTTAACCCTTCAACGCCCGGAAAATGAGACACAATAGATATTCCATTGTTATCCGACCGCCTGCGTCCGCTCGGGCGTTGATGAATTAAACAATGTTTTCTAGCCTGTCGTTTAGTTAAATGGATATTTTTTTCTACAAGTAGCCACTTTTCGCAAAAAATCTCTATTAAACTAATAATTCACAATTTCGTCTTTATTTAAGCACTATGATTTTTTCCCAATAACGGCGCCGGCGCTAAGTGTGCAGACTACTCGCTCTGAACATACTTGTTTTCGATAGTAGGTACGCGCTCTTAATTTACAATTTGATTTAATGTACTGTAATTTTTTTTTGTACATACAGTGATACTGTATTTTTATGTTTTCTGTTTAAAACGTTGCTAACATATAACTTAAATAATTATCGACTATGTTCGTCTTATTGTAAGTCTATGGTTGAAACGATATTTTTTGCTAGTTTAAGTATTTTTTTAAACACTAAATTTCTAATTTACAGAAAAGTGCACAACATCAATTGGTGTCAGTCTATAAATAGTTTGGATGGAGTTTTTTCCGAAACATTTTAAGGAAAGTATATTACAAAAAAGCTGCTCATAATAGAAACTAAATTAGCTATATCATTGCCACAGTAAAAAATAAAAATAAGATCCAACGTACGATGCGGCTTAAAAGATGGCAACACTTTATTTTGATCATTCTAAGTTTGGGTCTGTGTTTTCTCGTAATTATTTTAGTTGTCTACTATTAAATATGTAAGGTTTATATTTTCAATAAAAACTGTTTAAACAGTTTTAAATTCTACGCGTTTATTTCACCATTGCCACTACCTCCCGGCCTCCTTCATACCGCGCCCCCTGCGTCGCCCTTCCACGCGCCTTCCCAGGCGACGCAGGGGGCGCGGTATGAATAAGCGGGACGGGAGGTAGCGGCAATTGTGGTGAAATGAACGTGTAGTAATTAGGTACTACATTATCTTGTGAAATTGCGTTTTCTAAGCCACAACGGTACTAATTACATTATGGCAGTGTAATTTTTGTCAGAAGTATTTAGCAAACTTAATCTAAAGCATACAAATGAACATCACAGATTTTTATGCCTACAATAAGGGAAATGCAAGTCAGAAGGAAAATGCCATGATTTGAACCAAAAGAGGCCGATAGACGTAGTAAGGTCACATTGGAAGTACTAAAAGTCTAGTACTAAAACATTATTTTATATACAAAACCTGAAGTTCGTTCAGAAATCCGTACTTGTGTAAAAAAAAGTTTTTATTGAAACCTACTTACATTTTCACACCATAAAAAAAGTAAAAAGTGTTGCTACCCTTCGGGTTTCTGAACGAACGGAGGGACTTGCGTACAAATCTATAGAAGTGGTATTATCACCGACACTTCTCTTTCGACATATATGCAAGCACCTTAAACTGAAAAGTGGTCACACTGAAACTTGAGCCTTCATAACTAAGTAGGATCACAGTGGAAAAAGTGATGTAGGTTTACATTCTAAACTATAAATATATGTTTTTAAAGTCCATATTATGGCAAGGTTTCTACGTAAACGCTATCACTTATCGTGTTTTCTATAAGACAACTATGTCTAAGTCCATAGAAAAATTCATTGCCGTTACTGTACACTCCCTTTAAGTCACAACACTCAAAAATATTACAAAAACTGGAGCTTCTACGCTCAAATCACATCACATCATTCACTGATTAAAAACTGGGCTGTGAGACAGTCCTAGGGTTGCCACTCTGCGGTTGGTATACATCATAAGAGTTGTGCGGTTCCAAATGACACACAACGTTGTTCTCTCCGTTAAGAACAGCTGCAAGAGCCCTCATGTTATTTTCCTGAGGTTGGTGGTACGGATGCATCAGTCTACCGCTTTCATAATGCCTCGGGTCATAGCGTTCTAGAGTGTCCCATTTTCCGTACTTCCCGTAATGCTCCTCATGGTGATGTCTTTCTCCTGGACTGTAGGAGATTAAAGGTCTGTGGTCTCCAAAAAACTTGGAGCTGGACGACCCATGGTGTTGGTTTTGTCGGCAGTTGTCGGGGACCGAATTGTCGTCCGACATATCTGACATTAAGGTTTCGTTCCTCTCTATTTCTTCATAGACAGGATCGTCTTGGATAACCCTGAATTCCTGTTCCGATCCTCGTCTATACATACGCGCTTGTTGAGGTCCGATTTCTGAATATGTGTGGTTGACGTTCTGGCTGTGGTGGTGATGCTTCCTCCTGTTCTCATCTTTGTAATGTTTTCGGAAGATCATTTCCTGGCTGCCGGGGGAATGTTGGGACATGTAGACATGAGGGTTTCTGAAATCGTGGTTGTAGCTGCGGGTAGTTTGGTATCCTTGGTGGTGTAATGGGCTTTCCTCGTCTTTGACAACATGGCGAGGGGACCCTGGAGCTATGGGCATGTCGCACTCATTGTAGGGGCTATGAAGATGGTTCTGTTGAGTCATCTGGCGGGATAAGGTATCGTGGTGGGGTAAAGTTGCCGAGTTGCCCGGGTGATGCTTAGAAGAAGTGTTCTGTGGAAAACATAGATATTAGAACTTGCATTGACGTATCATAAGATTTTAATGAAAAATGAAGAAATCTAATTATGAAAAGTACTAATCTAAGATCGTTACATTTTAATAAAATTGAGAAATAATGCCAAAAATTCTATGTGAGCGTATGGCTACAGCAGACAGCTCAAAATTGTGTTCTTGGTATTATATCCGACAATCGCTACTCAAATAATGCCGACAAGACGTTTTGCTGAGCAAAAAATTTTTTGCTTAGCATTGGTAACGACATTCTTAACACTCCTGTAAAAATTTACAAAAACGGTCACAGTTAGTTTATGCGTCCGATATGACAAATTAATTAAAAAGTGCTTAGTGACGTGCTGTTTAGATCTAGTCTAGATGTGAAAAGTGTTAAGAAGGGCATGGGCAGGGCTAAAAGTATGTACAATTGTGTGAGATTGGATGATGCCATGCAATGTTCTATGGTTAGGAAAATCATGCGAATTAAACGCTTTGGTAAGATCTCTAGAATGTTTTCTAAATAACATAATAATAAAATACAAAAGACAACTACTGGAATTTATACAAGATTTTAATTTTAAATCTCATGTTTACGTACAATTTGATAATTAATAAAGAATAAATAGAGGAAACTGTTGTTTCTAATATTTGAGTAAACATATGCTAATGATGTGTGAGAATAAAAAAAATTAAATAGAGTTTGAGAAAATGCTATTTTAGATAGTAGCTACTAGACATCTCTTAAGTACTACATGTAACACCTTTTGGCAGACGTATAAAAAAATACAGCTTGTAGAAAATGAATAGGTACTATCGACAACACCTTCGCTTTACCACTCCTAAGGTCAAAATCGCTTGCACGCCGCGCCGTCACTCACATACGTTAAGTTCGTGCGATGAAGATATGCGCGCACACGATTTTTTTTGCAAAGTGGTAAAACAGCACATAAGTTGCCGATCGTGCCTACTCAATAAGGAAGATTCCTTAAGTTAAATTTTGAGAAATAAATTGATAAATATTTTAAGCATAAGCGTTAAATGTAAATCAATGAAAATAGTTGTTTAATATGTCAAAAAATATATGTATATAAAATTATATATGAAAGGAGACTTGTGACGTCACAAATTACGTAAAATTTTGTATGAAAAAAGCATGTTATTGAAACTTTAATCTGCTATATCTTTGTCGTTTTTTGTAATATCAAAATATTTTAAATATCCTTATTAGTCGGATTGTTAAACGAAAACTTTTTTTTATATTAGCTAAATCAATAAGTAGATAGAACAATCGTCGGAATTAGGTTTGTCAAAATAAAATCTGAGACATTTTTTTTATTAAACATCATCTCGTATAACGTCAATTCGTTGACAGAAAAAATGTTGATCAAAATCTTGGTAACGGCCATGTAGAATGATTGTATGTTTTTTCGAGTCATGAGTTTAATTGGTGACCGGCAAGTTTGCTTCCAATTAGGTTCTTATTTAATAAATCTTAATAATTTATCATAAGATCAGCATTAAGGGCAGCTGTTTAATATACACTTTTAACTATACATAGTGTTGCCGAGCCGGCCTCTTTTTTACTAGTTTATGGTTTTTTACTTTTAACTTATATTTTTGAATTCTTTAATTTTTATACTATAACATATTTTCCTTGTTTTGTACTCTGTGTTTTTTCTTCTTTATGTCAAGTTGTGTTCATCAGTTTACAATTATTAACATTACCTTTAAACCCACCTTTCATTATTTAGAAACCCATTTTAGCTCAGTTTCACATAGCATTAACGAACTGTAAAGTGACGAAACACGACGAAACAGCTCACAATTACAAAACACCAACGATGGATCTTACCAAAGCGCAAACTAGGTAACTAACATCACACAAAGCGTACAGCCCTCCCCTCACCTTCCATATCCCTCCACCATTCGCCATTAGCGCCCAGTCGTTCGCGCCAATTGACGCGGCCATTTTGTTTGAGAAACAAGATGGCGACCGTGATCGTAAGTTCTGATAATCGTTCGGTACTTCGATGTTGTTTCTGTAGCTATGCATTGATGCTATGCTTTGCGTGTGGGATGTGCTATGCGGAATATTTTGCGGAGTAGGCACTCTCACATTTCGATCATCGGTCGGTACGTATATCGGAGCTGTAGGCCTGACGTTCCACCTCGCCGTCTCCGGATGTATGTTGTAGCTCTGTATGGTTATTATAATATCGTAAATAAAATAAACAAAATACTAGATAAACGTACATAAAGATCGTATAAAGGCTTCAAGTTTCTTTTCCACCTCCAAAAAGCTGCGTAGATAGCTTAAGAAGATGGATACTGTCGTCATGCATATTTATTATAATTTTACCTAGATTTAGGTGAGTACTAATTAAAAATATGTACATAAGTATTTAGCACAGAAGTATGATACGGTTTGTTTGCTTTCTATGGCAATACTAAGAGATTTGTATAGACACAGTATATGCATACGTATTACACAGAGATAGGATTTCAATTTTCATTCTAATTTCAAGACTTTCATACTAAACATGACTAGAAGCATCGTTAGAAGTAATTCATACTAAAAGATGCTCTAGAACCACCACACCACTAAGAAATTAGTTAGTTAGAAAGAGTCGCAATCAAATAATTAGTAACAAGCGTTAGTTTTTAGTAAATAAATAAAATAAAAATAAGACTTACCGTACTTTAAGTTTAGGTAGCTGATATCAAATTAAATAGAGTGATATCCTGTTTAATAGACAACGCTACCATTGCTTCAAAAAATAAAGTGCGTTCATTTCACGCGGTGCTCATAAGAAACAAAATGTTAGTCACACAACATAAAATAATAATGTTAACCAAAAAATACACGAACACAAAACTGAGCTGCCTTGTTACATTGAAAGCCAAAGTGGTGTCTGGGTGGTTTTAATTTTTTTAAATTTTATTATCTGTGTGAATTTTGAATAAATCCTATCTCAGTGAATGCGTACGCACCTTGTTGTACATTCTGCCTATATCCTTGTGGGTATCTGCCACTTCCAGCGTTCATAGGGTTTCTCAAATGGGACATAGGCGCTCCTTCTCTTTCTGAGATGTTTCGTGGGAATTCAGCCGCTGTCGCGTTTAGTGTAGGCCCAAAATTGCTTGGCGGACCGAAATTCTGATTATCTTGGGAATCCCTACGGTTTCTATGGGAGTGGTAGCTGTGTGCTGCGGCTGCGGCCGCTAGGGATGCGACAGCGGCGTTGTTGATGACGTTATTGTTGTTATGATTGTTGTTGTTTACGACAACGTTTAAGTTGTTGATGACCAAGTTGTTGGTAGTTGAAGCCGACACTGAGGTGCTCGCGGTGCTCTGTTAGCAGTAAATACTTATTTACATATTTTGTTGTTTTATGCCATTAAGTTAGTACCTATACTAAATATAATAACCAGCACCATAAGTATGTATACCTATGTTAAATAACTCAAAATAGTCCTAAATAAAGGAATCCAACCTGTGACTCTTAAGGGATGTCTTAGGGGATGGATGTTAAAAGAAATATCATACTCGACATACTTAGTCAGTTTTTTTTATCTAGTAGTATAAGCATCAGCGCCCATGTGCAACTTTTTGTAATTGCGATTATAGCGGCGTTTTTTTTTCGCTGGCTAAATAAACCCTTTGTCACTATTGTCAGTGCCATTTCTTCGCGGGTGAAAAGTCGCTGAGCTACTTTTTGTAGCTCGTGGGCGTTTACGTGTTGAACTCTGAATGTTTTATTCTCGGCGACAAAAAACCGCTCAGCGATGAATCGCTCGTGGGCGGGAAGCCCTGTTGAAATTTTATCGCTTAGCCGTTTACCAGGATATTATGAGAATTGATTCCAAAATTATTCAAACTCTACTTACCATACAATATTTATTGTTGCAAGTGACCACCGTTAGCACCACCAGATGTATCCTGGTGGTGCGATATTCTATTGTAAGATCCCTAGCAAATAAGTGAAATGCAACTAACAATATTATACTTCAATTGCTACGTACCATGACAGCAACTTGGATATGTCGCGTTCTGTCAAGAAAACTGGGTCAGATGATATTTCCTAAATAATAGTACCTAAACCGTATCCTATTTCAACGAATTTGAGACTTATGTTGTCACTTTTCGAGTTTACGTATTCGAAGAGTCAGAAGCTACATCATCCTAGAATCTATTCTACTAGAAAGAGACTATATGATCGTATCGTGACCACCCTCGGATTGACCACGTCCTCGAGCTCGGCATGCATTCTGGTGGTATCTCCTGGGGAGTAGTTCACGATTGTCGGAAATCATCTTTCCGAATCGAATCGGAAAGTCTTCAGATATAGATCTATATCGGAAGACTTTCCGATTCGATTCGGATTCAAATTTTCTACCTTATGCTACCAAACTTTGTAAATGCATTGCGCTTTCCCGTCGGAAAGTGGAATCGAATGCCAGTCGAATGTATTTGTGAATAGCAGTTTTCGAATCTATTGGAGGATACGTATTGCGAATCGAATGCTTTAGAGTAGATTTCCGACAATCGTGAATAACTCTACTGGACATGACGGAGCCCTGGCGCGTGTTCACGTGGTTGGAGGTGGAGCCGGTGGCAGCAGGATATTCATAGACGGAACAGTAGGTGTATGAGACTAAATAATTAGTAACTTACCGTTGTGAGATTTACTAGTCTTCAGGTTCAGCAGATAATATTCCGGTGGTGCTACCAACTTAATTGACAGATACGTAGCAAATTAAAGAGTTATAAGCATTACTAGCTTCTTAATTTACCAGTTCAGATCCTAGCTTCTAGATCCTAAATTCTATCCTATAGCGTCCTGTTAGAGAACTTTGAAGATATTTCCTAGATATTAGTAGACCGCATTCTATCTTCATAAGATAAGATACCTAAGTAGCAACATGTCTCGACATCCTCGAGTTTGAAATGTTGGCATTTGAAGAGTCTGAGATCATGTCTATGAACGTACCGTGACATCCCTCGGGTCGACCACGTCCTCGGCCTCGGCGGACGCGTTCTGGTGGTATCTCCTGGACTTGACGGAGCCCTGGCGCGTGTCCACGTGGTTGGAGGTGGAGGCGGTGGCGGGCGGCGCGCCCGTGAGGCGCAGGCAGCAGGACAGCCACGGGTGCCGGCGGCAGAGGCGCCCGCATTCCTTTTGGAACTGTAGAGACGATTTTGATTGAGTATTTTGGACTAATAATCTCAAGAGACTCCCATGAATTATTAAATAATGGTTTTTTTTATTGTAAAAGCAAATTTTCTTTTTAAAAAGAAATGAAACTAAAAGTGCTCATAGCGTACTATCGACAACATTTCCGCTTTACCACTCCTAAGGTCAAAATCGCTTGCACGCCGCGCCGTCACTAACATACGTTTAGTTCGTGCAGGGGCGTATGCGCGCACACAATTTTTTGCAAAGCGGTAAAACACGTGGGTTGCCAATCGTACCTACATGGTGGTTGCATAAAATACATCTTTCTAATTTGTGAAACAGAGAAGTGAATTGCACTCGCGAAAACTAGAGAACCTCTAGGTCATTAAAATACTTATTAAATGGCATCTTTGATTTTATTCTACCTATACTTTATGTATATTTTTAAATCACGATGTGAACATACCTATTTATCTTGTTTCTTAAGTAAAACTCATTAATGTTTAATTTAGCAAAGACAACGAAAATTAAAAGAGCTTTAAGATATCTGCAACTGGCATGCCATTATGCATAGATTCTTCTACACAGTAAAAGCCATAGACCTAACTACAAGAATTGAAAAGATAACAAGTACTCACAATTTCGTTCTGCAAGCAGTGGAAGATGAAGATGAACAGTCCTTGCAATGAGTTGAGGATGGTGAATGCGTACGCCACGCCCACCGTCTGCTCGTTCAGGTACAATAGGCCAAAGGTCCACGTCAAGCCTAGGAGGAAGGCCAGCACCAGGGAACTGTTCAACCATACCCTGGAAGAGAACATTTATAATTCATGGTGCGATCGATGGATAAGATTTTGCTCAATGGCGTAGTGGCTTATCGAATTCCGTCTCAAATTTTGACATAATTGATCAGCATTCTTTGGTACATAATACGGAAGAAGTAGGTACTTCGCGGTTAACCGTTGGTTCCGGCTGCATTTGAAGTCGTTAATATATCTAAAAAATCCGCATTGAGTTCACGTGGTAGGTTATTGGAAGGATGGGTATCCTTCTTATCTATCCAAGCCTGTGCCTAGCAGTGGGCCATCAAAAATTACTCATGATTATAATGTAGCAATTTTTATAAATGGTAAACATTAAACAAAGAGAATATTTTATAGGTTTCAATTACTAACCTTATTTTATAAAGTTTAGAGTTCTCTTTAGCCTTGATTGAGACGGTTGAGTGATGGCACATCATGTAAATCACCATACTGAGACAAATCCAGTTAGCCTGCGAAAGGAAAAAAATAATAGTTTTAAAATGAATAACAGGATAACATGAAGATAACGCCAGTTACAAGAGTACTTAATCTAATTTTGAAACAGAAACTGAGTCTAGACTAGACGCTAGAAGAAATATCTAACAAGTTGACTCAGTCTATCAGAGGACAGCCAGCAGTGTCTCGACGTCCCATATCCTCCTGGGAAGGCGGCTGCAGGTGCCAGCACTACTAGCGCAGGCGCAAGATATTACAGTATAAAAGTCTGACCATGCCTTACTGACGTTAAAAAACTAAAATTAATCAAAATAACTTACCGCTAATACCGTAACAGTCTATCATCAAAAAACCAACTATGTCTTGTCGTACTAAGGCCAGAAACATATAAATCTAACAAAATCTAACAGTTACGGTACTTACCGTTAATACTAAAGCGACAGGCCCCACGAAGCTCATTACAAACAGTCTGTCAGTAGACAGCCAGCAGTGTCTCGGCGTCCCGTACCCTCCTGGGAAGGCGGCTGCAGATGCCAGCACTACTAGCGCAGGCGCTAGATACGCGCATGCGCAGTACCAGCGGGCGCGGGGACGCTCCGGCTCGAAGACTTCTACTAGCATCGCGTAGAGGTGGAAACCTGGACATGATAAAATTTGCTTGTCAATCGAAATTTGGGAGTTTTTGCACATTTTTATGTCGATGATGCTTTAACTGATAGATAGAAATATAGGTATACAAACGACATCAAACGTGGATTGACAGTATCGACACACACCACCGTCAATTTTCCTTGTCAGGGTCTAGTATGTGCAGAGTAGAGATAGTCTCAACCTTGGTGTGTTAGTGAGATTGAGCCCTAATTCTCACCTTCCAAGAACATCCAAGCGAAGGCAGCGAGGAAGAAGTAGTGCAGTAACCCAGCGATGACTCCGCACAGCACCCTGTTCTCGGTTTGGTCGATCCCGCCCATGAAAACCACTTCCGCTATCAGGAGACACACGCACAGATTCTTGTGGATCAGTACGCGGTCCGACTGCAATGGAAAGGTTGGATTCATAAACTAGAAATAATTCTTAGACTAATCGCAAGAAGCAAAAAACCTGTTTGCTGCTTAAAAATCCGAAGTTATTTGGACCCGAAATATATAAATACACCTACCTCTATATTAATCGCTCTAGGGTTTGGAGCTTTAAAGATGATCGAAACCTCAATTTGAAAGTAAATTTCATACAAAAGAAAATATGAAGTGGTTATCGTCAAACATTGATTAGAAAATTTGACAAGTGTCATCTTGAGCAGCCTTTTAAAATTGTTGGTCTTCTTCAACTTACCTTCATATTCCTGAAGCAGTGGAAGACGATGATAGCCGCAAACAACGCAATCGCCGATATAGCACATCCCACGAATGTTAGTAGCCGTAAGGATAACGCATGCGCAGGGCTTAGTGGTACTCCGTGCACGTCCATCAGTATGGCGAAGTTGGTAAGATGTGAGCAAGCACATCCTGTATGGGTGGCATTGGACCAGTCGACGGAGCAGCCTTCTGAGGACCAGCCACTGTGGGAGAAAGTAAATATAAGGTTATTTTTATGAAGGTTACTAACTTACCCTTAAAGTAAACTAAACTATCTATGAAACATAAAATTTGCTTCAAGAAATATTATGGGTTAAATCTAGAAGTTCCCTTACAAAATCAATTACGTGTTCTCTCTAATTTTTAAGATAGTCGAACATTTTTTATTTCGACCCATGTTTCTTAAGCTTAAGTCACACACGGCTAGTATTCGCTGCGACTATATTCGCTGTGAGAATTCGCTGTGTGTGTGACAGGGTACTCGTTGCGAGTTGCGTTTCCGGTCCGTGCCAGTATTAATCACAACGAATGCACTCGCAGCGAGTATTCGCTGTGTGTGACTAAAGTTTTAGAGAAAGTTGTCAAGTATTAGTGTAGAGAAGGTATAAAGCGGAATGAATGGTAGGTATTAAATGTTTTGTACTGCACTCACTGTAAAGTATAATCCCAGAAGACGCAAGCTGGGTTGGTGACGTTCTCAGTCTTCAGATGTTTCATTGTTAGATGGACCATCTGTGATAACTGAATATGGCGACCATTGCCAAGACTTGCTGATATGACCTAAGGAAGAAAGTTAAGATTATTAACAAATAATTTCAATAAGTCGTGTATGTACCTTGCAATAATAAGGAACATACGATTTCCGTATTTTTAAGGGTCTTAGTATTGTTGTATTACACCAACTCTTTCGTCTTCTTAACCATGAGAAAGTCTGTTTTTGAATAATGGGGGAAAAGTCAGTATCTTGCAGCGTTTACTTGGTGCATGATCTCCTGATGTAGGATTGACAAAACTATAGCAAAGCTTTTGACGTTCAAAAAGTGCTTATTTGTATTGACTAAATAGTTTTTTAAAATTTACTTATAAAGGTTATATTGACCTTTATATCACTTACCTTAGAGTTCAGAACTCTAGTAACATTCCTCTTTTCCCTCTCAGAGTTGATGCTATTAGGTGAGGAGACTGAATCCGTGGAGAATGCGGCGTAGTGGGGGTTCTTGATGAAGGTGGGGGGTAGGATCTGTTCTAGACGATCGAAAGCGAAGAACACTATGCGGACTAGGTCGTGTTGTCGATTGTCTGGAGAAAACATTAGAATGTTAACTTTTTTGGGTATGAATTTAAATTACAATCAAGCTTTAACATTTACAAGTGCTTTTAACAGTCTAGGCTGAATAAATAATTTTGGATTTGAATTCAAAAGTTGTCGCTTTGTATCCGGCTCGAAGGACCAACGAAATTTAAGTTTTATTTAAATAATGAAATAACAGTAATACTCGTATAGTAGCAAATCTTCAAGTAAAAGCTATTACTTATATTAAATGTTTCATTTATAGATCTACTCACCTAGCAAAGCTGCCTTAGGTATAGTGATGGTATCTTCTGATGCTGTCCACTGATCTTGCGTGATTGGTGGTGGAAACGTCTCGTCTTCAACGTTCTTCACTTCCAAGACCCTCACTGATAGACCTGATGGTGGAGTTACAATTGACACATTAGAAAAAAATAATATTTAAAGCTATTTCAAGCTTAACGTGGCTTGTTAAGCCGTAAACACGGAATAGTAAGCGCCGGCTGTATTGAGAGTCGTTAATGTCCAACAATCTATATTAAGCCCGCGTGGTATATTGTCTATGCCCTATCCTCCTTGGGGAACTTGTGTCAAAACAGTGGAGACGTTAGCACAGCTGCTGATCATGATAATATGTTAGAAGACGAATGTTTTCAATACCTAACCTCATAGCATCGGTATGGCTAATCAAGCCATCCCAGCTCCTTCCAGAAGCGCAGAAGCCTCCTGGGGCGTTCACAGGCTTCTAGGAGCGACCTCACCTCTGTGAGGATTTCTGCCCTTTGTGTAAATAATCAACAGATACTTACAGATATTTTTAACTATCTGCAATATAGTTTTTTCTTTGGTGACAGCGTCCGCTAGCAGAAAGGCGTTTTCTTCTAGTTGTGTGAGCAGCGCGCTCGCCGCTCTGTTCTGTGCTTCAGGGCTTAAGTCCGCCCACGATGCTCTTTGGCTTTCTTCTAGAAGATTGGAACCTGTAGGAAATAGAACAACATATTCAACTTGTGTTCACCAGCTTTATAAGAGTTCACTCGCAATTGGTTGCTAGCGTAGAGTAGATATAGAGTCTATCTCGCGAAAATATCCCGTTTTGCTATAGTTAGTCTGCACACTCTCGTATTGCGCACACTAAAATAATGTGCATGTGCACGCCTAACACATTCATAGCAAAACGGTCGTCGTGAGATACCAGAAATAGCAGAGTAGAGTTCACGGCAATGTTATTTTCAGCAATTTTAAATAGCTGATTTTTGTGTTCAGATACGGTGGATTTGTGTGCCTGAAATTGGTGAGAAATGAGGTGTATTTCGGAAAGTGTCATAATATTACTTTCCATTTGGCCGTTTGCCAAATAATTTCAAATGCAGTGTTAAATGTGACAAGATGTTCATCATTATTCACCATCATTATCAATGCCAACACCCACAGTAATAATGTTTCGTGTGTTTTTCAATTATATTGTTATATTTTGTTATGTATTCTATTCCATACTTCACAATTTTTAGATTAAGTCTTTGAACTAAGTTATAATAAGTTATGAAAGTTGAAATAAGTTATGTCCTGTGATGGGAAAAATAAACAAACATTTAATTTCATTTCATCTGACAGTTTCTTCAAACTCTTACCTGTCTTTATAACCCCCAACAGCATGTCAGTGACGATAGCTTCCCTCTGCCTCGGGTCAGGGAATGTCTGCACGTTGTGGGACATCCTTTGGGCCAGTTTCTTCATTATGGTCGTCGTGGTCATCATGTCCCCGCCGTATAACGTTTTTGAGGACGTCACCTATGAAATTATAAGGTGTTATTACTACCTAGCTTGTCTTCATTTTAGATCCTACACAATAGTGGTTGTCTTGAATCCTATAACGGACTAGGATATATTTTATATTCGTTTTCTTTTTAAATATTTGGTATGCAAACAAGAATTACTCATCAACAAAAGAAATGCATTCAATTTTGCATATTAAATACTGGCAGTAGTTAAAAATGTTAGTATACAATACTAAATAATATACTAGAAAAAATAGGACTCGCACCAGATCATGTTCTCGGACGGGAATCGAACCCTCGACCTTTGGATATCCGGTCCAATGCTCTGACCGCTGAGCTACCGAGTCACTAGTGGGAACGTCGAATTTCTCCTAGTATATCAACTCTTACGCTGCAAGCCAGCGCTTGTTAGTTTATGAAACAGACCATGGAAAGGCAGGCTACTGTAAAACAGTTTTTTTCGATCAAAAATCCAACTCAATTTTATTTTGACTTACACAATTTCGAGGGATCTATAAAATACAAGGACACTCGACAGCACGTCAGGTTTTACAGTTGCCGTACAACTGCGAAAACAGCTTTTATTACAACATGTATAATCTGAGGTGCCGTCGTGTGTACGTACCTGTGCCAGGTCATTGCTGATGCTGAGCAATGATTCTCCCTCCCTGACGCGCGCCTCGAGGCTGTTGAGCCACACCGAACGACATTCGCTCAGGTCCGGGGTGGCGCCCAGCCACTCGGGCGCTGTATCCGCTAATGAGGGAAAAAAATTTGCACGTTAATATTTGAATCATATATTATCAACGGCGACAATATTCACTCGATAACATTTTGAGAAAAACTAAAATAGTTTTTTATTTATTTGTATAGGACGATTCCGGGTTTGTTACGAACTCATTTTTAAACAGTTTTTTGTATAGGATGATAGAACCATATTTAATGTGTAATGTGTTAACATAAATAAACTACGTCCAAAGATTAATTAAACGCCATTTGGAATACTATTTCCCGCACTAGTACGGGAAGTAAGTAATGAAATCAATTTCCGCACTGATTTTCAAATTTAGAACGTGATGAACTGGACCACTACGTAAATGGGGACCCGCGTTCTTTTTTCAAATTTAATGGTAATATTTCAGAGAATATGTGAGAAAATGTTATATTTTTCGAGTATACTTACGGTAAGTATAATCCGGGTTTGAAGGGTGTTGGCTGGATGCCTGCGCGTCCGGTAGACTCACGCCGCGGTAGTCTATCATATGCTCAGGGGCATCTCCGTCGCGTCCTGATCAATAAAAATTATAATAAATCAAATTTTTTAGAATGTTGTAAATTCACCTACAGCAGAATAGCGCTCATTCAAATACTATACTAAAATATACAAACAATGGTTCAATCAGATCTTTATTAGCCTCACATTTAGCAAGTAGTGACATCAGCCAATGTGGCAGATAATCATGCTGGCCAGTACAAACCAATCCTCGCATCCTCCAACATAGAAAGAAGAAAATAATACTAAGATTCTATCTCGCACCTTCTTGCAAGCCGGAATTTCCGAAGCATGCAGGCACTCTAACAGATAAATTTTTGACACTAATTTCGTAGCAATTTAAAAACACTAAACAGCTGGGCCAAGTTGACATTACAAATACAATTCATTCTCATCAAATCCTTTTAAAATGAACTAAACCTGTAAACAAGAACTATAACGACCACTCGGCTATTAAGTTCTCCTTCTACCTAAAGTTAACTTCATATCAGATTTTAAAATAATTTACCTTTAAGCAATGCTTCGGAACCCAGTCGCCTGATAAGTTGCAGTTCCTTGTGGTTTGTTGGCTCCAAGCCTAAGTCATGGTAGTTTTCTCCTGACTGCAAGCCTGATCCTTTCCTCCTTGGAGTTCGATGATCCTCTTCAGTGAAGTGATGTGGTGTAAGGGTACATCTGAAAAATGATAACGATGGTATTATTTTAATGATGCGATGAGATTGGCTGATACATTTGTTCAAAATAGTAATTAGATGTTTTTTAACCATTATTAAAGTGCCTATATTAATTTTAAAAGGAACGCTTTGTCGCTTGACATACATTATTTGCATCTGTCACACTTTTGTTTAAATAATTTAGACACGACGATCATTTCTATAATGAAACAAAACAATCTTTTCATTAGACTTAGACATTTCAATGCAGAAGTAACGTAACGACATACCTACGTTAGACTTTATAATGATCGATCTAAGTAATGCATTTCAATTTATTCCATGACATCTGATAAGGATTCAAGGGTTTTCCTCACAAATCTTTTCGAACAAAAATGGCATTTGATGGCAGGGTTCTTTTTAGAGAAAACAAAAGACTACTTATTAGGATTTTATTCCTTCTTTGATGAAAAGTACTTACTTCCACCTAGCCAGCCCAGTGGCTCCTCCAGGGCATGGCTGCAGCGCGTAAGAGCCGGCCAACGTCCAGTTCCAGTCAAGGCCCCGAGCGACCACGGGCGGGCAGTACGCGCGCCTGCCCACGTGAGGAGGCAGGTTCGTTGCTGGAACAACACAATATCATTTGAAATGAAATTTGTAAAAAGTCACGAAGAAAATATTGACAATTCAATAGCACTTGATTTCTAAGCTTATTTGAATAAACATCTTTGACTCTTACTTTGAAGGTGTGAATGTATAACCCTATCAGCAAGTTATTTTTTTATGAACACCTACAGGTGTAAAGTTTTGATAAATGCTGATTATTTTGTATTAGAATGACCGGATTGAAAGAACCACTGTAAATATATCTTCTGTTTCCCTGTCCGAGACAAGTTAATGCCTGCCATATACAGACGAAACTTAGGATTGGAATTCCGAAACGGAATCATTTCGAACGCAGTAATTCCATACAAATCTTCATACATTATCGATATTCCGTTTCAGAATTCCGAGTCAGATTCCGTCTTTTTTTTCTTTAGATTTTACTAGTAAACATTTTTTCTTTTTACCTCTGAAATCTAAATCACTAGTGTGGAGTTCGTTATTAAAAAAAACATGTTAAAAAATAAACTTCTACCACCCAGATAAATAACAATTGCAATAAATATTGTGAAGAAGATTGATCCAATTAATATTCATACACCGTTGTGAATTTTATCACGAAAAAAGATGTCTATCTCATCTATGTAACTTGTCTTTATCAATTAGCGGCCTACTTACAGTAAGTATTGTCGTATACATCTTCGCCTTCAGTGTCTGGTTTGATTTCTTTCGGTGGTTCTTGCACCGGTGGTGACGAGTCTGCATCTTCATCCTTCACCGGCCATTGCATCGTCTCTTCTGTTGGAGCTGCTGGAATCAAAATTCAAAACGTTAATTATGATTTGATTTTTTAAAGGTGTGGTCTTGGTAGTGTCGAGAGTAGGAAGGCAGGTGCGTGAAAACAGTTTTAATCCTTAAGTAAAAGATTTTCTTCTAAATGTAGATTGTTTTATAAACGATCATGTAATTTTATTGTCATCACGATATCCTGAGAATATTTCTGTAATGGGCTTTAATGACCATGGCCTCAAATACAGACGCTGTAGAACACAGATTCCTACAACTTTTTATTAAATTACCGATACAGGTAAATAATAACAAATACGATGATATGCTGATGGAAGATGATGATGTTGGAGGACACACAATCACATACAAACTCTTTTAGTTGCAACTCACCATTTTCCTCGTCTTTATTTGGTTTGTCATTCCTGGAGCCAGTATCCGGTTCAACGGCCTTGGGAATTTCTTCTTTGACTTCCGGTATACTCTCCCGAGGCGTCTGTGGCTCCCTCTCTGAAGAGGAGTCAGGTTGTCTGGTCGTTGTCTTCTGAAAAATGTGATTTATTTGATAGAATCTCGATGTTTATAATCGCATACTAATAGCTTCTGTTCTCTGTCTGTTTATTTTGTCGATTGATCATATTTAAATTTCAAATAATAATGTCACCACTGTCTATGTTCTAAAACATACCTTAGTACCAATGTCCCCCAGTTTTACTTCAGGTGGTAAAGTGATATGTGGTCTGAAGGTAGGTGGAGTGATCACCGTAGGCTTCTTCCTCTCCCCTTGTTGGACTTGCACCGGGTTCTTAGGAGCTGGTGGTGCGGTAGACCGCCAGACTGTCGGCTGTGAGGTGATAAGCCAGGGCGGTGATGGCCTATTGGTTGTACTCGTCGTTGACGCTGTAATTGTTAAATGAATTATAAATACTAGATACCTACTTAAATTAAATGAAGTCAGTTTTTTAAACTTTACGTTTTCATTGTTTTTAGGTTACAAAATGCCCGTTCTCAGGCGGTCTCCCTCCGTCTTTCCATCCCAATCTATCGCAGAAAAACGTTGCGAACTTGAACATGAGAAATAGTAAAATGCGAACGTAACACAACTTTGCTCAATATATAGCTTGATGATAGTATGATCCATATAGCATCATAATGTTAACAATGATGTTATAAGTAAGGTAGATCATTATGGACCTTGATGGGTACAGCAAAAGAAGGGGAGGTATTTTATGATTTAAAACTCGACACCAGCCATATTTAATGTCCCCACTGCTAGCCTAGGGCACAGGTCTTCCTTATGGGTGGATAAGGAGGATGGGCTATTAACCACCACGCAGGCCCGATGCGGGCTAGTGGGAGCTAACGACTGCAAATGCAGCCGGGATCAACGGCTTAACGTGCCTTCCGAAGCACGGAGGAATTTGAGATAATAAATTTTTGGTCACTTAACCTCCGCAATTGCAGGGCCAGGCGCTAAACCACTGCGCCAACCAATCAAAAGTACTTATATAAAGTTAAATGAAAGCTGTCTCTCCAAAAGGATGCTTTTGTGCGATAGAAAGAAAGAGTGATAAAAATGACAAAAACGCGTGAACATGTTGCTTGTACGGTACAACGATTTTTACTTTGTTGGTGGTAGACCATAAATTTCCTCGATGATACACAAGATTGTTTGCTTACCTGGTACACATTGGTAATGAGCTTCTAGATACTTCATGGTGTTCGGACATGGATCGCCGAAGACGTTCGTACTTGCTAATATACTACAGTTCTGATGCATGCTACATCTGTGGACCAAAATAAAAAGCGAAATTAATTGGCCTAAAGGCCATATTCATGTAAGAGCCTATAAGTTTAAGTAACAACATGGCCACAGTCTTGTTTACCTAACTTTATGATGAAAAACGTAATGACGTCATGCGTAATGTCTAACGATCAATCTAGACGCCATTTGCCCGAATTAGAGTTAGGGTTGTCAGCAGTCAGTTGGTTTTTCGATTTGTTTTTCTAATGGATATGATATAGTATTTTTATTTTACGAAGTCCATTCGGCTATGAATGTGTTAGGCGTGCACATGCACATTGTTTTAGTGTGCGTAATACGAGAGCGTGCAGACACACACTAAAACAATATTTATAGCTTGTGAGATAGAACAACTATACTGCAAAGCTTACGAAAATAAGCGTAGCCCATTAATTAGTTGTCTACTGGGTATCATCACAATTTTTTATTTGGTAAGAAATAGTATGCACTTAAATCGGTACTGCTACCAATATCTAGCAAACTCATCATGGTTCCCTGTCCCTATACAACAGTCATTGTAATCTGCCACACGTCCCTAGTTAAAAAAAAACATTGTTACTTTTTTCCAAATTAGACAATGTACCTCCTATGTCCACATACTAAAAAGTTAAATTATTCAGCTATGTCCATTAAAAAGAAGCTCTTAAAATCAAATACGATTTTGCTCATAGTTGATTCTTGAATTTGGTAAAGTTGGTACAAAAAACGTGCCATGTATCATATGTGATTCATTGGACAGGGGACTGGTTAACATTGAAGAAAATTGGAAAATAAACATAGTCAGTCAGTGGCACAGAAGAATCAAGGTAATAGTAATAACCCATAAAAATACAGTGAGACTCGCCGACAGTCATTATTGTCAGCTGTCTGTAATAGCAAAAGGCAAACATGAATATCGATGGCTGATGGAGTAATTAAGCTCTACCCTCTTCACAGCCTCCAAGAACTCAACTGATATACTACAAATAGTAATAACAATTAACTTTGTTCTGTTATTAGAAGAGTATTATTAAGAATGTGTAAAACGTTACGATTAAATAGTTTACATAAGTGACAGCCCTGAGGAGGGGTTCCGTGCAGTTTATTGGCAATCTCGCACGGCTAACACGATAAACTTCGGTGCGGCGAATATTTAATTTTCGGCAATTTTCGGGCCGCGCTCGGCAATCGCCGGCGGTTGTCGTAAACTATCGTCGTGTTTAGTCATTGGCCCTAGTTTACGCTGTCAACATGACATGTGAAATTGTAAACTTGGTCAAGTATACAATGGCTATTTTGGGGGTTAATTATAACGACATGTTGGGTTAGTTAAATATATTTGTTTTACTTCGAAATTTATATATACAATTTGTTACAAAAATACTGGTAATGCCGAATATGGAAGATAGGGACCATCAAACTGAACAACTTTTACTAAGGGACCAACTCTCAAATCGCGAAAAAAAAATCAGCTGTTTCATACAAAAATTTAAATATCAAAATGTATGAAACAGCTGATTTTTTTTCGCGATTTGAGAGTTGGTCCCTTAGTAAAAGTTGTTCAGTTTGATGGTCCCTATATACCATATTCAGCATTAGGGGTATTTTTGTAACATGTTGTATAGCTTTACAGCTAATATAGTTAAGTGAAAGGAAGATTACTTTGCAATTAATATAAATTACTTATCCGCTAAAAATCTAACCGCGATATTGATAACTGTCGCCCGGATTATCGACCCGTGGGTGGGGGCGTATACACGGGCCGATTTTCCGTGCGACTTTAGTCGACTAAGGTTTTTTATCGGCAGTCGCTTGTAAAATCAAATTGCAAGTAGTGATTTGATTTTACAAGTGCTTGTCGATAAAAAGTCATCCGAAAAATCGACCCGTGTAAATACTCCCTTCACAGGTCGATTTTACGGCCGACAGCTATCCAAATCGCGATTAGATTCTGAGTTTTAAAAGATTGTCTATGACTTCGATTACACCCTGTATGTTAGAAATAAAATAAAAATAATATCAAAGCTAAAATATGATTTAAAGATTTCTTATAAATGTGCGTAAAAAGAGCAATCATACATAACAGATCACTATCTAAAGGCATAGTTATTAAAACTGGAAAATTTAAATCACCATTAATTAATAATGATAAAATTCAACGATAATTGCAAGATTACTTCCGTGGGAAGACATTTGTGTAAATTGATACACTCGTCAAAAATAATGATGACGGAACCCGATTTCTTATACAACCAGTATATCGTTTATTGAATATTTAAATACGTCATTATGATTCGATATCTGGAAATCTAACATAGAAGCTAATGTTCTTTTGACAGAATAGATTTAAATGTGAATCGATAAGGTTTAATCATTTTATTGATGGTCAGACATTCATTACTTACTTCAATTTTTATTTCGAATGAAAAGCAAAAATACATTATAATTTGACTTAAAATTTGAGAAATCATAAATTGATCGATACATATGAATATTTTAGCTGGTCACCCTATCACCCAATGTAAGACATTTTTAAATATATTTTTACTGACTTAAATTAAAAAAATGAGGTAGATATACTTAGTTACTTTCTGCCAGAAGAAACACAATAAAGTTTTAAATAAAAAAACGAATCACCAAGCCAAATAAAAATTAATCCGATTTACCGTTTTTTTTATATGTAGGTAATAGGCATTTATTTTTAATTGGGTTAGTATTTTGGATTTTTTATTTAATAGAATCCTAGACAAATACTGTCTTAATCCGAATAACATCACAAGAAAAGATAATAATGCTCAAATTGCAAATGATTTTCAATTCGGAAGGTCAATGTTCGCCGGCCTCATAAAAGGAAATATTAGAAATTGTAATAAATTTAGTTTCTTGAACAATTATTAGCAGCGTAAGAGTTGATATACTAGAAGAAATTCGACGTTCCCACTAGTGACTCGGTAGCTCAGCGGTCAGAGCATTGGACCGGATATCCAAAGGTCGCGGGTTCGATTCCCGTCCGAGAACATGATCTGGTGCGAGTCCTATTTTTTCTAGTATATTATTTAGTATTGTATAAAAATAGCATTGTGAATGCTTAAATCTCAAAATTTAAATTTTTTTTTCCAATTAATGAAATTAGTTAAGCTGAACTAAAAGTATCAGCACAGAATAGGTACATAATAGTACCAAATTGTAGATATCAGTTGATTATGAGGACCCTTTTTAACCGACTTCAAAATAAGGAGGAGGTTTTCAGTTCGTCAGAATCTTTTTTTATATATTTTTTTAATGTATGTTATTAGTATGATTTTTAGTTCGCTGATGTTAGAAGATCAAATTGATAAATTAAAAAACTATCTTTGTAACACCTATGGAAAACTCGCAAACAAAAATTAAAAATTATCTTTCTAAAACTCTCAAGTGTTTTCTTGAAATTAAAAAAGTGTAAAGACTCCTTTGCTTAATGAAAAACAAAATACGTACCTGCTATGTAAAACGCGCAAACTCCTCGTGGACATGCAGTTGACACTCCAGTCGGTGTTGCCATGGTCGTTGCATATTGTGATCGAGAACCTTCCATAGTTCGCCCTGATGAGGTGGATCACAGAGCCTTCAGAGCAGCCTATCTTCAGGGTCTTTCCTTCACACGCGTATGCTGTCTCGTATCTCGTTTCTGCAATTTGAAAAAAGAACCCTTTAGTCAGTGGACGAGAAAGGCAAATGAGGTTGTTTACAGGGCCCTATATAATAATATATTTATATTATATATATAAGTGACATTTTGTCGATTGTCATGACAATTTGGTTCACGTTGCAGTGTAATTATGAGTAGTTAGTTCGATTTTCACCTATTGTTCTATTACCTATTGTCTGTGTGTAATTAATAATATTATCTATTAAAGCTGTTAATTTCTATCTTTTATTTGTTGAAGCTGATAAGTTTCTTGCGCCCGTTCTTCTTGTCAGTTAAAAAAGTCTGGAACGGGTGGTAGGAAAATATAGGAGATTCAAAAATGCTTAATTACTAAGTTACTAAGTACTGTTATCAGATGACAACAGCCGGCACCGACGGTTGAACGTGCCCTCCGAAGCACGAAAGCGCTCAGTTGTAATGCCACTTAACGGTCACCCATCCGACACCTGGCCGGACCGAGCGTTGCTTAACAAACGTGATCGAGCACCATCAGTCTGTCGAGCTCCGCCATGAGCGCTTAAAATTTGTACTGAGTTGAACATTGATACTGAGAAACGTATGAATCACATAATAAAAAAACGGTCAAGAGCAAGTCGGACTCGCGCACCGAGGGTTCCGTACCATAATTCTGAAAAAGTTTACTATTTAGAGACATCGTTTTATTTTTCCTGAAATCTTTACATAAACTTCTATCACATAAAATTATTTCAGATTTTTCTCTATGCAAACTTCGGAGATAAGGGGGGTGGATGGTATTTTTTTTACATTTTTCATCAAAAGTCGAAAACTATGCGGCTTAAAAAAATAAAAAAAATGTTTGAGAATGTGCAAGCAGCGCTCATGATACCCAATATGCCCTAGTAGCCTCACTTCGAATTTTTAAGACCCCCTTTCAGTCCTTGTTACTAAAAAAATAAAAATATTTTTATTTTTCTCTTATTTGCAAATTAGTTGGACAAATGTCATCTAAAACTATTCCAAATTTCAAGTTGATAGCATTAGTAGTTCTCGAGATATCCAGCTGTGACAGACAAGACAGACTGAGTCGTACCATAAGGGTTCCTTTTTACCATTTTGGTACGGAACTCTAATTAACTATTCATATTCAACGTTATCGGCCATTTTAATGTCTTCACTGCATAGATAAAATGGATAGACCATAAACATAATCCACCACTTAGATTACAGAAAAATTATTAGTAATCTTATCAATAATTAAAGCATCTAATTATTAGATATAGTTCAGTTCTAAGGTACTATTTTTCCCATATGTTTTTATTAAGTTTTGCTAAAATGCTAAACAACACAATGTTTAATAAAAGGTGTAATTGAATCTCATAAATATAAACTCAAAGCTTCAAAAACTAAAGGAATAGTGGAATAGCGTTTTCACGGCAACCCTAAAATTACTGCGACTGGTCAAGAAGAGTAATCATCGCGCCGTTTATAACACATTACTGCTTGGTACGCGCAGACAATTGCGAAATGCGATGTAAACACGCGATGGATGGGAGCAAGAGTAAGTAATTGCTGTAATTTTGAGCTAATTGCTTTATCTTAATACTGGTATTTTTGTAGTGAAATAAATTCTGATGTTAAAAGCTAGTATTTTAACTAATAAAAGCTAACTGAAGCGTTTATTTTTTAGCAAACGTGTAAGTTGATTTTTGACGACCTGAGTGGTGCAGTGGTCAACATGCCGTGCATGTCTACCACGCAAAAGGTCCTGGGTTCGATTCCCGGCCGGGCAGAAATTAAAATGATGAATTTTAATTACTGTGACGGGTCTGAGTGTTATTATGTATATATTTAAAAGTATATAAGTAGTATATCAGTTTTCTAGCACCCATATTACAAGCTTTGCTTAGTTTGGCGCTAAATGGCGCTGTGTGAAATTGTCCAATCATTTATTGATTTATTATTACTTATCTCAAATTATTATTTATAATTATTTTCCTATGTTTTTGTTTAAAATGGTATCCAAATCTTTTTGTTACATCCGAAAGATGCATCTTACAAAATATTAAAATATTACTAATTATTGCATTCATAGCTTTATCTGAATCTATGTTTTAAACTTAAACTTTCAAACACAGACAAGAGCCCTATTGCTTAAACCTGAAAGGATAATTAATGGTTACTTTCATTTTATATCCAGGAGGATAAAATAACCCTGTACTGCTGCATCGGTTTCGATAATAAATCTCGTCAATGAATCGTGGGTCTGGCAGACCGTTTACTTTTACGCAAGTCACGCCGGGTGATGGGCCTTGTTTCGCAAGATAAGTGGGGATGAAAATGATATGCAATCGGAGGTGATTCACCGAAATCAGCCCTTTTAGGTGCTAGGATTACAATCTTTTTAAATGTTTTTTTTTGATAAATTTATTCTCGTGAAACCAATGAAATACTACTTCCAAATGTTTAAAATAAAAAAAACATTTGTTATTTTGTGTGAAGCGAAAAGTAAGGCTTTTCCAATATTTTGCGTAAAATAAATGCTAAAAACCCATGAAAATGTTGTTAAGTAGTCGCACTTTTTTTGTTTACAAAAACACAAAATGAAAAAAAAAATCGTTACGATGCATTTTTTATACAAAAAAGTAAAATTGAATTTCACAATTTTTACCTTTTCTTTGTATAATTAAAAAACTGTCAGACGCAACCACAATTTTCAACACACCCTCAATAATATGGCGCAGCCATTTATCAGAAAGTTCGGGAACGTTGTACTGAGCAACAGATTAACGTCAAGCCCTTTGTCCTACCAATAAATTTAATTTAACACCTAGTGGACAGTTATTCAAATATACTGTTAGCCTTAAAAGTAGCAAAACAATATAGCACTTTGTCACTGATAAAGTTCGAATTTATCTGCTTTCGTCTAATAGGGTCAGGTTCAAAATAAGGCGAATTCTTCGGTTATACAGTTTCGAATATATATTGACTTATATTACAAAGTTTTAAAGGTATATAAAAAAAAGGTGAGAAGTGAGAATTTATTTGAAGTGATCGTCGTCTTCATGCGCAGCCCAATATATAGCTGGAATTAGCGCCCTCTGGTGTTGTTTCTCTGGTACTGTGTAATCCATATAAGCCGATCGATGATCGTCGTATAAAACCACCTGCGTGCGGCGCTTCTCGCTTAGTCCACTAGATGGCGCGTGAACATCCCGGCGGACCTTGAGAGATCCACTCTCAACAGTGTGTCATGTCGGACATCGAACCTGGTTCCTCGACGACCGGCAGTGGACATATTTTGGAAAATGCCCGGTGAATGACGCCCGTTGCTGTACGAATGATCGCAACCCTGGGTACACTGTCCTTGCCTGGAATCAAAGATAAAATACGTCCCAAACGCCATTTGAGCGGGGGGAGGTTATCTTCCTTTATGACAACTAAAGTTCCTGCTTCTAAGTTGTCATTCTTCGTCTGCCATTTAGTGCGTCTTTGTAGTTCTGAAATGTACTCTGTGGACCATCGCTTCCAGAATGCTTGTCGTAGTTGTTCGACTCGTTGATAGCGGGATAATGAGTGCGTGGGCGTAGTGGTCACGTCTTCCTCTGCTGGAGCTGTCAGCGGCCGGCCAATCATGAAGTGGGCAGGAGTAAGAGGAGTGTAGTCACTAGGATCTGAAGATAAAGGATACATAGGGCGGGAATTCAGGACAGCTTCAATCTGTACTAAAACTGTGCTGAACTCCTCATAAGTCATATGTGCATTTCCTACTACTCGAGTAATATGGTGTTTGCAGGATTTGACCCCAGCTTCCCATAACCCGCCAAAATGAGGTGCGTACGGAGGTATGAACGTGAATTTAATGTGATTATCTGACGCATAATCAATGATAGACTCTGAATTCTTTTTGAATAAATCTGAAAATTCACGAGCTGTCCCCACAAAGTTCCTACCATGATCAGAAAATATTTGGGAGGGTTTTCCTCTCCGAGAAATGAATCTTTTCAAAGCTGAAATATAACCTTCTGATGACAAACTAGTAACAAGTTCTAAGTGTATGGCACGCGTGGAAAAACATACAAATAGACATATATAACATTTTTCAAGTTTGGAACCCCTACCCTTTCTATTTAAAATATATAGGGGCCCTGCGTAATCTTTGATCATTATTTTGCACTCGTGTGTTACGTATAAAGCGTATCATATATGCACACGTTCGCTGTAATCTAGAAAATTTCGAAAATCTATTAAAATCAATAATCTCGGTATTTTCAAAATTGTTATTACTCAAAATATTAACAGTATATTGTTTCAATTCAGGTAAATTGTCATTTTCTAAAGTAACAAACTGGTTTTGTGACCAAGCTGTCCCATCTTCACGCAAAAACTTTGGTCCGTTCCACCATAACTCAGATGAATTTAATTCGGGTAGAAATAAACCGCGCGAAACTAGATCAGCTGGATTATGTGATGAGCTAACGTGAAGCCAGGTCGAGTCGCTTGTTAACTCATTTATCTCAACCACACGGTTCTGTACGAAAGTCTTTAAATTATGTGGAGACATTCGCAACCAGCCGAGAACAATAGTTGAATCTGTCCAAAATAAAATCTTATCAAAAGTTAAACGCAATGTTTTTAATATTTTATCGCCTAATTTAGCGCCTAACAATGCACCGCATAATTCAAGCCGAGGAATGCTAACCGGTTTCACTGGCGCGACGCGGCTCTTCGAACATAACAACCTCGTTGTGACGTCACCATTGCTACTGCATGTCCGTATGTAAGCACACGCGCCGTACGCAGTCTCGCTTGCATCCGTAAATACGTGAAGTTCTATTTTAGAATAATCGCGTCCTATGACATAACGCGGTACACGAATAACTTGTAAATATTCCAACGATTTAATAAACTTTTCCCAAATAATTGATAATTTCTTAGGAACTATTTCATCCCAATCTAGTTTACATAACCATAACTTCTGTAACAACGATTTTCCTATAATAATAAACGGGCTTAATAAACCGAGTGGGTCGTATACCTGTGAAACGATTGATAATATTTGACGTTTAGTAATTTTATTGTTATTTTCTATGTTTATTTTTGTTGTAAAATGCAATTCATCACTTTTATTATACCAACCCATACCAAGGGTCCTATTAAAACAATTTTCATCGAATGATAAACTTTTAGTTTGGTTAATACTGTCTACATCGTTATCAAAAGTAATGTCGGATGTGTTAAAAATCCATTTTCTTAATGAAAAACAACCCGATAAACAAGTATCCGATACGCCCTTACATATCTGCGATAACTTAAGTACTGAGTCCGCCCCTATACATACATCGTCGATATACATATTTTCTAAAATAGTGCGTGATACGTCTTCGTCCGAGCATTCTAATCCTAATTGCTTAATGCATCGATTGCTAAGATAAGGCGCGGACGCAGTGCCGTATGTGACCGTATTAAGGCGGTACACACTAATGGGATCGGACGAATTTTGTCGCCATAAAATTAAATGTAAATATCTTTGATCTTCGTGAATTAATATTTGTCTGAACATTTTTTCTATATCAGCACATGCTACAAACTTGTACTGACGAAAACGTAAAATAATAGAAAATAATTCATTTTGTAGTGCCGGGCCTGTCATCTGAACGTCATTTAATGACTTACCGGTTGTCGTTTTTTGACTTGCGTTAAAAACTACTCGTAACTTTGTAGTAGTGCTCTGTTCCCTCATTACACCATGATGCGGTAAAAAATAATGAGGCGACGCATAATTCTCAATTCGCGTCATGTGTCCTAAGCTTAAATATTCTTGCATGAAATCGCAATACATTTTTTTATATTCTGGTGATTTTTCTAATCTACGTTCCAATGACAAAAATCTATTCTCAGCTATTTTGTAACTATCACCTAACTGATCAAGTGAATCTCTCACTGGAACCCTAACCGAAAAACGACCGCCGTCTACCCGCTTTGTCGTTTCGGTAAATAATTGTTCACAGTAGCGTTCTTCGTCTGTCTGGTATTGTTTAGGAGAAACAATTTCTTCTAATTCCCAAAATTTACTTAACTGTTTATTTAACTGAACTGTTTGCATATAATGACATTGTACTCGATTATTATGTACGCGACTATCATAAATAATACCAGATATAATCCAACCTAGCGTAGTATTCTGTAGGTATGGACCTGTTTTCAAGCGTATTTTACCGTCTATCAATAAGCCCCAAAACACATCTGCACCGATCAATATATCGATTTGTGACGATTTGTAAAATAAAGAATCGGCGAGTTGAATATTGTTTGGAATTTCTAATGAATTATAATTTAAGCTGATTGACGGTAATGCAGTAGTAATATGATTCAAAACTATGCAATTAAAGCGAGTATTAAATTCACCGTCTAACGATCTTAGTTTAATTTCACACGACTCCGTTGAGTAAGTGTGCGACTGCCCTATACCCGTGATATGAAAAGCGGACTGTATCGATTTAACGTTTAACTGTTTGCTTAAATTTTCTGTAATTAAACAATGTTGACTACCGCTGTCTAGTAAGGCACGGGCCTTAACGTAGACATTGTCGCTGCCTGCTACTTCCACTAATGCTGTGGATAATAAAACAGTTTCCGACGCGCTTACGATATTACTCGCGGTTTCCTTACAACCAATATTAATGCGTGGTTGCTGGATCGTATGTAAAACGGATGACGCGTGGGGTTCGGGGTTCGATTCCGATCGACCTTCCACGACTGACAATAATGCGCTTTCGATGATATTATTTTGGTGTAATAAGCTGTTGTGTTTTTTATTACACTGTTTACACGCACCAAAATAACAATCTGAAGCAGAATGTCCTGCACGTAAACAATTAATACACAATTTCATATTATTAACGAATTCTAATCTATTCTGGATTGTAAAGTCCAAGAATTTTGTACACGTATAAAGCGAGTGATTTCCGCTGCATAATGGACATGTGCGGGTAGTACTCTTTAAATTATTTTTTGTTGAAGTGAAACTATGTACCCTTTGTTGAACAGGTCGTTTAATAGTTTCTGGAATGACTTTATTATTAGAAAATGAAGAAGAATTATGCGCTTTAATCATTTCTAAAGTATCTGCTTTATTTCTCAAAAACGAAATAAGATCGTCTAGCTTGAAACTTTTATTAACATGGGTAGTTAAATTATTTTTATATTGTTCCCATTCTTTCTCAATTACAGAATCTAATTTTGAGGTGATTATGAAAATAATGAGTGTGTCCCAATACTCAGTGGGTTCGCCAAGAGTCTTTAAAGCGCGTAAATTTTTTAAAATTATATCTATTAATTTTCTAATGTGAAAAGAAGACTCTTTATTCAAACTTTGCATAGAAAATATTGCTTTTACATGATTGTGTATTAACAGTTGAGTGTTATTGTCTCTCATAAAGCAAATCCCAAGCCATTACGTAGTTTTCTGACGTAAATTCAATTGACTTGATTACTTGAGCAGCATTACCTAACAGTGAGGAACGTAAATAATGAAATTTCTGAATTTGTTCAAGTTGAGTAGAATTATGAATCATAGAAAAGTAGGTGTCCCTAAACTCCAACCAATTATCGTACGAACCGTCAAAAGATGGTAGTGAGATCGTAGGAAGCTTAACTAACGATTTTGCGCCACACTTAGACTCACAACTAGCTTGATCAGAACTACTTAAACGTTTAAGCAAAGTATCCACTTCCGCCATGGTATCGTAAAAAACATTTTCAAACGATTCTCGAATTTCTAACTGAACTGCAATATCGTCTTCGGACGCCATTAACATTTCAATTGAGTTTTGAATATTGTTAAATTCACTGATTAACGGTTTAGATGCATCGCTACGTAATTTTAATTCCGTTACTTGCTTATCGTTTAAATCAATATTACGGAACGAGCTCACAAATTTTACGAATAAAGTTAGTCTACCTTTGATTGAACCGCGTTTTTTATTCAATTCTTTAATCACACTTTCATCTGATTCTACACGTAAATTAGAACTAGCACTAGGAATAGGAGATTTACTGCGAAAAGTTACGTTTTCAACACTCATTTTGACGAATTATAAAAAGTAGGGTACTCACCAAATTTCTGCCTGTTGATGAGGCGAACACCGGAATCTAATGGTAAAAAGCACAGTTTTAGCACAAATTGAAATGGGATAAGACGGTATAGGGAGATAAAGGAACGAATTGGCCAGACCCTTCGTGGTTCCCTCGATGATCCTGGCTCGTAGGTCCAATGTTAAAGTTCGAATTTATCTGCTTTCGTCTAATAGGGTCAGGTTCAAAATAAGGCGAATTCTTCGGTTATACAGTTTCGAATATATATTGACTTATATTACAAAGTTTTAAAGGTATATAAAAAAAAGGTGAGAAGTGAGAATTTATTTGAAGTGATCGTCGTCTTCATGCGCAGCCCAATATATAGCTGGAATTAGCGCCCTCTGGTGTTGTTTCTCTGGTACTGTGTAATCCATATAAGCCGATCGATGATCGTCGTATAAAACCACCTGCGTGCGGCGCTTCTCGCTTAGTCCACTAGATGGCGCGTGAACAGTCACACTAACTTTAAAGCTTGTTCGGTGAGTTGCACCTTAAGTGAAGGAAATCGTTGGTGCAACACGGTGTTAAAAGTTCAGCAATTTTAAACGCTAAACGTGCAGGGTTAGTTAAAACAAATAAACAAATGACTGCGCCAGATATGATCTAATGGGAATCATGTGTTTTTTTTAGTGAGTAAGGCAAATGAATATCAAGTGACCATCAGCCAATTTTAATGTCCCCACTGTTGGGGCACAGGCCTTCCTAAAGGGTGGATAAGGAGGATGGGCCATCACGCGGGCCCAATGCGGTAGGTAGGTAGCGGTTGGTAGGTGTTAACGATTGCAAATGCAGCCGGGACGCACGAAAGCACGGAGGAGCGCAAGATAATAAATTTTTGGACACCCATCCCATGACTGAGCCTTGAGGCGCTAAACCACTGCGCCAGAGAGCTCACCAAAAATCATGTATTATGCCTTAATCTTACGAAAAAATGCATTTTACAGCTCAGTTTGTTATAAAACCATTGTTTTAAAATTATGCCTTCTTGTTAGTTTGGAACTAAATTGTAATAATATGATGTGATTATTTTCTGTTTTAGTTATTCTAAATAAAATTTCCAGTCACAAATTTCAAATGAATACTTCAATAGGTATGAGTGGCAAAATAATTATTTTCCAAGAGAATATTGAATAATAACATAAAATATTGAATCTGTTGGACGTGCCTACAGATTATCGATAAGCCTCATGTGTGCGCAACATATACAACCTTTAAATATTGGTTAACGGCCGCTTAAGCTGTCACCGGCCGACCTGTCAGGTGCTGAAATAAAAAAATAATTGCTAAAAGCTCCCAATATGTACTTTATTTCCGAAAACTCACGAACTCACTGTTTAATTCAGACAGTGTTTAAATGTGATGCCGTCCCTTTCAAACCATATTGTCAAAAAAGTGACAGCATCACATTTAAACAGTGTCTAAGTCAATCACTTGTTGAACAGTGTTTTAAAATCATTTGTGGTAAGGCCGTCAATGTCTAGAAAGTTATCTGTGAAAGTTTTAACTATAAAAACGATTTATGCTTCTGTACATTTTGTAATTATTTTTTTAAGTACGTAAAAAGTAAACTGTATTAAATTAAACAATGATAAATGTAAGTTTTTATAACACTACAATCTATACGTCGTCGCTTTTCTTAACTAAAAATAATAAATCGACTCCGATTTGTCTAAAATTTTCGATTCAGACAAATTATAAAACAAACAATTATTAGGGCAGTTTTTAAAAAATAATTTAGGAAACTACTTACTTCACTTTTGAAAATAGGGCAGAGACATAATTTACTATGGGACCAACTCTGAAATCGCGAAATAAATCAGCTGTTTCATACAAAATATCAAAATGTATGAAACGGCTGTTTAATTTTTCGCGATTTGAGAATTGGTCTCATAGTAAAAGTTGTTCAGTTTGATGGTCCCTATCTACCATATTCGGCATTAGGGGTATTTTTGTAACATGTTGTATAGAGTATGTTAATATAAACTTGTTTTGAAGTTTATGATTCGAACTTTATGCTATGAGAGTAGATAAACATCATTACGCTTACATTTCTTATCTAACATCGATTGTTCCCGATAAGGTAACACACGCGAAACTGCGCTTTGCATTGAAAAAGAAAAAAAAAACTTAAATCAGTATAAGTTGCCAGTCACCTCCCTTGTGTTAGGGAGGTTAGGGTAAAGTATAATAAAAATGATTTATTCGAGATGTCCAGTGCCGCTATAAGGGTAAAAACAATTTACAAGCTATTCGAAGGGGCTAAGGTAATTATATAGTATAGGAAAATATGTAAGGATTCGGGGAAAGAAAATACCATATCAATAGGTACTTCAGTGCCCTATTTAATAACGTGACAATTTGTCAATTGTCATGACAATTGACAATTTGGTTGACATTGCGGTGTAGCTATGAGTAGTTTATTCTATTTTAAAATCGATTGCCGCAATGGATATAAAAGTGTCATGACAGGTGACAAATTGTCATGTTTATATAAATAGGGCCCTGAAATGTGTTGGCTTGTTTATAGTTGGCTGATAAAGGTGTTTATCTTAAGTTGAGTGATATATCTTATTATTATGCATGAACAAAATTTAATAAATGTCACGGGATAATACGCTTTAGGGATAAATGTTTTATTAATTTTGTTTGACTGAAGTATCAGAAAATATAGAGTTCTATGTGGAAAGATATTCACAAAATTTCAAGTTACATATACAATGAGAACGAAGTAATATGGAAATGTTTATTAATTCTTTCAGATTAGGGTAAACCACGCAATTTCTCGTCCATAGAAATAATTCTCCCCAACATTTTCCTTTTTCAAATGCTATAATTACCTAGAATGTATCTCCAAATGTTTGGAGCGTTTAATCGTTAGTAAAATGCTCTTATTCCGTAGCATGAAGATTCAATTTCGTTCGCGTTTCAGTGAATGCAAAACAGGTCCGTATTATGGTACCTCGTTAGCGATACATGCTACTGTCATTTGATATCCCACTGCCGAATGACGGCGGGGTACTAACGTGTTAAAACAGGATTTATACGAAAATAAACATTAAATTGTACGATACAAGGTCGGGTTCCGCCTGCTTTTTGTTTTATTGCAGCCACAGATGTAACAATATTGGTTTGCCGGTGAATTTAATTTTGTCTGTCGTTAATCGGCATCATAGTGGTCCAAGGGATTATATCGAATTTTATTAGCGGAATTTTACTGCGGTCATAATAATTATTTCGGGGTTCAAGTTATATACAAAATTCGAATTAACGGCCCCGATTTTATATCGCCCTAGAAAGCCGCAAAATAGATCGGCAAAACAATACCTCAGATTAACTGTAATAGCAGAATATTATTTGTTTTTCAGTGCTCATAAATATTGACATAATGTTTTACTATAGACTATGAAATATTTGCTTTTGCATTATTATTTTGGGATGCTTTGTTGATTTCACATTGTAGTCCTTAAAACTTTATTAAGCTGAAAGTCTCGTCATAAAAACAGATTTCAATGTTATTAATCATTTTATATTCACAAAGGTAATCCAAGAGTAACTTAAAACATTAAATTCCCCCATTTTTCTTTCAAATAAGCCAATAAAATAACCCAGTAATGCTAATCGCACATGCACGTAAACTCCATTTGACACGAAAACTAAGTAAAATTGTCGAATGTGAAACATTTGGCATTGAAAATAAAATTGTTGGCGAATTTCGACTGCAAATAGGGTCTCGCGATTTAATTATGCGAATTTGCATTTTCCCGCTAACGCAGGGACCGGTATTGCTCGTATTACCCTACCTTTTGATTTGTTGATGACAATTTTATGAGCAAGGTAACTAAAAGTTTGAATCGGGAAATTTTATCGGATAACTGGCAGGTATTATATTATTATATTGTTATAGGTAAAGTTGTTAAAATTGTATACAATATTTTACAAAAATACCCCTAATGCCGAATATGGTATATAGGGACCATCAAACTGATCAACTTTTACTATGGCACCAACTCTGAAATCGAGAAAAAAATCAACTTTTTCATACAAAAATGATAATCGAAAATATCAAAATGTATGAAACAGTTTTTTTTTTCGCGATTTGAGAGTTGGTCTCATAGTAAAAGTTGTTCATTTTGATGATCCCTATATACCATATTCGGCATTAGGGGTATTTTTGTAACATGTTGTATGCTTATATTTATTTATGTAAGCGCAATTTAAGTTTAAAGTTGTCTGCAAAATAAGATAATTTTGTAGTCGTTTTAATTAACTTAAGAGAGGGTTCTACACGTTAGTACTATTATATATTCTGTGGTTCTACCAATAAAACTTAACATTTTTGCCAAAGAAAAATAGGTCGAAAAGCATTTTATTTTTATCTTCCCATATTAATACAAAGTTTTGGCTGTCTAATAAGTGTCTAATTAGTATGGGTGGACCAACATTTTTTTGGTGTTTTTCGACCCTTTTGCATAAATGTTTTGTTTTATTCATAGACTTAGAAAAATTTTCGCTGGTTTCATTGGTATAGAACATTCCCTTAACTTATTAAAATTACGGTGTAAATATAAGTACAACATAAAAGTTGACAACGATTGTGAAATAAATATTTTCACATTGATTGGAAAACAGTAATTTTTTGTGGGACGTCAAAAGATTCTATCTATGAAAAGAGGTTTGGTGTACACAGACTGTATTTTTACCGACTTCATTGCAAATAAGATTGAACGTAGCAAATCTTTTTGGTATTTTTTTCTATGGCCTGAGATTGAACGTGGAATCGTATCTATTCAGCCTTATTCTAAATTTAAAACTGGCAGTTTTATGGTCGACTACGAAAACCTCACGGAGGGGATCGATTCTCAAATCGAATACGACTTTACAACTTGTTTTACGAGCACAGAATCGCCGCCGATTTGGCGGAGTGGAGAAATTCGCCACGATGCTCTGATAAAAATAAACATTGGGAGATTTAGGATTGAATGTTTCTTCCTTATCTAAGCAGAAGAACTATACAAGTTGCCTCGCTCTCAAAAATTCTGG